>CM069880.1:15858803-17228451 GCA_036172665.1 Prosopocoilus inquinatus | reverse complement strand
ACCCAACCCAACCCAACCCAACCCAACCCAACCCAACCCAACCCAACCCAACCCAACCCAACCCAACCCAACCCAACCCAACCCAACCCAACCCAACCCAACCCAACCCAACCCAACCCAACCCAACCCAACCCAACCCAACCCAACCCAACCCAACCCAACCCAACCCAACCCAACCCAACCCAACCCAACCCAACCCAACCCAACCCAACCCAACCCAACCCAACCCAACCCAACCCAACCCAACCCAACCCAACCCAACCCAACCCAACCCAACCCAACCCAACCCAACCCAACCCAACCCAACCCAACCCAACCCAACCCAACCCAACCCAACCCAACCCAACCCAACCCAACCCAACCCAACCCAACCCAACCCAACCCAACCCAACCCAACCCAACCCAACCCAACCCAACCCAACCCAACCCAACCCAACCCAACCCAACCCAACCCAACCCAACCCAACCCAACCCAACCCAACCCAACCAACCCAACCCAACCCAACCCAACCCAACCCAACCCAACCCAACCCAACCCAACCCAACCCAACCCAACCCAACCCAACCCAACCCAACCCAACCCAACCCAACCCAACCCAACCCAACCCAACCCAACCCAACCCAACCCAACCCAACCCAACCCAACCCAACCCACCCAACCACCCAACCCAACCCAACCCAACCCAACCCAACCCAACCCCAACCATACCAACCCAACCCAACCCAACCCAACCCAACCCAACCCAACCCAACCCAACCCAACCCAACCCAACCCAACCCAACCCAACCCAACCCAACCCAACCCAACCCAACCCAACCCAACCCCAACCCAACCCAACCCAACCCAACCCAACCCAACCCAACCCAACCAACCCAACCCAACCCAACCCAACCCAACCCAACCCAACCCATCCACCCAACCCAACCCAACCCAACCCAACCCAACCCAACCCAACCCAACCCAACCCAACCCAACCCAACCCAACCCAACCCAACCCAACCCAACCCAACCCAACCCAACCCAACCCAACCCAACCCAACCCCAACCCCAACCCAACCCAACCCAACCCAACCAACCCAACCCAACCCAACCCAACCCAACCCAACCCAACCCAACCCAACCCAACCCAACCCAACCCAACCAACCCAACCCAACCCAACCCAACCCAACCCAACCCAACCCAACCCAACCCAACCCAACCCAACCCAACCCAACCCAACCCAACCCAACCCAACCCAACCCAACCCAACCCAACCCAACCCAACCCAACCCAACCCAACCCAACCCAACCCAACCCAACCCAACCCAACCCAACCCAACCCAACCCAACCCAACCCAACCCAACCCAACCCAACCCAACCCAACCCAACCCAACCCAACCCAACCCAACCCAACCCAACCCAACCCAACCCAACCCAACCCAACCCAACCCAACCCAACCCAACCCAACCCAACCCAACCCAACCCAACCCAACCCAACCCAACCCAACCCAACCCAACCCAACCCAACCCAACCCAACCCAACCCAACCCAACCCAACCCAACCCAACCCAACCCAACCCAACCCAACCCAACCCAACCCAACCCAACCCAACCCAACCCAACCCAACCCAACCCAACCCAACCCAACCCAACCCAACCCAACCCAACCCAACCCAACCCAACCCAACCCAACCCAACCCAACCCAACCCAACCCAACCCAACCCAACCCAACCCAACCCAACCCAACCCAACCCAACCCAACCCAACCCAACCCAACCCAACCCAACCCAACCCAACCCAACCCAACCCAACCCAACCCAACCCAACCCAACCCAACCCAACCCAACCCAACCCAACCCAACCCAACCCAACCCAACCCAACCCAACCCAACCCAACCCAACCCAACCCAACCCAACCCAACCCAACCCAACCCAACCCAACCCAACCCAACCCAACCCAACCCAACCCAACCCAACCCAACCCAACCCAACCCAACCCAACCCAACCCAACCCAACCCAACCCAACCCAACCCAACCCAACCCAACCCAACCCAACCCCCCCCCCCCCCCTTCTCGTGGGGAGCACATTTCCCCCTCCCCCCTCCTTCTCACCTGTATGAACCCAACCCAAGTCGTTTACTCCCGCTACTCAAGCCGCCCGCGCTTGCTTGCTCCCGCTACTCAAGCCGCCCGCGCTTGCTTGCTCCCGCTACTCAAGCCACCCGCGCTTGCTTGCTCCCGCTACTCAAGCCGCCCGCGCTTGCTTGCTCCCGCTACTCAAGCCGCCCGCGCTTGCTTGCTCCCGCTACTCAAGCCGCCCGCGCTTGCTTGCTCCCGCTACTCAAGCCGCCCGCGCTTGCTTGCTCCCGCTACTCAAGCCGCCCGCGCTTGCTTGCTCCCGCTACTCAAGCCGCCCGCGCTTGCTTGCTCCCGCTACTCAAGCCGCCCGCGCTTGCTTGCTCCCGCCACTCAAGCCCCCCGCGCTTGCTTGCTCCCGCCACTCAAGCCCCCCGCGCTTGCTTGCTCCCGCCACTCAAGCCCCCCGCGCTTGCTTGCTCCCGCCACTCAAGCCCCCCGCGCTTGCTTGCTCCCGCCACTCAAGCCGCCCGCGCTTGCTTGCTCCCGCCACTCAAGCCGCCCGCGCTTGCTTGCTCCCGCCACCCAAGCCGCCCGCGCTTGCTTGCTCCCGCTACTCAAGCCGCCCGCGCTTGCTTGCTCCCGCTACTCAAGCCGCCCGCGCTTGCTTGCTCCCGCTACTCAAGCCGCCCGCGCTTGCTTGCTCCCGCTACTCAAGCCGCCCGCGCTTGCTTGCTCCCGCTACTCAAGCCGCCCGCGCTTGCTTGCTCCCGCTACTCAAGCCGCCCGCGCTTGCTTGCTCCCGCCACTCAAGCCCCCCGCGCTTGCTTGCTCCCGCCACTCAAGCCCCCCGCGCTTGCTTGCTCCCGCCACTCAAGCCGCCCGCGCTTGCTTGCTCCCGCCACTCAAGCCCCCCGCGCTTGCTTGCTCCCGCCGCTCAAGCCCCCCGCGCTTGCTTGCTCCCGCCGCTCAAGCTCCCCGCGCTTGCTTGCTCCCGCCACTCAAGCTCCCCGCGCTTGCTTGCTCCCGCCACTCAAGCTCCCCGCGCTTGCTTGCTCCTTCACCCGAGCCAAGACACGAGCCAAGACACGAGCCAAGACACGAGCCAAGACACGAGCCAAGACACGAGCCAAGACACGAGCCAAGACACGAGCCAAGACACGAGCCAAGACACGAGCCAAGACACGAGCCAAGACACGAGCCAAGACACGAGCCAAGACACGAGCCAAGACACGAGCCAAGACACGAGCCAAGCCACGAGCCAAGCCACGAGCCAAGCCACGAGCCAAGACACGAGCCAAGACACGAGCCAAGACACGAGCCAAGACACGAGCCAAGACACGAGCCAAGACACGAGCCAAGACACGAGCCAAGACACGAGCCAAGACACGAGCCAAGACACGAGCCAAGACACGAGCCAAGACACGAGCCAAGACACGAGCCAAGACACGAGCCCAGACCCGAGCCCAGACCCGAGCCCAGACCCGAGCCCAGACCCGAGCCCAGACCCGAGCCCAGACACGAGCCCAGACACGAGCCCAGACACGAGCCCAGACCCGAGCCCAGACCCGAGCCCAGACCCGAGCCCAGACCCGAGCCAAGACACGAGCCAAGACACGAGCCAAGACACGAGCCAAGACACGAGCCAAGACACGAGCCAAGACACGAGCCAAGACACGAGCCAAGACACGAGCCAAGACACGAGCCAAGACACGAGCCAAGACACGAGCCAAGACACGAGCCAAGACACGAGCCAAGACACGAGCCAAGACACGAGCCAAGACACGAGCCAAGACACGAGCCAAGACACGAGCCAAGACACGAGCCAAGACACGAGCCAAGACACGAGCCAAGACACGAGCCAAGACACGAGCCAAGACACGAGCCCAGACCCGAGCCCAGACCCGAGCCCAGACCCGAGCCCAGACACGAGCCCAGACACGAGCCCAGACACGAGCCCAGACACGAGCCCAGACACGAGCCCAGACCCGAGCCCAGACCCGAGCCCAGACCCGAGCCCAGACCCGAGCCAAGACACGAGCCAAGACACGAGCCAAGACACGAGCCAAGACACGAGCCAAGACACGAGCCAAGACACGAGCCAAGACACGAGCCAAGACACGAGCCAAGACACGAGCCAAGACACGAGCCAAGACACGAGCCAAGACACGAGCCAAGACACGAGCCAAGACACGAGCCAAGACACGAGCCAAGACACGAGCCAAGACACGAGCCAAGACACGAGCCAAGACACGAGCCAAGACACGAGCCAAGACACGAGCCAAGACACGAGCCAAGACACGAGCTAAGACACGAGCCACGACACCCAAAACTCCCCGCGCTCGCTCGCTCGCGCCGCTCAAGACCCCCCGCGCTTGCTTGCTCCTTCACCCGAGCCAAGACCCGAGCCCAGACCCGAGCCCAGACACGTGCCAAGACTCGAGCCCAGACCCGAGCCCAGACCCGAGCCCAGACCCGAGCCCAGACACGAGCCCAGACACGAGCCCAGACACGAGCCCAGACACGAGCCCAGACACGAGCCCAGACACGAGCCCAGACACGAGCCCAGACACGAGCCCAGACCCGAGCCCAGACCCGAGCCCAGACCCGAGCCCAGACCCGAGCCAAGACACGAGCCAAGACACGAGCCCACGAGCCACGACACCCAAAACTCCCCGCGCTCGCTCGCTCGCGCAGCTCAAGACCCCCCGCGCTTGCTTGCTCCTTCACCCGAGCCAAGACCCGAGCCCAGACACGAGCCCAGACACGAGCCCAGACACGAGCCCAGACACGAGCCCAGACCCGAGCCCAGACCCGAGCCCAGACCCGAGCCCAGACCCGAGCCCAGACCCGAGCCCAGACCCGAGCCCAGCCCCGAGCCCAGCCCCGAGCCCAGCCCCGAGCCCAGACACGAGCCCAGACACGAGCCAAGACACGAGCCAAGACACGAGCCAAGACACGAGCCCAGACCCGAGCCCAGACCCGAGCCCAGACCCGAGCCCAGACCCGAGCCCAGACCCGAGCCCAGACCCGAGCCCAGACCCGAGCCCAGACCCGAGCCCAGACCCGAGCCCAGACACGAGCCCAGACCCGAGCCCAGACACGAGCCCAGACACGAGCCCAGACACGAGCCAAGACACGAGCCAAGACACGAGCCAAGACACGAGCCAAGACACGAGCCAAGACACGAGCCAAGACACGAGCCAAGACACGAGCCAAGACACGAGCCAAGACACGAGCCAAGACACGAGCCAAGACACGAGCCAAGACACGAGCCAAGACACGAGCCAAGACACCCAAAACTCCCCGCGCTCGCTCGCTCGCGCCGCTCAAGACCCCCCGCGCTTGCTTGCTCCTTCACCCGAGCCAAGACCCGAGCCCAGACACGTGCCAAGACACGTGCCAAGACCCGAGCCCAGACCCGAGCCCAGACACGTGCCAAGACTCGAGCCCAGACCCGAGCCCAGACCCGAGCCCAGACCCGAGCCCAGACCCGAGCCCAGACCCGAGCCCAGACCCGAGCCCAGACCCGAGCCCAGACCCGAGCCCAGACACGAGCCCAGACACGAGCCCAGACACGAGCCCAGACACGAGCCCAGACACGAGCCCAGACACGAGCCCAGACACGAGCCCAGACACGAGCCCAGACCCGAGCCCAGACCCGAGCCCAGACCCGAGCCCAGACCCGAGCCCAGACCCGAGCCCAGACCCGAGCCCAGACCCGAGCCCAGACCCGAGCCCAGACCCGAGCCCAGACCCGAGCCCAGACCCGAGCCCAGACCCGAGCCCAGACCCGAGCCCAGACCCGAGCCCAGACCCGAGCCCAGACCCGAGCCCAGACCCGAGCCCAGCCCCGAGCCCAGCCCCGAGCCCAGACCCGAGCCCAGACACGAGCCCAGACACGAGCCCAGACACGAGCCCAGACACGAGCCCAGACCCGAGCCCAGACCCGAGCCCAGACCCGAGCCCAGACCCGAGCCCAGACCCGAGCCAAGACACGAGCCAAGACACGAGCCAAGACACGAGCCAAGACACGAGCCAAGACACGAGCCAAGACACGAGCCAGGACACGAGCCAGGACACGAGCCAAGACACGAGCCAAGACACGAGCCCACGAGCCACGACACCCAAAACTCCCCGCGCTCGCTCGCTCGCGCCGCTCAAGACCCCCCGCGCTTGCTTGCTCCTTCACCCGAGCCAGGACCCGAGCCCAGACACGTGCCAAGACCCGAGCCCAGACACGTGCCAAGACCCGAGCCCAGACACGTGCCAAGACCCGAGCCCAGACCCGAGCCCAGACCCGAGCCCAGACCCGAGCCCAGACACGAGCCCAGACACGAGCCCAGACACGAGCCCAGACACGAGCCCAGACCCGAGCCCAGACCCGAGCCCAGACCCGAGCCCAGACCCGAGCCAAGACACGAGCCCACGAGCCACGACACCCAAAACTCCCCGCGCTCGCTCGCTCGCGCCGCTCAAGACCCCCCGCGCTTGCTTGCTCCTTCACCCGAGCCAAGACCCGAGCCCAGACACGTGCCCAGACACGTGCCCAGACACGTGCCCAGACACGTGCCAAGACCCGAGCCCAGACCCGAGCCCAGACCCGAGCCCAGACCCGAGCCCAGACCCGAGCCCAGACCCGAGCCCAGACCCGAGCCCAGACCCGAGCCCAGACCCGAGCCCAGACCCGAGCCCAGACCCGAGCCCAGACCCGAGCCCAGACCCGAGCCCAGACCCGAGCCCAGACCCGAGCCCAGACCCGAGCCCAGACCCGAGCCCAGACCCGAGCCCAGACCCGAGCCCAGACACGAGCCCAGACACGAGCCCAGACACGAGCCCAGCCCCGAGCCCAGCCCCGAGCCCAGCCCCGAGCCCAGCCCCGAGCCCAGCCCCGAGCCAAGACACGAGCCAAGACACGAGCCAAGACACGAGCCAAGACCCGAGCCAAGACACGAGCCAAGACACGAGCCCAGACCCGAGCCAAGACACGAGCCAAGACACGAGCCAAGACACGAGCCAAGACACGAGCCAAGACACGAGCCAAGACACGAGCCAAGACACGAGCCAAGACACGAGCCAAGACACGAGCCACGACACCCAAAACTCCCCGCGCTCGCTCGCTCGCGCCGCTCAAGACCCCCCGCGCTTGCTTGCTCCTTCACCCGAGCCAAGACCCGAGCCCAGACACGTGCCAAGACACGTGCCAAGACACGTGCCAAGACCCGAGCCCAGACCCGAGCCCAGACCCGAGCCCAGACCCGAGCCCAGACCCGAGCCCAGACCCGAGCCCAGACCCGAGCCCAGACCCGAGCCCAGACCCGAGCCCAGACCCGAGCCCAGACCCGAGCCCAGACCCGAGCCCAGACCCGAGCCCAGACCCGAGCCCAGACCCGAGCCCAGACCCGAGCCCAGACCCGAGCCCAGACCCGAGCCCAGACCCGAGCCCAGACCCGAGCCCAGACCCGAGCCCAGACCCGAGCCCAGACCCGAGCCCAGACCCGAGCCCAGACCCGAGCCCAGACCCGAGCCCAGACCCGAGCCCAGACCCGAGCCCAGACACGAGCCCAGACACGAGCCCAGACACGAGCCCAGACACGAGCCCAGACACGAGCCCAGACACGAGCCCAGACACGAGCCCAGACACGAGCCCAGACACGAGCCAAGACCCGAGCCAAGACCCGAGCCAAGACCCGAGCCAAGACCCGAGCCAAGACCCGAGCCAAGACCCGAGCCAAGACCCGAGCCAAGACCCGAGCCAAGACCCGAGCCAAGACCCGAGCCAAGACCCGAGCCCAGACACGAGCCCAGACACGAGCCCAGACACGAGCCAAGACACGAGCCAAGACACGAGCCAAGACACGAGCCAAGACACGAGCCAAAACACGAGCCCAGACACGAGCCCAGACACGAGCCCAGACACGAGCCCAGACACGAGCCCAGACACGAGCCCAGACACGAGCCCAGACACGAGCCCAGACACGAGCCCAGACACGAGCCCAGACACGAGCCCAGACACGAGCCCAGACACGAGCCCAGACACGAGCCAAGACACGAGCCAAGACACGAGCCAAGACACGAGCCAAGACACGAGCCAAGACACGAGCCAAGACACGAGCCAAGACACGAGCCCAGACACGAGCCCAGACACGAGCCCAGACACGAGCCCAGACACGAGCCCAGACACGAGCCCAGACACGAGCCCAGACACGAGCCAAGACCCGAGCCAAGACCCGAGCCAAGACCCGAGCCAAGACCCGAGCCAAGACCCGAGCCAAGACCCGAGCCAAGACCCGAGCCAAGACCCGAGCCAAGACCCGAGCCAAGACCCGAGCCAAGACCCGAGCCCAGACACGAGCCCAGACACGAGCCCAGACACGAGCCAAGACACGAGCCAAGACACGAGCCAAGACACGAGCCAAGACACGAGCCAAAACACGAGCCCAGACACGAGCCCAGACACGAGCCCAGACACGAGCCCAGACACGAGCCCAGACACGAGCCCAGACACGAGCCCAGACACGAGCCCAGACACGAGCCCAGACACGAGCCCAGACACGAGCCCAGACACGAGCCCAGACACGAGCCAAGACACGAGCCAAGACACGAGCCAAGACACGAGCCAAGACACGCAAAACTCCCCGCACTCGCTCGCTCGCGCCGCGCAAGACCCCCCCGCGCTTGCTCGCTCGCGCCGCGCAAGACCCCCCCGCGCTTGCTTGCTCCTTCACCCGAGCCAAGACACGTGCCCAGACACGTGCCCAGACACGTGCCCAGACACGAGCCCAGACCCGAGCCCAGACCCGAGCCCAGACCCGAGCCCAGACCCGAGCCCAGACCCGAGCCCAGACCCGAGCCCAGACCCGAGCCCAGACCCGAGCCCAGACCCGAGCCCAGACCCGAGCCCAGACCCGAGCCCAGACCCGAGCCCAGACCCGAGCCCAGACCCGAGCCCAGACCCGAGCCCAGACCCGAGCCCAGACCCGAGCCCAGACCCGAGCCCAGACCCGAGCCCAGACCCGAGCCCAGACACGAGCCCAGACACGAGCCCAGACACGAGCCCAGACACGAGCCCAGACACGAGCCCAGACACGAGCCCAGACACGAGCCCAGACACGAGCCCAGACACGAGCCCAGACACGAGCCCAGACACGAGCCCAGACACGAGCCCAGACACGAGCCCAGACACGAGCCCAGACACGAGCCCAGACACGAGCCCAGACACGAGCCAAGACCCGAGCCAAGACCCGAGCCAAGACCCGAGCCAAGACCCGAGCCAAGACCCGAGCCAAGACCCGAGCCAAGACCCGAGCCAAGACCCGAGCCAAGACCCGAGCCAAGACCCGAGCCAAGACCCGAGCCCAGACACGAGCCCAGACACGAGCCCAGACACGAGCCAAGACACGAGCCAAGACACGAGCCAAGACACGAGCCAAAACACGAGCCCAGACACGAGCCCAGACACGAGCCCAGACACGAGCCCAGACACGAGCCCAGACACGAGCCCAGACACGAGCCCAGACACGAGCCAAGACACGAGCCAAGACACGAGCCAAGACACGAGCCAAGACACGAGCCAAGACACGAGCCAAGACACGAGCCAAGACACGAGCCAAGACACGAGCCAAGACACGAGCCAAGACACGAGCCAAGACACGAGCCAAGACACGAGCCCAGACACGAGCCAAGACCCGAGCCAAGACCCGAGCCAAGACCCGAGCCCAGACACGTGCCAAGACCCGAGCCCAGACACGTGCCAAGACCCGAGCCCAGACACGTGCCAAGACCCGAGCCCAGACACGTGCCAAGACCCGAGCCCAGACCCGAGCCCAGACCCGAGCCCAGACCCGAGCCCAGCCCGAGCCCAGCCCGAGCCCAGACCCGAGCCCAGACCCGAGCCCAGACCCGAGCCCAGACACGAGCCCAGACCCGAGCCCAGACACGAGCCCAGACACGAGCCCAGACACGAGCCCAGACACGAGCCCAGACACGAGCCCAGACACGAGCCAAGACCCGAGCCAAGACCCGAGCCAAGACCCGAGCCAAGACCCGAGCCAAGACCCGAGCCAAGACCCGAGCCAAGACCCGAGCCAAGACCCGAGCCAAGACCCGAGCCAAGACCCGAGCCAAGACCCGAGCCCAGACACGAGCCCAGACACGAGCCCAGACACGAGCCAAGACACGAGCCAAGACACGAGCCAAGACACGAGCCAAGACACGAGCCAAAACACGAGCCCAGACACGAGCCCAGACACGAGCCCAGACACGAGCCCAGACACGAGCCCAGACACGAGCCCAGACACGAGCCCAGACACGAGCCCAGACACGAGCCCAGACACGAGCCCAGACACGAGCCCAGACACGAGCCCAGACACGAGCCAAGACACGAGCCAAGACACGAGCCAAGACACGAGCCAAGACACGCAAAACTCCCCGCACTCGCTCGCTCGCGCCGCGCAAGACCCCCCCGCGCTTGCTCGCTCGCGCCGCGCAAGACCCCCCCGCGCTTGCTTGCTCCTTCACCCGAGCCAAGACACGTGCCCAGACACGTGCCCAGACACGTGCCCAGACACGTGCCCAGACACGTGCCCAGACACGTGCCCAGACACGAGCCCAGACCCGAGCCCAGACCCGAGCCCAGACCCGAGCCCAGACCCGAGCCCAGACCCGAGCCCAGACCCGAGCCCAGACCCGAGCCCAGACCCGAGCCCAGACCCGAGCCCAGACCCGAGCCCAGACCCGAGCCCAGACCCGAGCCCAGACCCGAGCCCAGACCCGAGCCCAGACCCGAGCCCAGACCCGAGCCCAGACCCGAGCCCAGACCCGAGCCCAGACCCGAGCCCAGACCCGAGCCCAGACCCGAGCCCAGACACGAGCCCAGACACGAGCCCAGACACGAGCCCAGACACGAGCCCAGACACGAGCCCAGACACGAGCCCAGACACGAGCCCAGACACGAGCCAAGACCCGAGCTAAGACCCGAGCCAAGACCCGAGCCAAGACCCGAGCCAAGACCCGAGCCAAGACCCGAGCCAAGACCCGAGCCAAGACCCGAGCCAAGACCCGAGCCAAGACCCGAGCCAAGACCCGAGCCCAGACACGAGCCCAGACACGAGCCCAGACACGAGCCAAGACACGAGCCAAGACACGAGCCAAGACACGAGCCAAAACACGAGCCCAGACACGAGCCCAGACACGAGCCCAGACACGAGCCCAGACACGAGCCCAGACACGAGCCCAGACACGAGCCCAGACACGAGCCCAGACACGAGCCAAGACACGAGCCAAGACACGAGCCAAGACACGAGCCAAGACACGAGCCAAGACACGAGCCAAGACACGAGCCAAGACACGAGCCAAGACACGAGCCAAGACACGAGCCAAGACACGAGCCAAGACACGAGCCCAGACACGAGCCAAGACCCGAGCCAAGACCCGAGCCAAGACCCGAGCCAAGACCCGAGCCCAGACACGTGCCAAGACCCGAGCCCAGACACGTGCCAAGACCCGAGCCCAGACACGTGCCAAGACCCGAGCCCAGACACGTGCCAAGACCCGAGCCCAGACCCGAGCCCAGACCCGAGCCCAGACCCGAGCCCAGACCCGAGCCCAGCCCGAGCCCAGCCCGAGCCCAGACCCGAGCCCAGACCCGAGCCCAGACCCGAGCCCAGACACGAGCCCAGACCCGAGCCCAGACACGAGCCCAGACACGAGCCCAGACACGAGCCCAGACACGAGCCCAGACACGAGCCCAGACACGAGCCCAGACACGAGCCCAGACACGAGCCCAGACAAGAGCCAAGACACGAGCCAAGACACGAGCCAAGACACGAGCCAAGACACGAGCCAAGACACGCAAAACTCCCCGCACTCGCTCGCTCGCGCCGCGCAAGACCCCCCCGCGCTTGCTTGCTCCTTCACCCGAGCCAAGACACGTGCCCAGACACGTGCCCAGACACGTGCCCAGACACGTGCCCAGACACGTGCCAAGACCCGAGCCCAGACACGTGCCAAGACCCGAGCCCAGACCCGAGCCCAGACCCGAGCCCAGACCCGAGCCAAGACCCGAGCCAAGACCCGAGCCAAGACCCGAGCCAAGACCCGAGCCAAGACCCGAGCCAAGACCCGAGCCCAGACACGTGCCAAGACCCGAGCCCAGACACGTGCCAAGACCCGAGCCCAGACACGTGCCAAGACCCGAGCCCAGACACGTGCCAAGACCCGAGCCCAGACCCGAGCCCAGACCCGAGCCCAGACCCGAGCCCAGACCCGAGCCCAGACCCGAGCCCAGACCCGAGCCCAGACCCGAGCCCAGACCCGAGCCCAGACCCGAGCCCAGACCCGAGCCCAGACCCGAGCCCAGACCCGAGCCCAGACACGAGCCCAGACACGAGCCCAGACACGAGCCCAGACACGAGCCCAGACACGAGCCCAGACACGAGCCCAGACACGAGCCCAGACACGAGCCCAGACAAGAGCCAAGACAAGAGCCAAGACACGAGCCAAGACACGAGCCAAGACACGAGCCAAGACACGCAAAACTCCCCGCACTCGCTCGCTCGCGCCGCGCAAGACCCCCCCGCGCTTGCTTGCTCCTTCACCCGAGCCAAGACACGTGCCCAGACACGTGCCCAGACACGTGCCCAGACACGTGCCCAGACACGTGCCCAGACACGTGCCCAGACACGTGCCCAGACACGAGCCCAGACACGAGCCCAGACACGAGCCCAGACACGCCCGCGCTCGCTCGCTTATTCCCACCACCCAAGACACGCCGCGCTCGCTCCCGACACCCCAGACACACCGCCCTCGCTCGCTCCCGGCGCTCAATCCACCCCGCACTCGCTTGCTCCCGCCGCTCGATCTACCCGCACTCGCTTGCTCCCGCGGCTCGATCTACCCCGCACTCGCTTGCTCCCGCCGCTCGATCTACCCCGCACTCGCTTGCTCCCGCCGCTGAATCTACCCCGCACTCGCTTGCTCCCGCCGCTGAATCTACCCCGCACTCGCTTGCTCCCGCCGCTGAATCTACCCCGCACTCGCTTGCCCTCGCCGCTCAATCCGCCCCCTCCTTCCTCTGCTCAAGTCACCGCACCCCGAGCGGTGCTCCCCGGGCAAGTCCCCGGACCCGAATACACCCCCCCCCCACCCCCACCACCAAACCAACCCAACGATCCCGCTCGACAACGAGGTGATCGATCTCTCGATCCACCGAATCTCTCCTACCTCCTGTTCAGCCTCTCGTCGAATTCTTGAAGAACTCGAAGACATCTTCCTGAGCACTTTGGGACTTACTTGTAGTGCTCGTGTTGCTCGCAGGTGCGTCCACCTCCTTGGACGGTTACGTTCGTTGGTAGAGCTGGATTTTTTTTTTTTTTACGCGGCACGACTTGATTTTTAAGGAGAGTTTGCCTGAAGGTTTCGGCATTTTTTTTAGCTTAATGGTAGACTCCTTTTACCATAAGAAGTACATAATGCGCAGAGACGAGTTTTCGTCCGACAAGTCTACTTTTAAAATTTAGGCGAGTTCGGAGTACAGGAGCGTGGCATACGCAGTGACAGTTGTTACTCCTAGTTTTAGCGTTAGTGGTTAGGTTTCTTGCACGTTTCTTGTGTTCCGTTGTTGCGGTTTTAATTGTTTTGTTTGCAAATAAGTGTTCTCCTCACGGCAAATTGTTTATTCCTACTTGTTACAGGTGAGAAATTATTTGCAATGATTTCCTCACAATTCTGAAAATATTGTTTTCTGAAATTTGCAGTTGTGAGTCTGGTACTGTTTATTTAATGGGAACAATATATTATCATGGAGAAAAAGAAAACGACCGGCGAACAGGGATAAATAATAGATATATTCGTTTTAGATGACCAAACCTGACGTAACTTGACCGAACTGAATGCAATGAACTTTATGTATCTCTAGTACATAAAGTTCATAGTATTTAATTTGGTCAAGTTACGTCAGGTTTGGTCATCTAAAACGAACATACCTAATACACAGCCTTGCACGTGAAATCACAGCGAATGTGCTGGAATTCATGAAAGACGACGCTGAATATTGTATAACAATTCTCATTTAATTCACCGCTCTTCATTTAATAAAGTAAAATATTTACTTAAAATTTCTCCCGAATTATAAATTAACATATCAAATTTTCAGCACAAAAATCCGTATGGCCACAAAGAACTATAATGTTGGAAACATATTTTCGCTCGAAAACAAATATACAGTAGTCTGATAAATAACGTTCGGCATGTTATTTATATTTTCCACAATAATAATTGTTATTTACATTGCTTAAATATGCTGCATTTAATATACAAAAATATATTTTTATTTATTTTCCTGCCCTTACACTTCACGTGGAAATCTGTATGCCACTGCTCATCAGCTGTTCGTAGCCCGCCGGTCAGATTTCGATGAGTCATCGTGTACTTCTTATACTGAAAGGAGTCTACAACTGGTATATTTTTATACCTTGCGACTCGGGATTAAATGTTCTTTCGTCCTGCATTAGCGTTACACACGGGGTGTCCCGACAGCGTGAATCGAAACGGCGCTACTGAATGCAACTTTTTTTTATTTCAAATGGCACACCCTATGAATGATATCGAATTTCAATTGCCCTTCAAATTCTACACATTTTTTACCTACCCTAATCTATGTCTAATTCTAACAGTTCTTCAAATATTTAATTACATTTTATCTAAAAACTGTCGCTTGTGGCCTTTACTTTATTCATATTTTATTTATTTTTAACTCTAGAGAAAACATTCTCCGCGCAGATCTACACCTTTTCAATTTCAAATTGGGACTAAACAATTTCAAATTGAAACTAAACTATTTTGAATTGAAACTAAACTATTTCGAATTGAAACTAAACTATTTTGAATTGAAACTAAACTATTTTGAATTGAAACTAAACTATTTCGAATTGAAACTAAACTATTTCGAATTGAAACTAAACTATTTCGAATTGAAACTGAACAATTTCGAATTGAAACTGAACAATTTCGAATTGAAACTAAACAATTTCGAATTGAAACTAAACAATTTCGAATTGAAACTAAACAATTTCGAATTGAAACTAAACAATTTCGAATTGAAACTAAATAATTTCGAATTGAAACTAAACAATTTCGAATTGAAACTACACAATTTCGAATTGGGTCTGAACAATATCAAATTGGAAATAAACTATTTCAAATTAGGAATAAACAATTTCAAATTGGGAACAAACAATTTCAATTGCTCCGTGCCACTTTTCAATAATGGATGTCTTGAAAGAGCGCAAATTTGCCAATAATCATTTGCTGACATTTTTCCCGTACAGTCCGATGTTGAATGCAATTGAATTCAAGTGGTCCTCTCTAAATGCTGGCTTTAAAGAGACTTAGCAATCCAAATGTCACGAATTTTAGTAGATAAAGCCCATCATTCCGCAGATGGAATATCGTTTATAAAAAAAGAAAATATAGTGGGACAGAATATTACTAATAAAATTACGGTACCTAACTGTACATATTAGATTTGCTGCAAAGATCCAAAAATTCATACCTGTTGCGTTAAATTTGGTTAATGTAAAATTTTGATTTGCGCATAAATTAAAAGTCGGGTAGTTACATTTCCTTTTGTTATTACCTACCAGCTGGTATTATTTCTGAATTAAAATATATTTTCCAATTTGAATTTGTATATATTCTCAATTCGAAATTGATTAGTCCCAATTTGAAATTGAAAAGGTATAGTTGCTACTACTTCAGCTTATTCGAAACTATTATTAAATGTATTTTTATAGTTACGTGGTGATCGTGTTACTCGGCAAAATATTGGAAATTTCAAAATTACGTGAGTCAAATTTTATAAATAGCGTGCCCTATATTTTTCTATCCTGAATTGTTCGTCTAATACTGTACTTTCGTTTTTCTCACGTACTTTCTATATCTATCTGCGATATTTTTCGAGAGCCTTATGTCCATTTGAGTTATTTCTTTTAAAACGTATTGTATAAGGTGGCTGTGGAAAAAAGGCAAACTAATTATTAATGTCCGCTGGTTCGTTTATTTTCCGCGACAATTACTCGTTTTAAAACAAATAATTTATACAGGTCTAGGATTCTTAGTCGAGCCCAGACGCGAGCCCAGACGCGAGCCCAGACGCGAGCCCAGACGCGAGCCCAGACGCGAGCCCAGACTCGAGCCCAGACACGAGCCCAGACACGAGCCCAGACACGAGCCCAGACACGAGCCCAGACACGAGCCCAGACACGAGCCCAGACACGAGCCCAGACACGAGCCCAGACACGAGCCCAGACACGAGACGTTTCGGGTCGAGACCCTTCAGATGGGGCTCTTGCAAGCCCCGGCTCTGATCGGCCAACTCGGGTAGGTGGGGTCGTCGTGCCCAAAGGTCCCTTTCTGATTTCCCACCGGGTCACGGAAAGACATCTATGCCGAGGCACAGGGTCCCACACGATCCCGGCTTTCCATCCGCAGGAAACCTCCCTGCCTATCGAGTGGGCTCTGGAAATTTCGAGAGCAATTCCGTAAACTTTTAGTGAATGGGTTGCCTGAACCTCCCTGTATAGGGGTGCGTGCCGGTTCAAGAAAGAAGTTGCATTCGACGCCACCGTTTTGATTCACCCGGCAGATTCGAAAATATTGTTATAAACCTCTCGATGGCAAAACGAAAGTGTCGGACGAGGTACTGTTGCAGGTACGGGGTGACTGTCCGAGAATTCCTACCCTCTTTCGCTCTTATTTTTCATTTCAGGAAAAAACCTCGTACGAAACTTATGTGGACTATTTCGAAGCTTCTTTCTCTGTGGCGTGCTCCCGGAAATACAATTGACGGTCGGATAAACGAGATATATATTAAACGTAAGTTTTCTTTAATGGAACCCTCTGAATGTTATTACAATTTTCGTTTCTAAATTAAATTCTGCCGGGACTACGTATATAATAAAACTAGTAATGTAGAAGGTGTCTGTAAAATAATTCCTATTGTTTTTCAATTTTACCAATAGAAAACTGAAATAATTATCCTTTTAAGCGAAGAGATGTGATTCCGAACGCGTTAAAAAGATTTACTCTTTGCGTAAAAGAAACTGAAAGCGCTTTGAATATATTTTCCGTTAAATTTTCAGTCTTTTTTTAAGGTCCGATTTTTCCGAAATATTTTTCGTTTCGAGTTCAAAAGTTAATTTTTAGAAAACATCTAAAGGCGATTTAACTGTTGACGGCAAAATTTTATTTAATTCTATTTTATTTAAACCGAAACTTCATTTTATTCGGTATCCGACGCTCAGTTTTGTTAATATCTGTAGCGGTACTGAAATAAATTCAACTTTTTTTTTTCTGAAAATCAAAAGTAAAAAAAATTAAGCGGGAATTATTTTACGGACATCTACATTATTAGTTTTATTATATACGTAGTCTCCTTAGAATTTAATTTAGAATCGAAATACGTAATAACATACAGGGGGTGTTCCATAAAAAAAAAAAAAAAAAAAAAAAAAAAAACTAGTTTACATTAAGTCTTGTTTATCCGACCGGCAATGTTTTTCTGTGAGCACACCGAGAAACTTTGAATTAGTCCGTTTTAAGTTTTGTGTTGAGCATTTTTTTCTAAAATCAAAAATGAACAAGTTAAAGGGGCTAGGAATTCTCGCGTAGTCACCCTGTACATCTGGAAGTACGGTCACGGTGCCTTACCTAAAGTGTGCTACAAATGGGACTTCTTGTTATCGATTTTTCTATTAATTTATTGAGGCAGAACGTTTCCGCACGATATTCGTTATTTCACGATTACTTCCTTCGGTTCTGGTTTGATTATTTCGATGAATTCCTAACACACTACAAAAAAAGCACGAAGTTTCGGAACGGTTCGAATGAATTCAGATGAGAATTAATGAAATAATTAAGAAATAAGAACGACTTTCGGATTTTCCTCTTCATATTACGTTACAATTCCCTAACGAAACGTGTATACAACACAATAGTTAATTTTTTTTTTTTGCTATAATTACATATCTAGCTATAAACGTTAATTCTGAACTATTTACTCTTTTGACGTTTGACATCCGACATTTCTCAATTTCATTTTAAGGGATTCAGAAGCGTTCTGACTCGATAAGTTTCTATAAATATCGATTCAAGTCCCATTTGTAGCCCTCTTTTCTAAAGACACTGTGTATGGTGTTCGTAAGGAAACCACCACCCCATACAGATCGGCCTGGTGATAGTAGAAATGAAAACGAGAGAAAAATTCTAATGAATAAAATGTTTTTTAAATTAAAATTTTAACTGTCCATAAATTGAAGTCCTGTCTACTCCTGTGAAAATTATTATGAAATCTACAGCCATCATTTTCAGCGACCTATAAGGTGTAGTTTCCCATATAATTTTATTACGAACACTTCAGAAAAAAATCTCCAGTGTCCGCAGCTAGAGCTACATATTTCATTTACAAAAAAAATTATTGCGCTTATGGTATTGTGACCCGATCTTTATCGAAAGAAATTTCGACTTTGCCGAACTTTGAATAGGTCAAACAGAACGTTTCCCGTTTTTTTCGATCATCATACATCAGTCGAAAATTTGCCGCTCTATGAAATTGATTCGGGTAATTAAGACCATTAAAAAAAACTTCAACTTTTATAAAGAAAGTCTTTATTAAAACTCAAAGTTATTTTATTTCAAGAAAGAAAAATGGTGGATCAGGCCCGGTTTCTCGATCACAATTTAACTTTAATCTTCAGTTTTTTTTTTGTCTTCACAAAAGAACAGATGGAAGCTAACTGAAGATTAACGTTAAACTGTTACCGAGTAGCCGGCCCCGAGTTTTAACCGAATCTTCGGTGCACGTTAATTCCGAAATAATTCGTAGGATAATGCAATAGACAAACCGCATTTAAACTGAGTGACGTTATTCTAACTGCAGAAATGAGCGTAACAGACGTGTGGACGACGTTCTACTTGGTGGGGAAAACATTTCGTATGAATATTAGTTTATCTCGCACGTTCAATTCGATTTGAATTTCCTGTGGATTGATCATGAAGTTGAACTGTTTGTGATCGACTACTTTCGGCTGGCGTATTCGAACAGATTGAAATTTCAATTTCGATTGAAAAAATAATGTCTTGAGACCCGAAATGAAACTCTCCCGTTTGTCATATCATCGATCCCGCCGAGATTCCGCCCTCAATCCGTCTGAAAATTGGTATTGGATTTACAAAGCCCTGTTTTACAACGCAAAAAAGATAATCGAGAGGCGAACATAACAGATGAGGACCGCCCGCCTTCCTGTTTAAAATATTTTCATCTTTAAATACAAATTAGATAGAAAAACGCCATAAACTTTCCTGCCTTTAGCACAAAACTGTGATTATTCGAAATTCCACGTTCGTAAAAAAAAAATACAGAAACGCTCGCTTTTTCTCCCCAAGGGAATGGTAACTTGAAAAATCTACGCAAGTAAATATTAGATACAGCTAAACACATTCTAAGACTCTTCCGATACCGGATCGAACCCTGGATATACTCGGCTCGTCACAACCGATAGAATCTTAATTTATTTCTTTTCGTCCGTTCAGTGACATGTCAAGTTCGGCCGAGTCTCTCTTGGTGATGAGGTCAGGTGGGTGGATAAGGGGTCAGACTGAGGTGGGTGGGCACCCGGTTAACGCGACAAAGCGCTCCAGCCGAAATAGAAGACGTACCAAGACACGCTGTCTGCTCGTCGCCTCTGCCGAGAAACGGCGAGCGGTATGCAGAGCAGTAGTCAATGACACGTCACCTTCGGCCGTCTGCGACTACCGGTATAGGCTTATGTCTGAGCTCCGTTGGAGCACAGACGTCCTTGCGGCGAACATCGCCGGGGACCGGGGGGGAGGGGGGGCTATTCCGGCAAACGTAGTATTCGCTCGAGTCGAAATCGATGACGTGTCGGACAGGCTGTCTACTCGTCGCCTCTGCCGAAAAACGGCGAGCGGTATGCAGAGCAGTAGTCAATGACGCGTCACCTTCGGCCGTCTGCGACTACCGGTGTAAGCTTGTGTCTGAGCTCCGTTGGAGCACAGACGTCCTTGCGGCGAACATCGCCGGGGACCGGGGGGGAGGGGGGGCTATTCCGGCAAACGTAGTATTCGCTCGAGTCGAAATCGATGACGTGTCGGACAGGCTGTCTACTCGTCGCCTCTGCCGAAAAACGGCGAGCGGTATGCAGAGCAGTAGTCAATGACGCGTCACCTTCGGCCGTCTGCGACTACCGGTGTAAGCTTGTGTCTGAGCTCCGTTGGAGCACAGACGTCCTTGCGGCGAACATCACCGGGGACCGGGGGGAAGGGGGGGCTATTCCGGCAAACGTAGTATTCGCTCGAGTCGAAATCGATGACGTGTCGGACAGGCTGTCTACTCGTCGCCTCTGCCGAAAAACGGCGAGCGGTATGCAGAGCAGTAGTCAATGACGCGTCACCTTCGACCGTCTGCGACTTTGTCGCGAAGCACCGGTTACCGTGCCCGTCCTGACGGCGAGCTTCGCCGGGGACCGTAGGGAAGGCGTATTCCGGCAAACGTAGTATTCGCTCGGGCCGAAATCGAAGACACGCCGGACGACGGGCTGTCTGCTCGTCGCCTCTGCCGAGAACCGGCGAGCGGTATGCAGAACAGCGGTCGATGACGAGTCCCCTTCGGCCGTCGGCGACTGCCGGACTCTGCGCCAATTTTCAGGGAACGCCTCGGCTGAAATACCTCGGCGAAGTCCCCGTTCCAGCCCCGACGTCCTTACGGATAAGGACCGGGCGTATTGAAGTGAAGGAACGACAGTCGAGACAGGAATGCGACCCGAGAACAGTGACTGTCACTGTAATACAGATTAACGCGCGTTTAGCGGGGGGAGCTCCGAGCCGAGTACCGGGAAACGAGAATAAATTTCAAATTGTACGATCGACATTTATCTTTGCGAAACAAATAAGCTGCTTCAAAACAGATTGAATTGAATCAGGGATAAAGTAAAAACTACGTTCGAAAAATTACCAGAAATAATTTACGGTGTAATTTTTTATCCGATTTAGAACTAAGCACTAGTCTCCATGTGACACGGGAAGATCAACGAGCGATGACCGTCTCGAACGACTAAAAGCGGATTAAAAATTACGCGAAAACGTTAACAGTTTATTTGAAATAGGAAAGTTAATGGAGACATTTTAAATAAGTTAAAGATGAAAATATCTTCGTCTTCGTCGTGGTCGTAAACCGTTTTACGCCGACACGACGTACAGGTTTCCAGTAAAACGATAAATATTTTAATCTTTTGCGTTTTGCGAAAGGCGTTGTACTACCTCACAGAAATTGAAACACTTTCTTCTTTTACAGTATTACTGAAAATATTTTAATTATATGAGCATATTTTGATTTCCAAGTACGGAAAGTGGCTTTACTACCGACACTTCGACATTTAGAAATGTTTAAAATTAGTAGGATCAAAAAAATTAAAAATTGTGGCTTGAAACCTTTCCGCACCACCCAGACGATCTTATTATGTTTACTCAAAAAACTGAATCTCAAGTTCGAGAATCTTTTAAGATACGAATTCGAAATACTTTTCGGGATTTCTCCTCATTTCTAGTCCGTGCAGTGTGACCCATTCAGAATAAGAACACGCATAGAAGCGAATATTTATTATCCGATTCAAAAACTTCATAAACTAACGGAAGTTTCCGACAGTAAATTTTTACTCACAGGGCCTAAGGTTTAATTCTTCTTACTACCAAAAAAACACATCCAAAATTCCTTAAAAAAAATAATATTTATAAATAATGCTCCAATTTATAACTATCTTTCCAGTTAATTTAAACCGTCTTTCGTTAATTTTTTTTTAATCCTTTTTTTTAATACTTTTTTTTTTACTTCTTCCAAGAAAATGCATTGAAGCATCTGAAAATTACCCAAATAGTAATTTTGACACGAATCTTTTAATTGTAAACTAGACTTAAAAAAGTCGCTGGTCAATTTCAGTTATTTTTGACGTAACAAAAAAAAATCAGTACATCCACCCGGAAAATTTACCATCGGAAATTTTCATTTTTATCACAGCAGAGTATCCGAAGCTTCTATCTTAAGAAAACTTGAATTCACTTTCTTAAATATGAAGATTTTGAATAGTAACCGGAGGCAAATGCAGGTCGAACAAAAATAAATAAAAAACAATGCAACACGACTAGAGAAAACTATACAACAATATTGTACTTCTCTGGTAAGACTGTAAAAAAATCCAATTTACGAGATGTGATCTAGAATCAGATATTGAAGATATCTTTTAAAGGGTTGTTTTCGTTCTGAATGGGTTCGCGCTGTACCGACAATGCGTCACCCAGTTTAAAGTTGATGGTTGTCTATTAAATTGGACGCCCGTCTGTGCGGCAATTAAGTAGGTTTCCTGAATACATCCGTTCCGATACACCGGCAGCACAGCTAAATCTTTAAAGTTATCCCGAAAGATCTGTGGCATACAGATATCTACGATATTTTAAATAGAATACTCGATTATTCGGAAATTTTAATATCTTGACTTTTTATTATTAATTACCAAAGTTTTTCAAATATGACCGAGAGAGACGGACTGGTTGAGAAAACCTGCTCGCTATGCTGTTCCTCTTGCCATATATCGACAAAATTCACTTTAGTAGTTTCGCGAATCCGAGCAACAACGACAAAAAATATTAACGTGACGTAAGGGAAAAAACAAATAACGACATAAAAATTATCATCGGGCAGCAAAATCACAAATTTCAAAAAAAAATAAATATTGCGGCATGCAAGAAGCAAAGAAACGGTACGAGCTGGAATATCAAGTGTGTAAGTGCAAGCAAATCGTCATCTGTGTCTACGGTGTGTCCCACGTTGAGTAGGCTACCGAGAGTAACTTATTAGAGAAGATAGATATTGTTTTGCAGTTGTACATTTTAACTCGTTCATTCAATTGAACGGCTAAACATTAAAAATGTTTCGATTTAGGGCTCTAGTTGCTGAAAAAAAAAAATGCGTTTTCATTCAGAGTTCTATCGAAATCTGCAATAAAAATTGGTACGGGGTGACTATGCGAGAATTCCTGCCCCCTTTAACTCCTTCAGTTTTGATTTCAAGAAAAAAAAAAAATGTGTAATAGAAAACTTAAAAGGGACTAATTCAGAGTTTCTCCGTGTGCCGACAGAAAAACGATTGATGGTCGGATAAGCGACATATAAACTAAACTTTTGTTTTTAATGGAACACCCCGTATATTACGATATTCGATTCTAAATTGAATTCTACTGGGACTACGTATAATAAAACCACTGATGTAGAAGGTGTCTATAAAATAATTCCTGTTTGATTTTATTCTTCTAATTTTAGAAAATGAAAACTTCAATAATGATTCTTTTATACTAAGAGATGTTATGAAGAACGTATTAAAAATATTTACA
The DNA here is from genome assembly GCA_036172665.1 of Prosopocoilus inquinatus. Lineage (NCBI taxonomy): Eukaryota > Metazoa > Arthropoda > Insecta > Coleoptera > Lucanidae > Prosopocoilus > Prosopocoilus inquinatus. The sequence goes on along the minus strand of CM069880.1, from coordinate 17,204,932 downwards.
CTTTGCGTAAAAAAAAACTGAAGATGCTTTGAATATGCTTTGAGTTAAATTTTTAGTTAGTTTTTAAAATTCAGTTTTTCAGAAATATTTTTCGTTTCTAGTAAAAAAGTTAATTTTTAGAAAACATGTAAATCGATTTAATATGTAAATGTAAAATTTTATTAATGTTGTTTTATTTAAAACCAAAACATATTTTTTTTTTGGGTATCCGACGCTTAATTGTTTGTTGTATCTGTAGCAGTACTGACGTAAATTCTACAACTTTATCCTTTTTTCTTTGTAAAATAAAAAATAAGAAAATTAGGAAGGACTTTTTATTGACACTTTCTACATTTTTAGTTTTATTATACGCGTAATCCCGTTAGAATTTCATTTCGAATCGAAAATGTAATAAAATACTGAACACCCCTTATAGCCAAAAATAATTTTCGAAAATAGAACTGACTGTATACTTTAAACGGTAGAGAAGACCGCGGCACTCGGGGTGGACACCCTGTATATTCCGATTCATAAAGTTCCGTACATTTCAAATACGTAAAAATATACGGCGTGTTTCATAACGTCGTGAGTATAATAAATTAAACGATGAAAGTTTGCATGAAAATGAATAGAATGAACCTTTTTTTTTTTTTTTTTGTTAAACAAAGTATTATTAAATTTTCGAGAAAAAGAAGGCTTTTTGTGGAACGGGTGTAACCGCCGCGTTTGAGCGTCTCTGATGTAAGTTTATGAGGTTTACGAAGAATGTGAGTGATCTAATAATGTTAATCATCGCCGGCCGGGCCGGGCAGTTTGAAAGTAAACGTCGGGGTGGTCGCACCTACGTTTATACTTGAACAATGACAGAATTTGAAAATAATGATATTAGACACTGTTGGCGTGATATTTTAGTGTACGGTGAAAGTGAAAAACGTGCATTTGTGGGCTGAGGAAACCCCTAAAATCTAAATCCTTTGTGTTCAACGAGTGCCCCAGGGAAGGAATAATTTTGTAACTCAACCGGTATTGAACAAAAGGTATTTATACTTCCAATATTTGCAATTTTTGCCGAAAATCAAAATTATTCACCCCTCATTGAGGGGTTTATATAATAATTACTTTGTTACTCAGTTTTGGAAAAAATATTAAACAGTGATCGCCAAACAGTCGGCATCAACTGCAAAAAAAAAATATTCTTGATCTTTCGAAAAAACTTCGCGACAATTTCTGCTCGTCTGAAAATCTATTTGGCCCCCGTCAGATATACCGAGTCAATTTCTTCACTTCTTTATAAATGTATCTGCCAGATAGTATCCTCGGAAACTATTATCGATACGAGGATTTCCGAGGATGAGATGCCTGGCAGATGAATTTATCAGGAGGTGAAGAAAAATTCGTTCGTTAGTTAGAAAGGAGTTTCGAGAAATTATCAAAATCCTGAAATTGTTATTACTCGGACTCTAGATCGAGATTTCAACGAGATTTTCACCTCAATGAAAAAATTGAATTTTTCAGTTTTTAAAATATTCTCGAAATTTCATGTATACATATTGTGTAATTGTATGATTCGTTCATGTGTTATCCGTCCAAAAATTACAGAGTTTTAAGGTAATGGGAAACGAAAGTAATTTAAAGTATTGTTAAATTTCATTAAATGACATTTCTCCTTGGTGTTTAACAGATTTTTCGTAATTAAACATCAAGCAAAAAAATTTATTTAACAAAGATTCTAATTTGTTCTCGTTTCCCGTTACCTTGAAACTCCTATAATTTTTTTTAAGGATAACACAAAGACGCATGATACATATACAATAATATACCGGGTGTCCCGCGCCATGTGCTCACCCTTCGAGAATCGTTCATTTTTTAATCGATTAACCTGAATTTTGAAGACAATGAATTAAACAAAACAATGGAGTTTTTCGACATACCACCGCTAGTCGTCGTCATAGGACTTCCGGTTTCGCCGGAAGTGATATCAACTTTCTTATTTTAAATGGAACACCCTATATATTTTTACATATTTAAAATCTACGGATCATTACGAGTCCGAATACGTATCAATTGTTAATTTTGGTTTTCATGACTAACGAAAAAAGAACTTTTATTTTTCAATCTAGAGAACTATGAATCTCGGTCCAATGCGATCAAATGTTTCGAGAAAATCGACTCGTTTGATGGTATTTTGATTTTTAACATTTTTACAGTATTTGAAATTTTCATTAGGTCTTAACTCATTTTTTTCGATAGAACCTCCTCGTATGCTTTTCTTAGCTTACTTCAACAAAATATTTTTTCTGAGTACGCTAACTAATACCAAATACGTCATATTTCCTTTGAAAATAATTTAAAACGGAGCACGTCTTATTGAAATTTTACGCTCCCTTTATTTCAAATTACTTTCAAAGAAAATATGACGTCTTTGATATCGGCGTACTCAGAAAAAAATGTTCTGTTGAACTAAGCTAAGAAACACGTGAGGGTTCTACCGAAAAAAATTAAGACCTTATGAAAATTTCAAAAACTGTAAAAATGTTAAAAATCTAAATACCATCAAAGGAGTGATTTTCTCGAAACACTTGATCGCATTAGATCGAAAAAATACGTTTCATAGTTTCTAGATTGAGAAATAAGTTTCTTTTTCGTTGTCGAGGAAATCAAAATCAACAATTGATATGTATTCGGACCCATAATGAACCATAAATTTCAAATATGTAAAAATATATAGGGTGCTCCGTTTAAAATAATAAAAAAGTTGATATCACTTCAGACGAAATTCGAAGTCCGATGACCCCACTAGCAGCAGAGTACGCCGGAAAATCTCATTTTTTGTTTAATTCATTATTTCCAAAATTCAGATTAATCGATTAATAAATAAAGATTCTAGAAGGGTGAGGACATGGCGCGGGACACCCGGTATATTTGGATTCAGAATAATTCTGAAATTTCAAATGTCAAAATATACAGGTGGTTCCATTTAAAAAATTGAAAAAAAAAAAAAAAGTCGCTCATCCTGTATACAGGGAGATTCAGGCAACCCTTTCCTGAAAAGTTTACGACCTTCTCCTTTGAATTTTTGTTTCATATTTTGTAGTTATAAGTTAACGATATGGATCTATCGAGATATAATATTTTCAAATTTCGGACCCTTTCGCTTATACCGGAAGTTGCTGTCAACTTTCTTATTTCAAATAGAATGCCCCCATTTTTAATGCATATTTGATATCTTCATAAAATTCTAAAAATATTTTGTGCAACATGGGTGATACAAGAAAAATTAACCGTTTCCGAGATATTTTCATTTTTTAAAATAACTCAGACTTGCAGAACCTTGGTTATGATACTGCCCCTAATCTTTGTGCAACAAAAACCATGATGCCCATTTTTGGCCTGTAGCAGGCTACAGTAACATTCTTTCAGATCATTTCCAATTTTGCAGTCGATTGCTTACAGGCTGGTTGAAAAGTAACTTCTACTATTAGAGCTAATTTCAACTGTCGAAAAGTCATGTTTTTTAAATGGAACGCCTAGTATATTTTTATACCATGTTACTCAGGATTAAATATTCTTTCGTCCTGTATTAGCATTCCCTGTACCTATCTCTTATAGTTCACTCGTTATCGATGATTTCTTTTTAACATGTAATTTTTTTCGGTATTATTTTTAAACAGTGGGCTATGAAAACTAGAGAAATTATAATTTTTGAAATCATCTGTCTAGTAGGAATTAAAAAAAAATAATTTAATCGCTACGAAGAACCAAAAAGTGAATAATCAAACACAGACATATTAAAGGTATTTGACGATAAAAAAAATCGACAATTCAAGAAGTTAATAAAAAAAAGTTGTTATATCGAGGAAAATGCCTTATTACTGAGATGCAGTAGAAAGTTATTACTAATAAATAATAGCCGAGGACAACTTAGAGTCAATATTATAACCAACAATTTGTGTATTATTTTTAATATTTCTGATTTATTTATTATTTTTCATAAAATTTTCTATTGTAAGTGTAAATTTCTCCTTGTAAATATGTAAATGGTCGTACCAAGAATTCTAATACGTGCGGCATATGTAAACAAAAGGTTCAGATGATAGATGTGTATTTAAATATTATTTTTCGGTTTTTAAAAAAATGAAGTCGGAAATTAATTAATTTTCATAGCACACTATTCAGGAATAATACTGAAGTGAAAAAATTTATGTGTCAAAGAGAAAATCATGAATAGAAAGAGAAAGGTAACAGATGGGTATCAGGAATGCTAATACAGTTCGAGAGAGAACATTTAATTCGAATTCTTATGGTATAAAAGAATACTGGGTGTTCTATTAAAAAAAAAAAAAAAAAACATGACTTTTCGACAGTTGAAATCAGTTCGAATAGAAGTTACTTTTCAACCAGCCCGTAAACGTTTTTGTGTAAAATTAGATATGACCTGAAAGCTTACGAGCATAGCCTACTACTACAGGCCAAAAATTGAAATTCTGGCTTTTGTTACACAAAGATGGCAGCATCATAAACAAGGTACTGCAACTTTGAACTTTTTTTAAAAAATGGAAATATCTCTAGAACAGCTAATTTTTCTTATATCACATGTTACACAAAATGTTTTTAGAATTCCATGAAGATTTTAGAAATGCAATAGAAAAATGGGGTATTCCCTTTAAAATAAGAAAGTTGACAGCAACTTCCGGTACGAACGAAAGTGTCCGAAAGTTGGAAATATTATATTTTAACATATCATTATCGCTAACTTATAACCGCAAAATATGAAATAGACATTCAAAGAGGAAGTCCGTAAACTTTTAATGAATGGGTTGCCTGAATCTCCCTGTATAGAGAAAAGGCTACTGCTGACCGGTTAGCATGAATGAAATCTACGTAAAAAGCCGTGCAAGGAAGGCCGTATTTTGGTTTCTTATATTCGTTAATAATTAAAATAATAAAGAAGATTAATGACTGCTTCAGATATTGAATTAACGTTGACTTCATTTTTTTATTCTACACTGAATTTTGCGTCAAATTTATTTTTTAATTATTTTCTTAAAAATTCCCGAATGCAAGGTTCCATTAAAAAATTCGTAACTTCTAAACAACTAAAGAAAACGCAACCGATTTTTTTTTTTCCGGTCAATGCCGAAGTTGTGGCCGATCTTTTAAGATCAAGCCGAGTCGTGAAGGGATGTTTCAAGGCTTGCTACGATTTTTGGAATATGTATAATTATAAATAACAAAAACTCCATTTTTTTTCAAATGGAACTCCCTGTATATTTTCACACCATTCCGTACCCTTTTTGAGAAGCTTTTCAATGACGCAGCAGTTTGTAGAGTCCAGTGCTGTACTATTCGACAAGTTATTCAGAAAATAGTAATTTTTAGACGTAAATATTTAATAAACAACTGAAAGTTTCTAGTAGATTGGTGCGCCAAAATGAAAAGTGATTCATATTTTAAAACAACGTCGCACCAGTTACGGATATACTGTGTGAGAAAGTGCAAATTTCATTGGTTTAATGTTTTATTCGTTGTGCACGATTATCCGCGATTATTCAGTCAGTAGTAAGGCTGCGGTTTTAGTTTCAAATTTATCCTGCCAGTTCGCGTTAATTAGAAGTTCTCTAGATGATTAATAAAAATTCTATCTTAAGTACTCGGGAAATCTCACGAGAAATTGATTTGTATGCCAGTTTCAAATTCTAACTAGAGTTACTCGGGAGAAGCTGGCATGCAAGTCAGTTCTTTTTGAAATTTCCCGAGTACTCGAGTTAAAATTTGAAAGTGGCATACAAATCAATTTCTCCAGAGATTTCCCGAGTACTTAACATAGAATTTTTATTAATCATCTAGAGAACTTCAAATTCACGCCAACTGGGAGGATAATGTTTAAATTGAAGCTGCAGTCCTACTGATCGATGACGGATAATAATGCACAGCGAATAAAACATAAAAACCAATGAAATTCGCACTTTTCGACACAGTGCGTCCCTAACTGATGCGAGATTGGCTCAAAATTTTAATCGATTTTCATTTTGACACCGGCCTAGTACAAACTTTCAGTGTTTAGTTAAATATTTTTACATCTAAAAAATACTATTTTCTCAATAACTCGTCGAATATCAGAATTGGACCCTACAAACTGCGCGTCATTGAAAAGCTTCTCAAAAAGGCTATGGAACGGTGTGAAAATATAGAGGGAATTCCATTTGAAAAAAATGGAGTTTTTGTTTTTTATAATTATATATATTCAGAAAATCGTAGCAAGCCTTGAAACATCCCTTCACGACTCGGCTTGATCTTAAAAGATTGGCCACAGCTTCGACATTGACTAAAAAAAAAAAAAAAAAAATCGGTTGCGTTATCTTTAATGATTTAGAAGTTACGAATTTTTGAATGGAACCTTGCATCCGAGAATTTTTTAAGGAAAAATCGACTCACATCAAAAAGTATGATTGATACGTAAAAATAATTGAAATTAATTTGACGCAAATTTAGTGTAGAATTCAAAAATTACGTCAAAGTGGGATGTTTCAATTTAAAAAAGTGTAACTTTATTATTTTATAATAGTTAAAGGGGGTGGGAATTCTCGCATGATCACCCTGTACAACGACGCTCACCATAAATGATACCAATTGACAGTTTCGTAGCCCTTACACCGAACGTTCTTAAGGACATGCTTCGCCTGCAACGGCATCATTTAAGTTGAGGGTCGTAGCACATTGAAATTACGATGTGCTACACATTGAAGACATATGGCATATGCGTATTAAAAGACACGTTTACCAATGATTTTATAGAAACATATGAAACAAATAGAAACATTGTAAGAAACAAGCTAAAAATAAAATGTCAAGTAAGGTAATAAATCACATTTTTTTCTAAAATGTTTTTATCGCTTTCATATCTTTCTGCAATTCTCATGAGCAAGAACTATACGAAAAACAATAATTTTATGCTGTATACCTGTAAAATTTAGAGCAAAAATGTCTTGAAAATTTTTTGTATGTTCGGAAGTTACCGAGACATGGCCCGAGAACCCACTGTCAGGACATCTTGTATTTACCACAAAGCAAAGAATCGATTGTCGATGACGCCAGAGTTGGAAGATTTTCAAAAATAGAAACTTTTTCAAACCATACACGAGAGTAAATTCCAGTTAAAAACAACTTCTTGGAAAAATTTAAGGTCCAACACAGGAGTGAGTTAAACCAATTTCTGGTAAATTTAATTATTAATTATTAATTTCGACATATTGATTAAATTACTCTCGCCAAGCTATAAAAATCATTAATGAAAGCTAAAACTCAACTAAAAAAAAAAAAAATACTTTCCCTTTGTTCATCACCAAAGCCCTGTTTTGTTATTTTACAAAACAGAAAAATTTTCCTAAAGGTGAACCCCTCGTTCAATAAATAAGTAAAATTAACCTGTCTCTCATACATCTTTGATAAATCAATTATGCACAAGCACGAGTCAAATCAAAACATTTTAATACAATCTATTTTAAAAAGGCAAATAATCAAGAAAACCTGTAAACATGAAGTTATTGAAAAAATTAAAGTCAAAATATTTCGTCACACATTGAGAACCCCCTCTTTGCAAGTTATATTATCCCCAATAGATGTAACTTGCAGCAAAAAAAATTTACGTGATAATTCTTTCGGCAAATTTAAACATAACTTTAAAAAAAATAATAATTACAGTTAAAGAAAAGCTGTAATAAATATCCACTTTCTTCCAACCCTGGAAATCTATATCTTGTTTGATATATCCAACTCGTCCGTAACTACACATAATTGAATAACAATCACGACTTACTACTTGTCGATGTTTGGTGGCTTCATCGGCAGCCATGGAACCAAGTGATGCCGATGTTTCGCTTCATCCGCAGCCGTTGAACCAAGTGATCCCCCGATGTGTCTCGGGTCCGGAAAGAAGAAATTCTCGAGTTCAGAGTCACATGTTGTCCCACTGTACAAGTCTGAGAATGAGAAAGATATTAGTCTAGAGACAGATAACACAAAATATTTCTCACCTTAGACTGAAGGCTTGTATTCGGCAGTCTCTGGAGATTGACTAAGAGCTTAAATTCTTCGATGTAAATGTGAGACGAACACCAAACGGAAGCAGTTCAGCCTAATCTCGTTGTAGTAGCAGATAGTAAAACGAATCAAACATCTCCAAAGCCTTAAAAAAAAAAAATAATTACTTAGAAAAAAAAAAGATTTTTTTCATAATTAGTAATTACCTGGGATATTTCAGAATCAAAAGTACTGCTTTTTGTGGAAGTTCACTGGCCCCAAGTAGCCCTCGTTCGATATACCTTGGTCGGCGTTGGTGAACGGACGATCAAATGCAAAGATGTCTGCAAGGAAGAGTTCACTTTTAGTTGGCTAATACGGCATCACAAGATTTCATTTTAAATTGATAAAAACCATGTTTAACCGTTTCAGTTTATAGAGAATAGATGCTGAACACTTTTATATTATCAACGAACCTGTATTTCTTGCAATAACAAACTAAACTCTGCAAATAATTTAGAATTTATAGCACGCGTCGCGAATAGGTCGAAGTTTCGGGCCAAAATGGAGGAGCAAAGAGAAGGCGGAAGTCGTCGGTCCTGCTTGGAAGCCTCGACCCCCCCGTACGCGCATGCTAGAGTGAAACGTTCCGTGCTGTAATTGGTCAAAAGCAAAGACTAACGGAAGTTTATGAGCGCGGCAAATTTAAATTCAAAGAGGGAGCCGTTGAAGCAATGGCGGATCATCAGGCGTCAACATTTTTGTATTAAAAATTGGAAATTATTGAAATTTAAAAATATACTGCCTACATTACGTAAAACTAACAGTTAAAAACCAACGAACAATAATTGTTTAAACTACTGATGATTGTTCATATTAATATTTGATAATATTTACCTATTCTGTAAGAAATGTATTTTTATTATCGAATTCGCTCTGTTTCATTGTTCTTTCTAAAAAATGGCTAAAATCGACTAGAGACTTTTTACGTCATTGGATATTTATTTTTAAGGTACAAAAATAGGTAAATTTACGTGAACTTTTTCAAATTTTAGGAGAAAATATTAAGAAAGCGATTTCTCTTTATATGTTATACTAGCAGGTCGTGATTTTAGGTATGTAGCGCATATACCAGGTGTCGCAACAGTGTTTTTTCTCGGGCAATATCTCGATAATTACTGAAGATACAAAAAAAATATCGACATTTTTCTTTTGAATGTGAAGAGATCTGGCAACACAAAATTTTCATCTACACAGGGTGAATTAAAACATTGGGTGCTGGATGCAACTTCTTTTTATTTCAAATGGCATACTCTCATGTATGTATGGTATCAAATTTGGATCACCCATAAAATTAGGCACATTTTCTGTATACCCGTTATCTACGCCTCCTAATTATCACCGTTTTTACGATATTAAACCTTCCATCTAGAAACTGGTTAGAGCATGCTATATTCAAGAAAATTGACTTTTGTCATCTAGAAATGTCTGACATTTTGCTTAGTATAATGATCATCCTCCTGTAATTATAAAAATACATTTTTAGTAGTGACTTAGAGCGATCTGAAGTATCATTTGTTACATCTGTGCCAGAAATAATTTCCTTAAAAGTAAATAAAACCAGAATAAATACGATAATGACTGCAAACGCTTTTTTTTTAAATAAAACGTTAAAAATATTAAGAACAGTTACATTTATGCACAGATTTTGGTAAACAAAAACGTGTAGAATGTTGCGGAGAATGAAATCGTAACAGGACGTGCAATTTGAAATTAAAAAGTTGAATCCAGCACAACTGTTTTGGTAGGTACAGCCTGTATATTTGAAAATAATTTTATGCTGCAGATCTCTAAAATGCAAAACAGAAATATCTTGGGACATTTTTTTTTATCTTCAGTGATTATCAACATATAGTCCGAGAACTCACCGTTGGGACATCCTATACAGGGAGATTCAGTCAAGCCATTCGTTTAAAGTAGTTTACTGACTTCCTCCTTGAATTTTTATTTCATATTTTGAGATTATAAGTTAGCGGTAATGATCTGTTAAAATATAATATTTCCAACTTTCGGACACTTCTGCTTGCCCAGGAAGTTGCTGTCAACTTTCTTATTTTAAATGGAATACCCCCACACTTTTTAATGCATTTTTCAAATCTTCATGAAGATCTAAAAATCTTATGTAACATGTGATACAAGAAAAATTAGCAGTGCCTTGTTTATGATGCTGCCATTTTTTCTGTAACAAAAGCCATTATTTCAATTTTTGACCTGTAGTAGGCTATACTCGTAGGCTTTCAGATCATACCTAATTTTACACAGAATTGTTTATGGGCTGGTTGAAAAGTAGCTTCTATTCGAACTGATACCAACTGTCGAAAAGTCATGTTTTTTAAATATGAACACCCAGTTTTTATTTTCTTTTATTTCACATGATATGAAAATATACTAGACGTTCCGTTTAAAAAACATGACTTCTCGACAGTTGAAATCAGTTCGAATTAAAGTTACTTTTCAACCGTCCCGTAAACAATCAAGTGCAAAACTGGACATGATCTGAAAGAATGTTACTGTTATCCTCCTACAGGGCAAAAATTGGCATCGAGGTTTTTGTTGCACAAAGATGGCAGTATCATAAACGAGGTTCTGCAAGTCAGAGCTTTTTTAAAAAATGGAAATACCTTGGTTAATTTTTCTTGTATCACATGATGAACAAAATATTTTTGGAATTTTATGAAGATTTCAAAAATGCATTAAAAGATGGGGTATTCCATTTAAAATGAAGAAGTTGATGGCAACTTCCGGTATAAGCGAAAGTGTCCGAAAGTTGAAAATATATTTAGATAGATCCTTATCGTTAACTTATAACTGCTAAATATGAAGCAGAAATTCAAAGGACAAATCCGTACACTTTTAATGAGTGGGTTGCCTGAGTATCCCTGTATTTTTATTTAAAAGTGTGTCTTAACTTTTTTAAAAAGATAAAGAAATGTATAACATTATTCGACAGATTAATTATAAATTTTACTCCTATTATTTTAAAAAGTTAAGACAGACTTTCAAATTAAAATACCTGACCATTTTTAATATCCGACTTGACAGAGAATAATCCTAATAATCAAATTCAAATTTTACTTGGTACAATGTGACCAATTTGGAATGTAAAATGTATTGGTTTGCTGATTTGAACTGATTATATTTTCTTGCAAGGTAGAGCTCCCAGAAATTTACTACTTACTACCAAATACATAAAAAATTTCTAAAAATAATAAATTAGATTAATTTAAGACGTCTTTCATTTATTTTTTCTTCTTGCAAGGTAGAACTCCAAGAAATTTATTACTTACTATCAAATACATACAAAATTTCTAAAAATAATAGATTAATTTAAACCGTCTTTCATTTATTTTTTTCAAGGACTTTTAATTTTTCAAGAAAATAACAGATACTGATAATTACTCAAACATTGATTATTACAAATCAGATGATAAACATATTCTTTTCAGGAGTGTGTCCATTCTAAATGTGTCGCACTGTACCAATAGTATTAAGTCACCCGGTTTTAGGTTGATGGTCGTCTTGTTTAAATAGGACGCTCTGTATATGGTAATCCGTTCTGATGCACCAGCAGCAAACATTAAATTTAAGTTTTCCCAAAAGATCTTTCGCACATCGACATCTTCAATTTTAGAAAGGAATACTCAATTATCCCGAAACTTTAATGTCACATCGAAAAACACTTCTCAAAATCTTTAATAAATAAGTATCCCCGCTTTATTTAAAAAAAAAATTGAGGAAATGACAAAAAAATTGTCCAAAAATAATAAATAGTAGTGACAAATTTTATCGAGTGGCAAAATCTAAATAACAGTGACATTAAATATTGTGGCATGCAAGAAAGAAAAAAAAACAGTACAAGTTGGAATATCAAATGTAAATTAACACACAAACCTCATTTTTAAAACCTGTTAGCTGCATCTGTGTATAAACCTGAACTTAAGGCATCGCAATTTATATTCCTAAATGTACAAATAAAATCAGAAAACAAAGCAAACTGAAAACTAGTAATTCAACTGAGTAAAAACTCAAGCTCAAAATTGTTTAAAAAAATATATATTATTTTACGATCTGAAAGTATTATTGCAAAACAAATTACTAAAGGGTAAATAATATAAGTCATTTATTTATTACAAATTATTTTAAGTACTCTTATAGCTGTGCGTTACACTATCTGATTTTCCATTTGAATTTGAATATGACTGAGAATATACAGTGTCCTTCAAAAAGTGTGCTGCACAAATAGGGATTTGTTGTATTATGGATTTTTATTTAAATTTTTTGAGTTCCAACACTTTTTAATTTCCTAAAATCAAAGTAGCAAATGTCAGATTAAATTTATCTGGAATGGTATACAACGTGGACTTTATGAGATGAATACCGCTTAAAAGTACCCTTACTTTACAAGATACAGGGAAAATGTCATAAGAGCAAGTCGTTCAGAATTAAAAGTTAGAGATAGATATAAAATTATAGCTTCTTATAAACAAAAGAAATACAATTTATTGTAAACCACTCTTTATACACACACTACATTGAGTAGTATTGGAGGGATGAAAGTGTCCGCCAAAATAAGATGAATAGGAAAACAGGAAATTCGTTTGTATTTCTCAATTACTTCATTTGGTTCTGAGTTATTATTACAATGAATTTCTATCGTGCTACAGAAAAAGTATAAAGTTTTGGAATGCATTAAAATAACCACTGAGGAGAAAATGAAATAATTGAAAAATAAGAACGAATTTCGTGTTTTCCTATTCATATTATTTTAGCGGAGAATTTAACCCCACCTGTACTTCCTAATGTAGTATGTATAAACAGTGATTCACAATAAAGTGTAATTTTTTTTCATTTTTGAGATGGGAGGCTATAATTATTTCATATCTAGCCTTAACTTTTTATTCTGAACAACTTATTCTTATGACATTTTCCTGTATCTTATATAAAATAAGGGTGCTTCTCTCTTAAGTGGTCTTCATTTCTCGGTGTCCATGCTGTATATCGCTCACGAAAAATTTCTTTTGACATTTACCAATTCGATTTTAAGAGATGCAGAAGCTTCCTGCATAAATAAATTTTTATAAAAATTGATTAAAAAAAAAATCCCACATGTAGCACACTTTTTGAAAGACAGTACATGGTGTCCCCTACAGTGAGTTGTTCTCGGGCTACGTCTCAATATCTACAACAAAAATCTCTATCTGTACCCGTCAAAAGTTGAAAGTCAAAAATGAATACCGTGATTTTAACATGAAACATTTCTGTTCATGTTACTACAGAAACAAATTCCAATTTATAAAAATATCGTTGCATGATCATAGTCGTTAAATTTGTCAATTTTATTTTGGAACATCTGTCACAAAATGACAGGGAAAACTTTTTAAAATTCCTTGAGATGTTTACATAATTAATAATAATAATAATAATTCTTATAACCAGAGAACGTACTGTCGGGTCAGGCCAGCCTATATTTATCACAAAGCATAGAAATCGACTTTTTCTATGATGCCAGAGTTGGAAGATTTTCAAAAGCAGAAACACTTTTTCAAAGCATGCGTGAGAGTAAATTCTCCAAAATAAGAACTCCTAAAAAGAAATTTTGAAAAGTTGGAAAAAATTTCTACTAAATTCAATTGTTAATCCTTAATTTTGGTATTTTGATTAAATTACTCTCGCCAAGTTAAATTTGTGATTGGTGAAAGTTAAAACTGAACTAAAAAAACATTTTCCCTTTGCTCATCACCAAAGGCCCGTTATTTAGAAGACAGAAAATATTTCCCTGAAAGTGATCCCCTCGTAAAATTAACTTGTCTTTGATAAATCAGTAACACATTTTAATACAATCTATTTTAAAAAGGCAAATAATCAAGAAAACCTGTAAACGAAGTTAATAAAATTATAAAGTCAAAATATTTCGTCACATATTGAGCAAGTTATATTATCCCCGACAGATGTAACTTGCAATGAAAACATTTTATGTAATAATTCTTTCGGCAAATTTAAACAAACCTAACTTTAAAAAAAAAATAATTACAGTTAAAGAAAAGCTGTAATAGATATCCACTTTCTTCCAACCCTGGAAATCTATAGCTTGTTTGATATATCCAACTCGTCCGTAACTACACATAATTGAATGGCAATCATGACTTACTACTTGTCGATGTTTGGCGGCTCCATCGGCAACCATGGAACCAAGTGATGCCGATGTTTCGTTTCATCGGCAGCCGTTGAACCAAGTGATGCTCCGATGTGTCTCGGGTCCGGAACGAACAAATTCTCGAGTTCAAAGTCACATGTTGTCTCACTGTACAAGCCTGAGAATGAGAAAGATATTAGTCTAGAGACAGATAACACAAAATATTTCTCACCTTAGACTGAAGACTTGTATTCAGCAGTCTCTGGAGATTGACTAAGAGCTTAAATTCTTCGATGTAAATGTGAGACGAACACCAAATGGAAGCAGTTCAGCCTAATCTCGTTGTAGTAGCAGATAGTAAAACGAATAAAACATCTCCAAAGCCTAAAAAAAAAAAATAATTACTTAGAAAAAAAAAAGATTTTTTTCATAATTAGTAATTACCTGGGATATTTCAGAATCAAGAGTACTGCTTTTTGTGGAAGTTCACTGGCCCCAAGTAGCCCTCGTTCGATATACCTTGGTCGGCGTTGGTGAACGGACGATCAAATGCAAAGATGTCTGCAAGGAAGAGTTCACTTTTAGTTGGCTAGCTAATACGGCATCACAAGATTTCATTTTAAATTGGTAAAAACCATGTTTAACCGTTTCAGATTATAGACAATAGATGCTGAACACTTTTATATTATCAACGAACCTGTATTTCTTGCAATAACAAACTAAACTCTGCAAATAATTTAGAATTTATAGCACGCGTCGCGAATAGGTCGAAGTTTCGGGCCAAAATGGAGGAGCAAAGAGAAGGCGGAAGTCGTCGGTCCTGCGTGGAAGCCTCGACCCCCCCGTACGCGCATACTTGAGTGAAACTTTCCGTGCTGTAATTGGTCAAAAGCAAAGACTAACGGAAGTTTATGAGCGCGGCAAATTTAAATTGAAACAGGGAGCGTTTGAAGCAATGGCAGACCATCAGGCGTCAACATTTTTGTATTAAAAATTGGAAATTATTAAAATTTAAAAATATACTCCCTACATTACGTAAAACTAAAAGTTAAAAACCAACGAACAATAATTGTTTAAACTACTGATGATTGTTCATATTAATATTTGATAATATTGACCTATTCTGTAAGAAATGTATTTTTATTATCGAATTCGCTGATTCATTTTTCGTTCTAAAAAATGGCTAAAATTGACTAGAGACTTTGTATGTCATTGGATATTTATTTTTAGGGTCCAAAAATACGTCAATTTACGTGAAC
This sequence comes from Prosopocoilus inquinatus, assembly GCA_036172665.1. Taxonomy (NCBI): domain Eukaryota; kingdom Metazoa; phylum Arthropoda; class Insecta; order Coleoptera; family Lucanidae; genus Prosopocoilus; species Prosopocoilus inquinatus. Next base: position 17,189,482 of record CM069880.1, on the reverse strand, counting down.
TTTTTCAAATATTAAGAGAATACTAAGAAAACTTTCTCTTTATATTTTATAATAGTAGGTCATGATTTTAAGTATACCGGGTGTCCCGCGCCATGTGCTCACGTTTCTAGAATCATTGTTTATTAATCGATTAACCTGAATTTTGGAGACGATAAACTAAACAAAAAATGGAATTTTTCGAGATACTGATAGTCGTCATAGGACTTCCGGTTTCGCCGGAAGTGATATCAACTTTCTTATTTTATATGGAATACCCTATATGTTTTTACATATTTAAAATCTACCGTGCATTACGAATCCGAATACGTATCAATTGTTAATTTTGGTTTCCATGACAACGAAAAAGAAGCTTTTTTATTTTTCAATCTAGAAAGCTATGAATCGCATTTTTTCGATCTAATGCGATCAAGTGTTTCGAAAAAATCACTCCTTTGATGGTATTTTGATTTTTAACATTTTTACAGTATTTCAAATTTTCATGTTCATTTAGCTCTTAACTATTTTTTTTCGATAGAACCTCATGTGTTTCTTAGCTTAGTTCAACAGAACATTTTTTTCTGAGTACGCTGATACCAAATACGTCATATTTTCTTTGCAAGTCATTTGAAATAAATGGAGTCTAAAATTTCAATAAGACATGTTCTATTTTAAATTATTTCCAAAGAAAATATGAGGTATTTGGTATCAGAATATTCAGAAAAAAATGTTCAGTTGAACTAAGCTAAGAAACAGGAGTATCTACCATTAAAAAAATGAGTTTCGACCTAATGAAAATTTCAAATAATGTAAAAATGTTGAAAACCAAAATACCATCAAAGGAGAGACTTTTTCGAAACACTTATCGCATTAGGTCGAAAATATGCGATTCATAGCTTTCTAAATTGAAAAATAAAAGTTCTTTTTTCGTTCGTCATGAAAACCAAAATTAACAATTGATACGTATTCGGACTCGTAATGATCCGTAGATTTTAAATATGTAAAAATATATAGGGTGTTCCATTTAAAATAAGAAAGTTGATATCACTTCCGGCGAAACCGGAAGTCCTATGACGACTATCAGTATGTCGGAAAATTCCATTTTTTGTTTAGTTTGTCTCCAAAATTCAGGTTAATCGATCAATGAATAAAGATTCTAGAAGGGTGAGCACATGGCGCGGGACACCCGGTATAGCATATACCACGTGTCCCTACAGTGTTTTCTCGGGCAATATCTCGATAATTACTGAAGATACAAAAGAAATATCGACATTTTTCTTTTGAATGTGAAGAGATCTGGCAACACAAAATTTTCATCTACACAGGGTGAATTAAAACATTGGGTGCCGGATGCAACTTCTCTTTATTTCAAATGGCATACCCTCATGTATGTATGGTATCAAATTTGGATCACCCATAAAATTAGGCACATTTTCTGTATACCCGTTTATCTACGCCTCCTAATTATAACCGTTTTTACGATATTAAACCTTCCATCTAAAAACTGGTTAGAGCATGCTATTCAAGCAAATTTACTTTTGTCATCTAGAAATGTCTGAAATTTTGCTTAGTATAATGATCATCCCCTGTAATTATAAAAATACATTTTTAATAATGACTTAGAGCGATCTAAAGTATCATTTGCTGCATCTGTGCCAGAAATAATTTCCTTAAAAGTAAATAAAACCAGAATAAATACGATAATGACTGCAAACGCTTTTTTTTTAAATAAAACGTTAAAAATATTAAGAACAGTTACATTTATGCACAGATTTTGGTAAACAAAAACGTGTAGAATGTTGCGGAGAATGAAATCGTAACAGGACGTGCAATTTGAAATTAAAAAGCTGAATCCAGCACAACTGTTTTGGTAGGTACAGCCTGTATATTTGAAAATAATTTTATGCTGCAGATCTCTAAAATGCAAAACAGAAATATCTTGAGACATTTTTTTTTATCTTCATTGATTATCAACATATAGCCCGAGAACTCGCCGTTGGGACACCCCCTATACAGGGAGATTCAGTCAAGCCATTCGTTTAAAGTAGTTTACTGACTTCCTCCTTGAATTTTTATTTCATATTTTGAGATTATAAGTTAGCGGTAATGATCTATTAAAATATAACATATCCAACTTTCGGACACTTCTGCTTGCACAGGAAGTTGCTGTCAACTTTCTTATTTTAAATGGAATACCCCACTTTTTAATGCATTTTTCAAATCTTCATGAATATCTAAAAATCTTATGTAACATGTGATACAAGAAAAATTAGCAGTGCCTTGTTTATGATGCTGCCATTTCTTGTGTAACAAAAGCCATTATTTCAATTTTTGACCTATAGTAGGCTATACTCGTAGGCTTTCAGGTCATACCTAATTTTACACAAAATTGTTTATGGGCTGGTTGAAAAGTAACTTCTATTCGAACTGATTTCAACTGTCGAAGTCATGTTTTTTTAAATAGAACACCCAGTTTTTATTTTCTTTTATTTCACATGGTATAAAAATATACTAGACGTTCCGTTTAAAAAACATGGCTGCTCGACAGTTGAAATCAGTTCGAATTAAAGTTACTTTTCAACCGTCCTGTAAACAATCAAGTGCAAAACTGGACATGATCTGAAAGAATGTTACTGTATCCTCCTACAGGGCAAAAATTGGCATCGTGGTTTTTGTTGCACAAAGATGGCAGTATCATAAACGAGGTTCTGCAAATCTGAGCTTTTTAAAAAAATGGAAATACCTTGGTTAATTTTTCTTGTATCACCATGATGAACAAAATATTTTTGGAATTTTATGAAGATTTCAAAAATGCATTAAAAGATGGGGTATTCCATTTAAAATGAGGAAGTTGATGGCAATTTCCGGTATAAGCGAAAGTGTCCGAAAGTTCAAAATATTATATTTCGATAGATCCTTATCGTTAAACTTTATAACTGCAAAATATGAAACAGAAATTCAAAGGACAAATCCGTACACTTTTAATAAATGAGTTGCCCGAATATCCCTGTTTTTTTTATTTAAAAGTTTCTTAACTTTTTAAAAAGATAAAGAAATTTATAACATTGTTCCACAGATTAATTATAAATTTTACTCTTATTATTTTAAAAAGTTAAGAGAGACTTTCAAATTAAAATACCTGACCATTTTCAATATCAGACTTGACAGAGGATAATCCTAATAATCAAATTCAAATTTTACTTGGTACAATGTGACCAATTTGGAATGTAAAATGTATTGCTTTGCTGTTTTGAACTGATTATATTTTCTTGCAAGGTAGAGCTCCCAGAAATTTACTACTTACTACCAAATACATTCAAAATTCCTAAAAATAAAAAATTAGATTAATTTAAGACGTCTTTCATTTATTTTTTCTTCTTGCAAGGTAGAGCTACCAGAAATTTACTTACTACTTACTACCAAATACATACAAAATTTCTAAAAATAATAAATAAGATTAATTTAAGACGTCTTTCATTTATTTTTACTTCTTGCAAGGTAGAGTTCCAAGAAATTTACTACTTACTGTCAAATACATACAAAATTTCTAAAAATAATAAATTAGATTAATTTAAACCGTCTTTCATTTATTTGTTTCAAGGACTTTTAATTTTTCAAGAAAATAACAGATACTGATAATTACTCAAACATTGATTATTACAAATCAGATGATAAACATATTCTTTTCAGGAGTGTGTCCATTCTAAATGTGTCGCACTGTACCAATAGTATTAAGTCAATCGGTTTTAGGTTGATTGGTAGTAAACCAAATACATACAAAATTTCTAAAAATAAAAAATTAGATTAATTTAAGACGTCTTTCATTTATTTTTTCTTCTTGCAAGGTAGAGTTTCAAGAAATTTACTACTTACTATCAAATACATACAAAATTTCTAAAAATAATAAATTAGATTAATTTAAACCGTCTTTCATTTATTTTTTCATGGACTTTTAATTTTTCAAGAAAATAACAGATACTGATAATTACTCAAACATTGATTATTACAAATCAGATGATAAACATATTCTCTTCAGGAGTGTGTCCATTCAAAATGTGTCGCACTGTACCAATAGTATTAAGTCACCCGGTTTTAGGTTGATGGTCGTCTTTTTTAAATAGGACGCTCTGTATATGGTAATCCGTTCTGATGCACCAGCAGCAAACATTAAATTTAAGTTTTCCCAAAAGATCTTTCGTACATCGATATCTTCAATTTTAGAAAGGAATACTGAATTATCCAGAAATTTTAATGTCACATCGAAAAACACTTCTCAAAATCTTTAATAAATAAGTATCCCCGCTTTATTTTAAAAAAAAATTGACAGAATGACAAAAAATCGTCCAAAAAAAATAAATAATAGTGACAAATTTTATCAAGTGGAAAAATCTAAATAACAGTGACATTGAATATTGTGGCATGCAAGAAAGCAAAGAAACAGTACAAGTTGGAACATCAAATGTAAACGAACACACAAACCTCATTTTTAAAACCTATTAGCTGCATCTGTGTATAAACCTGAACTTAAGGCATCGCAATTTATATTCCTAAATGTACAAATAAAATCAGAAAACAAAGCAAACTGAAAACTAGTAATTCAACTGAGTAAAAACTCAAAGCTCAAAATTGTTTAAAAAAATATATATTATTTTACGATGTGAAAGTATTATTGCAAAACAAATTACTAAAGGGAAAATATAAGTCATTTATTTATTACAAATTATTTTAAGTACTCTTATAGCTGTGCTTCACACTATCTGATTTTCCATTTGAATTTGAATATGACTGAGAATATACAGTGTCCTTCAAAAAGTGTGCTGCACAAATAGGGATTTGTTGTATTATGGATTTTTATTTAAATTTTTTGAGTTCCAACACTTCTGCATTTCCTAAAATCAAAGTAGCAAATGTCAGATTAAATTTATCTAGAATGGTATACAACGTGGACTTTATGAGATGAATACCGCTTAAAAGTACCCTTACTTTACAAGATACAGGAAAATGTCATAAGAACAAGTCGTTCAGAATTAAAAGTTAGAGATAGATATAAAATTATAGCTTCTTATAAACAAAAGAAATACACTTTATTGTAAACCACTATGCCCACACTACATTGAGTAGTATTGGTGGGATGAAAGTGTCCGCCAAAATAAGAGAACGAATTTCGTGTTTTCCTATTCATATTATTTTAGCAGAGACTTTAACCCCTCCTGTACTTCCTAATGTAGTATGTATAAACAGTGATTCACAATAAAGTGTAATTTTTTTTTTTTTTTTTTATCATTTTTGAGATAGGAGGCTATAATTATTCCATATCTCGCCATAACTTTTTATTCTGAACAACTTATTCTTATGACATTTTCCTGTATCTTATATAAAATAAGGGTGCTTCACTCTTAAGTGGTCTTCATTTCTCGGTGTCCATGCTGTATATCGCTCACGAATAATTTCTTTTGACATTTACCAATTCGATTTTAAGAGATGCAGAAGCTTCCTGCATAAATAAATTTTTATAAAAATTGATTAAAAAAAAATCCCACATGTAGCACACTTTTTGAAAGACAGTACATGGTGTCCCCTACAGTGAGTTCTCGGGCTACGTCTCAATATCTACAACAAAAATCTCTCTCTGTACCTGTCAAAAGTTGAAAGTCAAAAATGAATACCGTGATTTTAACATGAAACATTTCTGTTCATGTTACTACAGAAACAAATTCCAATTTATAAAAATATTGTTGCATGATCATAGTCGTTAAATTTGTCAATTTTATTTTGGAACATCTGTCACAAAATGACAGGGAAAACTTTTTAAAATTTGTTGCAATGTTTATATATAATTAATAATAATAATAATTTATGTAACCAGAGAACGTACTGTCGGGTCAGGCCAGCCTATATTTATCACAAAGCAAAGAAATCGACTTTTTCTATGATGCCAGAGTTGGAAGATTTTCAAAAGCAGAAACACTTTTTCAAAGCATGTGTGAGAGTAAATTCTCCAGATAAGAACTCCTAAAAAGAAATCTTGAAAAGTTGGGAAAAATTTCTACTAAATTCAATTGTAAATCGTTGATTTTGGTATATTGATTAAATTACTCTCGCAAAGTTAAATTTGTCATTGGTGAAAGTTAAAACTGAACTAAAAAACGATTTTCCCTTTGCTCATCACCAAAGGCCCGTTATTTAGAAGACAGAAAATATTTCCCTGAAAATGATCCCCTCGTAAAATAAGTAAAGTTAACTCGTCTTTGATAAATCAGTAACACATTTTAATAGAATCTATTTTAAACAGATAAGTAATCAAGAAAACCTGTAAACGTGAAGTTATTGAAAAAATTATAAATTACAATTATATTTCCTGTTACACATTGAGAACCCCCTCTTTGTAAGTTATATTATCCCCAATAGATGTAACTTGCAATGAAAACATTTTACGTAATAATTCTTTCGGCAAATTCAAAAAACCTAACTTTAAAAAAAATTACTGTAAAAGAAAAGCTGTAATAAACATTCACTTTCTTCCAACCCTGGAAATCTATAGCTTATTTGATATATCCGACTCGTCCGTAACTACACATAATTGAATAGCAATCACGACTTACTACTTGTCGATGTTTGGCGGCTCCATCGGCAACCATGGAACCAAGTGATGCCGATGTTTCGTTTCATCGGCAGCCGTTGAACCAAGTGATCCCCCGATGTGTCTCGGGTCCGGAACGAACAAATTATCGGGTTCAAAGTCACATGTTGTCCCACTGTACAAGCCTGAGAATGAGAAAGATATTAGTCTAGAGACAGATAACACAAAATATTTCTCACCTTAGACTGAAGGCTTGTATTCGGCAGTCTCTGGAGATTGACTAAGAGCTTAAATTCTTCGATGTAAATGTGAGACGAACACCAAACGGAAGCAGTTCAGCCTAATCTCGTTGTAGTAGCAGATAGTAAAACGAATCAAACATCTCCAAAGCCTTAAAAAAAAAAAATAATTAGAAAAAAAAAAAAAGATTTTTTTCATAATTAGTAATTACCTTGGATATTTCAGAATCAAAAGTACTGCTTTTTGAGGAAGTTCACTGGCCCCAAGTACCCCTCGCTCGATTTACCTTGGTCGGCGTTGATGGGAGGAAAATCAAATGCAAAGATGTCTACAAGGAAGAGTCCACTTTTAGTCGGCTAATACGGCATCACAAGATTTTATTTTAAATTGATAAAAACCATGTTTAACCGTTTCAGTTTATAGAGAACAGATGCTGAACACTTTTATATTATCAACGAACCTGTATTTCTTGCAATAACAAACTAAACACTGCAAATAATTTAGAATTTATAGCAGGCGTTGTGAACTGGACGAACTTTCGAAACAAAATGGAGGTCGTTACGCTTGGAAAGCAGAAGAAGGCGGACGTCGTAGATCCTGGCAGATAGCCTCGAACCCCGTACGCTAACAGTTTATGAGCGCGGCAAATTTAAATTCAAAGAGGGAGCCGTTGAAGAGATCGCGGACCATCAGGCGTCAACATTTTTGTATTAAAAATTGGAAATTATTAAAATTTAAAAATATACTACTTACATTACGTAAAACTAAAAGTTAAAAACCAACGAACAATAATTGTTTAAACTACTGATGATTGTTAATATTAATATTTGATAATTTGACCTATTCTGTAAGAAATGTATTTATTATCGAATTCGTTTCAAACTTCTTAATAAAAAAAACTCGAGCATCACTATTTTTACTCCGATTGAAATTTCGGAGAAGCAACTTGCAATTTTTAAGGGTCGCTATGATTCATTTTTCTTTCTAAAAAAATGGCTGAAATTGATTAGAGACTTTTTACGTCATTGGATATTTATTTTTAGGGTCCAAAAATACGTCAATTTACGTGAACTTTCTGAAATATCAAGAGAATACTAAGAAAACTGTAATTTCTTTTTATATTTTATAATAGTAGGTCGTGATTTTAGCCGTATACCGGCTGTTACAAATTGGGTGTGCACTGAAGGAGAATCTCCTAAACCGTAAGAGGTACAAGTATGGTTAAATGGAAGAAAAGATGCACGAATCAATGTCTCTAACTCGTATTCATTAACAGAATGATTTTTTTATTATTTCTTCTTGAGATATTAATAAAAATGTAAAAAAATCGATTTTCTTTTTCACTCTGTATCTCTTTTATTATACATAATTTTGAAATTCTGATTTAACTATCTACGGGCACTTTTTGATTCTGCTTCGAATAGGAGTAATAGAATTGAAGTCAAACGTTTCGACTTTCCACGACGACCACGACCTCAGTTTCAATTTTTTAAATACAACTTATGTCTTTTTATTGTTCTCTTCGATGGCATTTTTTCTCCTGATTGTAATGATACATCACACTTAATAGTTGATATTAATTTGAAGCTTAAATAATTCAGATTTTACATGAAAATTTTATTTAATACATAATTTCAAATTTCTAGTTCATTTTATTAGCTGAATAAAATATAATAAGCTATTTAAAGTTTTTCTGTATCGTTATTTTAATAATGCATTGCACTTGCGAAAATAAATTCTTACCGACAAATATCGATTGGTTCTAATATAATTTGCTCGATTTGTTTCTCAGCAGCTTTAGTATAGGAGTGAAAAATGTTTGGTTCGTTTTCTTATCTTTTTATTATTCTAGTCGATAGTATTTTTTCTGGTGATTTCAGTGAGTATAATATTTAATACATTTTTTTCAAGTAAAGTCAGAATATGACAAAAAAAAACTGACAGTTTTTTTATTTGTTAAGTATTAGCAACTAACATTCAGTTGTCGGAAGTGGAAAAACCAATAAATTTTGACTAAATGATATTAGGTGGTTAACACAAACCAAATAAACAGCATTATAAACATATTAAATTACAAGAACAAAATAAATAAGTTGAATAAAAATTATAGAAGAACATGAGAGTTTGTAGAATAAATAAAGTGAAATAAATAAATTAAAGTAAATCCTCGAAATGTCTTCCGCTGTTTTCAAAACACACATTCATACTTAATCCTATGTGTTGTTAAGCGTGTCGAAGATGAATTTGCGAAATATTTTTGTAAGAATTTAATATTCGCCTTCTTAGTTTCTCCTTATTATTTATCTTAATGCTAGTTACTGTTTCGATGTCCAAAATACATACTTTATCCTGTTTAGATTATGGATGGTGGTCCCAATATAACTTGCCAACTTCAACGGATCAAAACGAGTGGCAATATTTAGTGCCATTTTTGGACTTAACCATATTTAAAAAAATTTAAAGATAATGAAGTGTTGACAGTCACCGAGTGCTAAAGAAAATAAAAAAAAATTACATTGTTGTAGAAAGTATTTTCCAAATTTATCACAAAAATATTTGTTTTTAGCTGCCAATGTCTTTGTAGAAGGCACTATTCAGTAATATCTAAATGTTTTTAGTATAATTAGCATTCACTTTTTCTTTTAACTCGACAGTGCGCGTCAAAAATAAAAACTAGGCTTTCTCATTCCTATACCAAAGCTGAGATACAAATCGAGCAAATTATATTAGAACCAATCGATATTTGTCGGTAAAAATTAATTTTCCCGAGTGCAATGCATTATTAAAATAACGATACAGAAAAACTTTAAATAGCTTATTATATTTTACACTATAGCTAATAAAATGAACTAGAAATTTGAAATTATGTATTAAATAAAATTTTCATATAAAATCTGAATTATTTAAGCTTCAAATTAACATCAACTATTAAGTGTGATATATGATTACAATCAGGAAAAAAGATGCTATCGAACAGAGCAATAAAAAGACTTTAGTTTTGAGCATTGATTCGTGCAACTTTTCTTCCATTTAACCGAATTTGTATCTCTTACGGTTTAGCAGATCTCTTCAGTGCACACCCAAGCATAGCATATACCAGGTCTCCCTACAGTGTTTTCTCGGGCAATATCTCGATAATTACTGAAGATACAAAAAAAATATCGACATTTTTCTTTTGAATGTGAAGAGATCTGGCAACACAAAATTTTCATCTACACAGGGTGAATTAAAATATTGGGTGCTGGATTAAACTTCTTTTTATTTCAAATGGCATACCCTCATGTATGTATGGTATCAAATTTGGATCACCCATAAAATTAGGCACATTTTCTGTATACCCGTTATCTACGCCTCCTAATTACAACCGTTTTTACGATATTAAACCTTCCATCTAGAAACTGGTTAGAGCATGCTATTCAAGAAAATTGACTTTTGTCATCTAGAAATGTCTGACATTTTGCTTAGTATAATGATCATCCCCCTGTAATTATAAAAATACATTTTTAATAGCGACCTAGAGCGATCTAAAGTATCATTTGTTACATCTGTGCCAGAAATAATTTCCTTAAAAGTAAATAAAACCAGAATAAATACGATAATATCTGCAAACGCTTTTTTTTAAATAAAACGTTAAAAATATTAAGAACAGTTACATTTATGCACAGATTTTGGTAAACAAAAACGTGTAGAATGTTGCGGAGAACGAAATCATAAGAGGACGTGCAATTTGAAATTAAAAAGTTGAATCCAGCACAACTGTTTTGGTAGGTACAGCCTGTATATTTGAAAATAATTTTATGCTGCAGATCTCTAAAATGCAAAACAAATATCTTGGGACATTTTTTTTTATCTTCAGTGATTATCAACATATAGTCCGAGAACTCACCGTTGGGACACTCCATACAGGGAGATTCAGTCAAGCCATTCCTTAAAAGTAGTTTACTGACTTCCTCCTTGAATTTTTATTTCATATTTTGAGATTATAAGTTAGCGGTAATGATCTATTAAAATATAATATTTCCAACTTTCGGACACTTCTGCTTGCCAAGGAAGTTGCTGTCAACTTTCTTATTTTAAATGGAATACCCCACTTTTTAATGCATTTTTCAAATCTTCATGAATATCTAAAAATCTTATGTAACATGTGATACAAGAAAAATTAGCAGTGCCTTGTTTATGATGCTGCCATTTTTTCTGTAACAAAAGCCATAATTTCAATTTTTGACCTTTAGTAGGCTATACTCGTAGGCTTTCAGGTCATACCTAATTTTACACAAAATTGTTTATGGGCTGGTTGAAAAGTAACTTCTATTCGAACTGATTTCAACTGTTGAAAGGTCATGTTTTTTAAATAGAACACCCAGTTTTTATTTTTTTTTTATTTCACATGGTATGAAAATATACTAGACGTTCCGTTTAAAAAACATGACTTCTCGACAGTTGAAATCAGTTCGAATTAAAGTTACTTTTCAACCGTCCCGTAAACAATCAAGTGCAAAACTGGACATGATCTGAAAGAATGTTACTGTATCCTCCTACAGGGCAAAAATTGGCATCGTGGTTTTTGTTGCACAAAGATGGCAGTATCATAAACGAGGTTCTCCAAGTCTGAGCTTTTTTAAAAAAAATGGAAATACCTGGGTTAATTTTTCTGGTATCACCATGATGACCAAAATATTTTTGGAATTTTATGAAGATTTCAAAAATGCATTAAAAGATGGGGTATTCCATTTAAAATGAGGAAGTTGATGGCAACTTCCGGTGTAAGCGAAAGTGTCCGAAAGTTGAAAATATTATATTTAGATAGATCCTTATCGTTAACTTGTAACTGCAAAATAAGAAACGGAAATTCAAAGGACAAATCCGTACTCTTTTAATGAGTGGGTTGCCTGAATATCCCTGTATTTTTATTTAAAAGTGTGTCTTAACTTTTTAAAAAGATAAAGAAATGTATAACATTGTTTGACAGATTCATTATAAATTTTACTCCTATTATTTTAAAAAGTTAAGACGGACTTTCAAATTAAAATACCTGACCATTTTTAATATCAGACTTGAGAGAGGATAATCCTAATAATCAAATTCAAATTTTACTTGGTACAATGTGACCAATTTGGAATGTAAAATGTATTGGTTTGCTGATTTGAACTGATTATATTTTCTTGCAAGGTAGAGCTCCCAGAAATTTACTACTTACTACCAAATACATACAAAATTTCTAAAAATAAAAAATTAGATTAATTTAAGACGTCTTTCATTTATTTTTTCTTCTTGCAAGGTAGAGCTTCAAAAAATTTACTACTTACTATCAAATACATACAAAATTTCTAAAAATAATAGATTAATTTAAACCGTCTTTCATTTATTTTTTTCAAGGACTTTTAATTTTTCAAGAAAATAACAGATACTGATAATTACTCAAACATTGATTATTACAAATCAGATGATAAACATATTCTTTTCAGGAGTGTGTCCATTCTAAATGTGTCGCACTGTACCAATAGTATTAAGTCAATCGGTTTTAGGTTGATTGGTAGTAAACCAAATACATACAAAATTTCTAAAAATAAAAAATTAGATTAATTTAAGACGTCTTTCATTTATTTTTTCTTCTTGCAAGGTAGAGTTTCAAGAAATTTACTACTTACTATCAAATACATACAAAATTTCTAAAAATAATAAATTAGATTAATTTAAACCGTCTTTCATTTATTTTTTCATGGACTTTTAATTTTTCAAGAAAATAACAGATACTGATAATTACTCAAACATTGATTATTACAAATCAGATGATAAACATATTCTCTTCATGAGTGTGTCCATTCAAAATGTGTCGCACTGTACCAATAGTATTAAGTCACCCGGTTTTAGGTTGATGGTCGTCTTTTTTAAATAGGACGCTCTGTATATGGTAATCCGTTCTGATGCACCAGCAGCAAACATTAAATTTAAGTTATCCCAAAAGATCTTTCGCACATCGACATCTTCAATTTTAGAAAGGAATACTCAATTATCCAGAAATTTTAATGTCACATCGAAAAACACTTCTCAAAATCTTTAATAAATAAGTATCCCCGCTTTATTCTTAAATTGGAATTAGTAGACAGGAATTAGAAGTTATGTTTCATGTTGCAATTGAAAAAATTGACAAAATGACAATAAATCGTCCAGAAATAATAAATAATAGTGACAAATTTTATCAAGTGGAAAAATCTATATAACAGTAACATTAAATATTGTGGCATGCAAGATAGCAAAGAAACAGTACAAGTTGGAATATCAAATGTAAAAGAACACACAAACTTCATTTTTAAAACCTGTTAGCTGCATCTGTGTATAAACCTGAACTTAAGGCATCCCAATTTATATTCCTAAATGTACAAATAAAATTAGAAAACAAAGCAAACTGAAAACTAGTAATTAACTGAGTAATTAAAAACTCAAAGCTCAAAATTGTTTAAAAAAAAAACAGATCCATTGTAATATGTTAACGGTTACGATGTGAAAATATTATTGCAAAACAAATTACTAAAGGGTAAAGATGAGTCATTTATTTATTACAAATTATTTTAAGTACTCTTATAGCTGTGCTTTACACTATCTGATTTTCCATTTGAATTTGAATATGACTGAGAATATACAGTGTCTTTCAAAAAGTGTGCTACACAAACAGAAATTTAAATCACTCTTTATATACACTACATTGAGTAGTATTGGTGGGATTTAAGTGTCCGCCAAAATAAGATGAATAGGAAAACAGGAAATTCGTTTGTATTTCTCAATTACTTCATTTGGTTCAGAGTTATTATTACAATGAATTTCCATCGTGCTACAGAAAAAGTATAAAGTTTTGGAATGCATTGAAATAACCACTGAGGAGAAAATGAAATAATTGAAAAATAAGAACGAATTTCGTGTTTTCCTATTCATATTATTTTAGCGGAGACTTTAACCCCCACCTGTACTTCCTAATGTAGTATGTATAAACAGTGATTCACAATAAAGTGTGATTTTTTTTTCATTTTTGAGATGGGAGGCTATAATTATTTCATATCTAGCCGTAACCTTTTATTCTGAACAACTTATTCTTATGACATTTTCCTGTATCTTATATAAAATAAGGGTGCTTCACTCTTAAGTGGTCTTCATTTCTCGGTGTCCATGCTGTATATCGCTCACGAAAAATTTCTTTTGACATTTACCAATTCGATTTTAAGAGATGCAGAAGCTTCCTGCATAAATAAATTTTTATAAAAATTGATTAAAAAAAAATCCCACATGTAGCACACTTTTTGAAAGACAGTACATGGTGTCCCCTACAGTGAGTTCTCGGGCTACGTCTCAATATCTACAACAAAAATCTCTCTCTGTACCTGTCAAAAGTTGAAAGTCAAAAATGAATACCGTGATTTTAACATGAAACATTTCTGTTCATGTTACTACAGAAACAAATTCCAATTTATAAAAATATCGTTGCATGATCATAGTCGTTAAATTTGTCAATTTTATTTTGGAACATCTGTCACAAAATGACAGGTAAAACTTTTTAAAATTCCTTCAGATATTTACATAATTAATAATAATAATAATTCATATAACCAGAGAACGTACTGTCGGGTCAGGCCAGCCTGTATTTATCACAAAAGCATAGAAATCGACTTTTCCTATGATGCCAGAGTTGGAAGATTTTCAAAAGCAGAAACACTTTTTCAAAGCATGCGTGAGAGTAAATTCTCCAGATAAGAACTCCTAAAAAGAGATCTTGAAAAGTTGGGAAAAATTAAGAACTGACACTGGATTTCTACTAAATTCAATTGTTAATCGTTAATTTTGGTATATCGAATAAATTATTCTCGCCAAGTTAAATTTATCATCGGTGAAAACTAAAACTGAACTAAAAAAAAGATTTTCCATTTGCTCATCACCAAAGGCCCGTTATTTAGAAGACAGAAAATATTTCCCTGAAAGTAATCCCCTCGTAAAATTAACTTGTCTTTGATAAATCAGTAATACATTTTAATACAATCTATTTTAAAAAGGTAAGTAATCAAGAAAACCTGTAAACCTGAAGTTATCCAAAGAACTGTAAATCAAAACATGTCGTTGCACATTGAGCACATTGAATTTTTGCAAGTTACATTATCCTGAATAGATGTAACTTGCAATGAAAACATTTTATGTAATAATTCTTTTGGCAAATTTAAACAAACCTAACTTTAAAAAAATAATTGCAGTTAAAAAAAAGCTGTAATAGATATCCACTTTCTTCCAACCCTGGAAATCTACAGCTTGTTTGATATATCCAACTCGTCCGTAACTACACATAATTGAATAGCAATCACGACTTACTACTTGTCGATGTTTGGCGGCTTCATCGGCAGCCGTTGAACCAAGTGATCCCCCGATGTGTCTCGGGTCCGGAAAGAAGAAATTCTCGAGTTCAGAGTCACATGTTGTCCCACTGTACAAGTCTGAGAATGAGAAAGATATTAGTCTAGAGACAGACAACACAAAATATTTCTCACCTTAGACTGAAGACTTGTATTCAGCAGTCTCTGTAGATTGACTAAGAGCTTAAATTCTTCGATGTAAATGTGAGACGAACACCAAATGGAAGCAGTTCAGCCTAATCTCGTTGTAGTAGCAGATAGTAAAACGAACAAAACATCTCCAAAGCCTAAAAAAAAAAAATAATTACTTAGAAAAAAAAAAGATTTTTTTCATAATTAGTAATTACCTGGGATATTTCAGAATCAAGAGTACTGCTTTTTGTGGAAGTTCACTGACCCTAGTAGCCCTCGTTCGATATACCTTGGTCGGCGTTGGTGAACGGGCGATCAAATGCAAAGATGTCTGCAAGGAAGAGTTCACTTTTAGTTGGCTAGCTAATACGGCATCACAAGATTTCATTTTAAATTGGTAAAAACCATGTTTAACCGTTTCAGATTATAGAGAATAGATGCTGAACACTTTTATATTATCAACGAACCTGTATTTCTTGCAATAACAAACTAAACTCTGCAAATAATTTAGAATTTATAGCACGCGTCGCGAATAGGTCGAAGTTTCGGGCCAAAATGGAGGAGCAAAGAGAAGGCGGAAGTCGTCGGTCCTGCGTGGAAGCCTCGACCCCCCCGTACGCGCATACTTGAGTGAAACTTTCCGTGCTGTAATTGGTCAAAAGCAAAGACTAACGGAAGTTTATGAGCGCGGCAAATTTAAATTGAAACAGGGAGCGTTTGAAGCAATGGCAGACCATCAGGCGTCAACATTTTTGTATTAAAAATTGGAAATTATTAAAATTTAAAAATATACTCCCTACATTACGTAAAACTAAAAGTTAAAAACCAACGAACAATAATTGTTTAAACTACTGATGATTGTTAATATTAATATTTGATAATATTGACCTATTCTGTAAGAAATGTATTTATTATCGAATTCGATTTAAACTTTTGAAGAAACTCAAGCTTCAGTATTTTTACTCCGATTGTGAAATTTCGGAGAAGCAATTTGCAATTTTTAAGGGTCGCCATGATTCATTTTTCTTTCTAAAAATGGCTAAAATTGATTAGAGACTTTTTACGTCATTGGATATTTATTTTTTGGGTCCAAAATGGTCCAACACATTTATTTATACAGAGTGTCCCAAGTTGTGTGACCTATTCGTTAAAAGTTTTCAGGGAAAGGCACGTACGAAAACGTTCAGAAAATGTACACACTGCTCTAGGACGAAGCGATCTTTCTGACTAAAATATTTTCCCTTTTATTTAATTTGCGGTTATACCGGTAGTCGCCGTTAACTTTCTTTCTTATTTTAAATGGTATGCTACACTTTCTATTACAAATTCTGATTCTACACATCATTCTAGGTAAAAATCGTTAATCGCTATAATTAAATGTAACGGTTTTTGAGATATATTCAAATTTCTGAAAAAAAATTATTTCAGTGGCCTCTCATTTAAGAAAATGTACGTACGATACTTTCAAACTTCAAGATTCAAATTGTCTGTCGTTTGAAAGAATAATGATGTTCAGCCTTTCAAATCGTATCCTAATTATCATTGAAAAATTCACACGGTGGTCAAAATATGTCAAAATTTTAATATTGTTTCTTATCATGGCATATTTTGGTAAAATTATGGTAATTTTTCATAATAAGTTACGACAAAACAAAAATATTTATAGAGTTATAAGCTGTATTAACAGACAAGCATAAATAAAAGAAACAAAGAAATTACAAAATTAAGGAAACAAATAAAAAGGAACCTTAATGTTTAATTCTTAAGGTCTACGACACAATGGCATTTTTTGTGCAAAATTTCAACAAAGTGAGAGAGATAGGTTACCATTGTAAATATTTATCAGTTGGTCTCCGTTATTTGCAAATTTTATCCAGTTTTTACGACCATGTCATACGAACTCTAAAATAATAAATAAAACAGTTTAATTATTTTTAACACTGTACCAATTGTAACTTTTGCTTTTGCTTTTTTTCACAAAAATGTTAGCCAGACAAAGAGAATTGTTTTTGAAAATAGGTATACCTATTTTTTTAAGACCCTTGATGAAAATAGTAAGTATTACGGTAGGTATTTACTTATAGCTTTATTCCAAGATGTACGGCAAAATATTGTTATGATTAGCAATTATTTATTTCTTAAAAAATAGGAATTCAATATCGACTTTCTCTTCAAAATTAGTTATGAATAACTGTATTAATGCCATTAATTAACACAATAAACAATAATTGATAACAAGAAAAGTAATGGAAATAGATATAGGGAATGCTACTGCTAATCGATGTAGGATTTGATTCTGCATCTCATGATGCAAAAATATACTGGCTATACTAATTTACGAAAACTGAGTTTTGGACAGTTGAACATAACAAGGTTCGACACCATATTTTGACCACCATGTGAATTTTTCAATGATAACTAGGATACGATTTGAAAGGCTGAACATTATTCTTTCAAACGACAGACAATTTCAATCTTGAAGTTTGAAAGTGTCGTAGGTACATTTTCTTAAATGAAAGGCCACTGAAATATTTTTTTTCAGAAATTTGAAGATATCTCAAAAACCGTTGCGTTTAAGTATATGGAAGCCTCAACAATTTTTACTTAGAATAATATGTAGAATCGGAATTTGCAATAAAAAAATATGGTATTCCAATTAAAATAAGAAAGTTAATGGTGGCTTCCAGTATAACTGGAAGTGATATAGAAGTGAAAATATTTTACTCTGAAAGATCGCTTCCTCCTACGCAGTGTGTTAATTTTCATAAGGTTTGTATGTTCCGTTTCCTGAAAACTTTTAAAACTGCTTATTTAAAAGATCAGTTAGATCACTTAGGATCGTGTAATTGTTTTGAGGTTAGATGTGTGTAAACTTGTTCGTTTCGCTATCAAGAATCACATTGATCTCACTAATGTGCACTGATCCGAAGTCAAGTAAATGAACTGATTCGAAAAAAAAAAAGCTTACAGGGTTTGGTAAAGTTCTGAATTTGGTCATTTATGGAATTATTTAAGGAGATACAAAACAATTAACCTGTGGGCAAATGATTACCAGAATGAATGTTCACATTTGAAAATTCTTTTTAATAATGCAGAGGTATTACTGTGGACCAAAGTTAATTTGTTTTAAATGTAACACCTGTATGTGATACACCTTTTGAAGCAACAAATTAATCTAGAGAAAATTAGCTGTTGTTGATTTATTTTAAGTTAACTGTATTAGCCAATCACCCAGTTTTTTCATCACAGTAGGCGAGTTTGGGTGACAATTTTGTTGGTGTCACGATGAGATACGGACATCAGATGAAACGGTTATGTTTATTTTCAATTTCAAGTTTTATGATTTTAGTACATTGATTTCGACTTTGTAGTAGGTGTGTTGATAATAATCAAATCTTTCATTCACTGACAGGCCCAGAAAAAGGAGGTATCATCAAAAAATGTTGTCATTTCACGCAACGTCTACACTCAAGCACGGCTTGCTTAATTTTTGGTTTGCCACGACATGAAATTATATGAAAGTATTTGCAATTAAATTTTTATATTCGTTTCAAAAAATTTAACTCTTGCGGGAATCATTATCTCACAGTCACCCTTCTGAACTGTGTTCATGTGAGAAGAATGTGTTCCCTCAGTCGGTTCATAAATAACTAGTTCATATCAGATTCAGCTGTGTTGGGATGTTCAGTTCCGTGCACTCTCTTCACTCCTTGTGCACAGTTGGTCTCTCTTTTCCTTTAAGTGAAAGTGAGACAAAAATAGGAAACGAATCAATAGAGTGCACAGAACTGAAATCCAAACACAGCTTTTGTTTTGGCATCTATCAAAATTCATGTAAACAACCTAAGCAAACTAGAACCTGTGACTAGAACCGGACTACTCCAAAGAGAAAATAGAGTGAATGTTTAATATGTACAGTCTTCTTCGCTGAATCTTTGCAGTTACATCATAAAATTTTCTAATCAGATATTTTGTGCCCGGCAGAATTTGAATATTCATATGCAACATATAAATTATGTTTTATATCTTTTCATTTTATGTGCAGGAGAGTAAATGTATGTAGTAACTCAAAATGACAAACTTATAAATTCTGTTATTGTTTTATCATACGTGTCAGATAATGATAAAGGAAGATGTTGATACTTTACTTGGATCAGGACACTATAACGTAAGTCAAAAGATCCAGCAAAAAACTGTAGTCACAAGCAGTAAATTTATAAAGATTCGTTCATTTAGAACGAATCTTTATACTGAATCAAGTGAATTGGTTCCCGATTCCGAAAAGGTTTGAATCTTATTTGAGTCGTGTCTCACCCGAACCGCATCGGCATCGAGTATCATTGCGTGAATTGGTTACTGCCTCCGACCCGATCGTACTGGATTCGATATGCTTACAACTGATTCAATTTGTAAAGGTGTTCGGCTTCAACTCTGTTCGCATCGAGTGCATAACACAAAATCGTAATTTTTTAAGTATATATATTTACCGCCTTTCATGTAAGGAAAGTATCTATCTGCACAGTTATGTGATATTTAAATACGTATATTAGAGAATCTTTTTCACGTTAAAAATAAATGAAATAAGAGTCTAAAAAATTTGGATAAATAATGTGGATATTTGCACCGGCAACGTCCGATAATGATAGTTAGTCTGAATTGCCCAACTCAATGTCTCCATATGATCGGGACACGTTCCTTTGTCTTGAAGATTTAAATACAATTTGATTTGGTCGGTGCGCTCGATGCAGTTCGAACACTCGGAACACTTTCGGATCATAACCAAGTGAATGAATCGTTACTGAACAAATCACCATTAGGAATCGAATCAAAGGAATTGATTCCACGAAAAGAATCGAACTTCCCAACTCTAAACACGCATGTAATCTACTGAAATAAACAGGCAACACAAGTTTTAGTACACTTTTTTTTGATAAACAAATTAACTGGGTTTATTGTAACGAACTGCCCTGTTTGCAATATCTCTCAATCAAGTGTACACTTGCAAACTACCGAACGCGCATCTCCACGATTGAAAGAAAAACAAATTTTATTTATACTTTTAGGAAAGAAAGATGTTGCACAAAACTGCAATTTCAGATAATAGGGCAGCCAGTCGAATTGTTTCGGATAATACGTCGGAAATTATTTTCAACGTTCAAGAATCTGGCGTACAGATAATCCGATTCCGGATAACCAGGTATCTACTGTATTTGAATAAACGTATTGGTAGAATTTGATTATTGAAATAATTCGATTATGCCCCTCACTACATCCAACTCGTAATGCTAAGTAAATGAAATGACTCACCATGTCGACACTACAGGCAGGATTGGCTCGTCTCCAGCCGATTGCCTTTGTCGTGTAAGCAGACTAGAAGATCAGGTGTCGGAAGTCACAGCATCAGAACTTCCCTCGTCATAGCAGCAGCAACAACGAGCAAGGCCTGAGAGAAAAAAGGTTTTATTACCGCCATTAAAAAAAAAAAAAAAAACGTTTCTTACAAACAGATAAATTCGTATGTCCTTTAAGCACAAAAATGGTTAAATACATTTGAAGTAATTTTCTTTACCTTAAAATTAAATGCAGATCAAAGCGCAGAATTTTCATCAAGTGGAAATTCGAAGGGGTTCTTCAATATACCAGATATTCAGCCGGTGAATAAGCTCGTAAAGGTACCACGTAACATGAATTGGAGACCTATGGGATAGTCTATTAAATAACGAGACGATCAGGCAACAAAAAAATTAATTTTACCTGGCCAAAATCACTTTCAAGCACTTTCATATACCGAACCGATGTTAAATATTGTTAGAATACAATCAAAAGTGTATTTATTGCAATATTAAGGCAAATTTTGTTAAAAATTTAATAACGCATTGAACGCGTCCGACCTCGACGACAAACTCTGATGAAAAGGGTCGAAGTTGCGTGCGTTTCTCTATTCCAGCGTAAAGCAAGTCTGGTAGTGGGAGCTAAAGAAGTGCTGCCAACTGACGATATTTCTCAATTTTGGAGGTATTTCTTAAGTGAAGACGGTAGTTTCTTGAAAGGAAAAGCTTTTTTCAATAACTATGTACAATAATTTATTAATTAAAAATTCAAAGACATGAAATTTTCGGGTAGGAAGGCTACTTTCTAAGTTCCCAAGAGATAATTCGAAGTCTAATGTGTTGGCAACACTGACAATGAAACATATTTGATGTCTTTGACCTTTATTTGACCCGAAATTATTTAACCATTTCTGTATAAAATTAAAATATTGAAATTTCAATTGAATACAATGCATTTCAATGCAATTCAATGAAAAGGGAAACTAAGGGCGAGCAATTGATTGTAACAGAGAGGACAGTAATTTTACTATAAGTTGTCGTTTCTCCATGACTCGGAAATCATTTTCAATAAAAGAAACTAAAAATTATGTTATTTGGCTAATTAGCGACTGAAAAATGTGCCTAGATTTTAGTATTTGTTATGAAAGAACCTGGTTTGAGACAGTATTGCGTTTAAAACGTTGAAAAAGGCTTTTGAATTGCAGAAATGCATTTGCTAAGCGTGCCATTGGGCAACCAGTCCAAATCAATGTTGCTTGTTATTACAAAACAATAGCGGTGGCATGTTATGTTTCATTAATCATGCCAAAAGATAAAACCCCCCATATTTTGCCCCAATTCCATCTATTTGTGCACAACCTGGTCAATATTCAAGACAACATGCTATTTCTTTGTTTTCTCATAAAATAAGCTTATAAATAAAGATCATGTAGGATATTTAACATTTGCATTGCCATTAAGGCCCGTCTGTGGATAGGATTGCAATAAGAAAGTGTACTGGAGACCTAACCTAAAATTTTTTGCGTTGTAATTTTCTCGATTATTTGACCACAAAGTACACTTAACCAGAATGTTGTACTGGTTTTAAGTTTTTTAAAAATATACAAATGATTTACTGTCTCTAAATTAGAATATATTGAAAAACGAGAAATCTGTATTTCCCAATTTCAAAATCTTTAAAATCAATACAGAACACCGGCAGCAAGCATATTTAGGTGTCTGCATTAGTTTTGAAAGGCATTTCAATTAAATCAAATTGTCCTGCGACAACAGACACCACGATATTCCAAGAACCTTGTGTTTTTTTTATATTTAACATCAACTTCATTACTGTGGGAATATTCTTAATTTATCTCGTTATTTTACTGTGGAGATGTCTCCATAGAAAGTTGTGTTACTTATTGCAACCAAATATAAGCATAAGAATGTCTTTTATCTTTGGCCTGATTGAAATCTTTAGATAGTCTAGTGCCAATCCGAAAAATGCTAAATACTTCATTACTGTAATAAATACAGGAGCAAGAACTATTACGTTTGCATTAAACATTTACGGGTGACCAAATTACAGGAACAAGAACTGCGAATCTGACAAATTTGGCCGAATGATCAATATTTTCTTGAACATAACCTAGAAATTTACATATGCAAGGCGGCCATGCTTGCATGGGGGACTTATTAGGACCAAATCCCGCTTCAATTTGTCTATCCTACTGCAATGTCAGGGCAAAAAGAGATAGTAAGATGTCGCTATTTTATATGTTCATCACTCTTACATCGCAATTGCGAATAAATTGGACAAGTCGTTTTTGTTTGCAGTGGGAATGTCGAGCTACGTCTCTGCTGAAGAAGCCCCAAGCAGGGCTGAAACAGCTGTACAGAGGCTGCTCGAGATTTTCACTGCAATCAAAAACGATTTGTACAAAATTTTTCTAAGAATTATTTGTGCTTTAATATAATAAACGTTTAGCAAGCTTATATAAGTACCGAACTGTTTTTAGAAAAATATCACATTCAGCTATGTTTTATTTATATTTAGATACATTAAGATTATTTTCTTGTGACCGACATAAAATGCTTATTTTTATTATCGCATCATTTTTAAATAAGCTTTGTCAAAAATTGTACAAGCGCTCAGCGTTTCATTATCAGTTGATAGCTCCGCTAGGAGCATTTGTTCAATTTTTCACAGCTTCCGTTTAAAGATTAACATTAAAGCTTCTCGTACATTTTTCATCGGACAAGAGTTAACTTCAATTCTGTATAAAGCACGTGGAAACGATACATTAATATATCTAGCATGAAGTAAATTGTTTTCATTTTCACATTTCATAATAAATTTATTCAAAAACGCAATTAATTTTTTGTAAATATAGTGTAATTTAAATTTTAAACAACAGCACCCTTATCGGGTTGATTTCAATTTGCGCAATTTTTGATACAGTCAGACCTTGTAATTAAAACAATAGTTGTCTTTTATTTGCATGTCAGATCAGTTCACTTTTACCCTGGCTCACTTATTCAAAAATTTGTCTGTTGTATTTGGCTACATGATCTAACCCAACGTGATCCAAAACACTTTCAGCCTTGCTGATACTACACCTCCGAAATTCTAGATCAGTTTGGATCAGTTGGTTCGCTTGTAGAGGGGATGTTATTTCAACTGTTTGTCAAATTACATTACTCGTCCAAATAACCTTTTGCGCTTAACTCGCTGTAAAGTGATGCAAAAATAATATCTTTTTCTGGAGATGAAATGCAACAATCGCATCTCGCATGTTTTATTTACTATTAAATCGATCACTTAAGATCAGTACACTTTGGGTTAAACTGAACTGACCTGAACTAATCTGCTTTGCAAATAAAAGACAACTAATGTCTGAGTTGTCTTCATATTTTTCGATGAGCATACTTTTCCCGAAGAGGCTGTTGGCAGGGTTCACTGAACCATTAGAAGCTGGTGGACGCAAACTGAGGTCGTCACTTCAGAATATATTTGTAGGTACATCGGTGCATCATCCGTTGTCACACTTTAGGTGTCTCGGGAATGCAAGAGTCAATAAGTGGGAATTCGATCAGAGTTCTATTCAGTTGGTGGCTTTTAATTTGATTTGCTATTAAGGTAAACAACTTGTGATGTTTAGGTACCTCTCAACTTTAAACGAGGGCCAAGTATATTACGGTAATCCTGTGGGCTGACCAAGTAATGAAACCAGTGCGAGTTTATCCTAAATCGTTAGCATTAGAGAATAATAATTCGCTTTCATTAAACGAGGACAAGACTTTAAAGTTTGCATTAAAATGCAGATGAAATTATATATTTTACGGAAACACATTTGTTCATTCACCTCAACGCTGAAAATTGTCGCTAATTTCGGGTGGCACTTGAGGGATCGATGCGCCATCTGTACGTTGAACGTGCAACCAACTTGGAGGATTACAGATTCCTGTAATTCTGCAGGGACCTGTGATCGTTGATTACGTGAAAGTTCGCGTTGGTCGCTTCAAGATGGCAGCACCACGACGCATTAAAAATTATTTTTATTTATCGCTATTTTAAACGTTTTACAAGTAAAAATAATACCACGACGCCCCATAAATAACGATTACTGGATTTGCGCGAACGGATTTTCGCTTATTCAACTTTTCTCTGAGAAAACACTTGTCTTACCTAACGTGCCTTGAATTTCGTCCTCTTTTGAATTAAACAGGGCAGGAATAGTTGTTTTTCTCTTTTAAAACCGCCACAGGCCACAGGCGATGAGCTTGTAACATAATTTAAGCGTTAAAGCTCGTTTTCTGTGCGGAATTAATGTCCTTTTACGATGGTACTTTAAGGGTCGATATCTCGGGAAAGGGGCGAGCTAGAGAGGAACGGGGCGCGGTTTTGAATGCGCCTCGTCCAGCTCTATACGGGTGAATTTTTTCGCGATTTTAGGAGAAAAAAAGTTTTTTCGCCCTTAAAAGTAGTAAGCCTATAGTCCATGAAAATTTGAGGTTTTCGACGAAAAATTGATTGCCACGAAAAAAATCACCCTTATACACTTCGACTAGGCGAATCGAACGGTGCAAACCGCAAGTGTCTAGCTCGCACCGTTTTCGAGAAAAAAATTTTGAAAAATATCGATCGGTGACCAAAAAATTCAATAAGTCGAGAACGGCTCGAGATATTGACTTGAAATTTTTACAGTTAAGTCAGTCTGATAAGGCGAAGCTAAGGGCGGCAACCGCAACTTTCTATGCCTTTTAATTCCCGAGATATTAATATTTTTACCGGCGCATCCACCAGATTGTCACTGAAAAATCACGATATCTCAAGAACCAGACGAAACAGAACGATGCGGTCTTCACCATTCAATCAGCCTCGCCGAAGGACGCAAGATAGTGCTGAAGTTTTCGAAGAAAATCGAAAGTGGACGAATTTGAAATTCCGCTCATAATCATTTTGCACTAAAACGCAAATACAGTTTGTCTGCCAATTATGTTGGTACCATTGGCATTAATTACTTTATAGTTGGTGAAGTTCAGTGGCTAGCAGAAAGCCCTGGTTTCACAGTGTAATTAACGGTAGCTAGTGTTATGTGAATCGTAATAAACGCTTTATTAATTGGAAAAAACACTGACAAGTAGGAAAAATAATTTTATTTTTATGTGTTGGGGGTGTCATCTTTATTATTTTCTATACAAAAGTTCACTCATTACTTCACGTTTTCAAATACACACGTCACGGTCACAAATCTGCGCAAATGACACGGTCTCCATGAAACTCTTGTAAATCATTTATGCTGGTACATGCAGAGGAGAAGAGGAGAACATTATCAGATATAAATCGGTTTCAACAAAAGTATGCGTACTCTCCACGGCACATGTTCGGTAATTCTGCACAACTAGCCGTACTAATGTCTGCAAAAATCGTATAATTAAGGACTCGCATTGTTTCTAATACTGGGGGCCCACGTACCTGATTGTCCGATCGTGCTGATAGCATTCGTCGTAATGATTTGTTCGACAAGGTTCAACTAAGAAACTGAGAAAGCTGTCGGCTTGAAGTAGCTTATTAATAAAAGTCGTTACGATTGATGGCATGTTTCGGTCAGGAGACCATTTTCAAATCTACAAGAAAGAACGAAATTAAAGCTTAAATTAGTAGACCATTAACAATATAAAGACAAACCTTGGTAAAAGTCGATTAAACGTTGTGCGAAAAGGAGGACATGTTGACATGTCGCTTGCGCTCAGGTGCGGTAACATAAAATATTCGACAGAAATCCCTAACAACAATGGGGGGCAAATAAAGTTACTAAACATTAAACTTAAACAAATTGACAAAATAGTAGGTCAAAGAAGGGGCAAGATAAGAGGTTAAAGTATACATTATTTTATACAAACAAACACGCTTGTTCATTCACCTCAACGCTGAAAATTGTCGCTAATTTCGGGTGGCACTTGAGGGATCGATGCGCCATCTGTACGTTGAACGTGCAACCAACTTGGAGGATTACAGATTCCTGTAATTCTGCAGGGACCTGTGATCGTTGATTACGTGAAAGTTCGCGTTGGTCGCTTCAAGATGGCAGCACCACGACGCATTAAAAATTATTTTTATTTATCGCTATTTTAAACGTTTTACAAGTAAAAATAATACCACGACGCCCCATAAATAACGATTACTGGATTTGCGCGAACGGATTTTCGCTTATTCAACTTTTCTCTGAGAAAACACTTGTCTTACCTAACGTGCCTTGAATTTCGTCCTCTTTTGAATTAAACAGGGCAGGAATAGTTGTTTTTCTCTTTTAAAACCGCCACAGGCCACAGGCGATGAGCTTGTAACATAATTTAAGCGTTAAAGCTCGTTTTCTGTGCGGAATTAATGTCCTTTTACGATGGTACTTTAAGGGTCGATATCTCGGGAAAGGGGCGAGCTAGAGAGGAACGGGGCGCGGTTTTGAATGCGCCTCGTCCAGCTCTATACGGGTGAATTTTTTCGCGATTTTAGGAGAAAAAAAGTTTTTTCGCCCTTAAAAGTAGTAAGCCTATAGTCCATGAAAATTTGAGGTTTTCGACGAAAAATTGATTGCCACGAAAAAAATCACCCTTATACACTTCGACTAGGCGAATCGAACGGTGCAAACCGCAAGTGTCTACCTCGCACCGTTTTCGAGAAAAAAAATTTGAAGAATATCGATCGGTGACCAAAAAATTCAATAAGTCGAGAACGGCTCGAGGTATTGACTTGAAATTTTTACAGTTAAGTCAGTCTGATAAGGCGAAGCTAAGGGCGGCAACCGCAACTTTCTATGCCTTTTAATTCCCGAGATATTAATATTTTTACCGGCGCATCCACCAGATTGTCACTGAAAAATCACGATATCTCAAGAACCAGACGAAACAGAACGATGCGGTCTTCACCATTCAATCAGCCTCGCCGAAGGACGCAAGATAGTGCTGAAGTTTTCGAAGAAAATCGAAAGTGGACGAATTTGAAATTCCGCTCATAATCATTTTGCACTAAAACGCAAATACAGTTTGTCTGCCAATTATGTTGGTACCATTGGCATTAATTACTTTATAGTTGGTGAAGTTCAGTGGCTAGCAGAAAGCCCTGGTTTCACAGTGTAATTAACGGTAGCTAGTGTTATGTGAATCGTAATAAACGCTTTATTAATTGGAAAAAACACTGACAAGTAGGAAAAATAATTTTATTTTTATGTGTTGGGGGTGTCATCTTTATTATTTTCTATACAAAAGTTCACTCATTACTTCACGTTTTCAAATACACACGTCACGGTCACAAATCTGCGCAAATGACACGGTCTCCATGAAACTCTTGTAAATCATTTATGCTGGTACATGCAGAGGAGAAGAGGAGAACATTATCAGATATAAATCGGTTTCAACAAAAGTATGCGTACTCTCCACGGCACATGTTCGGTAATTCTGCACAACTAGCCGTACTAATGTCTGCAAAAATCGTATAATTAAGGACTCGCATTGTTTCTAATACTGGGGGCCCACGTACCTGATTGTCCGATCGTGCTGATAGCATTCGTCGTAATGATTTGTTCGACAAGGTTCAACTAAGAAACTGAGAAAGCTGTCGGCTTGAAGTAGCTTATTAATAAAAGTCGTTACGATTGATGGCATGTTTCGGTCAGGAGACCATTTTCAAATCTACAAGAAAGAACGAAATTAAAGCTTAAATTAGTAGACCATTAACAATATAAAGACAAACCTTGGTAAAAGTCGATTAAACGTTGTGCGAAAAGGAGGACATGTTGACATGTCGCTTGCGCTCAGGTGCGGTAACATAAAATATTCGACAGAAATCCCTAACAACAATGGGGGGCAAATAAAGTTACTAAACATTAAACTTAAACAAATTGACAAAATAGTAGGTCAAAGAAGGGGCAAGATAAGAGGTTAAAGTATACATTATTTTATACAAACAAACACGCTTGTTCATTCACCTCAACGCTGAAAATTGTCGCTAATTTCGGGTGGCACTTGAGGGATCGATGCGCCATCTGTACGTTGAACGTGCAACCAACTTGGAGGATTACAGATTCCTGTAATTCTGCAGGGACCTGTGATCGTTGATTACGTGAAAGTTCGCGTTGGTCGCTTCAAGATGGCAGCACCACGACGCATTAAAAATTATTTTTATTTATCGCTATTTTAAACGTTTTACAAGTAAAAATAATACCACGACGCCCCATAAATAACGATTACTGGATTTGCGCGAACGGATTTTCGCTTATTCAACTTTTCTCTGAGAAAACACTTGTCTTACCTAACGTGCCTTGAATTTCGTCCTCTTTTGAATTAAACAGGGCAGGAATAGTTGTTTTTCTCTTTTAAAACCGCCACAGGCCACAGGCGATGAGCTTGTAACATAATTTAAGCGTTAAAGCTCGTTTTCTGTGCGGAATTAATGTCCTTTTACGATGGTACTTTAAGGGTCGATATCTCGGGAAAGGGGCGAGCTAGAGAGGAACGGGGCGCGGTTTTGAATGCGCCTCGTCCAGCTCTATACGGGTGAATTTTTTCGCGATTTTAGGAGAAAAAAAGTTTTTTCGCCCTTAAAAGTAGTAAGCCTATAGTCCATGAAAATTTGAGGTTTTCGACGAAAAATTGATTGCCACGAAAAAAATCACCCTTATACACTTCGACTAGGCGAATCGAACGGTGCAAACCGCAAGTGTCTACCTCGCACCGTTTTCGAGAAAAAAAATTTGAAGAATATCGATCGGTGACCAAAAAATTCAATAAGTCGAGAACGGCTCGAGGTATTGACTTGAAATTTTTACAGTTAAGTCAGTCTGATAAGGCGAAGCTAAGGGCGGCAACCGCAACTTTCTATGCCTTTTAATTCCCGAGATATTAATATTTTTACCGGCGCATCCACCAGATTGTCACTGAAAAATCACGATATCTCAAGAACCAGACGAAACAGAACGATGCGGTCTTCACCATTCAATCAGCCTCGCCGAAGGACGCAAGATAGTGCTGAAGTTTTCGAAGAAAATCGAAAGTGGACGAATTTGAAATTCCGCTCATAATCATTTTGCACTAAAACGCAAATACAGTTTGTCTGCCAATTATGTTGGTACCATTGGCATTAATTACTTTATAGTTGGTGAAGTTCAGTGGCTAGCAGAAAGCCCTGGTTTCACAGTGTAATTAACGGTAGCTAGTGTTATGTGAATCGTAATAAACGCTTTATTAATTGGAAAAAACACTGACAAGTAGGAAAAATAATTTTATTTTTATGTGTTGGGGGTGTCATCTTTATTATTTTCTATACAAAAGTTCACTCATTACTTCACGTTTTCAAATACACACGTCACGGTCACAAATCTGCGCAAATGACACGGTCTCCATGAAACTCTTGTAAATCATTTATGCTGGTACATGCAGAGGAGAAGAGGAGAACATTATCAGATATAAATCGGTTTCAACAAAAGTATGCGTACTCTCCACGGCACATGTTCGGTAATTCTGCACAACTAGCCGTACTAATGTCTGCAAAAATCGTATAATTAAGGACTCGCATTGTTTCTAATACTGGGGGCCCACGTACCTGATTGTCCGATCGTGCTGATAGCATTCGTCGTAATGATTTGTTCGACAAGGTTCAACTAAGAAACTGAGAAAGCTGTCGGCTTGAAGTAGCTTATTAATAAAAGTCGTTACGATTGATGGCATGTTTCGGTCAGGAGACCATTTTCAAATCTACAAGAAAGAACGAAATTAAAGCTTAAATTAGTAGACCATTAACAAAATAAAGACAAACCTTGGTAAAAGTCGATTAAACGTGTTGCGAAAAGGAGGACATGTTGACATGTCGCTCTAGCTCAGGTGCGGTAACATAAAATATTCGACAGAAATCCCTAACAACAATGGGGGGCAAATAAAGTTACTAAACATTAAACTTAAACAAATTGACAAAATAGTAGGCCAAAGAAGGGGCAAGATAAGAGGTTATATAAGTATACATTATTTTATACAAACAAACACGCTTGTTCATTCACCTCAACGCTGAGAATTGTCGCTAATTTCGGGTGGCACTTGAGGGATCGATGCGCCATCTGTACGTTGAACGTGCAACCAACTTGGAGGATTACAGATTCCTGTAATTCTGCAGGGACCTGTGATCGTTGTTTACGTGAAAGTTCGCGTTGGTCGCTTCAAGATGGCAGCACCACGACGCATTAAAAATTATTTTTATTTATCGCTATTTTAAACGTTTTACAAGTAAAAATAATACCACGACGCCCCATAAATAACGATTACTGGATTTGCGCGAAGGGATTTTCGCTTATTCAACTTTTCTCTGAGAAAACACTTGTCTTACCTAACGTGCCTTGAATTTCGTCCTCTTTTGAATTAAACAGGGCAGGAATAGTTGTTTTTCTCTTTTAAAACCGCCACAGGCCACAGGCGATGAGCTTGTAACATAATTTAAGCGTTAAAGCTCGTTTTCTGTGCGGAATTAATGTCCTTTTACGATGGTACTTTAAGGGTCGATATCTCGGGAAAGGGGCGAGCTAGAGAGGAACGGGGCGCGGTTTTGAATGCGCCTCGTCCAGCTCTATACGGGTGAATTTTTTCGCGATTTTAGGAGAAAAAAAGTTTTTTCGCCCTTAAAAGTAGTAAGCCTATAGTCCATGAAAATTTGAGGTTTTCGACGAAAAATTGATTGCCACGAAAAAAATCACCCTTATACACTTCGACTAGGCGAATCGAACGGTGCAAACCGCAAGTGTCTAGCTCGCACCGTTTTCGAGAAAAAAATTTTGAAAAATATCGATCGGTGACCAAAAAATTCAATAAGTCGAGATATTGACTTGAAATTTTTACAGTTAAGTCAGTCTGATAAGGCGAAGCTAAGGGCGGCAACCGCAACTTTCTGTGCCTTTTAATTCCTGAGATATTAATATTTTTACCGGTGCATCCACCAGATTGCCACTGAAAAATCACGATATCTCAAGAACCAGGCGAAACAGAAGGATGCGGTTTTCACCATTCAATTAGCCTCGCCGAAGGACGCAAGACAGTGCTGAAGTTTTCGAAGAAAATCGAAAGTGGACGAATTTGAAATTCCGCTCATAATCATTTTGCACTGAAACGCACATACAGTTTGTCTGCCAATTATGTTGGTACCATTGGCATTAATTACTTTATAGTTGGTGAAGTTCAGTGGCTAGCAGAAAGCCCTGGTTTCACAGTGTAATTAACGGTAGCTAGTGTTATGTGAATCGTAATAAACGCTTTATTAATTGGAAAAAACACTGACAAGTAGGAAAAATAATTTTATTTTTATGTGTTGGGGGTGTCATCTTTATTATTTTCTATACAAAAGTTCACTCATTACTTCACGTTTTCAAATACACACGTCACGGTCACAAATCTGCGCAAATGACACGGTCTCCATGAAACTCTTGTAAATCATTTATGCTGGTACATGCAGAGGAGAAGAGGAGAACATTATCAGATATAAATCGGTTTCAACAAAAGTATGCGTACTCTCCACGGCACATGTTCGGTAATTCTGCACAACTAGCCGTACTAATGTCTGCAAAAATCGTATAATTAAGGACTCGCATTGTTTCTAATACTGGGGGCCCACGTACCTGATTGTCCGATCGTGCTGATAGCATTCGTCGTAATGATTTGTTCGACAAGGTTCAACTAAGAAACTGAGAAAGCTGTCGGCTTGAAGTAGCTTATTAATAAAAGTCGTTACGATTGATGGCATGTTTCGGTCAGGAGACCATTTTCAAATCTACAAGAAAGAACGAAATTAAAGCTTAAATTAGTAGACCATTAACAAAATAAAGACAAACCTTGGTAAAAGTCGATTAAACGTGTTGCGAAAAGGAGGACATGTTGACATGTCGCTCTAGCTCAGGTGCGGTAACATAAAATATTCGATAGAAATCCCTAACAACAATGGGGGGCAAATAAAGTTACTAAACATTAAACTTAAACAAATTGACAAAATAGTAGGTCAAAGAAGGGGCAAGATAAGAGGTTAAAGTATACATTATTTTATACAAACAAACACGCTTGTTCATTCACCTCAACGCTGAAAATTGTCGCTAATTTCGGGTGGCACTTGAGGGATCGATGCGCCATCTGTACGTTGAACGTGCAACCAACTTGGAGGATTACAGATTCCTGTAATTCTGCAGGGACCTGTGATCGTTGATTACGTGAAAGTTCGCGTTGGTCGCTTCAAGATGGCAGCACCACGACGCATTAAAAATTATTTTTATTTATCGCTATTTTAAACGTTTTACAAGTAAAAATAATACCACGACGCCCCATAAATAACGATTACTGGATTTGCGCGAACGGATTTTCGCTTATTCAACTTTTCTCTGAGAAAACACTTGTCTTACCTAACGTGCCTTGAATTTCGTCCTCTTTTGAATTAAACAGGGCAGGAATAGTTGTTTTTCTCTTTTAAAACCGCCACAGGCCACAGGCGATGAGCTTGTAACATAATTTAAGCGTTAAAGCTCGTTTTCTGTGCGGAATTAATGTCCTTTTACGATGGTACTTTAAGGGTCGATATCTCGGGAAAGGGGCGAGCTAGAGAGGAACGGGGCGCGGTTTTGAATGCGCCTCGTCCAGCTCTATACGGGTGAATTTTTTCGCGATTTTAGGAGAAAAAAAGTTTTTTCGCCCTTAAAAGTAGTAAGCCTATAGTCCATGAAAATTTGAGGTTTTCGACGAAAAATTGATTGCCACGAAAAAAATCACCCTTATACACTTCGACTAGGCGAATCGAACGGTGCAAACCGCAAGTGTCTACCTCGCACCGTTTTCGAGAAAAAAAATTTGAAGAATATCGATCGGTGACCAAAAAATTCAATAAGTCGAGAACGGCTCGAGGTATTGACTTGAAATTTTTACAGTTAAGTCAGTCTGATAAGGCGAAGCTAAGGGCGGCAACCGCAACTTTCTATGCCTTTTAATTCCCGAGATATTAATATTTTTACCGGCGCATCCACCAGATTGTCACTGAAAAATCACGATATCTCAAGAACCAGACGAAACAGAACGATGCGGTCTTCACCATTCAATCAGCCTCGCCGAAGGACGCAAGATAGTGCTGAAGTTTTCGAAGAAAATCGAAAGTGGACGAATTTGAAATTCCGCTCATAATCATTTTGCACTGAAACGCAAATACAGTTTGTCTGCCAATTATGTTGGTACCATTGGCATTAATTACTTTATAGTTGGTGAAGTTCAGTGGCTAGCAGAAAGCCCTGGTTTCACAGTGTAATTAACGGTAGCTAGTGTTATGTGAATCGTAATAAACGCTTTATTAATTGGAAAAAACACTGACAAGTAGGAAAAATAATTTTATTTTTATGTGTTGGGGGTGTCATCTTTATTATTTTCTATACAAAAGTTCACTCATTACTTCACGTTTTCAAATACACACGTCACGGTCACAAATCTGCGCAAATGACACGGTCTCCATGAAACTCTTGTAAATCATTTATGCTGGTACATGCAGAGGAGAAGAGGAGAACATTATCAGATATAAATCGGTTTCAACAAAAGTATGCGTACTCTCCACGGCACATGTTCGGTAATTCTGCACAACTAGCCGTACTAATGTCTGCAAAAATCGTATAATTAAGGACTCGCATTGTTTCTAATACTGGGGGCCCACGTACCTGATTGTCCGATCGTGCTGATAGCATTCGTCGTAATGATTTGTTCGACAAGGTTCAACTAAGAAACTGAGAAAGCTGTCGGCTTGAAGTAGCTTATTAATAAAAGTCGTTACGATTGATGGCATGTTTCGGTCAGGAGACCATTTTCAAATCTACAAGAAAGAACGAAATTAAAGCTTAAATTAGTAGACCATTAACAAAATAAAGACAAACCTTGGTAAAAGTCGATTAAACGTGTTGCGAAAAGGAGGACATGTTGACATGTCGCTCTAGCTCAGGTGCGGTAACATAAAATATTCGACAGAAATCCCTAACAACAATGGGGGGCAAATAAAGTTACTAAACATTAAACTTAAACAAATTGACAAAATAGTAGGCCAAAGAAGGGGCAAGATAAGAGGTTATATAAGTATACATTATTTTATTGTCAATGCAATCAGTGAGTTAATCGATGAGTGCACTGATTCGTTAATTGACGAGTTAATCGAGGATTTCACCGATGAGCTCATGGATGAATTCACCGATGACTTAATTGATGAGCTCACCGATTAGTCTATCGGTGAGCTCATCGATTACTCCATTCCGATGAGCTCACCGATTAGTTCATCGATGAGTTCACCGGTGAGCTCATCGATGAAGTCATCGGTGAATTCATCGATGAACTCACCGATTAGTCCATCGATGAGCTCATCGATTAGTCCATCGATGAGCTCACCGATTAGTTCATCGATGAGCTCACCGATTAGTCCATCGATGAGTTCACCGGTGAGCTCATCGATGAAGTCATCGGTGAATTCATCGATGAGCTCACCGATTAGTCCATCGATGAGCTCATCGATGAATTCACCGATGACTTCACCGATGAGCTCACCGGTGAACTCATCGATGAACTAATCGATGAGCTCATCGATGAACTAATCGGTGAGCTCATCGATGAACTAATCGGTGAGCTCATCGATGAGCTCATCGATGAACTAATCGGTGAGCTCATCGATGAACTAATCGGTGAGCTCATCGATGGACTAATCGATGAGTTCATCGATGGACTAATCGGTCAGCTCATCGGTGAACTCATCGATGGACTAATCGGTGAGCTCATCGGTGAACTAATCGATGAGATAATCGATTAAGTCATCAATGAATTCATCGCTGAACTAATCGATGAGCTAATTGGAGAGCCCGTCTATTAAGTTATTGATGAACTCCTCGGTGAGATCACCGATGAACTAATCGGTGAACTCATCGATTAACTCAACAAAAGTATGCGTACTCTCCACGGCACATGTTCGGTAATTCTGCACAACTAGCCGTACTAATGTCTGCAAAAATCGTATAATTAAGGACTCACATTGTTTCTAATACTGTACTGTAAGTACCTGATTGTCTGATCGTGCTGATAGCATTCGTCGTAACGATTTGTTCGACAAGGCACTAAGAAACTGAGAAAGCTGTCGGCTTGAAGTAGCTTATTAATAAAAGTCGTTACGATTGATGGCATGTTTCGGTCAGGAGACCATTTTCAAATCTACAAGAAAGAACGAAATTAAAGCTTAAATTAGTAGACCATTAACAAAATAAAGACAAACCTTGGTAAAAGTCGATTAAACGTGTTGCGAAAAGGAGGACATGTTGACATGTCGCTTGCGCTCAGGTGCGGTAACATAAAATATTCGATAGAAATCCCTAACAACAATGGGGGGCAAATAAAGTTACTAAACATTAAACTTAAACAAATTGACAAAATAGTAGGTCAAAGAAGGGGCAAGATAAGAGGTTAAAGTATACATTATTTTATACAAACAAACACGCTTGTTCATTCACCTCAACGCTGAAAATTGTCGCTAATTTCGGGTGGCACTTGAGGGATCGATGCGCCATCTGTACGTTGAACGTGCAACCAAGTTGGAGGGCTCCGGTGATTACAGATTCCTGTAATTCTGCAGGGACCTGTGATCGTTGTTTACGTGAAAGTTCGCGTTGGTCGCTTCAAGATGGCAGCACCACGACGCATTAAAAATTATTTTTATTTATCGCTATTTTAAACGTTTTACAAGTAAAAATAATACCACGACGCCCCATAAATAACGATTACTGGATTTGCGCGAACGGATTTTCGCTTATTCAACTTTTCTCTGAGAAAACACTTGTCTTACCTAACGTGCCTTGAATTTCGTCCTCTTTTGAATTAAACAGGGCAGGAATAGTTGTTTTTCTCTTTTAAAACCGCCACAGGCCACAGGCGATGAGCTTGTAACATAATTTAAGCGTTAAAGCTCGTTTTCTGTGCGGAATTAATGTCCTTTTACGATGGTACTTTAAGGGTCGATATCTCGGGAAAGGGGCGAGCTAGAGAGGAACGGGGCGCGGTTTTGAATGCGCCTCGTCCAGCTCTATACGGGTGAATTTTTTCGCGATTTTAGGAGAAAAAAAGTTTTTTCGCCCTTAAAAGTAGTAAGCCTATAGTCCATGAAAATTTGAGGTTTTCGACGAAAAATTGATTGCCACGAAAAAAATCACCCTTATACACTTCGACTAGGCGAATCGAACGGTGCAAACCGCAAGTGTCTAGCTCGCACCGTTTTCGAGAAAAAAATTTTGAAAAATATCGATCGGTGACCAAAAAATTCAATAAGTCGAGATATTGACTTGAAATTTTTACAGTTAAGTCAGTCTGATAAGGCGAAGCTAAGGGCGGCAACCGCAACTTTCTGTGCCTTTTAATTCCTGAGATATTAATATTTTTACCGGTGCATCCACCAGATTGCCACTGAAAAATCACGATATCTCAAGAACCAGGCGAAACAGAAGGATGCGGTTTTCACCATTCAATTAGCCTCGCCGAAGGACGCAAGACAGTGCTGAAGTTTTCGAAGAAAATCGAAAGTGGACGAATTTGAAATTCCGCTCATAATCATTTTGCACTGAAACGCAAATACAGTTTGTCTGCCAATTATGTTGGTACCATTGGCATTAATTACTTTATAGTTGGTGAAGTTCAGTGGCTAGCAGAAAGCCCTGGTTTCACAGTGTAATTAACGGTAGCTAGTGTTATGTGAATCGTAATAAACGCTTTATTAATTGGAAAAAACACTGACAAGTAGGAAAAATAATTTTATTTTTATGTGTTGGGGGTGTCATCTTTATTATTTTCTATACAAAAGTTCACTCATTACTTCACGTTTTCAAATACACACGTCACGGTCACAAATCTGCGCAAATGACACGGTCTCCATGAAACTCTTGTAAATCATTTATGCTGGTACATGCAGAGGAGAACATTATCAGATATAAATCGGTTTCAACAAAAGTATGCGTACTCTCCACGGCACATGTTCGGTAATTCTGCACAACTAGCCGTACTAATGTCTGCAAAAATCGTATAATTAAGGACTCGCATTGTTTCTAATACTGGGGGCCCACGTACCTGATTGTCCGATCGTGCTGATAGCATTCGTCGTAATGATTTGTTCGACAAGGTTCAACTAAGAAACTGAGAAAGCTGTCGGCTTGAAGTAGCTTATTAATAAAAGTCGTTACGATTGATGGCATGTTTCGGTCAGGAGACCATTTTCAAATCTACAAGAAAGAACGAAATTAAAGCTTAAATTAGTAGACCATTAACAAAATAAAGACAAACCTTGGTAAAAGTCGATTAAACGTGTTGCGAAAAGGAGGACATGTTGACATGTCGCTCTAGCTCAGGTGCGGTAACATAAAATATTCGACAGAAATCCCTAACAACAATGGGGGGCAAATAAAGTTACTAAACATTAAACTTAAACAAATTGACAAAATAGTAGGTCAAAGAAGGGGCAAGATAAGAGGTTAAAGTATACATTATTTTATACAAACAAACACGCTTGTTCATTCACCTCAACGCTGAAAATTGTCGCTAATTTCGGGTGGCACTTGAGGGATCGATGCGCCATCTGTACGTTGAACGTGCAACCAACTTGGAGGATTACAGATTCCTGTAATTCTGCAGGGACCTGTGATCGTTGTTTACGTGAAAGTTCGCGTTGGTCGCTTCAAGATGGCAGCACCACGACGCATTAAAAATTATTTTTATTTATCGCTATTTTAAACGTTTTACAAGTAAAAATAATACCACGACGCCCCATAAATAACGATTACTGGATTTGCGCGAACGGATTTTCGCTTATTCAACTTTTCTCTGAGAAAACACTTGTCTTACCTAACGTGCCTTGAATTTCGTCCTCTTTTGAATTAAACAGGGCAGGAATAGTTGTTTTTCTCTTTTAAAACCGCCACAGGCCACAGGCGATGAGCTTGTAACATAATTTAAGCGTTAAAGCTCGTTTTCTGTGCGGAATTAATGTCCTTTTACGATGGTACTTTAAGGGTCGATATCTCGGGAAAGGGGCGAGCTAGAGAGGAACGGGGCGCGGTTTTGAATGCGCCTCGTCCAGCTCTATACGGGTGAATTTTTTCGCGATTTTAGGAGAAAAAAAGTTTTTTCGCCCTTAAAAGTAGTAAGCCTATAGTCCATGAAAATTTGAGGT
Source organism: Prosopocoilus inquinatus (assembly GCA_036172665.1). Classification (NCBI taxonomy): domain Eukaryota; kingdom Metazoa; phylum Arthropoda; class Insecta; order Coleoptera; family Lucanidae; genus Prosopocoilus; species Prosopocoilus inquinatus. The sequence continues at coordinate 17,150,617 of CM069880.1, read as the reverse complement.
TTTCGACGAAAAATTGATTGCCACGAAAAAAATCACCCTTATACACTTCGACTAGGCGAATCGAACGGTGCAAACCGCAAGTGTCTACCTCGCACCGTTTTCGAGAAAAAAAATTTGAAGAATATCGATCGGTGACCAAAAAATTCAATAAGTCGAGAACGGCTCGAGGTATTGACTTGAAATTTTTACAGTTAAGTCAGTCTGATAAGGCGAAGCTAAGGGCGGCAACCGCAACTTTCTATGCCTTTTAATTCCCGAGATATTAATATTTTTACCGGTGCATCCACCAGATTGCCACTGAAAAATCACGATATCTCAAGAACCAGGCGAAACAGAAGGATGCGGTTTTCACCATTCAATTAGCCTCGCCGAAGGACGCAAGACAGTGCTGAAGTTTTCGAAGAAAATCGAAAGTGGACGAATTTGAAATTCCGCTCATAATCATTTTGCACTGAAACGCAAATACAGTTTGTCTGCCAATTATGTTGGTACCATTGGCATTAATTACTTTATAGTTGGTGAAGTTCAGTGGCTAGCAGAAAGCCCTGGTTTCACAGTGTAATTAACGGTAGCTAGTGTTATGTGAATCGTAATAAACGCTTTATTAATTGGAAAAAACACTGACAAGTAGGAAAAATAATTTTATTTTTATGTGTTGGGGGTGTCATCTTTATTATTTTCTATACAAAAGTTCACTCATTACTTCACGTTTTCAAATACACACGTCACGGTCACAAATCTGCGCAAATGACACGGTCTCCATGAAACTCTTGTAAATCATTTATGCTGGTACATGCAGAGGAGAAGAGGAGAACATTATCAGATATAAATCGGTTTCAACAAAAGTATGCGTACTCTCCACGGCACATGTTCGGTAATTCTGCACAACTAGCCGTACTAATGTCTGCAAAAATCGTATAATTAAGGACTCGCATTGTTTCTAATACTGGGGGCCCACGTACCTGATTGTCCGATCGTGCTGATAGCATTCGTCGTAATGATTTGTTCGACAAGGTTCAACTAAGAAACTGAGAACGCTGTCGGCTTGAAGTAGTTTATTAATAAAAAAAGTCGTTACGATGGCATGTTTCGGTCAGGAGACCATTTTCAAATCTACAAGAAAGAACGAAATTAAAGCTTAAATTAGTAGACCATTAACAAAATAAAGACAAACCTTGGTAAAAGTCGATTAAACGTGTTGCGAAAAGGAGGACATGTTGACATGTCGCTCTAGCTCAGGTGCGGTAACATAAAATATTCGACAGAAATCCCTAACAACAATGGGGGGCAAATAAAGTTACTAAACATTAAACTTAAACAAATTGACAAAATAGTAGCCCACAGAAGGGGCAAGATAAGAGGTTAAAGTATACATTATTTTATACAAACAAACACGCTTGTTCATTCACCTCAACGCTGAGAATTGTCGCTAATTTCGGGTGGCACTTGAGGGATCGATGCGCCATCTGTACGTTGAACGTGCAACCAACTTGGAGGGCTCCGGTGATTACAGATTCCTGTAATTCTGCAGGGACCTGTGATCGTTGTTTACGTGAAAGTTCGCGTTGGTCGCTTCAAGATGGCAGCACCACGACGCATTAAAAATTATTTTTATTTATCGCTATTTTAAACGTTTTACAAGTAAAAATAATACCACGACGCCCCATAAATAACGATTACTGGATTTGCGCGAACGGATTTTCGCTTATTCAACTTTTCTCTGAGAAAACACTTGTCTTACCTAACGTGCCTTGAATTTCGTCCTCTTTTGAATTAAACAGGGCAGGAATAGTTGTTTTTCTCTTTTAAAACCGCCACAGGCCACAGGCGATGAGCTTGTAACATAATTTAAGCGTTAAAGCTCGTTTTCTGTGCGGAATTAATGTCCTTTTACGATGGTACTTTAAGGGTCGATATCTCGGGAAAGGGGCGAGCTAGAGAGGAACGGGGCGCGGTTTTGAATGCGCCTCGTCCAGCTCTATACGGGTGAATTTTTTCGCGATTTTAGGAGAAAAAAAGTTTTTTCGCCCTTAAAAGTAGTAAGCCTATAGTCCATGAAAATTTGAGGTTTTCGACGAAAAATTGATTGCCACGAAAAAAATCACCCTTATACACTTCGACTAGGCGAATCGAACGGTGCAAACCGCAAGTGTCTAGCTCGCACCGTTTTCGAGAAAAAAATTTTGAAAAATATCGATCGGTGACCAAAAAATTCAATAAGTCGAGATATTGACTTGAAATTTTTACAGTTAAGTCAGTCTGATAAGGCGAAGCTAAGGGCGGCAACCGCAACTTTCTATGCCTTTTAATTCCCGAGATATTAATATTTTTACCGGCGCATCCACCAGATTGTCACTGAAAAATCACGATATCTCAAGAACCAGACGAAACAGAACGATGCGGTCTTCACCATTCAATCAGCCTCGCCGAAGGACGCAAGATAGTGCTGAAGTTTTCGAAGAAAATCGAAAGTGGACGAATTTGAAATTCCGCTCATAATCATTTTGCACTGAAACGCAAATACAGTTTGTCTGCCAATTATGTTGGTACCATTGGCATTAATTACTTTATAGTTGGTGAAGTTCAGTGGCTAGCAGAAAGCCCTGGTTTCACAGTGTAATTAACGGTAGCTAGTGTTATGTGAATCGTAATAAACGCTTTATTAATTGGAAAAAACACTGACAAGTAGGAAAAATAATTTTATTTTTATGTGTTGGGGGTGTCATCTTTATTATTTTCTATACAAAAGTTCACTCATTACTTCACGTTTTCAAATACACACGTCACGGTCACAAATCTGCGCAAATGACACGGTCTCCATGAAACTCTTGTAAATCATTTATGCTGGTACATGCAGAGGAGAAGAGGAGAACATTATCAGATATAAATCGGTTTCAACAAAAGTATGCGTACTCTCCACGGCACATGTTCGGTAATTCTGCACAACTAGCCGTACTAATGTCTGCAAAAATCGTATAATTAAGGACTCGCATTGTTTCTAATACTGGGGGCCCACGTACCTGATTGTCCGATCGTGCTGATAGCATTCGTCGTAATGATTTGTTCGACAAGGTTCAACTAAGAAACTGAGAAAGCTGTCGGCTTGAAGTAGCTTATTAATAAAAGTCGTTACGATTGATGGCATGTTTCGGTCAGGAGACCATTTTCAAATCTACAAGAAAGAACGAAATTAAAGCTTAAATTAGTAGACCATTAACAAAATAAAGACAAACCTTGGTAAAAGTCGATTAAACGTGTTGCGAAAAGGAGGACATGTTGACATGTCGCTCTAGCTCAGGTGCGGTAACATAAAATATTCGACAGAAATCCCTAACAACAATGGGGGGCAAATAAAGTTACTAAACATTAAACTTAAACAAATTGACAAAATAGTAGGCCAAAGAAGGGGCAAGATAAGAGGTTATATAAGTATACATTATTTTATTGTCAATGCAATCAGTGAGTTAATCGATGAGTGCACTGATTCGTTAATTGACGAGTTAATCGAGGATTTCACCGATGAGCTCATGGATGAATTCACCGATGACTTAATTGATGAGCTCACCGATTAGTCTATCGGTGAGCTCATCGATTACTCCATTCCGATGAGCTCACCGATTAGTTCATCGATGAGTTCACCGGTGAGCTCATCGATGAAGTCATCGGTGAATTCATCGATGAACTCACCGATTAGTCCATCGATGAGCTCATCGATTAGTCCATCGATGAGCTCACCGATTAGTTCATCGATGAGCTCACCGATTAGTCCATCGATGAGTTCACCGGTGAGCTCATCGATGAAGTCATCGGTGAATTCATCGATGAGCTCACCGATTAGTCCATCGATGAGCTCATCGATGAATTCACCGATGACTTCACCGATGAGCTCACCGGTGAACTCATCGATGAACTAATCGATGAGCTCATCGATGAACTAATCGGTGAGCTCATCGATGAACTAATCGGTGAGCTCATCGATGAGCTCATCGATGAACTAATCGGTGAGCTCATCGATGAACTAATCGGTGAGCTCATCGATGGACTAATCGATGAGTTCATCGATGGACTAATCGGTCAGCTCATCGGTGAACTCATCGATGGACTAATCGGTGAGCTCATCGGTGAACTAATCGATGAGATAATCGATTAAGTCATCAATGAATTCATCGCTGAACTAATCGATGAGCTAATTGGAGAGCCCGTCTATTAAGTTATTGATGAACTCCTCGGTGAGATCACCGATGAACTAATCGGTGAACTCATCGATTAACTCAACAAAAGTATGCGTACTCTCCACGGCACATGTTCGGTAATTCTGCACAACTAGCCGTACTAATGTCTGCAAAAATCGTATAATTAAGGACTCACATTGTTTCTAATACTGTACTGTAAGTACCTGATTGTCTGATCGTGCTGATAGCATTCGTCGTAACGATTTGTTCGACAAGGCACTAAGAAACTGAGAAAGCTGTCGGCTTGAAGTAGCTTATTAATAAAAGTCGTTACGATTGATGGCATGTTTCGGTCAGGAGACCATTTTCAAATCTACAAGAAAGAACGAAATTAAAGCTTAAATTAGTAGACCATTAACAAAATAAAGACAAACCTTGGTAAAAGTCGATTAAACGTGTTGCGAAAAGGAGGACATGTTGACATGTCGCTTGCGCTCAGGTGCGGTAACATAAAATATTCGATAGAAATCCCTAACAACAATGGGGGGCAAATAAAGTTACTAAACATTAAACTTAAACAAATTGACAAAATAGTAGGTCAAAGAAGGGGCAAGATAAGAGGTTAAAGTATACATTATTTTATACAAACAAACACGCTTGTTCATTCACCTCAACGCTGAAAATTGTCGCTAATTTCGGGTGGCACTTGAGGGATCGATGCGCCATCTGTACGTTGAACGTGCAACCAACTTGGAGGATTACAGATTCCTGTAATTCTGCAGGGACCTGTGATCGTTGTTTACGTGAAAGTTCGCGTTGGTCGCTTCAAGATGGCAGCACCACGACGCATTAAAAATTATTTTTATTTATCGCTATTTTAAACGTTTTACAAGTAAAAATAATACCACGACGCCCCATAAATAACGATTACTGGATTTGCGCGAACGGATTTTCGCTTATTCAACTTTTCTCTGAGAAAACACTTGTCTTACCTAACGTGCCTTGAATTTCGTCCTCTTTTGAATTAAACAGGGCAGGAATAGTTGTTTTTCTCTTTTAAAACCGCCACAGGCCACAGGCGATGAGCTTGTAACATAATTTAAGCGTTAAAGCTCGTTTTCTGTGCGGAATTAATGTCCTTTTACGATGGTACTTTAAGGGTCGATATCTCGGGAAAGGGGCGAGCTAGAGAGGAACGGGGCGCGGTTTTGAATGCGCCTCGTCCAGCTCTATACGGGTGAATTTTTTCGCGATTTTAGGAGAAAAAAAGTTTTTTCGCCCTTAAAAGTAGTAAGCCTATAGTCCATGAAAATTTGAGGTTTTCGACGAAAAATTGATTGCCACGAAAAAAATCACTCTTATACACTTCGACTAGGCGAATCGAACGGTGCAAACCGCAAGTGTCTACCTCGCACCGTTTTCGAGAAAAAAAATTTGAAGAATATCGATCGGTGACCAAAAAATTCAATAAGTCGAGAACGGCTCGAGGTATTGACTTGAAATTTTTACAGTTAAGTCAGTCTGATAAGGCGAAGCTAAGGGCGGCAACCGCAACTTTCTATGCCTTTTAATTCCCGAGATATTAATATTTTTACCGGCGCATCCACCAGATTGTCACTGAAAAATCACGATATCTCAAGAACCAGACGAAACAGAACGATGCGGTCTTCACCATTCAATCAGCCTCGCCGAAGGACGCAAGATAGTGCTGAAGTTTTCGAAGAAAATCGAAAGTGGACGAATTTGAAATTCCGCTCATAATCATTTTGCACTGAAACGCAAATACAGTTTGTCTGCCAATTATGTTGGTACCATTGGCATTAATTACTTTATAGTTGGTGAAGTTCAGTGGCTAGCAGAAAGCCCTGGTTTCACAGTGTAATTAACGGTAGCTAGTGTTATGTGAATCGTAATAAACGCTTTATTAATTGGAAAAAACACTGACAAGTAGGAAAAATAATTTTATTTTTATGTGTTGGGGGTGTCATCTTTATTATTTTCTATACAAAAGTTCACTCATTACTTCACGTTTTCAAATACACACGTCACGGTCACAAATCTGCGCAAATGACACGGTCTCCATGAAACTCTTGTAAATCATTTATGCTGGTACATGCAGAGGAGAAGAGGAGAACATTATCAGATATAAATCGGTTTCAACAAAAGTATGCGTACTCTCCACGGCACATGTTCGGTAATTCTGCACAACTAGCCGTACTAATGTCTGCAAAAATCGTATAATTAAGGACTCACATTGTTTCTAATACTGTACTGTAAGTACCTGATTGTCTGATCGTGCTGATAGCATTCGTCGTAACGATTTGTTCGACAAGGCACTAAGAAACTGAGAAAGCTGTCGGCTTGAAGTAGCTTATTAATAAAAGTCGTTACGATTGATGGCATGTTTCGGTCAGGAGACCATTTTCAAATCTACAAGAAAGAACGAAATTAAAGCTTAAATTAGTAGACCATTAACAAAATAAAGACAAACCTTGGTAAAAGTCGATTAAACGTTGTGCGAAAAGGAGGACATGTTGACATGTCGCTTGCGCTCAGGTGCGGTAACATAAAATATTCGATAGAAATCCCTAACAACAATGGGGGGCAAATAAAGTTACTAAACATTAAACTTAAACAAATTGACAAAATAGTAGCCCACAGAAGGGGCAAGATAAGAGGTTAAAGTATACATTATTTTATACAAACAAACACGCTTGTTCATTCACCTCAACGCTGAAAATTGTCGCTAATTTCGGGTGGCACTTGAGGGATCGATGCGCCATCTGTACGTTGAACGTGCAACCAACTTGGAGGGCTCCGGTGATTACAGATTCCTGTAATTCTGCAGGGACCTGTGATCGTTGTTTACGTGAAAGTTCGCGTTGGTCGCTTCAAGATGGCAGCACCACGACGCATTAAAAATTATTTTTATTTATCGCTATTTTAAACGTTTTACAAGTAAAAATAATACCACGACGCCCCATAAATAACGATTACTGGATTTGCGCGAACGGATTTTCGCTTATTCAACTTTTCTCTGAGAAAACACTTGTCTTACCTAACGTGCCTTGAATTTCGTCCTCTTTTGAATTAAACAGGGCAGGAATAGTTGTTTTTCTCTTTTAAAACCGCCACAGGCCACAGGCGATGAGCTTGTAACATAATTTAAGCGTTAAAGCTCGTTTTCTGTGCGGAATTAATGTCCTTTTACGATGGTACTTTAAGGGTCGATATCTCGGGAAAGGGGCGAGCTAGAGAGGAACGGGGCGCGGTTTTGAATGCGCCTCGTCCAGCTCTATACGGGTGAATTTTTTCGCGATTTTAGGAGAAAAAAAGTTTTTTCGCCCTTAAAAGTAGTAAGCCTATAGTCCATGAAAATTTGAGGTTTTCGACGAAAAATTGATTGCCACGAAAAAAATCACTCTTATACACTTCGACTAGGCGAATCGAACGGTGCAAACCGCAAGTGTCTACCTCGCACCGTTTTCGAGAAAAAAAATTTGAAGAATATCGATCGGTGACCAAAAAATTCAATAAGTCGAGAACGGCTCGAGGTATTGACTTGAAATTTTTACAGTTAAGTCAGTCTGATAAGGCGAAGCTAAGGGCGGCAACCGCAACTTTCTATGCCTTTTAATTCCCGAGATATTAATATTTTTACCGGCGCATCCACCAGATTGTCACTGAAAAATCACGATATCTCAAGAACCAGACGAAACAGAACGATGCGGTCTTCACCATTCAATCAGCCTCGCCGAAGGACGCAAGATAGTGCTGAAGTTTTCGAAGAAAATCGAAAGTGGACGAATTTGAAATTCCGCTCATAATCATTTTGCACTGAAACGCAAATACAGTTTGTCTGCCAATTATGTTGGTACCATTGGCATTAATTACTTTATAGTTGGTGAAGTTCAGTGGCTAGCAGAAAGCCCTGGTTTCACAGTGTAATTAACGGTAGCTAGTGTTATGTGAATCGTAATAAACGCTTTATTAATTGGAAAAAACACTGACAAGTAGGAAAAATAATTTTATTTTTATGTGTTGGGGGTGTCATCTTTATTATTTTCTATACAAAAGTTCACTCATTACTTCACGTTTTCAAATACACACGTCACGGTCACAAATCTGCGCAAATGACACGGTCTCCATGAAACTCTTGTAAATCATTTATGCTGGTACATGCAGAGGAGAAGAGGAGAACATTATCAGATATAAATCGGTTTCAACAAAAGTATGCGTACTCTCCACGGCACATGTTCGGTAATTCTGCACAACTAGCCGTACTAATGTCTGCAAAAATCGTATAATTAAGGACTCGCATTGTTTCTAATACTGGGGGCCCACGTACCTGATTGTCCGATCGTGCTGATAGCATTCGTCGTAATGATTTGTTCGACAAGGTTCAACTAAGAAACTGAGAAAGCTGTCGGCTTGAAGTAGCTTATTAATAAAAGTCGTTACGATTGATGGCATGTTTCGGTCAGGAGACCATTTTCAAATCTACAAGAAAGAACGAAATTAAAGCTTAAATTAGTAGACCATTAACAAAATAAAGACAAACCTTGGTAAAAGTCGATTAAACGTTGTGCGAAAAGGAGGACATGTTGACATGTCGCTTGCGCTCAGGTGCGGTAACATAAAATATTCGACAGAAATCCCTAACAACAATGGGGGGCAAATAAAGTTACTAAACATTAAACTTAAACAAATTGACAAAATAGTAGGTCAAAGAAGGGGCAAGATGAGAGGTTAAAGTATACATTATTTTATACAAACAAACACGCTTGTTCATTCACCTCAAGGCTGAGAATTGTCGCTAATTTCGGGTGGCACTTGAGGGATCGATGCGCCATCTGTACGTTGAACGTGCAACCAACTTGGAGGGCTCCGGTGATTACAGATTCCTGTAATTCTGCAGGGACCTGTGATCGTTGTTTACGTGAAAGTTCGCGTTGGTCGCTTCAAGATGGCAGCACCACGACGCATTAAAAATTATTTTTATTTATCGCTATTTTAAACGTTTTACAAGTAAAAATAATACCACGACGCCCCATAAATAACGATTACTGGATTTGCGCGAACGGATTTTCGCTTATTCAACTTTTCTCTGAGAAAACACTTGTCTTACCTAACGTGCCTTGAATTTCGTCCTCTTTTGAATTAAACAGGGCAGGAATAGTTGTTTTTCTCTTTTAAAACCGCCACAGGCCACAGGCGATGAGCTTGTAACATAATTTAAGCGTTAAAGCTCGTTTTCTGTGCGGAATTAATGTCCTTTTACGATGGTACTTTAAGGGTCGATATCTCGGGAAAGGGGCGAGCTAGAGAGGAACGGGGCGCGGTTTTGAATGCGCCTCGTCCAGCTCTATACGGGTGAATTTTTTCGCGATTTTAGGAGAAAAAAAGTTTTTTCGCCCTTAAAAGTAGTAAGCCTATAGTCCATGAAAATTTGAGGTTTTCGACGAAAAATTGATTGCCACGAAAAAAATCACTCTTATACACTTCGACTAGGCGAATCGAACGGTGCAAACCGCAAGTGTCTACCTCGCACCGTTTTCGAGAAAAAAAATTTGAAGAATATCGATCGGTGACCAAAAAATTCAATAAGTCGAGAACGGCTCGAGGTATTGACTTGAAATTTTTACAGTTAAGTCAGTCTGATAAGGCGAAGCTAAGGGCGGCAACCGCAACTTTCTATGCCTTTTAATTCCCGAGATATTAATATTTTTACCGGCGCATCCACCAGATTGTCACTGAAAAATCACGATATCTCAAGAACCAGACGAAACAGAACGATGCGGTCTTCACCATTCAATCAGCCTCGCCGAAGGACGCAAGATAGTGCTGAAGTTTTCGAAGAAAATCGAAAGTGGACGAATTTGAAATTCCGCTCATAATCATTTTGCACTGAAACGCAAATACAGTTTGTCTGCCAATTATGTTGGTACCATTGGCATTAATTACTTTATAGTTGGTGAAGTTCAGTGGCTAGCAGAAAGCCCTGGTTTCACAGTGTAATTAACGGTAGCTAGTGTTATGTGAATCGTAATAAACGCTTTATTAATTGGAAAAAACACTGACAAGTAGGAAAAATAATTTTATTTTTATGTGTTGGGGGTGTCATCTTTATTATTTTCTATACAAAAGTTCACTCATTACTTCACGTTTTCAAATACACACGTCACGGTCACAAATCTGCGCAAATGACACGGTCTCCATGAAACTCTTGTAAATCATTTATGCTGGTACATGCAGAGGAGAAGAGGAGAACATTATCAGATATAAATCGGTTTCAACAAAAGTATGCGTACTCTCCACGGCACATGTTCGGTAATTCTGCACAACTAGCCGTACTAATGTCTGCAAAAATCGTATAATTAAGGACTCGCATTGTTTCTAATACTGGGGGCCCACGTACCTGATTGTCCGATCGTGCTGATAGCATTCGTCGTAATGATTTGTTCGACAAGGTTCAACTAAGAAACTGAGAAAGCTGTCGGCTTGAAGTAGCTTATTAATAAAAGTCGTTACGATTGATGGCATGTTTCGGTCAGGAGACCATTTTCAAATCTACAAGAAAGAACGAAATTAAAGCTTAAATTAGTAGACCATTAACAAAATAAAGACAAACCTTGGTAAAAGTCGATTAAACGTGTTGCGAAAAGGAGGACATGTTGACATGTCGCTCTAGCTCAGGTGCGGTAACATAAAATATTCGACAGAAATCCCTAACAACAATGGGGGGCAAATAAAGTTACTAAACATTAAACTTAAACAAATTGACAAAATAGTAGGCCAAAGAAGGGGCAAGATAAGAGGTTATATAAGTATACATTATTTTATTGTCAATGCAATCAGTGAGTTAATCGATGAGTGCACTGATTCGTTAATTGACGAGTTAATCGAGGATTTCACCGATGAGCTCATGGATGAATTCACCGATGACTTAATTGATGAGCTCACCGATTAGTCTATCGGTGAGCTCATCGATTACTCCATTCCGATGAGCTCACCGATTAGTTCATCGATGAGTTCACCGGTGAGCTCATCGATGAAGTCATCGGTGAATTCATCGATGAACTCACCGATTAGTCCATCGATGAGCTCATCGATTAGTCCATCGATGAGCTCACCGATTAGTTCATCGATGAGCTCACCGATTAGTCCATCGATGAGTTCACCGGTGAGCTCATCGATGAAGTCATCGGTGAATTCATCGATGAGCTCACCGATTAGTCCATCGATGAGCTCATCGATGAATTCACCGATGACTTCACCGATGAGCTCACCGGTGAACTCATCGATGAACTAATCGATGAGCTCATCGATGAACTAATCGGTGAGCTCATCGATGAACTAATCGGTGAGCTCATCGATGAGCTCATCGATGAACTAATCGGTGAGCTCATCGATGAACTAATCGGTGAGCTCATCGATGGACTAATCGATGAGTTCATCGATGGACTAATCGGTCAGCTCATCGGTGAACTCATCGATGGACTAATCGGTGAGCTCATCGGTGAACTAATCGATGAGATAATCGATTAAGTCATCAATGAATTCATCGCTGAACTAATCGATGAGCTAATTGGAGAGCCCGTCTATTAAGTTATTGATGAACTCCTCGGTGAGATCACCGATGAACTAATCGGTGAACTCATCGATTAACTCAACAAAAGTATGCGTACTCTCCACGGCACATGTTCGGTAATTCTGCACAACTAGCCGTACTAATGTCTGCAAAAATCGTATAATTAAGGACTCACATTGTTTCTAATACTGTACTGTAAGTACCTGATTGTCTGATCGTGCTGATAGCATTCGTCGTAACGATTTGTTCGACAAGGCACTAAGAAACTGAGAAAGCTGTCGGCTTGAAGTAGCTTATTAATAAAAGTCGTTACGATTGATGGCATGTTTCGGTCAGGAGACCATTTTCAAATCTACAAGAAAGAACGAAATTAAAGCTTAAATTAGTAGACCATTAACAAAATAAAGACAAACCTTGGTAAAAGTCGATTAAACGTGTTGCGAAAAGGAGGACATGTTGACATGTCGCTTGCGCTCAGGTGCGGTAACATAAAATATTCGATAGAAATCCCTAACAACAATGGGGGGCAAATAAAGTTACTAAACATTAAACTTAAACAAATTGACAAAATAGTAGGTCAAAGAAGGGGCAAGATAAGAGGTTAAAGTATACATTATTTTATACAAACAAACACGCTTGTTCATTCACCTCAACGCTGAAAATTGTCGCTAATTTCGGGTGGCACTTGAGGGATCGATGCGCCATCTGTACGTTGAACGTGCAACCAAGTTGGAGGGCTCCGGTGATTACAGATTCCTGTAATTCTGCAGGGACCTGTGATCGTTGTTTACGTGAAAGTTCGCGTTGGTCGCTTCAAGATGGCAGCACCACGACGCATTAAAAATTATTTTTATTTATCGCTATTTTAAACGTTTTACAAGTAAAAATAATACCACGACGCCCCATAAATAACGATTACTGGATTTGCGCGAACGGATTTTCGCTTATTCAACTTTTCTCTGAGAAAACACTTGTCTTACCTAACGTGCCTTGAATTTCGTCCTCTTTTGAATTAAACAGGGCAGGAATAGTTGTTTTTCTCTTTTAAAACCGCCACAGGCCACAGGCGATGAGCTTGTAACATAATTTAAGCGTTAAAGCTCGTTTTCTGTGCGGAATTAATGTCCTTTTACGATGGTACTTTAAGGGTCGATATCTCGGGAAAGGGGCGAGCTAGAGAGGAACGGGGCGCGGTTTTGAATGCGCCTCGTCCAGCTCTATACGGGTGAATTTTTTCGCGATTTTAGGAGAAAAAAAGTTTTTTCGCCCTTAAAAGTAGTAAGCCTATAGTCCATGAAAATTTGAGGTTTTCGACGAAAAATTGATTGCCACGAAAAAAATCACCCTTATACACTTCGACTAGGCGAGTCGAACGGTGCAAACCGCAAGTGTCTACCTCGCACCGTTTTCGAGAAAAAAAATTTGAAGAATATCGATCGGTGACCAAAAAATTCAATAAGTCGAGAACGGCTCGAGGTATTGACTTGAAATTTTTACAGTTAAGTCAGTCTGATAAGGCGAAGCTAAGGGCGGCAACCGCAACTTTCTATGCCTTTTAATTCCCGAGATATTAATATTTTTACCGGCGCATCCACCAGATTGTCACTGAAAAATCACGATATCTCAAGAACCAGACGAAACAGAACGATGCGGTCTTCACCATTCAATCAGCCTCGCCGAAGGACGCAAGATAGTGCTGAAGTTTTCGAAGAAAATCGAAAGTGGACGAATTTGAAATTCCGCTCATAATCATTTTGCACTGAAACGCAAATACAGTTTGTCTGCCAATTATGTTGGTACCATTGGCATTAATTACTTTATAGTTGGTGAAGTTCAGTGGCTAGCAGAAAGCCCTGGTTTCACAGTGTAATTAACGGTAGCTAGTGTTATGTGAATCGTAATAAACGCTTTATTAATTGGAAAAAACACTGACAAGTAGGAAAAATAATTTTATTTTTATGTGTTGGGGGTGTCATCTTTATTATTTTCTATACAAAAGTTCACTCATTACTTCACGTTTTCAAATACACACGTCACGGTCACAAATCTGCGCAAATGACACGGTCTCCATGAAACTCTTGTAAATCATTTATGCTGGTACATGCAGAGGAGAAGAGGAGAACATTATCAGATATAAATCGGTTTCAACAAAAGTATGCGTACTCTCCACGGCACATGTTCGGTAATTCTGCACAACTAGCCGTACTAATGTCTGCAAAAATCGTATAATTAAGGACTCGCATTGTTTCTAATACTGGGGGCCCACGTACCTGATTGTCCGATCGTGCTGATAGCATTCGTCGTAATGATTTGTTCGACAAGGTTCAACTAAGAAACTGAGAAAGCTGTCGGCTTGAAGTAGCTTATTAATAAAAGTCGTTACGATTGATGGCATGTTTCGGTCAGGAGACCATTTTCAAATCTACAAGAAAGAACGAAATTAAAGCTTAAATTAGTAGACCATTAACAAAATAAAGACAAACCTTGGTAAAAGTCGATTAAACGTGTTGCGAAAAGGAGGACATGTTGACATGTCGCTTGCGCTCAGGTGCGGTAACATAAAATATTCGATAGAAATCCCTAACAACAATGGGGGGCAAATAAAGTTACTAAACATTAAACTTAAACAAATTGACAAAATAGTAGGTCAAAGAAGGGGCAAGATAAGAGGTTAAAGTATACATTATTTTATACAAACAAACACGCTTGTTCATTCACCTCAACGCTGAAAATTGTCGCTAATTTCGGGTGGCACTTGAGGGATCGATGCGCCATCTGTACGTTGAACGTGCAACCAACTTGGAGGATTACAGATTCCTGTAATTCTGCAGGGACCTGTGATCGTTGATTACGTGAAAGTTCGCGTTGGTCGCTTCAAGATGGCAGCACCACGACGCATTAAAAATTATTTTTATTTATCGCTATTTTAAACGTTTTACAAGTAAAAATAATACCACGACGCCCCATAAATAACGATTACTGGATTTGCGCGAACGGATTTTCGCTTATTCAACTTTTCTCTGAGAAAACACTTGTCTTACCTAACGTGCCTTGAATTTCGTCCTCTTTTGAATTAAACAGGGCAGGAATAGTTGTTTTTCTCTTTTAAAACCGCCACAGGCCACAGGCGATGAGCTTGTAACATAATTTAAGCGTTAAAGCTCGTTTTCTGTGCGGAATTAATGTCCTTTTACGATGGTACTTTAAGGGTCGATATCTCGGGAAAGGGGCGAGCTAGAGAGGAACGGGGCGCGGTTTTGAATGCGCCTCGTCCAGCTCTATACGGGTGAATTTTTTCGCGATTTTAGGAGAAAAAAAGTTTTTTCGCCCTTAAAAGTAGTAAGCCTATAGTCCATGAAAATTTGAGGTTTTCGACGAAAAATTGATTGCCACGAAAAAAATCACCCTTATACACTTCGACTAGGCGAATCGAACGGTGCAAACCGCAAGTGTCTAGCTCGCACCGTTTTCGAGAAAAAAATTTTGAAAAATATCGATCGGTGACCAAAAAATTCAATAAGTCGAGATATTGACTTGAAATTTTTACAGTTAAGTCAGTCTGATAAGGCGAAGCTAAGGGCGGCAACCGCAACTTTCTGTGCCTTTTAATTCCTGAGATATTAATATTTTTACCGGTGCATCCACCAGATTGCCACTGAAAAATCACGATATCTCAAGAACCAGGCGAAACAGAAGGATGCGGTTTTCACCATTCAATTAGCCTCGCCGAAGGACGCAAGACAGTGCTGAAGTTTTCGAAGAAAATCGAAAGTGGACGAATTTGAAATTCCGCTCATAATCATTTTGCACTGAAACGCAAATACAGTTTGTCTGCCAATTATGTTGGTACCATTGGCATTAATTACTTTATAGTTGGTGAAGTTCAGTGGCTAGCAGAAAGCCCTGGTTTCACAGTGTAATTAACGGTAGCTAGTGTTATGTGAATCGTAATAAACGCTTTATTAATTGGAAAAAACACTGACAAGTAGGAAAAATAATTTTATTTTTATGTGTTGGGGGTGTCATCTTTATTATTTTCTATACAAAAGTTCACTCATTACTTCACGTTTTCAAATACACACGTCACGGTCACAAATCTGCGCAAATGACACGGTCTCCATGAAACTCTTGTAAATCATTTATGCTGGTACATGCAGAGGAGAAGAGGAGAACATTATCAGATATAAATCGGTTTCAACAAAAGTATGCGTACTCTCCACGGCACATGTTCGGTAATTCTGCACAACTAGCCGTACTAATGTCTGCAAAAATCGTATAATTAAGGACTCGCATTGTTTCTAATACTGGGGGCCCACGTACCTGATTGTCCGATCGTGCTGATAGCATTCGTCGTAATGATTTGTTCGACAAGGTTCAACTAAGAAACTGAGAAAGCTGTCGGCTTGAAGTAGCTTATTAATAAAAGTCGTTACGATTGATGGCATGTTTCGGTCAGGAGACCATTTTCAAATCTACAAGAAAGAACGAAATTAAAGCTTAAATTAGTAGACCATTAACAAAATAAAGACAAACCTTGGTAAAAGTCGATTAAACGTGTTGCGAAAAGGAGGAAATGTTGACATGTCGTTTGCGTTGCTGAGTGCGGTAACATAAAATATTCGATAAAAATCCCTAACAATGGGGGGCAAGTAAAGTTACTAAACATTAAACTTAAACAAATTGACAAAATAGTAGGCCAAAGAAGGGGCAAGATAAGAGGTTATATAAGTATACATTATTTTATTGTCAATGCAATCAGTGAGTTAATCGATGAGTGCACTGATTCGTTAATTGACGAGTTAATCGAGGATTTCACCGATGAGCTCATGGATGAATTCACCGATGACTTAATTGATGAGCTCACCGATTAGTCTATCGGTGAGCTCATCGATTACTCCATTCCGATTAGTCCATCGATGAGTTCACCGATGAGCTCACCGATTAGTCCATCGATGAGCTCACCGATTAGTTCATCGATGAGTTCACCGGTGAGCTCATCGATGAAGTCATCGGTGAATTCATCGATGAACTCACCGATTAGTCCATCGATGAGCTCATCGATGAGCTCACCGATTAGTTCATCGATGAGCTCACCGATTAGTCCATCGATGAGCTCATCGATTAGTTCATCGATGAGTTCACCGGTGAGCTCATCGATGAAGTCATCGGTGAATTCATCGATGAGCTCACCGATTAGTTCATCGATGAGCTCATCGATGAATTCACCGATGACTTCACCGATGAGCTCACCGGTGAACTCATCGATGAACTAATCGATGAGCTCATCGATGAACTAATCGATGAGCTCATCGATGAACTAATCGGTCAGCTCATCGATGAACTAATCGGTGAGCTCATCGATGAGCTCATCGATGAACTAATCGGTGAGCTCATCGATGAACTAATCGGTGAGCTCATCGATGAGCTCATCGATGAACTAATCGGTGAGCTCATCGATGAACTAATCGGTGAGCTCATCGATGGACTAATCGATGAGTTCATCGATGGACTAATCGGTGAGCTCATCGGTGAACTCATCGATGGACTAATCGGTGAGCTCATCGGTGAACTAATCGATGAGATAATCGATTAAGTCATCAATGAATTCATCGCTGAACTAATCGATGAGCTAATTGGAGAGCCCGTCTATTAAGTTATTGATGAACTCCTCGGTGAGATCACCGATGAACTAATCGGTGAATTCATCGATTAACTCAACAAAAGTATGCGTACTCTCCACGGCACATGTTCGGTAATTCTGCACAACTAGCCGTACTAATGTCTGCAAAAATCGTATAATTAAGGACTCGCATTGTTTCTAATACTGGGGGCCCACGTACCTGATTGTCCGATCGTGCTGATAGCATTCGTCGTAATGATTTGTTCGACAAGGTTCAACTAAGAAACTGAGAAAGCTGTCGGCTTGAAGTAGCTTATTAATAAAAGTCGTTACGATTGATGGCATGTTTCGGTCAGGAGACCATTTTCAAATCTACAAGAAAGAACGAAATTAAAGCTTAAATTAGTAGACCATTAACAAAATAAAGACAAACCTTGGTAAAAGTCGATTAAACGTTGTGCGAAAAGGAGGACATGTTGACATGTCGCTTGCGCTCAGGTGCGGTAACATAAAATATTCGACAGAAATCCCTAACAACAATGGGGGGCAAATAAAGTTACTAAACATTAAACTTAAACAAATTGACAAAATAGTAGCCCACAGAAGGGGCAAGATAAGAGGTTAAAGTATACATTATTTTATACAAACAAACACGCTTGTTCATTCACCTCAACGCTGAAAATTGTCGCTAATTTCGGGTGGCACTTGAGGGATCGATGCGCCATCTGTACGTTGAACGTGCAACCAAGTTGGAGGGCTCCGGTGATTACAGATTCCTGTAATTCTGCAGGGACCTGTGATCGTTGATTACGTGAAAGTTCGCGTTGGTCGCTTCAAGATGGCAGCACCACGACGCATTAAAAATTATTTTTATTTATCGCTATTTTAAACGTTTTACAAGTAAAAATAATACCACGACGCCCCATAAATAACGATTACTGGATTTGCGCGAACGGATTTTCGCTTATTCAACTTTTCTCTGAGAAAACACTTGTCTTACCTAACGTGCCTTGAATTTCGTCCTCTTTTGAATTAAACAGGGCAGGAATAGTTGTTTTTCTCTTTTAAAACCGCCACAGGCGATGAGCTTGTAACATAATTTAAGCGTTAAAGCTCGTTTTCTGTGCGGAATTAATGTCCTTTTACGATGGTACTTTAAGGGTCGATATCTCGGGAAAGGGGCGAGCTAGAGAGGAACGGGGCGCGGTTTTGAATGCGCCTCGTCCAGCTCTATACGGGTGAATTTTTTCGCGATTTTAGGAGAAAAAAAGTTTTTTCGCCCTTAAAAGTAGTAAGCCTATAGTCCATGAAAATTTGAGGTTTTCGACGAAAAATTGATTGCCACGAAAAAAATCACCCTTATACACTTCGACTAGGCGAATCGAACGGTGCAAACCGCAAGTGTCTACCTCGCACCGTTTTCGAGAAAAAAAATTTGAAGAATATCGTTCGGTGACCAAAAAATTCAATAAGTCGAGAACGGCTCGAGATATTGACTTGAAATTTTTACAGTTAAGTCAGTCTGATAAGGCGAAGCTAAGGGCGGCAACCGCAACTTTCTGTGCCTTTTAATTCCTGAGATATTAATATTTTTACCGGTGCATCCACCAGATTGCCACTGAAAAATCACGATATCTCAAGAACCAGGCGAAACAGAAGGATGCGGTTTTCACCATTCAATTAGCCTCGCCGAAGGACGCAAGACAGTGCTGAAGTTTTCGAAGAAAATCGAAAGTGGACGAATTTGAAATTCCGCTCATAATCATTTTGCACTGAAACGCAAATACAGTTTGTCTGCCAATTATGTTGGTACCATTGGCATTAATTACTTTATAGTTGGTGAAGTTCAGTGGCTAGCAGAAAGCCCTGGTTTCACAGTGTAATTAACGGTAGCTAGTGTTATGTGAATCGTAATAAACGCTTTATTAATTGGAAAAAACACTGACAAGTAGGAAAAATAATTTTATTTTTATGTGTTGGGGGTGTCATCTTTATTATTTTCTATACAAAAGTTCACTCATTACTTCACGTTTTCAAATACACACGTCACGGTCACAAATCTGCGCAAATGACACGGTCTCCATGAAACTCTTGTAAATCATTTATGCTGGTACATGCAGAGGAGAAGAGGAGAACATTATCAGATATAAATCGGTTTCAACAAAAGTATGCGTACTCTCCACGGCACATGTTCGGTAATTCTGCACAACTAGCCGTACTAATGTCTGCAAAAATCGTATAATTAAGGACTCGCATTGTTTCTAATACTGGGGGCCCACGTACCTGATTGTCCGATCGTGCTGATAGCATTCGTCGTAATGATTTGTTCGACAAGGCACTAAGAAACTGAGAAAGCTGTCGGCTTGAAGTAGCTTATTAATAAAAGTCGTTACGATTGATGGCATGTTTCGGTCAGGAGACCATTTTCAAATCTACAAGAAAGAACGAAATTAAAGCTTAAATTAGTAGACCATTAACAAAATAAAGACAAACCTTGGTAAAAGTCGATTAAACGTTGTGCGAAAAGGAGGACATGTTGACATGTCGCTTGCGCTCAGGTGCGGTAACATAAAATATTCGACAGAAATCCCTAACAACAATGGGGGGCAAATAAAGTTACTAAACATTAAACTTAAACAAATTGACAAAATAGTAGGTCAAAGAAGGGGCAAGATAAGAGGTTAAAGTATACATTATTTTATACAAACAAACACGCTTGTTCATTCACCTCAACGCTGAAAATTGTCGCTAATTTCGGGTGGCACTTGAGGGATCGATGCGCCATCTGTACGTTGAACGTGCAACCAACTTGGAGGATTACAGATTCCTGTAATTCTGCAGGGACCTGTGATCGTTGATTACGTGAAAGTTCGCGTTGGTCGCTTCAAGATGGCAGCACCACGACGCATTAAAAATTATTTTTATTTATCGCTATTTTAAACGTTTTACAAGTAAAAATAATACCACGACGCCCCATAAATAACGATTACTGGATTTGCGCGAACGGATTTTCGCTTATTCAACTTTTCTCTGAGAAAACACTTGTCTTACCTAACGTGCCTTGAATTTCGTCCTCTTTTGAATTAAACAGGGCAGGAATAGTTGTTTTTCTCTTTTAAAACCGCCACAGGCCACAGGCGATGAGCTTGTAACATAATTTAAGCGTTAAAGCTCGTTTTCTGTGCGGAATTAATGTCCTTTTACGATGGTACTTTAAGGGTCGATATCTCGGGAAAGGGGCGAGCTAGAGAGGAACGGGGCGCGGTTTTGAATGCGCCTCGTCCAGCTCTATACGGGTGAATTTTTTCGCGATTTTAGGAGAAAAAAAGTTTTTTCGCCCTTAAAAGTAGTAAGCCTATAGTCCATGAAAATTTGAGGTTTTCGACGAAAAATTGATTGCCACGAAAAAAATCACTCTTATACACTTCGACTAGGCGAATCGAACGGTGCAAACCGCAAGTGTCTACCTCGCACCGTTTTCGAGAAAAAAAATTTGAAGAATATCGATCGGTGACCAAAAAATTCAATAAGTCGAGAACGGCTCTAGGTATTGACTTGAAATTTTTACAGTTAAGTCAGTCTGATAAGGCGAAGCTAAGGGCGGCAACCGCAACTTTCTATGCCTTTTAATTCCCGAGATATTAATATTTTTACCGGCGCATCCACCAGATTGTCACTGAAAAATCACGATATCTCAAGAACCAGACGAAACAGAACGATGCGGTCTTCACCATTCAATCAGCCTCGCCGAAGGACGCAAGATAGTGCTGAAGTTTTCGAAGAAAATCGAAAGTGGACGAATTTGAAATTCCGCTCATAATCATTTTGCACTGAAACGCAAATACAGTTTGTCTGCCAATTATGTTGGTACCATTGGCATTAATTACTTTATAGTTGGTGAAGTTCAGTGGCTAGCAGAAAGCCCTGGTTTCACAGTGTAATTAACGGTAGCTAGTGTTATGTGAATCGTAATAAACGCTTTATTAATTGGAAAAAACACTGACAAGTAGGAAAAATAATTTTATTTTTATGTGTTGGGGGTGTCATCTTTATTATTTTCTATACAAAAGTTCACTCATTACTTCACGTTTTCAAATACACACGTCACGGTCACAAATCTGCGCAAATGACACGGTCTCCATGAAACTCTTGTAAATCATTTATGCTGGTACATGCAGAGGAGAAGAGGAGAACATTATCAGATATAAATCGGTTTCAACAAAAGTATGCGTACTCTCCACGGCACATGTTCGGTAATTCTGCACAACTAGCCGTACTAATGTCTGCAAAAATCGTATAATTAAGGACTCGCATTGTTTCTAATACTGGGGGCCCACGTACCTGATTGTCCGATCGTGCTGATAGCATTCGTCGTTCGACAAGGTTCAACTAAGAAACTGAGAAAGCTATCGGCTTGAAGTAGCTTATTAATAAAAGTCGTTACGATTGATGGCATGTTTCGGTCAGGAGACCATTTTCAAATCTACAAGAAAGAACGAAATTAAAGCTTAAATTAGTAGACCATTAACAAAATAAAGACAAACCTTGGTAAAAGTCGATTAAACGTGTTGCGAAAAGGAGGACATGTTGACATGTCGCTTGCGCTCAGGTGCGGTAACATAAAATATTCGACAGAAATCCCTAACAACAATGGGGGGCAAATAAAGTTACTAAACATTAAACTTAAACAAATTGACAAAATAGTAGGTCAAAGAAGGGGCAAGATAAGAGGTTAAAGTATACATTATTTTATACAAACAAACACGCTTGTTCATTCACCTCAACGCTGAGAATTGTCGCTAATTTCGGGTGGCACTTGAGGGATCGATGCGCCATCTGTACGTTGAACGTGCAACCAACTTGGAGGGCTCCGGTGATTACAGATTCCTGTAATTCTGCAGGGACCTGTGATCGTTGTTTACGTGAAAGTTCGCGTTGGTCGCTTCAAGATGGCAGCACCACGACGCATTAAAAATTATTTTTATTTATCGCTATTTTAAACGTTTTACAAGTAAAAATAATACCACGACGCCCCATAAATAACGATTACTGGATTTGCGCGAACGGATTTTCGCTTATTCAACTTTTCTCTGAGAAAACACTTGTCTTACCTAACGTGCCTTGAATTTCGTCCTCTTTTGAATTAGACAGGGCAGGAATAGTTGTTTTTCTCTTTTAAAACCGCCACAGGCCACAGGCGATGAGCTTGTAACATAATTTAAGCGTTAAAGCTCGTTTTCTGTGCGGAATTAATGTCCTTTTACGATGGTACTTTAAGGGTCGATATCTCGGGAAAGGGGCGAGCTAGAGAGGAACGGGGCGCGGTTTTGAATGCGCCTCGTCCAGCTCTATACGGGTGAATTTTTTCGCGATTTTAGGAGAAAAAAAGTTTTTTCGCCCTTAAAAGTAGTAAGCCTATAGTCCATGAAAATTTGAGGTTTTCGACGAAAAATTGATTGCCACGAAAAAAATCACCCTTATACACTTCGACTAGGCGAATCGAACGGTGCAAACCGCAAGTGTCTACCTCGCACCGTTTTCGAGAAAAAAAATTTGAAGAATATCGATCGGTGACCAAAAAATTCAATAAGTCGAGAACGGCTCGAGGTATTGACTTGAAATTTTTACAGTTAAGTCAGTCTGATAAGGCGAAGCTAAGGGCGGCAACCGCAACTTTCTATGCCTTTTAATTCCCGAGATATTAATATTTTTACCGGCGCATCCACCAGATTGTCACTGAAAAATCACGATATCTCAAGAACCAGACGAAACAGAACGATGCGGTCTTCACCATTCAATCAGCCTCGCCGAAGGACGCAAGATAGTGCTGAAGTTTTCGAAGAAAATCGAAAGTGGACGAATTTGAAATTCCGCTCATAATCATTTTGCACTGAAACGCAAATACAGTTTGTCTGCCAATTATGTTGGTACCATTGGCATTAATTACTTTATAGTTGGTGAAGTTCAGTGGCTAGCAGAAAGCCCTGGTTTCACAGTGTAATTAACGGTAGCTAGTGTTATGTGAATCGTAATAAACGCTTTATTAATTGGAAAAAACACTGACAAGTAGGAAAAATAATTTTATTTTTATGTGTTGGGGGTGTCATCTTTATTATTTTCTATACAAAAGTTCACTCATTACTTCACGTTTTCAAATACACACGTCACGGTCACAAATCTGCGCAAATGACACGGTCTCCATGAAACTCTTGTAAATCATTTATGCTGGTACATGCAGAGGAGAAGAGGAGAACATTATCAGATATAAATCGGTTTCAACAAAAGTATGCGTACTCTCCACGGCACATGTTCGGTAATTCTGCACAACTAGCCGTACTAATGTCTGCAAAAATCGTATAATTAAGGACTCGCATTGTTTCTAATACTGGGGGCCCACGTACCTGATTGTCCGATCGTGCTGATAGCATTCGTCGTAATGATTTGTTCGACAAGGTTCAACTAAGAAACTGAGAAAGCTGTCGGCTTGAAGTAGCTTATTAATAAAAGTCGTTACGATTGATGGCATGTTTCGGTCAGGAGACCATTTTCAAATCTACAAGAAAGAACGAAATTAAAGCTTAAATTAGTAGACCATTAACAAAATAAAGACAAACCTTGGTAAAAGTCGATTAAACGTGTTGCGAAAAGGAGGACATGTTGACATGTCGCTTGCGCTCAGGTGCGGTAACATAAAATATTCGACAGAAATCCCTAACAACAATGGGGGGCAAATAAAGTTACTAAACATTAAACTTAAACAAATTGACAAAATAGTAGGTCAAAGAAGGGGCAAGATAAGAGGTTAAAGTATACATTATTTTATACAAACAAACACGCTTGTTCATTCACCTCAACGCTGAAAATTGTCGCTAATTTCGGGTGGCACTTGAGGGATCGATGCGCCATCTGTACGTTGAACGTGCAACCAAGTTGGAGGGCTCCGGTGATTACAGATTCCTGTAATTCTGCAGGGACCTGTGATCGTTGATTACGTGAAAGTTCGCGTTGGTCGCTTCAAGATGGCAGCACCACGACGCATTAAAAATTATTTTTATTTATCGCTATTTTAAACGTTTTACAAGTAAAAATAATACCACGACGCCCCATAAATAACGATTACTGGATTTGCGCGAACGGATTTTCGCTTATTCAACTTTTCTCTGAGAAAACACTTGTCTTACCTAACGTGCCTTGAATTTCGTCCTCTTTTGAATTAAACAGGGCAGGAATAGTTGTTTTTCTCTTTTAAAACCGCCACAGGCCACAGGCGATGAGCTTGTAACATAATTTAAGCGTTAAAGCTCGTTTTCTGTGCGGAATTAATGTCCTTTTACGATGGTACTTTAAGGGTCGATATCTCGGGAAAGGGGCGAGCTAGAGAGGAACGGGGCGCGGTTTTGAATGCGCCTCGTCCAGCTCTATACGGGTGAATTTTTTCGCGATTTTAGGAGAAAAAAAGTTTTTTCGCCCTTAAAAGTAGTAAGCCTATAGTCCATGAAAATTTGAGGTTTTCGACGAAAAATTGATTGCCACGAAAAAAATCACCCTTATACACTTCGACTAGGCGAATCGAACGGTGCAAACCGCAAGTGTCTACCTCGCACCGTTTTCGAGAAAAAAAATTTGAAGAATATCGATCGGTGACCAAAAAATTCAATAAGTCGAGAACGGCTCGAGGTATTGACTTGAAATTTTTACAGTTAAGTCAGTCTGATAAGGCGAAGCTAAGGGCGGCAACCGCAACTTTCTATGCCTTTTAATTCCCGAGATATTAATATTTTTACCGGCGCATCCACCAGATTGTCACTGAAAAATCACGATATCTCAAGAACCAGACGAAACAGAACGATGCGGTCTTCACCATTCAATCAGCCTCGCCGAAGGACGCAAGATAGTGCTGAAGTTTTCGAAGAAAATCGAAAGTGGACGAATTTGAAATTCCGCTCATAATCATTTTGCACTGAAACGCAAATACAGTTTGTCTGCCAATTATGTTGGTACCATTGGCATTAATTACTTTATAGTTGGTGAAGTTCAGTGGCTAGCAGAAAGCCCTGGTTTCACAGTGTAATTAACGGTAGCTAGTGTTATGTGAATCGTAATAAACGCTTTATTAATTGGAAAAAACACTGACAAGTAGGAAAAATAATTTTATTTTTATGTGTTGGGGGTGTCATCTTTATTATTTTCTATACAAAAGTTCACTCATTACTTCACGTTTTCAAATACACACGTCACGGTCACAAATCTGCGCAAATGACACGGTCTCCATGAAACTCTTGTAAATCATTTATGCTGGTACATGCAGAGGAGAAGAGGAGAACATTATCAGATATAAATCGGTTTCAACAAAAGTATGCGTACTCTCCACGGCACATGTTCGGTAATTCTGCACAACTAGCCGTACTAATGTCTGCAAAAATCGTATAATTAAGGACTCACATTGTTTCTAATACTGTACTGTAAGTACCTGATTGTCTGATCGTGCTGATAGCATTCGTCGTAACGATTTGTTCGACAAGGCACTAAGAAACTGAGAAAGCTGTCGGCTTGAAGTAGCTTATTAATAAAAGTCGTTACGATTGATGGCATGTTTCGGTCAGGAGACCATTTTCAAATCTACAAGAAAGAACGAAATTAAAGCTTAAATTAGTAGACCATTAACAAAATAAAGACAAACCTTGGTAAAAGTCGATTAAACGTGTTGCGAAAAGGAGGAAATGTTGACATGTCGTTTGCGTTGCTGAGTGCGGTAACATAAAATATTCGATAAAAATCCCTAACAATGGGGGGCAAGTAAAGTTACTAAACATTAAACTTAAACAAATTGACAAAATAGTAGGCCAAAGAAGGGGCAAGATAAGAGGTTATATAAGTATACATTATTTTATTGTCAATGCAATCAGTGAGTTAATCGATGAGTGCACTGATTCGTTAATTGACGAGTTAATCGAGGATTTCACCGATGAGCTCATGGATGAATTCACCGATGACTTAATTGATGAGCTCACCGATTAGTCTATCGGTGAGCTCATCGATTACTCCATTCCGATTAGTCCATCGATGAGTTCACCGATGAGCTCACCGATTAGTCCATCGATGAGCTCACCGATTAGTTCATCGATGAGTTCACCGGTGAGCTCATCGATGAAGTCATCGGTGAATTCATCGATGAACTCACCGATTAGTCCATCGATGAGCTCATCGATGAGCTCACCGATTAGTTCATCGATGAGCTCACCGATTAGTCCATCGATGAGCTCATCGATTAGTTCATCGATGAGTTCACCGGTGAGCTCATCGATGAAGTCATCGGTGAATTCATCGATGAGCTCACCGATTAGTTCATCGATGAGCTCATCGATGAATTCACCGATGACTTCACCGATGAGCTCACCGGTGAACTCATCGATGAACTAATCGATGAGCTCATCGATGAGCTCACCGATTAGTTCATCGATGAGCTCACCGATTAGTTCATCGATGAGCTCATCGATGAACTAATCGGTGAGCTCATCGATGAGCTCATCGATGAACTAATCGGTGAGCTCATCGATGAACTAATCGGTGAGCTCATCGATGAGCTCATCGATGAACTAATCGGTGAGCTCATCGATGAACTAATCGGTGAGCTCATCGATGGACTAATCGATGAGTTCATCGATGGACTAATCGGTGAGCTCATCGGTGAACTCATCAATGAATTCATCGCTGAACTAATCGATGAGCTAATTGGAGAGCCCGTCTATTAAGTTATTGATGAACTCCTCGGTGAGATCACCGATGAACTAATCGGTGAACTCATCGATTAACTCAACAAAAGTATGCGTACTCTCCACGGCACATGTTCGGTAATTCTGCACAACTAGCCGTACTAATGTCTGCAAAAATCGTATAATTAAGGACTCACATTGTTTCTAATACTGTACTGTAAGTACCTGATTGTCTGATCGTGCTGATAGCATTCGTCGTAACGATTTGTTCGACAAGGCACTAAGAAACTGAGAAAGCTGTCGGCTTGAAGTAGCTTATTAATAAAAGTCGTTACGATTGATGGCATGTTTCGGTCAGGAGACCATTTTCAAATCTACAAGAAAGAACGAAATTAAAGCTTAAATTAGTAGACCATTAACAAAATAAAGACAAACCTTGGTAAAAGTCGATTAAACGTGTTGCGAAAAGGAGGACATGTTGACATGTCGCTCTAGCTCAGGTGCGGTAACATAAAATATTCGACAGAAATCCCTAACAACAATGGGGGGCAAATAAAGTTACTAAACATTAAACTTAAACAAATTGACAAAATAGTAGCCCACAGAAGGGGCAAGATAAGAGGTTAAAGTATACATTATTTTATACAAACAAACACGCTTGTTCATTCACCTCAACGCTGAAAATTGTCGCTAATTTCGGGTGGCACTTGAGGGATCGATGCGCCATCTGTACGTTGAACGTGCAACCAACTTGGAGGATTACAGATTCCTGTAATTCTGCAGGGACCTGTGATCGTTGATTACGTGAAAGTTCGCGTTGGTCGCTTCAAGATGGCAGCACCACGACGCATTAAAAATTATTTTTATTTATCGCTATTTTAAACGTTTTACAAGTAAAAATAATACCACGACGCCCCATAAATAACGATTACTGGATTTGCGCGAACGGATTTTCGCTTATTCAACTTTTCTCTGAGAAAACACTTGTCTTACCTAACGTGCCTTGAATTTCGTCCTCTTTTGAATTAAACAGGGCAGGAATAGTTGTTTTTCTCTTTTAAAACCGCCACAGGCCACAGGCGATGAGCTTGTAACATAATTTAAGCGTTAAAGCTCGTTTTCTGTGCGGAATTAATGTCCTTTTACGATGGTACTTTAAGGGTCGATATCTCGGGAAAGGGGCGAGCTAGAGAGGAACGGGGCGCGGTTTTGAATGCGCCTCGTCCAGCTCTATACGGGTGAATTTTTTCGCGATTTTAGGAGAAAAAAAGTTTTTTCGCCCTTAAAAGTAGTAAGCCTATAGTCCATGAAAATTTGAGGTTTTCGACGAAAAATTGATTGCCACGAAAAAAATCACCCTTATACACTTCGACTAGGCGAATCGAACGGTGCAAACCGCAAGTGTCTACCTCGCACCGTTTTCGAGAAAAAAAATTTGAAGAATATCGATCGGTGACCAAAAAATTCAATAAGTCGAGAACGGCTCGAGGTATTGACTTGAAATTTTTACAGTTAAGTCAGTCTGATAAGGCGAAGCTAAGGGCGGCAACCGCAACTTTCTATGCCTTTTAATTCCCGAGATATTAATATTTTTACCGGCGCATCCACCAGATTGTCACTGAAAAATCACGATATCTCAAGAACCAGACGAAACAGAACGATGCGGTCTTCACCATTCAATCAGCCTCGCCGAAGGACGCAAGATAGTGCTGAAGTTTTCGAAGAAAATCGAAAGTGGACGAATTTGAAATTCCGCTCATAATCATTTTGCACTGAAACGCAAATACAGTTTGTCTGCCAATTATGTTGGTACCATTGGCATTAATTACTTTATAGTTGGTGAAGTTCAGTGGCTAGCAGAAAGCCCTGGTTTCACAGTGTAATTAACGGTAGCTAGTGTTATGTGAATCGTAATAAACGCTTTATTAATTGGAAAAAACACTGACAAGTAGGAAAAATAATTTTATTTTTATGTGTTGGGGGTGTCATCTTTATTATTTTCTATACAAAAGTTCACTCATTACTTCACGTTTTCAAATACACACGTCACGGTCACAAATCTGCGCAAATGACACGGTCTCCATGAAACTCTTGTAAATCATTTATGCTGGTACATGCAGAGGAGAAGAGGAGAACATTATCAGATATAAATCGGTTTCAACAAAAGTATGCGTACTCTCCACGGCACATGTTCGGTAATTCTGCACAACTAGCCGTACTAATGTCTGCAAAAATCGTATAATTAAGGACTCGCATTGTTTCTAATACTGGGGGCCCACGTACCTGATTGTCCGATCGTGCTGATAGCATTCGTCGTAATGATTTGTTCGACAAGGTTCAACTAAGAAACTGAGAAAGCTGTCGGCTTGAAGTAGCTTATTAATAAAAGTCGTTACGATTGATGGCATGTTTCGGTCAGGAGACCATTTTCAAATCTACAAGAAAGAACGAAATTAAAGCTTAAATTAGTAGACCATTAACAAAATAAAGACAAACCTTGGTAAAAGTCGATTAAACGTGTTGCGAAAAGGAGGACATGTTGACATGTCGCTCTAGCTCAGGTGCGGTAACATAAAATATTCGACAGAAATCCCTAACAACAATGGGGGGCAAATAAAGTTACTAAGCATTAAACTTAAACAAATTGACAAAATAGTAGCCCACAGAAGGGGCAAGATAAGAGGTTAAAGTATACATTATTTTATACAAACAAACACGCTTGTTCATTCACCTCAACGCTGAAAATTGTCGCTAATTTCGGGTGGCACTTGAGGGATCGATGCGCCATCTGTACGTTGAACGTGCAACCAAGTTGGAGGGCTCCGGTGATTACAGATTCCTGTAATTCTGCAGGGACCTGTGATCGTTGATTACGTGAAAGTTCGCGTTGGTCGCTTCAAGATGGCAGCACCACGACGCATTAAAAATTATTTTTATTTATCGCTATTTTAAACGTTTTACAAGTAAAAATAATACCACGACGCCCCATAAATAACGATTACTGGATTTGCGCGAACGGATTTTCGCTTATTCAACTTTTCTCTGAGAAAACACTTGTCTTACCTAACGTGCCTTGAATTTCGTCCTCTTTTGAATTAAACAGGGCAGGAATAGTTGTTTTTCTCTTTTAAAACCGCCACAGGCCACAGGCGATGAGCTTGTAACATAATTTAAGCGTTAAAGCTCGTTTTCTGTGCGGAATTAATGTCCTTTTACGATGGTACTTTAAGGGTCGATATCTCGGGAAAGGGGCGAGCTAGAGAGGAACGGGGCGCGGTTTTGAATGCGCCTCGTCCAGCTCTATACGGGTGAATTTTTTCGCGATTTTAGGAGAAAAAAAGTTTTTTCGCCCTTAAAAGTAGTAAGCCTATAGTCCATGAAAATTTGAGGTTTTCGACGAAAAATTGATTGCCACGAAAAAAATCACTCTTATACACTTCGACTAGGCGAATCGAACGGTGCAAACCGCAAGTGTCTACCTCGCACCGTTTTCGAGAAAAAAAATTTGAAGAATATCGATCGGTGACCAAAAAATTCAATAAGTCGAGAACGGCTCGAGGTATTGACTTGAAATTTTTACAGTTAAGTCAGTCTGATAAGGCGAAGCTAAGGGCGGCAACCGCAACTTTCTATGCCTTTTAATTCCCGAGATATTAATATTTTTACCGGCGCATCCACCAGATTGTCACTGAAAAATCACGATATCTCAAGAACCAGACGAAACAGAACGATGCGGTCTTCACCATTCAATCAGCCTCGCCGAAGGACGCAAGATAGTGCTGAAGTTTTCGAAGAAAATCGAAAGTGGACGAATTTGAAATTCCGCTCATAATCATTTTGCACTGAAACGCAAATACAGTTTGTCTGCCAATTATGTTGGTACCATTGGCATTAATTACTTTATAGTTGGTGAAGTTCAGTGGCTAGCAGAAAGCCCTGGTTTCACAGTGTAATTAACGGTAGCTAGTGTTATGTGAATCGTAATAAACGCTTTATTAATTGGAAAAAACACTGACAAGTAGGAAAAATAATTTTATTTTTATGTGTTGGGGGTGTCATCTTTATTATTTTCTATACAAAAGTTCACTCATTACTTCACGTTTTCAAATACACACGTCACGGTCACAAATCTGCGCAAATGACACGGTCTCCATGAAACTCTTGTAAATCATTTATGCTGGTACATGCAGAGGAGAAGAGGAGAACATTATCAGATATAAATCGGTTTCAACAAAAGTATGCGTACTCTCCACGGCACATGTTCGGTAATTCTGCACAACTAGCCGTACTAATGTCTGCAAAAATCGTATAATTAAGGACTCGCATTGTTTCTAATACTGGGGGCCCACGTACCTGATTGTCCGATCGTGCTGATAGCATTCGTCGTAATGATTTGTTCGACAAGGTTCAACTAAGAAACTGAGAAAGCTGTCGGCTTGAAGTAGCTTATTAATAAAAGTCGTTACGATTGATGGCATGTTTCGGTCAGGAGACCATTTTCAAATCTACAAGAAAGAACGAAATTAAAGCTTAAATTAGTAGACCATTAACAAAATAAAGACAAACCTTGGTAAAAGTCGATTAAACGTGTTGCGAAAAGGAGGACATGTTGACATGTCGCTCTAGCTCAGGTGCGGTAACATAAAATATTCGATAGAAATCCCTAACAACAATGGGGGGCAAATAAAGTTACTAAGCATTAAACTTAAACAAATTGACAAAATAGTAGCCCACAGAAGGGGCAAGATAAGAGGTTAAAGTATACATTATTTTATACAAACAAACACGCTTGTTCATTCACCTCAACGCTGAAAATTGTCGCTAATTTCGGGTGGCACTTGAGGGATCGATGCGCCATCTGTACGTTGAACGTGCAACCAACTTGGAGGATTACAGATTCCTGTAATTCTGCAGGGACCTGTGATCGTTGATTACGTGAAAGTTCGCGTTGGTCGCTTCAAGATGGCAGCACCACGACGCATTAAAAATTATTTTTATTTATCGCTATTTTAAACGTTTTACAAGTAAAAATAATACCACGACGCCCCATAAATAACGATTACTGGATTTGCGCGAACGGATTTTCGCTTATTCAACTTTTCTCTGAGAAAACACTTGTCTTACCTAACGTGCCTTGAATTTCGTCCTCTTTTGAATTAAACAGGGCAGGAATAGTTGTTTTTCTCTTTTAAAACCGCCACAGGCCACAGGCGATGAGCTTGTAACATAATTTAAGCGTTAAAGCTCGTTTTCTGTGCGGAATTAATGTCCTTTTACGATGGTACTTTAAGGGTCGATATCTCGGGAAAGGGGCGAGCTAGAGAGGAACGGGGCGCGGTTTTGAATGCGCCTCGTCCAGCTCTATACGGGTGAATTTTTTCGCGATTTTAGGAGAAAAAAAGTTTTTTCGCCCTTAAAAGTAGTAAGCCTATAGTCCATGAAAATTTGAGGTTTTCGACGAAAAATTGATTGCCACGAAAAAAATCACCCTTATACACTTCGACTAGGCGAATCGAACGGTGCAAACCGCAAGTGTCTACCTCGCACCGTTTTCGAGAAAAAAAATTTGAAGAATATCGATCGGTGACCAAAAAATTCAATAAGTCGAGAACGGCTCGAGGTATTGACTTGAAATTTTTACAGTTAAGTCAGTCTGATAAGGCGAAGCTAAGGGCGGCAACCGCAACTTTCTATGCCTTTTAATTCCCGAGATATTAATATTTTTACCGGCGCATCCACCAGATTGTCACTGAAAAATCACGATATCTCAAGAACCAGACGAAACAGAACGATGCGGTCTTCACCATTCAATCAGCCTCGCCGAAGGACGCAAGATAGTGCTGAAGTTTTCGAAGAAAATCGAAAGTGGACGAATTTGAAATTCCGCTCATAATCATTTTGCACTGAAACGCAAATACAGTTTGTCTGCCAATTATGTTGGTACCATTGGCATTAATTACTTTATAGTTGGTGAAGTTCAGTGGCTAGCAGAAAGCCCTGGTTTCACAGTGTAATTAACGGTAGCTAGTGTTATGTGAATCGTAATAAACGCTTTATTAATTGGAAAAAACACTGACAAGTAGGAAAAATAATTTTATTTTTATGTGTTGGGGGTGTCATCTTTATTATTTTCTATACAAAAGTTCACTCATTACTTCACGTTTTCAAATACACACGTCACGGTCACAAATCTGCGCAAATGACACGGTCTCCATGAAACTCTTGTAAATCATTTATGCTGGTACATGCAGAGGAGAAGAGGAGAACATTATCAGATATAAATCGGTTTCAACAAAAGTATGCGTACTCTCCACGGCACATGTTCGGTAATTCTGCACAACTAGCCGTACTAATGTCTGCAAAAATCGTATAATTAAGGACTCGCATTGTTTCTAATACTGGGGGCCCACGTACCTGATTGTCCGATCGTGCTGATAGCATTCGTCGTAATGATTTGTTCGACAAGGTTCAACTAAGAAACTGAGAAAGCTGTCGGCTTGAAGTAGCTTATTAATAAAAGTCGTTACGATTGATGGCATGTTTCGGTCAGGAGACCATTTTCAAATCTACAAGAAAGAACGAAATTAAAGCTTAAATTAGTAGACCATTAACAAAATAAAGACAAACCTTGGTAAAAGTCGATTAAACGTGTTGCGAAAAGGAGGACATGTTGACATGTCGCTCTAGCTCAGGTGCGGTAACATAAAATATTCGATAGAAATCCCTAACAACAATGGGGGGCAAATAAAGTTACTAAGCATTAAACTTAAACAAATTGACAAAATAGTAGCCCACAGAAGGGGCAAGATAAGAGGTTAAAGTATACATTATTTTATACAAACAAACACGCTTGTTCATTCACCTCAACGCTGAAAATTGTCGCTAATTTCGGGTGGCACTTGAGGGATCGATGCGCCATCTGTACGTTGAACGTGCAACCAACTTGGAGGATTACAGATTCCTGTAATTCTGCAGGGACCTGTGATCGTTGATTACGTGAAAGTTCGCGTTGGTCGCTTCAAGATGGCAGCACCACGACGCATTAAAAATTATTTTTATTTATCGCTATTTTAAACGTTTTACAAGTAAAAATAATACCACGACGCCCCATAAATAACGATTACTGGATTTGCGCGAACGGATTTTCGCTTATTCAACTTTTCTCTGAGAAAACACTTGTCTTACCTAACGTGCCTTGAATTTCGTCCTCTTTTGAATTAAACAGGGCAGGAATAGTTGTTTTTCTCTTTTAAAACCGCCACAGGCCACAGGCGATGAGCTTGTAACATAATTTAAGCGTTAAAGCTCGTTTTCTGTGCGGAATTAATGTCCTTTTACGATGGTACTTTAAGGGTCGATATCTCGGGAAAGGGGCGAGCTAGAGAGGAACGGGGCGCGGTTTTGAATGCGCCTCGTCCAGCTCTATACGGGTGAATTTTTTCGCGATTTTAGGAGAAAAAAAGTTTTTTCGCCCTTAAAAGTAGTAAGCCTATAGTCCATGAAAATTTGAGGTTTTCGACGAAAAATTGATTGCCACGAAAAAAATCACTCTTATACACTTCGACTAGGCGAATCGAACGGTGCAAACCGCAAGTGTCTACCTCGCACCGTTTTCGAGAAAAAAAATTTGAAGAATATCGATCGGTGACCAAAAAATTCAATAAGTCGAGAACGGCTCGAGGTATTGACTTGAAATTTTTACAGTTAAGTCAGTCTGATAAGGCGAAGCTAAGGGCGGCAACCGCAACTTTCTATGCCTTTTAATTCCCGAGATATTAATATTTTTACCGGCGCATCCACCAGATTGTCACTGAA
Organism: Prosopocoilus inquinatus; assembly: GCA_036172665.1. NCBI lineage: Eukaryota > Metazoa > Arthropoda > Insecta > Coleoptera > Lucanidae > Prosopocoilus > Prosopocoilus inquinatus. Next base: position 17,115,706 of record CM069880.1, on the reverse strand, counting down.
AAATCACGATATCTCAAGAACCAGACGAAACAGAACGATGCGGTCTTCACCATTCAATCAGCCTCGCCGAAGGACGCAAGATAGTGCTGAAGTTTTCGAAGAAAATCGAAAGTGGACGAATTTGAAATTCCGCTCATAATCATTTTGCACTGAAACGCAAATACAGTTTGTCTGCCAATTATGTTGGTACCATTGGCATTAATTACTTTATAGTTGGTGAAGTTCAGTGGCTAGCAGAAAGCCCTGGTTTCACAGTGTAATTAACGGTAGCTAGTGTTATGTGAATCGTAATAAACGCTTTATTAATTGGAAAAAACACTGACAAGTAGGAAAAATAATTTTATTTTTATGTGTTGGGGGTGTCATCTTTATTATTTTCTATACAAAAGTTCACTCATTACTTCACGTTTTCAAATACACACGTCACGGTCACAAATCTGCGCAAATGACACGGTCTCCATGAAACTCTTGTAAATCATTTATGCTGGTACATGCAGAGGAGAACATTATCAGATATAAATCGGTTTCAACAAAAGTATGCGTACTCTCCACGGCACATGTTCGGTAATTCTGCACAACTAGCCGTACTAATGTCTGCAAAAATCGTATAATTAAGGACTCGCATTGTTTCTAATACTGGGGGCCCACGTACCTGATTGTCCGATCGTGCTGATAGCATTCGTCGTAATGATTTGTTCGACAAGGTTCAACTAAGAAACTGAGAAAGCTGTCGGCTTGAAGTAGCTTATTAATAAAAGTCGTTACGATTGATGGCATGTTTCGGTCAGGAGACCATTTTCAAATCTACAAGAAAGAACGAAATTAAAGCTTAAATTAGTAGACCATTAACAAAATAAAGACAAACCTTGGTAAAAGTCGATTAAACGTGTTGCGAAAAGGAGGACATGTTGACATGTCGCTCTAGCTCAGGTGCGGTAACATAAAATATTCGATAGAAATCCCTAACAACAATGGGGGGCAAATAAAGTTACTAAGCATTAAACTTAAACAAATTGACAAAATAGTAGCCCACAGAAGGGGCAAGATAAGAGGTTAAAGTATACATTATTTTATACAAACAAACACGCTTGTTCATTCACCTCAACGCTGAAAATTGTCGCTAATTTCGGGTGGCACTTGAGGGATCGATGCGCCATCTGTACGTTGAACGTGCAACCAAGTTGGAGGGCTCCGGTGATTACAGATTCCTGTAATTCTGCAGGGACCTGTGATCGTTGATTACGTGAAAGTTCGCGTTGGTCGCTTCAAGATGGCAGCACCACGACGCATTAAAAATTATTTTTATTTATCGCTATTTTAAACGTTTTACAAGTAAAAATAATACCACGACGCCCCATAAATAACGATTACTGGATTTGCGCGAACGGATTTTCGCTTATTCAACTTTTCTCTGAGAAAACACTTGTCTTACCTAACGTGCCTTGAATTTCGTCCTCTTTTGAATTAAACAGGGCAGGAATAGTTGTTTTTCTCTTTTAAAACCGCCACAGGCCACAGGCGATGAGCTTGTAACATAATTTAAGCGTTAAAGCTCGTTTTCTGTGCGGAATTAATGTCCTTTTACGATGGTACTTTAAGGGTCGATATCTCGGGAAAGGGGCGAGCTAGAGAGGAACGGGGCGCGGTTTTGAATGCGCCTCGTCCAGCTCTATACGGGTGAATTTTTTCGCGATTTTAGGAGAAAAAAAGTTTTTTCGCCCTTAAAAGTAGTAAGCCTATAGTCCATGAAAATTTGAGGTTTTCGACGAAAAATTGATTGCCACGAAAAAAATCACTCTTATACACTTCGACTAGGCGAATCGAACGGTGCAAACCGCAAGTGTCTACCTCGCACCGTTTTCGAGAAAAAAAATTTGAAGAATATCGATCGGTGACCAAAAAATTCAATAAGTCGAGAACGGCTCGAGGTATTGACTTGAAATTTTTACAGTTAAGTCAGTCTGATAAGGCGAAGCTAAGGGCGGCAACCGCAACTTTCTATGCCTTTTAATTCCCGAGATATTAATATTTTTACCGGCGCATCCACCAGATTGTCACTGAAAAATCACGATATCTCAAGAACCAGACGAAACAGAACGATGCGGTCTTCACCATTCAATCAGCCTCGCCGAAGGACGCAAGATAGTGCTGAAGTTTTCGAAGAAAATCGAAAGTGGACGAATTTGAAATTCCGCTCATAATCATTTTGCACTGAAACGCAAATACAGTTTGTCTGCCAATTATGTTGGTACCATTGGCATTAATTACTTTATAGTTGGTGAAGTTCAGTGGCTAGCAGAAAGCCCTGGTTTCACAGTGTAATTAACGGTAGCTAGTGTTATGTGAATCGTAATAAACGCTTTATTAATTGGAAAAAACACTGACAAGTAGGAAAAATAATTTTATTTTTATGTGTTGGGGGTGTCATCTTTATTATTTTCTATACAAAAGTTCACTCATTACTTCACGTTTTCAAATACACACGTCACGGTCACAAATCTGCGCAAATGACACGGTCTCCATGAAACTCTTGTAAATCATTTATGCTGGTACATGCAGAGGAGAACATTATCAGATATAAATCGGTTTCAACAAAAGTATGCGTACTCTCCACGGCACATGTTCGGTAATTCTGCACAACTAGCCGTACTAATGTCTGCAAAAATCGTATAATTAAGGACTCGCATTGTTTCTAATACTGGGGGCCCACGTACCTGATTGTCCGATCGTGCTGATAGCATTCGTCGTAATGATTTGTTCGACAAGGTTCAACTAAGAAACTGAGAAAGCTGTCGGCTTGAAGTAGCTTATTAATAAAAGTCGTTACGATTGATGGCATGTTTCGGTCAGGAGACCATTTTCAAATCTACAAGAAAGAACGAAATTAAAGCTTAAATTAGTAGACCATTAACAAAATAAAGACAAACCTTGGTAAAAGTCGATTAAACGTGTTGCGAAAAGGAGGACATGTTGACATGTCGCTCTAGCTCAGGTGCGGTAACATAAAATATTCGATAGAAATCCCTAACAACAATGGGGGGCAAATAAAGTTACTAAGCATTAAACTTAAACAAATTGACAAAATAGTAGCCCACAGAAGGGGCAAGATAAGAGGTTAAAGTATACATTATTTTATACAAACAAACACGCTTGTTCATTCACCTCAACGCTGAAAATTGTCGCTAATTTCGGGTGGCACTTGAGGGATCGATGCGCCATCTGTACGTTGAACGTGCAACCAACTTGGAGGATTACAGATTCCTGTAATTCTGCAGGGACCTGTGATCGTTGATTACGTGAAAGTTCGCGTTGGTCGCTTCAAGATGGCAGCACCACGACGCATTAAAAATTATTTTTATTTATCGCTATTTTAAACGTTTTACAAGTAAAAATAATACCACGACGCCCCATAAATAACGATTACTGGATTTGCGCGAACGGATTTTCGCTTATTCAACTTTTCTCTGAGAAAACACTTGTCTTACCTAACGTGCCTTGAATTTCGTCCTCTTTTGAATTAAACAGGGCAGGAATAGTTGTTTTTCTCTTTTAAAACCGCCACAGGCCACAGGCGATGAGCTTGTAACATAATTTAAGCGTTAAAGCTCGTTTTCTGTGCGGAATTAATGTCCTTTTACGATGGTACTTTAAGGGTCGATATCTCGGGAAAGGGGCGAGCTAGAGAGGAACGGGGCGCGGTTTTGAATGCGCCTCGTCCAGCTCTATACGGGTGAATTTTTTCGCGATTTTAGGAGAAAAAAAGTTTTTTCGCCCTTAAAAGTAGTAAGCCTATAGTCCATGAAAATTTGAGGTTTTCGACGAAAAATTGATTGCCACGAAAAAAATCACCCTTATACACTTCGACTAGGCGAATCGAACGGTGCAAACCGCAAGTGTCTACCTCGCACCGTTTTCGAGAAAAAAAATTTGAAGAATATCGATCGGTGACCAAAAAATTCAATAAGTCGAGAACGGCTCGAGGTATTGACTTGAAATTTTTACAGTTAAGTCAGTCTGATAAGGCGAAGCTAAGGGCGGCAACCGCAACTTTCTATGCCTTTTAATTCCCGAGATATTAATATTTTTACCGGCGCATCCACCAGATTGTCACTGAAAAATCACGATATCTCAAGAACCAGACGAAACAGAACGATGCGGTCTTCACCATTCAATCAGCCTCGCCGAAGGACGCAAGATAGTGCTGAAGTTTTCGAAGAAAATCGAAAGTGGACGAATTTGAAATTCCGCTCATAATCATTTTGCACTGAAACGCAAATACAGTTTGTCTGCCAATTATGTTGGTACCATTGGCATTAATTACTTTATAGTTGGTGAAGTTCAGTGGCTAGCAGAAAGCCCTGGTTTCACAGTGTAATTAACGGTAGCTAGTGTTATGTGAATCGTAATAAACGCTTTATTAATTGGAAAAAACACTGACAAGTAGGAAAAATAATTTTATTTTTATGTGTTGGGGGTGTCATCTTTATTATTTTCTATACAAAAGTTCACTCATTACTTCACGTTTTCAAATACACACGTCACGGTCACAAATCTGCGCAAATGACACGGTCTCCATGAAACTCTTGTAAATCATTTATGCTGGTACATGCAGAGGAGAAGAGGAGAACATTATCAGATATAAATCGGTTTCAACAAAAGTATGCGTACTCTCCACGGCACATGTTCGGTAATTCTGCACAACTAGCCGTACTAATGTCTGCAAAAATCGTATAATTAAGGACTCGCATTGTTTCTAATACTGGGGGCCCACGTACCTGATTGTCCGATCGTGCTGATAGCATTCGTCGTAATGATTTGTTCGACAAGGTTCAACTAAGAAACTGAGAAAGCTGTCGGCTTGAAGTAGCTTATTAATAAAAGTCGTTACGATTGATGGCATGTTTCGGTCAGGAGACCATTTTCAAATCTACAAGAAAGAACGAAATTAAAGCTTAAATTAGTAGACCATTAACAAAATAAAGACAAACCTTGGTAAAAGTCGATTAAACGTGTTGCGAAAAGGAGGACATGTTGACATGTCGCTCTAGCTCAGGTGCGGTAACATAAAATATTCGACAGAAATCCCTAACAACAATGGGGGGCAAATAAAGTTACTAAGCATTAAACTTAAACAAATTGACAAAATAGTAGCCCACAGAAGGGGCAAGATAAGAGGTTAAAGTATACATTATTTTATACAAACAAACACGCTTGTTCATTCACCTCAACGCTGAAAATTGTCGCTAATTTCGGGTGGCACTTGAGGGATCGATGCGCCATCTGTACGTTGAACGTGCAACCAACTTGGAGGATTACAGATTCCTGTAATTCTGCAGGGACCTGTGATCGTTGATTACGTGAAAGTTCGCGTTGGTCGCTTCAAGATGGCAGCACCACGACGCATTAAAAATTATTTTTATTTATCGCTATTTTAAACGTTTTACAAGTAAAAATAATACCACGACGCCCCATAAATAACGATTACTGGATTTGCGCGAACGGATTTTCGCTTATTCAACTTTTCTCTGAGAAAACACTTGTCTTACCTAACGTGCCTTGAATTTCGTCCTCTTTTGAATTAAACAGGGCAGGAATAGTTGTTTTTCTCTTTTAAAACCGCCACAGGCCACAGGCGATGAGCTTGTAACATAATTTAAGCGTTAAAGCTCGTTTTCTGTGCGGAATTAATGTCCTTTTACGATGGTACTTTAAGGGTCGATATCTCGGGAAAGGGGCGAGCTAGAGAGGAACGGGGCGCGGTTTTGAATGCGCCTCGTCCAGCTCTATACGGGTGAATTTTTTCGCGATTTTAGGAGAAAAAAAGTTTTTTCGCCCTTAAAAGTAGTAAGCCTATAGTCCATGAAAATTTGAGGTTTTCGACGAAAAATTGATTGCCACGAAAAAAATCACCCTTATACACTTCGACTAGGCGAATCGAACGGTGCAAACCGCAAGTGTCTACCTCGCACCGTTTTCGAGAAAAAAAATTTGAAGAATATCGATCGGTGACCAAAAAATTCAATAAGTCGAGAACGGCTCGAGGTATTGACTTGAAATTTTTACAGTTAAGTCAGTCTGATAAGGCGAAGCTAAGGGCGGCAACCGCAACTTTCTATGCCTTTTAATTCCCGAGATATTAATATTTTTACCGGCGCATCCACCAGATTGTCACTGAAAAATCACGATATCTCAAGAACCAGACGAAACAGAACGATGCGGTCTTCACCATTCAATCAGCCTCGCCGAAGGACGCAAGATAGTGCTGAAGTTTTCGAAGAAAATCGAAAGTGGACGAATTTGAAATTCCGCTCATAATCATTTTGCACTGAAACGCAAATACAGTTTGTCTGCCAATTATGTTGGTACCATTGGCATTAATTACTTTATAGTTGGTGAAGTTCAGTGGCTAGCAGAAAGCCCTGGTTTCACAGTGTAATTAACGGTAGCTAGTGTTATGTGAATCGTAATAAACGCTTTATTAATTGGAAAAAACACTGACAAGTAGGAAAAATAATTTTATTTTTATGTGTTGGGGGTGTCATCTTTATTATTTTCTATACAAAAGTTCACTCATTACTTCACGTTTTCAAATACACACGTCACGGTCACAAATCTGCGCAAATGACACGGTCTCCATGAAACTCTTGTAAATCATTTATGCTGGTACATGCAGAGGAGAAGAGGAGAACATTATCAGATATAAATCGGTTTCAACAAAAGTATGCGTACTCTCCACGGCACATGTTCGGTAATTCTGCACAACTAGCCGTACTAATGTCTGCAAAAATCGTATAATTAAGGACTCGCATTGTTTCTAATACTGGGGGCCCACGTACCTGATTGTCCGATCGTGCTGATAGCATTCGTCGTAATGATTTGTTCGACAAGGTTCAACTAAGAAACTGAGAAAGCTGTCGGCTTGAAGTAGCTTATTAATAAAAGTCGTTACGATTGATGGCATGTTTCGGTCAGGAGACCATTTTCAAATCTACAAGAAAGAACGAAATTAAAGCTTAAATTAGTAGACCATTAACAAAATAAAGACAAACCTTGGTAAAAGTCGATTAAACGTGTTGCGAAAAGGAGGACATGTTGACATGTCGCTCTAGCTCAGGTGCGGTAACATAAAATATTCGACAGAAATCCCTAACAACAATGGGGGGCAAATAAAGTTACTAAGCATTAAACTTAAACAAATTGACAAAATAGTAGCCCACAGAAGGGGCAAGATAAGAGGTTAAAGTATACATTATTTTATACAAACAAACACGCTTGTTCATTCACCTCAACGCTGAAAATTGTCGCTAATTTCGGGTGGCACTTGAGGGATCGATGCGCCATCTGTACGTTGAACGTGCAACCAAGTTGGAGGGCTCCGGTGATTACAGATTCCTGTAATTCTGCAGGGACCTGTGATCGTTGATTACGTGAAAGTTCGCGTTGGTCGCTTCAAGATGGCAGCACCACGACGCATTAAAAATTATTTTTATTTATCGCTATTTTAAACGTTTTACAAGTAAAAATAATACCACGACGCCCCATAAATAACGATTACTGGATTTGCGCGAACGGATTTTCGCTTATTCAACTTTTCTCTGAGAAAACACTTATCTTACCTAACGTGCCTTGAATTTCGTCCTCTTTTGAATTAAACAGGGCAGGAATAGTTGTTTTTCTCTTTTAAAACCGCCACAGGCCACAGGCGATGAGCTTGTAACATAATTTAAGCGTTAAAGCTCGTTTTCTGTGCGGAATTAATGTCCTTTTACGATGGTACTTTAAGGGTCGATATCTCGGGAAAGGGGCGAGCTAGAGAGGAACGGGGCGCGGTTTTGAATGCGCCTCGTCCAGCTCTATACGGGTGAATTTTTTCGCGATTTTAGGAGAAAAAAAGTTTTTTCGCCCTTAAAAGTAGTAAGCCTATAGTCCATGAAAATTTGAGGTTTTCGACGAAAAATTGATTGCCACGAAAAAAATCACTCTTATACACTTCGACTAGGCGAATCGAACGGTGCAAACCGCAAGTGTCTACCTCGCACCGTTTTCGAGAAAAAAAATTTGAAGAATATCGATCGGTGACCAAAAAATTCAATAAGTCGAGAACGGCTCGAGGTATTGACTTGAAATTTTTACAGTTAAGTCAGTCTGATAAGGCGAAGCTAAGGGCGGCAACCGCAACTTTCTATGCCTTTTAATTCCCGAGATATTAATATTTTTACCGGCGCATCCACCAGATTGTCACTGAAAAATCACGATATCTCAAGAACCAGACGAAACAGAACGATGCGGTCTTCACCATTCAATCAGCCTCGCCGAAGGACGCAAGATAGTGCTGAAGTTTTCGAAGAAAATCGAAAGTGGACGAATTTGAAATTCCGCTCATAATCATTTTGCACTGAAACGCAAATACAGTTTGTCTGCCAATTATGTTGGTACCATTGGCATTAATTACTTTATAGTTGGTGAAGTTCAGTGGCTAGCAGAAAGCCCTGGTTTCACAGTGTAATTAACGGTAGCTAGTGTTATGTGAATCGTAATAAACGCTTTATTAATTGGAAAAAACACTGACAAGTAGGAAAAATAATTTTATTTTTATGTGTTGGGGGTGTCATCTTTATTATTTTCTATACAAAAGTTCACTCATTACTTCACGTTTTCAAATACACACGTCACGGTCACAAATCTGCGCAAATGACACGGTCTCCATGAAACTCTTGTAAATCATTTATGCTGGTACATGCAGAGGAGAACATTATCAGATATAAATCGGTTTCAACAAAAGTATGCGTACTCTCCACGGCACATGTTCGGTAATTCTGCACAACTAGCCGTACTAATGTCTGCAAAAATCGTATAATTAAGGACTCGCATTGTTTCTAATACTGGGGGCCCACGTACCTGATTGTCCGATCGTGCTGATAGCATTCGTCGTAATGATTTGTTCGACAAGGTTCAACTAAGAAACTGAGAAAGCTGTCGGCTTGAAGTAGCTTATTAATAAAAGTCGTTACGATTGATGGCATGTTTCGGTCAGGAGACCATTTTCAAATCTACAAGAAAGAACGAAATTAAAGCTTAAATTAGTAGACCATTAACAAAATAAAGACAAACCTTGGTAAAAGTCGATTAAACGTGTTGCGAAAAGGAGGACATGTTGACATGTCGCTCTAGCTCAGGTGCGGTAACATAAAATATTCGACAGAAATCCCTAACAACAATGGGGGGCAAATAAAGTTACTAAACATTAAACTTAAACAAATTGACAAAATAGTAGGCCAAAGAAGGGGCAAGATAAGAGGTTATATAAGTATACATTATTTTATACAAACAAACACGCTTGTTCATTCACCTCAACGCTGAGAATTGTCGCTAATTTCGGGTGGCACGGTCTCCATGAAACTCTTGTAAATCATTTATGCTGGTACATGCAGAGGAGAAGAGGAGAACATTATCAGATATAAATCGGTTTCAACAAAAGTATGCGTACTCTCCACGGCACATGTTCGGTAATTCTGCACAACTAGCCGTACTAATGTCTGCAAAAATCGTATAATTAAGGACTCGCATTGTTTCTAATACTGGGGGCCCACGTACCTGATTGTCCGATCGTGCTGATAGCATTCGTCGTAATGATTTGTTCGACAAGGTTCAACTAAGAAACTGAGAAAGCTGTCGGCTTGAAGTAGCTTATTAATAAAAGTCGTTACGATTGATGGCATGTTTCGGTCAGGAGACCATTTTCAAATCTACAAGAAAGAACGAAATTAAAGCTTAAATTAGTAGACCATTAACAAAATAAAGACAAACCTTGGTAAAAGTCGATTAAACGTGTTGCGAAAAGGAGGACATGTTGACATGTCGCTCTAGCTCAGGTGCGGTAACATAAAATATTCGATAGAAATCCCTAACAACAATGGGGGGCAAATAAAGTTACTAAGCATTAAACTTAAACAAATTGACAAAATAGTAGCCCACAGAAGGGGCAAGATAAGAGGTTAAAGTATACATTATTTTATACAAACAAACACGCTTGTTCATTCACCTCAACGCTGAAAATTGTCGCTAATTTCGGGTGGCACTTGAGGGATCGATGCGCCATCTGTACGTTGAACGTGCAACCAACTTGGAGGATTACAGATTCCTGTAATTCTGCAGGGACCTGTGATCGTTGATTACGTGAAAGTTCGCGTTGGTCGCTTCAAGATGGCAGCACCACGACGCATTAAAAATTATTTTTATTTATCGCTATTTTAAACGTTTTACAAGTAAAAATAATACCACGACGCCCCATAAATAACGATTACTGGATTTGCGCGAACGGATTTTCGCTTATTCAACTTTTCTCTGAGAAAACACTTGTCTTACCTAACGTGCCTTGAATTTCGTCCTCTTTTGAATTAAACAGGGCAGGAATAGTTGTTTTTCTCTTTTAAAACCGCCACAGGCCACAGGCGATGAGCTTGTAACATAATTTAAGCGTTAAAGCTCGTTTTCTGTGCGGAATTAATGTCCTTTTACGATGGTACTTTAAGGGTCGATATCTCGGGAAAGGGGCGAGCTAGAGAGGAACGGGGCGCGGTTTTGAATGCGCCTCGTCCAGCTCTATACGGGTGAATTTTTTCGCGATTTTAGGAGAAAAAAAGTTTTTTCGCCCTTAAAAGTAGTAAGCCTATAGTCCATGAAAATTTGAGGTTTTCGACGAAAAATTGATTGCCACGAAAAAAATCACCCTTATACACTTCGACTAGGCGAATCGAACGGTGCAAACCGCAAGTGTCTACCTCGCACCGTTTTCGAGAAAAAAAATTTGAAGAATATCGATCGGTGACCAAAAAATTCAATAAGTCGAGAACGGCTCGAGGTATTGACTTGAAATTTTTACAGTTAAGTCAGTCTGATAAGGCGAAGCTAAGGGCGGCAACCGCAACTTTCTATGCCTTTTAATTCCCGAGATATTAATATTTTTACCGGCGCATCCACCAGATTGTCACTGAAAAATCACGATATCTCAAGAACCAGACGAAACAGAACGATGCGGTCTTCACCATTCAATCAGCCTCGCCGAAGGACGCAAGATAGTGCTGAAGTTTTCGAAGAAAATCGAAAGTGGACGAATTTGAAATTCCGCTCATAATCATTTTGCACTGAAACGCAAATACAGTTTGTCTGCCAATTATGTTGGTACCATTGGCATTAATTACTTTATAGTTGGTGAAGTTCAGTGGCTAGCAGAAAGCCCTGGTTTCACAGTGTAATTAACGGTAGCTAGTGTTATGTGAATCGTAATAAACGCTTTATTAATTGGAAAAAACACTGACAAGTAGGAAAAATAATTTTATTTTTATGTGTTGGGGGTGTCATCTTTATTATTTTCTATACAAAAGTTCACTCATTACTTCACGTTTTCAAATACACACGTCACGGTCACAAATCTGCGCAAATGACACGGTCTCCATGAAACTCTTGTAAATCATTTATGCTGGTACATGCAGAGGAGAAGAGGAGAACATTATCAGATATAAATCGGTTTCAACAAAAGTATGCGTACTCTCCACGGCACATGTTCGGTAATTCTGCACAACTAGCCGTACTAATGTCTGCAAAAATCGTATAATTAAGGACTCGCATTGTTTCTAATACTGGGGGCCCACGTACCTGATTGTCCGATCGTGCTGATAGCATTCGTCGTAATGATTTGTTCGACAAGGTTCAACTAAGAAACTGAGAAAGCTGTCGGCTTGAAGTAGCTTATTAATAAAAGTCGTTACGATTGATGGCATGTTTCGGTCAGGAGACCATTTTCAAATCTACAAGAAAGAACGAAATTAAAGCTTAAATTAGTAGACCATTAACAAAATAAAGACAAACCTTGGTAAAAGTCGATTAAACGTGTTGCGAAAAGGAGGACATGTTGACATGTCGCTCTAGCTCAGGTGCGGTAACATAAAATATTCGATAGAAATCCCTAACAACAATGGGGGGCAAATAAAGTTACTAAGCATTAAACTTAAACAAATTGACAAAATAGTAGCCCACAGAAGGGGCAAGATAAGAGGTTAAAGTATACATTATTTTATACAAACAAACACGCTTGTTCATTCACCTCAACGCTGAAAATTGTCGCTAATTTCGGGTGGCACTTGAGGGATCGATGCGCCATCTGTACGTTGAACGTGCAACCAACTTGGAGGATTACAGATTCCTGTAATTCTGCAGGGACCTGTGATCGTTGATTACGTGAAAGTTCGCGTTGGTCGCTTCAAGATGGCAGCACCACGACGCATTAAAAATTATTTTTATTTATCGCTATTTTAAACGTTTTACAAGTAAAAATAATACCACGACGCCCCATAAATAACGATTACTGGATTTGCGCGAACGGATTTTCGCTTATTCAACTTTTCTCTGAGAAAACACTTGTCTTACCTAACGTGCCTTGAATTTCGTCCTCTTTTGAATTAAACAGGGCAGGAATAGTTGTTTTTCTCTTTTAAAACCGCCACAGGCCACAGGCGATGAGCTTGTAACATAATTTAAGCGTTAAAGCTCGTTTTCTGTGCGGAATTAATGTCCTTTTACGATGGTACTTTAAGGGTCGATATCTCGGGAAAGGGGCGAGCTAGAGAGGAACGGGGCGCGGTTTTGAATGCGCCTCGTCCAGCTCTATACGGGTGAATTTTTTCGCGATTTTAGGAGAAAAAAAGTTTTTTCGCCCTTAAAAGTAGTAAGCCTATAGTCCATGAAAATTTGAGGTTTTCGACGAAAAATTGATTGCCACGAAAAAAATCACTCTTATACACTTCGACTAGGCGAATCGAACGGTGCAAACCGCAAGTGTCTACCTCGCACCGTTTTCGAGAAAAAAAATTTGAAGAATATCGATCGGTGACCAAAAAATTCAATAAGTCGAGAACGGCTCGAGGTATTGACTTGAAATTTTTACAGTTAAGTCAGTCTGATAAGGCGAAGCTAAGGGCGGCAACCGCAACTTTCTATGCCTTTTAATTCCCGAGATATTAATATTTTTACCGGCGCATCCACCAGATTGTCACTGAAAAATCACGATATCTCAAGAACCAGACGAAACAGAACGATGCGGTCTTCACCATTCAATCAGCCTCGCCGAAGGACGCAAGATAGTGCTGAAGTTTTCGAAGAAAATCGAAAGTGGACGAATTTGAAATTCCGCTCATAATCATTTTGCACTGAAACGCAAATACAGTTTGTCTGCCAATTATGTTGGTACCATTGGCATTAATTACTTTATAGTTGGTGAAGTTCAGTGGCTAGCAGAAAGCCCTGGTTTCACAGTGTAATTAACGGTAGCTAGTGTTATGTGAATCGTAATAAACGCTTTATTAATTGGAAAAAACACTGACAAGTAGGAAAAATAATTTTATTTTTATGTGTTGGGGGTGTCATCTTTATTATTTTCTATACAAAAGTTCACTCATTACTTCACGTTTTCAAATACACACGTCACGGTCACAAATCTGCGCAAATGACACGGTCTCCATGAAACTCTTGTAAATCATTTATGCTGGTACATGCAGAGGAGAACATTATCAGATATAAATCGGTTTCAACAAAAGTATGCGTACTCTCCACGGCACATGTTCGGTAATTCTGCACAACTAGCCGTACTAATGTCTGCAAAAATCGTATAATTAAGGACTCGCATTGTTTCTAATACTGGGGGCCCACGTACCTGATTGTCCGATCGTGCTGATAGCATTCGTCGTAATGATTTGTTCGACAAGGTTCAACTAAGAAACTGAGAAAGCTGTCGGCTTGAAGTAGCTTATTAATAAAAGTCGTTACGATTGATGGCATGTTTCGGTCAGGAGACCATTTTCAAATCTACAAGAAAGAACGAAATTAAAGCTTAAATTAGTAGACCATTAACAAAATAAAGACAAACCTTGGTAAAAGTCGATTAAACGTGTTGCGAAAAGGAGGACATGTTGACATGTCGCTCTAGCTCAGGTGCGGTAACATAAAATATTCGATAGAAATCCCTAACAACAATGGGGGGCAAATAAAGTTACTAAGCATTAAACTTAAACAAATTGACAAAATAGTAGCCCACAGAAGGGGCAAGATAAGAGGTTAAAGTATACATTATTTTATACAAACAAACACGCTTGTTCATTCACCTCAACGCTGAAAATTGTCGCTAATTTCGGGTGGCACTTGAGGGATCGATGCGCCATCTGTACGTTGAACGTGCAACCAAGTTGGAGGGCTCCGGTGATTACAGATTCCTGTAATTCTGCAGGGACCTGTGATCGTTGATTACGTGAAAGTTCGCGTTGGTCGCTTCAAGATGGCAGCACCACGACGCATTAAAAATTATTTTTATTTATCGCTATTTTAAACGTTTTACAAGTAAAAATAATACCACGACGCCCCATAAATAACGATTACTGGATTTGCGCGAACGGATTTTCGCTTATTCAACTTTTCTCTGAGAAAACACTTGTCTTACCTAACGTGCCTTGAATTTCGTCCTCTTTTGAATTAAACAGGGCAGGAATAGTTGTTTTTCTCTTTTAAAACCGCCACAGGCCACAGGCGATGAGCTTGTAACATAATTTAAGCGTTAAAGCTCGTTTTCTGTGCGGAATTAATGTCCTTTTACGATGGTACTTTAAGGGTCGATATCTCGGGAAAGGGGCGAGCTAGAGAGGAACGGGGCGCGGTTTTGAATGCGCCTCGTCCAGCTCTATACGGGTGAATTTTTTCGCGATTTTAGGAGAAAAAAAGTTTTTTCGCCCTTAAAAGTAGTAAGCCTATAGTCCATGAAAATTTGAGGTTTTCGACGAAAAATTGATTGCCACGAAAAAAATCACTCTTATACACTTCGACTAGGCGAATCGAACGGTGCAAACCGCAAGTGTCTACCTCGCACCGTTTTCGAGAAAAAAAATTTGAAGAATATCGATCGGTGACCAAAAAATTCAATAAGTCGAGAACGGCTCGAGGTATTGACTTGAAATTTTTACAGTTAAGTCAGTCTGATAAGGCGAAGCTAAGGGCGGCAACCGCAACTTTCTATGCCTTTTAATTCCCGAGATATTAATATTTTTACCGGCGCATCCACCAGATTGTCACTGAAAAATCACGATATCTCAAGAACCAGACGAAACAGAACGATGCGGTCTTCACCATTCAATCAGCCTCGCCGAAGGACGCAAGATAGTGCTGAAGTTTTCGAAGAAAATCGAAAGTGGACGAATTTGAAATTCCGCTCATAATCATTTTGCACTGAAACGCAAATACAGTTTGTCTGCCAATTATGTTGGTACCATTGGCATTAATTACTTTATAGTTGGTGAAGTTCAGTGGCTAGCAGAAAGCCCTGGTTTCACAGTGTAATTAACGGTAGCTAGTGTTATGTGAATCGTAATAAACGCTTTATTAATTGGAAAAAACACTGACAAGTAGGAAAAATAATTTTATTTTTATGTGTTGGGGGTGTCATCTTTATTATTTTCTATACAAAAGTTCACTCATTACTTCACGTTTTCAAATACACACGTCACGGTCACAAATCTGCGCAAATGACACGGTCTCCATGAAACTCTTGTAAATCATTTATGCTGGTACATGCAGAGGAGAACATTATCAGATATAAATCGGTTTCAACAAAAGTATGCGTACTCTCCACGGCACATGTTCGGTAATTCTGCACAACTAGCCGTACTAATGTCTGCAAAAATCGTATAATTAAGGACTCGCATTGTTTCTAATACTGGGGGCCCACGTACCTGATTGTCCGATCGTGCTGATAGCATTCGTCGTAATGATTTGTTCGACAAGGTTCAACTAAGAAACTGAGAAAGCTGTCGGCTTGAAGTAGCTTATTAATAAAAGTCGTTACGATTGATGGCATGTTTCGGTCAGGAGACCATTTTCAAATCTACAAGAAAGAACGAAATTAAAGCTTAAATTAGTAGACCATTAACAAAATAAAGACAAACCTTGGTAAAAGTCGATTAAACGTGTTGCGAAAAGGAGGACATGTTGACATGTCGCTCTAGCTCAGGTGCGGTAACATAAAATATTCGATAGAAATCCCTAACAACAATGGGGGGCAAATAAAGTTACTAAGCATTAAACTTAAACAAATTGACAAAATAGTAGCCCACAGAAGGGGCAAGATAAGAGGTTAAAGTATACATTATTTTATACAAACAAACACGCTTGTTCATTCACCTCAACGCTGAAAATTGTCGCTAATTTCGGGTGGCACTTGAGGGATCGATGCGCCATCTGTACGTTGAACGTGCAACCAACTTGGAGGATTACAGATTCCTGTAATTCTGCAGGGACCTGTGATCGTTGATTACGTGAAAGTTCGCGTTGGTCGCTTCAAGATGGCAGCACCACGACGCATTAAAAATTATTTTTATTTATCGCTATTTTAAACGTTTTACAAGTAAAAATAATACCACGACGCCCCATAAATAACGATTACTGGATTTGCGCGAACGGATTTTCGCTTATTCAACTTTTCTCTGAGAAAACACTTGTCTTACCTAACGTGCCTTGAATTTCGTCCTCTTTTGAATTAAACAGGGCAGGAATAGTTGTTTTTCTCTTTTAAAACCGCCACAGGCCACAGGCGATGAGCTTGTAACATAATTTAAGCGTTAAAGCTCGTTTTCTGTGCGGAATTAATGTCCTTTTACGATGGTACTTTAAGGGTCGATATCTCGGGAAAGGGGCGAGCTAGAGAGGAACGGGGCGCGGTTTTGAATGCGCCTCGTCCAGCTCTATACGGGTGAATTTTTTCGCGATTTTAGGAGAAAAAAAGTTTTTTCGCCCTTAAAAGTAGTAAGCCTATAGTCCATGAAAATTTGAGGTTTTCGACGAAAAATTGATTGCCACGAAAAAAATCACTCTTATACACTTCGACTAGGCGAATCGAACGGTGCAAACCGCAAGTGTCTACCTCGCACCGTTTTCGAGAAAAAAAATTTGAAGAATATCGATCGGTGACCAAAAAATTCAATAAGTCGAGAACGGCTCGAGGTATTGACTTGAAATTTTTACAGTTAAGTCAGTCTGATAAGGCGAAGCTAAGGGCGGCAACCGCAACTTTCTATGCCTTTTAATTCCCGAGATATTAATATTTTTACCGGCGCATCCACCAGATTGTCACTGAAAAATCACGATATCTCAAGAACCAGACGAAACAGAACGATGCGGTCTTCACCATTCAATCAGCCTCGCCGAAGGACGCAAGATAGTGCTGAAGTTTTCGAAGAAAATCGAAAGTGGACGAATTTGAAATTCCGCTCATAATCATTTTGCACTGAAACGCAAATACAGTTTGTCTGCCAATTATGTTGGTACCATTGGCATTAATTACTTTATAGTTGGTGAAGTTCAGTGGCTAGCAGAAAGCCCTGGTTTCACAGTGTAATTAACGGTAGCTAGTGTTATGTGAATCGTAATAAACGCTTTATTAATTGGAAAAAACACTGACAAGTAGGAAAAATAATTTTATTTTTATGTGTTGGGGGTGTCATCTTTATTATTTTCTATACAAAAGTTCACTCATTACTTCACGTTTTCAAATACACACGTCACGGTCACAAATCTGCGCAAATGACACGGTCTCCATGAAACTCTTGTAAATCATTTATGCTGGTACATGCAGAGGAGAAGAGGAGAACATTATCAGATATAAATCGGTTTCAACAAAAGTATGCGTACTCTCCACGGCACATGTTCGGTAATTCTGCACAACTAGCCGTACTAATGTCTGCAAAAATCGTATAATTAAGGACTCACATTGTTTCTAATACTGTACTGTAAGTACCTGATTGTCTGATCGTGCTGATAGCATTCGTCGTAACGATTTGTTCGACAAGGCACTAAGAAACTGAGAAAGCTGTCGGCTTGAAGTAGCTTATTAATAAAAGTCGTTACGATTGATGGCATGTTTCGGTCAGGAGACCATTTTCAAATCTACAAGAAAGAACGAAATTAAAGCTTAAATTAGTAGACCATTAACAAAATAAAGACAAACCTTGGTAAAAGTCGATTAAACGTTGTGCGAAAAGGAGGACATGTTGACATGTCGCTTGCGCTCAGGTGCGGTAACATAAAATATTCGATAGAAATCCCTAACAACAATGGGGGGCAAATAAAGTTACTAAACATTAAACTTAAACAAATTGACAAAATAGTAGCCCACAGAAGGGGCAAGATAAGAGGTTAAAGTATACATTATTTTATACAAACAAACACGCTTGTTCATTCACCTCAACGCTGAAAATTGTCGCTAATTTCGGGTGGCACTTGAGGGATCGATGCGCCATCTGTACGTTGAACGTGCAACCAACTTGGAGGATTACAGATTCCTGTAATTCTGCAGGGACCTGTGATCGTTGATTACGTGAAAGTTCGCGTTGGTCGCTTCAAGATGGCAGCACCACGACGCATTAAAAATTATTTTTATTTATCGCTATTTTAAACGTTTTACAAGTAAAAATAATACCACGACGCCCCATAAATAACGATTACTGGATTTGCGCGAACGGATTTTCGCTTATTCAACTTTTCTCTGAGAAAACACTTGTCTTACCTAACGTGCCTTGAATTTCGTCCTCTTTTGAATTAAACAGGGCAGGAATAGTTGTTTTTCTCTTTTAAAACCGCCACAGGCCACAGGCGATGAGCTTGTAACATAATTTAAGCGTTAAAGCTCGTTTTCTGTGCGGAATTAATGTCCTTTTACGATGGTACTTTAAGGGTCGATATCTCGGGAAAGGGGCGAGCTAGAGAGGAACGGGGCGCGGTTTTGAATGCGCCTCGTCCAGCTCTATACGGGTGAATTTTTTCGCGATTTTAGGAGAAAAAAAGTTTTTTCGCCCTTAAAAGTAGTAAGCCTATAGTCCATGAAAATTTGAGGTTTTCGACGAAAAATTGATTGCCACGAAAAAAATCACCCTTATACACTTCGACTAGGCGAGTCGAACGGTGCAAACCGCAAGTGTCTACCTCGCACCGTTTTCGAGAAAAAAAATTTGAAGAATATCGATCGGTGACCAAAAAATTCAATAAGTCGAGAACGGCTCGAGGTATTGACTTGAAATTTTTACAGTTAAGTCAGT
This sequence comes from Prosopocoilus inquinatus, assembly GCA_036172665.1. Taxonomy (NCBI): domain Eukaryota; kingdom Metazoa; phylum Arthropoda; class Insecta; order Coleoptera; family Lucanidae; genus Prosopocoilus; species Prosopocoilus inquinatus. Next base: position 17,096,579 of record CM069880.1, on the reverse strand, counting down.
CTGATAAGGCGAAGCTAAGGGCGGCAACCGCAACTTTCTATGCCTTTTAATTCCCGAGATATTAATATTTTTACCGGCGCATCCACCAGATTGTCACTGAAAAATCACGATATCTCAAGAACCAGACGAAACAGAACGATGCGGTCTTCACCATTCAATCAGCCTCGCCGAAGGACGCAAGATAGTGCTGAAGTTTTCGAAGAAAATCGAAAGTGGACGAATTTGAAATTCCGCTCATAATCATTTTGCACTGAAACGCAAATACAGTTTGTCTGCCAATTATGTTGGTACCATTGGCATTAATTACTTTATAGTTGGTGAAGTTCAGTGGCTAGCAGAAAGCCCTGGTTTCACAGTGTAATTAACGGTAGCTAGTGTTATGTGAATCGTAATAAACGCTTTATTAATTGGAAAAAACACTGACAAGTAGGAAAAATAATTTTATTTTTATGTGTTGGGGGTGTCATCTTTATTATTTTCTATACAAAAGTTCACTCATTACTTCACGTTTTCAAATACACACGTCACGGTCACAAATCTGCGCAAATGACACGGTCTCCATGAAACTCTTGTAAATCATTTATGCTGGTACATGCAGAGGAGAACATTATCAGATATAAATCGGTTTCAACAAAAGTATGCGTACTCTCCACGGCACATGTTCGGTAATTCTGCACAACTAGCCGTACTAATGTCTGCAAAAATCGTATAATTAAGGACTCGCATTGTTTCTAATACTGGGGGCCCACGTACCTGATTGTCCGATCGTGCTGATAGCATTCGTCGTAATGATTTGTTCGACAAGGTTCAACTAAGAAACTGAGAAAGCTGTCGGCTTGAAGTAGCTTATTAATAAAAGTCGTTACGATTGATGGCATGTTTCGGTCAGGAGACCATTTTCAAATCTACAAGAAAGAACGAAATTAAAGCTTAAATTAGTAGACCATTAACAAAATAAAGACAAACCTTGGTAAAAGTCGATTAAACGTGTTGCGAAAAGGAGGACATGTTGACATGTCGCTCTAGCTCAGGTGCGGTAACATAAAATATTCGATAGAAATCCCTAACAACAATGGGGGGCAAATAAAGTTACTAAGCATTAAACTTAAACAAATTGACAAAATAGTAGCCCACAGAAGGGGCAAGATAAGAGGTTAAAGTATACATTATTTTATACAAACAAACACGCTTGTTCATTCACCTCAACGCTGAAAATTGTCGCTAATTTCGGGTGGCACTTGAGGGATCGATGCGCCATCTGTACGTTGAACGTGCAACCAACTTGGAGGATTACAGATTCCTGTAATTCTGCAGGGACCTGTGATCGTTGATTACGTGAAAGTTCGCGTTGGTCGCTTCAAGATGGCAGCACCACGACGCATTAAAAATTATTTTTATTTATCGCTATTTTAAACGTTTTACAAGTAAAAATAATACCACGACGCCCCATAAATAACGATTACTGGATTTGCGCGAACGGATTTTCGCTTATTCAACTTTTCTCTGAGAAAACACTTGTCTTACCTAACGTGCCTTGAATTTCGTCCTCTTTTGAATTAAACAGGGCAGGAATAGTTGTTTTTCTCTTTTAAAACCGCCACAGGCCACAGGCGATGAGCTTGTAACATAATTTAAGCGTTAAAGCTCGTTTTCTGTGCGGAATTAATGTCCTTTTACGATGGTACTTTAAGGGTCGATATCTCGGGAAAGGGGCGAGCTAGAGAGGAACGGGGCGCGGTTTTGAATGCGCCTCGTCCAGCTCTATACGGGTGAATTTTTTCGCGATTTTAGGAGAAAAAAAGTTTTTTCGCCCTTAAAAGTAGTAAGCCTATAGTCCATGAAAATTTGAGGTTTTCGACGAAAAATTGATTGCCACGAAAAAAATCACTCTTATACACTTCGACTAGGCGAATCGAACGGTGCAAACCGCAAGTGTCTACCTCGCACCGTTTTCGAGAAAAAAAATTTGAAGAATATCGATCGGTGACCAAAAAATTCAATAAGTCGAGAACGGCTCGAGGTATTGACTTGAAATTTTTACAGTTAAGTCAGTCTGATAAGGCGAAGCTAAGGGCGGCAACCGCAACTTTCTATGCCTTTTAATTCCCGAGATATTAATATTTTTACCGGCGCATCCACCAGATTGTCACTGAAAAATCACGATATCTCAAGAACCAGACGAAACAGAACGATGCGGTCTTCACCATTCAATCAGCCTCGCCGAAGGACGCAAGATAGTGCTGAAGTTTTCGAAGAAAATCGAAAGTGGACGAATTTGAAATTCCGCTCATAATCATTTTGCACTGAAACGCAAATACAGTTTGTCTGCCAATTATGTTGGTACCATTGGCATTAATTACTTTATAGTTGGTGAAGTTCAGTGGCTAGCAGAAAGCCCTGGTTTCACAGTGTAATTAACGGTAGCTAGTGTTATGTGAATCGTAATAAACGCTTTATTAATTGGAAAAAACACTGACAAGTAGGAAAAATAATTTTATTTTTATGTGTTGGGGGTGTCATCTTTATTATTTTCTATACAAAAGTTCACTCATTACTTCACGTTTTCAAATACACACGTCACGGTCACAAATCTGCGCAAATGACACGGTCTCCATGAAACTCTTGTAAATCATTTATGCTGGTACATGCAGAGGAGAAGAGGAGAACATTATCAGATATAAATCGGTTTCAACAAAAGTATGCGTACTCTCCACGGCACATGTTCGGTAATTCTGCACAACTAGCCGTACTAATGTCTGCAAAAATCGTATAATTAAGGACTCGCATTGTTTCTAATACTGGGGGCCCACGTACCTGATTGTCCGATCGTGCTGATAGCATTCGTCGTAATGATTTGTTCGACAAGGTTCAACTAAGAAACTGAGAAAGCTGTCGGCTTGAAGTAGCTTATTAATAAAAGTCGTTACGATTGATGGCATGTTTCGGTCAGGAGACCATTTTCAAATCTACAAGAAAGAACGAAATTAAAGCTTAAATTAGTAGACCATTAACAAAATAAAGACAAACCTTGGTAAAAGTCGATTAAACGTGTTGCGAAAAGGAGGACATGTTGACATGTCGCTCTAGCTCAGGTGCGGTAACATAAAATATTCGACAGAAATCCCTAACAACAATGGGGGGCAAATAAAGTTACTAAGCATTAAACTTAAACAAATTGACAAAATAGTAGCCCACAGAAGGGGCAAGATAAGAGGTTAAAGTATACATTATTTTATACAAACAAACACGCTTGTTCATTCACCTCAACGCTGAAAATTGTCGCTAATTTCGGGTGGCACTTGAGGGATCGATGCGCCATCTGTACGTTGAACGTGCAACCAAGTTGGAGGGCTCCGGTGATTACAGATTCCTGTAATTCTGCAGGGACCTGTGATCGTTGATTACGTGAAAGTTCGCGTTGGTCGCTTCAAGATGGCAGCACCACGACGCATTAAAAATTATTTTTATTTATCGCTATTTTAAACGTTTTACAAGTAAAAATAATACCACGACGCCCCATAAATAACGATTACTGGATTTGCGCGAACGGATTTTCGCTTATTCAACTTTTCTCTGAGAAAACACTTGTCTTACCTAACGTGCCTTGAATTTCGTCCTCTTTTGAATTAAACAGGGCAGGAATAGTTGTTTTTCTCTTTTAAAACCGCCACAGGCCACAGGCGATGAGCTTGTAACATAATTTAAGCGTTAAAGCTCGTTTTCTGTGCGGAATTAATGTCCTTTTACGATGGTACTTTAAGGGTCGATATCTCGGGAAAGGGGCGAGCTAGAGAGGAACGGGGCGCGGTTTTGAATGCGCCTCGTCCAGCTCTATACGGGTGAATTTTTTCGCGATTTTAGGAGAAAAAAAGTTTTTTCGCCCTTAAAAGTAGTAAGCCTATATATAGTCCATGAAAATTTGAGGTTTTCGACGAAAAATTGATTGCCACGAAAAAAATCACCCTTATACACTTCGACTAGGCGAATCGAACGGTGCAAACCGCAAGTGTCTAGCTCGCACCGTTTTCGAGAAAAAAATTTTGAAAAATATCGATCGGTGACCAAAAAATTCAATAAGTCGAGATATTGACTTGAAATTTTTACAGTTAAGTCAGTCTGATAAGGCGAAGCTAAGGGCGGCAACCGCAACTTTCTATGCCTTTTAATTCCCGAGATATTAATATTTTTACCGGCGCATCCACCAGATTGTCACTGAAAAATCACGATATCTCAAGAACCAGACGAAACAGAACGATGCGGTCTTCACCATTCAATCAGCCTCGCCGAAGGACGCAAGATAGTGCTGAAGTTTTCGAAGAAAATCGAAAGTGGACGAATTTGAAATTCCGCTCATAATCATTTTGCACTGAAACGCAAATACAGTTTGTCTGCCAATTATGTTGGTACCATTGGCATTAATTACTTTATAGTTGGTGAAGTTCAGTGGCTAGCAGAAAGCCCTGGTTTCACAGTGTAATTAACGGTAGCTAGTGTTATGTGAATCGTAATAAACGCTTTATTAATTGGAAAAAACACTGACAAGTAGGAAAAATAATTTTATTTTTATGTGTTGGGGGTGTCATCTTTATTATTTTCTATACAAAAGTTCACTCATTACTTCACGTTTTCAAATACACACGTCACGGTCACAAATCTGCGCAAATGACACGGTCTCCATGAAACTCTTGTAAATCATTTATGCTGGTACATGCAGAGGAGAAGAGGAGAACATTATCAGATATAAATCGGTTTCAACAAAAGTATGCGTACTCTCCACGGCACATGTTCGGTAATTCTGCACAACTAGCCGTACTAATGTCTGCAAAAATCGTATAATTAAGGACTCGCATTGTTTCTAATACTGGGGGCCCACGTACCTGATTGTCCGATCGTGCTGATAGCATTCGTCGTAATGATTTGTTCGACAAGGTTCAACTAAGAAACTGAGAAAGCTGTCGGCTTGAAGTAGCTTATTAATAAAAGTCGTTACGATTGATGGCATGTTTCGGTCAGGAGACCATTTTCAAATCTACAAGAAAGAACGAAATTAAAGCTTAAATTAGTAGACCATTAACAAAATAAAGACAAACCTTGGTAAAAGTCGATTAAACGTGTTGCGAAAAGGAGGACATGTTGACATGTCGCTCTAGCTCAGGTGCGGTAACATAAAATATTCGACAGAAATCCCTAACAACAATGGGGGGCAAATAAAGTTACTAAACATTAAACTTAAACAAATTGACAAAATAGTAGGCCAAAGAAGGGGCAAGATAAGAGGTTATATAAGTATACATTATTTTATACAAACAAACACGCTTGTTCATTCACCTCAACGCTGAGAATTGTCGCTAATTTCGGGTGGCACTTGAGGGATCGATGCGCCATCTGTACGTTGAACGTGCAACCAACTTGGAGGATTACAGATTCCTGTAATTCTGCAGGGACCTGTGATCGTTGTTTACGTGAAAGTTCGCGTTGGTCGCTTCAAGATGGCAGCACCACGACGCATTAAAAATTATTTTTATTTATCGCTATTTTAAACGTTTTACAAGTAAAAATAATACCACGACGCCCCATAAATAACGATTACTGGATTTGCGCGAAGGGATTTTCGCTTATTCAACTTTTCTCTGAGAAAACACTTGTCTTACCTAACGTGCCTTGAATTTCGTCCTCTTTTGAATTAAACAGGGCAGGAATAGTTGTTTTTCTCTTTTAAAACCGCCACAGGCCACAGGCGATGAGCTTGTAACATAATTTAAGCGTTAAAGCTCGTTTTCTGTGCGGAATTAATGTCCTTTTACGATGGTACTTTAAGGGTCGATATCTCGGGAAAGGGGCGAGCTAGAGAGGAACGGGGCGCGGTTTTGAATGCGCCTCGTCCAGCTCTATACGGGTGAATTTTTTCGCGATTTTAGGAGAAAAAAAGTTTTTTCGCCCTTAAAAGTAGTAAGCCTATAGTCCATGAAAATTTGAGGTTTTCGACGAAAAATTGATTGCCACGAAAAAAATCACCCTTATACACTTCGACTAGGCGAATCGAACGGTGCAAACCGCAAGTGTCTAGCTCGCACCGTTTTCGAGAAAAAAATTTTGAAAAATATCGATCGGTGACCAAAAAATTCAATAAGTCGAGATATTGACTTGAAATTTTTACAGTTAAGTCAGTCTGATAAGGCGAAGCTAAGGGCGGCAACCGCAACTTTCTGTGCCTTTTAATTCCTGAGATATTAATATTTTTACCGGTGCATCCACCAGATTGCCACTGAAAAATCACGATATCTCAAGAACCAGGCGAAACAGAAGGATGCGGTTTTCACCATTCAATTAGCCTCGCCGAAGGACGCAAGACAGTGCTGAAGTTTTCGAAGAAAATCGAAAGTGGACGAATTTGAAATTCCGCTCATAATCATTTTGCACTGAAACGCACATACAGTTTGTCTGCCAATTATGTTGGTACCATTGGCATTAATTACTTTATAGTTGGTGAAGTTCAGTGGCTAGCAGAAAGCCCTGGTTTCACAGTGTAATTAACGGTAGCTAGTGTTATGTGAATCGTAATAAACGCTTTATTAATTGGAAAAAACACTGACAAGTAGGAAAAATAATTTTATTTTTATGTGTTGGGGGTGTCATCTTTATTATTTTCTATACAAAAGTTCACTCATTACTTCACGTTTTCAAATACACACGTCACGGTCACAAATCTGCGCAAATGACACGGTCTCCATGAAACTCTTGTAAATCATTTATGCTGGTACATGCAGAGGAGAAGAGGAGAACATTATCAGATATAAATCGGTTTCAACAAAAGTATGCGTACTCTCCACGGCACATGTTCGGTAATTCTGCACAACTAGCCGTACTAATGTCTGCAAAAATCGTATAATTAAGGACTCGCATTGTTTCTAATACTGGGGGCCCACGTACCTGATTGTCCGATCGTGCTGATAGCATTCGTCGTAATGATTTGTTCGACAAGGTTCAACTAAGAAACTGAGAAAGCTGTCGGCTTGAAGTAGCTTATTAATAAAAGTCGTTACGATTGATGGCATGTTTCGGTCAGGAGACCATTTTCAAATCTACAAGAAAGAACGAAATTAAAGCTTAAATTAGTAGACCATTAACAAAATAAAGACAAACCTTGGTAAAAGTCGATTAAACGTGTTGCGAAAAGGAGGACATGTTGACATGTCGCTTGCGCTCAGGTGCGGTAACATAAAATATTCGATAGAAATCCCTAACAACAATGGGGGGCAAATAAAGTTACTAAACATTAAACTTAAACAAATTGACAAAATAGTAGGTCAAAGAAGGGGCAAGATAAGAGGTTAAAGTATACATTATTTTATACAAACAAACACGCTTGTTCATTCACCTCAACGCTGAAAATTGTCGCTAATTTCGGGTGGCACTTGAGGGATCGATGCGCCATCTGTACGTTGAACGTGCAACCAACTTGGAGGATTACAGATTCCTGTAATTCTGCAGGGACCTGTGATCGTTGATTACGTGAAAGTTCGCGTTGGTCGCTTCAAGATGGCAGCACCACGACGCATTAAAAATTATTTTTATTTATCGCTATTTTAAACGTTTTACAAGTAAAAATAATACCACGACGCCCCATAAATAACGATTACTGGATTTGCGCGAACGGATTTTCGCTTATTCAACTTTTCTCTGAGAAAACACTTGTCTTACCTAACGTGCCTTGAATTTCGTCCTCTTTTGAATTAAACAGGGCAGGAATAGTTGTTTTTCTCTTTTAAAACCGCCACAGGCCACAGGCGATGAGCTTGTAACATAATTTAAGCGTTAAAGCTCGTTTTCTGTGCGGAATTAATGTCCTTTTACGATGGTACTTTAAGGGTCGATATCTCGGGAAAGGGGCGAGCTAGAGAGGAACGGGGCGCGGTTTTGAATGCGCCTCGTCCAGCTCTATACGGGTGAATTTTTTCGCGATTTTAGGAGAAAAAAAGTTTTTTCGCCCTTAAAAGTAGTAAGCCTATAGTCCATGAAAATTTGAGGTTTTCGACGAAAAATTGATTGCCACGAAAAAAATCACCCTTATACACTTCGACTAGGCGAATCGAACGGTGCAAACCGCAAGTGTCTAGCTCGCACCGTTTTCGAGAAAAAAATTTTGAAAAATATCGATCGGTGACCAAAAAATTCAATAAGTCGAGATATTGACTTGAAATTTTTACAGTTAAGTCAGTCTGATAAGGCGAAGCTAAGGGCGGCAACCGCAACTTTCTGTGCCTTTTAATTCCTGAGATATTAATATTTTTACCGGTGCATCCACCAGATTGCCACTGAAAAATCACGATATCTCAAGAACCAGGCGAAACAGAAGGATGCGGTTTTCACCATTCAATTAGCCTCGCCGAAGGACGCAAGACAGTGCTGAAGTTTTCGAAGAAAATCGAAAGTGGACGAATTTGAAATTCCGCTCATAATCATTTTGCACTGAAACGCAAATACAGTTTGTCTGCCAATTATGTTGGTACCATTGGCATTAATTACTTTATAGTTGGTGAAGTTCAGTGGCTAGCAGAAAGCCCTGGTTTCACAGTGTAATTAACGGTAGCTAGTGTTATGTGAATCGTAATAAACGCTTTATTAATTGGAAAAAACACTGACAAGTAGGAAAAATAATTTTATTTTTATGTGTTGGGGGTGTCATCTTTATTATTTTCTATACAAAAGTTCACTCATTACTTCACGTTTTCAAATACACACGTCACGGTCACAAATCTGCGCAAATGACACGGTCTCCATGAAACTCTTGTAAATCATTTATGCTGGTACATGCAGAGGAGAAGAGGAGAACATTATCAGATATAAATCGGTTTCAACAAAAGTATGCGTACTCTCCACGGCACATGTTCGGTAATTCTGCACAACTAGCCGTACTAATGTCTGCAAAAATCGTATAATTAAGGACTCGCATTGTTTCTAATACTGGGGGCCCACGTACCTGATTGTCCGATCGTGCTGATAGCATTCGTCGTAATGATTTGTTCGACAAGGTTCAACTAAGAAACTGAGAAAGCTGTCGGCTTGAAGTAGCTTATTAATAAAAGTCGTTACGATTGATGGCATGTTTCGGTCAGGAGACCATTTTCAAATCTACAAGAAAGAACGAAATTAAAGCTTAAATTAGTAGACCATTAACAAAATAAAGACAAACCTTGGTAAAAGTCGATTAAACGTGTTGCGAAAAGGAGGAAATGTTGACATGTCGTTTGCGTTGCTGAGTGCGGTAACATAAAATATTCGATAAAAATCCCTAACAATGGGGGGCAAGTAAAGTTACTAAACATTAAACTTAAACAAATTGACAAAATAGTAGGCCAAAGAAGGGGCAAGATAAGAGGTTATATAAGTATACATTATTTTATTGTCAATGCAATCAGTGAGTTAATCGATGAGTGCACTGATTCGTTAATTGACGAGTTAATCGAGGATTTCACCGATGAGCTCATGGATGAATTCACCGATGACTTAATTGATGAGCTCACCGATTAGTCTATCGGTGAGCTCATCGATTACTCCATTCCGATTGTATTGAGCTCACCGATTAGTCCATCGATGAGCTCACCGATTAGTTCATCGATGAGTTCACCGGTGAGCTCATCGATGAAGTCATCGGTGAATTCATCGATGAACTCACCGATTAGTCCATCGATGAGCTCATCGATGAGCTCACCGATTAGTTCATCGATGAGCTCACCGATTAGTCCATCGATGAGCTCATCGATTAGTTCATCGATGAGTTCACCGGTGAGCTCATCGATGAAGTCATCGGTGAATTCATCGATTAGTTCATCGATGAGTTCACCGGTGAGCTCATCGATGAAGTCATCGGTGAATTCATCGATGAGCTCACCGATTAGTTCATCGATGAGCTCATCGATGAATTCACCGATGACTTCACCGATGAGCTCACCGGTGAACTCATCGATGAACTAATCGATGAGCTCATCGATGAACTAATCGATGAGCTCATCGATGAACTAATCGGTGAGCTCATCGATGAACTAATCGGTGAGCTCATCGATGAGCTCATCGATGAACTAATCGGTGAGCTCATCGATGAACTAATCGGTGAGCTCATCGATGAGCTCATCGATGAACTAATCGGTGAGCTCATCGATGAACTAATCGGTGAGCTCATCGATGGACTAATCGATGAGTTCATCGATGGACTAATCGGTGAGCTCATCGGTGAACTCATCAATGAATTCATCGCTGAACTAATCGATGAGCTAATTGGAGAGCCCGTCTATTAAGTTATTGATGAACTCCTCGGTGAGATCACCGATGAACTAATCGGTGAACTCATCGATTAACTCAACAAAAGTATGCGTACTCTCCACGGCACATGTTCGGTAATTCTGCACAACTAGCCGTACTAATGTCTGCAAAAATCGTATAATTAAGGACTCACATTGTTTCTAATACTGTACTGTAAGTACCTGATTGTCTGATCGTGCTGATAGCATTCGTCGTAACGATTTGTTCGACAAGGCACTAAGAAACTGAGAAAGCTGTCGGCTTGAAGTAGCTTATTAATAAAAGTCGTTACGATTGATGGCATGTTTCGGTCAGGAGACCATTTTCAAATCTACAAGAAAGAACGAAATTAAAGCTTAAATTAGTAGACCATTAACAAAATAAAGACAAACCTTGGTAAAAGTCGATTAAACGTGTTGCGAAAAGGAGGACATGTTGACATGTCGCTCTAGCTCAGGTGCGGTAACATAAAATATTCGACAGAAATCCCTAACAACAATGGGGGGCAAATAAAGTTACTAAACATTAAACTTAAACAAATTGACAAAATAGTAGCCCACAGAAGGGGCAAGATAAGAGGTTAAAGTATACATTATTTTATACAAACAAACACGCTTGTTCATTCACCTCAACGCTGAAAATTGTCGCTAATTTCGGGTGGCACTTGAGGGATCGATGCGCCATCTGTACGTTGAACGTGCAACCAACTTGGAGGATTACAGATTCCTGTAATTCTGCAGGGACCTGTGATCGTTGTTTACGTGAAAGTTCGCGTTGGTCGCTTCAAGATGGCAGCACCACGACGCATTAAAAATTATTTTTATTTATCGCTATTTTAAACGTTTTACAAGTAAAAATAATACCACGACGCCCCATAAATAACGATTACTGGATTTGCGCGAACGGATTTTCGCTTATTCAACTTTTCTCTGAGAAAACACTTGTCTTACCTAACGTGCCTTGAATTTCGTCCTCTTTTGAATTAAACAGGGCAGGAATAGTTGTTTTTCTCTTTTAAAACCGTCACAGGCCACAGGCGATGAGCTTGTAACATAATTTAAGCGTTAAAGCTCGTTTTCTGTGCGGAATTAATGTCCTTTTACGATGGTACTTTAAGGGTCGATATCTCGGGAAAGGGGCGAGCTAGAGAGGAACGGGGCGCGGTTTTGAATGCGCCTCGTCCAGCTCTATACGGGTGAATTTTTTCGCGATTTTAGGAGAAAAAAAGTTTTTTCGCCCCATGAAAATTTGAGGTTTTCGACGAAAAATTGATTGCCACGAAAAAAATCACCCTTATACACTTCGACTAGGCGAATCGAACGGTGCAAACCGCAAGTGTCTAGCTCGCACCGTTTTCGAGAAAAAAATTTTGAAAAATATCGATCGGTGACCAAAAAATTCAATAAGTCGAGATATTGACTTGAAATTTTTACAGTTAAGTCAGTCTGATAAGGCGAAGCTAAGGGCGGCAACCGCAACTTTCTGTGCCTTTTAATTCCTGAGATATTAATATTTTTACCGGTGCATCCACCAGATTGCCACTGAAAAATCACGATATCTCAAGAACCAGGCGAAACAGAAGGATGCGGTTTTCACCATTCAATTAGCCTCGCCGAAGGACGCAAGACAGTGCTGAAGTTTTCGAAGAAAATCGAAAGTGGACGAATTTGAAATTCCGCTCATAATCATTTTGCACTGAAACGCAAATACAGTTTGTCTGCCAATTATGTTGGTACCATTGGCATTAATTACTTTATAGTTGGTGAAGTTCAGTGGCTAGCAGAAAGCCCTGGTTTCACAGTGTAATTAACGGTAGCTAGTGTTATGTGAATCGTAATAAACGCTTTATTAATTGGAAAAAACACTGACAAGTAGGAAAAATAATTTTATTTTTATGTGTTGGGGGTGTCATCTTTATTATTTTCTATACAAAAGTTCACTCATTACTTCACGTTTTCAAATACACACGTCACGGTCACAAATCTGCGCAAATGACACGGTCTCCATGAAACTCTTGTAAATCATTTATGCTGGTACATGCAGAGGAGAAGAGGAGAACATTATCAGATATAAATCGGTTTCAACAAAAGTATGCGTACTCTCCACGGCACATGTTCGGTAATTCTGCACAACTAGCCGTACTAATGTCTGCAAAAATCGTATAATTAAGGACTCGCATTGTTTCTAATACTGGGGGCCCACGTACCTGATTGTCCGATCGTGCTGATAGCATTCGTCGTAATGATTTGTTCGACAAGGTTCAACTAAGAAACTGAGAAAGCTGTCGGCTTGAAGTAGCTTATTAATAAAAGTCGTTACGATTGATGGCATGTTTCGGTCAGGAGACCATTTTCAAATCTACAAGAAAGAACGAAATTAAAGCTTAAATTAGTAGACCATTAACAAAATAAAGACAAACCTTGGTAAAAGTCGATTAAACGTTGTGCGAAAAGGAGGACATGTTGACATGTCGCTTGCGCTCAGGTGCGGTAACATAAAATATTCGATAGAAATCCCTAACAACAATGGGGGGCAAATAAAGTTACTAAACATTAAACTTAAACAAATTGACAAAATAGTAGCCCACAGAAGGGGCAAGATAAGAGGTTAAAGTATACATTATTTTATACAAACAAACACGCTTGTTCATTCACCTCAACGCTGAAAATTGTCGCTAATTTCGGGTGGCACTTGAGGGATCGATGCGCCATCTGTACGTTGAACGTGCAACCAACTTGGAGGATTACAGATTCCTGTAATTCTGCAGGGACCTGTGATCGTTGATTACGTGAAAGTTCGCGTTGGTCGCTTCAAGATGGCAGCACCACGACGCATTAAAAATTATTTTTATTTATCGCTATTTTAAACGTTTTACAAGTAAAAATAATACCACGACGCCCCATAAATAACGATTACTGGATTTGCGCGAACGGATTTTCGCTTATTCAACTTTTCTCTGAGAAAACACTTGTCTTACCTAACGTGCCTTGAATTTCGTCCTCTTTTGAATTGAACAGGGCAGGAATAGTTGTTTTTCTCTTTTAAAACCGCCACAGGCCACAGGCGATGAGCTTGTAACATAATTTAAGCGTTAAAGCTCGTTTTCTGTGCGGAATTAATGTCCTTTTACGATGGTACTTTAAGGGTCGATATCTCGGGAAAGGGGCGAGCTAGAGAGGAACGGGGCGCGGTTTTGAATGCGCCTCGTCCAGCTCTATACGGGTGAATTTTTTCGCGATTTTAGGAGAAAAAAAGTTTTTTCGCCCTTAAAAGTAGTAAGCCTATAGTCCATGAAAATTTGAGGTTTTCGACGAAAAATAGATTGCCGCGAAAGAAATCACCCTCATAGAGCTTGGGCAGACGAATCGAACGGCGCAAACCGCAAGTGTCTAGCTCGCGCCGTTTCCGAGAAAATGAAATTTGAAAAAGTGCAAAAAAATTCAATAAGAAAATTTAGATAATTTAAAAGTTAGGAAATATTGGCGGACATTTTTCTGTGCTTGCCTCAGGCATATTTGACACCTCCTCGCGTTTATGTGATCCTGGTAGCAAGATTCAAAAATCGCAGCAGAATTTGTCACAATTTTCCGGGACAGCAATAGTTTCTGCTACTTTTGATTCTTATTACATTCAAACTATTTACAATGTCATTCTGCTTTGATTTTAAACGTCTCCATTTAGTAGGCGTCCATCATTTTCAAGAGCAACTGGACTGTACGACTGCAAATGCAAATTACGTAGAATTACATCTGCTAGAAACACAAAGTAAAATTATACTTTTTTTTGTTCAAATAAGTAGGTATTTTTAATATTTATTTATTTGGAGAAACTACATTGGGTGCGTTCATAAATTAGTACAAGAGTGAACTGAACGCCAGAGTCAAAAGAGTAAACCCAGTTCGTAGCAAGTAAATGATTTTTAAACTCTAACCGGACAGAAGTATAATTGGAAAAGAACTTAATATTTCACTATCGATTCACAAAGCTATCAATTAAATGCCAAAAATAAATGTCACTAGGGATGTTTCTTGTATGTATTCAACTGCTCGACGTCCTGTATTTTAAGAAAATGAGAAAAATTAAATTAACATTTTGAAAATTTAGAGAGACAGCGGTATTTTCTCTAAATCCTTCTCGTTTCAGTAACTACAGATTTTATTGTGTATTTAAAACGGTATGGTATATTATTTACTGCAAAATTATCACAGTTTTTGATCTGTAACTAAATACATTTTGTGTTAAGTCATATTAGTTTGTTACATTCACATATAATTTGTAAGGCAAAATTATAAAATAATGACCTAACCAAAATTCCATCAAACGTCAGTTTGGGGTATACCCTGGACCAACTGAGTTTTGCTCTTTGATGTTTTCTTTGTTGACATCAGAGGCGTGCTTTTCCTCGTTTCACCGTTCACAGAATCTTGTATTTCTTTCAATGACACAGCACTTCCTGTCCTTAATGATACGGCACTGTTTTGCACTGGACCGCTTATTGTCGGAGTTTTCGGTTTATCTGTGTAATCATTTTCACCAGCACGCATGTTTTCGATTCCAATGTCTGGTTCTAAGAAGTCGGCACTGTAGTAACGATCGGATTGTCTAATAAAAAGAAAAATATTATAAATATTATTTATTCTATTATTAAAGAACTTATAATAAGCTGCGTTCGGATTGTAAGTTGCAAGGGTTATTAAAGTAAATTATTTGTCCAACGTCTGCGGAACTACGAGCCAGTGACGCAGTCGTGCGCGAATATGCAGTAGTAAGATGCGGCAGTACAGGGGTGCGTTCATAAATGACACTCGAGCAACGCGCCGAGCGAACATTCACACAAAAATCGTTCATAAATGCACACTTTGGCCAAGAAGTTACTTGATCTAGCGTTCATAAATTACTCTCTTGGAACACTCGGAGTGCAACAAAATCGCCGGTCTCAAAACACTCGGAGATAAAACACTCGGCATGCGTATTAGTAATCAGAACGAAAATATGTGGTTATGCATGTGGTTATGTCGGTTAATTTGTTAGTTATATCATGTATGTTTGATGCGTTTATTTCAAATTCAATACTACTGAAAACTGTGAAGATTGATGAATATTTATGAGTGACAAAATGAAAGAAAATCTTGTTAGTAATTTCATAGTAGTGCAAATCAGTGAAAGAGTGTTACAAAGTGAAGAATGAATTTGTTTACAAAGCAAAAAAGGTAGTAGTCGCGATAACAGGCGACAATTTTTAAACGCAGAACGCTCTAAACCGTTCATAAATACGCAACGCTCAGGAGACACTCTGGCAGATTACTCGCATTACTCTGACGTCAAACACTCCATCACAATCGTTGTCGTTTTCGATATTATTTTTGGGAGTTTTAGGACAAGCAAAAACTTTTATAAATAATGACATGTTCGAAAATTCAAAAATAAAGAAGTTTTTCCTATTGTGAACCCCAATTCGTGGACACGGTGTATATAATCAAATCATAAGTATTATTTTACTTTGCTTACCTCTTTGCATTCCTCCACAGCATACAACATACAACTAATAAAACAGTTAGAAGCAAGCAAACGGCGGACATGGTCCAGAAAGCTATTTGTAAAGGTTCCCTTGGCTCCCACCAGAACTAAATAAAAACAATGTATTAATATTTAATTGGTAATTTCTCATTATTGCAGGGCCACTGACGGGATATAACTAAAAAAAAAGTTGCACTTTTGTGTTATTTCTTATATGTACCTCCTTTACTCCTCATTTCGAAAGCATTATGATATAAATCTACACTTCAATCGTTTATTTATAAAAATATTTGTTCTCAACAATTGTTTACAAGCTTAAGCTTAAATTCTAAGTAAACGCATAAAAATATTGCAGATCTAAGAAATCTAAGCTTCATACAACAGATGGTATTCAAAGAATAGAGTTAATCTGAAATATAAGTACGATTCGTTCAAGGCATTGTAATGAAATTATATTTCCTTAGACTTCGTGGAAAGTTCTAAACGTCTAAAGACGCTTAGAAAAATCTCATTTATTGCAAACTTTTCGAAAGACACCGCAGAAAATATTATCAGACTTTGCAGGTGAAATAAGTTGCACAGAAATTCTAAAAAAAATTAGAAAAATAAATTAGGAAGCTTTAGGCGATAACGTGCTGGCCCGGGTTTGATTCCCGAAGGCAACGGATTTTTTCTGTCTTCCCGCTAGTGTTTTAGTAGCCTTGTACTTTTTATTATTTGCAATATTCTTTTATTTTCTTGTCTAGGAGATTTCAATTTATCCTCGTAAACTAAATTGCCACAGTCTTTTTTTAATATTCTTTAGGCAAAAGCGCATTTTTTTCTGATTTCTTATTATTTTTCTGATTCTTGTAGTTTACAAGTCTGTCTCTTAGTGGCCCTACATACAAACCTCGCATACAAACCTCGGTTGTAGGTGGATATGTTGGAACTAAATGTCCTACAACAGTGGGCAAGTACTGCGTCCAAAATGCAGATTCTGTCTGTCGATAATTCCATTTAATAGATGAGTTATAAGTCGTATTCAAATTCAAATATTTCAACTGTCCTGGAAAAGCCATTTCAAAGTGCAAGCCGAGGATTTGTGTATGAGTTGGATTCCTATAAAGAACAATGTTCTGAAATTTATTAAAAAAAAAATTAATTTTACCCAAATCTTGCAAAATCTGTGTATGCCTTCATGAAAAAATGACTCATATTTCGATCATTGTTTGTCCATTGGTCTCGTTTAAATCTTTCTTTGGATGGGAAAAACTCAGAATCCATGAACGGGGCACCACAAAGGAGATAATGTTCGATATTGTGAGGTACCCTCCTCCAAAAATCTGTCGGGAATGATTCTACAGTAGTGTTCAGTACATACATGTAAACAGGAACTCCTTGGTCGACTAATAATTTAATCATTTTGTCATTTGGGGACACATATAAAAAATCTGTCAGGAGCTATTGACAACAGAAAAATCCAAAATTGCGAATTGAATCGTGAATATGAAACAATAACTTACTTCAATATATTTTTCTCGAATATGTGTAACATTATGTGGATCTGGCCAGTAGGTATACATATATTTGATCGCTTCGAAAGTACCGTTTCTGTTCAGCGTATAATTATACCTCAAAACGAGCTCGTTTACCTTCTGGTTAAAAAACTCTTCGTTTACTACATATTGTGGCGTCAGTGATTGATTATTATAAATGAAATAAGCAGCTTCTTGCAACGTGACACTGCTCATGTACCTCAGCCCACGATTAAATTGTCCTTTCTTAATTAAGTTTTCAGGCATATCTTGCATAAAATGCCAGTCTTTTTCATACCAGCCCTCATAGTATGGCATTGTTAAGTTCATATCGACTACAGGGGCCCACGGGAATAGACCAACATGCGGAGGGAATTCAGCATTTCCCAGTTCATAGAAACTGCGCGCTTGTTTTAAACAGTTTACCAATTTCCACGATGAGTCTATGCTACAACCTATTAGTTGCCCAAAAACTCTACTAGTATTTTGTGCTCTATATTTATCATTTATTAAAGCCCAATCTGCGACGGCTGAACCACTCTAGAAAAAGACATTATCAAGGTCTATTTAAAAAGCTACCTAAACTAAATGATGAAAATACTTGTGCTATGACTTTTGTTACTATATGTCTTGTTCCGGGCGCTACCATGAGTAATCCCGCTGACGCAGCTCCTGCCCCAGGTCCAAATAATGTAATACTGTTTCTGTCGCCATTGAAATTTTCTATATTCTCGTAAACCCATCTAAGAGCCATTGCTTGATCCAATATACCATAGTTACCGGGAGAATTAACATCACCAGTGCTAAGAAATCCTAGAATTTTATTACACTTAGACCGAATTATTTGCAAGTAAATTATTATTAATAACGCGAAATAAAAACTAGAAAATCTTACCCAAGGCACCTAAACGGTAATTGAAAGTCACCACCACAACTTTATAAAAGGTAGCCATTACATGACCTGGAAATAAATTAGATGCACCTCGCACAAAATCTCCCCCATGAATATAGATCATTACTGGGTAACTTTGTGACATGCTATCAGTCTGTAAATTATTTATTAAAACAAAGTCACATTTTTCTTTTATATTTACTTACAGGTGGCATAAAAATATTGAGATACAAACAGTCTTCGTGCATGTCTCTAATACCTTTTGTAGCCCCTGTATAAACAATAGGCTGCGGGCAAGCTGGACCAAAATCTACGGCCTGAATATTTCGCCAACCCTTATGTTGTCTTGGAGGCTAAAAATACATGTATACCTATATTACAGGTAGAGATTGGCGGTTAAGCGAAAACACACGCTTTAAGAAAGCACCTAATAATATGTAAATAATGTTAACAAACAATTTTAAGTTGTAAGAGGTCCCCTCCACTGATAGCGAAGATAAAAATGTTAAACAGAAGGAGATAAAAACTCAGATCTTCTTCCACTCCTTTCAGCCTGAAGATGGCCTTCATTTAATTTCAATTAAGTA
Source organism: Prosopocoilus inquinatus (assembly GCA_036172665.1). Lineage (NCBI taxonomy): Eukaryota > Metazoa > Arthropoda > Insecta > Coleoptera > Lucanidae > Prosopocoilus > Prosopocoilus inquinatus. The sequence goes on along the minus strand of CM069880.1, from coordinate 17,077,767 downwards.
AAGGCCGAAACATACAATACTTCCCTTCGGATTTTCGAAGGGAAGTATCGCTGTACTTGTTGAAATTTAAAGCGGAACAAATTTGTTTAACGGGGATAACCACCAGCCGTTTATCCTCGTTAAACAATTTTTTTCCGCTTTAAATATAAATATATATATATATATATATATATATATATATATATATATTAACTATTATGTCCTCCCTCTGGCTGACGTGTAAAATTTCGATGGAATTGTGATCATTGGTGAAGGTGTGTTGTGAAAGACAAACGTGTTCGGAAAACTTTTGGCAACTGCAATTTAATTTATAAACACCAGATCGATTGATAAAAGGAATTTTCACTTTATTGTTACATAATATATTATTTAAAGAATTGCAAGTTTCAAAGGCTACTCCGAAATTGAATTTTATCAAAATGTGTTTCATTTTAAATTAATTAATTTTAAATTTTTATTTATTAAACAGTGAGTCAACCCGATTTAAAAACACATTACGCATCGCATTCCAATAGTCATCGGTACTACTCAAACGGTTTTCATTTGGGGCACAAAAGACGTTGAGTTTGGATAATTCTTTTTCTTGCAATCTGGGACTTGCATGACCTTAGTAAATGCGCCTCTAACGGTTAACATGAATCACCCTGCATATTTTACTAAAAATTACCCTAAATCTGCCCTCATTGACTGGTGGCTGTGCATACGGTATTCCTAAAAATACATTAGTGTATCCTTGTTCTCGTTCAATGAATTCTGAGCCTGGTCTGTACAAGGATGAAGGATCGGGGTTGTCGTAAAGATAAACTTTGAATCCTTGGACCTGTCCATAACTAGTTTTCTTAAAAACATCTCTATCTTTTGTTAGACTGTCAGGTCTCTGCTTTCCTTGTAAGTCTTCTCTCCATCCGGACAAAATTCCTGGAAGAATCGGTTCCTCATTTCCAACCTAACAGAAAGAAGAATTTAGAGTTATAATCAGCACAAGAGATTATCAAATTAAATTGTTTACACAAAATTTTATGAAAACTAATAAATAAATCAAAAATATTAAACATAATACACAAATTGTTGGTTATAATATTGGCTCTAAGTTGTTCTCGGTTATTATTTATTAGTAATAACTTTCTACTGAATCTAAGTAACGTATTTTCCTCGGTATAACAACTTTTTTTTGTTAACTTTTTGAATTGTCGATTTTTTTATCATCAAATACCTTTAATATGTCTGTGTTTGATTATTCACTTTTTGGTTCTTCGTAACGATTAAATCGTTTTTTTTTAATTCCTACTAGACAGATGATTTCAAAAATTATAGTTTCTCTAGTTTTCATAGCTCACTGTTTAAAAATAATACCGAAAAATGGAAAAAAATTACGTGTTAAAAAGAAATCATCGATAACGAGTGAACTATTAGAGATAGGTATAGGGAATGCTAATATAGGACGAAAGAAAATTTAATTCTGAGTCACACGGTATAAAAATATACTAGGCGTTCCATTTTTCAACCAGCCCGTAAACGATTTTGTGTAAAATTGGGTATGACCTGAAAGCTTATGAGCATAGCCTACTACAGGCCAAAAATTTAAATTATGGCTTTTGTTACACACAGATGGCAGCATCATAAACAAGGTACTGCAACTTTGAACTTTTTTTAAAAAATGGAAATATCTCTAAAACGGCAAATTTTTCTTGTATCATATGTTCACAAAATATTTTTAGAATTTTATGTAGATTTCAGAGATGCATTAAAAATTGGGGTATTCCGGGTATATACCGCGCTTGCTTGCTCATTTTGTCAAACTACCCACGTTTGCTTGTTCTTCTTGTCAACCTACCGCTCTTGCTTGCTCATTTTGTCAACCTACCAACGCTTGCTTGCTCATTTTGTCAACCCACCGCGCTTGCTTGCTCATTTTGTCAACCTACCGCGCTTGCTTGCTCATTTTGTCAACCTACCGCGCTTGCTTGCTCATTTGGTCAACCTACCGCGCTTGCTTGCTCATTTTGTCAACCTACCGCGCTTGCTTGCTCATTTTGTCAACCCGCCGCGCTTGCTTGCTCATTTTGTCTACCTACCGCGCTTGCTTGCTCATGTTGTCAACCTACCGCGCTTGCTTGATCATTTTGTCAACCTGCCGCGCTTGCTTGTTCATTTTGTCAACCTGCCGCGTTTGCTTGCTCATTTTGTCAACCTACCGCGCTTGCTCGCTCATTTTGTCAACATACCGCGCTTGCTTGCTCATTTTGCCAACCTGCCGCGCTTGCTTGCTCATTTTGTCAACCTACCGCGCTTGCTTGCTCATTTTGTCAACCTGCCGCGCTTGCTTGCTCATTTTGTCAAACTACCCACGCTTGCTTGCTCATTTTGTCAACCTACCGCGCTTGCTTGCTCATTTTGTCAACCTGCCGCGCTTGCTTGCTCAATTTGTCAACCTGCCGCGCTTGCTTGCTCATTTTGTCAACCTGCCGCGCTTGCTTGCTCATTTTGTCAACCTACCGCGCTTGCTTGCTCATTTGGTCAACCTACCGCGCTTGCTTGCTCATTTTGTCAACCTGCCGCGCTTGCTTGCTCATTTTGTCAACCTACCGCGCTTGCTTGCTCATTTTGTCAACCTACCGCGCTTGCTTGCTCATTTGGTCAACCTGCCGCGCTTGCTTGCTCATTTTGTCAACCTACCGCGCTTGCTTGCTCATTTGGTCAACCTACCGCGCTTGCTTGCTCATTTTGTCAACCTGCCGCGCTTGCTTGCTCATTTTGTCAACCTACCGCGCTTGCTTGCTCATTTTGTCAACCTACCGCGCTTGCTTGCTCATTTGGTCAACCTGCCGCGCTTGCTTGCTCATTTTGTCAACCTACCGCGCTTGCTTGCTCATTTTGTGAACCTACCGCGCTTGCTTGCTCATTTTGTCAACCTGCCGCGCTTGCTTGCTCATTTTGTCAACCTACCGCGCTTGCTTGCTCATTTGGTCAACCTACCGCGCTTGCTTGCTCATTTTGTCAACCTGCCGCGCTTGCTTGCTCATTTTGTCAACCTACCGCGCTTGCTTGCTCATTTTGTCAACCTACCGCGCTTGCTTGCTCATTTGGTCTACCTGCCGCGCTTGCTTGCTCATTTTGTCAACCTGCCTCGCTTGCTTGCTCATTTTGTCAACCTACCGCGCTTGCTTGCTCATTTTGTCAACCTACCGCGCTTGCTTGCTCGTTTTGTCAACCTACCGCGCTTGCTTGCTCATTTTGTCAACCTGCCGCGCTTGCTTGCTCATTTTGTCAACCTACCCACGCTTGCTTGCTCATTTTGTCAACCTGCCGCGCTTGCCTGCTCATTTTGTCAATCTACCGCGCTTGCTTGCTCATTTTGTCAACCTACCGCGCTTGCTTGCTCATTTGGTCAACCTACCGCGCTTGCTTGCTCATTTTGTCAACCTGCCGCGCTTGCTTGCTCATTTGGTCAACCTACCGCGCTTGCTTGCTCATTTTGTCAACCTGCCGCGCTTGCTTGCTCATTTTGTCAACCTACCGCGCTTGCTTGCTCATTTTGTCAACCTGCCGCGCTTGCTTGCTCATTTTGTCAACCTGCCGCGCTTGCTTGCTCACTTTGTGAACCTACCGCGCTTGCTTGCTCATTTTGTCAACCTGCCGCGCTTGCTTGCTCATTTTGTCAACCTGCCGCGCTTGCTTGCTCATTTTGTCAACCTACCGCGCTTGCTTGCTCATTTTGTGAACCTACCGCGCTTGCTTGCTCATTTTGTCAACCTGCCGCGCTTGCTTGCTCATTTTGTCAACCTACCGCGCTTGCTTGCTCATTTTGTCAACCTGCCGCGCTTGCTTGCTCATTTTGACAACCTACCGCGCTTGCTTGCTCATTTTGTCAAGCAAGCGCGGTAGGTTGACAAAATGAGCAAGCAAGCGCGGCAGGTTGACAAAATGAGCAAGCAAGCGCGGTAGGTTGACAAATTGAGCAAGCAAGCGCGGTAGGTTGACAAAATGAGCAAGCAAGCGCGGCAGGTTGACAAAATGAGCAAGCAAGCGCGGTAGGTTGACAAAATGAGCAAGCAAGCGCGGTAGGTTCACAAAGTGAGCAAGCAAGCGCGGTAGGTTGACAAAATGAGCAAGCAAGCGCGGCAGGTTGACAAAATGAGCAAGCAAGCGCGGCAGGTTGACAAAATGAGCAAGCAAGCGCGGTAGGTTGACCAAATGAGCAAGCAAGCGCGGTAGGTTGACCAAATGAGCAAGCAAGCGCGGTAGGTTGACAAAATGAGCAAGCAAGCGCGGTAGGTTGACAAAATGAGCAAGCAAGCGCGGCAGGTTGACAAAATGAGCAAGCAAGCGCGGTAGGTTGACCAAATGAGCAAGCAAGCGCGGTAGGTTGACAAAATGAGCAAGCAAGCGCGGCAGGTAGACCAAATGAGCAAGCAAGCGCGGTAGGTTGACAAAATGAGCAAGCAAGCGCGGTAGGTTGACAAAATGAGCAAGCAAGCGCGGCAGGTTGACAAAATGAGCAAGCAAGCGCGGTAGGTTCACAAAATGAGCAAGCAAGCGCGGTAGGTTGACAAAATGAGCAAGCAAGCGCGGCAGGTTGACAAAATGAGCAAGCAAGCGCGGCAGGTTGACAAAATGAGCAAGCAAGCGCGGCAGGTTGACAAAATGAGCAAGCAAGCGCGGTAGGTTGACCAAATGAGCAAGCAAGCGCGGTAGGTTGACAAAATGAGCAAGCAAGCGCGGCAGGTTGACCAAATGAGCAAGCAAGCGCGGTAGGTTGACAAAATGAGCAAGCAAGCGCGGTAGGTTGACAAAATGAGCAAGCAAGCGCGGCAGGTTGACAAAATGAGCAAGCAAGCGCGGTAGGTTGACCGAGTGAGCAAGCAAGCGCGGTAGGTTGACAAAATGAGCAAGCAAGCGCGGCAGGTTGACAAAATGAGCAAGCAAGCGCGGCAGGTTGACAAATTGAGCAAGCAAGCGCGGCAGGTTGACAAAATGAGCGAGCAAGCGCGGCAGGTTGACAAAATGAGCAAGCAAGCGCGGTAGGTTGACAAATTGAGCAAGCAAGCGCGGCAGGTTGACAAAATGAGCAAGCAAGCGCGGTAGGTTGACAAAATGAGCAAGCAAGCGTGGGTAGGTTGACAAATTGAGCAAGCAAGAGCGGTAGGTTGATAAAATGAGCAAGCAAGCGCGGCAGGTTGACAAAATGAGCAAGCAAGCGCGGCAGGTTTACAAAATGAGCAAGCAAGCGCGGTAGGTTGACAAAATGAGCAAGCAAGCGCGGCAGGTTGACAAAATGAGCAAGCAAGCGTGGGTAGGTTGACAAAATGAGCAAGCAAGCGCGGTAGGTTGATAAAATGAGCAAGCAAGCGCGGCAGGTTGACAAAATGAGCAAGCAAGCGCGGCAGGTTGACAAAATGAGCAAGCAAGCGCGGTAGGTTGACAAAATGAACAAGCAAGCGCGGTAGGTTGACAAAATGAGCAAGCAAGCGCGGTAGGTTGACAAAATGAGCAAGCAAGCGAGGCAGGTTGACAAAATGAGCAAGCAAGCGCGGTATGTTGACGAAATGAGCAAGCAAGCGCGGTAGATTGACAAAATGAGCAGGCAAGCGCGGCAGGTTGACAAAATGAGCAAGCAAGCGTGGGTAGGTTGACAAAATGAGCAAGCAAGCGCGGCAGGTTGACAAAATGAGCAAGCAAGCGCGGTAGGTTGACAAAACGAGCAAGCAAGCGCGGTAGGTTGACAAAATGAGCAAGCAAGCGCGGTAGGTTGACAAAATGAGCAAGCAAGCGAGGCAGGTTGACAAAATGAGCAAGCAAGCGTGGGTAGGTTGACAAAATGAGCAAGCAAGCGCGGCAGGTTGACAAAATGAGCAAGCAAGCGCGGCAGGTTGACAAAATAAGCAAGCAAGCGCGGCAGGTTGACAAAATGAGCAAGCAAGCGCGGTAGGTTGACAAAATGAGCAAGCAAGCGCGGTAGTTTGACAAAATGAGCAAGCAAGCGTGGGTAGGTTGACAAAATGAGCAAGCAAGAGCGGTAGGTTGACAAAATGAGCAAGCAAGCGTGGGTAGGTTGACAAAATGAGCAAGCAAGCGCGGTATATACCCGGAATACCCCAATTTTTAATGCATCTCTGAAATCTTCATAAAATTCTAAAAATATTTTGTGAACATATGATAAAAGAAAAATTTGCCGTTTTAGAGATATTTCCATTTTTTAAAAAAAGTTCAAAGTTGCAGTACCTTGTTTATGATGCTGCCATCTGTGTGTAACAAAAGCCATAATTTAAATTTTTGGCCTGTAGTAGGCTATGCTCATAAGCATTCAGGTCATACCCAATTTTACACAAAATCGTTTACGGGCTGGTTGAAAAGTAACTTCTATTCGAACTGATTTCAACTGTCGAAAAGTCATGTTTTTTAAATAGAACACCCAGTATATTTTTATACCATAAGAATCAGAATTAAATTTTCTTTCGAGCTGTATTATCATTCCCTATACCCATCTCTTACCTTTCTCTTTCTATTCATGATTTTCTCTTTGACACATCAATTTTTTCACTTTTCAGTATTATTCCTGAATAATTCCTGTGTGCTATGAAAATTTAATAAACTTAGGTTTTTTAAATTAATTTCTGACTGTAATTTCAATTTCATTTTAAAAACCGACAAATAATATTTAAATACACATCTATCATCTGAACATTTTGTTTACATATGCCGCATGTATTAGAAATCTTGGTATGACTATTTACACATTTACAAGGAGAAAATTATACTTAGAACACAAAATTTTATAAAAACTAATAAATAAATCAAAAATATTAAAAATAATACACAAATTGTTGGTTATAATATTGGCTCTAAGTTGTTCTCGGTTATTATTTATTAGTAATAACTTTCTACTGAATCTAAGTAACGTATTTTTCTCGGTATAACAACTTTTTTTTGTTAACTTTTTGAATTGTCGATATTTTTATCATCAAATACCTTTAATATGTCTGTGTTTGATTATTCACTTTTTGGTTCTTCGTAACGATTAAATTGTTTTTTTTAATTCCTACTAGACAGATGATTTCAAAAATTATAGTTTCTCTAGTTTTCATAGCTCACTGTTTAAAAATAATACCGAAAAATGGAAAAAAATTACGTGTTAAAAAGAAATCATTGATAACGAGTGAACTATTAGAGATAGGTATAGGGAATGCTTATATAGGACGAAAGAAAATTTAATTCTGAGTCACACGGTATAAAAATATACTAGGCGTTCCATTTTTCAACCAGCCCGTAAACGATTTTGTGTAAAATTAGGTATAACCTGAAAGCTTATGAGCATAGCCTACTACAGGCCAAAAAATTAAATTATGGCTTTTGTTACGCAAAGATGGCAGCATCATAAACAAGGTACTGCAACTTTGAACTTTTTTTAAAAAATGGAAATATCTCTAAAACGGCTAATTTTTCTTGTATCATATGTTCACAAAATATTTTTAGAATTTTATGAAGATTTCAGAGATGCATTAAAAATTGGGGTATTCCGGGTATATACCGCGCTTGCTTGCTCATTTTGTCAACCTACCCACGCTTGCTTGCTCATTTTGTCAACCTACCGCTCTTGCTTGCTCATTTTGTCAACCTCTTTTTTAAATAAAAGGGGGGAAGTGAACGGTCGAAATGGTCAGACCAAATCACGTGATTACTTTTCTCAATTGCTGATTGGTCAGAGGGTTTAGTCGGACCGTTGACTTGACGATTCTGTGCAATTTGACCGCTCACTTAACTCGGCCAAAATATAACGTTTTCAAGAATTGCATCGCGTTCAAGACGTCAAATTAATTGTGCGTCTAATATTTAAATATTATCTTCCAAAGCCTGCTATTTTCTTTTTATTATTTTTTATTTTTATTATTTAAAAAACGAATCTTTTACGTTAATCTTTTGTAGGACATTCTGTATATTTAAAAATACTTTTACAATATAGTTTTTTTTTTCTGCTACCTTTTGCTGACAATTTATCGTATATTTCAAGGAATATATATATATATATACTGCGTGGTTTATAAACCTTTTCAGTGATTTTAAAATATGATTTTTATACATTATTTCGTTTAAAAATGTATTTCTTCTTACTTGATCGTATCGAAATCTAATATCTTGACCAACTCTGTTAGGGTCACCTGGATATCCGCGCCCATTGTATCCATTAGATTGGTATTGACCGTATCGTCTGCTATTGTAAACGAAGGTCCTGTAATCCCTATCACCAGGATTAGGTACGTTGTATGAATCATAGGGATTGTTCTGTTGATAGTACAGTCCATCTTGATAATTTTGACATCTAACACTAAACAAACACAACACACAACAAAAAACCTGCACCGATAGTTTAACTGCGAATGTTTGAGGTTGTAACACCGCCATCGCCGTTTACCTGTGTGACGTAGCAGGTGTGTTTTAGCTAGAGAACTCATCTACATTTATTAAGAAAAGCTCGACACACAGTTACAAAATCTTATTTTGGTGCCAGTCGAAATAATTACACTACCAAATAAAACCATTGATAACTTTATCAGGGCATTATCTCTACTGATAAGCTATCTACAACACCTGTTATCACGCAAATCCCGTTTTATACTACACAGTGCAGTAATGTTTTATTTGTAAATTTACTTTGAACAGTACGTGGGCTGAGTTTTAATTGTATACAATTGAAATTATTTTATTTCCTCGTCTAGTCGATGTACGCGCTCACTCTGGCTGGTTCAATGAATCAAGAGTCAGAGCTAAGCTATTTACGTGAGTCATTCTGTTGAAAAGTAATTAAGACCGGCCGCTGACTCATTTGATCAAGTGATTAATGCCGTTAAATACAAACATAAGCTTGTTCGGACCAAGAATATTACGTATTATTAACGTATGTAAGGCTGCCCACACATTCATAAAGCAAAAACACGTTTCTACAAAACGTTTTTGACTCATCTTGTTAGAACGTGCTTTTTCATTGCTTTCTCCCTGCCGCAAAAAATAACCTCAATTTTATATTGTTAAAAACTGCAATATTACTAATTAAGATTTTATTTTGAACAACAAATTTTAGTTAGCAAAGCTTGTTTAGTTCCGCAAAGAACAAATTGCCGAATAGAAATTTTAACGTGAAAACTGATGATAAATAATTTGATACGTACGTTACTTACAACAAAGGTCAGTGAAAAAGTGGACAATAAATTTAAATTTTCCATGGATTGCTGCGTTTTTTTTTTTTTCAATGATACATACTTTACTATGGATTGACGACTGTAATCAACGTCCACTTTATACAAGCCTGATTCATTAGATGTGAGAACACCACGACTTGAAAATTGATTCACCTGAAATGCGGTCCGGCACAGAAATTCCCCATTTTAAGTTATTTTCGTCCTTATTAGTAAAATATAATAACTAGTACCTATTTTAAACTGAATGTTCGAAAATACCTAATGTCGCTGCATAAATTTTATGAGGACGTACAGTCAACAAAGATAAATGTCCACGGCGGCGACTTTATTCATAAGATGACATTAGGGGCCGTTATTCCATATCGGCCAATATTCTTCGTTTTTTTATGATTAGTAGTAACAAGAAAGGATTTTATTATAAAAACTGCAATTGACAAAAAGTTTATTGAAAATAATAAGTTTTTTTTTGGAATGTAAAATTACATACAACATAAGACTGAAGACCAGAAAACAAACAATTAACGAGGGACTAAAATAATTCATAATTAAAACTATAAATAACAATATTGTTTTTTTTTTCCTTTGAATAAAACTAATTTTCCACTTCTTAACATTTTCTACACTTTTCCTGTCTTTTGTTCGAAAATATTGTTTAAAAAAGAATTGATGCTAATTTACTCAAGTTTAAAAACTGTTTCTAAGTTAAGAAAAATAAATAAACTTGAAGTAAGAAATTTAATTAACTTTCTGTCAATATGATAGTGTTACTTATTCTTCGTATATAAAATTATCACATTAAAAAATACAAGATACCTTGGATGCGTACATACTATAAACCAATATCTTTTTTTGTACAAATTGTAGTTTAAAAATAGAGTGCAAATTGAAAATGATATTCACGTACATATATTGAAAGTGTTTATAAATACAAGCAATAAGGTACCATTTCTCTTCTGGTTAAAAAACTAAATTAAATAAATAAATAATTGTTGATTTCCTTATAGAATTAATTTCTCTATGATTGATCAAAATCACAACTAAAATTGCCCATGTCTGGCTGCAGTACAGACATGTTTAAAGCTAATATAAACCGTAACACATTAAAACGTAAAATATGAAATACAGGAACGAAAAAGCAATTAGTATTTAAATTTTATTATGCAAAAGGGATGTATGAAAAAGTAATTGCAGTGATAGGAAAATATAATTGTCATACAAATACCTTTTAATTATGTATCACTTTATATTATGTATTAGAAAATAACAACACAATGACACTAAAAAGAAAAGCAACTGTTCAGGTAAAAAAAAAAGTTATTAATCTAAATTTTATTATCTACACTTATTAAAAGAATATAAAGTATTATACATACTAAAAGAAAATTTGTATGAACAATGACTAAATTTCTAACATTATTATATCTTTAAACTTTATACAACAATGTTTAAAGGCTTGACTATGTAAAAAAACTGTACAAGTTAAATCTACCTGTACATTATATACAGACGTTTGTTACGGATAAGTAAGTCTCTTATTTTCAACTTAAAATCTTGAATGCTTGTATTCACAATACTTTCTCGAGGCTTTCTTCAATAAAGGCAATGCAATTACCCATTCTAAGTGGTCCTTTATTGAAGGAAGCCTCGAAGAAGTACTATGAATATAGGCATCATACATCTAAAGAACACTGAGATCTAAGAAAAAATTTAAATTTTCAGATGCAATTTAGTTAAGTAAAAATCAATCATATAAAAAAAAAGTCAGCTGCATAAAAACTACCAATAGGTTTGACTTTACAAATTTTTTTTTACAAAAGCTTATGTAAATTTCTACATTTTTATACACTATGTACAACTGAAGTTAGATCACTTTAGCGTCTCTAACTTGAATTTTAAATATTATTTCTGGTTGTCCATGTCTTTTAATATGTCACCTAGAACATCAATTGACTGTGATAAACGGTTTTTCTTTATTTTTTGCGGTCTTGATCTTTCATGTGGCAATTTTTTAACTGGGTATGGTGCTGATTCTCCTGTACAATTCTGACTTGAATCAGATGTCCAAGTACTGAAAGATCCTGTACTTCTTGAGGAATTAGTGTCTATTGTTTGGGTTGTAGATGTTGGCTCTAATGACGTCGAACTAGATAAAGGAGCACTTAAATCTTTTGTTTCCTTGGAGTCTTTATGTTTGATTGTTTCCTGACTTTTCCCAGGTGGACTTTTCTTGTATTCGTGTTTGCTGGACCTATGTTTATCGTGGGAGTCCTTTTTATCGCGTTTTGATCTGTCTTTGTCTGTACTTGACGAAGAAGAACTCAACACCTTATCACGTTTTTTATCATACTTATGACTCTTATGTTTATGATGATATTTATCACTTTTACTATGATGTGAAGATTTTTCTCTATCATCATGTCGGTCAGTCTTATGTTTATCTTTTGATTTTTCTTCGTATTTAACTTTGTGTTTATCTGAGTCACTGTGAAACTTTTCATGTCTGTGTCTATCTGCTTTAAGTTCTTTATTTTCTTTGTAAACCTCACTTTCCATGCGATCAGCAGCTGAAGCATTTGTTTCACACGTTTCAGTATCATAATACTGTTTCAGGCGAACATGCCAAGCTGGAAGAGAAAACGAAAAAGGTTGCTTTTATTTATAACAAAAAAGAAAAACTTACCTATACTAGTAACTGCAGTGACTGTCCTGAATTGATGAATTATATTTCTCGGAAGAAAGTATATATCATTATCGTACAAGTTAATCCGTGCATATTTAATTCCATCACGACGTAACTGATTTAATTTAGCGTCTTCAATCCAAGTAACACACTGCAATACACAGACATATAGTAGGTAAAATATAAGACACTGAGTAATATTTTACCTGTGAAATTGGAGGCTCGTGCAAGTCTAGCTGCAGCTTCTCAGATAAAACTTCGAAATCTTCAGCATCGAAAGCAACCACATCCTTGGTAATTCGATTAATTTCACCTTCATTTCTACCTCCATGAATTGCTTTTAAAATTCCAACTGCCGCTGTTGTCTTCCGATCCAATCCATGGCCTACATGATCTGCATGAGCCTTTGTTCTATCTTCAAATAGATGTTCACGAGCTTCTGATTGCCTCGGTAAGTATTGTAAATTACGCAATTCATTAATTCCTGTTCTGTAATTCAACGTAAAAAATGTACAGTAACACAGTTAAATAGTATGTAATTAAAATGGGCGAATATTTATATAATCATCGGTATATTTTCATGTTAATTTTATTTATTGAATAAAAAATTTAATAATTGAAACCAAACGTGGCTTAACCATAGATTCTTGAGTTCCAAAGATGACCTAACCGTATATATTCATTAAGCGATTTTGATTCAAAATTAATTAACTTCGCTTATAACTGCAGAATCCGAATTATATTTTTCCGCTGTGATTTGTGATTTTCCTTTTATAAATACCTTATTTTGAAGTATTCATAATATTTTATTGGAACATTTTCATCAACGTGAAAATACTTTTACCTATGTACACATTTGAAGTACACCTAAGAAAAAAAATAATTAAAGACAATAATTTGCGTGAAGCACAGGACAATCCTAGAATGTCCCGCCCGTTACGTAATTATTGTCTTTAATTATTATCACAATCTATATTATACTGGGTGTCTCATAACCTACGGAGGAAATTGAACGGGCAGCTGTAGGAGATCAAAATAAAGCTTTTTTCTTAATTCGCTTTTGACCAAAACCCAATAATAAGAAAATTTTAGCAGTTTAACTGTCTTCATTTCTTCTTTAATTTACACCTATGGCTTCTTAATTAAACAAAATTATTTCACAAACTGCAACTTTACTGTCAAATGAACTCTAAATTTATCGAAACCGCCACTCATAAAATGTTTATGTGAATCTATTTCCAAGTTTTATTTTAATGAGCAAGGCGGTGCACAGCAATACGAAAATCCGTTTTTGGGCATTAAAAGAAATCATGAAATAGCCGCAACTTTTATGTGACTACATTTATTTAGACAGTTGTTTCATGTAACGCAATATTCAATTAACTCTTAAATATCCAAAACTTGAATTTAAAATGTGCAATATTACTTCAGGTAGTAATCTTTGTTTCTTAAGTAATTTCACTTCAAATTCTTGTAACTTTTTGGTTATTGCTTTTTTACTAAAAATTTATTGGGAAAAAAGCTTTAATTTGATCTCCCCTAGCTACCCTTTTAATCTCCTCCGTAGGTTATGAGACAGACACCCAGAATAGATGCTGTTACCAACGCAAAAAAAAAAATAATCCAGTACAGTTTTAAGACGTAAACGCTATTACTTGCTAATATGGATGGAGTATTTGAAAAATCATATTTTATTCTTTTTGGTCAAGAAATATGTAGATAACGTTAACATAATTGAAAAATGTTATTGCCAGGAAATTCGGTTCTTTTCAGTGGTTGTAGCAAATGTGCATTTGGTCTCCTAGTCTGTTGCTTCATTATTCATTTGTTGTTGTTTATCTCCAAGTGTTAACACCTTACACCTTATTTATACTGTCCTTATTTCTACTGTACATGAACATACCGTTTACGTTTGTTTGGTGAACGAACATTATCTGCAGTAGGTACAAGTTGTTCCCCTGGCCTGCACCATAAAATCGGTCCATCATTTGATTCTTGTCGATTCATATGAACCACTGATAAAGCACCCCATGGCATTGTCTGTAATAAAAAGAAGTTAATATACCCCACAAATATTTTGTTTCTTTTTTACATTCACTCTAACCATCTAGGTATGTCAATTATGTGAAATATTCGTTAATTGTTTTGAAGTGTGTTTCAAAAAAAAGAAAAAGAAAAAATTCTGAATACGTTTAAAAACATCCAAATCTACCGTTTAGGGCAGTTGTCGTAACATAGCGTCTGGGGGTCTAATACCATAGGTATAAGATGACCTTTTCTTTTTAATGTGACATTTACCAAATTATAAATTTGCACTGTTCGATTTTATTTTTAATAATTTCATCATTCAACTTATCCTATCAAATATCTATTCAATTTAATAAATATAATTTTATAACTCACCATATTAAGGAAAGGATTTTCCTCTAATCGATCGAGTAAATCAGGGAAATAGCCTCCAACTTCTTCATGAGCAGTTCCAACTAAACTTACTTGGTGTAAAGGCCCATATCGAACAGTTCCACTTTCATAATGCTTCACAACATGCTCGTTGTATGCTGCTAAAGTTGTCGTTTCAAGATCAGAAGTCCTGTTAAGTAAGCCATTTTTTACAGTCAACTGAGGATAATGTTCGGCCATATATTCTAATAAGTCAGGAAGATAAGAAGCAGCACCATGGACGATGGCCATCACATAGTGGGCACGGCCATTAGAATCTTCACCAAATGCAAGTCTGAAATATTCACTCACGAGTTCCTTCATCGCATGCTTATCTAAATGCTTTATTTCATCTTGGTATGTGTGGATTACTTGAGCTCCACCATTTGTGTGTGTTTCGATGTGATAGTATTTTCGATATTTCAATTTCATCTGTAAAAAATCTCATCATCACAAATTCGTTTATATCAACTGCTTCTCAATAAAAAGAGAATATAAGGAACGGTAATCGTGCGTAAATTATATAATATTTCTATGTTCATTGATCGCACTGCTATAAATGTAAAGATTTAGTTACAAGTAGCAGTTTCGGTTGTTGTGGATTTGCCTAGCATTCCCTGAACAGCTGCTTAGATTCTATTCAGGGTCTCCTCAGCAAGGCAGTAGCTTGTGAACTCCACTGCAATTTAACTGGTCTATTCTAGTTAGTATACCTTTAGTCCCATTTGTTGGTTAGTGGGCGCACCACTTATTTAGAATGTATTGAATAATAAATTCAATTTAATTTAATTTTGGAATCTGTGCTTTTGTGCACGTGAAATTAAAAAAAAAAATTTGAAACATTGTTATTTTAACCAAAAAGGCATACCCAAATTAACTATGAGGCCTATACTGACAAATCAATGTGAGAAGTCGTCTAATTATTCGACTTGCCCTGTTGACTAATTAATCGTCGCGTCGACTTAACATTAATAGACTCGATCTGTAGTCGACTTGCATTAAATCATTTTATAAGCCCATCTCTAATTTCTGTGTTATATTCTGACCTGTTTCGCAGATGTATGTGCTGTATTATATATCAATGACATAAGTATTATTATTTATTTAATTAAAATTGTGATTAAGGATTACAAGAGTTTCTTACACAACTAATTTTAAAATTTCAAATTTGCATTTTTTTGACAAATATATAAAAATAACACTTACTTCTGAAGGAGGATGTGAAACATTTCCGCTGAGTAATAGCATAGGCCTGGGTTCAAAAAGTTTAATATAATGTTTGGTGGGGTCTCTCGAACTTGTTTGGACTCCTACAGATGTTTTATAGGTTTTCTTGCGATGGTCGGAGTGTCTGCGTTTATCACTTCTATGACAACCACGCTCAGATTTTCCGTGGTTATCAGATGATCGAGTTCCATCAGATTTTTTTTCTTCTTTCTTCCGATTGTACTTTACATCTTCAACTAATACCTTGGTATCTTTTGGACTGAGTGTAAGATCTAGTTTAGCTAATTTGGTAGGAATGGGAATGTTGTCAACTGATCTTGGCCGTTTGATTCCACGTTTATTAACAACCCTGGGTTTGTCATTAATGTCCCATACAACAGTTTCAACGGACCTTGTTCTTTGAGCCTTGCGTGGGGATTCCTTCTCACCAGAACTGTATTCTGAACTGGAAGTTATACAGAATTCCATTTTCGCAAGGTTCACGTTAGTTTGTAATTCAATTGCCGTTAATAAGTCTACACCCTTTTTACCTTCTAACAACCTGTAGTCAATTTTTTCTACTAAGGCAGAAGGACGAGACTGTTTAAAATACTTCATCTCTATAAATGGTTCTTCTTTCATTTGTACCACTTCCGGTTTTATTAAAGGATTTGTAATTAATGACGTAAATGGACCGTCTTCCAACTTTTTCAATTTAAATTTACTACAAAACTTGGAAGTTTTTATGAGTGTTTTAGTTTTTTCAAGTTTAACTGAGGTGTTTAAAGATAATTTAGGATCAAACTTAGCATGTATATCTTTTTTTGACAACCTTTTCATAGCATCACAGTCACCGTTTTCTTTCAAAAACACTTGAGAATTACTTTCCAAACTACATCTCCTGTAATCGCTTATAATGTCTCCTTGTTCCAATAATTCTTCATGCAATCCAGTATTATTGCTATTATTTTCTTTCTCACTAATTTTTGTATCTACTTCTATTACCGCACTATGTATATTATTGTTTATCGTGTATTCTGAACCATTATTTAACTCAAGTTCAGAGGACGAATCATCGGCAGATCGTTTTCTTGCCAGCGTAATGTTATTAATAACTTCGTCTAACACAGGCTTTACATGTAAAACAGGGTCATCTATGTGCATTGCAGTCTTTCCATCATAAGTAAACTCACATTCTTCTTTCTCTCTTGAAAAATCACACACAATATACGCTGATGTATTGTCTGACAGGTCTGGAGAACAATGACTTAATGGCACCGTAGCCGTTGTTGTGGCATACTCTGAATGTTTGGTGCTTTCATCTAAAGCAACAAAATGAGTTTGTAATTAAAAATTATTCAATAATTTATATATTTATATATTTTTATATATATATACAAAACACGCTTGTTTATAATTAACTTACCAGCATTACTAACACCATTTCTCAAAGTGCTGTTTTTCACAGTACAAATGCAACTGGCAGAACTTCTTTTGCAAACATAACACACAGGAATTTCTTCAGTAGTCGCCGTATTTACTTCGTTGTGTAACAGTACGTTTTCTTCTGCAGGGATATCATCGTTTGACGCCATGGTTTCACTCTAAAAGCCTGGATAAGGTGTTTGTTGTTTAATTAACAATTATCACACTAATTTGAATTTATTCTTCTTCCAGTAAAACAACATTTATGCGGTATTTTTTAAAAGAAACCTCTTGCAAAATTTCTTTAACTTTTTCTTTTATTTCACAAAAGAGCAAGTTTCTAATGTACGTTTTCACTTGCCGCCATCTTCAGAACCGGGTTCGACTACACAATACAGTGGCGTTCCTAAACTGACCGAACACTCTAATGACACATTTGTCGAATACAAAATGCAAATTTATCAGATTAATGTACCTCTGCAGTTCATTATAATTTATCGTTTAAAATAATTCTTCATGTAAATTAATGTCTATTAATGTTAATTCGGGCTAATTATTTTAACGCCGACAAGTGAATCGGCGATACGCCACTGTCATTCATTGCCAATATCAAAGAACAGAAGTTTCTAAATGAATACATTTTTAGACAATATTTTTTGAAATCTGACATAGTTTCGAAAATTAATAGTAGAATAAACTATTTTATACTTTATGAAATTGAATGATACCCATGCAGTTTAATTGCTTTAAATGAAAATCATATTCACAAGCGTAATGTACAGCGTGCCGTTAGTCACGTAGGCTCTTACGGCGGGAAATATAAATGTCATCACAACTTCACAGCGCTTTCTGGAGACTACACTACTGCGCACGGTATCAAGGATACGATGTATTTTCATTTTATTTTACCCTACGTAATCACATTAAACACATTTTTATGGTCTGAAGAGCCACCATAAGCCGTTAAAAATTTGCTTGACTTTTTCATTTGGCGCCATGCGTTCTCCCAACTTGAACTGACGTTAAAAGCCTAGTTCTCATTACATTCGTTATTCGACGTCCGATGTACGAATCGGATAAGACAAACGGACGTGCGAAACTGTTCGATCACATGTGTTCGAATTTAGTTGTCCATTTTAGTAACATATATAGGAAATTTGCTTTGACATCTAGTGATATTACTGCTTATGTATTGACACTACAATGTGCTATAATTTTTATTTCGGTGTGGAAGGAAGAAAAAAAATACACTTAACCACCTGTTTAACTGTTTAGCCACAAAATATCTTTTACCTTAACCTATAATGAGGATTAGTTTGTTAACACCACGGCCAGCTGAATTGATATATCATATACGGTCAGTCCAAAGAGCAATAAAAAATGAAAAGTGAGTGTCCAGTGACTCCCTTAAATTCAAAACGAGTGTTAAATTACTGTCATCTTGAAATATTTGGTTTTGAGTTAATACCCACACTTACAAAAAATGGGAGAAGAAAATCTGAACAGTAACGTATTTATAATAATTTAAGTATCTCACGAAATTTAACATTCATTGAATTCACAAATCAAACAAATTTTTGCGCTAAAATATTTTTAAAATAATTGGCCAATAGGAGCGCGTTTCAGCAGTTGGACATCGAGAGTGCGTTTAGAAACTGCGCTCGAACGTGCGCCGGTCGTTCGAAAAGAAGAATGCAGGGAAGAATGTTTCAGACGTCACACCCCAGAGTGTTCTAGATAATTTTAAAATGAGATAATAAAAGCTTTGCGAAATCACGAAATAACTATCATCGAATCATATTTTTTATATATGCATAGATTTTTACCGCCCCAGAGCGAAATGTTTGCATCGCAGTCCCTAGAAACTGAATAATACCCTGAGGTTTGATATTTCTATGCGATGACTGAGATCTGTTATTGATTGTTACGATGGTTCGTTCAAAAGACGATCCATTAACTAAACGCCGGCCAAATTGAAGTTTAACATAACTTAAATTTAATATCACATTTTACTTTGCTGTTCAACAACGTGCATTATGTTCATTGCGTTTTGGTCGTTTACTTCTGTCAGCTCAACGGAATGCAACTTAATTTTGATACTTATTAATTAAACTAAAGTACAAAAGTTTAAAACAGACTCTAACGACGAAACTATTTCTAGAATCGCATTGCAGTCAAGTCAACCCATAGATTTGAATTAGAGTCAACCTTTCATAAGCAAATAACCACAACTCCACAACGTAAAGAAATTTTTTTAGCCGGCTAAATTACATCACTATTTCTATTTTTAAGACACGTTTCGATTGAATTGCAGTTGTTTGCAGGTGAACTCTCAATTAATAATTCAGATCTGAGCTGTTTTGTTGCAATGACTATGGAATCCAGATTCAAACCATTCGAATCTTGATTTAAACTTCTAAGCGATAGATAGCAAGCCGGTTTCAAAGAAGCACTAGACACCAGCATTATTATAGTAATTTTTGTATGTGGTAGATGGTAAGAAAATGGCGGAATTTGTATGACATGCGCATTGACGTGCGTGTAAAGGTGCGCATAGTGAATTCCTCGTGCAGTAATAAGCAAGCCGGCCATATTGGTCTGAATGAGTGCGTGAAAACATAAGGCTAAACGAAGCCAAAAATAAATCTTCCAACATCTTAAAGTTGCGAAGAGTTGTACCGTGGTTTATTATCATGGAGAACTCGTACGGTATTGGTATTGCTAATAGGTACGCTCTTTTTCTGGATGATGAATCGGATCCGTTAGAAACACTGAAATTAAAGGAGCAAGAAAAAGAACTGAAAAAGAAAACCAAGGTGGCTGAAAAGGAAAACAAAGTAAAAACGGAAGTTCCCGTCAAGGGTAAATCTGCACCGCTTCAGAAAAAAGCAATAAAAGAAACTCCAAGTCAAAAGGTTCAAGAAAACAAACGTGAAGGTGAGTTGATTATAAGTAAAATGACGGCCATACTCTTGTATGCACATGTGATTCGCTGAAGGAATGAATTACTTTACTTACGTTAATAGCAGTGCTGTGTATGTATCCATCAACAAAAGTTCAAAAAATATTGAATTGCAGAAGGAAAACCAAATCATCAGAGGTCTAATGATAATAAACCAGATCGCGAACGTACTTATAACAAATTCAACGAAAATCGTGAGGAAAGAAATAATAGACGTAATCGAGAAGATAAATCTTATAATGGACCTTCAGAGAATAACAGGTCAGTATATTTGGTTATTTGAAATCACAATGTTACTTTAGTGTGTTGTTAGGGAAGACAGACCACGAAGAGAGCAAACTGGTGACAATTTTGAGAATAGGAGAGGACGACCTGTAGGTAATAAAACTGGTGGGCGAGGAGGACCTAGACGTACTTTCGATGATCGACGAGGAAAACGGGAATTTGACAGGCAAAGCGGATCTGATAAGACGTAAGTTACTTTCTATGGCTTTTTTCTTTTTAAATAAACAAGTGTTATTTTTATTAATTATGATTATTCTGTCGACATATATATTGAAAACAGGCATGGTTACAGAGGAGTCAAGCCAGTTGACAAACGTGATGGTGGAGGAGCTCATAATTGGGGATCTCACAAGGATATTATTGAGTAAGTTTTTTTTTTTTTTTTGTAATAAACAAAACATTCAATTTTCGTATATTTTTATTCATGCAGTGAGGCTGATAAAACTAACGAAGACGTTGCTTGGGACGGAGAAAAACCTGAACCCCCTGTAACACCTGGCGAAACAAAGTGAGTAAGATACTTGTTCCAGCATGTACTTCATATTTCAATTAGCTAAGTTGCTTACTTATGTAGTTAACTCTTCGTATAAACCTTTATTATTTATAAGTACAAAGTTTTTTTAATCTCAAACCAGACAGAAATATGATGGGAACACACTCAACGTTTCCCTATAGATTTACAGCTTCGTCAGGAGTGAAAAAAGTTGAGTGTGTTCCCATCATATTTCTGTCCGGTTCGAGTTTAAAAAAACTGTGTACTTAGAATTTTCATCGGACAAGAATCAACTTCAATTTATTATTTATGTTAAAAATGAAAAAATAGTTTCAAATGAAGTATTTTTAAATGTACTGGGTGTTCACTTTGATTGTACACCACCCAAGGAATTTCAATGCAATTATTTTTATCTGCTTTCCTAACTAATGCCTGACAGAGACAGGTTATCATAGTAAATGTTTATTGGTTAATTTGACACTTGTCTGTCATTATTTCACAAATTTTGTACAAGAAATATCATCATGTAATACGGGCATAATGTTCCATTTAATGTTGATTCATAAATAATAGGTATGTTTCTGTGAATATTAAAGTAACAGTGTAAATACTATTTGAGCGATACAACTAATACTGAAAATTACTGTGTTGCTGAGTGATTATTTAAAAATAAAATATTTAAATATGGAGTTACCTGCCTAGCTTTACTACTTAGCGAAAGTTATTGTTTGACAGACAACAGATAGAAAAAACACCAAATACCATTTTTAATTGCTTGTTTTATATTGATTTTGCATCTTAAGTTTCAAATGCCCAAACTGTTTTACGAGTGCTTAGTTACATTAATCGTTGATCAAAAAAGAAGATAGTACCGATTACTTGAATTTGATTCACGTCTCATGTAGTATTTCAGAGGACACTAAATTTTTGCGTGCTGAGATCATAATATTTAGATATTCGATTATAAATACATTCCTTAAATTTTTAAGTTTTTTTTTTTTTTAACGATTATAGAGAACCGGAAGTAGAAACTGAACCTGTACCAACTGAAGAAGAACCCCGGGAATTGACACTGGATGAATGGAAGGCTCAACGTGCTGGTCGCTTGAAGCCTCAATACAATATTCGCAAAGCCGGTGAAGGAGAGGACCAAAGTCAGTGGAAGAAAATGTATGAACTTAATAGAAAAAAGGACGGTGAAGATGAGGTATATTTTATCAAAAAATTCAAGTTTAGTGCTTATTTTAAAAAGTCTAAACAGGAATCTGAAGAAGAAGAATATGATGCATCGGAATACCCTCAACGTGTTGGAAGGCAAAAACATCTATTGGACATAAATATTCACTTCTATGATAGCAGACGGGGAGGTAGTGGACGTGGACGCGGAGGTAGAACTGGCGGAAGGGGTGGACGTCCAAATCGAGATGCTCGTGGTAGTGACAGACAGAATGGAGGTGCTGGAGGGGGAAATCGTTACCGTGGCAATGATGAACAAGTAAATATTTGTTTTCTATAACGGAGCAAAAATAATAACATTTTGTTTCAGGGAGATGAAAGAAATGATACTCGCGGGGCCCCTAAAGTGGACGATGAGCGTGACTTCCCCTTCCTTGGTTAGATGATTGTTCAGAAAACTTTCAGGTCTATCGTGAAAATTGCATTCTCCTTTGAAGTAATTTGTTACATTGGTACAAACTTCATTAACTAGCCAAAAAATATAAAGTTTGTTATTTAGAATTTATAGTGATTTTCAGAATCATTGTAGACTGTGTGCCCAATGGGTGATGGTTACTAGTCAGTGTTAAACTGCATTGTTACTTCAATTACTAAATGCTCATGTTGTACAGTCTACGTATTGATAACACATAATTATCATGTGTCATATTGTATTATTCTTGCGAAATATTGTAAATATTCTGTTTGTTTTCTTTTTACATGTTTTTGTCCGCGTAGAGTGGCAAGAAAATATTATTATTAATATTATTGAAACGTAACCCTCAGAATATACATAACGTAGACGTTTGCTTCATGGGCAACTTATTGGCACCGGACTCTTTTCAAAATTCGTGGAGAGTTGTATAAATTAAAAATAACATTATTTTCATATGCTTGACTGATATCATTTTTGCGATAGTGAGGTTCACACCAGGGTTTTAAAAGTACTCTTAACTTAATGATTAAAGAAATTTTAAAGTATATTCACATAATGTAAGATTATCAATTTTTCGTCCCAGTTACTTTCCAACACTGGTGTTCCTTAACCGTAGCTGTATATACATAATCGTAGACTAAATGTTTGATGTCTCTACATGATTATAAGTTACGTTGACATCAGAAAATGTTATTACTGATTTTTTTCGGTGATATCTTATGTGCTTGATTGCCTATTTACTGGCCACCGAATATTCTTAATAAAAGATGTTTCAGGTCATCTTCCCTTTGAATATTAGGATGAGATTCCGCTCATATTTCTCATTATATATACAGCGTGTTCGATTAAATTAATCTATATTCATTATGAGCATAATCTCATTCGCTGGTGCTAGTGGCTTACTTATATTTCAGCCAGATCTATTTTATTGAGCTTTAGCTTGCTTAATAGCCTACAAGGAAATATTTTAATTACATTTGCATTTTTCAGCAGAACCAGAAAAGCGTTAAGATTAAAAACGTTTATTTATTTTTTTTTCTGAGAATTCAGTTTGACTAAGATATTAACAAACTGCATAGTGTTTATGTTTGGCTAATATTAAAGTTTTATAATATTTAATAGATATGAAATAATTGGTTTCAGGATTGATTTTAAGTTACTTCGTGATATTTTATTTTTATCACCAATAAAATGATTCTGTAGTGAATACGTTGCAGTTAAGGTTAGGTTTTAGAGTGGCATCATTTGCGCTTGCTAAATGATATTGTGTGTTTAGCAATATAATTTGATTTGTACTTCATAATATGTATTTGTTACATATAATTAAGAATTCTGTTTATCATGTGTATTTTTTTTTAATTTCAATAAGTTGCTGTGTCATTTAAGATATTTTTATTTGCAATGTGAATATTACGTAAACGATCGACGATTACATAATATTCATATTCACGTTTTATAACTGTTTAACATTGTACGACACATTTGCAACTTTATGTATACTATGTTCGTAAATTAATTAATAAACGGCATACATACGTTTCATCTTGCATATGGGATGTCACAGGTAACAAGGTAATAATGACCATCATCAATTTGCACTAAAGTAGAAAATGTATTATACATTTAAACTACAACCAATGGATTTATACATAGAAATATTGAAAAATGGTGTTTTATTTTTATTTTTGTGATATATAATTAGAACGTGTCCTAAAATTAGACTTTGAATTTTAAATGCATACAGTGCTAGTCTAAAGTTCCTTCCTCCCTATTAATTTTGGAACCAAGTAAGATGTTTCTATTTTCCGTTTTTAAACTTTAGAGCAACAATCATCACATTTTTTTGTGCATCTTTATTTCGATACATTTTGACAGTTTAGTTCTTTTCGGTTTGAAGTGATGGATTTTTATTTGTTTTAGTATCTATAAGTCCGCTAGAAATAGGGATTTTATAAAAAAATATCCGATATTTAAGAAAACAATTACATTTATTTTATTATAAAATTATGCGATTTTTAGGGTTAATAATAGACAATTATTATACAAAAAATGAAGATGTAATTAATACATTTTATTAATCGTGTTCTCCCGTTACATATGTAAAATCTTATATAATTTTATATTAAAGAAATCACGCGTAATTTCATACAGCATGAACAATATACAGTAATCGCCTAAAAGTTTGCAATATATGGGAAAATTTTTTATTATCGATTTTTTTCTAACTGCAGCAATAGTTTGTGCATGTTCGATAACCAAACGTAAGCTGAACAGATCCCAGTGAGCAACTTTTAGCGTGGCTAAATATAGCACTTATTTAAAATACGAAAATTTAAAAACTAATTGTGGAATTGTTTGACATACTAGACAAAATTTTAGTAGGAATCGTTAAGTATTTACAAAACGGGTCTCTTGGTTGCCAGACAAAATTTTCTTCGGCCTAATATTTCGGAGAAAAAAAGATTTTCGATATTTCTTGTTTTGCATTTAACTCTTGCCTGCTGATGTCTTAAAGCTTTATTCTCACTTATCGACTTGCAATGCACGGGCGCGGCACGTGCTCAGCAAATAATGCAACCTATTAATTTTTCATCTATTTCGGATGAACAATTAACTTTTTGCTGACTTTATATCATTTCTGTCAAGCTTATTATAATACTAATCTAAACTCTGCTACACGCAGAATCGGCGCGGTAAGTATTCGGCAAATATTATTAAAAAGAAACCCCGCTTGCAAGCAGCGTGCTTTCCCGGGCCGGTGCCCGCGTAATGAGAATCCAACCCGGGAAAAGCATTGAATACATAGGTTACAATATTTGCCGAGCACGTGCGGAACCCATTCCTTGCCCGTACATTGCAGGATAGTGGGAATCGAGCTTAAGCTTGATTCTCACTATCCTGTCGTGCCGTGCCCGTTCCGAGCCCGTGCATTGCAAGTCGCTTGCACGATAATGGGAATAAAGCTTTATTCATTCATATTCATAAAAAATTCTTACTGGAATAAAATTTGCTCTTGAGTTTTGAATGCACGAGAAAACTTTGCACCAGTAACGTGAAAAATCGTCTGAAATTCTTTTGTGCATGCAGCAGGTACTTTACCCAAGAGCAAATTTGATGATTTTAAAGACTACTTGGGCATAAATGAATTCTTCAAGTCATTTATTAAACAGGATTCGAAAAGTTGTTTATAACGACAACGTATCGACAGCTCAGGAAGTCTGGGTAGGAGTACCCCCAGGGAAGTATTTTAGGTCCATTACAGTTTTCTATTTATACGAGTTTCATGTTCAATGTTATTTTTTTGCTGATGATACTCGGCTTCTACATTACTGGATCAAGTTGTATCGCAAACTAATTCAGATTTATCTGAGATATTCAATTCGCCAACAAATCATTGCTTGCCGCTTAATCTCAGGAAGTCATGCGTTCTTTCGAGTAATTCGGTTTGAACTGATATTAATGTACGCATAGATAGACCGACGCAGGAAAAGTAACCGCAGAGTAAAACCGAAGGACCAGAGAGTTACATTTTTACTAGCCTGCATTTTATGAAGTCGCACTTAACCTTAGATTAGGTAAGAGAGAGGATGCCTTACGTCGTATCTAACGCACGACCGACCGCTGTTGTCGCAAAATACCAAATCAAGGACACTTGCAATTGCACAAACGCGTGAATTTCGGTGTTTTTGCTATAATAGTGAATAAAACAGATACTGATAGTTTATAGAAACAATGTGGTGCAATGTGTAGCAAAGCCGGACCAAGAAGAAAGAGCCCGCCAAACACGTTGCATCTAAGGTGAATTTCGGTGTTTTTGCTGAAATAGGAAATGAAACAGATACTAATAGTTTATAGAAACAATGTGCAGTGTGTAGCAAAGCCGGTCGGAGAAGAAAGAACCCGCATTTCCCCATTGGAACGTACAATTCCGGCAGAGTGTACGTTCGGGCACGCGGAATGTACATACCAGTGGAAAACGCTATTAGAAAAACTCTTCAGCGTTGCGGTTACCTGAACGCGACCTATATTTTAGAGTTAGTAGTTCGAACGCACCCACAATAAATTGAGTACTGGTTCGTCCATTAGCCAGTATGTGGCACTGACGAAAATGTAGTTTGTACCAATCATATCGTTTTATTTGAGACGCTGGAATTATAAGTTCAGTTCGTTCCGACGAGGTGTGTATTAATACTTTTACGCATTAAAAGTAAAGGTAAAATAAATAATACTATTAATTAAGAATAAGAATAAAATTTTAATTAAGATCTTAATTAGATATACAAATAGTAGGAGACAGGGATGAAAGTGTGAAGGTAGGAAGAAGAAGTAAGGTTAGCTGTTTGAATTGAGAGGAACGATTCTATTGGCGTCGAGAGTAGTGAGTGCAATGTGATCGCATAATGGCGGGTAAGGTGTTGCGGTGGAAATTAGTAAGTGATCCTACGGGACCACAACCTCGGCCAAGACATGGACACAGAGCTGTAGCCATAAAGGATCTTATGGTCGTATTTGGTGGTGGAAACGAGGGGATCGTTGATGAACTCCACGTTTACAATACAGGTATTGATATGTATTGCGGCCATTAAATATGGCGCGCGCGTGTTGTTATTTATACTTTTTATCTTGAACAAAATGACATAAAGTCTTCAAGTATTTGTATTTAAAGGGCTAGTTCAATAGCTGTCAGCATCAGATTTGCGAGCAAAACGTTAAAAGTAAATATCGGAAGTTTAAGTTATTTCATACAAAAATACAAATGGCGGCGCATACAAACTTGCAAATCAAACCGGGTTAGTGTATATAAACAAAAATACATGGTGGGAAAAATGCTCTATTTGATTCAAACAAAATAATTATTTCCTCTTCTAATTACAAATTTAAAATTTTAACATAAAATACTAGTAAACCATTTAAATTTTAAAACGTTTTTCAATTAGCTACAAATCAATGGTTTGTACCAATTATGAAAGGAGATATTCCTCCTGGTTGTGCGGCGTATGGTTTTGTTGTCGATGGAACTCGTCTGTTAATATTTGGTGGAATGGTTGAATATGGAAAATACAGTAACGAGTTATATGAGTTGCAGGTATATCACATAAGATATATGTTGTAGATGTGGTGGTTTATTTTATTTCATAGGCATCCAGATGGGAATGGAAAAAATTAAAACCAAAATCTCCAAAATTAGGGAGTGCACCTTGTGCTCGCTTAGGACATAGTTTTACTTTGGTAAATGACAAGGTATATCTCTTTGGGGGCCTTGCTAACGAAAGTGAAGATCCAAAAAACAACATCCCTCGGTATTTAAACGACTTATATGCATTGGACATTAGAAGTAATCCTGTACAGTGGGAAATACCTGTAACACACGGTCCTGCACCACCACCGAGGGAGTCACATACAGGCGTAGCATATGTAGATAGAATTAAAGGAAAATCATGTCTTGTTATATATGGTGGTATGAGTGGGTGTCGCTTAGGTGATTTATGGTTCTTAAATACAGACACGTTAACATGGAATAAACCTGTCATTTTTGGTCGTACACCTTTGCCAAGATCTCTTCACACGTCGACATTAATTGGCCAGAGGATGTTTGTGTTTGGAGGGTGGGTACCTGTGGCATCAGAAGATGCTAAAACTCCACCTAGTGAAAAAGAATGGAAATGTACTGGAACTATGGCCTGCCTTAATCTCGGTATGTTGAAATACTATAGATAAAATCTTACAATTAGAAAGATTTTTTTTATGTTTATGCTGTGATTGTTTAATGTTTGTTATTCTAGATTTACTTATGAATTTTCCTCTTCTATTTTTAATTATTCTAACAAATTCTATTACTTATTAAAATTGTAACTCTAAATTGTACTTTTAAATTTGTTTTTTCGGGATATAATTATTTTTACTTTAAATTCAAATGATAGTTATCATCAATAATTTTATTACATATTGACTAAACATGTCTATTAGAAGTTAGAAATCATCTACCATCTTTCTTCATTAATTAATTTACTCCAGACTCCAGACATTGTTAATTAAAATTAGTTAAAATTACATTGAAAAAAGTAGCCGCTAAAAAGAAGATTGTTTATTTTTATCCCTTGTTAAAGATTGTACATTTTGCTGTCACAATATTTTCTTCTGAAAATTTAAAGTAGATTTAACAATATCAATTATAAATTAAAAATAATTGATGATTATAATTTTCATTTTTTTCTTGTAATTGCACTTTTCTTAGTTCCTTTAATTATCTGTATTTTAAATCGGCATTTTTCGTGATGACCATGAAGGATTCACCGTCAAAAACAATTTCAATTGTTTTCTTGAGCTGTTAACGAGTTAGATATTATACTCTGAAGTTTCCAAATGTAAAATTATTATGTTGCAGAAAATTTTGTACCAAGCGATGATTTTTTTTGAAATAGGTACTGTTTTTAGCCACTTTAAAAATTACGCCGTATTTGTTGAAATTTGGTCTAAGTTTAACGAGAATAAACGGCTGTTGGTTGAGCGTTTTAAAGAAGAACTCCTTTTAACTTCTGTCATTATTTAGTAATTTATTTATTGCTTCTTCAGGACAAAATTAGAAATTATAAACAATGAACAACGTGATAGAAAAAGTTAAGTTAAGTACTAACTTAAAAGAGTATTTAAGCTAGCCATTGAAGGTAAGTTGTAAAAATGTTGTCGTTACTTATACAATAGTTGTGCATCACTTTACATTTTTATAGTTTACCTTTAATGGCTAGCTTAAATACTCTGTAAGTACTTAACCTAACTTTTTGTATCACGTTGCTCATTGTTTATGTTTCTAGAGTTTTGTCCTCATGGAGCAATAAATAAATTACGAAATATTGACAGAAGTTAAAAAGAGTTCTTCTTTAAAACGCGCAACCAACAGCCGTTTATCCTCGTTAAACTAACTTCGATTAAATATATATACATATTTTTAGAAAATTTAAATTGGGAAGATCTGGCTATTGGAACTTTTGATGGTACATTACCTTGTGCCAGAGCTGGACATTGTGCTGTAGGTATAAACACAAGGTTATACGTTTGGTCAGGAAGAGATGGTTATAGGAAAGCATGGAATAACCAGGTTAGTAGGTGGGGTATTACATAATTTTTCATAATATAATTTTATTTATTTATTAGGTGTGTTGTAAAGATTTGTGGTATTTGGAGGTAGATAAACCTCCAGCTCCTGGTAGAGTTGCACTTGTGAAAGCTGGTACACAATCTTTAGAAGTGAATTGGACTGGAGCACCTCAAACAACCACTTACATTCTTCAAGTAAGTGTCATGTAAAACCGTTATGAAAATGTTTTTTCACATGTTTGTTTACTTAAAGATCCAAAAGTATGACTTGCCACCTACAGCTGGTTTAACACCAAAACCTATAGTACAGCCACCTGGTATAAGACCTGTATTGACCTCTCCTAAAGGACAGGTGCCTAGTGGAACACTGACAAAAACAGTCCCAACTATAACACATTCGCCTACAGTTACAACAGCAAAAATTGTTTCTCCGTTGGTTAGAGGTATTTATTTTGTTTTACAATAAGAAATATATTTTAATATGTGCTGTCTTAGTACGTAATCCAACACCTAAAATAGTAGCCACAAATGCTTCAGTTATATTACCTGTTGTTGCACCTACAACAACCTCAAGTTCAGATGGAGTAGTGCCCACTAAAACCACACAAGGTGGAATGTCTGGGATACAAGCACTTGCTGCAGCTGCAGCAGCAACTCAAAAAATTACTGTGACCTCACCTCAGATAAAAATTGGTAAGTTGTAACAAATCTCTAATTCAGACATTTGTGGCAAAAATTATTGAATAATCTGAACTGAAAATAAAATTAAACGATGAGTTATTCTGTTTGAATAGCATCACCTGGTATAAAATTACAAACTCAAGCTGGTACTATAATTAGACAAACATCCCCACAGCAAGTAACGGGGAAGCAAGTGATAGTTCAAAAAGGTGGTGGAATTATACAGAAAGGCGGTGTACAACCCCAGATTGTTACTTTAGTGAAAACTAGTACTGGTATGACAGTAGCTGCTTTACCAAAAGGAGGTAGTCTGGTTCAAACACCAGGAACAGTTTTACAAGCAGGAGGCAACAACACCATAGTTAAATTAGTTCCACCAAATTCTAATAAAGTCCTGACTGCAGTAAAAACGATACCTTCAAATATGATACAAGTTAATAAACCTGGAGGAAAAATAGTTTTATCCAAGGGAAGTCCAGGTCAGCTTCCTACTATAGGCAATCAGCAAGTAATCGTAGTTAGTTCGAGTGCTGCAATTCGAAATATCCAAACTGTAACGAATGCACAAACAGTAAACGTTACACAGACGAAAACGTCTAATGTCAATGTTCAACCCATTACCAAGGGAACAGTCGCAAATTTGCAAAATGTAAAAATTGGTGGTAAACCAATTATCATGCCCATGGGAGTGGTTGGGACGCCCAAAACAGTTACGATTTCTAAAAATACCGTATGTATTTTACGGTTTCTTTTTTTTTTGGCTGAACATTCATGCTTCTTGAGGTTTTAGAAACAAGTAATGATTGGTGGTAAACCAGTAACAGTTCAAATGGCAGGAGGTGGCAATAAAACATTAACATTTGTGCAACCTCAACCAGGAAAAATTTTAAGATTGCCAACTAGTGCAACTGTTTCTGCTACAAATTCAGAACAGCCTAAGTTAATGGTTGTTACTCGTCCAAAACAACCAACTGCAACTCTTGGTAAGTTTCTTCATAACTATCCTAAATCATCAATTTTCTATATGATCTATGTTTTCTATTATTTGTAATTATTATTTTTTATGCTTTTATTATTATACATACATTATTATTTTCTTTTCGTTTTTGTTTCTGTTACACTTGCACTAACAAACAGTTTGTACTTAATTAGAATTTAACCATAACCTTGATAATGGAAAGGATAGATTAAACAGATACGTATGGGCGAAATAATTTAATTACATGTGTACTAATTATAGTTTTTTTTTTATTTCAAGGCCTCAATAATAGAAGAGAGGATGATTATATGAAGTTCAATTTTGAATTGAAATTTATTTGATAAACGGGAGTAACACAACTAACTTTTTACTTTTTTTTAGAAGTCCGAATTAGTATTATTTTCTTTTTCGGTTTCTCTCTATTGTCTAACAGTGATTTATGTTTCAGCTTCCACTTCTTTTGATGCACCGGCTACAACTGATGCGGCTTTAGCTGCACTTGCTGCGGAGGCTGGTTTAATCGATCCCGAACCAGACAAAGAAATTATTAGTGACACTGCACAGGTGGAGGAAGAGAAAACTGGCGCAATGGAAACTGAGGAGGACAAAAACACAAACCAAGTGCCAATGGAAACAGAGGTTGTTAGAGGTGGTGTGGGATTATTTGGTGGAACACCGCGTTACATTAAACTAGGCCTAAAGGGTGGTGGATCTAAACGACTTGGTCCTTTACTGAGACCATTTGTGTACAGGGGTGGTTTGAAAGGAGGAGGTAGCAAAGATTTCTCTGAACAGAACAATTCAAATCACGATTCGTGCGTTGCTGAAACACGAATCGAGAATCATGCTCCCCTAAATGGTACAATTAAAACAGAAAATTGTGATATTGACGTTAAATTGGAAATTGAAGAGCATATACCTAGTGCGAAAAATAATGTGATCGAAATCAAAAAAGAAGAAGAACGGTCTTCAAAGACGCAAGAAAATATCGTTAATAATATAAACAGTGATAGTGCAGACCTACTATCTGAAATTAAAAAGGAAGAAAATGGTGATGCCTTATCTGCCTTAGCTTCAGCTGCCGTTGATCTTTCGAAGGATATAAATCATAAGACTGATATTGTTATTGATAAAGTAAAAGACGCAAAGGATATTTGGTTTACAGTAGGTTTTATCAAGGGGACTAGTTTTGATGTACAAAATTATATTTTTTTGGAGGACGATAGTTCCAATTTTAAAGAAGATGACCTACCTGATATTCGTCACATCCCTCGTTTGAACGTAGAATCTGGCACTGCTTATAAATTTAGAGTGGCTGCCCTTAATTCTGTGGGCCGAAGTGACTGGAGTGAGGTACCTGTCCAGTTACTAGACGTAAGAGTATAGGTTTTTAATACTAATTCCTACAGGTCGTAGCATTTAAAACGTGC
This sequence comes from Prosopocoilus inquinatus, assembly GCA_036172665.1. Lineage (NCBI taxonomy): Eukaryota > Metazoa > Arthropoda > Insecta > Coleoptera > Lucanidae > Prosopocoilus > Prosopocoilus inquinatus. The sequence continues at coordinate 17,045,247 of CM069880.1, read as the reverse complement.
TTGCCAGGTTTTCCAGACGCGCCGTCCACAATAAAAATAGCTAAATCCAGTGATGGTGCACACTTATCTTGGGATCCGCCTAGTTCAAGCCAAGGGGATATATTTGAGTATTCTGTATATCTAGCTGTTCGTAATAACCCTAAGGTAATCATAGTTATCAAATATATTTTAGTATATGTATTTTAATTCTTAATTTTAGGATAAAATCACAACTTCATCTTTAGTGTTCTTTCGAGTATACTGTGGGCCAAATATTTCTTGTAACGTTTCCAACTCCTCTTTAGCAGCAGCTCATCTAGACACTACTACAAAATCAGCCATCATTTTCCGTATTGCAGCGCGTAACGAAAAGGGATATGGACTAGCAACACAAGTTAGGTGGTTGCAAGGTAATATTCAGAAAGGTTCATGCAGCTTTTTGAGATATCATTTTTGTCGCAGATCCACATGCAAAAAACAAAACAACAAAACGTGCTAGGAAAAATCAACAGACGCCTGTAAAGAAACTAAAAACAGAAGATATGTAAAAGATTGTTGAGAGTGCAAATTTTAAAGTGCGGTTTATTTAATTTAGAGGATACATGGATATTGTATACTTAGGGCTCCGATCTGTACTGTGCTAGTTTTGTACATCAATTTTTTACATGAATTGTTTACTTCCCATAGTAATTGTATTACTATAAGTTGGGAAACATGTCAAAATAATAAATTCAATATCCCTATTTTGTCTTCAAACTGAACGTGGATCTTCTATTTATTCTCTAGAATTGTGTGACTGGCACTGCTTTTATTTTTATATTGTATTCTGTTGAAAAAATATTTGTGTAAAGTGTGATAACTTTACCGTACATCATTCAAAAATAACGTGAATGTATAAATGTGCTATGTTAATATTTATCTAATTTTTACAGTGATTTCTTTTTTTTTTTTATGAGAAAACTACAGACATTCTATACTGTTTCAAATGAGTTTTTATTTGACTTCTATATTAATTAGGTGCTTAGGAAATTGTTACATATATAGATCTTAGTACAAATCTGACGAAAATTAATGAGACCGATATTTTCTTACGTTACTTCTATTTATTAATACTAAAAACAAACTGTATACCATGAATTCCCTTTTCTATAATTTTTGCCAAACACTTTATACGTACGTATCTATGGTGTACAGTAAGTTTTTGTATTTGTGTAACAAATGGAACATGATCTTTATAGACCCAACGTAATCACCCCCACTTAAGTTTGTTTAAACATTTAATTTGAATGTATTACACACCATTTATACAGTGCATTTTTTTGTAACTGTGACTATAGAGATTTACGTGCTAAAAATTTTACCTCGTGTTAACTTATGTTCTGCTTAAAACTTTAAGCTAATTTCAGTTTCTAATAATCAATTACATAATTTATTACAAATTACACATTTCCAGAATAACAGATGCATCTCTAAATTAATTAATATTAAAAGTGGATTTTTTTTTGTAAATCGAGTATGGGTCAACGTTAGAAAGAAATTAGTTGCTGCCATCTAAAATGCCTGTGTGACGAATTAATTTTTGATTTTCACCTACTCGATTCATATTTGGTAAAGTTTATTTTATAATAAATTATGCAATTGATTATTAGAAATAAAAACTTGCTTAAAATTCTAAGCAGAACAAGTTAGTACGAGGCAAAATTGTTAGCACGTAAATTCCTATGGCCACTGATAAAAAAAACTGGACTGCATAAAGCGATGCAATCTGCTTGGAAAGTAATGTTTGTTAATTTGCTATCATATTTACACACAAAGCGAAATTTCTTACATGAATGAAGATTACAGAATTAATTAAATCAGAGTTTGCTAAATTTAAAATAAATATGTCGTGATATAGTTTCTAAAATTTTGTTTAGTATTTATAAATAATTGGTTGACGTAGATAAAGGAGGAATAGATGTAACATTTACTTGATTAACTTCCCGAATGTTTGTTTTTAAAACACAATGCAACAAACTGAGCTACACAAGGTTTAAATTAAGGTACAACACAATCACAGAATAATAAGGAAGCCCAACACGCGCCAGCCTGATTTTTGGTAGGTAGTTTTGGCGTCCTTAAATTACTCTAGCCATGTATCAGTATATGCATAGAAAGGAAATTGTTCGACTGCCCGCCTGTAGCTTAATATGCAGCAACTATTTGTAATGGTACATATAAGTTTTACTTTATGCATTAATTACGATCATTCGTCGCACTCAATAGTGTTATACATATTTGACGTGTACAATTGTACGAAGTTTATACATTATATTTTACATAGTTGCGTTTCTGGTTATTCTGTGATGCAGTACAATCAGTTTATTAACAACGGTACTTATTGTTTTATGGTATGTTAATTTTGCATCTTGTGCGTTTATTGTTCCTCCGTGATTTGCTTCAACTGATCGTGGGTAAAATAGTACATTTTATAAAGAGTACATTTTTTTGGCATTTTATATTTGTTTAAATACTTGCCGTTACTGTAAGTGTAAGCACATTTGTTTAATTATACCACTTTCTTAGAATTATCTTGATCTAGCTTTATATGCATGCATCAAGTTTTTTTTTCCCCCTCTATTCAGCGCTCCAATTTTGCTGATACATGTTTGTATTAAAGGTCCTTATGAGTTTGTAACTATATAAAAATATTATACAATATTTTAAAAGAATCAATAATCATATAATTGGGCTGCAGTCAAAAAAGGGGTTGATAGTGTAATACTCTTTTAAAGTTCAACCGAGCTTTCGGAAAATTTATTTCCTTTATCAAGGTTTTCCTTAGTGAGTACAAAAGGTTCAACCACTAGTTATTATAATATTAAATTTCATTAAGAATAAGTTATAAGAATAAATTTTGAATTTTACATTTTTGGACAGCTGTAAAATTCAAAATTTATTCTTATAACTTATTCTTAATGAAATTTAATATTATGATAACTAGTGGTTGAACCTTTTGTACTCACTAAGGAAAACCTTGATAAAGGAAATAAATTTTCCGAAAGCTCGGTTGAACTTTAAAACAGTATTACTATCAACCCATTTTTTGACTGTAGCCCAGTTATAGAATTGATTCCTTAATTGATCAGTCGTGATCATACTCCGCATACTTTAAAAGTGTAATTATTATTTTTATCTTCATGAATAATAGCATAATCAATAACATATTGCAAGTGCAGCACTAGAAACTTATTTGATGTTGGTGTTTGTCTTGCAAAAAAAGAATGCTGTTATTCATATAGAGACGTTATAATTATTGAAACAACACCAAATTCCTTTAATGCATTTTAGAGGATGTGAGCTATAATACATAAAAATACATTATGTATACATAATTTATAGTATTTACATTTTGGTGGGATACGTTGACATAATTAAGTTGAAAGAAAACGAATGTTTTCTAACATTCTACGGTGTTTCAAACTAAATTTTGTACTGTGAGTTTCTTTTCCATGTGAAACTAATTTATTAATTGTAACGGCACTTTAAGGCCTGTGTGACACCCTGACTGATTTAATATAGAATCTTGCACAGAGTGACAGAAGTATTGAATCAACCAATGAACATTAACTATGGTAGAATGTCTGTCTCAGTATGTACCATGTTCATACAATTATTTCAAATCTTGCATGATGTCAAACGGGCCTAAGACACTATTTGAACATCGGAAATGTGATATAACTGGAAATGACATGGATTGTGTTGGAAAGTTCTGAAGGACAAAGTATACTTTTCTGAAGGGAGAAGAGTGGCATATGAACACCAAAAATTTCATTGTTGTATGAGATCTTAAAATATCAGGCACTTATTTAAAATAAGAAATGAATTGGAAGTTGTATGTTAGGGTTTAGAATTTTATATAATTAATGTTTATGTTACTAGATTTAATAGAATTATTATGAACCCTTATAAAATTTTTTATTAATAAACGTAAATTTCCATTGATTTTTGTGTTTAAATCTATTGCATCTTGATCGACTCACACCGCATGCAAGACTTTTGTTTATGTACCAAATATTTTTTCACGAATTCTATGTTCATTTTTGAAAGAGAAAAATTGGTTAAAACGTACTGCTTAGATTTTACAGTTTTTACTATGAATTGTAAATATAATGTTTTAACTGTATTATATCTACCTGTTTATAGAAATATGTTGCTTTCGAAGAATATATACGATCTGTATCGAGTATTAGTCCGTAAGTGGGAACATATGGTCATTTTCCTAATGCGTATTTTAATTTTAGTTTATTTTGAATAAACCCTATTGGGAAAGTGAACTTGGTTCTGTTAATAATAAGTTAACGTTTTTTAACTATTAGATCAGTTTTTCTTTTTTTTTTTTGTCATTTATGTACATGTTTATCCGATGAAGAATTTTTATGCACACCATGTATTTTATAGCCTCTACTGAACATTAAATATTTCATTAACAGTTTTAGTTTTCCTTCCTGCACTTTCGAACATTTTCGTTCTTGTAAACTGTAATTCTTAACGGCGTCGTTAAATAACGAGTAGTTAAATGATATACTTTGACCAAGCAGTAAGTAGAAATGCTGTATTCTGTAGCTCAAAATATATATATTAAGTTAATCTCTATAGACATGTTGTGAGAAATTACCAGCGTCTACTTTAGAAAAGAAACCGCCGTAACCGTACAGGTATTTTTCCAGGCTCTTATTTTTAGAGGCAATGTTAGTTGCCTACTTTACGATGCCAACAGGCGTAATCGGCAACGCTCCTTCCACATTATTTTTTTTTTCTACTTCGGTGCTTTAATGAGCTACATTATGAAACTCAAGTGAGTCATTTGGGTTTCACAAAGAACATTAAAGCATTCGAAATTTTATTTTGTCAGGTTGGCGGCAACATACGCTGCTAGATATGTTCAAATATTAAATTACAAATGATAACCTACCTCCGAGTTACACATGCTCGACGAGCTCGCCGATGAATTTATCGAAGAACTCACTGATGAGCTCACCAACGGATTCATCGATGGACTCAACGTTGAATTCATCGAATAACCCACCGATGAACTCACACTCATCGATTAATTCATCGGTGGATTCTTCGATGGATCCATCGGTGAATTCATCGAAGAGCCCACTGATGAATTCATCGATTAAGTCACCGATGAATTTACCGACGAGCTCGCCGATGGATTTATCGATGAACTCACTGATGAGCTCACCAACGAATTCATCGATGGACTCACCGTTGAACTCACCAAACGATGAGCTCATCGGTGGGTTCTTCGATGATTCCATCGGTGAGCACATCCCGTATATTAAATTATACCACTCAAACCTCTAATATTTTAAGCTTACTTACTTCAGAGCACAGTAAGCTCAAAACTTACCGAACTTACATGTGATGTCATGAGTTAGTCGCCTGAAAATCAGAAACATGTAACTAGAAGGTAACTTTACCTCGCCTGAAACCGCTTATGGTTTAATTGTGAACATTTCGCTACTGCTATTTCAGCGGCACACACTCGTATGGTATTTTTAATGCCTCTGAATCGACGATGCTTATAAACTTTACTTTTCAAAAAGCCGCACAAAAAGAAATCACACGGCATCATGTCGTGTTAGGCAAGCGGCCATTTCGTATTGAGATAATAAAATTTCCCGCCATTTTGCTGCAAACACCAAAGAATCCGATCCCGTTGGATGGCGCCACAAGTATTCATTTTTTACCAGGGACTTGTCGTTCTAGAAAGATATAACATTGACAACTCTGCTTTTGGTACCTACAGAAAGTAAATTTGAAGTTTAGAGATTTTATACATATTTGCAAGTAAATTGATTAATCGAAGATAAAATGCTGGTAGGACCACTGAAAGCACTAGGTAGAAAGCACGTGGAGCTTCTATCTAACTGGTAATATACGATAGGTTATGTATATAAATATTAGTTGGTTATGTAATTCCAGGGTCGGAACAGCAGTAGTTTATGGAACTGCTACCAGCGTTGGAATTATTTATTTCACAGATTGGAGAGCCGTTCTTCAGTACGTACCATATTATAATGGTAAATTTCCTGTGGAAGAAAAATGAAGGTTATGTTATTCTGTTATATTAGTTCATTTATAAATACATAAATATATGTACCTTTAAATGTTTCATCTATGATATACACCTCTTTTTATGTGTTCAATAATTTTACTTTGCAAAGACATTACAGACATAAGAACATGACCTAATTTTTGGAAGTACAAAGACATACCAGAACTATTCATAGAATAATTAACGATAGTGTGGTGAAAAGCAATGCACACGCATAATAATCAATGTGCTTGCAATTCTGGTGGAGTGGTAACAATAGTTATTTTTTGATGACTAATTTTGTATATGTATGTTTCAAAGTTGTGTACCAATACAACAACATAATTTATGCGTTAAAGCTCGTTTTCAGTGCGGAATTAATGTTTCTTTGCAATGCTACTTTAAGGGTTGATATCTCGGAAAAGGGGCTGAGCTAGAGGGGTACGTGGCACGGTTTTGATTGCGCCTCTTCGAGCTCTACGTATGTGAAGTAGGAGTAAGTACCTAAATGTTTTTAGAAAAATATCACATTCAGCAATGTTTTGTTAAGATTATTTTCTTGTGCAGGTGAGCATCAAAATTTTAAAGACGACTCCTTTAAAAATATTAAATACTAAATAAAAATCCCATAAAATGCTTATTTTTATTAACGCATCGTTTTTAAATGGACCAAGACCAAACTTCAGTTACACACACAACATTAAAGGGGGTCACTCACACGGTGGGAAAACTGCACAGTTAAGTGTGTGCACGTTTATCTTAAGTTAAACCCGTACCCTTTAATAACGCATACTCTTTGCCCGGCTATGGTTACGAAAAACGACAACAGTGGCGTGCATTTGTGTTAAGAAAAAAAGAGCAAAGCAACAAACGCCCGCCGCTAAAGAACTATGCAACGATTTGTCTCCACATCATCTCACGCTGAAGATCAAGTCCAAGAGACTTGAATGCACACTCCTAAATCTTCAAAAGACAGACGATAAATTTTAACTGTACTCAGTCTTCAGTTTTCCCTCTGTGTGGGTGGCCCCCTTTACATCGATGTAGCAAAAGTCGATTTCAATTTGTGTAATTTTTGAATCTTGCTACCAGGATCACATAAACGCGAGAAGGTGTCGAACAGAGTTTATCCGGAGCCGAGGATTTCCCGCCAATTTTAGAAACCAATTAAAAAAAAATTCTGAAGCAAATTTACTGTAATTTTTGAATCTTGCTACCAGGATCACATAAACGCGAGAAGGTGTCGAACAGAGTTTATCCGGAGCCGAGGATTTCCCGCCAATTTTAGAAACCAATTAAAAAAAAAATTCTGAAGCAAATTTACTGTAATTTTTGAATCTTGCTACCAGGATCACATAAACGCGAGAAGGTGTCGAACAGAGTTTATCCGGAGCCGAGGATTTCCCGCCAATTTTAGAAACCAATTAAAAAAAAATTCTGAAGCAAATTTACTGTAATTTTTGAATCTTGCTACCAGGATCACATAAACGCGAGAAGGTGTCGAACAGAGTTTATCCGGAGCCGAGGATTTCCCGCCAATTTTAGAAACCAATTAAAAAAAAATTCTGAAGCAAATTTACTGTAATTTTTGAATCTTGCTACCAGGATCACATAAACGCGAGAAGGTGTCGAACAGAGTTTATCCGGAGCCGAGGATTTCCCGCCAATTTTAGAAACCAATTAAAAAAAAATTCTTAAGCAATTAAAAATAAATTCTGAAGCAAATTTACTGTAATTTTTGAATCTTGCTACCAGGATCACATAAACGCGAGAAGGTGTCGAACAGAGTTTATCCGGAGCAGAGGATTTCCCGCCAATTTTAGAAACCAATTAAAAAAAATTCTGAAGCAAATTTACTGTAATTTTTGAATCTTGCTACCAGGATCACATAAACGCGAGAAGGTGTCGAACAGAGTTTATCCGGAGCCGAGGATTTCCCGCCAATTTTAGAAACCAATTAAAAAAAAATTCTGAAGCAATTAAAAATAAATTCTGAAGCAGATTTACTGTAATTTTTGAATCTTGCTACCAGGATCACATAAACGCGAGAAGGTGTCGAACAGAGTTTATCCGGAGCCGAGGATTTCCCGCCAATTTTAGAAACCAATTAAAAAAAAATTCTGAAGCAAATTTACTGTAATTTTTGAATCTTGCTACCAGGATCACATAAACGCGAGAAGGTGTCGAACAGAGTTTATCCGGAGCCGAGGATTTCCCGCCAATTTTAGAAACCAATTAAAAAAAAATTCTGAAGCAAATTTACTGTAATTTTTGAATCTTGCTACCAGGATCACATAAACGCGAGAAGGTGTCGAACAGAGTTTATCCGGAGCCGAGGATTTCCCGCCAATTTTAGAAACCAATTAAAAAAAAAATTCTGAAGCAAATTTACTGTAATTTTTGAATCTTGCTACCAGGATCACATAAACGCGAGAAGGTGTCGAACAGAGTTTATCCGGAGCCGAGGATTTCCCGCCAATTTTAGAAACCAATTAAAAAAAAAATTCTGAAGCAAATTTACTGTAATTTTTGAATCTTGCTACCAGGATCACATAAACGCGAGAAGGTGTCGAACAGAGTTTATCCGGAGCCGAGGATTTCCCGCCAATTTTAGAAACCAATTAAAAAAAAATTCTGAAGCAAATTTACTGTAATTTTTGAATCTTGCTACCAGGATCACATAAACGCGAGAAGGTGTCGAACAGAGTTTATCCGGAGCAGAGGATTTCCCGCCAATTTTAGAAACCAATTAAAAAAAAATTCTGAAGCAAATTTACTGTAATTTTTGAATCTTGCTACCAGGATCACATAAACGCGAGAAGGTGTCGAACAGAGTTTATCCGGAGCCGAGGATTTCCCGCCAATTTTAGAAACCAATTAAAAAAAAATTCTGAAGCAAATTTACTGTAATTTTTGAATCTTGCTACCAGGATCACATAAACGCGAGAAGGTGTCGAACAGAGTTTATCCGGAGCCGAGGATTTCCCGCCAATTTTAGAAACCAATTAAAAAAAAATTCTGAAGCAAATTTACTGTAATTTTTGAATCTTGCTACCAGGATCACATAAACGCGAGAAGGTGTCGAACAGAGTTTATCCGGAGCAGAGGATTTCCCGCCAATTTTAGAAACCAATTAAAAAAAATTCTGAAGCAAATTTACTGTAATTTTTGAATCTTGCTACCAGGATCACATAAACGCGAGAAGGTGTCGAACAGAGTTTATCCGGAGCCGAGGATTTCCCGCCAATTTTAGAAACCAATTAAAAAAAAATTCTGAAGCAATTAAAAATAAATTCTGAAGCAGATTTACTGTAATTTTTGAATCTTGCTACCAGGATCACATAAACGCGAGAAGGTGTCGAACAGAGTTTATCCGGAGCCGAGGATTTCCCGCCAATTTTAGAAACCAATTAAAAAAAAATTCTGAAGCAAATTTACTGTAATTTTTGAATCTTGCTACCAGGATCACATAAACGCGAGAAGGTGTCGAACAGAGTTTATCCGGAGCCGAGGATTTCCCGCCAATTTTAGAAACCAATTAAAAAAAAATTCTGAAGCAAATTTACTGTAATTTTTGAATCTTGCTACCAGGATCACATAAACGCGAGAAGGTGTCGAACAGAGTTTATCCGGAGCCGAGGATTTCCCGCCAATTTTAGAAACCAATTAAAAAAAAAATTCTGAAGCAAATTTACTGTAATTTTTGAATCTTGCTACCAGGATCACATAAACGCGAGAAGGTGTCGAACAGAGTTTATCCGGAGCCGAGGATTTCCCGCCAATTTTAGAAACCAATTAAAAAAAAATTCTGAAGCAAATTTACTGTAATTTTTGAATCTTGCTACCAGGATCACATAAACGCGAGAAGGTGTCGAACAGAGTTTATCCGGAGCCGAGGATTTCCCGCCAATTTTAGAAACCAATTAAAAAAAAAATTCTGAAGCAAATTTACTGTAATTTTTGAATCTTGCTACCAGGATCACATAAACGCGAGAAGGTGTCGAACAGAGTTTATCCGGAGCCGAGGATTTCCCGCCAATTTTAGAAACCAATTAAAAAAAAATTCTGAAGCAAATTTACTGTAATTTTTGAATCTTGCTACCAGGATCACATAAACGCGAGAAGGTGTCGAACAGAGTTTATCCGGAGCAGAGGATTTCCCGCCAATTTTAGAAACCAATTAAAAAAAAATTCTGAAGCAAATTTACTGTAATTTTTGAATCTTGCTACCAGGATCACATAAACGCGAGAAGGTGTCGAACAGAGTTTATCCGGAGCCGAGGATTTCCCGCCAATTTTAGAAACCAATTAAAAAAAAATTCTGAAGCAAATTTACTGTAATTTTTGAATCTTGCTACCAGGATCACATAAACGCGAGAAGGTGTCGAACAGAGTTTATCCGGAGCCGAGGATTTCCCGCCAATTTTAGAAACCAATTAAAAAAAAATTCTGAAGCAAATTTACTGTAATTTTTGAATCTTGCTACCAGGATCACATAAACGCGAGAAGGTGTCGAACAGAGTTTATCCGGAGCAGAGGATTTCCCGCCAATTTTAGAAACCAATTAAAAAAAAATTCTGAAGCAAATTTACTGTAATTTTTGAATCTTGCTACCAGGATCACATAAACGCGAGAAGGTGTCGAACAGAGTTTATCCGGAGCAGAGGATTTCCCGCCAATTTTAGAAACCAATTAAAAAAAAATTCTGAAGCAAATTTACTGTAATTTTTGAATCTTGCTACCAGGATCACATAAACGCGAGAAGGTGTCGAACAGAGTTTATCCGGAGCAGAGGATTTCCCGCCAATTTTAGAAACCAATTAAAAAAAAATTCTGAAGCAAATTTACTGTAATTTTTGAATCTTGCTACCAGGATCACATAAACGCGAGAAGGTGTCGAACAGAGTTTATCCGGAGCCGAGGATTTCCCGCCAATTTTAGAAACCAATTAAAAAAAAATTCTGAAGCAAATTTACTGTAATTTTTGAATCTTGCTACCAGGATCACATAAACGCGAGAAGGTGTCGAACAGAGTTTATCCGGAGCAGAGGATTTCCCGCCAATTTTAGAAACCAATTAAAAAAAATTCTGAAGCAAATTTACTGTAATTTTTGAATCTTGCTACCAGGATCACATAAACGCGAGAAGGTGTCGAACAGAGTTTATCCGGAGCCGAGGATTTCCCGCCAATTTTAGAAACCAATTAAAAAAAAATTCTGAAGCAATTAAAAATAAATTCTGAAGCAGATTTACTGTAATTTTTGAATCTTGCTACCAGGATCACATAAACGCGAGAAGGTGTCGAACAGAGTTTATCCGGAGCCGAGGATTTCCCGCCAATTTTAGAAACCAATTAAAAAAAAATTCTGAAGCAAATTTACTGTAATTTTTGAATCTTGCTACCAGGATCACATAAACGCGAGAAGGTGTCGAACAGAGTTTATCCGGAGCCGAGGATTTCCCGCCAATTTTAGAAACCAATTAAAAAAAAATTCTGAAGCAAATTTACTGTAATTTTTGAATCTTGCTACCAGGATCACATAAACGCGAGAAGGTGTCGAACAGAGTTTATCCGGAGCCGAGGATTTCCCGCCAATTTTAGAAACCAATTAAAAAAAAAATTCTGAAGCAAATTTACTGTAATTTTTGAATCTTGCTACCAGGATCACATAAACGCGAGAAGGTGTCGAACAGAGTTTATCCGGAGCCGAGGATTTCCCGCCAATTTTAGAAACCAATTAAAAAAAAATTCTGAAGCAAATTTACTGTAATTTTTGAATCTTGCTACCAGGATCACATAAACGCGAGAAGGTGTCGAACAGAGTTTATCCGGAGCCGAGGATTTCCCGCCAATTTTAGAAACCAATTAAAAAAAAAATTCTGAAGCAAATTTACTGTAATTTTTGAATCTTGCTACCAGGATCACATAAACGCGAGAAGGTGTCGAACAGAGTTTATCCGGAGCCGAGGATTTCCCGCCAATTTTAGAAACCAATTAAAAAAAAATTCTGAAGCAAATTTACTGTAATTTTTGAATCTTGCTACCAGGATCACATAAACGCGAGAAGGTGTCGAACAGAGTTTATCCGGAGCAGAGGATTTCCCGCCAATTTTAGAAACCAATTAAAAAAAAATTCTGAAGCAAATTTACTGTAATTTTTGAATCTTGCTACCAGGATCACATAAACGCGAGAAGGTGTCGAACAGAGTTTATCCGGAGCCGAGGATTTCCCGCCAATTTTAGAAACCAATTAAAAAAAAATTCTGAAGCAAATTTACTGTAATTTTTGAATCTTGCTACCAGGATCACATAAACGCGAGAAGGTGTCGAACAGAGTTTATCCGGAGCCGAGGATTTCCCGCCAATTTTAGAAACCAATTAAAAAAAAATTCTGAAGCAAATTTACTGTAATTTTTGAATCTTGCTACCAGGATCACATAAACGCGAGAAGGTGTCGAACAGAGTTTATCCGGAGCAGAGGATTTCCCGCCAATTTTAGAAACCAATTAAAAAAAAATTCTGAAGCAAATTTACTGTAATTTTTGAATCTTGCTACCAGGATCACATAAACGCGAGAAGGTGTCGAACAGAGTTTATCCGGAGCAGAGGATTTCCCGCCAATTTTAGAAACCAATTAAAAAAAAATTCTGAAGCAAATTTACTGTAATTTTTGAATCTTGCTACCAGGATCACATAAACGCGAGAAGGTGTCGAACAGAGTTTATCCGGAGCAGAGGATTTCCCGCCAATTTTAGAAACCAATTAAAAAAAAATTCTGAAGCAAATTTACTGTAATTTTTGAATCTTGCTACCAGGATCACATAAACGCGAGAAGGTGTCGAACAGAGTTTATCCGGAGCAGAGGATTTCCCGCCAATTTTAGAAACCAATTAAAAAAAATTCTGAAGCAAATTTACTGTAATTTTTGAATCTTGCTACCAGGATCACATAAACGCGAGAAGGTGTCGAACAGAGTTTATCCGGAGCCGAGGATTTCCCGCCAATTTTAGAAACCAATTAAAAAAAAATTCTGAAGCAATTAAAAATAAATTCTGAAGCAGATTTACTGTAATTTTTGAATCTTGCTACCAGGATCACATAAACGCGAGAAGGTGTCGAACAGAGTTTATCCGGAGCCGAGGATTTCCCGCCAATTTTAGAAACCAATTAAAAAAAAATTCTGAAGCAAATTTACTGTAATTTTTGAATCTTGCTACCAGGATCACATAAACGCGAGAAGGTGTCGAACAGAGTTTATCCGGAGCCGAGGATTTCCCGCCAATTTTAGAAACCAATTAAAAAAAAATTCTGAAGCAAATTTACTGTAATTTTTGAATCTTGCTACCAGGATCACATAAACGCGAGAAGGTGTCGAACAGAGTTTATCCGGAGCCGAGGATTTCCCGCCAATTTTAGAAACCAATTAAAAAAAAATCTGAAGCAAATTTACTGTAATTTTTGAATCTTGCTACCAGGATCACATAAACGCGAGAAGGTGTCGAACAGAGTTTATCCGGAGCCGAGGATTTCCCGCCAATTTTCGAAACCAATTAAAAAAAATTCTTAAGCAATTAAAAAAAAATTCTGAAGCAAATTTACTGTAATTTTTGAATCTTGCTACCAGGATCACATAAACGCGAGGAGGTGTCAAATATGCTTGAGGTAGGCACAGAAAAATACCCGCCAATTTTTCCTAACTTTTAAATTATATAAATTTTCTTATTGAATTTTTTTGCACTTTTTTCAAATTTTATTTCCTCAGAAACGGCGCGAGCTAGAGACTTGCGGTTTGCACCATTCGATTCGTCTGCTCAAGCTCTATGAGGGTGATTTTTTTCGCCGCAATCTATTTTTCGTAGATATCCTCAAATTTTCATGGACTATAGCCTTACTACTTTTTGGCCCAAAAAATATTTTTCTCTCGTAAAATCGCGAAAAAATTCACCCACGTAGAGCTCGACGAGGCGCATTCAAAACCGGGCTCCGTTACTCTGTAGCTCACCCCCTTTCCGAGATATCGGCCCCGAAATGGTGGTCGCAGAAAAACATTTTTTTTCTGAGTGAAAAGCTGCAAATGTAAAAATCCGCTGGCGTCAATCGAATAACCGTTATTTATCGAGTGATTGGGCATGGCTTTAATGAATAGAACAGCTAAAATAACAATAAAAGCAATAAATTTAATTAATTCAATGTATATTACTGGTGCTGCCATCTTCGGGCTCATAGCGCAACTTACGGATCATTGGCGGTGAAGAAATACAGATTCCTGCATAATTACAGAGATCTGTTTTCATGGATACCGTGTAGGTTCCACCGGCTGCTCGAAAGATAGCAGCACTAGTAATGTAGGAATGAATTAATTATATTTATTGCTTTTATTGTTATTTTAGCTGTTTTATTCATTAAAGCTATGCCCAATCACTCGATAAATAACGGTTATTCGATTGGCGCCAGCGGATTTTTACATTTGCAGCTTTTCACTCAGAAAACAATGTTTTTCTGCGACCACCCTTTCGGGGCCGATATCTCGAAAAGGGGGTGAGCTACAGAGTAACGGAGCCCGGTTTTGAATGCGCCTCGTCGAGCTCTAAGTGGGTGAATTTTTTCGCGATTTTACGAGAGAAAAATATTTTTTGGGCCAAAAAGTAGTAAGGCTATAGTCCATGAAAATTTGAGGATATCTACGAAAAATAGATTGCGGCGAAAAAAATCACCCTCATAGAGCTTGAGCAGACGAATCGAATGGTGCAAACCGCAAGTCTCTAGCTCGCGCCGTTTCTGAGGAAATAAAATTTGAAAAAAGTGCAAAAAAATTCAATAAGAAAATTTATATAATTTAAAAGTTAGGATAAATTGGCGGGAATTTTTCTGCTCCTGATATATCATAATTGACACCTCCTCGCGTTTATGTGATCCTGGTAGCAAGATACAAAAATCGCAGCAAGATTTGTCACAATTCTCCGGGACAGCAAAATTTCCTGCGATTTTTGAATCTTGCTACCAGGATTACATAAACGCGAGAAGGTGTCGAACAGAGTTTATCCGGAGCCGAGGATTTCCCGCCAATTTTAGAAACCAATTAAAAAAAAATTCTTAAGCAATTAAAAATAAATTCTGAAGCAAATTTACTGTAATTTTTGAATCTTGCTACCAGGATCACATAAACGCGAGAAGGTGTCGAACAGAGTTTATCCGGAGCCGAGGATTTCCCGCCAATTTTAGAAACCAATTAGAAAAAAATTCTTAAGCAATTAAAAATAAATTCTGAAGCAAATTTACTGTAATTTTTGAATCTTGCTACCAGGATCACATAAACGCGAGAAGGTGTCGAACAGAGTTTATCCGGAGCCGAGGATTTCCCGCCAATTTTAGAAACCAATTAAAAAAAATTCTTAAGCAATTAAAAATAAATTCTGAAGCAAATTTACTGTAATTTTTGAATCTTGCTACCAGGATCACATAAACGCGAGAAGGTGTCGAACAGAGTTTATCTGGAGCCGAGGATTTCCCGCCAATTTTCGAAACCAATTAAGAAAAAATTCTGAAGCAAATTTACTGTAATTTTTGAATCTTGCTACCAGGATCACATAAACGCGAGAAGGTGTCGAACAGAGTTTATCCGGAGCCGAGGATTTCCCGCCAATTTTCGAAACCAATTAAAAAAAATTCTTAAGCAATTAAAAATAAATTCTGAAGCAAATTTACTGTAATTTTTGAATCTTGCTACCAGGATCACATAAACGCGAGAAGGTGTCGAACAGAGTTTATCCGGAGCCGAGGATTTCCCGCCAATTTTCGAAACCAATTAAAAAAAAATCTGAAGCAAATTTACTGTAATTTTTGAATCTTGCTACCAGGATCACATAAACGCGAGAAGGTGTCGAACAGAGTTTATCCGGAGCCGAGGATTTCCCGCCAATTTTCGAAACCAATTAAAAAAAATTCTTAAGCAATTAAAAATAAATTCTGAAGCAGATTTACTGTAATTTTTGAATCTTGCTACCAGGATCACATAAACGCGAGAAGGTGTCGAACAGAGTTTATCCGGAGCCGAGGATTTCCCGCCAATTTTCGAAACCAATTAAGAAAAAATTCTGAAGCAAATTTACTGTAATTTTTGAATCTTGCTACCAGGATCACATAAACGCGAGAAGGTGTCGAACAGAGTTTATCCGGAGCCGAGGATTTCCCGCCAATTTTCGAAACCAATTAAAAAAAATTCTTAAGCAATTAAAAATAAATTCTGAAGCAAATTTACTGTAATTTTTGAATCTTGCTACCAGGATCACATAAACGCGAGAAGGTGTCGAACAGAGTTTATCCGGAGCCGAGGATTTCCCGCCAATTTTCGAAACCAATTAAAAAAAAATCTGAAGCAAATTTACTGTAATTTTTGAATCTTGCTACCAGGATCACATAAACGCGAGAAGGTGTCGAACAGAGTTTATCCGGAGCCGAGGATTTCCCGCCAATTTTCGAAACCAATTAAAAAAAATTCTTAAGCAATTAAAAATAAATTCTGAAGCAAATTTACTGTAATTTTTGAATCTTGCTACCAGGATCACATAAACGCGAGAAGGTGTCGAACAGAGTTTATCCGGAGCCGAGGATTTCCCGCCAATTTTAGAAACCAATTAAAAAAAAATTCTGAAGCAATTAAAAATAAATTCTGAAGCAGATTTACTGTAATTTTTGAATCTTGCTACCAGGATCACATAAACGCGAGAAGGTGTCGAACAGAGTTTATCCGGAGCCGAGGATTTCCCGCCAATTTTCGAAACCAATTAAAAAAAATTCTTAAGCAATTAAAAATAAATTCTGAAGCAAATTTACTGTAATTTTTGAATCTTGCTACCAGGATCACATAAACGCGAGAAGGTGTCGAACAGAGTTTATCCGGAGCCGAGGATTTCCCGCCAATTTTCGAAACCAATTAAAAAAAAATTCTGAAGCAAATTTACTGTAATTTTTGAATCTTGCTACCAGGATCACATAAACGCGAGAAGGTGTCGAACAGAGTTTATCCGGAGCAGAGGATTTCCCGCCAATTTTAGAAACCAATTAAAAAAAAATTCTGAAGCAAATTTACTGTAATTTTTGAATCTTGCTACCAGGATCACATAAACGCGAGAAGGTGTCGAACAGAGTTTATCCGGAGCCGAGGATTTCCCGCCAATTTTAGAAACCAATTAAAAAAAAATTCTGAAGCAAATTTACTGTAATTTTTGAATCTTGCTACCAGGATCACATAAACGCGAGAAGGTGTCGAACAGAGTTTATCCGGAGCCGAGGATTTCCCGCCAATTTTAGAAACCAATTAAAAAAAAATTCTGAAGCAATTAAAAATAAATTCTGAAGCAGATTTACTGTAATTTTTGAATCTTGCTACCAGGATCACATAAACGCGAGAAGGTGTCGAACAGAGTTTATCCGGAGCCGAGGATTTCCCGCCAATTTTAGAAACCAATTAAAAAAAATTCTTAAGCAATTAAAAATAAATTCTGAAGCAAATTTACTGTAATTTTTGAATCTTGCTACCAGGATCACATAAACGCGAGAAGGTGTCGAACAGAGTTTATCCGGAGCCGAGGATTTCCCGCCAATTTTAGAAACCAATTAAAAAAAAATTCTGAAGCAAATTTACTGTAATTTTTGAATCTTGCTACCAGGATCACATAAACGCGAGAAGGTGTCGAACAGAGTTTATCCGGAGCCGAGGATTTCCCGCCAATTTTAGAAACCAATTAAAAAAAAATTCTGAAGCAATTAAAAATAAATTCTGAAGCAGATTTACTGTAATTTTTGAATCTTGCTACCAGGATCACATAAACGCGAGAAGGTGTCGAACAGAGTTTATCCGGAGCCGAGGATTTCCCGCCAATTTTCGAAACCAATTAAAAAAAATTCTTAAGCAATTAAAAATAAATTCTGAAGCAAATTTACTGTAATTTTTGAATCTTGCTACCAGGATCACATAAACGCGAGAAGGTGTCGAACAGAGTTTATCCGGAGCCGAGGATTTCCCGCCAATTTTAGAAACCAATTAAAAAAAAATTCTGAAGCAAATTTACTGTAATTTTTGAATCTTGCTACCAGGATCACATAAACGCGAGAAGGTGTCGAACAGAGTTTATCCGGAGCCGAGGATTTCCCGCCAATTTTAGAAACCAATTAAAAAAAAATTCTGAAGCAATTAAAAATAAATTCTGAAGCAGATTTACTGTAATTTTTGAATCTTGCTACCAGGATCACATAAACGCGAGAAGGTGTCGAACAGAGTTTATCCGGAGCCGAGGATTTCCCGCCAATTTTAGAAACCAATTAAAAAAAATTCTTAAGCAATTAAAAATAAATTCTGAAGCAAATTTACTGTAATTTTTGAATCTTGCTACCAGGATCACATAAACGCGAGAAGGTGTCGAACAGAGTTTATCCGGAGCCGAGGATTTCCCGCCAATTTTCGAAACCAATTAAAAAAAATTCTTAAGCAATTAAAAATAAATTCTGAAGCAAATTTACTGTAATTTTTGAATCTTGCTACCAGGATCACATAAACGCGAGAAGGTGTCGAACAGAGTTTATCCGGAGCCGAGGATTTCCCGCCAATTTTAGAAACCAATTAAAAAAAATTCTTAAGCAATTAAAAATAAATTCTGAAGCAAATTTACTGTAATTTTTGAATCTTGCTACCAGGATCACATAAACGCGAGAAGGTGTCGAACAGAGTTTATCCGGAGCCGAGGATTTCCCGCCAATTTTAGAAACCAATTAAAAAAAATTCTTAAGCAATTAAAAATAAATTCTGAAGCAAATTTACTGTAATTTTTGAATCTTGCTACCAGGATCACATAAACGCGAGAAGGTGTCGAACAGAGTTTATCCGGAGCCGAGGATTTCCCGCCAATTTTCGAAACCAATTAAAAAAAAATTCTGAAGCAAATTTACTGTAATTTTTGAATCTTGCTACCAGGATCACATAAACGCGAGAAGGTGTCGAACAGAGTTTATCCGGAGCCGAGGATTTCCCGCCAATTTTCGAAACCAATTAAAAAAAATTCTTAAGCAATTAAAAATAAATTCTGAAGCAAATTTACTGTAATTTTTGAATCTTGCTACCAGGATCACATAAACGCGAGAAGGTGTCGAACAGAGTTTATCCGGAGCCGAGGATTTCCCGCCAATTTTCGAAACCAATTAAAAAAAAATTCTGAAGCAAATTTACTGTAATTTTTGAATCTTGCTACCAGGATCACATAAACGCGAGAAGGTGTCGAACAGAGTTTATCCGGAGCCGAGGATTTCCCGCCAATTTTCGAAACCAATTAAAAAAAATTCTTAAGCAATTAAAAATAAATTCTGAAGCAAATTTACTGTAATTTTTGAATCTTGCTACCAGGATCACATAAACGCGAGAAGGTGTCGAACAGAGTTTATCCGGAGCCGAGGATTTCCCGCCAATTTTCGAAACCAATTAAAAAAAAATTCTGAAGCAAATTTACTGTAATTTTTGAATCTTGCTACCAGGATCACATAAACGCGAGAAGGTGTCGAACAGAGTTTATCCGGAGCAGAGGATTTCCCGCCAATTTTAGAAACCAATTAAAAAAAAATTCTGAAGCAAATTTACTGTAATTTTTGAATCTTGCTACCAGGATCACATAAACGCGAGAAGGTGTCGAACAGAGTTTATCCGGAGCCGAGGATTTCCCGCCAATTTTCGAAACCAATTAAAAAAAAATTCTGAAGCAAATTTACTGTAATTTTTGAATCTTGCTACCAGGATCACATAAACGCGAGAAGGTGTCGAACAGAGTTTATCCGGAGCAGAGGATTTCCCGCCAATTTTAGAAACCAATTAAAAAAAAATTCTGAAGCAAATTTACTGTAATTTTTGAATCTTGCTACCAGGATCACATAAACGCGAGAAGGTGTCGAACAGAGTTTATCCGGAGCCGAGGATTTCCCGCCAATTTTAGAAACCAATTAAAAAAAAATTCTGAAGCAAATTTACTGTAATTTTTGAATCTTGCTACCAGGATCACATAAACGCGAGAAGGTGTCGAACAGAGTTTATCCGGAGCAGAGGATTTCCCGCCAATTTTAGAAACCAATTAAAAAAAAATTCTGAAGCAAATTTACTGTAATTTTTGAATCTTGCTACCAGGATCACATAAACGCGAGAAGGTGTCGAACAGAGTTTATCCGGAGCCGAGGATTTCCCGCCAATTTTCGAAACCAATTAAAAAAAAATTCTGAAGCAAATTTACTGTAATTTTTGAATCTTGCTACCAGGATCACATAAACGCGAGAAGGTGTCGAACAGAGTTTATCCGGAGCCGAGGATTTCCCGCCAATTTTCGAAACCAATTAAAAAAAAATTCTGAAGCAAATTTACTGTAATTTTTGAATCTTGCTACCAGGATCACATAAACGCGAGAAGGTGTCGAACAGAGTTTATCCGGAGCAGAGGATTTCCCGCCAATTTTAGAAACCAATTAAAAAAAAATTCTGAAGCAAATTTACTGTAATTTTTGAATCTTGCTACCAGGATCACATAAACGCGAGAAGGTGTCGAACAGAGTTTATCCGGAGCCGAGGATTTCCCGCCAATTTTCGAAACCAATTAAAAAAAAATTCTGAAGCAAATTTACTGTAATTTTTGAATCTTGCTACCAGGATCACATAAACGCGAGAAGGTGTCGAACAGAGTTTATCCGGAGCAGAGGATTTCCCGCCAATTTTAGAAACCAATTAAAAAAAAATTCTGAAGCAAATTTACTGTAATTTTTGAATCTTGCTACCAGGATCACATAAACGCGAGAAGGTGTCGAACAGAGTTTATCCGGAGCCGAGGATTTCCCGCCAATTTTAGAAACCAATTAAAAAAAAATTCTGAAGCAAATTTACTGTAATTTTTGAATCTTGCTACCAGGATCACATAAACGCGAGAAGGTGTCGAACAGAGTTTATCCGGAGCAGAGGATTTCCCGCCAATTTTAGAAACCAATTAAAAAAAAATTCTGAAGCAAATTTACTGTAATTTTTGAATCTTGCTACCAGGATCACATAAACGCGAGAAGGTGTCGAACAGAGTTTATCCGGAGCCGAGGATTTCCCGCCAATTTTCGAAACCAATTAAAAAAAAATTCTGAAGCAAATTTACTGTAATTTTTGAATCTTGCTACCAGGATCACATAAACGCGAGAAGGTGTCGAACAGAGTTTATCCGGAGCCGAGGATTTCCCGCCAATTTTCGAAACCAATTAAGAAAAAATTCTGAAGCAAATTTACTGTAATTTTTGAATCTTGCTACCAGGATCACATAAACGCGAGAAGGTGTCGAACAGAGTTTATCCGGAGCCGAGGATTTCCCGCCAATTTTCGAAACCAATTAAGAAAAAATTCTGAAGCAAATTTACTGTAATTTTTGAATCTTGCTACCAGGATCACATAAACGCGAGAAGGTGTCGAACAGAGTTTATCCGGAGCCGAGGATTTCCCGCCAATTTTCGAAACCAATTAAGAAAAAATTCTGAAGCAAATTTACTGTAATTTTTGAATCTTGCTACCAGGATCACATAAACGCGAGAAGGTGTCGAACAGAGTTTATCCGGAGCCGAGGATTTCCCGCCAATTTTCGAAACCAATTAAGAAAAAATTCTGAAGCAAATTTACTGTAATTTTTGAATCTTGCTACCAGGATCACATAAACGCGAGAAGGTGTCGAACAGAGTTTATCCGGAGCCGAGGATTTCCCGCCAATTTTCGAAACCAATTAAGAAAAAATTCTGAAGCAAATTTACTGTAATTTTTGAATCTTGCTACCAGGATCACATAAACGCGAGAAGGTGTCGAACAGAGTTTATCCGGAGCCGAGGATTTCCCGCCAATTTTCGAAACCAATTAAAAAAAATTCTTAAGCAATTAAAAATAAATTCTGAAGCAAATTTACTGTAATTTTTGAATCTTGCTACCAGGATCACATAAACGCGAGAAGGTGTCGAACAGAGTTTATCCGGAGCCGAGGATTTCCCGCCAATTTTCGAAACCAATTAAAAAAAAATTCTGAAGCAAATTTACTGTAATTTTTGAATCTTGCTACCAGGATCACATAAACGCGAGAAGGTGTCGAACAGAGTTTATCCGGAGCAGAGGATTTCCCGCCAATTTTAGAAACCAATTAAAAAAAAATTCTGAAGCAAATTTACTGTAATTTTTGAATCTTGCTACCAGGATCACATAAACGCGAGAAGGTGTCGAACAGAGTTTATCCGGAGCCGAGGATTTCCCGCCAATTTTAGAAACCAATTAAAAAAAAATTCTGAAGCAAATTTACTGTAATTTTTGAATCTTGCTACCAGGATCACATAAACGCGAGAAGGTGTCGAACAGAGTTTATCCGGAGCAGAGGATTTCCCGCCAATTTTAGAAACCAATTAAAAAAAAATTCTGAAGCAAATTTACTGTAATTTTTGAATCTTGCTACCAGGATCACATAAACGCGAGAAGGTGTCGAACAGAGTTTATCCGGAGCCGAGGATTTCCCGCCAATTTTAGAAACCAATTAAAAAAAAATTCTGAAGCAATTAAAAATAAATTCTGAAGCAGATTTACTGTAATTTTTGAATCTTGCTACCAGGATCACATAAACGCGAGAAGGTGTCGAACAGAGTTTATCCGGAGCCGAGGATTTCCCGCCAATTTTAGAAACCAATTAAAAAAAATTCTTAAGCAATTAAAAATAAATTCTGAAGCAAATTTACTGTAATTTTTGAATCTTGCTACCAGGATCACATAAACGCGAGAAGGTGTCGAACAGAGTTTATCCGGAGCCGAGGATTTCCCGCCAATTTTCGAAACCAATTAAAAAAAAATTCTGAAGCAAATTTACTGTAATTTTTGAATCTTGCTACCAGGATCACATAAACGCGAGAAGGTGTCGAACAGAGTTTATCCGGAGCCGAGGATTTCCCGCCAATTTTCGAAACCAATTAAAAAAAAATTCTGAAGCAAATTTACTGTAATTTTTGAATCTTGCTACCAGGATCACATAAACGCGAGAAGGTGTCGAACAGAGTTTATCCGGAGCCGAGGATTTCCCGCCAATTTTCGAAACCAATTAAAAAAAATTCTTAAGCAATTAAAAATAAATTCTGAAGCAAATTTACTGTAATTTTTGAATCTTGCTACCAGGATCACATAAACGCGAGAAGGTGTCGAACAGAGTTTATCCGGAGCCGAGGATTTCCCGCCAATTTTCGAAACCAATTAAAAAAAAATTCTGAAGCAAATTTACTGTAATTTTTGAATCTTGCTACCAGGATCACATAAACGCGAGAAGGTGTCGAACAGAGTTTATCCGGAGCAGAGGATTTCCCGCCAATTTTAGAAACCAATTAAAAAAAAATTCTGAAGCAAATTTACTGTAATTTTTGAATCTTGCTACCAGGATCACATAAACGCGAGAAGGTGTCGAACAGAGTTTATCCGGAGCCGAGGATTTCCCGCCAATTTTAGAAACCAATTAAAAAAAAATTCTGAAGCAAATTTACTGTAATTTTTGAATCTTGCTACCAGGATCACATAAACGCGAGAAGGTGTCGAACAGAGTTTATCCGGAGCAGAGGATTTCCCGCCAATTTTAGAAACCAATTAAAAAAAAATTCTGAAGCAAATTTACTGTAATTTTTGAATCTTGCTACCAGGATCACATAAACGCGAGAAGGTGTCGAACAGAGTTTATCCGGAGCCGAGGATTTCCCGCCAATTTTAGAAACCAATTAAAAAAAAATTCTGAAGCAATTAAAAATAAATTCTGAAGCAGATTTACTGTAATTTTTGAATCTTGCTACCAGGATCACATAAACGCGAGAAGGTGTCGAACAGAGTTTATCCGGAGCCGAGGATTTCCCGCCAATTTTAGAAACCAATTAAAAAAAATTCTTAAGCAATTAAAAATAAATTCTGAAGCAAATTTACTGTAATTTTTGAATCTTGCTACCAGGATCACATAAACGCGAGAAGGTGTCGAACAGAGTTTATCCGGAGCCGAGGATTTCCCGCCAATTTTAGAAACCAATTAAAAAAAAATTCTGAAGCAAATTTACTGTAATTTTTGAATCTTGCTACCAGGATCACATAAACGCGAGAAGGTGTCGAACAGAGTTTATCCGGAGCAGAGGATTTCCCGCCAATTTTAGAAACCAATTAAAAAAAAATTCTGAAGCAAATTTACTGTAATTTTTGAATCTTGCTACCAGGATCACATAAACGCGAGAAGGTGTCGAACAGAGTTTATCCGGAGCCGAGGATTTCCCGCCAATTTTAGAAACCAATTAAAAAAAAATTCTGAAGCAATTAAAAATAAATTCTGAAGCAGATTTACTGTAATTTTTGAATCTTGCTACCAGGATCACATAAACGCGAGAAGGTGTCGAACAGAGTTTATCCGGAGCCGAGGATTTCCCGCCAATTTTCG
Organism: Prosopocoilus inquinatus; assembly: GCA_036172665.1. Classification (NCBI taxonomy): domain Eukaryota; kingdom Metazoa; phylum Arthropoda; class Insecta; order Coleoptera; family Lucanidae; genus Prosopocoilus; species Prosopocoilus inquinatus. The sequence continues at coordinate 17,020,704 of CM069880.1, read as the reverse complement.
AAACCAATTAAAAAAAATTCTTAAGCAATTAAAAATAAATTCTGAAGCAAATTTACTGTAATTTTTGAATCTTGCTACCAGGATCACATAAACGCGAGAAGGTGTCGAACAGAGTTTATCCGGAGCCGAGGATTTCCCGCCAATTTTAGAAACCAATTAAAAAAAAATTCTGAAGCAATTAAAAATAAATTCTGAAGCAGATTTACTGTAATTTTTGAATCTTGCTACCAGGATCACATAAACGCGAGAAGGTGTCGAACAGAGTTTATCCGGAGCCGAGGATTTCCCGCCAATTTTCGAAACCAATTAAAAAAAATTCTTAAGCAATTAAAAATAAATTCTGAAGCAAATTTACTGTAATTTTTGAATCTTGCTACCAGGATCACATAAACGCGAGAAGGTGTCGAACAGAGTTTATCCGGAGCCGAGGATTTCCCGCCAATTTTAGAAACCAATTAAAAAAAAATTCTGAAGCAATTAAAAATAAATTCTGAAGCAGATTTACTGTAATTTTTGAATCTTGCTACCAGGATCACATAAACGCGAGAAGGTGTCGAACAGAGTTTATCCGGAGCAGAGGATTTCCCGCCAATTTTAGAAACCAATTAAAAGAAAATTCTGAAGCAAATTTACTGTAATTTTTGAATCTTGCTACCAGGATCACATAAACGCGAGAAGGTGTCGAACAGAGTTTATCCGGAGCCGAGGATTTCCCGCCAATTTTCGAAACCAATTAAAAAAAATTCTTAAGCAATTAAAAATAAATTCTGAAGCAAATTTACTGTAATTTTTGAATCTTGCTACCAGGATCACATAAACGCGAGAAGGTGTCGAACAGAGTTTATCCGGAGCCGAGGATTTCCCGCCAATTTTCGAAACCAATTAAAAAAAATTCTTAAGCAATTAAAAATAAATTCTGAAGCAAATTTACTGTAATTTTTGAATCTTGCTACCAGGATCACATAAACGCGAGAAGGTGTCGAACAGAGTTTATCCGGAGCCGAGGATTTCCCGCCAATTTTAGAAACCAATTAAAAAAAATTCTTAAGCAATTAAAAATAAATTCTGAAGCAAATTTACTGTAATTTTTGAATCTTGCTACCAGGATCACATAAACGCGAGAAGGTGTCGAACAGAGTTTATCCGGAGCCGAGGATTTCCCGCCAATTTTAGAAACCAATTAAAAAAAAATTCTGAAGCAATTAAAAATAAATTCTGAAGCAGATTTACTGTAATTTTTGAATCTTGCTACCAGGATCACATAAACGCGAGAAGGTGTCGAACAGAGTTTATCCGGAGCCGAGGATTTCCCGCCAATTTTAGAAACCAATTAAAAAAAATTCTTAAGCAATTAAAAATAAATTCTGAAGCAAATTTACTGTAATTTTTGAATCTTGCTACCAGGATCACATAAACGCGAGAAGGTGTCGAACAGAGTTTATCCGGAGCCGAGGATTTCCCGCCAATTTTCGAAACCAATTAAAAAAAATTCTTAAGCAATTAAAAATAAATTCTGAAGCAAATTTACTGTAATTTTTGAATCTTGCTACCAGGATCACATAAACGCGAGAAGGTGTCGAACAGAGTTTATCCGGAGCCGAGGATTTCCCGCCAATTTTAGAAACCAATTAAAAAAAATTCTTAAGCAATTAAAAATAAATTCTGAAGCAAATTTACTGTAATTTTTGAATCTTGCTACCAGGATCACATAAACGCGAGAAGGTGTCGAACAGAGTTTATCCGGAGCCGAGGATTTCCCGCCAATTTTAGAAACCAATTAAAAAAAATTCTTAAGCAATTAAAAATAAATTCTGAAGCAAATTTACTGTAATTTTTGAATCTTGCTACCAGGATCACATAAACGCGAGAAGGTGTCGAACAGAGTTTATCCGGAGCCGAGGATTTCCCGCCAATTTTCGAAACCAATTAAAAAAAAATTCTGAAGCAAATTTACTGTAATTTTTGAATCTTGCTACCAGGATCACATAAACGCGAGAAGGTGTCGAACAGAGTTTATCCGGAGCCGAGGATTTCCCGCCAATTTTCGAAACCAATTAAAAAAAATTCTTAAGCAATTAAAAATAAATTCTGAAGCAAATTTACTGTAATTTTTGAATCTTGCTACCAGGATCACATAAACGCGAGAAGGTGTCGAACAGAGTTTATCCGGAGCCGAGGATTTCCCGCCAATTTTCGAAACCAATTAAAAAAAATTCTTAAGCAATTAAAAATAAATTCTGAAGCAAATTTACTGTAATTTTTGAATCTTGCTACCAGGATCACATAAACGCGAGAAGGTGTCGAACAGAGTTTATCCGGAGCCGAGGATTTCCCGCCAATTTTAGAAACCAATTAAAAAAAAATTCTGAAGCAATTAAAAATAAATTCTGAAGCAGATTTACTGTAATTTTTGAATCTTGCTACCAGGATCACATAAACGCGAGAAGGTGTCGAACAGAGTTTATCCGGAGCCGAGGATTTCCCGCCAATTTTCGAAACCAATTAAAAAAAATTCTTAAGCAATTAAAAATAAATTCTGAAGCAAATTTACTGTAATTTTTGAATCTTGCTACCAGGATCACATAAACGCGAGAAGGTGTCGAACAGAGTTTATCCGGAGCCGAGGATTTCCCGCCAATTTTCGAAACCAATTAAAAAAAATTCTTAAGCAATTAAAAATAAATTCTGAAGCAAATTTACTGTAATTTTTGAATCTTGCTACCAGGATCACATAAACGCGAGAAGGTGTCGAACAGAGTTTATCCGGAGCCGAGGATTTCCCGCCAATTTTAGAAACCAATTAAAAAAAAATTCTGAAGCAATTAAAAATAAATTCTGAAGCAGATTTACTGTAATTTTTGAATCTTGCTACCAGGATCACATAAACGCGAGAAGGTGTCGAACAGAGTTTATCCGGAGCCGAGGATTTCCCGCCAATTTTCGAAACCAATTAAAAAAAATTCTTAAGCAATTAAAAATAAATTCTGAAGCAAATTTACTGTAATTTTTGAATCTTGCTACCAGGATCACATAAACGCGAGAAGGTGTCGAACAGAGTTTATCCGGAGCCGAGGATTTCCCGCCAATTTTAGAAACCAATTAAAAAAAAATTCTGAAGCAATTAAAAATAAATTCTGAAGCAGATTTACTGTAATTTTTGAATCTTGCTACCAGGATCACATAAACGCGAGAAGGTGTCGAACAGAGTTTATCCGGAGCCGAGGATTTCCCGCCAATTTTCGAAACCAATTAAAAGAAAATTCTGAAGCAAATTTACTGTAATTTTTGAATCTTGCTACCAGGATCACATAAACGCGAGAAGGTGTCGAACAGAGTTTATCCGGAGCAGAGGATTTCCCGCCAATTTTAGAAACCAATTAAAAGAAAATTCTGAAGCAAATTTACTGTAATTTTTGAATCTTGCTACCAGGATCACATAAACGCGAGAAGGTGTCGAACAGAGTTTATCCGGAGCCGAGGATTTCCCGCCAATTTTCGAAACCAATTAAAAAAAATTCTTAAGCAATTAAAAATAAATTCTGAAGCAAATTTACTGTAATTTTTGAATCTTGCTACCAGGATCACATAAACGCGAGAAGGTGTCGAACAGAGTTTATCCGGAGCCGAGGATTTCCCGCCAATTTTCGAAACCAATTAAAAAAAATTCTTAAGCAATTAAAAATAAATTCTGAAGCAAATTTACTGTAATTTTTGAATCTTGCTACCAGGATCACATAAACGCGAGAAGGTGTCGAACAGAGTTTATCCGGAGCCGAGGATTTCCCGCCAATTTTCGAAACCAATTAAAAAAAATTCTTAAGCAATTAAAAATAAATTCTGAAGCAAATTTACTGTAATTTTTGAATCTTGCTACCAGGATCACATAAACGCGAGAAGGTGTCGAACAGAGTTTATCCGGAGCCGAGGATTTCCCGCCAATTTTCGAAACCAATTAAAAAAAATTCTTAAGCAATTAAAAATAAATTCTGAAGCAAATTTACTGTAATTTTTGAATCTTGCTACCAGGATCACATAAACGCGAGAAGGTGTCGAACAGAGTTTATCCGGAGCCGAGGATTTCCCGCCAATTTTCGAAACCAATTAAGAAAAAATTCTGAAGCAAATTTACTGTAATTTTTGAATCTTGCTACCAGGATCACATAAACGCGAGAAGGTGTCGAACAGAGTTTATCCGGAGCCGAGGATTTCCCGCCAATTTTCGAAACCAATTAAAAAAAATTCTTAAGCAATTAAAAATAAATTCTGAAGCAAATTTACTGTAATTTTTGAATCTTGCTACCAGGATCACATAAACGCGAGAAGGTGTCGAACAGAGTTTATCCGGAGCCGAGGATTTCCCGCCAATTTTCGAAACCAATTAAAAAAAATTCTTAAGCAATTAAAAATAAATTCTGAAGCAAATTTACTGTAATTTTTGAATCTTGCTACCAGGATCACATAAACGCGAGAAGGTGTCGAACAGAGTTTATCCGGAGCCGAGGATTTCCCGCCAATTTTCGAAACCAATTAAAAAAAATTCTTAAGCAATTAAAAATAAATTCTGAAGCAAATTTACTGTAATTTTTGAATCTTGCTACCAGGATCACATAAACGCGAGAAGGTGTCGAACAGAGTTTATCCGGAGCCGAGGATTTCCCGCCAATTTTAGAAACCAATTAAAAAAAAATTCTGAAGCAATTAAAAATAAATTCTGAAGCAGATTTACTGTAATTTTTGAATCTTGCTACCAGGATCACATAAACGCGAGAAGGTGTCGAACAGAGTTTATCCGGAGCCGAGGATTTCCCGCCAATTTTCGAAACCAATTAAAAAAAATTCTTAAGCAATTAAAAATAAATTCTGAAGCAAATTTACTGTAATTTTTGAATCTTGCTACCAGGATCACATAAACGCGAGAAGGTGTCGAACAGAGTTTATCCGGAGCCGAGGATTTCCCGCCAATTTTAGAAACCAATTAAAAAAAAATTCTGAAGCAATTAAAAATAAATTCTGAAGCAGATTTACTGTAATTTTTGAATCTTGCTACCAGGATCACATAAACGCGAGAAGGTGTCGAACAGAGTTTATCCGGAGCCGAGGATTTCCCGCCAATTTTCGAAACCAATTAAAAGAAAATTCTGAAGCAAATTTACTGTAATTTTTGAATCTTGCTACCAGGATCACATAAACGCGAGAAGGTGTCGAACAGAGTTTATCCGGAGCAGAGGATTTCCCGCCAATTTTAGAAACCAATTAAAAGAAAATTCTGAAGCAAATTTACTGTAATTTTTGAATCTTGCTACCAGGATCACATAAACGCGAGAAGGTGTCGAACAGAGTTTATCCGGAGCCGAGGATTTCCCGCCAATTTTCGAAACCAATTAAAAAAAATTCTTAAGCAATTAAAAATAAATTCTGAAGCAAATTTACTGTAATTTTTGAATCTTGCTACCAGGATCACATAAACGCGAGAAGGTGTCGAACAGAGTTTATCCGGAGCCGAGGATTTCCCGCCAATTTTCGAAACCAATTAAAAAAAATTCTTAAGCAATTAAAAATAAATTCTGAAGCAAATTTACTGTAATTTTTGAATCTTGCTACCAGGATCACATAAACGCGAGAAGGTGTCGAACAGAGTTTATCCGGAGCCGAGGATTTCCCGCCAATTTTCGAAACCAATTAAAAAAAATTCTTAAGCAATTAAAAATAAATTCTGAAGCAAATTTACTGTAATTTTTGAATCTTGCTACCAGGATCACATAAACGCGAGAAGGTGTCGAACAGAGTTTATCCGGAGCCGAGGATTTCCCGCCAATTTTCGAAACCAATTAAAAAAAATTCTTAAGCAATTAAAAATAAATTCTGAAGCAAATTTACTGTAATTTTTGAATCTTGCTACCAGGATCACATAAACGCGAGAAGGTGTCGAACAGAGTTTATCCGGAGCCGAGGATTTCCCGCCAATTTTCGAAACCAATTAAGAAAAAATTCTGAAGCAAATTTACTGTAATTTTTGAATCTTGCTACCAGGATCACATAAACGCGAGAAGGTGTCGAACAGAGTTTATCCGGAGCCGAGGATTTCCCGCCAATTTTCGAAACCAATTAAAAAAAATTCTTAAGCAATTAAAAATAAATTCTGAAGCAAATTTACTGTAATTTTTGAATCTTGCTACCAGGATCACATAAACGCGAGAAGGTGTCGAACAGAGTTTATCCGGAGCCGAGGATTTCCCGCCAATTTTCGAAACCAATTAAAAAAAATTCTTAAGCAATTAAAAATAAATTCTGAAGCAAATTTACTGTAATTTTTGAATCTTGCTACCAGGATCACATAAACGCGAGAAGGTGTCGAACAGAGTTTATCCGGAGCCGAGGATTTCCCGCCAATTTTCGAAACCAATTAAAAAAAATTCTTAAGCAATTAAAAATAAATTCTGAAGCAAATTTACTGTAATTTTTGAATCTTGCTACCAGGATCACATAAACGCGAGAAGGTGTCGAACAGAGTTTATCCGGAGCCGAGGATTTCCCGCCAATTTTCGAAACCAATTAAAAAAAATTCTTAAGCAATTAAAAATAAATTCTGAAGCAAATTTACTGTAATTTTTGAATCTTGCTACCAGGATCACATAAACGCGAGAAGGTGTCGAACAGAGTTTATCCGGAGCCGAGGATTTCCCGCCAATTTTCGAAACCAATTAAAAAAAATTCTTAAGCAATTAAAAATAAATTCTGAAGCAAATTTACTGTAATTTTTGAATCTTGCTACCAGGATCACATAAACGCGAGAAGGTGTCGAACAGAGTTTATCCGGAGCCGAGGATTTCCCGCCAATTTTAGAAACCAATTAAAAAAAAATTCTGAAGCAATTAAAAATAAATTCTGAAGCAGATTTACTGTAATTTTTGAATCTTGCTACCAGGATCACATAAACGCGAGAAGGTGTCGAACAGAGTTTATCCGGAGCCGAGGATTTCCCGCCAATTTTCGAAACCAATTAAAAAAAATTCTTAAGCAATTAAAAATAAATTCTGAAGCAAATTTACTGTAATTTTTGAATCTTGCTACCAGGATCACATAAACGCGAGAAGGTGTCGAACAGAGTTTATCCGGAGCCGAGGATTTCCCGCCAATTTTAGAAACCAATTAAAAAAAAATTCTGAAGCAATTAAAAATAAATTCTGAAGCAGATTTACTGTAATTTTTGAATCTTGCTACCAGGATCACATAAACGCGAGAAGGTGTCGAACAGAGTTTATCCGGAGCCGAGGATTTCCCGCCAATTTTCGAAACCAATTAAAAGAAAATTCTGAAGCAAATTTACTGTAATTTTTGAATCTTGCTACCAGGATCACATAAACGCGAGAAGGTGTCGAACAGAGTTTATCCGGAGCAGAGGATTTCCCGCCAATTTTAGAAACCAATTAAAAGAAAATTCTGAAGCAAATTTACTGTAATTTTTGAATCTTGCTACCAGGATCACATAAACGCGAGAAGGTGTCGAACAGAGTTTATCCGGAGCCGAGGATTTCCCGCCAATTTTCGAAACCAATTAAAAAAAATTCTTAAGCAATTAAAAATAAATTCTGAAGCAAATTTACTGTAATTTTTGAATCTTGCTACCAGGATCACATAAACGCGAGAAGGTGTCGAACAGAGTTTATCCGGAGCCGAGGATTTCCCGCCAATTTTCGAAACCAATTAAAAAAAATTCTTAAGCAATTAAAAATAAATTCTGAAGCAAATTTACTGTAATTTTTGAATCTTGCTACCAGGATCACATAAACGCGAGAAGGTGTCGAACAGAGTTTATCCGGAGCCGAGGATTTCCCGCCAATTTTCGAAACCAATTAAAAAAAATTCTTAAGCAATTAAAAATAAATTCTGAAGCAAATTTACTGTAATTTTTGAATCTTGCTACCAGGATCACATAAACGCGAGAAGGTGTCGAACAGAGTTTATCCGGAGCCGAGGATTTCCCGCCAATTTTCGAAACCAATTAAAAAAAATTCTTAAGCAATTAAAAATAAATTCTGAAGCAAATTTACTGTAATTTTTGAATCTTGCTACCAGGATCACATAAACGCGAGAAGGTGTCGAACAGAGTTTATCCGGAGCCGAGGATTTCCCGCCAATTTTCGAAACCAATTAAAAAAAATTCTGAAGCAATTAAAAATAAATTCTGAAGCAAATTTACTGTAATTTTTGAATCTTGCTACCAGGATCACATAAACGCGAGAAGGTGTCGAACAGAGTTTATCCGGAGCCGAGGATTTCCCGCCAATTTTCGAAACCAATTAAAAAAAATTCTTAAGCAATTAAAAATAAATTCTGAAGCAGATTTACTGTAATTTTTGAATCTTGCTACCAGGATCACATAAACGCGAGAAGGTGTCGAACAGAGTTTATCCGGAGCAGAGGATTTCCCGCCAATTTTAGAAACCAATTAAAAGAAAATTCTGAAGCAAATTTACTGTAATTTTTGAATCTTGCTACCAGGATCACATAAACGCGAGAAGGTGTCGAACAGAGTTTATCCGGAGCCGAGGATTTCCCGCCAATTTTAGAAACCAATTAAAAAAAATTCTTAAGCAATTAAAAATAAATTCTGAAGCAAATTTACTGTAATTTTTGAATCTTGCTACCAGGATCACATAAACGCGAGAAGGTGTCGAACAGAGTTTATCCGGAGCCGAGGATTTCCCGCCAATTTTCGAAACCAATTAAAAAAAATTCTTAAGCAATTAAAAATAAATTCTGAAGCAAATTTACTGTAATTTTTGAATCTTGCTACCAGGATCACATAAACGCGAGAAGGTGTCGAACAGAGTTTATCCGGAGCCGAGGATTTCCCGCCAATTTTAGAAACCAATTAAAAAAAAATTCTGAAGCAATTAAAAATAAATTCTGAAGCAGATTTACTGTAATTTTTGAATCTTGCTACCAGGATCACATAAACGCGAGAAGGTGTCGAACAGAGTTTATCCGGAGCAGAGGATTTCCCGCCAATTTTAGAAACCAATTAAAAGAAAATTCTGAAGCAAATTTACTGTAATTTTTGAATCTTGCTACCAGGATCACATAAACGCGAGAAGGTGTCGAACAGAGTTTATCCGGAGCCGAGGATTTCCCGCCAATTTTAGAAACCAATTAAAAAAAAATTCTGAAGCAAATTTACTGTAATTTTTGAATCTTGCTACCAGGATCACATAAACGCGAGAAGGTGTCGAACAGAGTTTATCCGGAGCCGAGGATTTCCCGCCAATTTTAGAAACCAATTAGAAAAAAATTCTTAAGCAATTAAAAATAAATTCTGAAGCAAATTTACTGTAATTTTTGAATCTTGCTACCAGGATCACATAAACGCGAGAAGGTGTCGAACAGAGTTTATCCGGAGCCGAGGATTTCCCGCCAATTTTAGAAACCAATTAAAAAAAATTCTTAAGCAATTAAAAATAAATTCTGAAGCAAATTTACTGTAATTTTTGAATCTTGCTACCAGGATCACATAAACGCGAGAAGGTGTCGAACAGAGTTTATCTGGAGCCGAGGATTTCCCGCCAATTTTCGAAACCAATTAAGAAAAAATTCTGAAGCAAATTTACTGTAATTTTTGAATCTTGCTACCAGGATCACATAAACGCGAGAAGGTGTCGAACAGAGTTTATCCGGAGCCGAGGATTTCCCGCCAATTTTCGAAACCAATTAAAAAAAATTCTTAAGCAATTAAAAATAAATTCTGAAGCAAATTTACTGTAATTTTTGAATCTTGCTACCAGGATCACATAAACGCGAGAAGGTGTCGAACAGAGTTTATCCGGAGCCGAGGATTTCCCGCCAATTTTCGAAACCAATTAAAAAAAATTCTTAAGCAATTAAAAATAAATTCTGAAGCAAATTTACTGTAATTTTTGAATCTTGCTACCAGGATCACATAAACGCGAGAAGGTGTCGAACAGAGTTTATCCGGAGCCGAGGATTTCCCGCCAATTTTCGAAACCAATTAAAAAAAAATCTGAAGCAAATTTACTGTAATTTTTGAATCTTGCTACCAGGATCACATAAACGCGAGAAGGTGTCGAACAGAGTTTATCCGGAGCCGAGGATTTCCCGCCAATTTTCGAAACCAATTAAAAAAAATTCTTAAGCAATTAAAAATAAATTCTGAAGCAAATTTACTGTAATTTTTGAATCTTGCTACCAGGATCACATAAACGCGAGAAGGTGTCGAACAGAGTTTATCCGGAGCCGAGGATTTCCCGCCAATTTTCGAAACCAATTAAAAAAAATTCTTAAGCAATTAAAAATAAATTCTGAAGCAAATTTACTGTAATTTTTGAATCTTGCTACCAGGATCACATAAACGCGAGAAGGTGTCGAACAGAGTTTATCCGGAGCCGAGGATTTCCCGCCAATTTTCGAAACCAATTAAAAAAAAATTCTGAAGCAAATTTACTGTAATTTTTGAATCTTGCTACCAGGATCACATAAACGCGAGAAGGTGTCGAACAGAGTTTATCCGGAGCAGAGGATTTCCCGCCAATTTTAGAAACCAATTAAAAAAAAATTCTGAAGCAAATTTACTGTAATTTTTGAATCTTGCTACCAGGATCACATAAACGCGAGAAGGTGTCGAACAGAGTTTATCCGGAGCCGAGGATTTCCCGCCAATTTTAGAAACCAATTAAAAAAAAATTCTGAAGCAAATTTACTGTAATTTTTGAATCTTGCTACCAGGATCACATAAACGCGAGAAGGTGTCGAACAGAGTTTATCCGGAGCCGAGGATTTCCCGCCAATTTTAGAAACCAATTAAAAAAAAATTCTGAAGCAATTAAAAATAAATTCTGAAGCAGATTTACTGTAATTTTTGAATCTTGCTACCAGGATCACATAAACGCGAGAAGGTGTCGAACAGAGTTTATCCGGAGCCGAGGATTTCCCGCCAATTTTCGAAACCAATTAAAAAAAATTCTTAAGCAATTAAAAATAAATTCTGAAGCAAATTTACTGTAATTTTTGAATCTTGCTACCAGGATCACATAAACGCGAGAAGGTGTCGAACAGAGTTTATCCGGAGCCGAGGATTTCCCGCCAATTTTAGAAACCAATTAAAAAAAAATTCTGAAGCAATTAAAAATAAATTCTGAAGCAGATTTACTGTAATTTTTGAATCTTGCTACCAGGATCACATAAACGCGAGAAGGTGTCGAACAGAGTTTATCCGGAGCCGAGGATTTCCCGCCAATTTTCGAAACCAATTAAAAAAAATTCTTAAGCAATTAAAAATAAATTCTGAAGCAAATTTACTGTAATTTTTGAATCTTGCTACCAGGATCACATAAACGCGAGAAGGTGTCGAACAGAGTTTATCCGGAGCCGAGGATTTCCCGCCAATTTTAGAAACCAATTAAAAAAAAATTCTGAAGCAATTAAAAATAAATTCTGAAGCAGATTTACTGTAATTTTTGAATCTTGCTACCAGGATCACATAAACGCGAGAAGGTGTCGAACAGAGTTTATCCGGAGCCGAGGATTTCCCGCCAATTTTAGAAACCAATTAAAAAAAATTCTTAAGCAATTAAAAATAAATTCTGAAGCAAATTTACTGTAATTTTTGAATCTTGCTACCAGGATCACATAAACGCGAGAAGGTGTCGAACAGAGTTTATCCGGAGCCGAGGATTTCCCGCCAATTTTCGAAACCAATTAAAAAAAATTCTTAAGCAATTAAAAATAAATTCTGAAGCAAATTTACTGTAATTTTTGAATCTTGCTACCAGGATCACATAAACGCGAGAAGGTGTCGAACAGAGTTTATCCGGAGCCGAGGATTTCCCGCCAATTTTCGAAACCAATTAAAAAAAATTCTTAAGCAATTAAAAATAAATTCTGAAGCAAATTTACTGTAATTTTTGAATCTTGCTACCAGGATCACATAAACGCGAGAAGGTGTCGAACAGAGTTTATCCGGAGCCGAGGATTTCCCGCCAATTTTCGAAACCAATTAAAAAAAATTCTTAAGCAATTAAAAATAAATTCTGAAGCAAATTTACTGTAATTTTTGAATCTTGCTACCAGGATCACATAAACGCGAGAAGGTGTCGAACAGAGTTTATCCGGAGCCGAGGATTTCCCGCCAATTTTCGAAACCAATTAAAAAAAATTCTTAAGCAATTAAAAATAAATTCTGAAGCAAATTTACTGTAATTTTTGAATCTTGCTACCAGGATCACATAAACGCGAGAAGGTGTCGAACAGAGTTTATCCGGAGCCGAGGATTTCCCGCCAATTTTAGAAACCAATTAAAAAAAAATTCTGAAGCAATTAAAAATAAATTCTGAAGCAGATTTACTGTAATTTTTGAATCTTGCTACCAGGATCACATAAACGCGAGAAGGTGTCGAACAGAGTTTATCCGGAGCCGAGGATTTCCCGCCAATTTTCGAAACCAATTAAAAAAAATTCTTAAGCAATTAAAAATAAATTCTGAAGCAAATTTACTGTAATTTTTGAATCTTGCTACCAGGATCACATAAACGCGAGAAGGTGTCGAACAGAGTTTATCCGGAGCCGAGGATTTCCCGCCAATTTTCGAAACCAATTAAAAAAAATTCTTAAGCAATTAAAAATAAATTCTGAAGCAAATTTACTGTAATTTTTGAATCTTGCTACCAGGATCACATAAACGCGAGAAGGTGTCGAACAGAGTTTATCCGGAGCCGAGGATTTCCCGCCAATTTTAGAAACCAATTAAAAAAAAATTCTGAAGCAATTAAAAATAAATTCTGAAGCAGATTTACTGTAATTTTTGAATCTTGCTACCAGGATCACATAAACGCGAGAAGGTGTCGAACAGAGTTTATCCGGAGCCGAGGATTTCCCGCCAATTTTAGAAACCAATTAAAAAAAATTCTTAAGCAATTAAAAATAAATTCTGAAGCAAATTTACTGTAATTTTTGAATCTTGCTACCAGGATCACATAAACGCGAGAAGGTGTCGAACAGAGTTTATCCGGAGCCGAGGATTTCCCGCCAATTTTAGAAACCAATTAAAAAAAAATTCTGAAGCAATTAAAAATAAATTCTGAAGCAGATTTACTGTAATTTTTGAATCTTGCTACCAGGATCACATAAACGCGAGAAGGTGTCGAACAGAGTTTATCCGGAGCCGAGGATTTCCCGCCAATTTTCGAAACCAATTAAAAGAAAATTCTGAAGCAATTAAAAATAAATTCTGAAGCAGATTTACTGTAATTTTTGAATCTTGCTACCAGGATCACATAAACGCGAGAAGGTGTCGAACAGAGTTTATCCGGAGCAGAGGATTTCCCGCCAATTTTAGAAACCAATTAAAAGAAAATTCTGAAGCAAATTTACTGTAATTTTTGAATCTTGCTACCAGGATCACATAAACGCGAGAAGGTGTCGAACAGAGTTTATCCGGAGCCGAGGATTTCCCGCCAATTTTCGAAACCAATTAAAAAAAATTCTTAAGCAATTAAAAATAAATTCTGAAGCAAATTTACTGTAATTTTTGAATCTTGCTACCAGGATCACATAAACGCGAGAAGGTGTCGAACAGAGTTTATCCGGAGCCGAGGATTTCCCGCCAATTTTCGAAACCAATTAAAAAAAATTCTTAAGCAATTAAAAATAAATTCTGAAGCAAATTTACTGTAATTTTTGAATCTTGCTACCAGGATCACATAAACGCGAGAAGGTGTCGAACAGAGTTTATCCGGAGCCGAGGATTTCCCGCCAATTTTCGAAACCAATTAAAAAAAATTCTTAAGCAATTAAAAATAAATTCTGAAGCAAATTTACTGTAATTTTTGAATCTTGCTACCAGGATCACATAAACGCGAGAAGGTGTCGAACAGAGTTTATCCGGAGCCGAGGATTTCCCGCCAATTTTCGAAACCAATTAAAAAAAATTCTTAAGCAATTAAAAATAAATTCTGAAGCAAATTTACTGTAATTTTTGAATCTTGCTACCAGGATCACATAAACGCGAGAAGGTGTCGAACAGAGTTTATCCGGAGCCGAGGATTTCCCGCCAATTTTCGAAACCAATTAAAAAAAATTCTTAAGCAATTAAAAATAAATTCTGAAGCAAATTTACTGTAATTTTTGAATCTTGCTACCAGGATCACATAAACGCGAGAAGGTGTCGAACAGAGTTTATCCGGAGCCGAGGATTTCCCGCCAATTTTCGAAACCAATTAAAAAAAATTCTTAAGCAATTAAAAATAAATTCTGAAGCAAATTTACTGTAATTTTTGAATCTTGCTACCAGGATCACATAAACGCGAGAAGGTGTCGAACAGAGTTTATCCGGAGCCGAGGATTTCCCGCCAATTTTCGAAACCAATTAAGAAAAAATTCTGAAGCAAATTTACTGTAATTTTTGAATCTTGCTACCAGGATCACATAAACGCGAGAAGGTGTCGAACAGAGTTTATCCGGAGCCGAGGATTTCCCGCCAATTTTCGAAACCAATTAAGAAAAAATTCTGAAGCAAATTTACTGTAATTTTTGAATCTTGCTACCAGGATCACATAAACGCGAGAAGGTGTCGAACAGAGTTTATCCGGAGCCGAGGATTTCCCGCCAATTTTCGAAACCAATTAAGAAAAAATTCTGAAGCAAATTTACTGTAATTTTTGAATCTTGCTACCAGGATCACATAAACGCGAGAAGGTGTCGAACAGAGTTTATCCGGAGCCGAGGATTTCCCGCCAATTTTCGAAACCAATTAAAAAAAATTCTTAAGCAATTAAAAATAAATTCTGAAGCAAATTTACTGTAATTTTTGAATCTTGCTACCAGGATCACATAAACGCGAGAAGGTGTCGAACAGAGTTTATCCGGAGCCGAGGATTTCCCGCCAATTTTCGAAACCAATTAAAAAAAATTCTTAAGCAATTAAAAATAAATTCTGAAGCAAATTTACTGTAATTTTTGAATCTTGCTACCAGGATCACATAAACGCGAGAAGGTGTCGAACAGAGTTTATCCGGAGCCGAGGATTTCCCGCCAATTTTCGAAACCAATTAAAAAAAATTCTTAAGCAATTAAAAATAAATTCTGAAGCAAATTTACTGTAATTTTTGAATCTTGCTACCAGGATCACATAAACGCGAGAAGGTGTCGAACAGAGTTTATCCGGAGCCGAGGATTTCCCGCCAATTTTCGAAACCAATTAAAAAAAATTCTTAAGCAATTAAAAATAAATTCTGAAGCAAATTTACTGTAATTTTTGAATCTTGCTACCAGGATCACATAAACGCGAGAAGGTGTCGAACAGAGTTTATCCGGAGCCGAGGATTTCCCGCCAATTTTCGAAACCAATTAAAAAAAATTCTTAAGCAATTAAAAATAAATTCTGAAGCAAATTTACTGTAATTTTTGAATCTTGCTACCAGGATCACATAAACGCGAGAAGGTGTCGAACAGAGTTTATCCGGAGCCGAGGATTTCCCGCCAATTTTCGAAACCAATTAAGAAAAAATTCTGAAGCAAATTTACTGTAATTTTTGAATCTTGCTACCAGGATCACATAAACGCGAGAAGGTGTCGAACAGAGTTTATCCGGAGCCGAGGATTTCCCGCCAATTTTCGAAACCAATTAAGAAAAAATTCTGAAGCAAATTTACTGTAATTTTTGAATCTTGCTACCAGGATCACATAAACGCGAGAAGGTGTCGAACAGAGTTTATCCGGAGCCGAGGATTTCCCGCCAATTTTCGAAACCAATTAAGAAAAAATTCTGAAGCAAATTTACTGTAATTTTTGAATCTTGCTACCAGGATCACATAAACGCGAGAAGGTGTCGAACAGAGTTTATCCGGAGCCGAGGATTTCCCGCCAATTTTCGAAACCAATTAAAAAAAATTCTTAAGCAATTAAAAATAAATTCTGAAGCAAATTTACTGTAATTTTTGAATCTTGCTACCAGGATCACATAAACGCGAGAAGGTGTCGAACAGAGTTTATCCGGAGCCGAGGATTTCCCGCCAATTTTCGAAACCAATTAAAAAAAATTCTTAAGCAATTAAAAATAAATTCTGAAGCAAATTTACTGTAATTTTTGAATCTTGCTACCAGGATCACATAAACGCGAGAAGGTGTCGAACAGAGTTTATCCGGAGCCGAGGATTTCCCGCCAATTTTCGAAACCAATTAAAAAAAATTCTTAAGCAATTAAAAATAAATTCTGAAGCAAATTTACTGTAATTTTTGAATCTTGCTACCAGGATCACATAAACGCGAGAAGGTGTCGAACAGAGTTTATCCGGAGCCGAGGATTTCCCGCCAATTTTCGAAACCAATTAAGAAAAAATTCTGAAGCAAATTTACTGTAATTTTTGAATCTTGCTACCAGGATCACATAAACGCGAGAAGGTGTCGAACAGAGTTTATCCGGAGCCGAGGATTTCCCGCCAATTTTCGAAACCAATTAAAAAAAATTCTTAAGCAATTAAAAATAAATTCTGAAGCAAATTTACTGTAATTTTTGAATCTTGCTACCAGGATCACATAAACGCGAGAAGGTGTCGAACAGAGTTTATCCGGAGCCGAGGATTTCCCGCCAATTTTCGAAACCAATTAAAAAAAATTCTTAAGCAATTAAAAATAAATTCTGAAGCAAATTTACTGTAATTTTTGAATCTTGCTACCAGGATCACATAAACGCGAGAAGGTGTCGAACAGAGTTTATCCGGAGCCGAGGATTTCCCGCCAATTTTAGAAACCAATTAAAAAAAATTCTTAAGCAATTAAAAATAAATTCTGAAGCAAATTTACTGTAATTTTTGAATCTTGCTACCAGGATCACATAAACGCGAGAAGGTGTCGAACAGAGTTTATCCGGAGCCGAGGATTTCCCGCCAATTTTCGAAACCAATTAAAAAAAATTCTTAAGCAATTAAAAATAAATTCTGAAGCAAATTTACTGTAATTTTTGAATCTTGCTACCAGGATCACATAAACGCGAGAAGGTGTCGAACAGAGTTTATCCGGAGCCGAGGATTTCCCGCCAATTTTCGAAACCAATTAAGAAAAAATTCTGAAGCAAATTTACTGTAATTTTTGAATCTTGCTACCAGGATCACATAAACGCGAGAAGGTGTCGAACAGAGTTTATCCGGAGCCGAGGATTTCCCGCCAATTTTCGAAACCAATTAAGAAAAAATTCTGAAGCAAATTTACTGTAATTTTTGAATCTTGCTACCAGGATCACATAAACGCGAGAAGGTGTCGAACAGAGTTTATCCGGAGCCGAGGATTTCCCGCCAATTTTCGAAACCAATTAAGAAAAAATTCTGAAGCAAATTTACTGTAATTTTTGAATCTTGCTACCAGGATCACATAAACGCGAGAAGGTGTCGAACAGAGTTTATCCGGAGCCGAGGATTTCCCGCCAATTTTCGAAACCAATTAAAAAAAATTCTTAAGCAATTAAAAATAAATTCTGAAGCAAATTTACTGTAATTTTTGAATCTTGCTACCAGGATCACATAAACGCGAGAAGGTGTCGAACAGAGTTTATCCGGAGCCGAGGATTTCCCGCCAATTTTCGAAACCAATTAAAAAAAATTCTTAAGCAATTAAAAATAAATTCTGAAGCAAATTTACTGTAATTTTTGAATCTTGCTACCAGGATCACATAAACGCGAGAAGGTGTCGAACAGAGTTTATCCGGAGCCGAGGATTTCCCGCCAATTTTCGAAACCAATTAAAAAAAATTCTTAAGCAATTAAAAATAAATTCTGAAGCAAATTTACTGTAATTTTTGAATCTTGCTACCAGGATCACATAAACGCGAGAAGGTGTCGAACAGAGTTTATCCGGAGCCGAGGATTTCCCGCCAATTTTCGAAACCAATTAAAAAAAATTCTTAAGCAATTAAAAATAAATTCTGAAGCAAATTTACTGTAATTTTTGAATCTTGCTACCAGGATCACATAAACGCGAGAAGGTGTCGAACAGAGTTTATCCGGAGCCGAGGATTTCCCGCCAATTTTAGAAACCAATTAAAAAAAATTCTTAAGCAATTAAAAATAAATTCTGAAGCAAATTTACTGTAATTTTTGAATCTTGCTACCAGGATCACATAAACGCGAGAAGGTGTCGAACAGAGTTTATCCGGAGCCGAGGATTTCCCGCCAATTTTCGAAACCAATTAAGAAAAAATTCTGAAGCAAATTTACTGTAATTTTTGAATCTTGCTACCAGGATCACATAAACGCGAGAAGGTGTCGAACAGAGTTTATCCGGAGCCGAGGATTTCCCGCCAATTTTCGAAACCAATTAAGAAAAAATTCTGAAGCAAATTTACTGTAATTTTTGAATCTTGCTACCAGGATCACATAAACGCGAGAAGGTGTCGAACAGAGTTTATCCGGAGCCGAGGATTTCCCGCCAATTTTCGAAACCAATTAAGAAAAAATTCTGAAGCAAATTTACTGTAATTTTTGAATCTTGCTACCAGGATCACATAAACGCGAGAAGGTGTCGAACAGAGTTTATCCGGAGCCGAGGATTTCCCGCCAATTTTCGAAACCAATTAAAAAAAATTCTTAAGCAATTAAAAATAAATTCTGAAGCAAATTTACTGTAATTTTTGAATCTTGCTACCAGGATCACATAAACGCGAGAAGGTGTCGAACAGAGTTTATCCGGAGCCGAGGATTTCCCGCCAATTTTCGAAACCAATTAAAAAAAATTCTTAAGCAATTAAAAATAAATTCTGAAGCAAATTTACTGTAATTTTTGAATCTTGCTACCAGGATCACATAAACGCGAGAAGGTGTCGAACAGAGTTTATCCGGAGCCGAGGATTTCCCGCCAATTTTCGAAACCAATTAAAAAAAATTCTTAAGCAATTAAAAATAAATTCTGAAGCAAATTTACTGTAATTTTTGAATCTTGCTACCAGGATCACATAAACGCGAGAAGGTGTCGAACAGAGTTTATCCGGAGCCGAGGATTTCCCGCCAATTTTCGAAACCAATTAAAAAAAAATCTGAAGCAAATTTACTGTAATTTTTGAATCTTGCTACCAGGATCACATAAACGCGAGAAGGTGTCGAACAGAGTTTATCCGGAGCCGAGGATTTCCCGCCAATTTTCGAAACCAATTAAAAAAAATTCTTAAGCAATTAAAAATAAATTCTGAAGCAAATTTACTGTAATTTTTGAATCTTGCTACCAGGATCACATAAACGCGAGAAGGTGTCGAACAGAGTTTATCCGGAGCCGAGGATTTCCCGCCAATTTTCGAAACCAATTAAAAAAAATTCTTAAGCAATTAAAAATAAATTCTGAAGCAAATTTACTGTAATTTTTGAATCTTGCTACCAGGATCACATAAACGCGAGAAGGTGTCGAACAGAGTTTATCCGGAGCCGAGGATTTCCCGCCAATTTTCGAAACCAATTAAAAAAAATTCTTAAGCAATTAAAAATAAATTCTGAAGCAAATTTACTGTAATTTTTGAATCTTGCTACCAGGATCACATAAACGCGAGAAGGTGTCGAACAGAGTTTATCCGGAGCCGAGGATTTCCCGCCAATTTTAGAAACCAATTAAAGAAAAATTCTGAAGCAATTAAAAATAAATTCTGAAGCAGATTTACTGTAATTTTTGAATCTTGCTACCAGGATCACATAAACGCGAGGAGGTGTCAATTATGATATATCAGGAGCAGAAAAATTCCCGCCAATTTATCCTAACTTTTAAATTATATAAATTTTCTTATTGAATTTTTTTGCACTTTTTTCAAATTTTATTTCCTCAGAAACGGCGCGAGCTAGAGACTTGCGGTTTGCACCATTCGATTCGTCTGCTCAAGCTCTATGAGGGTGATTTTTTTCGCGGCAATCTATTTTTCGTAGACATCCTCAAATTTTCATGGACTATAGCCTTACTACTTTTTGGCCCAAAAAATATATTTCTCTCGTAAAATCGCGAAAAAATTCACCCACGTAGAGCTCGACGAGGCGCATTCAAAACCGGGCTCCGTTACTCTGTAGCTCACCCCCTTTCCGAGATATCGGCCCCGAAATGGTGGTCGCAGAAAAACATTGTTTTCTCAGTGAAAAGCTGCAAATGTAAAAATCCGCTGGCGCCAATCGAATAACCGTTATTTATCGAGTGATTGGGCATAGCTTTAATGAATAAAACAGCTAAAATAACAATAAAAGCAATAAATATAATTAATTCATTCCTACATTACTAGTGCTGCTATCTTTCGAGCAGCCGGTGGAACCTACACGGTATCCATGAAAACAGATCTCTGTAATTATGCAGGAATCTGTATTTCTTCACCGCCAATGATCCGTAAGTTGCGCTATGAGCCCGAAGATGGCAGCACCAGTAATATAGATTGAATTAATTAAATTTATTGCTTTTATTGTTATTTTAGCTGTTCTATTCATTAAAGCCATACCCAATCACTCGATAAATAACGGTTATTCGATTGACGCCAGCGGATTTTTACATTTGCAGCTCTTCACTCAGAAAAAAATGTTTTTCTGCGACCACCATTTCGGGGCCGATATCTCGGAAAGGGGGTGAGCTACAGAGTAACGGAGCCCGGTTTTGAATGCGCCTCGTCGAGCTCTACGTGGGTGAATTTTTTCGCGATTTTACGAGAGAAAAATATTTTTTGGGCCAAAAAGTAGTAAGGCTATAGTCCATGAAAATTTGAGGATGTCTACGAAAAATAGATTGCCGCGAAAAAAATCACCCTCATAGAGCTTGAGCAGACGAATCGAATGGTGCAAACCGCAAGTCTCTAGCTCGCGCCGTTTCTGAGGAAATAAAATTTGAAAAAAGTGCAAAAAAATTCAATAAGAAAATTTATATAATTTAAAAGTTAGGATAAATTGGCGGGAATTTCTCTGCTCCTGATATATCATAATTGACACCTCCTCGCGTTTATGTGATCCTGGTAGCAAGATACAAAAATCGCAGCAAAATTTGTCACAATTTTCCGGGACAGCAAAATTTCCTGCGATTTTTGAATCTTGCTACCAGGATCACATAAACGCGAGAAGGTGTCGAACAGAGTTTATCCGGAGCCGAGGATTTCCCGCCAATTTTCGAAACCAATTAAAAAAAATTCTTAAGCAATTAAAAATAAATTCTGAAGCAAATTTACTGTAATTTTTGAATCTTGCTACCAGGATCACATAAACGCGAGAAGGTGTCGAACAGAGTTTATCCGGAGCCGAGGATTTCCCGCCAATTTTCGAAACCAATTAAAAAAAAATTCTGAAGCAAATTTACTGTAATTTTTGAATCTTGCTACCAGGATCACATAAACGCGAGAAGGTGTCGAACAGAGTTTATCCGGAGCCGAGGATTTCCCGCCAATTTTAGAAACCAATTAAAAAAAAATTCTGAAGCAATTAAAAATAAATTCTGAAGCAGATTTACTGTAATTTTTGAATCTTGCTACCAGGATCACATAAACGCGAGAAGGTGTCGAACAGAGTTTATCCGGAGCCGAGGATTTCCCGCCAATTTTAGAAACCAATTAAAAAAAAATTCTGAAGCAAATTTACTGTAATTTTTGAATCTTGCTACCAGGATCACATAAACGCGAGAAGGTGTCGAACAGAGTTTATCCGGAGCCGAGGATTTCCCGCCAATTTTAGAAACCAATTAAAAAAAAATTCTGAAGCAAATTTACTGTAATTTTTGAATCTTGCTACCAGGATCACATAAACGCGAGAAGGTGTCGAACAGAGTTTATCCGGAGCCGAGGATTTCCCGCCAATTTTCGAAACCAATTAAAAAAAATTCTTAAGCAATTAAAAATAAATTCTGAAGCAAATTTACTGTAATTTTTGAATCTTGCTACCAGGATCACATAAACGCGAGAAGGTGTCGAACAGAGTTTATCCGGAGCCGAGGATTTCCCGCCAATTTTCGAAACCAATTAAAAAAAAATTCTGAAGCAAATTTACTGTAATTTTTGAATCTTGCTACCAGGATCACATAAACGCGAGAAGGTGTCGAACAGAGTTTATCCGGAGCCGAGGATTTCCCGCCAATTTTAGAAACCAATTAAAAAAAAATTCTGAAGCAATTAAAAATAAATTCTGAAGCAGATTTACTGTAATTTTTGAATCTTGCTACCAGGATCACATAAACGCGAGAAGGTGTCGAACAGAGTTTATCCGGAGCCGAGGATTTCCCGCCAATTTTAGAAACCAATTAAAAAAAAATTCTGAAGCAAATTTACTGTAATTTTTGAATCTTGCTACCAGGATCACATAAACGCGAGAAGGTGTCGAACAGAGTTTATCCGGAGCCGAGGATTTCCCGCCAATTTTAGAAACCAATTAAAAAAAAATTCTGAAGCAAATTTACTGTAATTTTTGAATCTTGCTACCAGGATCACATAAACGCGAGGAGGTGTCAATTATGATATATCAGGAGCAGAAAAATTCCCGCCAATTTATCCTAACTTTTAAATTATATAAATTTTCTTATTGAATTTTTTTGCACTTTTTTCAAATTTTATTTCCTCAGAAACGGCGCGAGCTAGAGACTTGCGGTTTGCACCATTCGATTCGTCTGCTCAAGCTCTATGAGGGTGATTCTTTTCGCGGCAATCTATTTTTCGTAGATATCCTCAAATTTTCATGGACTATAGCCTTACTACTTTTTGGCCCAAAAAATATTTCTCTCTCGTAAAATCGCGAAAAAATTCACCCACGTAGAGCTCGACGAGGCGCATTCAAAACCGGGCTCCGTTACTCTGTAGCTCACCCCCTTTCCGAGATATCGGCCCCGAAATGGTGGTCGCAGAAAAACATTTTTTTCTGAGTGAAGAGCTGCAAATGTAAAAATCCGCTGGCGTCAATCGAATAACCGTTATTTATCGAGTGATTGGGTATGGCTTTAATGAATAGAACAGCTAAAATAACAATAAAAGCAATAAATTTAATTAATTCAATCTATATTACTGGTGCTGCCATCTTCGGGCTCATAGCGCAACTTACGGATCATTGGCGGTGAAGAAATACAGATTCCTGCATAATTACAGAGATCTGTTTTCATGGATACCGTGTAGGTTCCACCGACTGCTCGAAAGATAGCAGCACTTAAAGTGGGAATGAGTTAATTATATTTATTGCTTTTATTGTTATTTTAGCTGTTTTATTCATTAAAGCTATGCCCAATCACTCGATAAATAACGGTTATTCGATTGGCGCCGGCGGATTTTTACATTTGCAGCTTTTCAATGAGAAAAAAAATGTGTTTCTGCGGCCACCCTTTCGGGGCCCATATCTCGGAAAGGGGGTAAGCTACAGAGGAACGGAGCCCGGTTTTGAATGCGCCTCGCCGAGATCTACGTAGGTGAATTTTTTCCCGATTTTAGGAGAGAGAAATATTTTTTGGGCCAAAAAGTAGTAAGGCTATAGTCCATGAAAATTTGAGGATATCTACGAAAAATAGATTGCGGCGAAAAAAATCACCCTCATAGAGCTTGACCAGACGAATCGAATGGTGGAAACCGCATTTCTCCAGCTTTCATCGTTTTCGAGAAATTACGTAAATATTATTTTAAACGTCCTTGCGACTGAAAATGGAGCAGCGGTAATTTGACGGTCTACGCACGCGTCAGCGTCAACGCGGCACAGATTGAAAGGAAATCCAGCGACTTTTTTTTATATCTCCCTGGTAACGCCGGGCCTCGACAACAGCCAATTGATTAGCGTTTCGAACAACAGGTGGGAGAGGGACTGATATAATGTCGCATAATAGAAATAATTTTTTTTATTAATGGAACTTGACAAACGCTTGAATAAATGTTAGGGGATGTTCTTTATTGCATCGCAAATTTGTGATTGAAAGCATCAGTGGTGGGACTTGATGCAGTGATGTCATCTACTCATGAATACAACAGATTAGGAATAAAAGAACGCTGTGACCAACTGAAATTTTATTTACTGTTACATTGTACTCATACTAATATAATATTCAGTTTATTGTAGGTTTGTTTTTCACTTTAAGGGCTTTCTTTACATTCCTACTTATTTGTATACACAGGAACGGTAGGTGCTCACTTTAACTTGTATCAAAAATGAGACAATTGCGCGAAAAAAGTAAATAGAGTGAATGGAGTTAAATAAACAAATGATGGATTTGTAATGCCATTTGATTAAAACCAACTAGAATAAAAGCGAGACTTTTGATGTAT
Organism: Prosopocoilus inquinatus; assembly: GCA_036172665.1. NCBI lineage: Eukaryota > Metazoa > Arthropoda > Insecta > Coleoptera > Lucanidae > Prosopocoilus > Prosopocoilus inquinatus. Next base: position 16,996,478 of record CM069880.1, on the reverse strand, counting down.
CTGAGTGATCCATCAAACAATAAATGAACGGGTTTAATGCCACCAAATGGGCTTACTGATGAAATAAAGAACGCACCCTTAATTATTTGGCGCTCTTGACATTTGTGTTTTTATTTACGCGCGCTTTTGCTGAAATATCCATAACTGTTTAAACTTTTCAAACAGTTTTCTTAAGTTTCTGAACTAAAGTAGTGTTGAATAATTAATCATCTTTATAACAGGATTGATGTGTGGTAGATAAGAAAAGCCCGTAATGACACGTTTAAAATTTATTTAATAATTTAACATAAATAGCTATTGACTAGGGATTTAGTTTTGCTGCAGTAATCGTTTAGCAAATTCGGTAATATTTGGCATGGGTGGACTGCTTAACATGTACTCGGACACGGAAATGTAGATAGCAACAGCAATTCCAACTACTGCAGCTAATGCAACGCATCGTTGAAATATAATGCAAGTTGTCACACATAATCCCAGGTAAGTTAAATACCTGGTCAAGAACACATATTTCCTCTTGCCTTCATAACCGGTAGCTGTGAAAATAGTTTAATTAAAAACAGAGAAACAAAAAAGGAATCTTATTAGAATTACCAATACACAAGTTATCCTTTAAAGTGTACCCCCTTGCACAGGCTATGCACATATCCGGACCATCTCCAGTACAACCTGCACAAGCTTTATCACACTCTAAACATCTGTAACTACCATCATTATTGACGCAGAAATGAAGTGAGCCACATACAGGTTTGAGTGCTGCACATTCATTTACATCTAAACAACCTCTTTTTTTATCTTTTATCCATCCCTTCGCACAACTATCACAACCTAAAACACAATATTATGAAAGCTATTTTTTTTTCCTGAAGTATAATACGTATTTTGAATATAAAATCTATGTTTATACCTCTAGGGCCAGCTCTAGTGCATGATCCCTCGCATGAATGATGACATTTAACACATAGCACTGTTTTATCATCCTTGTACGTTTTAAAATATTTCTCATCACACGAGTCGCAATTTTCACCAACATACCCTGTGTTGCAAATACATTCACCAGTTCCCTTGCGTGTTGCACTTCCTTTGCATTTACCATTATTGTTGCATACTCTATCAGGATATCCCGGGCAAGGTTTACAGTCAAGGCCGTAATGAGCCTCCGGGCAACAATATTTTAAAAAGTCTACACAAAAATACTGAAACAGATCAGGCTGTTTCTGCTGATAATTGAGCCACCAATCTTCTATTTGAGTATCATATTCTTCATGCAAGGAGTAACACTGATCTCTGCCTTTATCGACATCTGCGCACACATTTTCCTGAATCTCCACAAGTCTAATCTCGCTCTGTGCATAGCTTCCCAATTTTTCCTCTTCCCAAGCTGCATCGCCTCCTTCAAACTTCCCCCTCGCCGTCCTATCCATACCCTGCAATGGCATAAGTGAAATATCACCCTAACATAAATGAAAGCATATCAAAAGACCCTTTTAAAAGATTCCACGAAAGTCTTGCAAGCCTTACATGGTGGGAACTTGCTCTGCCGAATGATATCCTCTCTGGTTGTGGTAAAAACTTGGTTGTAATTCAAGGTTATAATGAAACACACGGCGATGAAGAGCGGAGCAACTCTCTGCATTTCAGTTCATAAAAATATTCGAAATTACTGTAGTTAGAGAGTTAGCGGCTTTATTGATCGAGTCAAAAGATTCAGCTACTTCTGCTACTTGTTGAATGTCAGACCCACCGATGTCAGACCGGACCGTTCAAATCACTTTTCTACACTTCTTTAATTCTATGAACATCTATATCGACGTGACCGCGTGCGCGATACTAACGATTGGTAACGATTCGTGTTATTATTTCATTGGTAACTCGAAGATGAGGAGGGAAAATAATGGGAACTATGCACTTTATCTTTAAGGACGAAAATTAATTTCGAAAATTGCATGTATCTAATCGATGCATAGTGAGATATATAATTTATTTCTTTTAAAAAGAACACACGCGAAGTTGTTAATTTCCTTATTTCATTTGACTCTCTGATTTTAGTAACTTAATAGTTTGGATTTTCAAACCTGTATTAATAATTTGCGTACAGCGACATCTAGCAGTGTACAGAGAAATCCCAAATAGTTTCGTTACCAATCGGATTGTATAGGCAACCAAGTATGCAGAGTCCTATGTTGATGATAAACTAATTGAATTTAATTACCGCTGCACAAATATTTAATTAATTTTATTTTAAACAATCAAGAAACACATTTTTTAATACTTAGTAATTTGAGTTTCAGGTATTACGATCATGGACAATACTTATAAAGATTGTTTTCAATTTACTTAAAACTGTAGATATGTCTGCCTTGTTTTTATTCTAATGAAATGATAATAATGTAATGCTTGCCTGTGTAACTTGTAAGTAAAAGGGTGTTACGTTAAATAAATAATTAAATAAATAAAAATGACGTTGAGTATGGTTGAAGTTAACGTTATTATCGAGGCACACGTTTTTGTTTGTTGAGTTTGTTTTGATGTTTTAAATATGGAAATTCATTTAAACTATTAATTTGTCGTGCCTAATTTAAATAAAGCAAGATGCTTTATTGATTGTGACTATTAGTTAACCTACCGTCATTTTGTTTATTACAAAATTTGCAATGATGCATGCCTACCCACGCACGAGTGTGATGAATTTATAAGACGATTTGATTTTTGTTTTCAGTCAAATTACTAAAAGGGATTGCTTGATTGATTGATTTTATTAAAATTAAATAATTTAGATTGGGTTAACTTTGTAAAGAGTGAGGTATTTACATTTTTGGGGTGGTGATAACAGTACATGGGAACCCAGGCAAGTCCGCCATTATCCCTGTGCTGTCTATTGAGCGCTCAAGCTCCCCCCAAACCCTGCAACTTAGTAATGGCGTCCAGCTAAGGCGGTGGGTGGTCGACTGTAATGTTAAATTGACAGTGCTTTCTTTTCATGTTCCTAATACTTTCAAATACTTTAATATTAAGCCGTAATAAATTCAGATTTAATTAGACGAAAATCGAATCGAATCAGTCGTTGACATGGTTGTTTTGTGGATGAGTTCCCATGGGTGTAGATTGTGACAGCCTGAATCTAGTATGGCATTTTTCTTATCCCGGTCGTAAGAAGTAACGAGCATGATTCATGAATGGAATATTACGATGTTAAACTGTAATACTAAGGTATGAGTGTATGTTCTTCCTGCAACGTTGTCTGCATGCGTTTATCCACTGTCACCAGTATAAATAATTATTCCTGGTCTTGGAAACACTTGTCATCTGTGCAAGCTGACAGATACCTAACATTCAAGTAAATATACATAAATTACGCATCGTTAGCTTTGTAAAACACATACGTATTTATAAAATGTAAATCACCACAAAAATTATGGTATGTATCACTTGAATGTGGAGCATATTACCTTTTTCTCCTTTTCTTTAAGCAACTGTATCTGTGAGGTGGCATTTAATTCAATTAGGCCTGCAACTTTAGTGTGCATGAAAAAAACAATTGAGTTCTATTTTATCATTTATCTACCTTCCGTTATCATTTCGTTATCTAACTATCATACGAGTACGTACTTAGTATTACGAGTACGTTCAAATATTGCGGGCTGATTAAAAAATAACTCGCTCCGTATATTGACATTAAATCAATTTTTATAGGTAAATACACTTAAATCATTTGTTTCTGTAAATAGTAGATTGTTTTATTCGATTTATTTATTTTATTTCTGTTAAGAGTTGCGTGCTAGATTAGTATTAGTCCAAATAAATAGAGATAGATAAATCTTAGAACAAAACAATTGCTTTGTAGGTTTCTACAATGTACGCTCACAAAGGTAATGGAACATAGAAAAGAGAAAGAAATCCAATAGCGCACCATGGCACGAAAAACCGAAACAATTCGTACCATAAATGTAGCGGTGGTGGGTTTGTCTGGCATGGAAAGAGACAAGGGCCATGCCGGCGTGGGGAAATCTTGTCTTTGCAACCGTTTTATGAGGTCATTAGCCGATGATTACAATGTCGATCACATTTCAGTATTAAGTCAGGTATGTTGGTACAAACGAGATTATGATTTGGTAATCCTGCATGCGATTGCTGAAAATTCAAATTTATGGAAAGCAATTATTTGATAGTTTCAGCAAGTATCATACAGGCACAACTTTTAAAATTGTTGAAAAGTTGCACACCTGATGTTGCTGTTAAAATCGCTCACTATTTCAGTCGGTATGCAACTAGTTTCCACAATTCTTTGAAACTATTATTATTACATATTTTTGATGTTATGCTTCAATGAAAAGCATGTTTTTAAACAAGTCTATCATCAGGGTTGTTTAGAGGTTAGGTTATAAGGTGGAACAAACATATTTTTGGTATTTTATCAACGAGTTTATAATAACGTTTTATATTCTCCTCCAGGAAAAGGTTTGCCTTCTTTCATAACAAATAATTTTCACAAAGATTAACAAATATAAACATTCCACAAGGTTAGTTTTGTTAAATTACGATTGAAAAATTGAAAAATAAACTCACTGCACCTTTTTTTTGTTATTAAAACGAATTAAACGAACGGCTGTTCTGAAATTATTCAGAAATTCAATTTCAATCATTCGATGTTTGTTGTAGGTACTTTATACATTATTCTTACATCCAAGAAGCATCAGAGGAAGTCCACATTTACATTTCCTGTAAAATAGAAGAGAAGACAAGTTGCTCATTAAATTAAATTAAATCTTCTGTTATAAAATGTGAACTTTAATGTATTTGTGAGTTTTTTTTTTATTCAGGATGAATGATGCTAATAATATAGCTTTTCGCATCTCAATTACAACCTGTAGGATTACGAAAATTTCTAAATTAAACGAAAAGAGATGGCCACAAGTGCAGGCTAAGATTAAATTGTTTTTTTTTTTCCAGACGGATTTTGGTGGTCGTGTCGTTAACAATGATCATTTTCTATATTGGGGAGATATTATAAAAACATCTGAAGAAGGAGTAGATTATCAGTTTAGTGTTATTGAACAAACTGAGTTCATCGATGATGCTTGTTTTCAGCCTTTTAAAGGTAACGAATTGGTGTGGTGTGGCGCATGATACATATAAAAATATATATATAAAGTGCGCTTTAAATTCTTGAAAGTGATGTTGTGTTTATGTGATTAATATAATCGTAGGTGGTAAAATGGAGCCGTACGTGAAAAGATGTGCGTCAACGAAAATAACATCGGCGGAGAAGCTGATGTACATTTGCAAGAATCAATTGGGAATTGAGAAAGAGTACGAACAGAAAGTGTTGCCCGATGGGAAGCTGAATATCGACGGTTTTATCTGCGTGTTTGACGTCAGCGTTGTGCCAAGCCGATCGTTAGAGAAGCAAGTAGAATTCGTAGCGGCCATTTTAAATAATTTAGTTAAAACTAAGAAACCGATTGTTTTTGTTACTACAAAAAATGATGATGCTAATGAACTATATGTCCGAGAAGCAGATAAATTAGTACAAAGAAAGGAATACAAAGGTGCTATACCGTTAGTGGAAACTTCGTCACATGACAATGTCAATGTAGATTTAGCATTTATATTGCTTGCGCAGTTAATAGATAGGAGTAAAGTTCGTTCCAAGATAGTTTCTTATGCCGAGGCAGCTAGGGCAAGAAAAGAACTCATGGACGCAGCCAGCGAAGCCTTTTTGAGGTTGATTAGACTTCACGTTACTGACTATCGTGCCGTTTGGAATCACACTGTTAAGAAATTGAATTCACATAAAGAATGGATATATTTCGTACAACTTTTTGGTAAAGCCCTTCTTTTTCATTATTATTATTATCGCAATAGAAAAGTACGTTTTAATTTAATCCATTGCAGGACAAGATGGAACACAGAGATTATACAGGAGGCACATTAAAAAACTAAAGGATGAGCAAGTAGCCAAACGTATCGCACATTACATGGAAATGTTACCGGATATTTTGCATGAACTAGTCCCAGATATCAACACTTTTTCTGACAAGTACGCAGGCAGCACTTTGAATGATTCCATCGATAATTCAATTTTATTTTATTTTAGTGATTGGCCATCTATACAACAGTACCTGAAAACGCATCCAGATTTTTCTCAGTATTTTTATGAATGTCCCGAAGACATGCCGTGGACTGAATGTGAATTCAATTCAGACAATGAAGACAGTAGAATTCCGTACGATGTTTTAGATACGAGCGATGCTGAAACTGTATATAAGAACCACGTCAACGTATTACAACAAGAACAGAAGCGATTAGAGTACGTTGCTTTTACTATTTTTAGGTTTTCAAGGTTTTTTTTTTTTTTGTAGTGCTTTGTGGAACTTTTCTTATTGCTTTTTTTGTGGCTAATACTGCTTACTAATTTTACGTATGTCTTATTGTGCTGTTCTTACTAAACAGGATGCCAAAGAGGTAATTCGCAAGTTCTCAATTCTGATGTAGCATTTATTTGCATTTTGTTTAGATGGAAGAAGCAATTCAAACAGTTACTGGAAGACACCGGGTACGTAACACCCGGTAAACATTTGTCAGAAGTGCGGGTTTTATTTATGGGCAGGGAATGCTTTGAAGCCCTTTCCGAACATGACTGTCAACAGATTTACGACGCACATCAACGTGAGTTAATCGAGAATGCCAAACATAATTTTCAGGTATATAAATATATAAATACGTTTATTATAAAGGTGAACAAACGCTATTTATTTTTGTTAAATTTGCAGGAATTGCTTTTGGAGCATGCAGATTTATTTTATCACTTCAAAAGCATTGCACCGACTGGAACGATAACACAAGAAGACATAAAAGAAATCACCGATGTTTTACAAGATGATTTTAGGTATTAAGTATTAATTAATTAAGCAATTTAATTTATTCGAGTGAAATATTGGTTTTTGTCGTGTAGGTATAAAATGCTGGATCGTTTGGATCAAGATCGGAAATTGATGTTGTTTCAACATTTAGGTTTTGTTCATTGTCCAATAAGAGAACATTGTCCAGCGTTTCCAAATTGTATGGACGCACTTATCGAACGTATCTTAGCAACCAAAGCCCACAGGTTGCAACGCTTTGTGTTACTCTGTGTTAAGTTTTTTACGTTTTGATTGATTTGCAGACCATCCTCATGGAATCGTAGCACTCAGTGGCTCTTAAGTTCTGACAATAACCAGCTGAATCTTGTGCTTCTTGGTATTAACAATTTGGCAGAAGATTTTGCTGCAAAAATTAGGGTGAGTACCTCATTTTGTTTTTGCCAAAAAGAAGAGTTTTTACGATTTTTTCCGATTTAGGCACAATGTGAAGATGATGAATATGAAATAGATTGCCAATTTTACAGCTTAGATTATAGAATAATAACTGGTGACGTAAGTTTACCTCATAATTCATTTAGAACAGCAGATTTTGTACCTCATGGTAGTTTTTGTATATATTCAAATGCCGAATCTTTTGAGTATATAAGAGAAAGTTTAGAAAAGACTTTGCTATCAAATTTAGAACAAGAAGATAAGTTACCATTTCAAGGACTGCCAATAGTTTTAATGTTCATCCAAGATTCTTTTATCGAAGAGAAAGATATTTTAAAATTGAGAGAGGAAGGGCAAAGTCTAGCTGATAGTTTGCAATGCCCGTTTATGGACGTATGCCTCGATCAAGTCAGTGACGAACAATTAGTGTCGGATGCTTTACATCAACTTGTTCAGAGTATACATCACAGAGCAGGATTTTTAAACATATATCAATCTGTTATTGAATGTGTAGAACCCGATATCAGGTATATTACTTGAGTGGTACTCTCGCTGATTCTATTATGATTTGATTGATTTTTCTTGTAGAATTATCATGTGTATGTTTTGTGGTGATCCATATTCTGTAGAAAACGTGTTAGCACCTTTGTTATCACATCAGTGTTGCTTTCTGTCAGCTGATCGTAGTATTATATTAGAAACCTTTCTTGGAGATTCTAAGCGTAAAGTAGAAGTTATTATTTCATCATTCCATGGAGCTAATGCATTCCGAGATGAACTAGTACATGGGTTCATCTTAGTTTATTCTACAAAACGGAAAGCATCTTTAGCCACCTTAAAGTATGTGTACTTGAGCCTGAATTTATTTTCTTGTCACTTCGAAATTGAAAATGCCCAATTTTCTCGTCACGGGGGATTTAAATTTTTTCATTTCATTTTTAGTGCGTTTTCCATGAACATTCCAAATTTGCCGATACAAATTCTGGCAGTGACAGATTCTGGTTTAGCGAACGCCTTCTTCAACAATGACTTGAGCCACCTTTTGATAACCGAGGGGAACGCGACTGCTGATAGATTACACGCACACTTTATGACTTCGACTGCGTCTTGCCAACAGAAAAGTATCATTTCCAAAGCAGCACGTCTCGTGACTGTGATTTGCTCATGTGTTTTTTTTTTATATTTTAGCTGCTTTTTACACTCCTTTCTTTAAAGAAGTTTGGGAAAAGAAACCGGAAATCGAGCAGGCATTTCACATGGAAGAACCTACCGGCTTGGATGACAGTGGCGAAGGAACTTTGGAGCACACTCGGTCTCAGAGGAGCCACGGACATCCCTTACCTCCCCCCAGGCATGAAAGTTATCATTTAAAACTCGATGGGTGAGTGAGTTATCGTTTGTTAATTCTTTCTTCGTTCATAGTACAAGAGCAACTCAAAACTTGAATAAGTAAGGCGAATCAAAATTAAACAAACTCTCAAATAATTAAGTTTCCATGTTAAGAAAAAAAAAAAAATACGTTGTTTGTTGTAATTTGTTTACTTAAATTGAAAATTTAGGAGTGGTAGTGAAAATTATGAACATCTAACTGAATTAAATGGTCCAGATGAACGTTTAAGTTCGAGCGATCATAGTGATAAATATTCTCAAATTTACATGTACGGCAGCGAAAATGGTGATATTATTTTAACAAAGAAAAGACAAATGCTTCAAGGTAATGGTGAATCTTATTTGTGGTTGTTTTATTAAAGGGGGCTTTCTTTCTTTTTTGAAGGTTTTCATGTTTACCCACCTCCAACAACGCCCCCTGAACCTGCACCACCTGATCATTTATTAAATTCTAGGCAAAAACGTGGGCCAATACTCTCAGCATCACAAACTAGTCTAGACGAAATAACTTGTAAGTGTCTGTTTTCGTAACCCTCATACTTTTTTAACATCTAACATTTAATATAGCCGACATTAGTGGATCCCGGGAATCATTAGCTACACACGACTCAGGTGATAAGTTGTTATTTGTGTTACTAACGAACGAAAGCGTTTCAATCATCGGTACATAATTATTTGACACGTTTATAATTGCAGATGGTGATGTGGAGCCTGCACTGCAGATACCCAGCGGTTGGACTAATTATGGTCAGCATGCTTTTACAACGGGACGTCGTCACGTGACTGGCCCTAAAACTAGACCGAAAGGAGTATCACAAACTTTGAAAGTAACGATTAGCTAACTCTCTCTCTCGCCTTACATCACCGAGTTACTCTTTCATTATTTTCAGCAACCTGGTAAATTAAACTTGAAGAATTTTTCGGTTGTAACAGAAGCAATCGCAAGAATGAATGTGACCGGTAAGGATAGTCGTAACATTAATTTTGGAAATGCACCATTGGCTACCCCAGAAATTGTAGATTTAGGCTCTGAATACGCTCAAGTCAAAGACATGTTACATAACAAGTATGCACAAGATGAGTACACCTACGCTTTGGTGCAAGATGCTGTTAGTGGCAAATCAAAATTACGACAGAGAAGAGAAAAAGGCCAACCATGTAAGTCACCAAACATATTACATGAAAGTTACACTTAGTCTTAAGTTATTTTGTGAGCTGGAAAATTTAGAAGAGCATCAATGCTGCATTCTAAAATAGTTCATGCCGTTTCAGCTTACTCTGACACCGACAGTGAATGGAGCAGCTTGGAAAGAAGGCAGCGAGCAAGTGAAATTTATTCGAAAGTCAATCGTAAGGCTGCTACTCATAAGAGACCACGCAAAAAGAAAACACCAATTCCTGTACAACCACCTCGAGTACCACAATTAGGTGGTTTCACCTTGCCATCAGCGCACTCCGCTCCCACCACCGAACTGGACACAGACAAAGCTAACGGTAAAGCAAAAATAAGTAAGGCGATTGCAGTTGCAACGAAGCTAACGTTTCAGTTCCAAGTGAATCAAATACTGAATCTTCAGAGGGAAGCGACGACCAGTTTGTTTGCACAACCGATCGACATCGTTTCTCCCAAAAACGTTCCTTCAGTTTAAAGAAGCGGATGCCAATTCCTGCCGTTGTAACTTTGCCACCCGACTTGCACAACACTCACAACTTGAACATCCAATTAAACTCCCCGGATTTGTTTTCTGGGAAGCCCAACTCGTACGGGATGATGCACGACGACGAATCCAGCTTGGATGTGTCATCACCCCGAGATAATAATTCTCCGATGGTAAATTGTCCAAATCATTGAATCGCATTTAAATTAAATGAGAAACGTTTGCCTTGCAGTTTGGGGTTTTGCCAAAGTTAAAAGATTCCGATCGTGATAAGTTGCTGCGCAAAAGAGAAAAGCAGAAGGCGAAGGATGATTCGAAATTGGAAAAGCGGCGATTAAAAGAGGAAAAGTTGAGGAAGGTTGCCGACAAGGAGAAGGAAAGAGATAAGAAAAAGCAACAGAAGTTGAAGCAGAAAACGACTTCCGGCGGAGTGGTTTCAAAGATTGTCGATTTCATCCAGGTATAAATAAATAAATAAATAACACCCGTTGATAAAAATAGATCGACTTGGTTTTTAGTCTGACAAAAATTATGTGCCATTATTTCTGGAGAAATGCGTAAAATTTATCGAAAGTGAAGGGTTAGATTCGGAAGGTATTTATCGAGTTCCTGGGAACAGAGCGCATGTTGACTTGCTGTTTCAAAAGTTCGAAGAGGGTGAGTTGAGTTAGTTTTGAATTGGGAATGTGGTGCAACGTTTGCATTTGATTGTTTAAGTAGATTCCAACGTCGAAATTCATCAACTTGACATTCCGGTGAACGCAGTCGCTACTGCTTTGAAGGACTTCGTCTCTAAGCGTTTACCTCCGTTGTTCGAAGAAGATGTTATGGTGGAATTGGAAGATATTGCCGGTGAGAATGTTTGGGAATCATTTTTTTTTGGGACGGTGTGATTTTACTTTTTATTTTTAGGAACGAGGTTGAAGCCAATGGCGACGACGACAGGGAATATGGAAGTGAAGACTGATAGGAGTTGTCGGCTGTTGGCTTTAAGAAGCATGTTGGATAAGTTGCCGCCGATTAATTTTCAAGTTTTGAAGTTTATTTTCCAACATTTTGTGAAGTAAGAGTGCTACGCGAAAACGATGGTGTTGGTGGCGTTGAGAAAACACTGTGTTGGTTTTTTTTTTTTGTTTGCAGGGTGGCAGAAAATTCCAAGTTGAACAGCATGGATAGTAAAAATCTGGCTATATGTTGGTGGCCGACGTTGTTGCCCATAGAGTTCAGCGACATGGGAAGATTTGAACAGATGAGACCGTATTTGGAAGACATTGTCCAAACGATGATCGATCAATATCCGTTTTTGTTTTGTGGCAAGGAAGCTTTCGTGATGGTTTGAGTTGGATCGGTGGAAGATTTAAACGCACAACTTGCTAGCGCAGCCTCTTTTTATAGCATTCCATCAAAATTCGATTACATACAAGGGGAGGCCTTGATTTTGTATTTTGTATTGCAGAACAAATTTGGTAGAAATGCCCCCTTTGAAGGGAATGATATTAATTTTATGTGATATTTCTAAGAAATTTCGAAAGTGGTTCTGGCATTCGTAAATGGGTGGATGTAGTAGAAAACATTTTTTGAAACTACGTATTTTTACATGTATGAATTTCAGTAAGTAGTCTTCGTACCGAGATTAATTGCATTGTGTGTTTTGTATCAACGTGCGAATCAGTGTGCGTGCGTGAGTGCTCGGCTTCTTTATTCAAAGTCTATGTTTCAATGTGAGTAATTCCTATACGATTGAGTTGTCGTCAATGTCCCCCTTTAGCATAGTAAATGTCGGATCCGTTCAAGAATTTGTTGCCCTCCCAATATCAACGACAACGTAGCAAGAGCTACCAAGTCCATAATTCATATACAATATTAACGTTCCTTTAATGATATCTACTTATTTTTTGAAATATCTAGTATTTTATTATCACGGTATCGCTTGTAAAAGTAAGACTTTCTCATCGAGAGTCAAATGTTGAGGCTTTAACTGTCGAATCACCGAGGCTTTAATTGTTTTGGTTCGATGGAGATTGTCTAGAACTATCTAGAACCGTCGTAAGCAGTCGTCGGTATGAAATGGTCAATGTTCATAGTGATAAGTCAGAAATGTGATTTGTCGTGTGGGCGGTCTGCTGTTCTCTCTAGTCTGGGTGTTAAAGGCCTATGCCGCTCTGCACTCGACGCAATTCATTTCAAGTAACGGAATCTCAGAAGTGATATATTTTATTTAGTAATTTATAAAGTATTGTTTCTAATTTTACGAGAATGTATGTTGTTATATATCATATAGAATTGTGCAATTTTTTAAGAAACCAAATTACTGTATACAGTAGGAATTGAACTGTCAAAAGAGTTGATCCGGCCGCTATCGGCGATACTGATCTAGTTTTAAGCTTTTACTTGCTTAACGGCTTGTGGGTCTTGGTGTTGTAAATATCAAACATTACTGTTTACCTCCCTCTGCATTTACTAAGACCCACGAATTGTGAACATGTGTCTATTAGGCTATAAATAATTTACATGTAACATATGTGGATATATAGTAGATTATGTTTTCTGGGTTTACCTACACAGAATTGTCCCGTGATGGGTTAACGCTCTGTTTTTGTAACGAAAGATTTGTATCAATATTTATCAACTGCCTAATAATAATTGTATGCTAGAAACTCTTCTTCTTTTCATTTATGCTCTTTCATGTCGTGTTTGACTGTCTATGTCTTCCTTTGACGAGCATTCCCACAATCATGCCTGACCGTCTATTCCTGACGAGCATCTTCACAATCATATCTGACTGTCTATAGGCTCCTTTCTGATGAGCATCTTCACAATCATGTCTGACTGTCTATGCGCTCCTTTCTGACGAGCATTCCCCAATCAGAGTCTGATTGTCTATGCGCTCCCTTACGATGACCATCCCCACAGTCATGTCTGACCGTCTATGCGTTCCTTTCTGACGAGCATCTTCACAATCATGCCTGACTGTCTACGCGCTCCTTTCTGACGAGCATCCCCACAATCATGTCTGACCGTCTATGCGCTCCTTTCTGACGAGCATCTTCACAATCATGCCTGACTGTCTACGCGCTCCTTTCTGACGAGCATCCCCACAATCATGTCTGACCGTCTATGCGCTCCTTTTTGACGAGCATCCCCACAATCATGTCTGACCGTCTATGCGCTCCTTTCTGACGAGCATCCCCACAATCATGTCTGACCGTCTATGCGCTCCCTTATGACGAGCATCCCCACAATCATGTCTGACCGTCTATGCGCTCCTTTCTGACGAGCATCCCCACAATCATGTCTGACCGTCTATGCGCTCCTTTCTGACGAGCATCCCCACAATCATGTTTGACTGTCTATGCGCTGCTTAAAAAAAAAGGGGGCGCATAGACAGTCAAACATGATTGTGGGGATGCTCGTCAGAAAGGAGCGCATAGACGGTCAGACATGATTGTGGGGATGCTCGTCAGAAAGGAGCGCATAGACGGTCAGACATGATTGTGGGGATGCTCGTCATAAGGGAGCGCATAGACGGTCAGACATGATTGTGGGGATGCTCGTCAGAAAGGAGCGCATAGACAGTCAAACATGATTGTGGGGATGCTCGTCATAAGGGAGCGCATAGACGGTCAGACATGATTGTGGGGATGCTCGTCAGAAAGGAGCGCATAGACGGTCAGACATGATTGTGGGGATGCTCGTCAGAAAGGAGCGCATAGACGGTCAGACATGATTGTGGGGATGCTCGTCAGAATGGAGCGCATAGACAGTCGGACATGATTGTGGGGATGCTCGTCATAAGGGAGCGCATAGACGGTCAGACATTATTGTGGGGATGCTCGTCAGAAAGGAGCGTGTAGACGGTCAGACATGATTGTGGGGATGCTCGTCAGAATGGAGCGCATAGACAGTCGGACATGATTGTGGGGATGCTCGTCATAAGGGAGCGCATAGACGGTCAGACATTATTGTGGGGATGCTCGTCAGAAAGGAGCGTGTAGACGGTCAAACATGATTGCAGGGATGCTCGTTACAAGGGAGCGCATAGACAGTCAGACATGATTGTAGGGACGCTCGTCAGAAAGAAGCACGTAGACGTTTAGACATGATTGCGGGGATGGTCGTTATAAGGGAGCGCATAGACAGTCGGATATAATTGTAGGGACGCTCGTCAGAAAGAAGCACGTAGACGGTTAGGCATGATTGCGGGGATGGTCGTAATAAAGGAGCGCATAGACAGTCGGATATAATTGTAGGGACGCTCGTCAGAAAGAAGCATGTAGACGGTTAGGCATGATTGCGGGGATGCTCGACATAAAGAAACGCATAGACAGTCAGACTTTAGTTGGGGGATGCTCGTTAGAAAGGAGCGCATAGACGGTCAAACATGATTGTGAAGATGATCGTCAGAGAGTAGCGTATAGACGGTCAAACATGATTGCGGAATGATCGTTATAAGGGAGCGCATAGACAGTCAGATATAATTGTAGGGACGCTCGTCAGAAAGAAGCACGTAGACGGTTAGGCATGATTGCGGGGATGCTCGACATAAGGAAACGCATAGACAGTCAGACTTTAATTGGGGGATGCTCGTTAGAAAGGAGCGCATAGACGGTCAGACAAGATTGTGTGGATGATCGTCAGAGAGTAGCGTATAGACGGTCAGATATAATAATAACAATAATAATAATAACAATGTCTTTATTTATCATCATATTTTACATTAGATTAAATGTGCAAAATGAAAAGAATCGTAGGCGAGGTTCGGTAGAGGGATTAGAGAAGTCCCTCACTGCTCTTCCACCTAACCTATCCTACACTAGGTTAAATTAAATTAATGTATTAATATGGTTGCGGAAATGCTCGTCAGAAAGGAGCGTACAGACGGTCAAACATGTCTGTGAGAATTCACAAACATGTTTGACCGTCTGTACGCTCCTTTCTGACGAGCATTTCCACAACCATATTAATACATTAATTTAACTCGCCTAAACGGAGAGTATAGACCATGACCATGACCATGTAGTTATAGACGGTCAAACATGATTATTGCGATATCACTTACATCCGGTTTCTGAAACGATAAATAAGTGTTAATTACTTACCCTTCATCAATGTTTCCTTCTTAATATAAAAAAGAACATCTGTTTTACAAATACGCAAGATAAATTAAGGAGGGGGAGGGGGGGGGGGGGTTGCTTAAAAATTCCTGTGCAAATATTTTTTCAGCTCTTGTTCTTTTCAAACTGGAAATACCTAGTTGCGTTTCAAGGAAGTTCGCGTATCTAAACAAACATGCAGTGACGCTTTCAAGTTCTTTTTTTTTCGTGGACAGTTTCTTGACCTTTTCATTAATTCAAGATATGTATAAGTAATTAATTAATTTAGAGAGAGAGAGAGAGAGAAAAAAGCACGATTTGGTTCAGACTTAATCGCATAAAATACACGTGTTGCATAAAAAAAGGAATTAGACACTGTAGTGTAGGGCACAATATATACAGGGAATCACGAAGAAGTATTTGAAACGAATTCTTGCATAAATAAATAAATAAATAGTAAATTATTATATTTTTTTCTCAAAACGAACAAGACATTATTGTAAAAATCGAATTGCTTTATTTTCCTTGGGATGGTTTTGTTGTTTTTTTCTTACGTAATCCTACGTAAGTGTTAACAAATCCATCTTCTCGCTCAATCCTGTTCCTAATTTGAATAATTGATAAAAAGTGAATATAGAATTGTCTGTTAAACAAATATCGCCGTCGTCTAAAAATTCCCAAAAGATTTTTAAATTCAGCATTCAAGTACAACGGGTCTGGCGAAGAAAGTGGGGATTGTATCTCCATATAAAAACGAAAAGTGGCTTAAAATATCTTTTGTATTTGCTAATCCAGGCGGTTTACAAATAGGTTCTAATTGGGACGCAGACATGTTTGTTTGTCTACTTATTTTAGGCGCTGTTTTTGCGTTTGGTGCACATGGTAAGATCGGAAAATAAATTTGAAATTTTAATTTAACGTGAATGAAGTAAATCCAAGCAGGAAAAGTGAGAGAAGAACGTGACGTTTGGGAAGGAGGTCACGGTCGTGGAAGAGGATATGGCGGAGGATACCCGGGAGGTGGGTATCATGGCGGTGGTAAATTCCACGGGCCCCCAGGTGGTGGATTTGGAGGACCTGGAAGACATGGGTTTTATCCCCCTGGACCTCCTGGACCTCATGGGGGTTTTGGTAAAGGTTACGGGGGAAATTTCCCTCATCACAAAGCAGGTTCAGAATCAGCTGCTTCGGCTAACGCAGGATCAGTCGCTGGGGGTGGAGGCGTCGGTGGTAATTCTGGAGCTAGTGTCACTGCTGGTGGGGTAGGTGGGGCCAGCCAGAGTCAAGCCAACAGCCAAACAGCGACGTTTGAATTCGGCCCTCTAACTGCCACGTTCACTAACAATCAAGCCAGCGCCAGCTCTTCAGGCTAAAAAGTTTTGTAACACAATGCATATATCCGTTATAATAAATTTAAAAAGGACGATTTATAAAGTACCTACTTTTTATTGAACCAACTTATTGACGGATATAGCCATGCACGTCATACATTATTTATGCTTTTATTTATTGTCGTCCTTCACTAAGTACATCGTAAAATCAGTATCATTAAAAATATAATAAAAAGACAATGTAAGAATACTAAATGACGAATGTAGTTTGCTCAATAAATGTAATTTAATGCTTTCCAAATTTTGTAGTTTTTTTTAATTTAAAATTAGAACTCTTTTGGTTTTTCAAAAAATTAAAACTGAAACGGCTTTATTTATTTAATGAAAAGAAAAAGAAAAATCGCCTGCTTCGAATAACGGGTGTTGTACGTACTTACAGCCTACAATACAGACAACCATAAAATAGCAAAATATGACTGTTAGATTTTTGTTGTTGTGTTATTTAATAATTAAAAAGAAATACGTGTGTAGACTGATTTATGGAATTGATTACATCGTTGTTCCTAATAATTCGAGTTGCCTAATAAAAAGATGTGCTTCTCAATTTGCGTAAAATAAATAAATAAAGGAGTAGGTATCTAAAAGAAGGAAATAAAAAAAAATGGGAATGTAAGAACTGGACGAACCAAAAATGGTGAAGAGGAACCGGTATGTTAAATTTTGCGCAGACATCCCCCGTCTTTAAATGTTATTATTACATGTGCACAATGAAAAGAAAAAGGCGAGGTCGATGTCTAAAGTTGTAACACGAGTTCAGATTTTCTTCGATAGTACTTTCTTGCTTCTGCATTAGGAACAACATGAATCTGTTGTACTGTGTATTTTCTTTAGTGTTGGTCGCTCTAATCCAAGTATGCATATCATTTCCTGCTGACAACCGGAACTCGGCGAGGGCAGTGCAATGTAAGTGTTATTTTATTCTAAAAACGTCAAAATTCATTTGTTTCATCACATATGTCACACAATCGGGGCGTTCGCACAAAGTGAAAGGTGCACACAAGTGCATTTCAACGGGTATATTTATTTACTGGCCGTTCTTATTATGTTCCTGATTAACAAAAAAATTAATCAACTTTTTCTTGGGATCATTAACACATATGGTGGACATAATCAACCTAAAAAAATAAAACTTTCACATTCCAGGGTCATTAATAATAAAAATATCAGCTTATTAAATTTTTTTTTGCAATTTAAAAAATACTTAAACGACACTTTCATTCATAAATACAAAATGTCTTCATATAAACTAATTTTATTATTATTAAAAAGTTGCGTTTATTAAAATAGTTTTTGTATATTTTGCTTTGTTGTTTTATTTTTGAAGAATTAAAAAAAAAGCAGATGGTAGATATAGATATTCGAGAAAATCAACTACCAACAGATGGCGCTTTTAATAAAAAAAAAGCAAACAAATTTTCATTCGTGTTATTCAATATAACTTGTTATATTGTATAAATAAATAAAACATTTAGAAATGATTTGGTTATAACGAAATTGTGTTTTTTTTTTTTTATTTTCAGCTGTTTACGGCCAAACTTTCGATGAGATCGTAGTTGAATCTTCTTTAACAGTCCGAAGAAAAAATGATTCCAGACAAGGAAGAAACAAGAACGTCGCTTCTTCAGAACCAGCGACCATATCCAGCAGAAACACTCGAGTGAAACGAGAAGACTTCTTCTAGCTTAATGTTTCTAGTTTCTTCTTTTTTTTTCATAATTCCAACGCTTTATTTAACATAATCGCCTTGTAACGTGATTCAGTTTCTTTTTTTTTTCTGATTTTAATAAAGTAACGTGTACGTGTCGTTTATTTATTATTGTTGTTGGGTTGGTTTTTCCATTAGAACCTGGATAATTGTGAAGTTCAAAAACTGCAGTTACAAGTTCGGTGGGTTTTATGACAAAAGCCTTTCGTGCATTGAACTTGCCAGAGCAATAACTTGTGCAAATGTATAAAACGATCACGTATACCATGGATCTGCAGATATTGATAAAACTGGCATGGCACAGCCAAAAATTCTTTTGCACATCCGGGTTTGTCGGTCTTTATATTCATAATTCGAGGACCCTGCAAGGAATGTATGTACTAAGATAATATCAAACACAGCTACTAATAATAATATAAGCAAGACAAGACCACTTTCAGAAAACAAGACAAAATATGTTAATGAAAAGATTTGCATTTCGTGCTGCAAGAGAAACTGCAACTGCAATCGCCATCCATTTATATTCGAGTTTTAATTTAATTAGGTATGCTAATATAAGATATGATTATTATTTTTTAATGCAAACTTAATTAAAGAATAATAATAATAATGGTAATAGGACCAAGGAGCAGGAGCAATTTTTATTTTTTTGGCGCAGCTTGCATAATAATACTAGAATGTGTAAAACAATACGGTTTCAAATTCACTCACGTTCTGCAGTTATAAAATTTATGTCAAATTTATTCGTCAAGTCTAAAATAAATTAGCAAAGTTAAAAACGCCCTATTAGAAATCTGATCATACAAATATAAACGGCGATAGCATCGCCACTCTGAATAAATTTTAATGTTGATGATCCAGGTGTTATTATTATTGAAAACTAATGAAAAATAAGCGTGATTCATTGGAAATTATAAGTACGTGCCTGTAGTAAAGCGTATAGTGTTCCTGAAAATAAAAAGAAAAAAAAAACACAGATCAGGTGCGGCGATTAAAATAAATTTATTAAATAATGATAACAATCGTTCGGCTCCTTTGCCCACAGGGTACTTGGATGCCGACTTCTCGAGAGTATTTTAATTTTTTTATCACGTTGTCAGCAAGTTTGAATTTGAATAAAGAATTGTGCCTTGATTCTGAAAAATGAGCGAACATAAATTTCAATTCTGCTAAGATAATTTTATCAATTTAATGGCATGCATGTGTTAGGTCGCTCCCATAAATACATAATTTGCTCCAGTCGACCAATAATACACACTGACACCGTATTTTTTAGGAAAGAATAAAATATGCATTAGTTAGAATGAATTGCATTAGATTAAGTAATGTCGCAGGAAGTATAGTAACATAATGAAAAATTTAGATTCATTCCTGGTACACTTGTAGACAAAATAGTAACGTGTATGATGAATATTACATACATATATTATAACACACTTTGAACCTTGAACATTGATTTATTATTACTATGAAGCAATATACGAAACTAATTTATATTATAACTTTTATTAACATTGCGAAATAATACAAAAAAAAATACCAAAAATAAGTAACAGTGAATCTTTACTGTGTACAGGGTGGGTTGGGTTTTGTACAGGGTTTCTCAGTTAATTATAGGAGTAGAAGAAAACCGTCTTCACGACCCAGACGAGTTTTCAAACAAAAGTTAGCTATCTCGATTCGTTCGGGGGAAATAAGCAACAACTTCACTTCAAGTGATATGCGCATGCGGAGTAGTTTGCAAACTCCTTAGCTGTAGGTTAGAACAAACCTAATATCTTTTTGAAGAAATAAAAAAAGAAATTGAGTTTTGCGTTCTATTTTTTATTAAATGAAATTTCCACGAGTAATTAAAAGGAAGTGTAGGTACATATCCAATGAATTTTATATTAATTTAATAACACAGTTACATTTTCAATTACAGACCTGAGCCAATCAGACAGTACGTACGTATAATAAAATATTCAATTAGTATAAAAATGTAAGTCTTTTTTATAATGCTAAAAGCTCGTATTAAAAAAAAACCCTGAAGTAAAATAAGTATTGATGGCAGTCAAAATTTAAATAAAACCGTTTTGAGCCGTGTGAGTTGAGTTGATCTGCGCTGAGTAATGGACCTTTATTTACAAAATTAATTAAAAAAAAAAAGAAACGACAGAGAAACCTTACGTTAAGTGTCCATACAATTATTTTAGATAATCACTATACAAAGGACGACAAAATAATTGAATAACAAACAATTAATTAATTATTTCAAAAATATTAAATGACCCCCCACTTACATTTTAAATAAACCAAAAGTACAAAGACAATTTATAAGTAGGTACAATAATAAAAACGACGATTAATTATTTATTCTTAATATAACTGTGTTAGAGTATATTAAAGTAGGTCATTTCGCAATAATAATAATAATAAAAACGTAAGTCGTGGTTAACTCATCCAATTTAAGTAGCAACTTATCAATAAAAAAAAAATTAAGATCACATTACCACGCATATTTGTTTTAAAATAAGAACGCAGAGACAATTTATATAATAAAAATAAATGACATTAACCACGACGATGCTCTCAAATTAACTTCAGTATTTTTTCATTAAGTGTGATGTAAACACGGGTAATTTTTGATTAACAAAAAAAAACGAATGGAAAGTTGCTGCTTAAAATTAAATTAAACTAATGGTACAACATAGTTTCATTTAATAAACTAAAGGCGTTAAAAATTAATTAAATAAATCACATACAAAGACTGAATTTTGAACTATTTTATTACTTTTGCAAATTCACACTACTACAGGGTTGTAACTTAAATAATGATTTCGTGTACCACTAGATTTTGCCTTAAAAAAATTCTAAAAAAGAGAAACACGACTTATGGCACATAACAAATAAGTATACTGATGTTACTAACTCCCATCAGCTTTATCCAGAACGTACCTACTAATTAAAAAAAAAATTAGTCCCGATTAGTTTATTTTAGTAAAAAAAAATCAAACAAAAAACAGTGACTGGTAACTATATCTAACAAAATATACAAATAGCGCACAAAATACTTTAGAATTTCATATAAATTCGAATTCGAATGGAATGGAAATTATTGATATATGACATAAACACTGGTGCACTGGTGCACAATCAGTGTATATTCATCTCTTATTATCATAAGAGGTTAAAATGAGACGAATATATTTTAATAAAACGGTTCCTACTGAGAGGAGCTGAAAATTAAAATAAATTGCAAACTACTTCTTATCCTAGGGGTGAACAGTTGAGTTTTCAGGATACTTCACCAAATAAGATAAGCTACTGTTGTCCTTTTTTTTCTTTTTAAATCATTAATGAGAATCTATGATACAACAGGGGATTCACAAGAAAATTTTCATTAGCAAAGCTTCTAAATAATATAAGTTTGTAGATAGGTTATCTACTGTTCGATTATTAGATATACTTAAGTTAAGTTATAAAATAGTTTAAAATGTTAAATGGTTTTTTTTTTTGATTCTAGTTTGATATGAAGCTGTCCGGTTGTTAATAATATTATTCTGATGGCACCGCAATTTTTGACCATTATCATAAATTATTATTAAAATGGTTGTCTGAATTTTAACTTGCGAAAGTATGTGGTTAGATGAGTCAATAACTTTTTGCACATGTATCCCCTACAAATATGTGCACGTGCTCATAATACTTATGTTTAGATCAAGATTGGTAGCCGAGAATTATTATTTCATTACAAATGCACAGATTAACAACAATGGAATATGACTTCCCAGTATTTTATAGCTCGTACAGAGACTTAAAGCATTGCAGGACGTGCACGGGTTAAATGGAAGGAGAATGTGCAGATGTAGAATCTTAAATAAATCATAAAATAACAGGGAATGTTTGGTTTGTTCTTCAGGGGTTCAAAATGCAAGCTTCCAATATGAATGATGAATTTTGCAATTTTTTTTTATAAACGTAAAAGATTGACACTTGAGATTGACACGAGCCAGAGTCTCATGAAATATATGTATAAGGATGACAATAAAAGATAATTCCAGGAATAGGTAAATTGCAGAGACGCGCAACGTACGTTTGAAGGCGCGCATGTTGTTTCAAGATAGACGATTTACTCATATCAATGAGTTCCGCCTTATCTAAACAAATCACATAGCCTGGTAACGTTAAAAATCAGTCTGGCACTCTTATTTTACATGAACGTGGAACGCGAATTGAATTTTAATTGGCTTAGAACGTCCTTATTCACTACTGGTGTATAGATAGGGTTGCAAAAGAAGGTGGGGGGCAATATTTCGCAATATAAATAATTTCTCACATTGTCATCATATTCAGTATAAGTGATCTCCTCCGCTAGTCTCCTCCCAAAATGGAGAAAATTTTGTCGTGTCTGTGCCTTTTCGTGTTTGGAATATTAACAGCGACGTCTCTTCCATACCACGGTTTGTATAACGGCAGATCAAAAAATTCTCCAAATTTTCGCTTTAAATCATTCCAGGTTACCGAGTGCCCCGTTCTTCCTACGCCCAACGTGCCCTTATGTTCAGTGGATACTACAGTCGACCTAATTTAAATCGTCGTTCCACTTATTTTCCGGATGGGGCCATGACAGCGTTTGCTTCCGGTGATACCCTCGCGACGAACTCTTATTTAGGTGGCGACCAATATGATCCCGTCGAGGATTCCGAGGTGCAGCTCCAAGAAGAACCCACCGACAAAGTCTTGAGTTCTCCAGAAGCTCCACCTCCAGTGATCTTGGAAGGAAGTGAAACCACGGACGTTAGTATATTCGAGGAAGCTGCCACGGAAAAACCGAAGCGCGTCCCCAAAAAGAAATATCCACTCAAACCAACCCCTGCCGAAGAAGACGAGGAGCAAGACGAAGACCAACCAGATAACGTCTTCTGGCCGTTCAAAGGGGGGCAAAAGGTTCCTTCTTACAACACCTTCTTCCCGGTGGTCATCGGCGGTTACCCCGGGGGGGCCAGGGCGCGTTCAGATTCCGAAGGATTCTATCCAGGATCAGCCACCGCAATCGCCAACAGTTTCAGCACGGGGAAAGGTGGTGTAGCCAGCAGTCACGCCACATCTTTCGGAGACCCCTACCTCAGTATGCTACTCAGAAACGGCTTCTTCAAAAGGAAAAACTCATCAGTACAGGAAGAATAATCTTAAGTCGCGTTTCCATTTTTTCTTTAATCTCTATGTATGTAATTATATTATTGGATTAATTTTATTCGCATTCACAAGTATATATAATTATATATTTTATAAGTCCATGCTATAACTGCCAACGTAATAAAGCTATTTTAAAAGCAATTCTTTTTCTTTTCTTTCTTCTTCTTGTTGATAATCGACAACAACGAAAACGAAACGAAAACCAAAAGTTTATTTAAATAAGAAAAAATATATCAATGTCCACGGATTTTCTGCAAATAAAGGAAAGAAAAAACTTATTCTTTATAAAATTTTTAAATTAGTTACTCTCAAAAATTCAAATTACATTCAGAATTACTTGTCAAAGTGATTATAATCTTAAGAGTTTGTCGACGAGGCCCCAAATAGGTCTGACACCGCCGTACAGAGAATGCTCAAGTCGATGCTCCATTGCAATCCAAAACGATTTGCAATCAATTTTTTTTTTTTTTTTTTAATAATTAATACCTTTAGTTAAAGTTGCTCGGGTTGTAGCAGCAGATTTATTTAGTAAAATGTCATGGAATCGGAGAAACGACTTACCAAACGACCAAAAATTTTACGAAACTGTTTCTGTAGCTAAAATAAGAAAGAAAATAAAAAAGGTCACAATACAATGAGGTTGACACGATAACCAGTGGCGGCTCGTGATGATTTACTACGGGTAGGCAACAACTGCAAAAGAGAAAGTGGGTGTATTTTCCTAATAAATTTGTTTTTCGGGGGCTTGTAATTTTTTAACTAAATTTAAAGCTTCTCTCCAATGGCTCTCACTACAAAAATAATCGAACAACGCGTTCTTGAGTTACAATCAAAATTCAGAAGCAACGCGTTTTTTATTTGCTCGATTAATTGAACGTCTCTCCCTCCCATCACGACCGCGCCTGTAATTTTTTCATTTAAATTAAGCGTCGGATTCATAGAGCTTTTTCTCAGCTTCCCAACGCCGTTTATCAAAAAACAATCGACAAACGCGTACTTGAGTTATACTCAAAATTCAAAAGCAACGCGTTTTTATTTGCTCGATTAATTGAACGTCTCTCCCTCCCATCACGATCGCGCCTGTAATTTTTTCATTTAAATTAAGCGTCGGATTCACAGAGCTTTTTCTCAGCTTCCCAACGCCGTTTATCAAAAAACAATCGACAAACGCGTACTTGAGTTATACTCAAAATTCAAAAGCAACGCGTTTTTATTTGCTCAATTAATTGAACGTCTCTCCCTCTCATCGCGATCGCGCTTGTAATTTTTTCATTTAAATTAAGCGTCGCATTCATAGAGCCTTTTCTCAGCTTCCCAACGCCGTTTATCAAAAAACAATCGACAAACGCGTACTTGAGTTATACTCAAAATTCAAAAGCAACGCGTTTTTATTTGCTCAATTAATTGAACGTCTCTCCCTCTCATCGCGATCGCGCTTGTAATTTTTTCATTCAAATTTAGCGTGGGATTCACAGAGCTTTTTCTCAGCTTCCCAACGCCATTTATCAAAAAAACAATCGACGAACGCGTTCTTGAGTTACAGAATTCAAAAGCAACGCGTTCTTTATTTGCTCAATTAATTGAACGTCTCTCCCTCTCATCACGATCGCGCTTTTCATTTTTTCATTCAAATTAAGGGTGGGATTCACAGAGCAGCGAATATTTTCATTAAAAAAAATTAATTGACATTTCGATTCATACTGTAAATTGTAAAAGAACCATTCCGTCTTTATAGTTCACAGAAAAAAGAAGTTTTTTTTCTGTTTTGGAAAATCTTTATTAAGTACATATTTTTTTTTAGTGTCAGTGTATTTCACACTGACGCTGTTTCTGAAATTAAAATTACCCTATTAAAATTCTCGCAGTCGATACATTAAACAGAATGCCATAAAATTTTATTATGCGTTCAATGATTTCGCACAACTATTAGAGTTTTAATTAAATCCTGTCGAAATAATTTTATAAAAAAATAATTTTACTTTTTATGCATAGTTTTGACAAGCAATGCACGACGATAGAATACAATGACAAATTATATGGGGGGTTCAATTTGAAACGGTCTCATTTCAATTTCATGCTAATTCTGAATTCAGAATCAGTATGGAAATTAAAGAATCTTTGCTGACTACTATATTTACAAATGAAAAAGTTAAAATGGCATACGCTTCAAATTGAATACTCTGTGTATACATTTTGAAAACTAATATAATAAATAATATATATTTTTTAAATAAAATTTTAACCAAAAATTATTTATAATGTACCTAAGTCAATCGGTTATTAAAAATGTACAAAGAAATTTGTTCTAAAAATTAAAATCAATTAAAATTGTAGGATGTTAGAATCGTCGACTGTTTCTTAAACATTAAAAAATTTAGAGAAAATGAATTATAATGACTCTAACGAGATGATAAATTTATATGTAAGTATTAATGAAACAAAAACAAAACAGTGTTCTTTCCAGTGTGAGAAAACTTGGTTGGCATTGGTAATTTGACAAAATTCAAGGTAGCTGTTAATCACTTTAAGTGGAGGCTATTTAATGTGTAAATATGTAGATATTTTAGTAAGAACGCGGGGAAGGCCTGACCATTTTGTGTAAATATAAACCAGTTTTGTTTCAGCCGATCTTAACTGAATCGGGATAGGATAGGTATATAAAGGACACTGCGAACTTCGACGGCCAGAACAAGCAAAATGCACCTTTTGGTCTGTGTCGCGCTGTGTTTGGTGCCTTTGGTGGCATCTTATCCGTACCTTTTGGTTTCAGATGGTAATTATCTACTGAATCTTTTGCAGTAATTTAATTTGTAGTTTATTTTAAAAGATACAGATTTAATTCCATCAGCGAGAGTTGCTAGGGAGGCTAGTCATGGCAGTGGTGCTGCATTTGGCGGTGGATATGGTGGCGGTGGATCTTCATCATCCTCAAGTGCCAACGCACAATCCTCGAGTTTCGGAGGTGGTTACGGTGGACTTTCAGGATCACAATCATCTGCAAGTGCTCATTCCTCTTCATCATCCCTAGGAGGATACGGGTAACCCCCTTTTCTTTTTTCTTTTCATCAATTTATTCACGCAGGAATTTAATTTCCATATTTGGTCACGCGCGTACCCACCCAAAATTAACTCAATGTTATTCTTATAATTTGCATATTCAAATCGGATACGCTAATATTGATTAATATTTAAATATCGGATTTTAAATAAAATGGCAGTTTTCGTCGTCTTGATTTCGAAATATCAATAGATAGATTTGCATAACTAAGTAGAATTACGTAATACATCAAATTAAGTTTGTTATTTTATTACATTTTGAAAATATTTCCGCAACGTGCTGCCGTTTGTTTAAATAACACGCACGTCATCGGGGGAATTTTCAATTAACATCGTTTTTATTTGTTGACCTTTCATTATACCCAAGATCTCAACAAATAAGGTATGTTGTTTTAAGTAGTTTTACTACTTCTCAGTATACAATTTTGTAATGATGTTGCGGTTTTACATCGATTTTTCTAACGGGTCTTCATTTAATCCTGTGTCCCACGTGACCTACGACGATCAAAACCTTTCCTGCGAACAATTACTGACTGCACTTAAAGATGTCGCAGGTTAGCAGTCTTATCAAACAGAATTTGATCACATGGAATACAATCAATTATGAAGACCCTGTATAAGTCTTACGTAAATTATAAAATTATAATTTTCAAAATTTTAAATTCTGTAAGTTCTATTACAACAATGAATTATTATAGAATTGCAGCTGAAACGGAATTTATAATTTTTTTTCTAGACGTTAACACTGACTGACAACGTGAAGAATCTGCCACATCTCTATTGGATTCAATTGAAAAAAAAAAAAAAAAATAATAACAAAAATTGTGTAACCTACCAACCAGTGTATTCATAAATTAACTAATTAAAAACTAAACATAATTTGCCTTTGTTTCATTTCCCATTTTTCTTTTATAATTTCCTAATTAGGTCCGACGTACATAGGTCGTAGTTAGTACGATCAGAAATATCTGTGAGATTATCTAAATAAACTGTAAACTCTGAAAGACAATTTTTTGGGCGTTAACTCATTTTCTTAATTTGATCTGCAAATCACAAAACATGAATGATGTAGGTATATTAAAATAAGGACAACTTCGTTTGGTTGAGTGTACGAGGCGTACTGGGGAAACAAATACGAGTTTTAAAATGTCCTTCCTTGGTATAAAAGGCAAGATGCAATCTGTATACTGGGTATAAAAATACAAAAGGATTTTTCAAGTTCTGCAACACTTTGCAAAAAAAAAAATAGGTAGGCAACCAAAGTTACATCGATGTAATCATTTGAATTTTGCACATCGATGCACTAAAAAATTTCGCCGTGGAAGAAACGACTTGTTTTCTTTGTGAAAATTCGTTTATTCTACTGAGGCACGAAGAAAATTAAAAGCAATCATCTTTAAATTTGAGAAAAAAAAGGAAATTGTAATTGTAATTCAGATTTATCAAAACAGCAGTTGTTTTATTTATTTATTATTAAAACAATAATAATAATTCCACAGAGTTCGCTCTGCCTTGGAAACATTTCTTAATCTGAAGAGCTCGATGTCAAATCTTCAAAAATAAAAAACGTTTTGAAGATTCTGTTTCTTTCAATCAAATATATATATATGTTTTAAATTGTAATATTATTATACTCTTCAAATATAGCCCTACAATAAATATAGAAAGAAAAATAAAACACTTGCTGAGGATTGCCAGACTAACAATAACAAATAAATGAAAAAAAAAAACATCGATTCTCCCGCCGAAAAAAAGCATCACAACAACAAAAGTGAGGCGCCAAATAAGAATTTTAAACGCCAAATTTATCTATTATGTAAACCAAATGGCGAGATTTCGCCCAATCTGGCAACCCTCCACCTGCTTGGGACATATTTTAACAGTTAAAATTTAATTTATCTTGTTCTTTTTTGCACTACACAAGACCAGAATTTGAAATACTTGAACAGAACTGCGAATTTGAAGTAGTTCGCGAACTTAAAACTTCTTTGAAGAAATAAAAAAGAAATTGAGTTTTGCGTTCTATTTTCTATTAATTGAAACTTCCACGAGTGATTTGGATGAACTAAAAAAAATTGTTACGGGATTACTGATAAAAGGAAGTGTAGGTACATATCCAATGAATTTTATATTAATTTAATAATATAGTTACATTTTCAATTACAGACCTGAGCCAATCAGACAGTACGTACGTATAATAAAATATTCAATTAGTATAAAAATGTAAGTCTTTTTTGTAATGCTAAATGCTCGTATTAAAAAAAAACCCTGAAGTAAAATAAGTATTGATGGCAGTCAAAATTTAAATAAAACCGTTTTGAGCCGTGTGAGTTGAGTTGATCTGCGCTGAGTAATGGACCTTTATTTACAAAATTAATTAAAAAAAAAAGAAACGACAGAGAAACCTTACGTTAAGTGTCTATACAATTATTTTACATAATCACTATACAAAAGACGACAAAATAATGGAATAACAAACAATTGATTAATTATTTCAAAAATATTAAATGACCCGAGCGTACTCCTCCACTTACATTAAATAAACCAAAAGTACAAAGACAATTTATAAGTACAATAATAACAACGACGATTTATTATTTATTCTAAATATAACTTGTGTTGGAGTATATAAAAGTAGGTCATTTCGTAATAATAATAATAATAAAAACGTAAGTCGTGGTTAACTCATCCAATTTAAGTAGCAACTTATCAATAAAAAAAAATTAAGATCACATTACCACACATATTTGTTTTAAAATAAGAACGCAGACACAATTTATATAATAAACATAAATGACATTAACCACGACGATGCTCTCAAATTAACTTCAGTATATTTTTATTAAATGTGATGTAAACACAGCTAATTTTTTTATTAACAAAAAAAAACGAATGGGAAGTTGCTTAAAATTAAATTAAACTAATGGTACAACATAGTTTCATTTAATAAACTAAAGGCGTTAAAAATTAATTAAATAAGTCACATACAAAGATTGAATTTTATTACTCTTGCAAATTCACACTACTACAGGGTTGTAACTTAAATAATGATTTTGTGTACCACTAGATTTTGCCTTAAAAAAATTCTAAAAAAGAGAAACACGACTTATGGCACATAACAAATAAGTATACTGATGTTATTAACTCCCATCAGCTTTATCCAGAACGTACCTACTAATTAAAAAGAAATTTAGTCCCGATTAGTTTATTTTAGTAAAAAAAATCAAACAAAAAAAGTGACTGGTAACTATATCTAACAAAATGTACAAATAGCGCACAAAATACTTTAGAATTTCATATAAATTCGAGTTTTTCTTCTTCAAAAAACACATCTTAGTGAAAAATATAAAATCACTATTTACAATTCATGTGTGTTTTGTAACTATGTATTTAAATATATCACAGATATATGAATGGTTATCGACAGATCTATTTATACTATATAGGACGTACACTGCGTTTAAAATTTACGTAGAAATTCCCCTGGATTATATTAAATTCAATTGAATAAATACACAAAAAATATACTTACAAAATAATTAAATCTGATTACAAATACTATACAAAAACAAGCATGAGTATTTAATTTTAATTTGTATTTGTTTGTACTAAATCTGATTCAACTGTGTTCTTTTTTAGAAAAATTCGGACGAGATCTCCATCATACTTTATTCAGTGCTATTTTACTTTACTGTAAACAATGTTATTACAATTTTATTTTGCTCACTGGTATCATCATTATTACAACAATCATTCTTTGATTTAAATGTATAACAAATTTCACTTGAATCAATCTTTACTAATCTAATTTGAATGCACTTTTGAGAATACTTGAAACTCACGAAACATAAACTGATCGGGGTTCATAATCTTACGACTCAGTTTAAATGTAAATAGCGTTTAAACAAAGGTTAACAATCGATTTTACGTTCTATAATAGATTCATATGTAATGAATAGAGACCGTTGGAATCATAAATTCTGACGTTATCAAAAAGAGAAAGAGTCAAAAATTATTTTTAATTAGCGTTTATTGCGCAATCCTTTTTAAAATAATTTCGGGACTTCCAAATTGGTTCACGCGAGTTATTTAAAACGTTTGCTAATGGTTGGCCTGGTGAACAATCAGTGTATATTAATCATATGAGGTTAAAATGAGATGAAAATACACTTGGTGTGCACTAGTGCAGCCATTGGTAAGCGCTATTAATGAATGTGGATGGAGCAAGCGTTTATGCATGGTGACGTCAAAATATGTGATTCCGATCTCTAGTGATGATTTAAAAAAATTGGAAATTGTTTGATTTATTAAATAAAACAAATTTTGTGATGTAGCAGAAGTTGAAGTACGCTCTGGCTTTATGAAATAATATCCGAGCGACTACAAATGC
This sequence comes from Prosopocoilus inquinatus, assembly GCA_036172665.1. NCBI lineage: Eukaryota > Metazoa > Arthropoda > Insecta > Coleoptera > Lucanidae > Prosopocoilus > Prosopocoilus inquinatus. The sequence goes on along the minus strand of CM069880.1, from coordinate 16,965,325 downwards.
GAATGCAAATAGTATTTTCTTTGCAACAATAAATTTTGTTACGCTCTTTCGACATGAAAAAGAAAAAAAAAATGAAAAATACGAGTTGCTCGCGGCAATGGAAATTATTGCTACAAGTTATCGTATAGGTATATTTATATACGCAAACGTTATTGTACCCAATCGTTTCGCCTTGACCGATATCTGTCTTAACGTTAACGATATTTCCAAGTTATAATGTCACAGTTAATATTCAGTTGTGAAGAAGAAAGAATATCAAGTAGGACATGTTGTTGTGAACATGAATCTCTATGTACATAAATTTAAAAGAAAAAACGTCAGCGGCTATTTTTACGTGAATTTTAAACGTCAGGATACGCCTGTTAACAGCACGTATTTATAAAACAGCATGTTCTTTGATAAAATATTTGAAAACAAAAAAAAATTAAATAAAACATCAGCTGAGATTTTTAACTAATATTAAAAACTATATTTAAAAAAAAAACGCGCGACATAAAAAATGTTTATTACCCAAAAGCTGACGTTCAAAGACTTTCTAAAAGTATGATTAAAAAAAAAAAGGAAGAAGGTAACTGCTTCGATAGTTTTACTCTAAACCATTCCAACGAACGTCTGCTTAAATATATTTTTCTTTTAAGTTTTGATTCGAAAGTAATTGCATTTTAGTTTAGTTTGACGCACGCGTAAATTTATTAAGTTGCTTCACAAAAAAAACTAAATCTTATAAACCTACTATTCACAGTTATCATTCCTGGGCTTCGATGTAATCGCCGGAAGTTCTTCTTCCAAAGGAACTTGTTCGTCTACGAAATTAATGCTGCCTGCTTTGTACCAAACGATAACGTCGACGAAAAAGGCGCAAAGCAATATTGCACCAGTTGTACCTAAAACCAGAACATTGAGAAAAATCTACCTTTGTCAAGAAAAAAAAAAAAAAAAAAAGGAAAAACAACTTGCCATGATAAAACATCCGAAATATATTGGAGTCATAAAGTTTGCAAGCTCCTCTTTCATCTCGAACCATCTTCCAATCCAAACATGCAGAATCTACGACAGCACCATAAACTATCGGACAGGGAACATTACCGAATAATCCTATAGCAAATTGTATGAGACCTAAAGCCATAGCTTTATCTCTAGGATCCACACATCTTAAAATTAACAACATGGAACCTACTTCCGACGTCGAATGAATAAAAACAAATATAGAAAACAATATTATGTACAGAATAAAATTGGAACACTGAACATCACAGTAACCTATCGTCGCAGTTCCAAAAGCTGCCGCCTGTGGTTCGTCGAAAGTAAGATTCGAAAATTCGTTATTTAAGCACAGGCAGTCGGAGTATTCGATTATTTTGCCGTCTCTTTTCGTGAAATTCTGACAGCCAGCGTGGCAAGCCGAGTAGTAGGTTTTCCCGTCCTTACCACAAATTGGGGCAAATTTATCGGCGTTACAAGCACAGCTCAAATTTGAATTACAAACTGGTTGTAATTTACCATAGCTGAAATAAAACAAAAACCATTTTTATAAACAGTCCATGATTTTTTTCTTTTTAAAGAGTCATATCTTCCCAACAGAATACCAAATTACAATCCTTCTGGATGGCCTATTGTATAGAAAAACGCTTGCATATCAGAAGGGAGAAGCTATTGTTGAGACATTACTTTTAATTCTGACTGTACATCTCACACAAAAATAATAGATAAGAGATACAGATTCGGGTTAAATGGGATGAATCAATACGACAATTAAACTAACCCATAGTTTTAAAAATTTCCCATACTTTCAGAATTATACAAAAAAAAAAACTATTTTTAAGCACTTCAGTTTAGTTTGTTTAATTCAGTCGTGCAAAAAAGTGTGCGCCAAAAAAAAAAAAATTAAATAAAACTGTGAAATTTGTCATCTCCTCTCCAATAAAATAAATATGTCATGTTTTTGGACAATATACTACAGTAACCTCTTGCGTGCATTCGTAACTTCCCAGTAGAGTATATTTGTTGTTTCGGGAAGGATTTAAATTCCGGATATTCTGACGCATACTTTTACTGTTTTGGTCGTAAGCCAGATGTAAACAAGGCCTGTTATAACAACGCACAGCGAATTTTATTTTATTCTTACCTGACCTTCTCACATCCTCTCTCTTGATCTACAAGATCGTACTTGCAAATATGAAAATTTGGAACTGTTTTTATTTTTTGGTCGAGACCAAATTAGAAAAGCAATTGAAATTGAAAATAGTTAAGACAGAAATATCAATGTTGTAATTTATTTGTGATTGGTGTTTCTGAAATATTTTTCTTTGGCAAAAAAAAAGGAAAACGAGTGAAAATTTGAGAAGTTAAAACGGAAATTTATTTCGATGTTTTATGTAGAACAGCGGTTCCCAAACGGTGCCTGCGATTGATTCTTAGGGGCTCCATCTGCGGCAGTTGTGAAGATCATTAAAAAAAAGTAAAGAATATACAGGGCGAAAACGGTTTACATTAGACTCTTACGTATGGTGTACAAAGTTACATTAAAATTCAGTCTAGAACCCGAAAATGTAAAAACATATAGGGTGTTCCATTTAAAATAACCAAGTGACGTAACACGCAGGCCAAACGGAACGATCTGTACACACCAAATTAATTTCAAAATATGCTCTGCATGATACTAAGTAACTTTCATTTGAAACATTCTTTTGTAAAACGAGTAACTAGAAAGAGATGTGAAGGAAGTCGCCTTAAGTGAGACAACCTGTAAAAGGCTGGTTCGCTTGTACCACTGCGGACTAGAAGTTTCTTCATCTCGTTTTAATATATCAGGTTAAGACAAGATGAGAATATTCTGAATGCAACAAACGAACACATCTTTTTAGTTGTTAAGTCATGTTCAAGGAATTTGGAGACGTTCTGTATATTTAGTTGTATGTACATGTTTTGTAGTTATGGAGACATAGATCTAAATATGTTTTGAGGTCCACGAGAAGATAATTTTGTTTGGGAACCGCTGGTATACTTAGAAGAATCTGAAAGTGAATAAATAACATACCCCTCTAGGTCGTCCATGGGGCAGCCAATAAACATGAGAATTCCCATTCCTGCAAGTAAAAAAAGTCGAAAATTACTGGATCGAATCGAATGCAAGCGTAAATGATGGTACCTAGTGCATATATAACGGCCGTGAAGGCAATCCAGGCGGCAACAAATCTTGCGTTGGGTTTAACTCGCAGAATAAAAATGCCACTTATAATAATTCCGAGTCCCATAACAAGAATGCCGCCGACTCCTATAATAAATACAACAAGTCTAGAAGAGCAATAGCAGAAAGAAAAATAAAACGCAGCAATTTGTCTTATTATTCACAAGGTCAAATAAATTTTAACATGCAGAATTAATATGTATGATATAGAGTGAAACGTTCGGGTGATTTGGTTTGTAAACACGTTCCCAAAAAGAAGAAGGCGCAGAGCTCGAAAAAGAACGGAAAAAATACCGAATGCGTCCGTTAACAGTACCTGATATCATATTTGCAGACGGAGTCGGCAAACGAAACTGAGATTCCAAGTATTTAGGTAAAAACGTATACAATCCGGCTATTGGTAATATATGCAAAACACTGCTTGCAGTTCGAAACATTAAAATATCGTTCTTAAGTAAACGTTTTACAGTTTTAGGAAAATCTGCAACAAAAGAAAATCACATGTTATACATACTTTTTCCAAAATCGATTCTATTTCTATTCTATTATTAATCTCCGGATAACGGTAAAATAAATTTTATTTTGAAAAAGCGTCCATGTTGTTGCTTAAGAAAGAAAAAAAAATAGCATTGCGTATTTTTCGCGAGATTTAATTCTGGATACGTTGTTACGTTGAATGCCTACGAGAATCTAACAGTACTTTAATGTATAATAGACGCATGCCTCTATTACCTGACAAGAAATCTTAAGCGTTTACGTCATTGCAATAAGTTATTTTTCCAGTTTACATTGACCCATGCGTTTCAAGCAAGCAAATAATCTCGACAAGCAATAATGTTACTTTTATTTTCATTCTATCTGCCTGCTCATTTCATTTACCGCCGGCGCAGTATGCAAAAGCAAATAATTAAAATAACCAATTTATCGAAATAATGCAATTTGGATGGAAGGAAAATTTATTACCGCGAAGTCATTTATAATTTATTTTCGTACCCTTAATGCTTGGGTGTTTCCTCCCCGTCCTTTGAATCCTGGGCGTGGGCCTCCCGGTCGATAGTCTTTTTGGAAAGGCAAACATTGCGAACGACGCCAACATTAATAGGCCGGATATTAAAACCAAACCTGCAGTGATAACATTCTTTTATTAATAATAAATGTTCACCTTAAGCTGCTTTTCCTGCTCGTTGGAAGATTGGGTATTTGGGGATTGCTGCCATTGATTTTCATTACGACGAAAGCCAATGAGAGGAAACCCCCTCAACTATCCAATTCTTCAAGTCTCCAAAGCAGGAAAAGTGGCTTTACTGGGTGAAGTCCCCCCCACCCAACTTACCCAACCACCATGCTCCTACCCATCTGGGATCGTTGGTATCTATTTTTGGATCTACCGATAAATCCGCGTATACACTGGTGCATAACGATCCGACTATAAATCCTAAGGCTGGGCCTAGTATTCTAATACCAATCGTTATTGCTAAAAATATACTAGGTATAGTAAAAAGATTGCGTGCAAAAAAAAAATCGCTTCATGCAATTTATTTTATTAAAAGAACGTTACTCTTCCAAGTTGATAGGTTTGATACATCATCATATTATGTAAGTGGCTAAAGTTTCATGCAGGAATCAATCAATAATTGGTTGGTTGAGTGCAGTTGGCAATTGGCATTCCGAAATGTTTTTTTTTTTTTTTTTTCGTAAGGTAAGAATCAGTTTCTGTGGGTATACAAGCTTACCAAAATATAAAGGTGATTCCTTACTGGCAACATTATCATCCATGTAAGGTATGCCTAGGGTATAGACGGCAGTCTGGCCCATACCAACTCCAAGTAAACTTATAAAAAATATAGCTAATACGATTTTCGTTACGGTTGGTTCAATTCGATGTTCGTTCAAGAAGATATCGTTAACATATAGGTGTGGTGTCGTTGAGAAATTGGTGAAGCCGGTGAAATTTGCAGCTGACTGATTGAAGATTTTGCAGGTATCAGGTTCGTTGGTTGTTCCCGTCAGGTCGCTGGAATTCATTATGTGTTTCCCGTATATAAAATGTGGCAAGGAACAGGTGAAAGACGACACCGCAAATAAGACCATGCCCCACGCGATCCATTTAGGCCTGTGACCTTGACCACCATAGTACGTTAATAATAAAGAAGAACCTATCTGGCCAATTTCCGTCGCACTCATTATTATACCGGTTATTTTCGATTGAATTTGAAATAGTTTTTCTATAGTTGTTATAGCACTCACGAAATACGTATGATACATGCCTTGTAACACCCACGCTATACAGAACACCATCAGAAAGACCTGCTTGGAGGCAAACTTTTGGAGCCAACTTGGTGCACAAGGCCCCAAACCGCATTCAGTGTCACTGTCACCGCAAAAGTCATCAGGAGTCGAAGTGAAACACTGAGACTTAATAACGACGTTTTGATCCGTAAGGGCGATTTGTTCTTCCGGTACATCAACCACTCCCAAAATAGTATTCCCATTTGTAGACCCATTGTTATTGCTGCTCTTCTCCACCGGCGACGAGGCCCATGTAATCCCGTTAGTGGTCATTTCGTTTGCAAAACTACGATCTGCACCAGCCATCAATAATTTCATCAATTTATCTTGTTTATCCCTGCGAAAAAAACATACGTAGGTATAAATAAATGTGTGCAGCATATTTAAATATGATATCAGTAGTTATCTGTCTCATGTTTACATTGCAACATGTTTAAACACAATTGCACATTTACTAACGGGAAAAAAGATAATTACATACATACATGTAAACACATACGTGGATTTGTAACGTGAAACATCATTTTTATCCATAAATTTGCAAATAATTCCGTCATATCAATTAAAACCACTTACACTTTCTAAAAACTTAACACCGATTAAATAAGAAAATAACTACACCGGTTATTTAAAAAATTCGAATCGCTCATTACAAACAGAAATGAACACTTGTTTACGATGCTTATAAAAACTGCAGTTACTGATAACTCTTTTGGAGTTATTACCTAATTATGTATCTAACCATGACATGCTAAGACGTACACCTTGAAAAGAATAGGTATACAGGGTGCTGCGTTTTGAAACGCAACATAGGAAATCCCATGTTAATTTAAACCTACTCGTATATTGGCTTCCCTAATTATTTTACAGCAAAATTCCATTTAGGTTTCTTAAAGTGCTTTTCAAGATGAATCTGTCCGTGAAGTTTGAGAATTTTTCATTCGCTCAGTTTCAAGATATTTGAAAAAGATCAGTAACGAAATTCAATTCAAACCAAACGTTGAAATAAATTACTGGAAAAGTTCTTTCCATGAATCCTTTTCAAAAACGACTTACTTATTAATTATCTGTCCAGTTTTTACTATCATTGATCAACGCCGTCTGTGCTCATAGTTTGGTATAAATCGAATTTAGTTACAAAATCTTTTTTTTTTAATATCTTAAACACAAACAAATTAATTTTGAAGAATATTGCAAAAAACCTAAATGGAATTTTGTCGTAAAATAATTAGAGAAGGCAGTGTTCGAGCACCTTTAAATTAACATGGAATTTCCTATATTGCGCAGATGCAGTACGCATACACTTTATGTGCATCTACCTATTAAAAAAAAAAAAAAAAAAAAACAACAACAGAATTTCAAGAATTTCTTCAAAAAAACACACTTAAGGTCATCTTAAACTACCCAATTTCCGAATAGTTTAAACAGCGACATCCGACGTTCGCTTTTTGACCTAACATTGCAGTAGGACTGATAAATTGAAGCGAGTTTGCTACAGAATAAGTCATCCCATGCAAATTACCGTTAACTCGTCGCCTACAGACACAACTTCATTTCTCTGAAAATAGTAACAGATAACACCTAACTACGGCACTTATGCTGTGACCAAGGTAAGTTTCAATATTCGCATGCCATGGCCGAGGTACCTTTCAGGATACTCGTGTTTAGATTTAATCACTCTTGGTATATTTCGGGTAGGACTGTCAATATCTGAGTTTCGAAAATCGGAATGTTGTCTTTGAAAAACTGGGAAGTGTTAAAATTTTTTTTGCGTAATTTAAACTGGTTTAAAGAATTAAACCAAATCTCATTCATTTATCAATACAAAAATGATTAACGTCAATTGAAATAAATTTAAGAAGTTACAAAAAAAAGCAACGAGCACCTGATAATAAATTGATGTCAATCTTCTGTTTTTAATTTGATGGAAAGCCCTGTTTCACCCACTTGTTTATAAATAGCTCGTTTCAAATTGCTTTTTTATTGCCGATCCTACAATTTAAACACTCTTATCACTGAAATATAGCGTAACAAACCTCCATTTAAACGAGTACCCGTATGAAAATAATATTTGCGGGTTGGTTTATTTGAAAAAATTTGGCACGACTAAATTAAGAGACCTGAACGAGCGAGGTCTTCTTTGTGCGTTGTCATTTGGGGTCGATCTGTAAAAGAATCCTCTTACAGTATTTTAAATTTGAACGTGAACGTATGAACAATGATGTAATTGTAATTGTAAAATATAGGGCAACATAAACTCTCTTGAGTGGGGATAATTATCGTAAGTAGTTTAATTAGGTCGTTAAATTCTGAACTGTCAACTACTTTCAAGTAGCTCGTTTTGACTACAGTTCGACTAAATAATGCACAATTGGACTCTGATTGGTTCAGTTATCGACTGATTCCTTTTCGACCACGGTCCGTATATTAAGCAAAACTCATTTACTATTCAGACTTTGGTTCGAGTAATGATAAAAAAATGACTAGACCAAAAAAATAATTGATTTATTATTTTTTTTGGCAAGTCAGTTTATTGTCTTTGAATAAACGAGCAAATTAAAACTTAAAAAAGAAGTTTACGAAAACGAAAAAGAATTTGCACATACGTATTTTTTTGTGCGTCCTTCATTTACATGCAATTCGTTTAAATCCCAATCACTTAAAAATCACCGAACGCATTTCATTTGCAGTTATTCAGTTAGTGATCAATGATAAAGAAGTGATTGATTTTCACATTAGCACATTGTGAAGTTAACACACTCAAGTCAGTTTCACCCTGTATAAAGAAAATTTTGATATTTTCATTTAATCTCCTGAATTCAGGCAGCAAGTTATCAAATTGGATCATTTGACATCATTATCGATGAAATTGTTTCCAGTTACGTCAGTTCTTTTTAAATACAACAATTATTACTGTTAATTGTTGGTGGCACTTAAAAAATTTAATTGTTACTTTTTGAAGAAAGGATTTGCGATGATTAAAATTGATATGCCTGCACTCAAATGGAATAATAATAATAATAACAATAATGGTTTTACTTAATGTTGAGGCAACGCTAATGATACAAGGCATCAAGTAAGTAGATATAAGTGGGGTCAACGTCATGTGCAGAACGAAATATATGTATGTGGGTTAACTGAGAACATTTCATTGATTGACTATTTGAAAAATGACTGCTGGACATGTTCAGCACAGTTAGAATACTAAATATAAATATCAGCAGTATCAGTGTGTTCGTTGCGAATACGAAAATACACTCGCTTGCATTCTACATTCTACATTCTACAGTAGCAAGGTGTGAATAAATTCGACATGAACCATATGCAAAAAAAAAATTTGCAACTCGAAATTTAAATAAAAAAATATCCTGTTCTTTAAAATTAAAAACAGAGAGGTCACAGAAAAGAAAACGAACGCGGGGGAGCCACCCATAATCAATACCCAAAAGAAAGAAGCTTCCTTCACAGCTTGAAGCTAAACAATATTTTGCCCATTGTTTTCACTGAGCTGCTCTCATGTCAGTCAGTGAAATAGAAAGTCGATAAAAATACATAATACATCATTTGAAATATCACCTTTATAGTTTACGCCTTGTAATTGTCTATTATGTGTTACATGCAACAAATCAAATGGTTACTCCTTTTTTTTTAATAAACACTAACAATCAGAAACATCACTCGAATAAATTAATAATCAACGATAAATCACTTAAACAATTTTTCATTAAAGTCACGTACAATATTTGAATCCAATTATCGAATTCAAATAGAATCATTATTGCACGAACTGAAAACACATTTACTATCACTGGCCTAACCAAACTCTTCATCTCTGAACACGTTGTTCACAATTTCACAAAAAACTAAACCCTGTATAACACTGAATCATTATTTTGAATCAATGCCAAACGAATCTGCTAAATAAAGTGAAATAAATTGAAGGATCATCAAAAATTTGAAAATCTTCTGAAAACTGACAAAAATAAAAAATGCAATACATTTTTAGATGTTTTATAAACACAAATATAAACAAGGTTTTAAATTTAAAGGGGCCAAATGATTTTGGTATGTACGTCACGAATTCTTAACTGGTATTAATAGATTCGATTTTTGTTCTATTTGATAGCGGACCCGTCTTTCAATTATTGATAATTAATAACGAGAGTTTCTGTCTTTTGAAGACCAATAGAGCTCGTGTTCTATTTTCGATATCTATTTAGGTCACGTCAAAACAAACGCATACCACTCAACAAAATTCTGTAATTTTCCTCAAACGCTTTAGGTATTTACAAGTAAAACGCCAAATACAAAACGAAAGATGTAAGCAAATTTAAATCAAAGAGGCAAACGATTTTGATACGTCACGATTCATGAATTCTTAATTAACAGATGGTCTGTCTTTCAATTAATAATTGATAACAAATGAAAACCACATCGAAGATGAAGACCAATAGAATACATTCTATTTTTTTATACGTTAGTATGCGTTATACGTTAGATGGCTCGTTTTTCAATTAATAATTAATAATAAATGAAACCATATCCAAGAGTAGAATAGAATAGAATTCATTCACATTCTATTTTTTTATATGTTAATGATACCTTCTGTATTACACGGAATTTTAACTTTTATTAAAACTTTTCGTTTGCAACTTTCAAATTTTTCAACGTTTTCTGAAGGTGTTTCCAAACGTTGAGAATTTCTTATTAAATATCCAGAACTTTATAAAATTTTCACGAATTTATTAAAACTGCAATAATTACTTATTGTTAATTGGTGTATACGAGAATTAAATTTGGAAACGTTTTAAAATAACTCTTTCGACGTTTGCGTAATTCACGCGATAAGAGCCAAGCTATCTAAGTAGTGTTCCTTCCTCTTCATTAACCGATTTGCTTATTCTTTTAGTACTTTTTTTTAATGGAAAACTTTTTCGAAACTTTAAACTAGCGATTAGAACAACTATTAAGTCTGGATAAAAATTAGAGTGAAATTTTTTTTGTAAGGTACAACTTTTTGGGACAAAAATTAGGATTATTTTGTTTGTTTATTTCTTTCTTTCTATTATGTTAGTCTATAATTGGGTTTTCAATCTGTTGATTGGACTGTTTATTGTTCATTGACAATAATAAATAAATAAACTTGGGACACCCTGTATCGTATTAAAATAAAAAAAGTTCTAAGCACGTGGCGTTTCCTTTTGTAATAAAAATAATTGGAAAAGTGATTTTTGTTTTGGTACCCGACGCAGGAAGGAGTTCTTTGTCGGTATCCACTTTAGGTACCCTTCAGTATCGATGGAGTGAGAGAGGTATAAAAATTGAAATGGCTAAGGTTTTTCTGCACTTAATGGGGCAGGGGGGTTTTGGTGACCGAAGGGGCAATAAGTTAGGCAATGGAAAATGCGCCGGTGGCTTTGGAGAATTGAAGCAGAAATGAGTTGTTTTTCTTTAAGGGGGGAGATGATGGTTTTGGAATTCCAAAACAACTTTTTGGAATAGAATTTGGAAGTTGGTTTCGCATCTTCTTGGTCTTACTAATTTTCGCAATTAATGCATTTCCTGTGCAGCCTTGCTGTATTTGGCGGTGTAGTTTTAGATAATTGAAAAAATAAGGAAAGATGGAGAGGCGATGATTATTTTAGGTAATCAGAAAAGAAGGAATGGAGGTTTTAAGGACTCTAAGACAACTCTTTGGGATGGATGAAAATCGTGAAGATGAGTGTAAAAGATGAGGATGCAAGCGGTGTTCTTTCTCTGATGGAACGGCGATGGTCATTTTGGGTAACTGAATTGAAACAGGAAGAATGATGCTGAAACCCGTGAAGGTTTTGGAATTCTAGAATCACTTTTTGAGATGGATAAAAAAAAATTGTACGGAAGTGCAAAGTGTTTTTCATCTGATGGAAAGGTGCTGTTCAATTTGGGTACCTGATTGTAAAAGGTGGAACGATGAAACTCGTTTTTGAAGGTTTTGGAGTTCTAAAACGACTTTTTTGGATGGTTAAAAATGAGGGAGCGTGAGGTGTTTTTCATCTGATGGTTATTTTAGGTAATTGGAAAACAAGGACTTTAAAACAACTCTTTGGGATGGATGAAAATCGTGAAGATGAGTGTAAAAGATGAGGATGCAAGCGGTGTTCTTTCTCTGATGGAACGGCGATGGTCATTTTGGGTAACTGAATTGAAACAGGAAGAATGATGATGAAACCCGTGAAGGTTTTGGAATTCTAGAATCACTTTTTGAGATGGATAAAAAAAAAATTGTACGGAAGTGCAAAGTGTTTTTCATCTGATGGAAAGGTGCTGTTCAATTTGGGTACCTGATTGAAAAAGGTGGAACGATGAAACTCGTTTTTGAAGGTTTTGGAGTACTAAAACGACTTTTTGGGATGGTTAAAAATGAGGAAGCGTGAGGTGTTCTTCATCTGATGGTTATTTTAGGTAATTGGAAAACAAGGACTTTAAAACAACTCTTTGGGATGGATGAAAATCGGAAAGGTGAGTCTAAAAAATGAGGATGTTCTTTCTCTGATGGTGATGGTGATGGTTATTTTGGATGATTGGAAATGGTCTTCCTTAAGGTTTTGGAATACCAAAGCACGTTTCGAGGATGGATGCAAATTGGGATGTGTAAGGTGTTCTTCATCTGGTGGAAAGGTTTTGGGTGGTTGGAAAAGGGGGAATGGTGAGTTTGGTTTTTTGATGGTCTGGGAGTTTGTTCGCTTTGTGGTCTTCTGCGTGGCGATAATTAGAATGATTTATCTGATTCTGACGTCATATAATTGAGTAAACGGCCGTTATTTAGTTTGGCCGTCCGAATGTTGGGAGTGCGAATATCAGCGGTCAGCGGGTGATCGGTCGACCGCGAAAGCGGAAAAGCGAATCCAGTTCTCCGAGTCGGAGAAAGGGGAATGCGGTTTCATTTTCAAGACGCAAACCGAGAGAGAAAGGCCTTTACCGCTAACAGCGTCTTCTCACCTGTTTCTCGTCAACTGGATGACCGCAGCGGGCATGTGGGCAATATCATGGCCGCGTGCTGCACGTGGTCGTAGTTATGTATCGACAAAGAACAAATGAGAACACTAACTTCGCAACTCTGTGACCACAGACGCGAGACTGCGAGAGAGCAAACACTTTCCCCGTACTACACCCTACGGAGTTGGCCAAATACTGCATGGAACCGCAGACCGCGGATCGCGACTCTACTACGCGGATCTGATTAGCATAACCGAATGCTACAGCTCGTCGTATCTGACCCGTCCCCCGAGAGGATGTAGGTTATCTCTTGCATTGTTCTTGTTTTCAACAGATTAGGTCCAATTAAAACAGTCCTCCAACTCTATTTGTACTCTCACACTAAATACTCGTCGCCGACCAGCAATTACAACCCAATCAAAAAAAAAAAAAAAAAAGAACTAAAAAAAAAAACAAAACACAAACATCTCCGGAGAAGATCTGAACCTTTACAACCTAACCAATAACAAACAAAAAACAAATCCCATCCGCAAACCAAACGTCGCGATACTACCAATCAAGGAAAAGAAAAAATTTTATCAAACGAAAGAAGGATGTATACATATACCGAACGCTGATGTGATAATGCGACACGTCTGACGTCTACAGCTTTAATATTTGAAGACTGATTTTAGGCAAGACAATTGCGGTATGCTAAATGAATTATTAATAATTCGGATGTGATTTATAAAAAAAAAGTTGTAGTATTATAATGTAGGTACATATACGAAACCTTGAACAAGTCGCTTCTTATGCAAGAAATTTGTACCAGACGAAGTAATGACAAACAAGTTTGATCTTGATGGATAATCACCGGATCGATCTATTATTACACCGCGAGCATGTAAATAATTCAAAAAGACTTCTATCTACACAGCTCGATTTAAATTTTAAGTCATACGCTAATTCATTTCCTAAAAGGAAATAGACATGAGACCTTGAGTTCATGCTTTGAATACTAAATTATCCACATTATTTTATATATTTTTTTTTTCTTTTTAGATTAGAGATACCTGTGCGTTTAACAAATCACACATGTAATAAATACGTTCCGATGATTGATCAATTTCCACCATTAGATATTTAATGAAACGAACGCGAATTAGCGAAAAAGAAGTGACTGAAATACTTAATGAATTTTGCAATAATAAAAAACGCAAGTAGGTATATACGTAGTCACTTTCTACAAATGCCCGAGTGAAATTAAATTAAATCGCCAGGGAAATCTGCATTCTGCCAATGGTATTTTAATATTAATTTATACAATTTGCATGTGTGAAATTTTTCAGTCCGAACGTGTTTTGTTCTACATGTGACACGCAGTACATACACCGTCGTTCTGGTAGGCAAACAGCGACTAAACATACATACAAATTTACACAACTATGACTTCAGAAATAGAAAAGTGCTAGTTCAATGTATCACTGCAAATTTCACAAGCAAAAAATTTACATGACTCCTCCCCCTACTCCTCCTCATGATCATTAACATCGCGTGCACTGTTTTCCTTTCTTTACTCATCACTCATCATCAAAACAATCTTCTTTTTTTTTTTTACTTTACTAAAAACTTTCATTACACATTCATTTAAATTCTTTTATGTTTCTCTTAGCCTCCACCAGGTTCAATAACAAAACAATTATTTAATTAATTCGAAAATTAAAGTTATTTTACATCTTCAAGAAACTCATGTGCGTCCCACTTACAGCCGCTTAATGTCTGTTTTTGTGACCGGTTTAAAAAGACGCTTTCGAAGAAACGTTATTTTTAAAAATAATTGGGCGATGACGCGAATAAGAAGACAGTTTTACTTACGAAAATTATTCTTTTTTCCAAGCATCATACGTGATTTCTTTAATATTTCACCTTAAATAAAATACCGGGTGTCTCGCGCCATGTGTTCACCATTCTAGAATCTTTATTTATTAATAGACTTACTTCAATTTTGGAGACAATAAATTAAACAAAAAGTGGGATTTTCCGACATATTGCTAGCCGTCGTAGGACTTCCGGTTTCGCCGAAAGTGATCTCAACTTTCTTATTTTAAATGGAATATCCTATATATTTTTCCATATTTGAAATCTACGGATCATTACGAGCCCGATTACACATTCGGAGTAATGTGAATGAGACTTTCTGAAATCAATCCCCTGTTTCAGTGTGTCGAACTTCAGTTTTGATGCACCCTGTATAACTAAGTATTATAAAAAAAAAAGTAATGAATTAGTATAATTAAAGTATAATAAATACAAAACCAATTTATTGCATAGTAATGGAATATATGTATGTGCAGGTAGGTAGTATATAAAATCGACACTAAAAATAATAAATGTGTAAAGTCATTGATTTTTGACCTATTGAGCAATCTGTAGATTATCCTTGAAGATAAAATTTGTTCTCTTGACATACAAGCGAGCGATAAATTAATAGAAACTTTATAAGAAAAAAAAAACGAAGGAGGAAAAAAAATGAGCAAAAGTTCAGGTACAAACAAACACCGAAAAAATTGAAGCGTATTACGTCTAGTATTCACTCAACAACTCATTAAGAGAATGGAATTCAATCAAGATCTGGCTTGTAGTTATTATTCATGAGAAATCTAATAATCTCTTGCACAGCCTTGACGATATTATTTCAGTACGCTGAAACTATCTAATTAGAAACACAATAACATTATTTATTGGTAGACGTCTGTCTTCGATGACCTATCTATTTAAACATAAATTAAACTTAATTTAGTAGTGCTCGATACAATTTATTGCAACTTCGAAACGAATTAGGCACTCACTGTATCTGCATGCATACATAAAGTTTATTCATCCTCGAACTTAATTCAAATTTCACAAAATATGCCAAGTTTCATATAATTAATTAGTTCTGAATTACGTACACATGTCAAAAAACTGTTTTATTTATTACTATGTCGTGTAGATTTTGCTAATTATAAATGCTTTCGTTTCACTACTCCCCCGCCCCTTTTGTTAATTTATGACTCGGGTTTTAGAAAAAAAAAGTCATTTCCAAACTTACATATTCATATGTAAGTAATGATTGCTGTTTTAATATAAGCCAAGGTATCTATTTATTTATATATCATTGCAAATTGAAAATTACAAAGTGAAAAAGTTTATAAAAGTTTTTAACGTCTTATGATTATACTCGAACAGAGGCTTAAATACATCAAATTAATTATGCTCATTTCACGAAACGAAGTGAAAAAGAAATCAATGCGTGTTCAGTTTTGTAAGTACATACATAATCGTAAAATATACAGTGTGTGTAATCAAACAAACACGTAAGTCTTTGTGAACGTAGGTTTGAAAATCAACCGTTCCTGAAATGCAGTCAGATTTGAAATACATTCGATTTAAAAAAAAAAAAAAAACATTAATTTAAACTGATCTACAGTAAAGTTACATTCTTTTACCGGAATGCGTAGGTAATGGCATTTTTGAATTCCTGAGTAAATTCTAGCCTGAAGTCATGGGTCGCATCGTGGGTCTAGCGCGAGCCGTTTTCGAGTTGTTTCATTTGTTTTTAATAGTACAACTCGAAAACCAATCAAGATAGACCCGTAGTGCGACCCATCAATTCACGCTAGAATTTACTCAGGAACTCAAAAATGCAACAAGAAATTAAATTCTCTCAAATTACATTGCTCATTTTTATAATAAAAATTTTAAAAATTAAAAAAGTCACTTGCAAACTTACGTATTCATACGTAAGTATTGATTGCTTTAATGTAAGTCAAAGTATCTATCTAAATATGATTGCAAATTGGAAACTACAAATTATGATTACTCGAACCGAGGTTTAAATACGTAGATCAGATAGTTTTATCAATTTTGCTCACGGTAAAATATTAATAGGTAGTATCGCGGTGGTTCGGAACGTGCACTCAACTGAGAGAAATACTTTAATGTTACTGCAGTGTTCTCTCTCGCATATTGATATTTGAACCCCTCCTTTAGATGTCGCTCTAGCAATTGATCTCGCGCTTTCATGCACATATCGACACACTGCCGAGTGTTCTTGTGGCATCACCTAATTTACTGTTCACCGTGATTTTTCTCAATCTACGAAGCGAAGTCGAAAAGAAATCAATAATCTATGCAGAAACAGAGTTCAGTTTTGTAAGTAATCGGACCGTAACCACCAACAAATGAAATAAACAATGAAATCGTTTAATACATATAGATTAGTGAAACAGTCAATTATACGGGTGGTGTGCAAAAAAAAGGAGAATACGAGGCAACAAATGTTAAGAGGAGATGAGGTGACATTTTGAACTGGGTTATGTAAATTATTTAGCAATATTTTTATACGAATTTTACACCTCCGTTTAACAAATAGCATAATGTCACGCATGTACTCAACGGGCAATAAATTTTACGATATAATACAAATTATGTTTGCAAAATGATTTTTTGCGAACCTATGCTAATTTCTGCGAACTCTTTTTGTTCTGCTATGCCATAGATGTTATGCAAATTTTATTTAAATTTAGAAATAGACCTGGTAAAATGCTTTTCTTTTTTTTTTTGGACGATGAACTTAGGCTGCTTTCAGACTGTGGCCGTTGAAACGCACGGCGCTAGGTGCATGCGCAGAGACGAGTTTTAGATGGCTATGCGCATGCATGGCCGTGTGTTTTGACGGTTACTGTACTTGACTTGGGAGGAGGAGGGGGGGTTGCAGATAAAAGAAAAAAAACTTTGGAAAAAGGGATTGTTTTTTTAAGTTGTGTATCTTTTGATTAATAATCAATATAAAATTAGTGTTAATGGAAGGAAAATTTGAAGTTGCAACTTCGGCAGTTTGTAGACGTAATTTTCGTAGTTAATGATGCTAATCAAAATACGTATTTCAACAGGTTGATGTACTTTTGAGTCCTTGCCCGCCAGCCAAATTCTTTTTTCTTAGCATTTGTTTTTAATAGCCGACAACAACTTTCTATATTTTGCGTATTACGTTTTCAAATGGTGTTGTGCTCGTTAGCATTTAATAAGTCGGTTTTTCCGCATCCCTTTTACTTTCGTCTCGAGATTTACTGACTACCTATTCCAAAAGAAGAAAAGGAAATAAATGCCTAAGTAAAAGTATAAACGAGTATAACAAAGGATTACATACACCCATAACATTTAAAATTCAGTTCACGGTTCTTAAATGGATGGCCCGGTATAACCTTGAAACAATTTAATTTACATGTCGATCGGTTCGATCTAATAATTATGTACCTGCTTTGATTTGTACATACGAAGTGTATTTAAAAATTATTATGTATGTTCTATTTAAACAATGATTTGTCAGCTTAAGGACAAATAATAACAATGACCTAGTCGACGTCAGCACGGAATTACCGCATGGATAATAACCGAATTCTTTTGCCAAATTCTTAACTATCTCAACCGGAATCGAAAAAAAAGCAAACGTTCTTTCTTGTTAAGGAAAAACAAGGATGCTTTTCTCAGTGTTTTGAATCGAATCGATTTAACCGAAACCAGCAGCAACTTTTTTTGAAAAATTTCATTTCAATCAAAAAACGAAAACAAAGTGAGCGCAACCGTACCGATTCACTTCGTCCTTTCAGATTTTAAATTTATTGCAAACCAAAGGCGTAGTTGAATTTTGTTGTCAAGTTCTTGCCACAAAAAAAAAATGTATTTTTTTTTTCTTCTTTAAACCAGTTTATATCGACGACAAATAAAAATACGCGCAGTCATGGAATTACGCAGCACCACAAGAATATATAGCAAAAATTCAGTACGTGACGAATTTAAATGCTGTCCAAAATTTATTTTAAGATATACCTCCGTTTGCCCCAGAATCGGTACACTCAACTTTCGCTGTATGATTACTGTAAATGGGAAACGTTTACCTCGAAAAACAGCGCTCATCTAAAGTTATAGTTTCAGATAAGGCGCAAACAAAATAAATAGATAATAAAAATCTACTAAAACTATTTAAATACGCTTGCTTATATACTCTAAGTGCAATGACATTTTCGTTCTCGAAATACCTCACGTTTATTTTATTTTTCATTTTTATTTTTTCTACTCTTACGCAACAACTATAATAATACTCATTCAGCCAGTTTATAAATAGTAAAAACAACACAGTTTCGATATTGATCGATCGTTTATAAATAGCTTAACGTATCAAGCACAGGGATTATTTTTAAATACAGTGAAACCTCGGCAAGACCCACCCAACTTGAGAGTGAGATTCGATGATACTGTCATGCACTTAACTGTTTCTGGGAAAGACGTTCGATACAGAGGAGTATCATCATTATCACAGAAACTATCATCGAAACTTAAAGAGTATCTGCCTATCTTAATTTAAATTAAAAAAAAATAAACTTCTAATTCCTTTTGAATATAATTATTTTAAGCAAAATTGTAACTTGATATCCTAAGCACCGTTAACTTTTACATACGTACAAATCTGAAATCCGGGAAATCGAAAAGCTCATTCATGCACTTTGAAATTTATTATCAAGTAGGCAATCGTAACTTAATAAATCAAATTTATTTATAACACCAGCTGTTACCAGAGCTAAACAACTGCATCCATTCGTCTGTACATACATACCTATGTATGTGAATTAGCTGGAGACGTATTTGGAAATTTTGGTTGTAATGGGACGAAAGAGAACGGTGTAAATTAAACATGGCTCTACAAACCTACGTATGCTTATATAACTGTAAATATTCTAAGTATAAAAAATTGTAATTGAGAAATTTTACACACGTTCGTGCTACCTGGGTTTTACCAGGCACTCTAAAAGCTGCTACAATGATTGGATTAAAACTAGGCGCAGCGACAGATTTTTTTTCTGCTTTTGGGTGCCACGAAATGTACCAGATGTTTGTTTAACGTTGAGGAAACCTATTGCGAGTTCGTAAAATTTCATACAATTTTACACCTTTACAGCGATTAAGTCATCGCTGTTGCTATCTGGGTCACATATCTTAGTGTCAGGTTCGGCCAATGAACAGGTGTAGAGAACGGCCAACGCGTATTCAAAACAATTAATTATTACTATTAGCTAATTATTTATGAATTTCTATTAAAAACTTGACGTGTACGTCTGTAAATGTGTTACAAGTGAACCCGCAAAGAAAAAAAAAGCAACATTTTTATTTCTCAACTTATTACCTTATACGTATCACATATAACTTATAAAATATACACGCTGTTTAAAAATAAGATCTAATCAACACAAATACAGAAAGAAGTCTTTAAGAACATAGATTTGAAAATCAACCGTTCCTGAGAAATACATTCGATTAAAAAAAAAAAAAAAACATTAATTTAAACTGATCTACAATACAGTTAGATAGTTTTAGCGGAATACCCTGTATGTAATGGCATTTTTGAATTCCTGAGGAAATTCTAGCCTGAAGTCATGGGTCGCATCATGGGTCTAGCACGAGTGGTTTTCCAGTTTTTTCATTTGTTTTTAATAGTACAATTCGAAAACCAATCAAGATAGACCCGTGGTGCGACCCATCATTTCACGCTGGAATTTACTCAGGAACTCGAAAATGCAATAAAAAGTGCATTTTTTTTAATTGCGTCGCTTAATAATTATAATGCAAATTTGAATTTGAAGTAAAACTGAAGCGTCAGATGCCATTTATGAAAAAAACAAGTACCGGGCAATGCTATTTTGTTTTTGTTTTTAAATACCCTCGAATGGCTGTAACTTCTAAACCAAAGCAAATCACGCCCACGTTGATACGATGTTTTCTTCGTTAAATTATATTTATTTTCAGTTCCCGAAGTTTGTGAAGAGGTGAGCGAATCACCCTGTATAATATTCTTCGATTTCATTGTATTGTATGCTACAACTAAATACTCCAATCATTCAAAATATGAAACGAATTCATTCTGCAAATAAAAGAATGGTTTTCGAATGTTCCCATGTTGACAAAACTTTCAGACTACGCTGTACATTGGGTGTATTATAATCACTGTGCGTTATAGAAGCACCCACTTGATTTTATGATGAATTGCCTTGCATATAAATAAATAATGTTTAAGATGTCAAGCTAAATCATCTTACAAACGTTTTTCGAATTCTAAGTTGAAAGTTACGAATTGAAAATTGTCGAGTCGTTACTGTTTTGTTTGAATTAAGTTTCCTTAAATTTCGGACCACGCTGTGCATTATATAATCAATTCTGATGTCACTGCGCGGTATTCACACCAAATAGACGAATGATTCTGCAATTTTGACGAAGTGCAGAGTCACTCGTGAAACAAAACGTGAAGCCGCTTCGTTTTTTTTTTCTTTTTAGCAATTATTGTTTGCTTAAATTGTACTCCTGCAGAGGATAAATGTCGGACGATGTCAAAATTTACAACAAACATCATCAAATTCGTTTTGTCCGACGTTAAGTAACGCTGTGGATGAAGGACTTACTTTCAATAGGTGCATAGTAACAAAGTGTCTTTCTATAAAAGTAGGTGAGGGAATGGTATCATCATCATCATCAAAGAAATCAAACGGCATATTTTTTGTGTTTTTTTTAATTAATAAATGTAATTGTTTTAAACTGTTGTATCTATTGATTAAAGAAATAAATGAATCTAAAACTTGAAGGTCTTTTGGTAGAATCTGTGGGGAAACCAGTAAATAATGACTTGAACTACTTTCAGACAATCAATGCCATAGCGTGCAATAAAAAAGGGGTGTAAAAGCCCCCCCTCCCCTGTCCCAAAGAATACTTAAAATAGATTTACAGGTCGATTATATAAACTTGTCTAGCAAGTTACTTCTCGACCTCTTACAACACTTAAATATTTATAGGCAAGGTTGGCTATATAGTATAGATCAATTTGCCATAAAGTAATTCTATAATATCACTGTAGCCTATAGCACCAGCGGTAGTAGCGTTTTCGATTACGCAATACTAAAGAGAAGAACAACGAAGCACTTTAATGGCTTGTTGTATTAATTTATTAAACTAGACATGTGCAAAATCATTTGAAAAATCGATCAGTCTCCATTTTCGGAATTCAAATGTCAAGGTTATATAAATAATTGTTTTTAATTTCACGGCAAAGTACACTAGCTCGCAATTGTTCCGAGGAAACAATGACAAATAAACAGTTCCGAAGTGAATGCCATTTATTTGTTATCCCATTAATATTCAGAATATGCGCTATTCAAATATAAAACAGTATTTACATTTTACCCTTTATTATTACACACACAATCAAATCAAAATGTGTGGTCATTTACAGTACTAGATAGAATTAAATCAGGAGTGTCTTCTTCTTCTTCATCACCATTATTATTATTATTATTGTTATTATTATTAAAGGCGTGGAGTTTTTCTGTTTTACTTTCACGTTTCACGTTTTTATAAAGCTAGGCGAAAACTCATCTTAAAATTTGTGGTTTTCCTTGGCCCATCTTGTACAAAAAATGTTAATTAGAGGAGCATTTCAATTCCACTAATAACATTTTAATATTTGGTTACTTACATCACCATTTCACAACCGGGGGCCCGCGATTTGTATTTAGGTGATCCTCGAGAATAATAACACGTGATGCAACAACCAACATTCGTGTAAATTCGTATTTATCTGCGTATCTATGTAGGTACGTCGAACAAATTTAGAAAAAAAAAAAAAACAAAGAAAATATAAATTTTTATCTTTATCCGTATTATCTACTAGTAAAAAGCGTTCGTTTTGACTACGGTCCGATTAGTTACAAAACTTGATTCTTATTGGTTCAGGTATGGCTTGATTTGTTTTCCAGCTCGGTGCGTGTGTAGAGCAGTTTCTTAACACTGTCTGTTTAGACCTCAGTCCGGGTAATGATGAAATAAACCATTTCATTGGTTTGCGATTGAAGGTTTTTAAATTCAATCAAAACATAGTTCTAATTTAATTCTGTCTGGTGTTTACACTTCGATTTGAAAAGTTGTTTTACATAAAAAAGAACTGGCCACAATTTATATGCACATTTTATGTAAAAATTCGACCTTTAATAACAAAGCAGCGGTGTTTGAAGACCTTGATATTTTTGCGTTACGTTTTTGTTTAGGTCATCCTGTGTTGTTAAATCAATAACTTTCGGCGTTGCGAAAGAGGTTTGATAAAAAGAAGAAAGACTGGCGCATATTATTAATAAAAACAAGTTTTGTACGAAATATTTAAAAAAAAAAAAAAGAAACATCCAGTCGAAAAACGTTCGCGTCGTTCGGCACGAGTCCATTTTTATTATTTTTTTGACCTGCAAGGTGTTACTTAAACCGTTTTAATTATAACAATTAATAGCAGTTGTATAAAATGAATCAATAAGTTTATTGATAGCCGTCGGAGCGCTATTTCCTGAACAAAAATTTTCTATTCTATTGTGTCCCATTATATTAACCTTGGCATCTGAGTTAGAATACAACTGAACTGTCATAAGGTCACCTTGCTTTTCAGGCGGACACGTAACCAAATACCGATTCTATTTAAAATTCCCTAACCAAAGTGTTTTTATTGATAAATTTGAATCAATAAAAACACTCGACTGCAACGTAGCGAGCTTCAATTTATATTAACTATAATAATTAAAATCAAATTGTTCTATTCGTTTTACAATTCATTTTAATATAAATAATCAAAGTGACGTGCGACGCAGTTAAAAAAATTAATTCATAATTTAAAACGACATTCCATTCAGTTTTTTTTTTTCTTCCATTTATTCATTGAACAATCCAACAGAAGACAACACAAGAATAAGAACAAAACAAACATTTTCAAGCAAGCTGCAGTATTGCCCCTTCTTCCCCTCCTTTCTTTTTTGAAATACTTCGTATCATCAATTGAAGTGGTGCACCCCGTATATTAATTAGCGAAAATTTGAGATCGAAAATCACGATGATAAGCAAGCAATTTCCATTGTTACTTTAAAATCCCTTTTCCCCCCGTTCCTTTTTGAAATACTCTGTATCATCAATTTAAGTGGTGCACCCCGTATATTAATTAGCTGGTCGTTAAATCCAGTGATAATTTCAAAAAAAAAAAGGGAAAAGTTGCAAATACTCATTAAAATCTAGGGAATTTTTCAACTTCTTGGGAACAAAAGACAGAAAACGAGTAAACAATCAGGAAAAACAAAGGAAAAAAAAACATTTTTAAAGGCCCAGAAATACAAACAAAGTGGAAAAATTATTGATAATAATTATTTGATGTGTGAAGCAATTAAAAAAGAAATTAAAAACGTTTTTTAACAATCGAGACAACCACCGCAAATGAAAACGAAAAAAGTAAGAAAAACAAGTGACGATCGTACATACAGAAAAAGAAAAGGAGTCAAAACGAATTGCAGATTTAAAATAAAAAAAATAAAATAAAAAGGAACATCTGAGATTTGATAATAATTTGAACTTCACAATAATCAACAAACAAAAAAACAAATTTCCATCGTGATACTTATTTACAAAATGAAGAAAACGAGAGGAAAAAAAAGCGAACGAGTGACGATCGTAAATTTCGCGACGCAAAAACCACAAAGAAATACGAAAGGAAACGAAATAATTTCAGGAGATAAAGAAAAGAGAACAAAAATAAAATTATTAATTCAAAACAACAAACAATAACGGCAACAGATTTATTTAACAAAGTTTTTCATTTTCGAAAAGTACAGTTAACTTGAACTTCCTATTTAAATTTGCCGGAAACAAACAAAATAATTTTAAAAAAATTTTGAAGAAAATATTTTAGGGAAACATAATTAATATGACGTTCTGAACGCGTTGCGGTGATATAAATTATTAGGTTTCATTAGAAAAAAGTTAAAAACAATTGAAAATCTCAAAAACCTAACAGTCATTTGTTTTTCCGATATTGCGACAGAATTGGGCAGGACAGGTCCTGAAGCTTTTCCAATATACGTAAGTTACTTGGTAAAAATTCAAATAAGCGAGTTGATTGTCATTGCAGCTTCCCGTGAACACCCTGCATACATGTTTATATGAACTTTTTTCTTTAATTTTGATCTGTAGAATACGTCCCTGAAGTAGCGGCCTGTATTTGTGTTACACCCTGTACAATTAAACAAGGCAATTTTTTTTTTTCGTAAAAACGAAATTAAAAAAGAAAATCTGAGCAGCACATACTGTATATTATATTATATTATATTAATTTAATAACCCCTATACGTTGCGCTTTATAAACGCAAGTCATAAATTATTTATAATAAATGTTGTAACCGAGATATTAATTTTTTTTTTTTTTTGTATAATGTCGGCTGTAATAGTATACAGGTTGATACCTAATTTAGAGTAGAGACTCCCAGCGTAATCGAGACTGAAATATTCCAAATCGTAAAATTGGAAATTATGGAAAAGTTGCCCCTATTGGAGAGGGATGAAATGCAGAACAGAAGAGTGCACGTTTTTTTTCTTTTTTTTTTTTGACTTGCTGTCCATAAAGGCATGATGATGATCATAATAATAATAATAATAATAATCATACCTAAAGCAAAAAATGTTGTTGTAAGTATACGTATGAGTTAAAGACAGAAATAAATTACATCAGCGTCCATTTTATTAATTACGGACATTAATCTTGCGCTGGCGCAATTTTTAGTCCGGCAGATGTAATTACATCGAAGTGTGCAAATTATTGTTTTCGAAAAGGCGCAGCAATTAAGCGGCGAATATAAATGAGTCCGGACGATATTTCATGATGAAAGCCGGCGAGCGTGATTTTTTCGACTAAAAATAAATAAATGGAAGGATGTTACGAAAACAAAAATAACAGGAAAAAAAAAGGAAAAAAAAAAAAAACTTGAAATGAGTAAATTTGTGATAGCCTTTTAGTCTAAAGATAAGTGCGTCTGAGTAGCGATAGCTGGAATTAAATGTGTTTACAGTCTGAAGGGAGTATGTACCGAAGATATCGGTTGTGTAAATAATAAGTAAACACGCGCGTATTGTGATAGGGGCTTTAGAATGCACTGCATAAGAGATTGTTAAGAGTTGGAATATGTATGTATGTAATGTGAGTAAGTACAAGATTAGTAGTTAGGAGGGCATAAAAGCGTAGTGTTTTTGATCGGTGACAGGTACACACACGGAGCAGAGACAAGTACGTACGTTCATGCTGAGAGTGCGAGCATCGTTTGTTGACATCGAAGTGAACATTACAATGAACAGCAGAGGATGAGGAGAGCACATGTCCGCTTTCAGAGAGGCCGATCAAACACTACGATTAGTAATATACAACGAGGACAGCGGCGCACATGACGAGACAACGATCACATCACTGAAAGGAGCGCGGTGGAAAACGCGGCCAGACAGGCGACAGACTACGACTAGTCGTTCATTCAGACCGGGCCGGGTACCTTCGAAACGAAAGCGAAGGGAGAGCACAGAACGTAGAACGAACATGGCCTAAAACAACATGCGAC
Organism: Prosopocoilus inquinatus; assembly: GCA_036172665.1. NCBI lineage: Eukaryota > Metazoa > Arthropoda > Insecta > Coleoptera > Lucanidae > Prosopocoilus > Prosopocoilus inquinatus. The sequence goes on along the minus strand of CM069880.1, from coordinate 16,939,405 downwards.
GACTCCGAAGATACACATATATTCTGGTCTAGACGCTCTATTTTTCTTCATACCAAAATAAATAGTCACTGCGTGGGCCGGAGTTGGGGCATACATCAGCGGCGGCGAAGAGCGCGCGCACATATGCCGTCGCATCACTACCAAGCCAACTAATGGATCGATCATGTATGCCTATATTACATAACACCGTACCTAACGTACGTAATGGCACAGGTACAGGTACATTCGTATTGCAAATTACATTCCTCCATTCGCTCCAAGAACTTCTGCCTCACTTGTGCTTGGAATTCACGAGACTATACCGTACCCTCACGCTCTCCCTCTTCCATCGACCGTCACATACGCATCCATCCCATCACTTCCCTTTCACCCACACCAAACAAATCCACTCAAATTTCCTTAAACCAGATCTAATCGATACCTCAACCCTTTAACATAGGGGGTCGGTGGGTGATTCTCTTAAAAAAGTCCAAGGAAACAGTTTAATTGCCACTCGAACCGAGCTCCAAATAGACCTGACGATTTCAAAAGCCTAATCAGTTTTGCTCAATGCACGGACCGAAACCGAAAATAAAGCCAATAACCTAATCAGTTTTGCTCGATGTACGGACCGAATCCGAAAAGAAATCCACGCAAATTTCCTTAAACCACATCTAATCGATACCTCAACCCTTTAACGTAGGGGGTCGGTCATTGTATGGTGGGTGATTCTCTTAAAAAAAGCCCAATGAAACAGTTTAATCGCCACACGAACCGAGCTCCAAATAGACCAGACGATTTCAAAAGCCAATAACCTAATCAGTTTTGCTCAATGCACGGACCGAAACCGAAAATAAATCCACGCAAATTTCCCTAAACCACATCTAATCGATACCCTAACCCTTTAACGTAGGGGGTCGGTCATTGTATGGTGGGTGATTCTCTTAAAAAAGCCCAATGAAACAGTTTAATCGCCACTCGAACCGAGCTCCAAATAGACCAGACGATTTCAAAAGCCAATAACCTAATCAGTTTTGCTCGATGTACGGACCGAATCCGAAAAGAAATCCACGCAAATTTCCTTAAACCACATCTAATCGATACCTCAACCCTTTAACGTAGGGGGTCGGTCATTGTGTGGTGGGTGATTCTCTTAAAAAAAACCCAATGAAACAGTTTAATCGCCACTCGAACCGAGCTCCAAATAGACCAGACGATTTCAAAAGCCAATAACCTAATCAGTTTTGCTCGATGTACGGACCGAAACCGAAAATAAATCCACGCAAATTTTCTTAAACCACATCTAATCGATACAATAACCCTTCAGCCTGGGGGGTAGGTCATTAAATAGTGGGTAATTCTCTTAAAAGACAGTTTTATCGCCACTCGAACCGAGGGCTATACATACACGACGTCCCTAACGTCACCGAAGCCACCCCCGCCGACATCATTCACACAATAGTCAGCGGTCAAGTGATGTAGCACTTGCCACGCCCTGACGAGCCTACATCAAGGGATTCACTCATTCATACCAAGCAAGAAATAGATCAAGCCAATTCTCTACATATCATGCAATTTGCTACAATTTACAACTTACATATTTTAGAGACATAATTAATATGACATCCTGAACGCGATGCGATGATAAAAAACCTAACATTCCGTTTAAAAAAGTTGAAAACCAATGAAAATCTCGAAAACCTTCTTTGAAAGTACCATAAAATCAAAGAGGAAAAGTCAAGAAAAACTTTGCTAATTTAAGTTGCTTCGTAAAAATACAGATAAGATAGATAGCTATTACCATGAACACCCTGTAAACGGACACTGTACATACTATAAGCTTACGCAAACGTCGCGAACAGCGAGCCACGAGCTTAGCCAATAATGCGTCGCCGCGTAATAATTAAATTAAATTAAATCACACAGTAGTCAGCGGTCACGTGATGTAGCCCTTGCCACGCCCTGCCGAGCCTACATCCAAAGGGAATCGCTCATTCATAACAAGCCAGAAATAGATCTTCTCTACATATGTTCTCTACTATTTCTAAAGCGCATTGCATTTCTTATCCCTCCGGCGTGGTGCAACAATATTTCCTAAAAACACCCAAAAAAATATTAAACTCGTGGATAGCTGTAACTTTCAGAAAAACTTTCTTGTGACAATCCTTTAAAAAAATTCAATATATTTAATAAAACGAAGAGAGAAGAAGGGTTAAGGTTTCCAAATAAATAAAAATAAAAATAACAGGCCTACCAATAGTATTCGTTAACACCCATACATGTATTTGCATATGAAAAGAAAAGAGGTTGCGAACTAGGAAGACGTTCGATATCTATCTTAGGGCCATTCAAATAACAAAAACTTATCTCATGTTTACATATGTATATAGCAGGTAAAAAAAGGGAGACTACAAAGACAACAAAGGAGACGCTCGATTGTTATCGTTAGGGCCATTCAAATACAAAAACATTCCGAAACCAGTAAAATCTGACACCAGTTCGTCTTTAATGATAACACGATTTTTTTCAATGAAAAAAATTTGATAGGGATGAATTTATCTACAGAGTCCGCCACTGCGAGTAGGCACACATGTAGCAGATTAATCGTAGTCGCATAAATAAGTCGCCAAGCTCCTATAATCATGTTCTGCCGATCAGATATTGTAACCCAATTCGTAAAATTCATTAATTTTAATAATGAACATATACAATCTAAATTGTGCCTATTTTGATTAGCGCACCCGGTATAAATTAAGTACTTTTCAGTAAAAAGAAAGATTCAAGAGAGTAAAGCAGGAAGAACACATCGTTAAGCAAATATTTAAATACTCTAATCTGAAGTGGTTTAACATTTAAATTGTATTGTAAGCAAAAGTGGTCTTATCAAAATAGGAATTCGGTAAATAAACAAGCGCTTTCGAGATCGCGGGGAAAAAAATCTTTTTAGAAAGAAGACACGCGACCGGAGATCTTATCGCTTCTTTATTATATTAAAGTTTTTAAAAAACGATTCCAAATTTTTATTTTGTCAGTAAAATAAAACAAAATTCCAACGATAAAATAATTAAAAAAAAAAAAAAATGGTTAGTATAAATACAGGGTGAATCAGAATAAGTGTCCGACACGTTAGAAGCGTGTTCACTAAGGTCATGTAAGTGCAAAATTGCAAGAAATAAATTTATCAGAGGCATTTCAAAAATCAAACTCTGAAATTAAATTCGAATTAATGAATTGCGTATTAGTAGGTAATTTCTATAAACAAAAAAATATATAATTACAGTGGCAGGTCCTTTGTTAAATGCGCTATAAATATATTGGCCATAAATTTTCAAGCAAAATCATTTATTCAAACAAAAACGTTTTACTTTTATCGCCAAATATTATGGGATGGATAGTTTCCAACATTAAATTAAGAAAAATGTACAAAAAATTGATGATGATAGGATACACCAGTTGTTGAATCAAACTATAATCATAGAAATTTAGGGAAAGCAAATAAGGCGCATTGAATTGAAGCTTAAAATCTATGAAGTGCAAATGGATTAGCGAACACGTTAAAACTAAGCAAGCAAGAAACCAGAACATACAAAGGCCTGCTCCTTCTCTCTTGCGTGCCTACATCGCCTTCTATCTGTGGTTTTGCCTATGTTCTCACTTTAGAACAACGACCGATATATGTTTTCATTTCGTTGTTGTTAGAAGTTCGAAAGCAGAACCAAATTAAAATTTCATGAATAATTCTTTTAATAACTTATTATCGAGTGTCGAATTTTTTCCGTAATTAAATAAATATATTTTTCGTTTCATTTTCTTAGCACAATCCAGTACTTTTTTTCAACGAAAAGTAAATTGTGCTTTTCTTTAAATAACATAATTTTTAGTTATTTAGCAAAGTCATTACCAGAGAAAGGACGAATGTGGTCCACTCCACTCATACATATATTTTTTTAACGAATTTATTTTTAGATCGAAGAGAAAGTAAGAAAAATCTGGCGGAGAATTAGTTGTAAATTACGAGCAACGGCAAGATGTGCTTAAAATCCGGATTAATTGGCCCGGTGATTTTTTTTTTTTTTATTTTCGAGATGTCTATAAGCGTTTCTTATTAACGAGTCGCTCTCCGCACACAACACGCACGAATTAATAACGGGAAATTATTTTAATTAGTGGAAACGTACAAGTGTTTATTTAATGATAATCAAAATTAATTTTTTTTCAACGGATACAATTTTCTGATTTTTTTTTATAAGTCCGCATCATTTGTATTTTATTGCCGAATCACATTATTTTAAACTTAATGCCACACAATTTGCATTTTTCTTCTACATATATTTGTTCAATGTACAGTTATGTAAATTTCTGCTTGCAAACTAATCGTGTGTGTTCCCAAGTTGCCAACACCCGTTGAAAAATACTGCACAGTAGAAGTGGTTGCATAAAGCTTTTCGAATTCATTTTTCATGAATTTCAATTTAAAAATCAAATTACCTCCACACAACTAATAAATGCATTAAATTTACAGCCAATTGGCTAATCGCAAAATTACAGTTAAAACGAAAATAAAGGAGTATTACACTTAATTACAATCCATCTCTACTATCGTAATTAAGTGATTAATTCCTACGCAGTAGACAATTCGGTGTTAATCCACCGTTGTTGGCGTTTATAAATCAACAAGTCATTAAAAAAAATTATAATCGTATCTATTCGATAGAATAATCATGTCATACTATTAATTATAAAAAGAAACAGAATGAAAAAAAAACGGTACGAGATTTTTATAAAATTTTGATTAAGGGGTTTGCAAAATTTATCAAGAAAAAAATTGAACTCGGTTAATAAATTAAATGTATTTTATTAATTACAACTTCAGTAATCTTAAATAAAAGTATTGCTTCTTTCTGAATCTGCTCGTTCATGATTTTTAAAATCGCACTTGAAGATGTTCTGAAACAGAAAAGATCAGTAAATCACACTTTAATGATTACACCCTTACTTATAAATAAAATAAAATTTAGTTTGTAGTTTTCAGTCTCTCCACGCGACCTTCTCCAACATGTTGTCACCGCGAAATTGAAATAAACCAAGAAAACCTTAAAAATAAAAGTTTAGTGAATCAACTTCCTAAAAAATAATCTGAATCCTCACCTAAATATCATAATTTCTTTTTCTTTGCCGCTTATTTATATCGTAAATACAAAAAAAAATGCAGATTTGTTTGCTTTATTTTCAAGAACGAACACAAATTTAAAAAATAAATTCATTTATCTACGGGTCCTTTAAACGTAAAAATTTAAATAAAAATTAACAACAAAATAAATACGAACAAAAAAAATATAAACACACACTTGTCTTTAATGATATCAATCCTTTGTACAATTTACTTAATTTTGTACTGTTTAAGGTAGCTTCCCATTTAATTCATTTACGCCAAAAAAAAAAATATATATATATAGGATAGTTCCTGGATGATGATGATAATATATTACTATGCATTGTATAAAGGATTTTCAAAATAATAATTTAACAATAATACTGATCACAAGTTGAATATCTAAACTTTCTCCTAAAAATCACAGTACATGATCTGCACTATCGACTATAAAGTGAATAGCCTTAGTATAGTATAGGAAACAAACAAAATATGTCATTTGTATAAAAATATTTTTATGTTGCCCTAACTAACTTTAATTAATTTATAAATAAAAAAAGCAAATACGGATGTGACTAATATACAATGTAATTTAAAACGCTTTAGATTTAGAACATCGCTTACAAACTGAATTTTGTACTAGTACGAATGGCAAGTGATTTTTTTCTTTAAGTTACATTGTACTTAAACTGTACAATTTACTAGCATACTTTTATTTATTCTAACAAGAAGAATTTTCTTTAATATATAATAGATTGTTAAGAGCAATTTAGAAGCGTGAGTGAAAATTCAGAAAAGACCTCCTGCATTATTTATTTAATTTTAACAAGTTAAAGAATGCAATATAATTTTACTTTATAAAAAAAAAAAAAACAGCCAAATAAATAACATAAACAGAATTCTATGTCATCCGCGGGATTACTTAAGTCAGCAATCATTTTAGGTGCTAAATTATTAATAAAACAAACTTAGGAAACAGTATCCAGTCAAACAAACATATGCAGATGCATTTTTAAAAATTTTGAGGTTGTTCTACACATTTAACATGCAAGCACATAAAAGTACAAATTCACATTAATTTAAAACTTTTAAAAACCTGTCCAGACACTTGCTAATTATTTCAAACTTAGCAATAGAAACCTGTTTGTTTTCATTATTAGAACGAGTCTGAAAACGTAGTTTTAACTCAAACGACAATTTACTGTGTGTGTTGTGTGTTAAATAAGAAAATAATAAACATGATCGATCAATTTAAACAAAAGCATCAAAATAAAAACATCAAGCCAATATACAGAGATTTATAGAAAATGTGCATCAGGTACATAAACAATACCCAAAATAAATAATTTGCATTAATTTAATCAGATAAGTCATATTTCAAGGGAAATACTTGAGTGATTTCTCCAATGCCCTTCGTTGCTCCACTTCGGAACAACAATCTTTGACCAACTCTTACATGTTCTGGATGATTTTTAAATTGAAATAACACAGACGCCCTTTCATTTGTATGAATACATTCAGAAGCAAATATAGCAAAAATAAGCGCGGTTTGTCTGATATTACCAATGTGTACTGTGGCTTGGAAACCTTGGTATATAGCTGTTGCATGAAACAACACAGATACGCTTGCCTGAAAATACAAACAACCGGTGGCCTTTGTGTCTAAACTCAATAACACCATGCCATTTCTTAAATTAACGTTTTTATCTAAACATATAGCAGCGCTCTGTCCAGCACGGACCATCCTGCAAGGAACTCTGTTACGATGAATTGATTTAACTGTTGCATCCTTGAACGATCCATCTTTTGAAGGTCCAATCTGCATTCGTGTTCCCTCAATTATTATTCCTTTAACCAACAGACCTCCTAGAACTTGCCCAACATCTCCTGCACGAAAATTTTCATCGATCTGAAATTCTGCCGCTTCCTAAACAAAACAAATCAATCCTAACACGACATTCACAAAACGAAACAAACGTACTTGCTCCAGTCTTTCACGTTCTTTTGCACTAACCCCAGGTGGTAGTACATGCAGGAACTTTAAAAGTAAATCGAGACCTTCTCCAGTAACACTTGACACACAAAATATGGGCACGACATTCTGTGTGAGCTGGTTGGCTCCTGCTGTAATAACATCGTCCAAATTCTTTATTACCAACGGGACTCTCCTGCTTCCTGCTTGCTTTAAGAATGACTCTAAACTTTGCAGTGTATTTGATGGAGATACCAAATCAATCTTTGTTATCACAATGAAAAATGGCACATTTAAAGCAACTGCAATTGTGAGATGTTCATGAGTCATACCAACAGCTCCTGCAGCGCTTGAAATCTGCAAAGTACATTTAAATTTTGTAATGCAATTACCAATAAGTATAGTTCAGATAGTTACAACAAGCATTGCATGATGTGGTGAATACCCTGAAAGCCCCTGAATTGTGGTGTGGATGTACTTTTTATGTCCAGCCAAATCCAAAAACGTCACTAACTTTGTCGAGACATCACAAATTTCTTCAGCAGTCATAAGTTCACTGTAACTATAATTAATAGGTTGCCCCTGAGGAAAAATGGGCATGTATTATGTTTTACAAATTCAAGGAAATCATGAACAAGTACTTGCGAATTAAAGCCTAATATTTCGTGTGAAATAGATGATGTCCTCCCACTTTGTACCTCGTGAAGATGCCTGAACATGTTTAATCTGGCTTTACCTCGCCCATTATCTAAGTTTCCCTGAGTTAGAACCCCTAGTAATGTAGATTTTCCTGCATCTGCATTACCAAGTACAGCAACTCTTATTTCAATATTATTTTGATCGTCGGGAACCTACGTTTTAAAAGACGGCAATCAATTTGTTGGGATTATGTACAATTTATTTTTATTACCGTTAGATGTATTAATTGTGTCATCTAAAGAAGGTGTTTTAAATAATAAATTACCTTTCTAACTAAAACTTCAGCGATATTTCTGCCATTATCTAAAGCTCTTTCTCGGAGAATTGTTGTCGTGGCCCCAAGTTTAATAGCCATCTGTTGTAGAGTCTGAAGACTAGCATTCATATCACGATTTGACAATCCGGTTAAAGCTCCGCTGTCTTCCACTCCGATCTCGTAGATGGCTTCGCCTTGGCCCTCGCGTAGTCGCCATTTCATCTAACGCAGATATTATCATAGCAGTCGTATTTTAAGGAAAAAATTAAGTATTTACTTGTGTAACTAAATGTTCAAAGCGTTGTTTCGATGGATTAACAATTTTCAATTTGTATTCGATGTTTCCAGCTTGCGGTTCTGGAGGTAACGCACTTTGATTATCGTCAGTATTTTCCGTGCTGTTGTCTTCATTGTTGCAATCATCGCATGCTGGATTGAATAAGCTCAAAAACGACTCCATCCTTCATAAAATTCTTAAATAGACGATTGTTTGTACACGAAAAACCAACTGTAAGGAAGTAAGTATTCAGTTTCATTTTGAATGATGAAACTTTTGTGAAAGTGACTGGTTTAAATTTGATAACTATTATGCAACACCCTATATGCAATAAATGGGAACATTTGCTTCTACGAGCAGGGATACCTTTAAATAATAACGGTTCTATTATTTACTGTTTATATTTACCTACAGGTAACGATCTGACACTTCCTGCTACGATAACAACAGATAGAAATTAATATCACATATCTTTTTGAAGTAAATAAATCTGATTAATTTTATCAGCAACTGACAAACGGACTTATTAAACATCTTTACTTACAAATAACATCAGTCCCGATATTTATAAACCTATTTACAACACATTTCAAAAATAAATCATTTGTGTCATACATCGACTTGCGCAATATTTCGACACGAAACTTTTACCCCGGGTTTTCCGCCTAATGTAATAACGAAATTTTAATATCACAAACAATATTATCAAATACATATTTAAAATTTTAATAATAATTTTAAGCAAATTGACACTTACGTTAGACAAGCGGCCATTTTCAATTAAGATAAACTGTCGAATTACCGACAGATGTCGCCAATAGCACAAAATTCCAAAAACAAGACGGCGCCAACTTTAAATTCCCTGTAAAATAAAAATCTAAACTAATTTTTTATTAATAATACTCCAGTTCATTTTAGAACATTTATTGAAACAAGAAAATACAATCTTGGTACAATATGATAATTTTCTGCATTTTCGGCATTCTGATTACTATGTGTTCAAAACATCTTCAACAAACATGTTACATTTAATATATACTTTATTTCATATATGACATGAATTATTTTTCTTACACAAATACTAAACCTTCTATATTAATAATATGATTTTTAACACTACAGGATACATTTATATTAGGTATAAATTTTTCTGTTAAGAAAATAATTTGTCAAGACTCATGAAAATATTTATTTATTTTATATACCGTTTCAAGATATATTAAATTACAAGTACGTAATCCTTAAATAGTAGAATAAGTCGTGCTATCGTATAAAAGTTTTTAATAAAATTCAAATGTATAAAATTATGTCAACATATTAAAGAGAAGTTGTCTTTTGCTGTACAAAAACTGTAATAAAAAATATATGTCTCTTCGAAAACATTGCAGATCTAATCCACTCGTCTTCCATTTCCTTACACATACGTATATCAAAGTATTAGTCTTTTTTTGGAAACGGCATTATTTGTGCGTTGTTAATTGAGATAAAATGCAACAAATTTGATTTGTCAATTTTGAAGGTAGTTTCTAGGATTTCTTGAGGTAAAAAGTCCTACAGTCGGGACTGCATTAATCTAGATATGTTGTTCAAATACACATTGATTAAATTATGTAGAAACGAAATACTTTTGTTATTAAAATAGAAACAAACCGCTAATAAACCCTCATATTTTCAAAAATTCAAAGACCTTTTTTTTATTTTAATCTTCCCCTTGCAGCAACTTTAAAAAAATATGATGGCTCATTATAAGCAGCTAAGATTTATTCCTACAACCTTACAGAAACACTTAAGTAGAAGTTGACATTAAACATTGATAATGGTTTATCTGGCTGTAACATTTTTATTAATGCTAATAATCATTTCATTTCTCGACAAATAAACATCAATGCATGCTGAATAACACAATTAAACGAGTAAATACATTTACTTTTTTGATCTTCCATGCAATTTACTCCCTTTTAATTGACCTTTTGAAGATCAGTGTGCTGGCTCTGTTATAAGCTCTATATTTTCTGAAATCAAAACGTTTATATCCCACTCTCGAAGGCCAAAATCCGTTATCATATATAGCAGTTTTTAGTTTCAAACTGGCACCGACCATGAAACACTTATTCTGTGTTTCGTTTGTGGGTAATTCCTTTACAATGAAGTTCTCCTCTTCACATTCTGGTTTGTTCCGCAGATAATTCATTACATCTTGCTCGCTTACTTTTCTGTTTACTCTCCAAACATAAATCCATAGTTTCTTCTCTGCAGCAACAAAGTGATCTTCCGAATTTACTTTAGCAGAACCTATGTTCTTTTGTTTCTTGTCGGCCTTTTTCAGATTTTCGTCAGAATCGTTCAAAGTCTGACGACAATCTTTGATCATTTTGTTTTGAGTGACGGTGAGACTCTGCTTACCCGTAAACTGATTAAATGATAGCTTGATTGGTTTTGAGCTTTGTACTGATGGTTTCCTGGCTGAGTCGGAGATTAATTTGATTAGGTCGATGTTTGAATCTTTCATGGATTTCATCTTGTCTTCTAAATTAATCAGCACGGTCAATATTCTTTTTTCCAGAGAATTATTCATCATTGACAACTCCTCGATAATATTATGCACTACACCTTTTATGCATACCACGGAAGATTCGGTTTCTGGTTGAATATTTAGAGATTCATCGCAATTTTTGCAGAAGAATTTAAGTCGGCGTGTAACTTCCAGCTCCAGACAGAGCACCTCCGTTTCTGTTAGGTCAGCACAAGATCCACATACGTCTCCTTTGCATTTATCACATGAATAATATGAGAAATCTACTTTAATCGCGTTACCACACTCAATGCAGGAATTCATTTTCATTTGCTTATTTGGTCAATTAAATGTAACCTCACTTGAATTTATACTTTGCAAGATCTTCTTTAGTTTTTTTGTTTTGTTTATTAAAAGCTGCACAATGCTTCAGTTGAATCAATAAACAAACAGTGCAGTTACACCTGCTAGATTTATGACAACCTTAAATCTCTTTCACCCACACTTATATACAGCAGTTTTATTGATTTCATTGACATGTAACAAACTTCCAGGCAGTATAACATATAGACAGTATATAATCACAATTAAAATTTATAATAACAAAAATAACTAATTTGATTTTAAAAACAAAAAAAAAAAACGTTAAAAATGTATCAGTTAAATGTAATTGAAAGAAATAAAAAAAAGTTTTCCTTGTTATAAAAAGGCATAATATACATGAAAAGACATAATATAATATAAATAATCAACGAAATCAAAAAATATATTTATATTCATCCCCCAATTGTATTATGATTTAATTCACTCAGACACACCCATAGCAATGTCAATTTTTATTACAACTTCAAAATATCTTTTTCTCATTCTTGCATTCACAAAGGCCCTACTTTGCTGTTACCCACCATGACATGTTATTTAGAAATGCAATTTCTGAAAACAATCGAACCTCAATGCATTAAATAATCTAATAAAAAAATAAATAAAATAAAATGTAACTTACAAAATACACCAACAGCAGAGCATAAAAACCATGTTCCATAATTATCAACACCATTAATTTTATTATGGATTAAAACCTTTGTAAACTGATTTCTTCTCGCCACAGAAACAATTAATCTGTATTAGCTGAAACAACTAATAAAGAAATGTGTTTCAAATAAAGATAAAATTTCAGTATTTATGGATACCTTAAAAAAAAAACAAAAACAAAACAAATTTTTAAAATTAACGATCTTATTTTTATTAAAGAAAACTTACCTCGGTGATGATCGTTAGTAACATCGTTCCAACAAATAAATAAATAAATAAAAATAGAAAATAAAGTAGAATAAAATCTTACCTCGTGTGAAAATAATCTGGAAAATAACTTAAAAAGAAATAATTAAAGTAAAGGGGAATTAATTATAAATATAAGAATAAAGAGAAACATAAAAAGCATTTACAAAGACTTGAAAAAGAAGCACGAATTTTTTTTATTATTATCATTTATTAACCCAAAGTTTTACAAAATAACAAATCCTCATACCATAAGAACTTCATATAATTAATTAACAAGGTGAAGTTTTAATTAATCCAAAATTAGTTTCTCTAGTGACGCATGGTTTGCAACTTCAAATCTTTTAACTAAGAAGTTCAAAAACATAGTAAGAATAACTTTGAGAATCAGGCAATGTAACAACTAATTTAATTTATTTAGGTAAGTTACAGTTTTTTAACTATTCAACATCCGAATTAACTTATATGAGGACGTCAAATAGTTTTTATATACTTGTTTCGATTTTTATTTATTTTTTTTTGTCAAAAAAATTTTACAATTTTTTTTAATGATTTCTTTTTATAAGTATGTAATTAATGTAGTTTAACTAGCCAGTGAATATAAATAAATAGTATTTTTTCTAGCTGAAGAATAAGCTGTAACAAAAATTATAAAAATCGCTGGTTACAACATAAATTAATTTTTATTCTCAACGGTTTTATTAAAAGTGTTTCCCAACTACTCTTCAAGGCGTACTTGGCGTAGTTTTATTTTTCTTGAGTAAAAACACATTGCCCCATTTTCAAAATTATCGTAACAATGTTTTAACTTGTGGCCTTAGTTAAAAGTCAAGTTGCAAACCAAAACTGTAGTTTGTGAATATGAAGAGCGACTACTCTTTTTTGATTTGAGTAGCGGCCTGCTTGGCTTGATGAGCCTGTAATACGGCTACAGCTTCTTCCACCTTGGCTTTGAGAGACTCATTATGTTCTAGCATATGAAGCAGTTCAGAATTGTCGATCTCAAGCAACATACCAGTGATTTTGCCGGCAAGGTCAGGATACATACGCTGTATAAGTGGAAAGAGACGTTCACCGAGCATTTGTTTCTGTTCTTGTGGAGGAGCGGCTGCCAACATCGATGCAGTCAACGGCTCTTGTCCCTGGATGTGAACAGCTTGTTGTACCGGAGTTGCACCTGTGATGCCCAACGGTTGTGGCGGATTCCGCATGTTGGATGTGTACTTATAATTTGTGGTTCTGGTCCCTCCGGCAACAACTCCTTGGCCTGCAAGTGGGCGTCCTTGAATATTAGGTGGTTGTTGTCCCGTGATAGGTCTCGGGACGCTGATATTACCGCGCATTGTTGTAGGCTGATTCGGGGGTCTCTGAGCGGCACGGTACGAGTTCTGCATACCGGCATACGCATTGGCTCCTCCTTGGGCTCCTGGACGAACAGGACTCTGGGCTGGCCAACGAGGTGTGGTTCTCATCTGAGCCGCCATCTGTGCAGCACCATAGAATCGCTGTGGTTGTGGTATTGTAGGAACAAAGTATCCGCCTGAAGCTCCTGGCTGGATATATGGACCCATTTGATGCATGCGCATATTGGCCATGCGTTGCATGTACTGAGATGTTAAGTGAGCTTTACGGTCTTCTTTACGTTGTGCTAAGGCCACATACAACGGTTTAGAGCCGACAATTCGACCGTTCATTTCAGTAACAGCTTTTGTTGCTTCTTCCGGTGATGAAAAGCAAACAAAACCGAAACCTTTGCTGCGACCTTCTTCCATCATTACCTGAAATAACAATATTCATTTTAGTACACAAATTAAATTTTATTAAAACGAATGCATAGATTACAACCAAACAGCTGTAATAACACATTAAAAACTTCTTATGTTCGATAACAATAAGGACACGACCATGGCAGACAATTGATGCCAGCAATCTTATCAATATACATTGTACGTTTAAATTACTAAATTTAAAATTTTTCTATTGACATCACTAGATTACAGTAAACTGTAACAGTAAATTTTTGACGTTAAGCAATTTAATTTCTTCAAAATTTAATTTAGAAATACAAAATAGCGTAATGCTATTATAATTTTGTGTTTCTTTAATGGTTGTAAACCATACATATGTATTCTTTCATTGTTGTTAATTAATTAACTAACTTACCTTAGCTGATGTTATAGTACCAAAGGGAGCAAATTCCTTGCGTAAACGTTCATCATCGATGGTGTCGTCAAGATTTTTAACATATAAATTAACGCCTTGGTAACGATTCATTCTTTCAATTTTCAACTGTTCAAAGCGACGTCTCAGTTCTTGCTGGCGTTCGGCTTTCTTCTGAGCCCGACCGACATACATTGTCTTGCCTTCTACAATTTCTTTACCATTTAATTCTTGGACGGCGGCCTCGGCAGCCTCAGGATCTTCGAACGCAACAAAGCCGAATCCTTTGGATTTGCCGTCGTCCTTGCTCATTATTTTGTAGCTGGTAATACGTCCAAATTTTTCAAACATAGCACGTAGTTGGTCATCGGTGAAATCTTCTCCGAAGTTCTTTATGTAGACGTTAGTAAAGAGTTTGGCTTTTTCGCCAAGTTCCTTTTCGCGTTCTTTGCGTGGAATGAAACGGCCAACGTAGACTTTACGTCCGTTTAACAACATGCCGTTTACTTTTTCAATTGACTTATTTGCGGCTTCTTCGGTTTCAAAATGTACAAAGCCATAACCCTTGCTGACGCCGTTTTCATCCTGAGCTACCTTACAGCTCAAGATGTTGCCGAAAGCAGAAAACGTATCGTACATAGCTTTATTGTCGATACTCTTGTCTAGATTTTTTATGAATACGTTTCCAACACCGGACTTTCGAAGGGATGGATCTCGTTGTGACCACATAATTCTTATAGGGCGACCTTTTATCATATCGAAGTTCATAGTATCCAAAGCACGTTCGGCTGAAATAAAATGACAAATATCACAAACAAAGGCCTGTGTTTTACAAGCACTTATCAGTAAATATGACTCACCGTCAGCTGGCTGCTGGAAATTCACGTAAGCATATCCAAGAGAACGACGAGTTATCATATCTCTGCAAACGCGAATTGAAAGTACAGGTCCAGCAGAAGAAAATTTCTCGAAGAGCATAGCTTCAGTAATATCTGAATGAAGATCTCCGACGTACAAGGACGCCATGGGATAGTTAGGGGCTCCTGGATTCATTTTGATAAACTTTCACCACAAACACACAGTTATACTAAGCAGACACGAACATATGAAACAGAAATAACGTTATTTATCTTTTATTATTTTCCGTTTTCAAAGTGTTTTTCGATTTTTTTGGGTTTTTACAATTGATTTTTAATTTTTTTTTGTATTTTTATAAGAATTATTTCACTTTTTACATGGGTTGTGAGACCTGTAGAGGAACACAACCTCACATGCACGCCATTACTCAATAATGAAACAGGAAAACGAAGTAAATTCTACCGTACGCGCACGCAGGAAAGCAATACACTGCCCCCTAACCGTCAAGTAGTACCAAATTTAAACAACGCAAACTAAAAAACTATTGACTTATTTCAAAAAGGAAAATTCAAAGCACTTAACACTTTTTCCAATTTCCTAGTAGACGCAAAATTCTAATTTAGAAAACACTTTTAAGAGATTTTCTTGCATAATGTGTCACCATTATGGAAAAACGTTTACGCAAAGTATGACATCATACATTATAATTTACACTACAATTACAGCAAAATCTACAAAAAAGACAATCAAAAATAGAAAAATGATTTTCAAAATTTATTTCCTTCGAAAAAAGAAACGTTTACTGCACACGTAATTTACGCGCAATTTTGCGGGAAATTTAAATCTGAAAGTACAATGAATGACATTTCATTTGTTTCCAACGGTTTTAAAATCTGCGCAAACAATAAATTTCTTTTCAAATTCGTTTAATTCATTCTAAACTGATAATAGTACAGCCAACGAAAATATTGATTAGGATATTTCTTAAAAAGGAAATTCTATAAAATGACATACCGCCCTCTATGGTTCAGGACCGTAACATATCACGTTAGTATAATAAAATATTACTTCTGGACCAAAGATTTGGCAAAAATCAGTGAAAAACGATCAGAAAATGATATGAAACAACCGATGAAGAACTAAAATCCTTCAAAAATAACTAAATTTTTTTATGTACCCCAAAAGTATCCAAATATCTATATAACGATCACCAAAAATCAGCTAAAATCAATCATAATTACCTTAAAAACACCCGAAAACCCTTACAAAACTTCCTGTTTTCAGACACCCCAAAATGGATTTTTATTTTTGGACCAGGGTATTTGGCACACGAAAACCCCTTTAAAAATCATCCAAAATCAAGAATAATTGCTTTAAAAGCACCAAAATATCCTTCATAAATCACTAATTTTTATGCGCCCCAAAAGTACCCAAACATCTACAGACCACCAAAAATTAGGCAAACCAAAAAATTGTTAAAATTCACCCAAAATCAAGCGAACTTACCTTAAAAGCAACCAAAAATATTATTTTGGTTTTTAGACACCTCAACACACATTTGCGGCGCATCCTGAGCAATAATTATATGCCAAGTGTATAAATTTAAGG
This sequence comes from Prosopocoilus inquinatus, assembly GCA_036172665.1. Taxonomy (NCBI): domain Eukaryota; kingdom Metazoa; phylum Arthropoda; class Insecta; order Coleoptera; family Lucanidae; genus Prosopocoilus; species Prosopocoilus inquinatus. The sequence goes on along the minus strand of CM069880.1, from coordinate 16,922,654 downwards.
CGACGATATCTCTTTTCTAAACAGAAAGATATGAAAAAATAAAAATAGAAACACTTTCACACAAATAAATAGATTATAAATAAAATTAGATAAAGCCAGGCATGGTCTTTCCAAAGAGTAATTGCTATAACGATCGACTAAATTGCTTTTAACAATTTCCGGTGCCAGTTGCACTTACATTGAACTATACCTACCATTCAGGAGCAATAAAACGACATTGATTGACAAAGACATGATAATTATTTAACAGATACACTTTATGATACCTTACATATCTTTTTTACATTTCCTCTAATCGAGGACTAATATCTGACTGGATCATTTAAGTTTAAAATTCAGTTTTGTTCATAGTTCATTTGTTTTTTTGGTTCAACTATTTTAAATCCGTTCATAATAAGTAGGAATAAATATATCTAAAGTTTTAAGAATGCAACAATAAAAGTATTTACGTTTTATTACAAATTGGCTGTAATTAAATTTATGAAAAAAATAAATTAAAATAACTTTTGTACTTCACTTATTTTTAGAGTTATCAAGGGTATAATTTTGTAGTACATTTTAAAACTATAGTTATTAAATTACATGTATCACGTATTGTTTATTGTGTAGGTAGAAAAAAAATGATGAAATTATCACCTCATTAAAAAAGTTGTTTCGGTTTAAATTGAAATGATGGAACAACCTGTTATACCTTGAAAACATATTGTGCGTTGCGTTTTTATTAAATAATTAAATAAATCCCTTTGTTTGAGTCTTGTTTGTTTAAGGCTCACTTGTTCGTAGGTAATAAATTTTATAAATTAAAGTAAGTTTTGTTTTTCCTGCTTTACAATAGTTTTTGGTGTGCTTATTTATGGATTAACGTTTATAATATATAAAATATGTCGGTAATAGGTATATACAAGCGTTATTTATTCGATATCATAACCAAGACATAAGCAAATAGCGCTTGCGTTGGTATTACCTTTACCTCCACTATACCTGCCTACCAGCAACGTGATATAACAGTCATTTTAAGTTAGTTGGTGGGTATGCTAGTGCTTCTTATGAATTTGATGAAATCGTGAGTGATTCGTTTGAAACATGTGATAGGATCACCTCAAAATTATCATTTTAATCAGGTAAGATACTGAAAAATGTTCACATACGATGTCTACAGTTAATTTTTAATTAAAAAATGCCAGCAATTAAATAAAACTTCTTATAAATTGGAAGATATTTTTCTTTTGATATACCTACATGTTATTATTATTATTATTATTACATTACATAAGATACTTTTATCAAACAAAGAAATTAATAATGTACAAGTAGGTTGTTTAATTTTTTTATGTGTACAAAACATTTTTTTATCGTGAGTGGAATAAATTTAATTGTTTTTTAATTTTTCGATTTTGTTTTTAACATGAATTAATGGTGTTACGCCACTGGTTGTCTTTCATAATAAACAAAAAGGGCAAATCGTAAGCAAGTAGTAGGTACGAAATTTTAAAATGCATCGACCGACGTCGTTAGTTTTTTCTCTGTCGTTTTAAAATGCAAGTCCAAAATACTATTATTTCTTTAGCGCGTACATTTTTCGAAGAATTTCTAAATCCTTGGTTGCATATAAATTACGCGTGACCGGCATTAAAAAACTAAGAGCAAGCAAAAATCCACATTGCACGAGTGCATTTCATTCGAACTTTTCGTGACGTGCTGTTAAATAGGAAAGAAAAAAAATTCTAAGCAGGAAGGAAAATGTATGTACATATTGAAAACAACATTCAAAAAGTACTTAAGTAATAATTGCGGACGTAAGTCCTGTAGTAAAATGCGGTGTGAACTTTATGTATTATTTAAATTAATTGCTTGTCTATGCATGTGAATGTTTAAAACATTATAAAGGTGAACATTAATTATGAAATAATTTTAATAAACGAGTTTACTTCATTGATAACTATTGCATAAAAACCTAGCAATTAGTTTAATAATGTAACAAACATGTATCTTCTGCTATTCAAAGGTCAATTATTTTAGCGCGATTTTCTCTTTTGCTAATTAAAGATCTTAACTTTGAGTTACTTTAATGTATGTACATATAATAGACGAAAATTGTATAACGTGTTTAAAGACGTGCTGTATGTAATGTTTTTGCCCTTTCGGCAGTCAATCGCATTTACTTAAATGCTTCTTTATAATTGTATGTGACTCATAATGATGCTGTTTCTAATGGCGCAACCGTTTCTAATCACAGAAATTTCTGTAAATTACACATAATTACAATCGGTTTTCAGAACACGTTGCGACAACATCGCGAAATTTTCTCTGGGAAAACGTACAGGTCGTTCTAATGTGAAACTTACACGAAAAATTTGCATCGTCGTGAGAGATGAAAGTGTTACTAAATTTTCGCCTCTGACACCAAAACTCGAACGTTAATCGTAAGGCAAACATCCCAGTAACGCCACTGGCATAAAAAAGAGTGATATGTGTTGCGTATTGAGAACGTGGTATAGGAGTGCCATACCTTTTCACAGAAATGTTAGATTCGCTATAGAAAGCGGTCATACTAGTATCAAACTCACTTAACATAAATTACTGAACAGGTACGTTAAATAAATTGTGTTGTATGTAAGGAACAAAAATGGCATGTTACATATTAAAAAAAATAAATCATGCACTCACAGTAAATTGTTTCAATTTTTCTTTTTGTCAAAATCCACACTCAAATCCTAGTCATCAAAAAAAAAACAAGAATTTCCTGCATACTATTTCCTGTAATTATGTTATTAAATAAAATACTAAAGTAGTATTACTTGTTGTAAACCAAAGGAAATTGGATATTTGAAAAATTGTAAATGTAAAAAGTTGTAAACTTAACCGATCTTAAAAATAATTAATTCAATTTTTTTGGAAAATTCACTACTTCCTCTAATTATATTAAATACGATACTTAAGTGGTATATGATATATAACTTGTAAACCAGATGTAATTCAATATCGTTGGGGTCTTGGTTTTGCTTGTTTTCCATTTCACGACCGTCCTTTACCAAAACGATTTTTGATGTCTCGGTATTAGCAAAAATAAATAAAATTTTCTGTAATAATAAAACAACTTAAAACAATACCATCTTAAAATTTTCGGATTACAAGTGTGGTAGTAAAAAACAAAAACGTTACTTGAAAATTTAAACGGATTTCTCATACATTCTGTATACAGGGTGACTGGTAAGTCGACATATTACTTTGAGGATGTGTTAGTAGACCTTATTTATAATTGAATTGACTGTAATATGTATTATACAAAAATGCAGTAGCTTGTGAGATATTTTAATTTTTGTTTTCTTTATCTTTCTGAGTAATTCTAGATAAATGGTAGTAGGGAGCGTATTTCTAAGAGAAACATACATATAACTACAAATCATATCTACTAACATGCCCTCAAAGTAATGATTAGACCCACATTTTTATTACAAAATTGAGTATACAAAATTCTTTGTTTTTTTTTATTTTTTATGATATATGTAAAGATAAATATACTAAATACTTTTACTTTGGTGAATACTCAGAAATTTTCATTTTTTCGCTTGTCTGAAAATGGAATAACACAATAAACCTTTTCTCACTCTCGTAAAACTTGTATTTTGCTGTATTTTTAATATACATTTTATCTTTGACTTTTTTTATTATAGAAAATAAAATTTAAATTGTAGATTTGATGTTGTTAGTTAACTTAAATTTCGTATTAGCTGTTTATATCGAAAAAAAAAAAATGCTTCAGCGCAACAGTGTCATGTGTTTACTCACACATGTGTAAATCCTGCGCTGAAGTTGAACTAGACTTAAATTACAACCATGTTCGACATATGTCCTCCATATAGGAGAGTAGTCATTGCACTGCAGGTTATGAACCTGTGAAATCGAACATGTTCGTTGTACATACGTATATTTAATTTTTATGTGCGTCGAGCAAATAATTCGCGTTATGTACACGGGCTGCTTTTGCCTGAAAAAGCCCTCCTCTGTATAACGCTATTTTACGTGCAACTTGAAACTACTTTGCAGCCACATAACGTTGCATTTACTGCAAAAATTTTCTCTATTTAATTACTTACAGTACTTGCAGCGTCAAATCGCATCATTAAATACGTATAGTGTCAAATAAAAGCAAATATCATCCATTGTTTATTATACAGAGCGTAACGGACTGTGGGCAGATTAAACGAGTATTACGTTTATACGTATAAAATGTTGTTATAATACAGCAGATTATCCATACAGGGTCTACCTCTCAATGTAAGCTTAAGCAAACACCCTACGTATGTACAGTCATAATTAAAAGCAATGTCCCCCTCAATAAAACTTTAAGTCGCTAAACAAACACGCATTGAATTTTATTTCATGTGTTTATTTTGTGTAAGTTTGCCTACTTGCTAATTTGTTTATCCGTTTACTTATTGTAATGATCAAAAGGTATCAGGCCGCAATTTAAAATTAGTAGATATTAAAAAGTATGACTGTACATTTGTATGTATGTGTGTACATGCATCGGTAGACCAATTTGAATTGTCTAGCTCGTTATTAAAATGAATTCTGATTACTATTACTACTTGCAGTGGCGCACCCGGTGGTATAACTACGTATCTGCCGTTTCGACTTTTAATTAAATTTACAAAATAGAGAAGCTATTATATTCTAAATGAAATTAAAATCGTAACTAACTTTAAATTTGGAATGTATATACAAATGATTGCGTATAGGGCACGTGAAAATTAACAAATTTGCACTAATAATAAACAATAGCATCGTGACATCATGTTTAAACATAGAAACCATGATTCTTTTTTTTTCAATGCCGCTCTTTTCAATAGGTTTTAACACCGTGACGAAATACGGAGATAAATAAAGTTGATGGTGAGTTTTCCCACATACATACCTACATACAAACATACTATAGCTTTGAGATGTTTACTTTTATAAAAGCGATGCGAATATGATAAAGTACACATCACAAATAATGAATATTTGCGTTTGCACGGGTGATATAATTTATGGAACCTAACAGGAATAAATGCAAGAAAAAGTTCTGAAAACAGAACTGAACGAGGAGTAATTAATTATGTTGAATGTTGGAATGTTAACACGCGAAATAGTAAGTATGTAAGTATGTAAGTACATACACGTAATGGCTTATACAAACACTTGGTATATACACGAGTTTCTTTCACAGGATCAGGATCAAAGTTTAAGGACACAAGAGCAAAAATTCTTTTGTAGCTCCAATCGAGGAAGTATCTTAATTTTGTTTTTGTTTCAAATTTATGTCGAGTAATTTCGTGTGATTAAACAAAAAATAATTAGTCCACTGTGTAAGGAAAAACTTGTTTTTCTTGAAAATGCACTCTGTAACTAGTTCATTCCGTTGTATGTATGTATATACATACAAGCAAATGAAACGGTGAAATAAGTTATTAACCTAGTAAGTCTGTAATTACGTAATAATAGTTTTGACGTACACAAAAATGTATACCTATTAATAACTAACTGCTCAGAATCTATGCCAGTTTTAAATAAATATAAAAAAAAAATTATGTGGGTATCTTATTAGTTGATTGCGTTATAAATTAAGAAGAAATTACATTTTACTAACGTAGTAACAGTAAATAAATTATTTGAATGTTTTTAATGTTACATCTTGCCTTAAATATCGCATTAAGAATATCTTTTGATAAAGTTGTTTTCAGACAACTCTTACATCACTAAGACACATGAGAAAGTTCGTGGATATTACCATTACGTAATAATGTCTATAATTTAAATTTTAATGTCACACTGTCTCAAATCTGCGTAATAATAACGGATGGAGTCACTTTTATCTTTCGTGTTATTTATTTAATAAAATAATAATTCATGTATTCCGACGGATAATGAGGAAAAAATTCGTGTGAAATCATTTGTTCCTGATATTATTAACTTCTGAGAAAATACGTTTGAAATTGAATATAATCAGATCTTTTTAAGTTCCTTGTAATTCAATAGGAATTTCGTAGGTAAGTATTTCCGACTTTCTTTTTTTTGCGTTGCGTTTAATTTAAATTCGAGCGCGTTTTTAATTTTTTTTCTTCTTTTTATTTTGTATGTTCATAGTACACTAATGCATATACAGCCACTGGCAGAAGAGTAATAGGCGTATTCGACTATAAGGCATTTCAGAAATGCATTTTGCGGCCTTGAGTCCTGTTCGCGTTCCCCGGCTACGTCCTTGACCTTTAATAAAACAATCAACTTGGCAGATAAGTCATAAATGATTTTCAAACACATCATAAACAATTAACATTCAGATTACGCATTAATAATTGCGGCCACCTTCACTTTACTTAAAATTTTAATACCCGGTATGCAAATGAAATTTATTCACTGAACATGTTTTAATATGATATTTTCAATGTCATATTTGTTTACGCTTAGTAAATAAGTAATGCTTTGTCGCAAAAACATTTTGTATATAAAATAAGCGTATTATTACAACACCGGTTTATCATTATAGCAGCCGGTTAAATAATTAAAACACTGAAATGAAACGAAAGGATCTGCAGGTGAACGATAAAAACGTTTCAAACGCAGCCTCCAAAACTAAATCTAAGGTGAGCTAGCTGTTCGACCTTTTTTCTTATTGAATTGAATTTCAGTTTTCTACCTGCTCAAAATCTGAATGTGACTCGAACAGAGGAAAAAAAAAAACGATTAATTATTTATTTAACAGGATTACTCAGTCATTTCGGTAGGCTAATTGGACATTTTTTAAATTCCATTCGGCGTGTATGTGAAATCATCAGAAGCTATTCAGGAACTTTATCTTTAAAATTATCTTAATTTTATTACCGATTAAAAACATTAAACGTTGGTATATCTAGAGCTCCGAATCATTTTATCCAATACGGATATTTAAATTCGAATCACTCACGCAAAAAGAATTAAAATCGAACCAATTGAAAACGTTTTTCTTAAAAATGATTCACTCTGCAACTACAAGACAATCAATTTAAATCAAGTCGGATAAATATAATTGCAACAGTCACAATAAGTAAATGGTGTAATTAAATATAATAACCTTGATAGTTTACAGTTACATTTTGGCAGTACTCTTATTTTATTCAATATTAATTTAAATTAAATAAAAATAAAAAAACATAATTATGATTAGATTAGAACAGCGACGTATGTTTACCGAACCAAAGCAAAGTCTAAACGCCAGAGTATCTGAACGCACGTTACTCGATAACCTAACCTAGTTTTCGTTTAAACGTTCCATTATTTATGAATATTTTACTTAGCGTTAATAACTAAACAAGGAAAAGATTATTCCAAAAAGTAAAAGTATGATTTCGATTCTTTTAAAGATATACCCACGCAGACATTTGCAATAAAATAAAAGCGAGATGCGAGTAATGGCGGCGAGTAATGGCGGCAAGAAAGACATTAATGAATCTTTGACAATCAATGATGATCTGAGTTTATTGCTGGCGACAATATAATTTTTATTTTCAACTCACCTCCTTTATAATGACAAATTCCTCTCCCCCCCTGCTTTATAGATATGAAATAATGTAATGTTTAATTGAATAATTACGTTGCATCAAAATTGCAGTAATTTTAGGGAAAAGCAATTACAACGTTACCTACTTTAATTTTTTCTAATTTCATTTACTAAAGAACCTCTCTGAAATTGATGATTAACAAAAAAGGCAGCTTTCAACGTAAAAGACAATGCAATCAATTCGATAATTACGACGAAAAAAATGTACCTGCACATGTAGTTTTGAAGAGAAAACTTAATTAAACACTTATCGGGGGAGAAATTTATTTCCCTGCAATCGATGGCCGATTTTAATTAACGGATGGAATTGCTAATTATTACTAAACGCTTAAGATAAACGGCCTACTTTTCTTATTTAACGTGATATACTAGGTTACAATTACTACCGGACTCCACATGTGTTTAATAACCATTGAAATATTTGTTATTGATTGTATAATAAATTAAATGTTATTGGTTCAAGCGTATTTTAAAGAGAAAGTCACATACCTTCTTTATCATTCATGCCAACTTGATTGCAAATAAGTACGGATATAATAATTATTGTATATTCTTGCATACCTATTACGCTATATTCCATGAATTTGAGTAGTTATCTTGATAGTACTTTTCGTGTGCTAAACAAAAATGTTAGGACTTCTTTGAAAATGAAATCTTTCCAAAGAAGTGTTGGTTCATCGTATTTACTTACATACAATGGATTTTAAGCATTTCACAAAATATGCATTAAGATTTCAAGGAAAATGATGACATAGTATACAAGGTGTATTTGTTAATATCAATTTACTGATTTAAAAATTGTGTTTTGGTTACAGAAAATGCGTTGGTTTCGTAAACAAGGTGACGCGCCAAGATTATTAAGTTTATCGCCACTTCGCACCGATTCACCTCGGCCAGTTCTTCAGGCTGACGTAATTCTGGATACTTCAAAACCTACGCTGCAACATCGGTCTAGACTAGGTACGTCATATTGACTTAATCAAATATATTTCTATTGAGATTTAGACATGTCCCCAGGAGCATGGTCGCGTCATCAAAATAATAAGAACGACACGAACTTCTATAACGTGGAAGAGAGCGTCATCATCGTCCAGAAATCCGATAGGAGAAGACACAAGTCTCAACCCAGGAGTACCACATCAACCACAACCGAAAGTAGTCATTCCAGAGAAAAACGAAATCCACTTTTGGACAAAGTCAAACACACGCGTCTTTCGTGTTTTCGAACCTCCTCAAACGCATCCCAACTAGACGCCCCTTCGACGTCTTTTAGCTCAGAACCAAATAAAAGCGAATTTGATAATAGTGACACTCTTAAATCAAACGACGACGAGTTGTGTGCGGCGCATTCCAATGGTGACGTGAATTTCGATAATCCTTTCATACCCTCGTCATCATGCGTCGATAATCGAAACAGTTGTGATAGTTTACCTAGGACGTCTTGTTTTGCCGCAAAGTTACGCGCGATGTCAGAAAAGTATTTGCACTCGTCGACAAATAAATTCTTAGCTAAGCTTTACAAAAATCAAGATGGACCGATCGCCGAGTCCACGCCTAACAAAAACACCAGCAAAAGAAAATCGGTGAGGGCCAAGCTCAGAAGCTTTTCGTACGGAGCGCTTCCCGGCATTGAAGAATTCCAGAAGAAACGCAATCCACTTTACCATGAAGATGACACGAATGTTCTTCATCTTGATGATGAAGAAGATCAAGCCCTGCTCATGGATAATGAAGACACAGATAGTGGAATTTTAGTGTCAGATTCAACATCGTCTTCGGTATTGGAGAGCGACAGCTTTCGTTGTGATAGTTCAACGTCTTTCCAAAACAATTGTTTAGTAGATGCCAGAAATTTTAGCGTCTGCAATTACGAAAGCGAAGAAATTTTGGAACCCCAACGTCCAATGTTCGGGCCGTTTTTACCTCAAACTGAAATCCAAAAATTAGGAGAAAATCCTACGCCAGTTTTACCTGGCAAACTCGTAACCAAAAAGACCGACGTTATTTTAATTAGGCTCGCCAAGAGTACGCCGTCTGAGGAATTGGGGGTTTTACTAACGAAAAAGGCGCCCCCTGGACAGGGGTATATCGTTGCTCAGATCGTCATAGGAGGAATTGCTCATAGGTATTGTTTCTAATTGTCTTCTTCAAAAATCTAAAAACTCTTTTTAGGGATGGAAATTTATTAGTTGGAGATGAATTAATGAATGTGAACGGGAAACGCTTTTCGAATTTAACAATAACAGAAGCAAGGCAGTCATTGTATACACAATCGTTGAATGTTGACCTTGTCATATCTCGATTATCAAGTACAAACGAATCAAAAACAATGCAAGAAAGTTCAGTCGACTACGAAAACGCGTGCATATTAAAAACATCGCATACTAATAAACAAATGTGCGTTAAGAGAGATAGTACTCTCAGTCCATCATCGAAAAGGCAACATTGTTTTCAAAAAAACAGCGCCAGCCACAGCAGCCACAATAAAATGTTACGCAGGGCCGTCGTTAGTTACGCCGGAAGTCAGAATAAAAATTGCGAATCGCCGTTTGCGTCGCAGAGTGACAATGACCCGTCCAAATTGCAAATTTATTACGAAAATATTGCCCCAAATGGAAGCGCCGGAACGCAATCGCACGACGAAGCGAAACTCGGACACGACAGAGAAATTGAAGAAATAACCGCCACCACCAATTTTTGTACTTTACCGAGAAGGCCCCGATCGACCGTCTGCTCCTTTCACACCGTCATTCTAGAAAAGGGGCCCGGCAAAAAATCCCTTGGTTTTACCATCGTCGGAGGAAGGGATTCACCAAAAGGTGCCTTGGGTATATTCATCAAAACAATTTTAGCAAACGGACAAGCCGCGGAAGATGGACGATTAAGAGCAGGTATTTATAGTAACAGGTATTTTACCAAGACGCTGTTTCCCGATTAAATTACAGTATATAATAACAATTCAAGTCTCGCGCTCGTTTTAATCTCCGAAACCACGCGACTATCTCATTGTCACGCCATCTACAATTTCAGATGTTAACACTAACGCTGCCTGTTGGTAATACAGAATACGTTGTTACTGACTAGATCAAAAGTCATTTGGCGCGTTCAGCGGACGCAACAATTCACTAAAACTAGAACGGCGCCGAATAAAAAAGTCAACGGCTAGCGATTTGGGAAAGTGGGTGATCCTAAAGCTGGCGCGAAATTTGAAACGAAGTCTGCCACAAAAAAAAACAAAATATTCGCTCCACTGAAAGTTGACGTGAAAACTGTTACTTGTTACTCAAACTTATTAAAAGATGATTTCAGTTGTGCTTATTTAGATAATTAATTTGTCATTAAAAAATGTAGGTATAAAATGCAGCTAAGCTCATGTAAAACAGAGGATGGAAATATGTATTCTCATGGCGTTTTCGATTGGAGCGCACTGTGTTTCGTCATCTCCTTTAAACCTCATGGAATAAAATGAGAACGATACACTCAGTGCACATAGTACACACCAGTCAAAAGCGCTATAAGAGTGGTTATTTGAAAATACCATAAAACGAAATCGTGAAATAGTGCCTTGGTAAAATACACCTTTGAATTTTCTTGGAAAAAATTAACACCATTATTTTAGGCGATGAAATACTAGCCGTCAACGGACAAGTTTGCCACGATATTTCCCACGCAGATGCTGTCTCTCTTTTTAAGTCGATCAAAAGTGGGCCTATAGCTTTACATATTTGCAGAAGAGTAAAGTCGAAAGCATCGTAAGTTTCAAACTTTCTTTCACGTTCGCTGGTCGCCAAGAGGTGTTGATACTCGGCTGCAGTCGTTGGCGACTAGCGAACGTGGAGGAAAAGAAAAACCGGGCTGTATATTACTAATATAGTGTGCAGTAGGAAATCAATAACTGTTAGGTACGTGAAGTTATTCACGAAATGTAATTATGTGATTTTGTAATATACCTAATAATAATCCTTGCGATAAATAAATTAACTCTGATTTAATTTGTTTTATTTCCAGGTCTACCAAAGCCAAATCTTGTACAGATCTTATTCAAACTTCAACTAGTTCGGAGAGTTGAAGTGTTTAACGTGTATACTGTTGTAATTCAATGTGGCCAAATAATCTCTATGTACAGTAGAGTGTTAAATTAGTTTTGTTTTTTTTTTTTTGTAAAATAAGCTGATGTATTTATTTGTATTTACTTGTCATATATTGATTACCTTTTGTATATTTTGTACCTATATTAAAATATAAGGTTTTTTTTTTCTATGAAATAGTTTTATTTTCTACAGCAGATTCCCGAAGAGTAAGTAATTTTGTTCATCACTGTACATTCTATAATTTTGTCTGTTGCTTTTTAAATCTTATTAGGTACTAAAATGAAGCTGTGTCTATAAAGCCAGGCCATTTAAGGGTAGGGTGATGTTGCAATGTTATAAAAAAATCGATTTCCGACACTAATAAAATAAAAAGTATTGACATATCTGGAAGTAGCTATTTGTATTAATTAGATTTATAGAAATAAAAGGAAGGAAAATTTTGCTTTCGATATTGAAAAGGGTAAATGGCTGTTGATAATTATGTAACGGTGTAATAAATAAAATCGGAATGAGTTTGTTTTATTTCCATTTTAATAGGAAGGGCGTTGAGTATTGATTTTAGTTTGTCTTTGTCTACGAGAATTACAGAGATGGCGGGAACCCATTCACGTGCATTTTGACGTCTGTCAATCAGAAATTAATAAATATCGCGCGTTCTCGTCAAATTTAAAGCTCGGAACCCCCGAAATTAGCAAGAAGGAAGATCGGCGATACGTGTAAGTAAGAAATCCGAGCGGAAAAAGGCGAACATTTCGCTAGACGGGCATTTTTTAAGAGTAATCTTTAGGGATACATGAATTAGGTTTTTAAAAAAGCACGCAATAGAAATTGTATAAATTGTACCTATCCAGTGTGTGCGCAATAAGCGCTATTAGCGCATAGTCGTTTTTACGGCGTTGTGGGGATGATTGGGAATCTAAGATCTAAGTGTTTTTTAATTAAAAGGGTGGAAATTTTTCCTAAATAATAATCAATGTGCGAAAATGGAATCAAATTCATTATTTCCGCAATCTTGCCGAATATGCTCGCTCGAATACGTGAATGGAATCAACGTTTTTGGGGACGAGGGTAAAAAATTATATTTACAAGCAAAAATTAGGAAATATCTTTACGTTACGGTACGCTCCTCACCAACCAAATTTTTTAATGCATGCGACATTACTTGAACACAACAAACAATACTCAATTGCACCTATTAATTAATTTCATAGATCTCCATGGAAGACAGGCTTCCGAAAATGATCTGCGAAAGCTGTCACAAACGACTTGAAGGCATTCACAAATTCGCTACCATGGCAATAAAAATTCAAGACAAATTTAATAAGTTAGTCGCAAGCTCATCAAACTTCACCAGCATCCTCGAACCGAAAAAGATGGAAGCCAAGGGACTCCTCCACACGTACCTCACCAAAGTGAGTTCCACTTGCTTCAGCTAATTCGCATAAAAATACCTGTACATATTTTACAGGGCATAAAAGACAAAGACAACAACGTTCACCAACAAGACATCGAAGTAACAGAAATGGAAGTACGTGTAGATCCGATGCTAGTATTACAATACGCACTGGACGAAGACGAATACTTATCCGAAACAGAATCCGAGACTGACAGCCAGGCCTCACAAGAGAAATGCGCAGGAAGTGAGAACAACATCGAAGAATCAAATTTGAAACCGTTCTTCTGTTTGAATTGTCCGAGACGATTTACATCGGAACCTGCGCTTCAAGGCCACATGTGGTGCCATTTCCCTAAGACAAGACGCGTCGTACTCACCAACTCAGACAACGTAATTTACGATGCGAGTCAGAAACCCACACATGATAAAAACACAGAAGCTTACGAGAAAGTTGCTTCGACTCAAGCAGCCGAGCCGAACCTCGCTGAAAACAGTGGTGCTATTCGATTTACCTGCCCCATCTGTAGCAAAGTAATATCTACGAAGGGAAACTTAAAAGTACACCTGGAAACTCACCGTCCAAAGGGAAAATATGCCTGCGATATATGCGGAAGAATGTAAGTATTATTTCACTTCTCTTTATTAATTTAATTGACGGTGGGGTTTTTAGATTCAAGACGCAGTGCAATTTACATCGCCATAAAGAATACCACGAGGGTATACAATTTCCATGCGTGGTTTGTGGCCGGGTGTATCCAACAAATAGCACGCTCAGAGCTCATTCGATTACACACAGTGACTTACGTCCCCATAAATGCCCTTTGTGCGACAAAACGTTCAAGCGGAACCAAGATCTCAAAGTAAGACGCTTTTAAATAGATACTTAGATTTAGTTTAGTCATTGACGAGTGTTTGTTTTATGTAGTTCCATATTAATCAGCATACGGGAGCCCGGCCATATCAATGCCCATATTGCCCGAAAGCATTCGCAAGTTCTGGTAATTGTTTCTCACACCGCAAACGTATGCATCCATTGGAAGTGGAAAGAGATAGAGAAAGGGCTGCTAAAATAATGCGATAATCACTTATATAAATGAGATGTCTTCAAAAGATTCGTTGTTTGTTTACTGTTTACTGTTTTCACAAGAGGGAACACGTACATATGCATTAATGTTTGTTTATAAATATATGATGTTAACAATGGAGCAAAGTTATATAAATGTTAAGTGTGCTTGTCTACAGTATTGTCAATTGTTTGATTGATAGATTTGTTTATTACTTTTATGGTCAGTGTTACAATTACAATTACAATTACAACTACAATTACAAGAAGTAAATAACTGAGCAAGTAAAAACAGATTTTAATATGAAAATTTTTGTGATCTTACAATTAGTTAAGTGTACCTACACACTTTGATATATTAAAAACAGCAGCGAGTTAATAATAATAGTTTTTCAAATAAAAATTGTTAATAAAATTTTTGTTAATGCCATTAAATGGTACAATACTGGGGACCAGTAATAATTGTATAACATAAAAGAATTCTGGTTTTTCAATCGATACTTAAAGAAAAAAAAATGGCTCTACAAGACTGTTTTAAATAAGAGATAGCCAGCCACGCATACCCGAGTGCACTTAGCTTGCTGTCTCGCAGGGTATGAATTTGCTTAAATTTATTTAAATCAGTCATTTCTACATACAAATACGAAAAAAGTCTGATGCAAGACTGAGTGTGGGGATCAACTGGTCATGAAACTTCCATTTTTTTAATCTCTGATTTTGTTATGACTCACACATGTATTAACATAAGGAAATTTGAAAACTTGATTTGTTTTTAAGTCTTGTAAAAAAAAAAATTTTTGTTTTGTTTACGCTCAAAGAGAGGAAGAAGTCTTGGAGGAAACATATCACAGTTTCGGTTTGTTTCATCATTCAATCTTCTTGACTTTAAGAAGTTGAAAGACTATGTTATTACAGAGCTCCATGACATCTGCGAATAAAGATTATTAAAACAGGTGATAACTATAGATGAAAAGCAAGCATGTGAGGACTTGTATTTATCTGTGTATACAACTGTTAGTTAAAATGTATTTTTCGAACTATTTTTACTTATTGAAGATAAACTATTTGTTATTCGGTAGCACTTACTTTGATTACATCTTTAGCGTGTGTTTATTTCATAGAGTATCTGTGATCGATTTTGTATACGATATAGTTTCTTCATTCTCGAAGTACTGTTTATATTAATAAAAAAATGAAAAGTATAGAAAAGTAAAACCTCAGTGTATATGTGTATTAGTAACGAATTCCTAATTGATGTATGATTTGTTCGGAAGCAATACTTTTATTCTACTGTGTATTACGAAAGAATGCTCCATTCCTGTTATTATTTCCTTTATGTTGTGATACAGACTAATAAATTAAACCAGTATTATTAGTGTTAATGTCTTAGATAATGTAAGATTATATAAATAAATAAAATAAACGTGAATTAATAGTCTTATTTTACATTATTTTTAGTATTTACCAAGGATTCTTTCGTAAAACGTAAAATAATTCCGAAATATTCATTTAAGAATGTTTTGAATAAAAATCAAATTAATTTCAATAGAATTGGCTAACAAAGAAAAAATTAGAAGATTTACCACCGCAGCGCATTTCAAATTTTGCCGCCCTAAAGTGGAATCAAAATGGCGGAAGTTCGTGGTGCTTTGATTAACAATTGTTCAAATTCAAAAGGGATTATAATTTTTGGCTCTACAAATAGGTAGGTTCTGATTCAAGAACATTATGAAGCAAATCGTTTTTAATTAAAAAATAATAATTAATTCTTCAATCATCTAATGATCTAATCAACTTTGATTCGCGGGAATTTTTATTTTTAAAGTAAATATACGTAAGTCACGCACACAGTCAACAATCAAGCAAACAGAAAAGGAGTACAGTAATCATAGAAAACGAACAGGCGCTTACATGATTATGATTATAGTAATCACCAGGGAAAAGAATTCAGGCCACTTAGTGTTCGCCGAATGTACTATTTTCTCCCGTTATCGCCACCTTTCCGTGTCTCCGATGCGTCGAATTGTTATTGAGTAGGAGGGGAAAGAGTGCAATGCGATCGTTCTCATTTCGCAGAGATTATTGTGGATGGGGCTACTGCAGTTCGAGTACTAAATTTTCGTATCGTTCGTGGAACAACTGGCCCGAATTCTTGTCCCTGATAATCACGGTTATGAACGGAAGCACTTAATGACAGTTCGAGTTAACAATCATAGATCAGAACCTTCAATTAAATAATCCTTGTCCAAGGAAAAATTTAAAACAAAACAATTTCATAATAACTTAAGGTAAACAGCAACAAAACAATTTCTTAGCTGTCCATATGCAGTCGAAATTTTTAAACATAAGCCATAGGACAAAGACTTGTCTATGACATAACCAGAAACTTAAAAAAAGAACGCAAAGTTTAGAGCAAAAAAAAAAAAGAAAACTAGAAACAATTAACGCTTCGAACATAAAAAGTTACTAAAAACTAAAGTTTTAAATAAATGACCTTGCATTTGTTCTCTTTTTTTAAAAAAAAAACGTGCTTTTTTTAAATAAAGCGTACTTAAACTTTGCTGCACTTTTTTAATTTGGGTTGTGTAAAAATGATTTGAAAGAAAAATTGTATGCTTAAGTTGAGTTTAATGTCGTCTGCGAGTAATTTTCTTGTATAACCAGGTAATTCCCCTAACTCGTCTATGATAGCAACAACGCCCAGGAAAGATATGGTTGAATTGAGCATATTATTTGCATTACGTAATAGTGTAAACGTCGACGTTTTATAATTTTTTTTCGCCTATAAAATTAAAAATATCAAGAAGAATATTTATAAAATTCTCATTGCCTCGCGCTAAACTGATTTTGTTGGTGTTTGTTAAGTTACTGCAAATGCTATACAGTTTTGAATTAAAATAAATAAGTAAATAACTACAGATTACAAATAAATGAATATTATAACACGTTTAATTATTTTTAGGCAAGTTAAAACGCGTACGATCACGTTTTAAAAGTGTAACAATCACCGCAATCTGTTACGTTTCGTACGTCATTGGTTAACCTTCGAAATGACCCCAACAAAATCGATGTTTTGCCTCCGATTTCAACTTTACAGTCAGTCAGATTTCAACGTTGCGTGGTTTAGACACGCTGAAATGCCTTTCGGTGTTCGTAGTGTTCTCGCGTATTTAATTCGAAAATAAGTTATAAGTGCAATAAAGATGACAGAAGATAAAGACAATTCATTTTACTCTGAACGGAGGTTAGGTCAGAATGGTATCGTTCAACCGCTTCTCACGGGTAAATTGAATAAAAAAATAATATAGAGTCCTGTAAAACATGTGAACGGGTAAAACATTTGAATGCAAAACAGTTGGCTAAAACATTTCAATGCGCAAGACAAATGCAACGCTTTTCCAAAATTATTACTTGTCATTATACCTTCCCCTACTACTTTAATTTCTTTCTTCTCATAGAGTTTCCCGCCAATTTCGATGATTTTTTAAAAATAACAAATAGAGATTTGTAAAGCGGTTTTCTTCAAAATGTAATTAAAAAGAGATCATAAATCAACTACCTGCCAAAACCTATTTCAACGTAATTAAAAAGAAGTACCTATTAAGTGAAACATTCCTTGAACAAGATTAAAATATACTTGCGTTTCATAAAAGAAATTATCACACTAATGAATAGGTTCATTTAGTAAATATTTTATCAAAATTGATTTAACCCAGTTCTTCTTTCAGCAGGAAAATTACGCGAATGGGGGACTTCCCCCCCTTAAACAGGATGTTACAAAACCACCGTTTCATAAAGAAGGCGTTGTTTTGAAGCCAGGAAGAAAAAATAGATAAAACTGAGTTGATTAAACTATTTGACTATTAATTTGCATTCAAAAATAAATAATTATGTAATTTCAGAACGCGTTTTAAGTGCTAAACTAACGCTCCATTAAAACGACTGGGAGAAACAAATTAATTACACTTTACGAATTAAGTTAATTTTATGATGATTAGCGAGTTCGCTTAACTTTTCACGCGGAACGGCAAAATGTTGAGCAAGCTGTGTGTGAACAGCTGACGTAATATTTGTTTAATATGGTAAACAATTTAAACAATGTGGATAGATTTTTATACAGCTGTTAACGCGACGACCGTAAAGTTTATAACCTAGATTAAACGACTGCGAGAGAAACAAATACGTTCTATTTAATTTTTAGAACACTACCTAACATTAAATATTATAATTAATGCAACGTACTGAAAGAATTAGCAAGATTAAGTTATGATTTAAAACACAGAGATAGTAGGTTTGTGCCTACATAATTCTAAATCTGTTAGGAATTATACTGCACATGCGCCATTGATGTTGCGTACTTAGTAAGAGCGCATGAGCAGTACAGTTTGGCGTAGGAACAAACCTAATCTACTCAAATCAAAAGAAAACCTTAAAACAAAGCGATTGGTGTTGCATTGTTTGTCACGATTTAATAGCCAATTGGATCGGTTATTTCAAAAATGACATGCGCAATGTTTTTCAAATTGCATACGTGTCGTTTCTGAAGTAATCGATTCTGATCAATTGCAAAATGTAATTTTCAGGATTCCATAACACCAAACAATCGAAGATCTATGTTTACATATAATTTGGTAATTTTTAGTAACTAACATTACAATATATTATATCTTTTGTTGTCAAAATTAAATAATTATATAAAAGCGGAGTTTACCACGATGTCACCAACTGTCGTCTTCTTACCAACCGTCTTTTACTACATCCAAAAGTAACTAGCGTCAAAATGAAAATATTTTTAATTTTTATAAGATGCGTACAGCGTATTAAAATATTTAGCAAATTTTTAATAAATGAGCAGCTCTTTTTTTTGTTAACTCACTTGTAATAAATTACTAAACATTCACAAACGGAGGTCATTGAAATGTAAGATGCTATCTTTTTTGATATCGTCATAACGCATAGATAAATCCGTCAATCAGTTCACATATTGGCACTTTTGCTGCCTTAAAACAAATAATTCGGCCAACACAAAAGAAGGTAACTGGGGAATATTGACCCGATGAGATTTTCTTAAAGTTAGTAAATAAAAAAAAACGAAAAGCACCCTGGGTATTTTACTGTTGTTAAATTTGATAGGGTAAAAAATACACGAATATGTCTGGTAAGTAAATTCATAGAAATATTTTAATCGGGCTTGCATATTGAAATGTTTCTAATTTGTTTTATCTAAAAATGATCATGTCATAGCTTAAGATTTCTATTTAGGTTTGTCATTGTGCTACCAACTGCAAACTGTTACCAACCCATTTTTTGCTCTGTAATTTATAGTTCATAGCGTTTTCGACTGGTTGCACCGGTGTGCATCTCTATGTCATTTTATTACATAAAGCTGAACCGAGATGGAAAGTGCACAATAGTGTGTAGCCGATCGAAAACGCTATTAGCTTAATAATATATGATTATTATTTTAGATTTGTACCAGATAACGATGGCTTATGCCTATTGGAAGTCTGGAAAAACCAAGGATCACGCAGTATTTGACTTGTTCTTTCGTAAAAATCCTTTCGGAGGGGAATTTACGATATTCGCCGGGTTGGAGGAGTGCCTGAAATTTCTGGAAAAATTTCACTACTCAGAGAGCGGTAATTTAAAGAGGGTTTGTGGTACTTTAAACCTTAAACCTTTTTGTAGATATAGGATACTTAAGGCTGACCTTACCTCCAACTATAGAAGACGAATTTTATACATTTTTAAGTGAATTAACCGCCCATGATGTTACTTTGTACGCTTTGCAAGAAGGATCTGTAGCTTTTCCACGGCAAGTTCCCATTTCTTTTGCAATAAGTATTTTCTAAATAACATTATTGTCTTTGTAGAGTACCTTTAATGAGAGTAGAGGGGCCTTTAATTATTGTACAACTTCTAGAAACTACGCTGTTGACTTTAGTAAATTATGCTAGGTAAGTAACAAAGCTTGCGCAATTACTAATTTCAATTTAATTATAGTCTAAAGTTTAGTAAGTAAATATGTTTCCGCCATATAAGGTCAGACGAGATTATGGGGTCACGGACTTTGCCGTCAAAATAAAGAGGACGGAAGGTCCCGGAGTGTTAGCCGGATTTTTTTGAATTTTACATTTTTTTTCCAGTTTAATGGCAACTAATGCTGCCAGGTATAGAATGGCTGCTGGAGATTTAAAACTCTTAGAATTCGGTTTACGAAGAGCCCAAGGGCCCGATGGCGGTCTATCAGCCTCCAAATACTCCTACATAGGTAAGAAATTAAACTACAGAATAAACCCTTCCAGAATTGATTGCGAAAACAAGTTTTTTGTGTTAGGGTGGCAGTGGTTCTCTCTCCGGGTGGTACGACCGAATTTTCACTTATAATCACGAGCACCTGTCAGAAATACTGTTAAATTTCACGGTTAAATCCGCAATACAGATAGAATTATTGATTAATCGTAATAGTTTTCGCAGACTGGTACCAAAGGTTTCACAACCTACAATGATAAAACAGAAAATAAATTTAATTGCAAAACTTAAAACCATCCGGCCCAAGTATAACTTATTTGCAACAGGAATATTTATCGCTCAGGACTTAACAAACATATTAATTTGTTATCATCAATTATTATCGTTGTTGAAACATGTCTAATTGTGTTTAAAAAAAATGTACAAAATGCAAGAATTGTTTTCCTTCTCGCTTTATCAACATGCAATATTATTTAACCACCGCTTTTGACGATAAACTGCGTTCTTGAAAACGTAAATAAAATTTCGTGTGATGCATTTAACCTCGACGGTATATCACGGTTAACAAGACCACATAATACCAGAATCGTATCTAACAGTCATAACTAAAAATAACTAAAAGAAAAGCACACGCTCATTTCTTAACACGACTTCTGTTACTGCCGGACTTCCCCCAATTAACCCCACCCAGCACAACACATTTAATTAAAAAGCAAATTGAATCAATTAATTATAAATCTATCCCTATTTCTAAAACAATCGAAACGATAGTTAAACTACTCCGAAAATATTGGTAACAACGGGACTTCCCCCAATTAATCTCACACAATACAATCCATTTTATTTAAAAATAATACAAAACGAATTGAATTAATTAGTTTTAAATCTGTTTCTTACTTATTAAACAATCAAAACCGTAGTTGAACTGCTCTGAAAGTATCGTGAACAAAAAAAAAATAGTTTAATTATGGTTTGTTAAATTACGCAATTTACAAGATATTTACCAGCACATTTATCACAAAGTTGCTAATTGCAGTAACATAAATTAAATGAAGATTTATTATTAAACAGATACTGGGAGTGTAAAAGTGTAATCTTAATGTAATATTGTTGCTTTGTTGTTACAATTTGCTACAAAAATAAAACGAATCTTGCCAAGGTTTCTCAATGTAACCAACGGGAAAACAGAAAATTGAGAAAAGCTTTCTGTCTGTTTTAATAAATACAAAACCCAGTGAAAATATATAATACCAATGAAACACAAAGTATTTGAAATAACAGAGTATATACTAATTGCTTTACTTTAGAGTTAGAAGAAAACAGTTTTTTATTAAAATTGGAAAGAGCACTCAACGTTTCACTATTCCCACTATTCGTTAAGAAGCTATCAATCGACTATTTTCTTACAATTTTCATTGGACTAGAGTCGACTTCAATTTGGAGTTGAAATATTTAAATTAGGAGGTACGTTCAAGATTTCAATTACTTTGAATAATTAAATTACAAAATCTTATCATTTGTTCTGACAGATTTGATCTGTTCTATGAATCCTAGAATGTTTTATTTTTTATAAGAATAAAAACCGCATTACACCATCTGATTTGCCATGTAATTGTGAATTTAACTTCAGAAATATATTTTTCTTCACTGTTTGAATTTCTATTTTTTTTATTATTTTTTTTTTTTGTAAGAACTAGTGTTGCTGGGAGTTTTTCTTGTATGTAACTGAAAAAGCGTTTCAAGACGAAACTTTTAGAAAAAAAACTACAAGTCTCTAACGTCATTTGTTCGGAACGTATTTGCATTTGTTTGAGGTACTGCAAGAGCGATGATTTCTTTTAAAAAGTTGAATAACGCGGAAACAGTTTAGATTAGACCCTATGTATGGTACACAAAGTCGTCACATTAAAATTTAGTCCAGAATCTAAAAATTTAAAAACATAGGGTCTTCTGTTTAAAATAACGAAGTGACCTAACGCCCAGGCTAAACACGGAACACTCTGTGTACGTCAAACTAATTTTTAAATGTGCTCCACATGATACAGTGAAACTTTCGTTTGAAACATTTTTTCGTAAAATTAATAACTAGAGAGGTATGAAAGAATCCGCCTGAAGTGAGACACCCTGTATACATACACCCTGTACATGAAGCAATAATTCGATCAAAATGTGTTAATACGGCGTTGCTTCTGATTTATTTATTATTTTATTATATGATATGGCCTATTAAAAAGAGAAATAAACAACTCACCCCTCTGCTACCCAAACAGCATGCCGACGTGGAACTGTAACAATATGTATATTTAATAAATTAAATCTAGAAAAATTTTGATATTACTCACCCTACCGTGTTACGAAGCGTGCAGTTCTAGTGCCGAAAATCCCCCAAACAGCAACCACAATATACACACACACACATCCACAAACTAAAAAGAAAAAGAAAAAAGTAATTAGAAAAATTGTAAAGTCTCGATATAAGTTAAAAAGCTTAATTTGAAACACTAAGTAGATACATCATAAACAATTTTCAATAAAACAATCCTGAAAGGATTTTTTTTTTAGGTTAAACAAAACAAGAGATGTAACATGAAGGAAAAAAGTCGATTGAGTTTCAGGTTAATTGTGCTGTATGCAAGTAATGCTAAACAATACTGTATGATTTTTCTCAAAACCAAAGGTCTTTTGGATATAATTTGCTAATGAAAGTTCGATTAGTTTTAGAAGTTCCGAAGTTATCAAGATTAAACCTGAATGATACTGTATATAAGCAAGCTCTAATAATGCTTTTGTAAATCAGAATATGTTCACTTTTTGAAAGTAAAATAAATATAATTAGGTTAACATATTAATTAACTATAGGCGTTCATGATAACTGGAGCTGTGTGTACCGGTTAATCTATTCTCTCACTCTTACTTGCATTAAACGCGTTCGTTCTATCTTACTTTTCTACTCCGGTCCATGTACCGCTTAAGTTATTGGGCGCGTTCAGCGGACGTTCAGCAGCTGAGTTGCTTACTTAGCAGTCGTTTGTGATTGGCTATTAGCTTAATGTGAGCCAATCACAAACGATTGCTGAGTAAGTAACACAGCCGCTGCACGTCTGTGAACGCGCCCAATGTAAACATTTAATGCGAGTGCGCTGCTATTCGTTTCGAAATACAAGCTTGAATTTCAATTTAAATGTTTGGAAAAGATATAACGCAGATGACTTATTACCTTTTTGATTTTCGTTGTCACAGCGGAGCACTTCCCGATCGCGTATATTATAATAAACAAACTGCCTCAATAATATTGCAAATTCGCTAATAAGAAAAGCCCGTACGTTCTCCAACGATATCCGATAAGTGACTAACGTCAAGGGCCAATTAAGAAAAGAAGAGGCAGCCGTGGAATTCAGTACCTTGTTTTTGCGAGTTTTTTTGTCATCGTGCACTTGCACGCCGCACCGGGAGTGCGAGAATTTTATCTCCTATTATCAATAACACGCACTAAGCGAACTTTCATTACATTTTTTTGCTTTAGATGGAAATAAAAATATTTGAGTGTCGCCCGAGTTTAATTCCATTGAAAGGAAAAATGCTTTAATTACTGTTAATGTTAATAATAAGTAAATATCTAAATTTGAGTTATTTTTTAATACTGGAAAAATTCAAATTATCATGTGCGGGC
Organism: Prosopocoilus inquinatus; assembly: GCA_036172665.1. Classification (NCBI taxonomy): domain Eukaryota; kingdom Metazoa; phylum Arthropoda; class Insecta; order Coleoptera; family Lucanidae; genus Prosopocoilus; species Prosopocoilus inquinatus. Next base: position 16,898,603 of record CM069880.1, on the reverse strand, counting down.
GGCATTTGTTACCGAAAAATTATTTTTCGAGGTTTTCTTTGTACAATAACCGCCAAAAAGTTCGCACCACATGGGAATATTTTTAAAAAACCTCTTGCGCCAATAATTTGTAGAATTAGAAGTAGAAAATCAAAATCAGTAGCGCATAGGTACCAATTTTCATTAATTTAGGAAACTATTCTCGTTTCAAATCAACACAACGAAAAAAAAATCAAATTGCGTCTTTTGGATTTGTTTCATATTGTATCAGTCTTCATTTTAAGCCACACTTCCAAAAGCAACCTGTGTATTGCATCAAATAAAATAAAAAAAGGCTATAATTTCTCATATTTAAAAAAAAGAACGAAAACCAGTGTCGAAATTCACTAATGAATCGTCATCAACCCAAAACCCAGACTTGGATTAATTTATATTTCTTGGGTAAGCCCCCAAGCACTAGTAGCCAAGGGCCTTCAAAAGTTAACGGTCCGCCCCTGCGTGGGACTCCCCCTGGTGTCGCTGCTCAAATTAGAACGTAGTTTCCTAAAGTTTTGACAGTTTATCTCATATTACCTACACGAGTTTTAGAAAGAGAAATTGCTTGAAGTTTTAATTTAAAAAAAAATATTTACAGATATAGTTTTATTTGAAATGTAAATTTTGTTGTAGGAGGATTTGATGGCACAAGTAACGTGCTTGCTGGTAAATTATTTAACATTCCTGTAAAAGGAACCCACGCTCATGCTTACATTACATCGTTTACTGGTTTCAATGAGTTACGCAGCCATACCCTGTCGCCCAAAAATGGAGGGACACCACGTGATTTACTAAGTTTAGCAACAAGTTGGCGTGCGGAATTAGTGCCTTTGTTTAAGGTTGTGAACAGCGAAGCGAACGATGGCGAACTGGCAGCACTTATTTCCTTCGCAATCGCCTTCCCAGACGGATTCATGGCTTTAGTCGATACGTATGATGTTAAGAGGTATCCATGTCGCATGCCCCACGCCATCACCCTGTGGCCTATCACTCTACCCAACACTCTAACGCATAATGAGTACAGGTAATCTGCATGATGGTGGTCTTTAGATGCATGCCACCGAAAACAAATCGCTAATTAGTTCATGGTCTATTGTTACCAACTCATCACATAGAAATCAGTAAGTCATACCTTGTCGAAACTTCCATTCCGTATACTACTTAACAATGTTCCAGTGGAATCTCAAATATTTTATTTCGGGGTAATAACTTAGTCAGCAAAAATTTTCCTAGGTGATACCATTAAATACATTCTAAATAGGAATAGAAAAAGGGAATAATATAGTGAGTCCTGTCTTATTAACAAAACTAATTTAATTTAAAAACAGTGTCTTCGTTTGTATACAAGAAGTATTTGTGAATTTCTCTCCATCATTGTCGTTTCATCGATTTTTTCTTTTTAATTTCAGGTAATACCAAAGTATTTTTGTTGTATGTTCAAACTAAGTGTTCGTTTTATTTTATTTATTTCTTTTATACTACGTAAATTAAAATAATTCTGACGAACTGGAGAAGTGATAAAGCAAAAGAAGAAATATAGCTGGCCTAGGAAATTGAAAGTGTTTGCGATTTTTGTTAATATACTGATTTCTTTGTGCTAAAAAAAAAAAAATATTCAACGTCAGCAGATGTACCTGGGCTGGCTATGCGGGGTATGTACACTCTCGCACCACCACCATGCACAATAGAGTGTCGATTGGTCCACAAGGGTAGCTTTTTCTTAACAAAGTCTTTGTATTTTATTAACATACTTGAATTTTACGCAGATTTACTTCCACTTAAAAACCTCTTGCACACTTCCAACTCTTTCTAAAAAGAAAATAGTACGAGAAGGAAACATTTTTATTATTTATAAATACGCAAGTCTCTTCTATGTTTTTATAATTGAATTTCTTTGGTGTTCATTTTTATTGTTATATTTATTACTAAGTGGGTTACAACAAAAATGCACGTAATTTGTTGTCATGTATGTTTTGTTAAATGTACATGCATTGTTCTGTAATTTTTAACGCAATATTAAATTAATGTTAATAATATTATTCCAACCCACTTAGTACATCATCGTAGGTTTATTTCTTTGTCCAACTTATTAATTCATGCATTAAATTCAATCGTACGCGTAAATGTGTTTATTATTTATCAAAACGTGAATATTTATCGACTATTAAATAAACAGCCACACCTTTCTAACATTGTTGTTAAATCAAACAGACTAAGAAATAAGCTTAGCGTCCAGCAAACGTTTTTACTGTATTTCTCAGCAAGTTTCCTACCGGTTTTTTTTTTTTTTGTTAATTAATGAATTTTGTTGGAATTAGATAAATTATTAAAGTAAACAAGAAAAAAAACGTTTGTAAAATAGAACAGTTAAAAGGAAAGAAAATGAATGAAACTTTGTTATGGGAATGTGTGTCGTCTGCCTGTTTTTCTAACAGCTGCTTTTATTTACTGAAAACGAAAATACATTCTCGAAGCCCTCCTTCAGTTCGTAACGAAACAGACCTCCTCAACTTCCAGAATGTTATTTTCTACTGTGCAGCGAAATAATTTATTTAAATAAAATTATTTCATTGCACCGCCTTCTTTGTGACGAGCTTCTTTATGTTTCTTTCTGTCTTTCACGTTTTGCATCGATTTAATAGAATTTTTTTTTATAGGAGCGGACTGCTGAATTTTTGTGCTGTAGCTTTAGCACTTAATGATTTAGGATACCAATCCATCGGCATAAGAATAGACAGCGGAGATCTGGCGTACCTCTCAAATGTAGCGAGGCAATACTTCATAGAAATAAGTAATAAGTATGATATTCCTTGGTTTGCTGATCTGATGATCATGGCATCAAACGACATAAATGAAGAGACCATACTCAGCCTTAACGAACAAGGGCATAAAATTAATTGCTTCGGCATCGGCACACATCTAGTGACATGCCAAAGGCAACCGGCTCTTGGATGTGTGTACAAAATGGTTGAGATTAATGGCCAGCCAAGAATGAAGTTGAGTCAGGATGTTGGGAAAGTTACAATGCCTGGTCGAAAAGATGCTTACCGCTTGTACAGCGAGAGCGGAGATGCTTTGATCGATCTGCTGCAGCGATCTATCGAGGAACCCCCAACCGTTAACAAGAAAGTACTCTGCAGACATCCGTTTGAAGAATCAAAACGGGCGTACGTGATCCCTTCTAAGGTAGAGAAGCTTCACAAGGTGTTTTGGAAAGACGGAAAAGTCGTACAAACACTGCCAAGCCTAACCGAAATAAGGAATAAAGTGAAGACATCATTGAAGACATTGAGGCCCGATATTAAAAGGAATTTAAATCCGACTCCGTTTAAAGTAATCAAAAAAAGAAAAAAAAATCGAGGCGCGATTTGATTTTTAATTTTTTATTTTGTTTATTGCAGGTGGCAGTAAGTGATACTCTCTACAATTTCTTACACGATTTATGGCTGAAGAATGCTCCGATTGGTGAACTTTCATAATACAAACAAACAAACAAACAAACAAAAAATACACAAGTCAGAAAAGGTCTGTAAATAACATAGCAATCCGTTGATCACTAGTTCCAAAGATTTTACTTTTATTATTTATATCATGATGTACGCGAATGAAGAAGTGCTTAAGCAGATTATGTTGTTGTAAATACTACGTATATGAGAAGACTTAATTTGTTAATTAATTAATTAATTAATACACACAGAAGGTTATAAAACTGAGTAGTAAATCCAAGAAGATATTTTTATAGTTCGTCAACTTTACATGATATATGTAACACCACGATTTAAATCAAAACGCTGTGAACAGTATGTTTACTGATGGGTTTCTAGAATAATCCACTTTGAACGTACTGTATGTGTGTAACCACAAGTGCAAATTAGATGCAGCACGATCTTTTATCAACACTCAAAGAAGTAGAGTTTTCATTGCTTTAGCTGATTAAAACTGACGCAAGAAACCACTCGATATAAACAGCTGACAATGAGTGGAGCTGTACTTAATTTTAGGAAAATAAAATCAACGCCTTAAATAATGTGAATCGCTAATTTATTTTTATTAGTTTTTGTGGGGTTCACGTCGTTTAATGGTTGTTTATATTGCATCATGTTTAACATTTAGCTGAACTAAAGGAGTGCTGTCAAATACACAAAAGCAATAACACAGTCCACGATGTTAGTTTTTTCAACATTTAAAAAAAAATTCTTGAAGTAGAGGTGATGCACGCAAGCACAAAACATAGATTAGTAATTAATGATTAATAATCAAGTGCCTGTTTACAAACTCGTCGGTTATGTGTGAATTAATTTATTTTTATTTAAAAATATGTTGCTAATTTGTATGCAAATATACAGAGACCGCAGAAAGTTGGACACATGTGCGAAACTTTTTTTTATTATCGATTGAATATTGAACATTGAATATCTCTTGTCATATACCGAGGAAATCTAAATATTTGAATTTGACATAGGAGTTTACCTTTATTTTTCAAGACACGCAAGTAATATTATTTCGAAAAGTTATAATACCGAATTATTATGAGATCTCAAATATGAAATGGATGAAAAAAAAAATTGCCCACAAAAAGTGTCATATTTAGGGTATCAATTTGTTTTTTTCGTCGTTGACAGCCATGATTACATATTTGAGATTTTCTGACAATTCTAAATAACTTTTCCAAATGACATTTCTACGTATCTTGAAAAATAAATGTATTGTACTCTTACGCCGGTTTCAAATACTTTGATTTCCTCGGTATATAACAATAGATGTTCAAAGTTTGAAACGTGCTTTTTAAATTTGGGAAGATGCAGGACCTTTCATAAAGAATGATTTTTTCTGAGAAATCGATAATAAAACCATTTCCCGTCTGTGTCCAAGTTTCTGCCAGCCGCTGTATATCAGTTCTGTAAGTGGACTTGCACAAATTCTACTACTAAGCAGCTTCACCTCTTCAATGGGATTTAAAAAGAATGAAATAGGAAAAATACTCGTTGGCTGTGATTTATTTTCTATAAACTGTTACCGTTGATAAAAATATATTAGTCATGTAGGACACTGCTAAAACAATCGCTAAAGAATAGTACTTACTACACGTGGGCTTAGTTGCAAGTGTGTAACATTCGTTTCGCATTGTTAACGTGCTTTGAATTTTAAATTTGGTTTTAAAGCCCATGACGGTTCGTTATCTGCGGAAGTAAATTTAAGCAAATTAAAAATGATTTCTAAAACTGCAACCATACCTTAAAATTTTTGCTTCACAAACAACAATTCCTTAAGTGTTGTGATAATTTTAGAATAGTTTTAATTGCCGTTAATTTATTATGTTAAAAGAACCGTCACTCTTATAAACTGGATTTTTATTAAATCCCTTAAGGTCAACATTCGACGGATTTTCCTTGAAATCGCTGCTAAATTCTTCGACATTATTGTGTTATTTATGGTAAAAGGAATATTTTGTTAATTTATATTACCTACTTATCTTCAACCGTAGTTTAAGGTTTTGTAATTTTTTTTTGTATAATTTTTTTTGTATGTCTTGTTACTTATAGTTCTATGAACCTGAGTTGAAATCGTGCAAATCGTCACAGATGTTTATTAACTTGTACTCTAAAAATTCAAATCAAATTATGTCCGGAAACAATTTCGATCATGTTATTGCCTATTTAAAATAAAATAAATACATTTCAATTCAAAGTTGTTTTATTTTATTTTTTATATTTATTTTTTTAATAACTCGAAAGCTAAGGTACTTAAATCTGGTGTTACACCAGCTTTCCTTCAAATACCATCCAAATATGTAATAAACTAGGTAGGATTCCAGCAAAAAGAAAGCATAAGTTTGGTGTGTAACTTAATAAAGAAACACCTGTATCACTGCAAATATTTTTTAACTGTGGGAATGCGAGCCTGCACAACTTTTATTAACAAAGTTTTTTAGTAAAACTTACATAAAATGTCATTTTCGTATTTTCTTCTTAACACATTAGAACATCCTGTATCTACATTTCTCGTTTGTGATGCAAATATCTGTGACAACTCTGGCTTAATAATATAACAACAAATTTTATTTACGCTCAACATTTTTGAAGATAAATTTTATTCAAGTAAATTCGTATACAGAGTCTGTCTAAAAGTGTGCAACAAGTGGGATTTTCTTTACTGTCGATTTTTATTAAGTTTTATTGATGCAGAACGTTTGTGCATTCCTTAAAATCACATTTAGCTTTCCTATATGCAGTCTGGACATCAAAAACTAAGACGGCTTTAGAATAAAGCGCCCTTATTTTAAAAGATACGGGGAAGTGTCATAAGAAAATGTTTAGGATTAAAATTTATAGTCAAATATGAAATTACAGTCTCATATTTTTAAAAAAGAGAAAACGATCGGCCATTAGTAAAAAAGTAGTCGATTAGGATTTAAATGAAATCATTATTGCACCATTTAAATTACTGCTGCGCTCAATTAAAACGATATCGTGGCTTTTTTAACGATGTTCATAAAGCTGTGGTTTGCATGCGGGAGTATCGTTTTTATTGATCATGATAGTACATGCAGACTCCTGATTGCCTAAAAAAGGCCAAGGTCTCATAATAACCGTCATCATAAAATATAATGTACTAATGACACGGTCTGCCAAAAATTTATGAAAAGGCAAATTGAACTGCTGGACAAATAACTGGGTTTCACAAGTATCTTGCTGGTTAACACAGCAGGGGTGCCAGACAAATAAGACACTGTGAGTGAATAATAAATGTCATGTCGTTAGCGCAGTATTTTGTTTGCTGTAATTGGGTTAATTTTGGGAAAGAAGAAGAAATTGTGAGAAACAAATATATTCACCGGCACTAAAAACGAATGAAAATAAATTTTGTTAGTAAACCGCAAATGGTTCGATCGCTTACTGCCGAGAGCAAAAAATAGTAGACAATTACAGTTTCCTATAATTTTTCTCTCCAAAATCGTACTGTTTAAATACGGCTTTACAGATTTTACAGAAGTTTTGAGCTTCTTAAATCTTTTCCTGGGTTTACACATCTCCGCCGTAAGGTATGTGGCATACGGAATCCCATTCGTGATTGGTTGTTTGAAAATCTTTGAACGTCAAAACATTCAGAAATTTTAAATCAACCAATTATCATTAGGATTTCGAATGCCGAATATTGTGAATTTCTAAATGTTTGAACGTACAGAAATTTTAAATCAACCAATCAGGAATAGGGTTCCGAATGCCGCATGCTGTATATCCGGAGGCGTGGAAATCCAGCATGAAAGCTTTCAACATTTTTAAATGTAACTTAAGTCTTTTCGTATTTAAATAGTACCATTTTGGAGAAAAGAAAATACAGGAAACTATAATTGTCTATTATTTTTTTGCTTTCGAGTTCTCTGTCATTTTCCGCAGAAAATTGTAGCAAATCTTGTACGGTGTCACACGGCCCGAGATTTGAAATTATATTCTACGCACTCAAAATTTATTTTAACAGGTTGCTGGCTACATACGCAGCTAGATTTGTTCAAATATTAAATTACAAATAATAACCTACCTCCAAGTTACACTTGTTTGGAATTACTTTGATTTGCTGGCTTCCCAAATCACGAAAACATTTACTAAAACACTTTATGAACTCACAAAATATATAATTACCGGCATAACCTCTAGACTGACCTTTGTTTGAAATTATTTTACGCAACCAGTTTCACCAACTGCCACTAACAAAAGAAAATTTCCCCATATTAAACTACAAGATAACGTAGATTCCTAAGATTTTCTTCACGTCTAAGCACCAAAATAGAAAAAATATACTATAAAATACGAGTTTCATAAGACATTTTGGCACACTTGTCCATTTAGAAAACTCGTCCTCGACTCGTTGTGTGATAGGAGTCGACTTCGGTGAGCTCAACGGTGAGTCTATCGATGAATCCATCGTGAGTTCATCGATAAATCCATCGGTGAGCCATTGGTATGTTCATCGGTGAGCCCGTTGGTGAGTCCATCAGTGAGTTCATCGATGAACTTTTCGGTGGGTTCTTCGATGAGCTCACCGGTGAATCCATCGATGAACTCACCGATGAATCCATCGATGAGCTCATCGGTGAATTCATCGATGAGCTCACCGGTGAATCCATCGATGAGTTCACCGGTGAGTTCATCGATGGATTCACCGATGAGCTCATCGATGGATTCACCGGTGAGCTCATCGATGAATTCACCGGTGAGCTCATCGATGAATTCACCGATGAGCTCATCGATGGATTCACCGGTGAGCTCATCGATGAATTCACCGATGAGCTCATCGATGGATTCACCGGTGAGTTCATCGATGAACTCATCGATGAGCTCATCGATGGATTCACCGGTGAGTTCATCGATGGATTCATCGGTGAGTTCATCGATGAGCTCATCGATGGATTCACCGGTGAGCTCATCGATGGATTCACCGGTGAGCTCATCGATGAATTCACCGGTGAGCTCATCGATGAATTCACCGATGAGCTCATCGATGGATTCACCGGTGAGCTCATCGATGGATTCACCGGTGAGCTCATCGATGAACTCATCGATGAACTCATCGATGGATTCACCGGTGAGTTCATCGATGAGCTCATCGATGGATTCACCGGTGAGCTCATCGATGGATTCACCGGTGAGCTCATCGATGGATTCATCGGTGAGTTCACCGATGAGCTCATCGATGGATTCACCGATGAGCTCATCGATGGATTCACCGGTGAGCTCATCGATGGATTCATCGGTGAGTTCATCGATGGATTCACCGGTGAGTTCATCGATGGATTCACCGATGAGCTCATCGATAGATTCACCGGTGAGTTCATCGTTGAGCTCATCGGTGAGTCCACCGGTGACTTCATCAATGAACTCATCGGTGGGTTCTTCGATGGATCCATCGTTTAGTACATCGGTTCATGGATGAATCTGTCGATAAGTCCAGCGATAAATCCATCGGTGAGCACACCGACGTAATACCAAAATTACCAAAAAACCAAAATAGGAAGAATACTATAAAATACAAGTTTCGAAAGATATTTTGGCGCACTCTCTTACTCATGAAATACCCATGAAGCTATATCGTATGTTTATTTTAATCACGATTTTAATTAGAGAGGACTTTAATCATGAGATCAGAACTTTTTTACAAAGTTTTAAAATGAATCTACAGGCAGTTAATAACGCTTGGTGTGTAAACAATTACATATTTTGAAAGCGTATTTTATTATTGTTTTTTTTAACATGTATTTTTTATTTAATTTGAAATATAAGAGAAATTTCGATTTCTGTCGGTGTTCTATAATGTTTTCTGAAGTCAATGGATCTAATGATGTTGACGCCATCTATAGAAGAAAAGTGTGTTTAACCGTAGTGATTTTAGATAATTTGTGTTTCACGTCGTGATACATACGGTGTGGTTTAAAAACAGATACGTGTCGTGGGCTATGAGTAATACTTGGGTCACCGGTGGTAGTAAAAGCAAACGCCCATACAAAGTACATATCAATTGCTGAGAGTGTGTTACGTTGTGTAAAATTACGTCCGATCATGCACTGTTAACTTTTTTTAGGTAGTTTAGTGTGATATTTTAACTTAGTGGTAAGTTACAGTATATGTTTAGCTTTTCCTTAATTAAGAGTTCTACCACACCGGCGTTTGTTAACAAACGTTTGTGTATTGTCTTCGGTAACCTAAACTATCAACTTTGGCTGGAATAATTTGTTACAGTAAGCAAATAAAATTCAAATGCATTTTAGTTTATTTTAGCGTTTAGCCGAGCGATAATGTTGTTTAGTATTCTTGATTTTAATCAAATAAAACGACGAGAGATAAGCTTTTTTAATTAAATTAATTTTGTGGAGCGTTGAAACCGCCGCGTGTTTTGAATTTGAATGCCTGAAATTTACGAATGGTAAAATTTTGATTAGTTTAGTCATCAGTGTAGTAAGAGGTGTGTGTATTCCTCTTGTTTAGGTAATATCTGGTGTGTATTGATAAGGCTTATCAAAGAAACGCCTGTAGATGGCAGTACAAGGGGTGAACGATACGGGGCGTTGCTTTCGGGATGTATTACCCTGGAAGCTGCATCTCATTCCCGATTATATATTTGCACGTCCTCGTGTGGAGTGTGCTCAGAAAATTTTCGCAAGCAAGCGCAACACTGACACTCACGAAATATCTAAAATCATTCATTAAAATCAAGCCAGTCATTTAAAAACGATGTACTACTACTGATAAATTTCAAGTGTTAAAAATGTTCGCTAATTGTTGTGGATGTAATAGAGTTCAAAAAACTTCTAACCAAAAGTACTTCGACGAAGATTTGGAAACACGAATCACATACAACACAAATACATTAACTAAACTCAGTGAATTGCCCATATTAAACAGAATTGAAGTGACAGGACACACGCCAAAATCTTTACAACGCATCGAAGATCCGATTATCAGGCAACCAAATACTTCCTCGACGACGGAAACTAAAAGACAATCCGTGATTTCCGATATTAAAATCGAAATATCTGACAATGATGATGACGAAGTTTTTTGCGAGGGAATTGGCCCTCCCATAAAACTAGCTCAAAACTTAGGTATACCAAATACCAAAGATAGAATTCACGTACAACTGCCCAAATGGTTTTCCGAAGAAGCTGACGAGGAACACCTCGAGCAAGGAGGAATACAAGAACCTCCTGCGACACCCGTCGGTCGAGATGAGGTCGCCCTCAGAAGACACCGTTTTTTCTCAGAACTTCTAAATTTCTCACAGAATACCGATCAGCATAAGGTTCGCTTTGATCCTCTCGGACCGATCATCGCTGGTGGTGAGCACCACACTAGATCTTATGTGTTATTTTTTTTTCGTACAAAACGAATGGCTCTTTGGTCTTTTTATCAGCGTTTCTCAAACTTTCACTTTCATAAACGGACGCGTTTGAGAACTACTGATATCTATTTTACAAAAAAAATCTTCTATTTTTCAATTTTTCTCTTCACCAATTGCACTTTTTGCATGTACAGTTAGCAATCTATAATTCGTGCTTCTGCAAAGTCTCTTTTTTTCATATTTCACACTATCGTCTTCTAAATTAAAAAAAAAATACATAACAGCAATGATATAATTCTCATTTTTATAAGAATTCCTTATCTATGAGATATCTACACCTACAATTTCAGTAATATTTGCTGTTTCATTTCGAACCGACCTGTGTAAATTAACACACAGGAAGTTTGTATGTAAATAACAATAACGTCATTACACGGAACAGCCCATGTTCTTGTTTCCACTCGCCAAAGTTGTGCGAAAAATCTCAGCGTTTTTTTTTTTTTAGGCCACGGCCTTAATTAATGAAATCACTAATTAAAACAGTAATTATCAGTTACACTTCATTCACATACAACACAAATTTGTAACAGTATTTCCGATTAAAAAAAAGAAAGAAAATAAGAAGAAGAAAATGAATACACATTTAAATTTAGCAACGGTGTGTATAATATGTCATTGAATTTTATTATTTGAGGAAGGCGTTATTTTCCCAACTGTTTTTATATTTTTCTAATATCATTTAGTTTAAACAACCGGGTGTTCTTTCATTTCACGTTTCTAATTTTAAACGATCGTTAAATTTGCGAAAAAAGACATCATTTTTTTTGAAAAAAATAAACAAATGAATATTTAAATTTACCACCTTATTCTGTATCTCACTCAGAGTTTCTGCTCACTAGGACACAAATCTGGAAAAATCAGGAATTTGAGAAACGATTCGTAGGAAATTTGTCTCTTTAATACAAAACTCACTAAAATTAATTGAAGAACTGGAAAAAGTAAAAAATAAGGACCATTGCAATTGTTTTAGATACATAAAAAGTTCTGATTAAATCGTGAAGTTTTAACAAAAGAAAGGATATTCGTAAGACCATTAGTTTAGGCAACCTGCAAACGACAGCGTTTATGGGAATGCCTATACAAAGTTTTTTTTTTTTTAAATTAAAAAAATCTCGTTTATTTTATACATTTTAAATAAACCGACGTGTTATAAAAATTAATTTTTAAGTGCTGTAAGTAATTCAATAATTTTTCTCATTAATACACCAGAAAATTAGAAAAAAAAAAACGAAAGAAACGATTCATAGGTGATTTGACTCTTAAATACAATAGTCAGTGAAATTAATTCAAGAATTGGAAAAAAAAATGGAAAATTGCAATTATTTTAGATCCATACTTAAAAAATTAGAAAATCTGATTAAATCGTGAAAATGTTTTAGCACATTTTAACAAGAAAAAAGAATATTCGTAAGGCCTTCAGTATAGGCAACCGTGCAAACATTCAGCATTAATCGGGTTGCCTATACGAAGTTTGCATGTTATGAAAATGAATTAAATTAAATTTAATATCTATCAAGTCCTAAACTTCCCAAAAAGGATTCGCCAACCTAAATTTCACTCTTAATTAAACAAATTCGTATTTCCTTCAGTACATACTTGTTTATTTCGAATATAATAAACGGAAGAACAAGAAGCCCTAGCATTGTTAACCAGACAAACGGCTGTGTTCGTCAAGTTGCCTATACTAGGGCTTCTTGTTTCTTTTCGTTTATTATATTTCAAATAAACCAGTACGTTGTAAAAATTAATTAAATTTATGATTTTTGTAGGTAATTCAATAATTTTTTCCATTAATGTACGTAAAAATTAAAAAAGAAAAATTGTGCAGATCTTTTCTGAGGGACATTTAAAAATTACGGAAACTGCATAATCTGAGCGTATTGTGAAAAACTTTTTAACATTTTTAACAAAGAAAAACATCGGAGATGAAATTTTTTTTAGCCAGAATAAAACTTTTAAATGATTCAGCCCTCTGGCTAATCACCTAAAATTTAATATCAAGTCCTAAACTTCCCAAAAAGGATTTCAAATTTCCCTCTTCTTAATTAAACAAATTCGTAGCTCCTTCAGTATACATACTTGTTTATTTGGAAAAATATAATAAACGAAAAGAAAGAAGAAGCCAACCAAACAATCGGCTGTGTTCGTCGGGTTGCCTATTATATTCCAAATAAACCGGTGTGTTATAAAAGCTAATTAAATTTATGATTTTCGAGGTGATTTGATTCTTTTCTCCATCAATACACCTGAAAATTAAATTAGCAGCTTTTATGTGCATTCTTTTGTGAAGTCAAGAAGAAATTAAAAATTGCGGTCAGTTGGGAAAGCTTGCCCATTTTTTTGACGTGGGGGAAAACCTGAGAATGTCTTGAGTTTTATGCAAAATATGTTACTTAAAGATTTTCATTATTTAACAATGTCATTATGAATTACAGAATAAGGGGGTTAGTGTATAATATAATTTTTGACGATTTTTTTACGATCAAACAAAGCCACAAAGTTTTATGAATTTAATTTAGCCAAGTTAATTTGCCTGTCAAAAAAAGTTACTCTCTTGCAATTAAAAAACTGAAAGGATTTTTTTTTTTAATCTGGTTTAAATTAAAAGTTTGTTTCGTGTTACGCATATTAACCATCATAGTTAATATAATTTTCCGATGGCCTTTCTCATTTATTGCGTAGTGTTGCGTATGAACGCTGGAAGTATTTATTTGCCAAACAGCTTCCAAAAATATAATCTTGCTCATCCTGAAATTTATTCACAAGTTTTTCAGTTTTCTGTCAATAGTTGGGGCACTGTGTTTGTTCGGCCGATGTGCCGATAAAAGTCGGGGGGAAAAGCTAAATTCGACCAAAAAAAAAAAAAAATACAGTCGAAGGGTAAGTTGCTGATAAGTAGATCACTGTAAGGAATTTCAATAATTATTTAATAGCAGTTGAATTGAAATTATTTTTGCTTATTTATGTAACTTTTATGCATGCAGTTTCATGATAAAAATAGTTTCGTTACTATAGTCGATGGTCTCTGTGCAAGAGGGGGGTTTCTTCTATTTTAAAAATGCTCGTTATTACCTACTTGTTATTTTAAATCATAATCCTATCTTCTATCTTATATGTATCCATGTATATGTATAGTATATTCTGATCGCTTATCCGCCTGCGTGATTTTGTAATATCCTGGTTATTTTTAACACTTACTAAAATTGTAACTGCATTTCAAGTCCAAAGGACGCTCTTTGATTATTTATTCAATACTAACAGATGTAATACGTGGTAAAATTAACTGTAACATAAAAATGCAAAATGCAAATTTACTATTTTCGGCTTTTATCATTTAGATTAATTAGATTATCCAAACACATTATTAACGTGTCAGTGGAAACTATCAACGGAAGCCTGTTAAGCTGAATAGAACATAAAGATATTGACAGTTTATGTAAATATAAGTTGTCTGAATATTAATGGTATTTCCCTCATAGGAAAACTTAATGTGCTCAGACAGGCTAATATTAATTTATCGCAAATTTATAGAATATATTAGAATAATAAATTTAAAAAAGTAGAACTAAAATTACTTAACTAAGACATAAATATTTATGAAGTACTTTATTCGTTCATCACAAACGAATTCTATTATAATTATTCTATTTCTGGTTTCACTAATTAAAGTGTTATTTACTTATACGTTGAATTTTTTTAGGGTTTAGAATATCGACCTGTGTTTTTTTTTATAATATTTAATAAAGTACCTAGGTATGTGACCTAATATTTAGGTAGAGTGAAGGTGAGTGATGACATTTAAGTCACAGAGGATGTGATATTCTATGAAAAAATGTCAGCTAGGATATGTAAATACAAATACACACATAAACTAAATGAACCATTGAAGTTCGCAACAATACCATTGTAACATCACCGGTTCTTACACTATTGTTGTTAAATGAAGCGTTGAAAAACGTTACAAATATAAATTTTGTTTTCAGTGACCGAAGGGACACCGCCGAATGACTTGGAAGTCCTCATTTCCCGCCTGGAAAACGTTACGACACGATTAGAGCAAGTTTGCGGTAAAACTCAGGAAATTTTGTAAGTAACTTTTCAACTCGGAGCTTCAATTTCTATAGAATAATAATCAGCTTCCAACTGGAATTAAATATTTGAAATAAAGTTTCGCGTTGAAATTTTCAATACTTCATAAATCTCACTTTATTGTTTCATTTCTGAATCCTTTTGTTAAGTCAAGACAATTACAGAAATTTAATATAAGACGATTTTTCCTGTAAGTTATTGATCGCCCGCTAGGACCCTGATTCCGGAATTCCGCATTACATTCAAAGTCCGTTTTACAATGTTAAAACCATTGTTACACAGAACTAAATGCAAGTTTCCATAACAAAAAAAAAACAAATGCCTAAATAATTGTTTGTAAACAATAAAAATAAACCTCACAGCCTTTTTACAAATCACTGAAAAAAGAAGCAAGGTAAAATACTTAAAACTAATTTGTGCAATTATTGTTTCTCTTTACTTAGAAAGCAGAATTGTCATCAGTCATCCACATTGTCATCTGACGACAGTATAACCCTAACAGAAAGTGAACTAATTCAAAGTACCAACATGAGTGTTCAAGCTTTTACCGACATCTTACAAGGCCCATTTGCACAGTACCTGTCAGTGTCTAAGCAAATTGGGGGAGACGTTGCAACACACAGTGATATTGTCAATCAAGCCTTCCAGGCACAGTTACAGTATTTAACACTAGCTAGTCAGTCGAAACAACCTTCTAGCCAATCGGAACAAATTGCCTTACTTCAACCGACAAGCCAACAGATCGGTGCAATTCAAGATTTTAGAGAGAAGCACCGTACATCCCCCTTTTTCAATCACTTGTCTGCGATCAGTGAAAGCATACCAGCTTTAGGATGGGTCACCGTGGTAAGAAACTCCATCGCTTTAAAACCCCAATCCCTCATTTTGATTAAAAAAAAATTTTAGAGTCCTGCACCGGCACCGTACGTTAAAGAAATGAACGACGCAGGGCAGTTCTATACCAACCGGGTCCTGAAGGATTGGAAAGAGAAGGATAAAAAGCACGTCGATTGGGTTAAAGCCTGGATACAAACATTAACCGACTTACAAGTAAATTGATATTGGTTTTGTTTAACCCGTGCAAATTTACTCTACTAAATTATAGGCCTTCGTGAAACAACATCATACGACTGGGTTAGTTTGGGCTGGAAAATCTGCTCCGTCTCTTGCAGTTGGCGCTGTGCCACCACCACCACCTCCCGGGGGATGTCCACCACCTCCTCCACTTTTTGAAAATTTAACTGCTGGTGGTGATGCTGCTAATGATCGGTCAGCACTTTTTGCTCAAATTAATCAGGGTGAAAACATAACTAAAGGTTAGAAATTTACAAACTATTTTGACACTAGCTGCCCTCCTCGAATTCTAATCGATGCAAATTCACTTAAAAATCACTGATTGCATTTATTCATTCGGCGATCGGTGATAAAGAAGTGATTGAATTCCCTTTTTTTTTAAATACTGATCAGTTTGATGTGAATTCGCATGTATTTTGAGGTTATATTAACTTTAGTTGCAAAACTTTCTGTTCATTTTAAAATTGTTATCTTTGTTTTAGATTTTTAATAAAGTAAATTGAAAGTGATAGAGAGCCGTTTATTGGTCGATTCGATACTTCTCTCCCACTTTGTTTTTATATCAAATCTTACATGCTATCAAATTGTGAAGGGAGGGGGGTTAACTCAAATAAAATAATTCTTTTATAGGTCTAAAGAAAGTAACTGCTGACATGCAAACACATAAAAATCCAACGTTACGTACAGGTCCGGCTCCATTTAAAGCTCCGACCCCCATAAGTTACGCTCAGTCGCAAGCCCCGATTGATAAACCACCAAGTTTCGTAAGGGATGGAAAGAAATGGCTAATTGTAAGTGACTTTTGTTGTTTATTCGAAGTTATAACGTGCTATTTTGATTGGTTGTAGGAGTACCAAAAGGGCAATCACAATTTGTTGGTTGAAAATGCCGAGATGAACAATGTCGTGTACTTATTCAAATGTACAGATTCGACTTTAATTGTTAAAGGTAAAATTAACTCGGTTACACTTGATTCGTGCAAGAAGACGTCTATCGTCTTTGATTCGTTGGTGTCGAGTTGTGAGTTCATTAACTGCCAATCTGTACAGATGCAGGTAGATAAAAAAAATATACACACTTTCAGCTTGCAAATGTAATAATAAATAAATGCTTTTAGGTCTTTGGTAAAGTTCCAACAATATCAATTGATAAAACCGATGGTTGCCAAATGTATTTAAGCCAGGATTCACTGGATGTGGAAATTGTTAGTTCTAAATCTTCAGAGATGAACGTTTTAGTTCCTAAAGGCAACGGGGACTACGTAAGTTAATACTAGAGTCGGACTTACAAGAAAAAATAATAATAATAATAAATTACAGTCTGAATACCCAGTTCCTGAACAATACAAGACAACAGTAAACCCAGGAGGCAGTGGCCTGAGCACAGTGATCATTGAAAGCAAAGGTTAAGCACGCCCCCAATCGCAAATGTACATTTATGGAAATTTCATAACAATTTTATACGAAAATTTTATGTACCCATAATGTTGTAAGGTGTAACTTATTTTATCTTGCAGAAACAATTACTTACAATGGGTTGTGGCTTGATACTTTCCGTAAAGAAATCAATATTTTATTACCCCATGCCCGTCTTATCCAATAGAAATTCTTTTATTACATACGAGCATTCTAATCAGCTTATTTTAACTTAATAAATAACATAGTTATCACTGTTATTGTTTTATTTCTCTATAAAAAAAATGCATTCTTTTTGATTAAAAAAAAAAAAAAAGAGTAAGTGAAATTAGGGTTGGATGTTGCAAGGTAAATTCAAATGACTTTATTCTTGCTACATATATATTTTACCACATACATACACACATTTATATACACAGAGTGGGTCAATAAACATTAGGTTTAATTAATTTTGGTAATGTACAGGCTGCGTTAAATTTAAAAACAACTGTTCTCATAACGATTTAGCGTTACTGAACACGTTTAATTATTTTTCATGACTCACAACATATAAAAATGTGTGCCACTGCATGCTTTAAAGGTATATACATAATAGATGAACACATACAGGAAATTAAATGAAAGAGATGATGCACCTTGAAACTGTCGGAAAAGAATTAGGCTAACATCAATATATATGCATATGTATATATACTATCACAAAAATATATTGTAATTAAATTATATAGACCACTTAAAATGCTACGTATAAGAAAGTACATCGAGTATAACGGATTATAAAAACTAGATACTCATGACGTCAACGGGAATGCTATTAATCATTAAATATCACAACTTTCGTTTGAATCGAACAGAAATTAACAATGTCGACTATTAATCCACAATCACATGCATACACAGTATACAGAGGAAAAATCCAAAGATTTTAAATTATTGTTGTAAGAAAGAAAATTTCCACAAAAAAGCCTATAAAATTTTAAAAAATTAATTTGTAAATGGACAGATGTAATCATAGAAAGAGTAGTTGGTATGTTTGTGTTGTACAGCAAATCACATAAAAAAATTTGATCAAAAATTAATCACAAATCTTTTATTTTTCAAACTTTTAATCATACTCTTCGCTGCTAGAGGTCTCCTGCATAGAAGTAAACCAGCTTTCGCGATTTGAATTCGTAACCACAGCCCTAAAAAACACAAATTCGAAATTTCTAAACAATTTATAATATAATAACCTGCCTGGACTTTCTAGTGTTAGTTGGCAGTGTGAATGAAGTTCGATAATACGAGACTTCTTCTCCGTTTTCCAGCGGTCTTCTCTGTAATGTCATAGTTTCATTGAGAACGTCCGTTTCTTCATCGTCTGCGATGGTGAAACCCGAAGACTTACAATTTTCACACTCGCTCCTATAATTGGTTAAAATCCGAAATTCCACGAGATGAAAACCAATTACTACAGGACGGAATTACATATTTTGTTCAGTTTATTATATAGATTTAAGCCTGCATACATTCACATGTTCCTGCAGTGTTATACGTTTGTATTTAATCGAACAAAAATATACAATTCCACTCTCTGCTAATTACCTTACCTGTAATCATCCTCGTCTTGAGACGATGACAAACACTGATATGATATAAAGCTATTATCTTCATCAGTATTTGCATCTTTCTTATTTAATTCGGCAGTTGTAGCAGAAAAACTTGATGGAGCAGCCGGAGGTGGCTGAACCACTTCTTTCAAATTATCGGCAAGTTTCAAACACGTTTCAACTAAATTATTATGCGACTTTGAAGAACTGTTCGACAGTGGAATACTGTAGGTGCTGGAATGAGATTTCTTGATCGAGTCGTTGTCAATTTTTGGAATTTCAGTGTTTTCAAGTAGCTCGCGTAGATTCTTTGGCAAAGTTCGATGTAACGGTGTTTCTTTAGAAACGTTCTGCTTAACTGTATTCCTGCCGCTACTCTCAGGCCTGTCGTTAGTTTTCGTTTTACGCAAGTCCCTACTTTGCACCACTGCTTTATTATTCGATTGCAAAGCATCTCTGTATTGCGTGACATTCTTCAAAAGCGCTAGATTAAACGTTTCCGGTGCGTTTAATATTGTATGGTGGGTGGTATTTTCGTAGCAGTTTAGTTCATCGTATAAATTATTTGTTACAGCATTAGTTTCTATGATGTTCTTGGATTTATCGAGCTTTTTCGTATTGCTTTCTGGTTTGTTATTATCTGCGGCTTCTTGTCTGCCGCTTTTGGCAAGCTTGTCCACGTTTGAGTATTCATGAGATTCTAATCTTTGACTTTTGTATCCTGAACTCGTTGGTCGATCCCTTTTCGAATTGCCGCTGGCTTTTGCGTTTGGCAGAGAGACGTTTTCGTATGATTTAGTTGCCCTATCACCACTGGTGCTTTTACTCGTACCCTGACTATTATATAATCGACCTTTACTGGTATGAGCAAGTTTCGGTTGCTTAAATTCGTCATGTTTGATGGCAGATTCATCTGGATTATGAACAGTGACGTTTTGTATAATAATGTTCGCGTATTGTGCACTGCTGTTATTTGTATTGCTAACGTCGTTTTGGGGGCAGTCATGTCTGCATGGTATATTCGATTGGATGGCCACGCTTTCTTGAGCAGTCTGTAAGCGTCTAGATTGTGTAGTTAGTGTATTCGATAATGAGTTAGCCAGCCGGATCTGAGTATTAATTAGATCGTTCTCTAATTGGGCCGTTCGTACGGCTTCTTCGTATGGGGGCGGAGCCTCTCCATGTGGAAAATAGTTACCAGGCGGCTTCCACAATGTATAATGAGGGTTCGATTCTTCATAGTGAAACTCTAGTTCATTATTGCTTGAACCTAAATACCTAAACGTGAAGAAAGGTATTTAAGGCAATTTAAACATTAATTGATGAAATTACACACCCAATACTTTCAGGTAAATATCCTAAGCTTCCTGCAATGTAGCCGATACTATTTAAGCTCCTTTGATCTTCGTTTAGCTGTTGGTTCTGGTGCACGAGTACTTTTCTCCGTTTCAAACGATGAAAAAGAAAAAACAAAAGGGACAAAGATAAAATTGCAGTGACAGCACTTGCGATAAATCTTAATGCAACGTCATATGTGTCATCGTGAGCCGTTAAAATATCGTCTAAACATTTAAATTCACAGCACAAGGTACCCACTTGGAAGGATTTACAATTCTGTAATTACAATGGATCAGTTGATTAAGTGATACTATAATTATGTAAGACTGAATATCACTTACCTGTGGTGGGGCACATAGAACAGATTTACACCACTTTGGACCTCCTTTGTCACATACACATAAAGTACACGGGTTTGTCCCAGGTATGTAATGTAAACCTTGGGACACAACATGTTGATGTATGTCTTTGCAATGAATTTGAGCATCTGCAAAGAACGAGAGAACGAAAGAAATGCTAGCGTCCTAACCTAATTCTTTATATTTGAGGGATTGGGGGTTAAACGGCGAACTTACTGTACTGTTCCATCAGGCTTGTAATTGAAATAAACACAAACTCTCTCCACATACTGACATTTTCGGATATTGTTCAACTACATGACAAACCTAACACAACACCAAGTTTTCTTTCTTTCCACTATTGATCATTTCTCTGTAGCTACATTATTTGACAGCTACGGCCATTTTTATCATTGCGCAGTAACGCGTCGTGTTGGTAAGAGCAAGAATACAAATAGTCAATAATGTATTCAAGCATTAAAGTATATATAAAATAATCCAGCCAGTATTTAATAATGTTTGAAGTTATCAGTGTTGCGTGTCGCTGAAATTACTTTACCTTACAGTAAATTTCCAGTGTTACCGGTAAGGTAACGTTCATTTATTAGCATTTGTTACCTCTGTCGTCAAGATAACGTAATTTCAAGTTAGGGAAACTTGCAAAATTTATGCAAATCAGTGAAAGAAATAGTCGAGGAATATTTTTGATTATTTAGGAAAAACAAGTGCTAAAAAGCAAATAAATATTTTATAACCTAAAATGACTTTCGTTTTCACATTAATTTATTTAGTCGAAATACATAATATTAAACATTGTAAACCTTATTTTTAACAAAAGCCAAAAATGTAATGCGCTTTCGGTGTCAAATTAATCAGAAAATTGAGTAAAAATCACATTTTTAGTAAAAAGTGTAATTGATAACTCCGGCGCGAGATGTCACAACTTGAGCTGTAATTGGTAAGATCACTGTAACATTACCGGTAAGATAGCATTAAAAATAAATTGCCAGTAATTTAACGACACTAGAAAGTTACTCAATTTAAAGCAAATTGTAATGAGCAATAGGCTCGTGTTGGTTGAAAACAATAATGGTGATTATTTTAATGCACGAATAAGATAAGGATAGTTTGCACTCCGTTTGCAGTTTAAGTTTGTCGAATTTACTATAGTTGCCCCTCTGATTTGAATACACAAGCTGAATACTACGGTAAAATATAACGAACATTTGAGGCCGGTGTTGGTAATTCGTGTAAACGGGTCATAACAACCGTTGTTATAAAACCGGTTTAGCAACTCCACACCCGCTACTATCAGGTGTGGGGTCAGTAATTCCCTAAATTAATCGAGGAAATTTAAATAGGATGTTAGAAAGTTAAAAACACGGTTACAGAAAACAATAGAAAATTATTTATTAGCATACCTTCACAGACAAATTTATACAATATTTATAATATATTTCGGCAATTAACTGATAAACGAAAGAAAAATATGAAAACAACCTAACCCTGCGCGTTGCAACAATCTGAAATCGTATTGTCCCGAGATGGCGCTGAATAATAACAGAAAAAATATCTGCAGTTAGCAGCGCTGCATACCATTACCGACTGAAATAGTTGACAATTGATGGGTACTTTAGTCGTCGTGGCAACTGCGACACGTTTTCCCTGATCTAGATGGCGCTAGTCACATCATTTTAAATTATACTTTATTTCCAAAATATAAAATTTTAATAGCACAGAAGAGCCGGTTTCATATTACATATTAAAACTCCACTTAAATTTATAAGTGACCTTGCTGTCGATTTTCCTTTAAATAAAGTTCCTTTTGGTTTAAAGTTTCTTTTAATTTTTAAATATATTATTTATGATTATTATCATTTATGTATTTAATGATTATTTGTATGTAATAGAACCGTTGGGATAAACCCTAAATAATGATTCTTCTTAAAATTTGTTTTTTAAGAGTTTCCACTTTAACTTTTCCAGGTTTTCGCTGATTTTTCATCAAAAAACTGTCGGTTGTATTATGGCGAGATTGTTGAATAACTTTTAAAAATTATAAGCAATAAATTCTAATAACATGCCCGTTCGTTTAGAGAATAAAATAGATTTTCCAAAAAAACAAGAAATCTTAGTACAGGCTACCCAATTAACACGGTCGTTTGTACGGTTGCCTATACTGAAGATCCCAAAAATATAGTATTTTTCTTTTCTAAAATATTTTCCACAATTCAATTAGATTAAGCAATTCTGTTAATTTTTTTTTTTCAATATTTAAAGCAATTTTTTCTAAATTTTTCGAGTTCTTCAATTAATTTCTCTGACTTTTGCATTAAAACGAACACATTCCCAAATTTTTCCCTCACGTGACCTATTCTCAATTTCCTTGTTTTTCGCAGTGAGTGGGAACCATTTCTTCTTACAAACCCCAGAAAAAAATTCAATATTTGCAGTTGATATAATCAATAGATACATAAAATTCTAAACCATTCCTTCCTATGACCTGCTAAGGAACTGACTGAATATAAATAATTTAGTATTTAAGTACTGGGAGTAATCACTTTCGTATTAAAAACATGTGCTATTTACATACGCAAAGTCGTTGAAATTATATCCAACAATGTAATGCCAATCTCCATATAGCTAATATTTCCTTCAGTGCCTTATTTGAAAATCAATTATGAAATAACTTACAAGCGCAAGTAATTATTTAGAAATTGAATCCGAGTGTAATTTCCTGCCAACTTGCAATATAATACGCAAAACTATTATTAAATGCCTTTGTTAACCAAAACTGCACCTGTTTACATCTCACCAAGTAAATACGCCTTGAAATTTATAGTAGCTGATCGAATTCAAACATTTCTTGTCAGTCGAGATGGATCGCGTTAAAGCCATTACTAAAAAATCAATGGTGTTTACCATCATTCCAAGGGGGAAAATCATTTTGATACACTAAAATTACAGGTTACCCAACAGGAAATACTTGATGACATCCTTTGGAACCTCCAATGGATCGGGTGCAATCCAGAGAAGACTCACCCAGCATACAAACTTCTATTCAGCTACCACTTTGTTACGCAAACAGTTCTTTTACTGCAGGTCGTGGCACTCTTTTTAGAAGAAACAGTAACAATAAAATCACTCAGTTCATTTGTGATAAATGCCACAATAGTTGCACAGGTTTGTATTAATGTTTTGAGTAGCAGCAAATGGTGATAAAAAATAAAACTATTTTCTAGTCTCTCGGAAAGACGACGCACTTATTCTTGAACAGAAATACTTTGTTAAAAATCTCGAGGACCCTAAAAGAAATATTTTGGACTGCTGACACATTTAAAGAATACACAGTACGATTTCAATCGAATGTAACGTTTGCTAAAACTGTTTTCCATTACTACCGAGGTATTTTATTCATAATACTCGTAATTTTTATCATATTTCCAACTATCAGTCATCAAATGGTAATTCCTGCCTGGCTTCCGTTTGATAAAGCCTTACTGCAGACGAGCTGGCCGCATTTATTAGGAGTGAATATTCTACAGATTCTAACAATATGCAATGTTGGCTACTTTGGTTTGATACACTTCGATTCCCTAAGTGGATTCCTATTCGTCACTGTTATCTCACAATTCAAACTTCTTCAAAGTGCACTTCAACGTATAAATGATATTGAATCAAATTTCAGTAAGCAAGATATTGTACGATATGTACGTTATCATAAAGTACTTTTGGGGTAAGAATTTTAATATCGTTATTTATTATGTTCTCATGACTTTCACAAATGTTTCTGCTTAGATTTGTCGAAGACCTAGCGACTTTGTTGAAATTTCCAATACTGGTTCAACTTAGTTGTAGCCTGCTTGCTATGTGTACCTCAACTTACTTGGTTACTAATAGGTATCTTTTCATATTATTACAAGAAAATGACTATAATACACAAGTGATTATTAGCTAATCCTAACACGTACAAGAGTATACACTTTTACTATTAACTGTTATTACTTACGAGATTAGTTCAATGGTTTATTTCAGTTCCGATTTCACCGATACCGCCATGTTCCTCGCTTATGCCTTCGGCAGTTGCTTTCAAATATTCTTGCTCTGCCTTGCCGCTCAAATTTTGCAACATGAGGTAAGTAAAGTGATAAAAATTAAAATAAATTCAAATTGTCAGATCCATCTACTCCACGCGCCACCATTTTGAATTTTGGGCAACGTTGCCAACTTAAGGGATTTCTCCTAACCTATTGAGTAAATTCTTATAAAATTAATTTCTGAATAAGAAATTATTTGAGATTCTCAATCCCAACCCCGATCTTCATATAATTATAATTTTTACAAGGAATTCAATACAATTTTGTAGTGATGTCAGGTTTTTTCTTTTTAATTTTGCATCATTTTTTTTGTTTTTAAATTTTACGAATTGTAAAAACGAATTGTAATATAAGATCAGAATAAATAGAACAATACGAAAATTACATTAACAAAACATAAAAATATATTTCAGCGTTTTTGACGGCTTTTTTGTTGGGCTGAAAAAGCCACGGCCAGTTAAAAAAAAATTAGTTGGCTAAATCCCATCACTAAAGTTTTATCATCTTTCGATTGGGTTTGCATTGTAAGCCTAATAACTTGTGGAAGTCCGAACCCGAACTTCGGTTCCACATTTAAATACGGGCCTGGAATGCGTTGGTAAATGTTTACGCTGTAATATAATATCAAAGTAATGGAATTTTTATTACATTACAGTCGATATAATGGAGTAAATTTCGATTACGAACGCACTGTTATAATATGACTTTAATCTTTAATGTATATTACATTACTAACCTTAAACGTCCACGTCCAGTAGGAATACGTAATTATCGCCCATCTTAGCAGCTAGTCACCTTATATATCCCACAATTAACACTTCACTTCACCACAAGTCAGGAATAATTGCAAAACCACTTTCTTTTCGGTTTTCAATCATATTTTAGATTAGTTATCTGCCGATAATTCAGATTTCATCATTACTCACAACTGCGCAAACTCGGTAAATATTACCACGGTAAGAAATGTAATACTTTAGTAATTTCACAGTAAGATTTACGAACGTTGTAATAAATACAGGGGAAGCAATTCTTATTTTAGGAATGCTGAAATTATAACAGAGTTACAAAATATTTACTCCTTAACAATTTATGAACGCACCCCTGATATTCTCCTCTTAGAACATGGTTGCCGCTGACAGAGATCATAGGCGGCGTAGACAAGTTTGCGTTCTCATTATATTCCGTGGTTTTAGGTTTTACATTACGCTTTTATTATTTATTATTTAGAAATATGATACGTTGCAGAGTGGCTTGGTAGCTGAAGCAATTTACTTCTCCGATTGGTACAAGAGGTACGATAAGTACTTCTGGAACTCCGCGCAGTTCATAATAATGCGTTCAGAAAAAACATGCGTCCTAACAATTTGGTTGGTGAAGTTAGATCTGCAATTATTCATACAGGTAGGTATAAAAAAATAATTTTGGCGAGGTAGATTTAAAAATCCATCCTGTAGGTTATTCACCGAAACAAGTCACTGTAATAGTACAGGAAATAATGAATATCATTTTCTTTCAGATATGTCAGCTGTCATTCTCGATGTACACGTTATTGCAGAACACTAATGACCGCAAAATGAATTAACTATTTAAACCTCACTTTCCTGTTCACTTTTGTACGCAATTAAAACTAGTACACTGTTTAATGTGCATGTGAAACTACAAAGTGATCAAATATAACTGTTTGAGTTGTCAATACCATTGCAATACAATCACGAACATTTTCTTATTCGTATACATATATGAGTATGAGTTACTAGTTTCTTATGTATTTTACTTATACTACCACATGATATCAATTTCTAGATTCGATGATACAATTTATTTATTAGAATAAAATCTTTGCAAATTTAAAATTGGTATATGCGTTTTGTGCGCATGCTCTGTAGTTATTACGTCCTCCATTCTACCCCGCGGTTGAGAATGATTGTGTGTGAAGATTTATAAGTGAGTTTTCGCCGGTTTGTGGAAACCTGGACCGTCCAAAAGGTAAAGAAAACATAAGCGTGTTGTTAATTAATGTTAATTATGGTACTGTTTTTAATGAAAACGTCGTTGGCGTAAATGCAAAACTTTCAACGGTTTTATCACTTCCCTTTTGTTTATTGCCTATGCCAACTTAAAACAAACATTATTTTGTCTTTTATGTATTGCCACAATTAGGAATTGTTTTTCCCTTGTCTTAGTTTCCGGGTGACGGTTGTGCATCATTAAGTAGAGGTTATGTACAAAATATACGAAGGAAAATGAGTAAATCATAAGTGTTATTGTAAGTATAAACAAACATAGATCAAAGTGTAACCGCCTACAGTTTTAAAGCACAAAATTTTTAGGCAAATAGTTTTTAAAAAATGGAAGCCGCCGGCGATGATAATGAGATTACAAGTTCAACTCAAGATATTGAAATAAACAGTCCGGTGTCGAATTCTCCGAAAGAAAATCAAGTTGAGGAAAGTGCAAAAAAGGCTGACGAACACAGTGAACATAATGACAGTGTGGATGCAAGTAATGTCCAAAATGCTGAAGACAATAACGAAGATCAAATGGACGTGACTGAGTCTCCTCCTGAACCAACTACTAATGTAGAATCACAAGATACTTCTAGTGGAAATAGCGCAGCTGATGTTTCAACTGATTCTCATGCTCCAGATGATAACCCTACCTTGAATGATAACGAGCCAGACTCTACTAATGTGGATTCTGACAAAGATGATCAATCATTGCCTGAATCTAGTACAGAGCCTAATAAAGAAGGAAGTACTGAAGATATAGAGTCTAACAAAGAAGGGAGTAGTCCTGAATATGTAGAGACTAACAAAGAAGGGAGTCCTGAATATGTAGATTCTAATAAAGAAGGAAATCCTGAATATATAGAGTCTAATAAAGAAAGGAGTTTTGAAAATGTAGAGTCTAATGAAGAAGGGAGTCCTGAAAATGCAGAGTCTAATAAAGAGGGAAGCCCTGAAAATACAGAAGCTAATAAAGAAGGAAGTCCTGAAAATATAGAAACGAATAAAGAAGGAGGTTCTGAAAATGCAGAATCTAATACAGAAGCAGATACTGAAAATATTGAGTCTAATAAAGAAGGAAGTCCTGAAAATGTAGAATCTATTAATGAAAATGCAGAATCTAATACTGGAGGTCCTGAAAATATAGAGTCTAATAAAGGAGGCAGTCCTGAAAATATAGAATCTAATAAAGAAAGTAGCTCTGAAAATGCAGAGTCTAATAAAGAAGGAGGTACTGAAAATTTAGAGTCCAATAAAGAAGGAAATACTGAAAATCTAGATCTTAATAAAGAAGGAAGCGTTGAAAACGATTCAGCCAGTCAGGATTTCACCACAGAAGAAGATCCTGTTTTTGTTCATGTCAACACAGAAAAGGATGACAATGACAAATCTGTATCGACTTCAGAGCAAGGTTAGTTTGTGTAATTTTAATTCAATCATAAGTTTCCAGATAACATTTTTATTTAAGATGAGCCTGACGTAGACCCCATTGGTTCATCTGATTGGGTTCAGAACAATGAGAATGAAGCACGGACGGAGGAAGACCACGATGAGTGCATTATTCCTGATACTAATCGCGTTTTAACACAGGTATGTTCTAATCTAGCTGTTAAATATGTTATGTAATGAATATGTAGGAAGAAAAAGATGCCGCTACAAACATTAGAGATCCTACAGATTTAGAACAGCCCTCATCAAATTCAGAAATAGAATTGCCACTTGAAAGTGAAAACCCTGAATGGAAGGGAAAACACATTGTCAATATTTGCACAACCGAAGTTTGCAAAAAGTGTATGATGTGTGGCAAAGTAAGTTGTATATTTTTGATTTAGTGTTTGTATTTTTGATTTGTCACATTTAATGTAGGAAATGACTACGAAGTACACTTGTACTTTAAATAGGAAACAAACGTTTATATGTTCCGAAGGCTGTCTTAAACAACTGAAGGAACAAAACCCTGGAAATGTTATCATACGGGATTTGCGAGTAAAAAATTTTACACCTCAGGAAGTTGATAATTTAATGCCGTCTGGGGGAATTGATTCAAGGCATTGTATGGATTGCGGCATGATCATCAGAATTAAAGAGAATTTGTTGTCGTGGGAAACTCAGGATTTTTGTTCAGAAGGATGTTTAAGTACGTAGCTATAACATGGGTGATATTTTTGTATTAAATTGATTTTGTTTCATCATTTCATAGCAAAATATCAGAAAAGAATCGGGTCGTATTGTTCAAACTGTAATTTCGAAGTGTCGGATAATTTTCTTGGAAAATATTGCGTTCGTTTTGGATATAATATTCGTCAGTTTTGTAGCAGTAATTGTCTGGAGGAATACAAAAAGGGTCTGAAAGTCTGCTCTTACTGCCAGGAAGATATGTCTGGAAACACGTGCGGTTTCCTTGCTTCCATTGGAGATAAAGGTTTATTCAAAGATTTTTGTTCTGCACAGTGCATGGAAAAATATAATTCGATCAGCAAGCATCGCAAAGGCAATAAACCCAGCAGCGAGTGTTGTGTTTGTCATAAAGTGAAGCCCATGGAGATCGAATTTGAATTTAAAAATAAAATGAACACGTTCTGCAGTGACCCTTGCTTTGTTGCTTTTAAATTTGTTAATAATGTGGTTCCAGATAAGTGTGATATGTGTTCGAAATTCGTGTTGAAGTCGGTTTTAGCCCAGAATTCAATGTTTTACGATGGTAATTTGCGAAGCTTCTGTACAAAAACCTGTCAAAATATTTACATAACGACTCACCGGAAAATCGTTTCATGTTGTTGGTGTAAAGTTAAAAAGTATAATTTTGATATGATACAGAAATGTTCCACCTCGGGGCAAGTTTTAATGATGTGTTCGTTAAATTGTTTGAATTTATTTTTGGTATCCATAAGTGTTGCAAAAACAAAAAAAAGATGCGATAATTGTAATAAGCATTGCAGAGGTCAGTATCACATGACCTTGCCTGATTCGACTAAGAAACATTTTTGCTCATATCCATGCGTGCAAGCTTACCAAACCAAATATTCTGTAACAAGTGTGCAAGTAACGCATGTTGATGGTGGGCAGATTAATACTGTTTCGTCTGCTCCGAAACGTATCACAAGGAAGAGCCTGACGAAAACAGGGCCCAGGAAACAAATTATTCCCGATGTTCCTGGTCCTTTACCAATTATAACCAGCGTCCGTTCTTTGGCCCCCACTAAAAGTCCTGTAACAAATGGTGGCACACCAGCAAGATCATTAAGATCAAAAAATACAGTTTCAACTACACGGACAGCGTCACCAACAGTAGCTGAACCGCCAACAGCTCCTCCAATTAAAAAAATCATTCTCGTTAGACCACCAGACTTGCCATCTCAAAGAAATATTGCTACTTTGGTGAAACCCATTACGTTAGAAGTAGGTGTCGGTTTTAAACCGATTTGTTTCGACAAGGCAGTTCAGACAGGTAAATCGAAGATGAAGTTTGACTCATGTTTTAAATTGGCTTTTATTTTAGACAATTTAAAGGATAGTTTGGTTGTCGTACCCATTCCAGTTCCAATCTACGTACCATCACCTGCCCATATGTACTCTCTTCCATTTCCAATACCAATTCCCTTCCCCCTGCCAATTCCTGTACCAATTTTTATTCCAACTACAAAAAATACTTCCAGTGGCATCCTAAAAGAAATTAAGGTAAACAAGAAACAACGTTTTCTTTTATTGTTTGTTAAACGAATTAAATTTACAGAAAATTCAAGTTCGGACCCCAACCGATCCGTACGAAGCCGATTTACTAATGATGGCTGAGTTAGTAGCGGTAGCTGGGGATAAAAAAGAAGAACGAGAGGAAAGTGAAAGCGATGCAGCAGATGACGATGCTGGAGGTACATTTATTTAATTTTCATCTATTTCATCCCTGCTGTTATTTATGAAATTGTAGATGAAGGAACGTTCAGTCCGGAACCCCAAGATGCAAGCAACACGTTTGGAGAGGACATGCTTCAGATGGCGTTGAAGATGGCTACTGACTTTGATGAACCAGCAGTTGACCTTGAAGGAGCATTGACGGCTAGTACCATAACTGCGAGCCAAGGAAACGAAACACATCGTAATACTTGTTTAATTTATTCTCCACTTCGCTTTTATTGAGTGTATTTTCAGCGAGCACCGAAGAACAGATCGATGATCCTCCCCCAGTTCAGCCAGCTGAGAGACCTCCATTTCGGGGTCGGAAAAGAGGAAGACCGGCTCGTCATGGTGGAAGAGGTCGAGGTCGTGGCCGACCTCCAAATAATCCTGTCGAAGTACCAATGCTGGCAGCCCCTGAACCTCCACCACCACCTGAACCAGTTGAAAAACCCGATGCCAACATGTGCTTAAAGGTAAAAGTAGTACATTTTTATTTAATTCGGATTAATGGTTTTAACAGTGTTCCTGAACAAAAAACTTAAACAATTTATTATATTTAAACGAACAGGTTTGTTATTCATTTTAATTTTTTATAATTTTTCTATTAAGACTGGTGAAATTTAAAATAAATAAATACATCAGTAATATTTAGTGTGACTGTTATTTCTCTTTTGAAATTAGGAAGTATTACAAAATTGTTTAAACCCTTTAAAAAATTTCTTGACGCCTTTAGTGTAGGCTACTGTACGTACTGCAGTGTTCATTGGTTTGCCTATACCAAGGTTTTTTAATTCCTAAAAAATCTAATGTTTTTATTTTCAGACAAACAGACAGCTTATTAAAATGAATTGTTTGTAATTTTTAAAGGTATATCAACAATTTTCCATTTATACATGTGGAAATTTAAAAATAAACTCAATTACTAATTTTGTACGTCTATTATGTTTTTGTTCTGAAATCAAGAAGAATTTTTATAAACATGTAATATTTACGAAAGTGCGTAATCTACGTCAGATGTGAAAGTTTGTTGGTTTTTTTTTGACAAGTTTTAATTAAAATAAAAAGGAATGAATGTTAATTCTGGCTGAATAAGTCTGATTGTTAAAATTTTATCACAGTACACATTCGGAGTGAACGCATGGAAACAGTGGGTCACAACGAAGAATGCCGAATTGGAAAAGACGTCTCGAAGAGTGAAGCTTTTTAAAACGGAGATTCTGCAATTAACTTCCGATGAATTAAATTATTCATTGTGTTTATTCGTGAAAGAAGTTCGCAAACCTAATGGAGCTGAATATGCCCCCGATACAATTTATTATTTGTGCCTGGGTATAATAACAAAAAACTTCGAATTAAAAAAAATAAATCATTAACCACCCCTTTGGTTTGTAGGCATTCAACAATACTTGTTTGAAAATGGACGCATCGATAATATTTTTTGTGATTCATACTACGAGAAGTTTACTGATTGCCTGGATGAAGTATGTAGGAAATTTTCTTCTTTGTACAACGATTCACGTAAGGATTTATTCTACTTCACCACCAACTACATTCTTTATTTATTTAATTTTTTTAATAGAATACATTGTCACCCGTGTCGAAGAAGAACACTTATGGGAAAGCAAGCAACTAGGGGCACACTCCCCCCATGTTTTACTAAGTACTTTAATGTTTTTCAATACTAAACATTTTAATTTAACGGTACGTACATTGAATGACAGTAACTAGATTATTAATCGTTTTTTTTTCGTCGTAGAATGTAGAAGAACACATGCAGCTTTCATTCTCGCACATCATGAAGCACTGGAAACGAGTACCCAATCAACCTGGAGGTCAAAAAACTGCTAGCTCAAGGAACATTTTATTACGTTTCTATCCACCACAATCAGCAATTGGTATTAATTTTTTTTTTTTTAAGTTGGGGAATGTCTTGATAAAAATGTAGTAGGAACCCTGTTGTAAAGTTCACGATTTTAGTTAATGCTGCTTACACCTAGAATTGGGTTTTGGTGACTTAAATTAGTAAGCACAAATGTGTTTTCTGAAATTAAAAAAATTGGAAAATTGTTTTAGACATTTAAAGAATGTGTAATTATTTATATATGTTTTTTTTTTTTTAAGAGGGTAATCTACGTAAAAAGAAAGTCTATGAACAACAAGAGAACGAAGAGAATCCCCTGCGTTGTCCGGTGAAGCTTTACGAATTTTATTTGTCTAAATGTCCAGAGAGTGTAAAAACTCGCAATGACGTGTTTTATTTGCTACCTGAGAGATCATGTGTTCCTGATAGCCCCGTGTGGTACTCGACGATGGCTCTAGGCAAGGAAGCCCTAGAAAAAATGCTGCATCGCGTGAAGATGGTCAAAGAAATTAACGTAGCTTTACTCGCGTCTTAATTTTACCCCGCGTTTAATTGTTTCTTGTTTTTAGTTAAATAATTTTCAGTGTATCGATAATTAATAAGCACAAATAAATCTTTTTTATAGAAACTTCTTTATTTCAATCAAGTCCAATCCAATAAATAAATTAGATTTAAAGAATTAATCAATTGCTTAATTAATTCATTTTATTATTCATAGCTGCGTTTATTATATTTTCTTTTTTAGTGCTGGCGTAGATGATTTCCTCTGTTTCATCGGGGATTAGGTTTTTCTTCAAGACTTTGTCGTCAACTGGTGTAAGGCTGGTGCTTTTGGCTAACTTGGATGTGGAGTCTGACGACACCTAAAAATATTTTAGTAATGCACCGTTTCTGTCTACTTCTACTTGCAGTGGCGCACCCAGTATAACACAAGCCACCAGCTTTAATATTATTACCTTGATGCTATTGTTCCTACTTAAATAACCGGTGGAATTTTTTAGATGTGGATTTGAGTTTCTGGAGTGGCTCATTTCAGTGGCCGATTTAAGCAAGTCCACTTTTGAAGCGCTCCCCCGAGACTGCTTAAACATCCCCACGTTGTAGCTCCCTCTTCTTATGCTGTTACTTCGTGCACGTTTGATTATTTCATGGTCCCCTTTCGTCCACCTACCCAATGATGTTAGCGAGCCAATTTGATTGTACTCGATCATAAGACTCAGCCTCTCCATGCTGACCATCGTTGATTGATCTTTGTATTTCGGTTCCAACAGGTCCTTCAACTTCTCCGACTCTACGTTCTCTAAAAGCTTAAATTTATTATGCGAGTTCGGATATGAATGATTGCTGCATACCTAATCCATCTTCGTCTTCTAGGCTTTTAATTTCGTATTTCCTCAACCAAAAGAAGTGAATGGCTGAATATCCTGAACCTGCGACTATAGCTGCCAAACCCATCAAGCGAAAAGCCTGACGGATTCCTACTTTGCCTATTAAGATACCCCCAATGAAACTTCCACTGCCTCGACCTGCATGTAAAAAATAAAGTGCCTTTGTAATTGGGGGCGTTGCATGTTACCTATACTGAAGTGGGCCATTCCTGTAACTCCAATTAACGTAGCTAGTAAATTTTTGGGGGCCAAGAAAGTGCAGTACGTAGCGGCTGCCACCCACATGAGATGCACCGACAACGACTCCATTGCTTCAAATGGAAAACACCACCATGCATTTCTAAGTCATAAGAAAGTTGTTTATTTATTTATTTTATTTTTTTTAATTTACTTGCTTACTCGATGAACGAATATCCCATTAACCTTCCAGCATGTGCAAAGAAAGCAATGACTATGATATTAACGTGGCCAATTTTCTTAGTGATTTTTTCAGCCCCGTAGAGAAAAGGCATCGAGCTAATAGTTCCTACGGTGACAGTAATTCCAAGCAGGGCATTCGGTGCCCCCAAATCTTTCAAGTAGAAGAACAAGAAGCTTTCGATGAACCCCCACAGGTTTCCGAGGAAATACAAGAATATTATAAAAATGACGACGTTTGGTATTTTGAAGATGTTAACCAAATCTCTGAATAAATTATCTGCCGGCAACTTAGTACCTAAGGGCATGAGGAAGACGGTCAAAGCTGCGATGATCAGTAGGATGTCGTAGGTGTAAAATGCAGCCGAGTAATCCGTATAGCCTAAATTTCTGCTGTTATAATCTATGAACGTCCCGGTGATGGGGGAGAATAAGGCCATCCCCAAGCTCGAAAATATTTTTTCCCTTCCGAAATCCCCACCGTACTTTTCAATCATCGTAAGAGCAATCGGATCCATGATAGTTACCCCGGCTGTCATCATAATGCAAGCGATGAACCTGATGGAAAAATATTTCCAGAAGGTTCTATCATCGGATTCCTTGAAGTCCGGGGGACAAATTTCAGGCCCCCCTCTTCTGAAATTGCATCGGTGCAGCATGCAGTCGTGGCTCTTCGCTTCTAACAATTGTGCCATTGTAAAATTCGTGTTTAAAACGATGCCACCGCATCTCACGTCGTTTTCTTCTAATTCAGTTACATTCACTCCTTCTCTTTTTAGTAAATTAGGGCTGAAGCGTTTCTTGAAGTCGGTTACCGAGTCATCGTCATTATTCGATTCCATTTCAATACCCAATTGCTCTACGGCATCTCCTAAATCCGGATGAATGTCCAGTACGTACAGCGTTGGACTGTCTAGAAATTTCTTCCTTTTTCTATTAGAAAAAAAAAAAAATTACTTTCAATATTGAAACTGAAACATGATTTAGTTTTACTTCATTTATTTATTTTTTCTTAAATAATTTACGCTTTTAATTTATTATTATTATTATTATTCTCTTAGGACAGTCTTTAAAGACGGATTTCCTGCAAAGCTCATGTGTATAATGAAAGTATACGTTACGAAAGCTTTTGATTGCATATAATCTTAAAAAAATCTGTTTGGTTTCGATTTGAATCCATTACAACTAACGGAAATTTTAAAATTTAAAATTCGCGGGTAATTCTGCGCATGTGTATCTGAGCAACTGTTTTGGTAGGTGGCGCTTCACCTCCATCTTTGCTTACGTGTCGCCGGCCATTTTCGTTTCCACGGTGGTCCGAGTGCTCCTCAAGCAGAAACGGTAAGATTTATTTAATTAAATGTTGCAAATTATTCTGTTATTATGTCGCATGCCCCTCGCTGGATTGTTTGAACTGTTTGAAATCAGTTCACGCACGGTAATAATGCAAGAACGAAAAAGAAATGTGTCGGTTTCCGTTAGCGTTATTGCGCGTCAAGGTCATATCGATTTTTTTGTTTGCAGGAATGAATGCAATTTGTTTAAAATAAATAGAGCGCCGCAAGAAAGTTTTGTTTGTTAAGTTTCTGACAATAACGCAGTAATTTTGTGGTGAAAAGAAAAAAAATAGTGCCTGGGTATATCAGCGGCGCCAAAACAATGGATTTATTGACAGGTACTCAAACTAATACGCCCTGTAACATCGTTGCCTCATCGTCTTAGTAATAGGAGGACATAACTAGGTACTTTCTTACGTAAAAGTAAATGTGTAATGGTGTTTTGATTTGAAATTGGATTGGAATACTTTGAAACGCACTGTTTTACACCATTCTTTAATAAATCTAAATAAGATAGCCAAAGACTTGTTATGCAAATGACGTCGTTAGTATGTACATATTTACCTTGAAAGTGCTTTGGTTTTGTTGGGGAAACTTTCGCTTTCTTCCATTTCCATGAAAAAAGACCGTCGCTTTCCTAAATCGTCGTCTGTTTTTTTAAGAAGGCAATGGGTAATGCAGTTGTCGAGGACGACGGTAATATTTGCCTCTTCAGGGCATTCCCTGCTGGGACAGGGACTCCACCATACCTCAACTGAGGTGTTCCTCGTAGGGTGCCTCATTACGTAAGCGTTTGGCATGACTCCTGGTGTCTCTTGATGGGGTATCAGCAACAAAGAGTGGTGCAAAGCGGCGTTTAAAATAAAAGTGATTATTACGATGGGTTTGTACTTTCCGAATTTGTCTACTAGGAACCCAGTTACTGGTGGTGCTAAGAATGTTGTAAATGGAAGAGCCAAGTAAACCAATGCGATTTCTTCTATTGTTAATCCAATACTCTGCATGTGGACCGTTAAGTAAGGCAAAAGAGACGATGTGGCTGAAATTAAGAAAGCAAATTGCAAACGTAATTGTGTTTTTAATACCATACCTCCATATAGAAAAAACAGCGATAATTTCAACATGATCAGATTTTTGTTTATTCCTATGTAGATCATTTTCCTTTCGGCGCTGTTGCCGTCCATTGTTGAAGCGTCGGTCATTTCTGCAAGTCCCCGCAGAATATTAAACAATAACGCAATATTATTTTCAACGTATATATATAATTTTTTCGAAATTTCTACACGTATGTTATTTGCACTGCGCAGATAATGTCTGGAAAAACATATTTGCTCATGTCACATTCGTTTCTTTTAATTTTATTGCTAGTAAATCACGCCGTTCCTCTTCTGTGCCATTTTTTCTATTGACACATTTTTTTTCTTGTTACTATATTTCTATAAAAAGAATTTGTTACAACATGGAAATGCACACAAAACCTTGTTCTATTAATAATATTTTCTTAATAATGTAGTTTTTTCTTTTTACACCTAATTAATGTAATAATTT
This sequence comes from Prosopocoilus inquinatus, assembly GCA_036172665.1. Classification (NCBI taxonomy): domain Eukaryota; kingdom Metazoa; phylum Arthropoda; class Insecta; order Coleoptera; family Lucanidae; genus Prosopocoilus; species Prosopocoilus inquinatus. The sequence continues at coordinate 16,861,304 of CM069880.1, read as the reverse complement.
CATTATTATTATTTCTTTCAAGCTTCTTAAGAAGTAACCCGTTGTGTGTATTCCTATATAGCTTTCTAAGGGCGGTGATAATTACGCGGCAGTACATTTTTTTGACGAACTTCATCTTAGCCCCCTGGTGATTTCACGAAGAGCAACAAAGAGCATGCGACTCGAAATAAATTAAAAAGAGAAAGCATGTTAAACGTGACTGGTACTTACGCACAATGCAGTGGGGATTATGTGTGAACAGCAAACACTGCAGGTGTGTGTGCATAGCAATCAGAGGATTGCAATATTTTTAAAAGCGCAGCAACATAGAATTTCACACTATGTAATTTAATTTCAGCAGACATTTTATATCTTAGCTCCGATTTCATAATCGAATTAAAGAAGACTTTAACATTAAAGTCACGCTTTGAATAAGAAACCACTGCTACTCTTTCCTGTCTACGGGATCAAAGCGCGGTAAAAACCTTTCAGACCGTCATCTCTTGGCCAAAAACAGAAACTCTTAATGGAATCGGGAATATTTCACCGCTGACGTTCTCATCAAAAGCGCTTTTTTTTTATAACTTATTATAATTAAGGATTTTTCAAAATGTTAAGTAGAATGATGAACATATAAAATAGCGACATCTTACTATCGCTTTTTGACCTAACATTGCAGTAGGATAGACAAATTGAAGCGGGATTTGCCCCATGCAAGGCGGCCATGCTTGCTGTCAAAGAATAATACACAAAGGAAGTTTGTTCTTGTCCGATGAAAATAGTAAGTACAAAGTTTTTTTAATCTCAAACCGGCCAGAAAAATGAAGGGAACGTTTTTCTGTCCGGTTTGAGATTAAAAAAACTTTGTACTTAGAATAATACAGATCTTATTTAATCGATTTGATTCTGAACGAACCCCTACGGTTTATCGACCTTTGGGGGACAATATCGATCCTGTTGGGAACCCCTGATTTAAGGCATTGTCATATGAGAGTTTTGTATTCGAATTTATTTCTGAAAATAAAATGAATTATTTTGTTGTGAGCGGTTTAAAAACGATATTGTTTTTATTTTTGCAGGTGTGTGATTAGGACTTAACAGTTTGGGTTTTTTTTTTGAAGGGGTGACAGTATTGTATCCGCATTCACCTGCGCCCTGGCGGCAAAATGGCAGTGAGGTATTTGTTTTGATTACCTACCGGGGTGAGAACATCGGATTATGACTCAATGTGTTCATGATTTGACTCAATTCTTGTGATAACTAGTAGTGTATTAGATAACTTCGGCGAATTTACAGCGATTGAATTTCGTAGATTATTTCTTTGAGGAGAATTGTGCGTTGGTAGTGGGGTGAGATGTCGCAGAAACCGAAAACTCCGCGAGGAAAACGCGGAACGTACACCCGCGTTATCAGCAGAACCACCAGCGAAAGCTTACGCCTTGTAGAGCCGGAAAAAATCGTTGGTAACAATAACGAACCTCAAACGCCGGCCAATTTAACTTTACCACCGCCTCAGAAGCCGGCCAGTTCTTTCGTAGTCACTAGTGTTGTACACAGTCGAGCAGACGGTGGTACGGATTCCCCGGAAGATGAGTCCCGTTCAGATGACATTTCTCGCGTGACCGACTTAGAAACACCAAGTTGTTCTGAGGAGACCTATTCTAAAGAAGTAGATGAAGAAGGAGCCAGCGTGTCATTCACGGAAAGTGCTCAGCCCCCAGTGCCTTCGGAAGGTCACACAGTTGTTACAGTTCCTTCCGTACTACATAGTACCCACGTAGAGTCAACTGCGACCTCCCCCATGGATATGCAATCGATTTCTGCTATGCCTAATCAACAGATTCAGAGCCCCGAGCAAGAAAAACCAGTCACAACTTACGCTAAAGATGTGTTCATTGCAAAGTGTAATAGATGTATAGGCAGATTCCAAGTAGTGAAAGTAGAAAGCATTGTGCCATTTCATAGGGGACGTTGGACCTGTCACGATTACCTCGACAATAGCAAACACGCACCCGAAGACGGTTGGGTGTTTTACAAAGAACGATTCGTTAAGAAAAGTGAACTGGCCGAGATAAAAATTCTAGAAGAGCAAAACATATCTACAGTAATTACTACGACAGTAACTACCATTACAGCTCCACATGCGCAAGAAGTATGTCAGTTCAAGACTTACAGTACAAACATTCCTGATATTTCTTGCGCTCCCGTGCAAAGCAACGTGCAGCAGCTAGCGGGCTACGCTACTAATCAAACGCAACCGGCGCAAGCTTTGGAGTATACAGTTTCCGGCCAAGCGATGACAAGCAACCAATCCTTGCAGTATCAACCATCCGACCAAAAATACTTTCCTATAGCTACCACAATTCAACAGCAAATATTTGCTAACCAATCAGCAATAACTAGTCCGTCGATTGAGAATGCTTCAAAGATTTGTTTTCATCCTCAAACCATCTTACCATACGTCAGCCAACCAGATTATTACGGCGGTGTACCATTTCCCTCTCAACCTTTCACTTCCGCCCACACAACAAATATCAACAGCTCATTAGACGATGCAAAAAACCAACAAATGTATCTTCAGGGCCGGAACGTGTTCGTTAATCAGCAGCAGCAACCCTTGATGACATCTAAAATTGCAACTAACGGAAATTATTCCGCACCAGTTCAAGGTCACTACCAAATTGCTCCTCCGAATCAAATATTCATGAGTCAGTCAGAGCCCCCCTCTGCACAAGGTCCTTCCGCCCCCATGAATCCGTTTATATTCCCGCAAGTTCCCAGCCAGAATTTCACTCAACTTCCAAACCCCAATGTTCATACGCAGCCCACATATTTAGATTCGGTTCAAAACGCAAGGATGATTCCTACCGAACAATATTTTCCTGGTAATAACACTATTTCATATCAACAAAATATTCTGCAGAATACTCCAGTGTATCAATCAACTGTAATGACTACGTTAACCCTGACTTCAAGTCAAGCGCAACCCGGACAAGGACAACATTATGTTAGTACTGTTGCGTCAGTGCGTGCTTCCCCTCCAGTATACCAAACTGCTGGTGGTGTAAATACAGTGCAGGGATCTGAAAGATGTAGTCAGATGTTGCCTGTATATCAGAATCACAATACCACTACAGAGACTCAGACTGTACACGTACCGCTTCAAAACGCTATGAACAACCAGATTTCTGCTTCGAATATTAAACCAGTGCCAATGCAGTTCGTTGGTTTGCAGGAAAACATGGGCCAACAAGTTCAAGGGAGTGTCATTCAAACTCCCCCACAGACACCGACGACTTTCTCTGTGCAAACAGTACAGCACAGCATGCCGTTGCAAAACTTGCACGTTCAAGCTTCCATAATGAACACACCGCCTCAAACTCCGATCTTGGATCAGCCGATTTTACAAAGCAGTACCGATTTACCTTCGCAACATTTAGCTTCGATACCCGCGTCTGGAGATAGTATTTGGGTTCATCCGTTTTCTAGCACCCCTTGCATTTTATCCAACATGTGCTATCAGCTCTTGCCGGTTGTGGCTTATGCACCGGTGATAAACAGCCAGCTTCAACGTCAGCGTTATAACAGTACACCTACTTTGAGTTATTCTTGGCCTTCCAGTCCTACTTGCTGTACGCGAGAGAATGAAAACGTAGTGGAGTTCAGTGACAGTGAAACTAACGAAATATTAGCCCATGTTGCTGATTATTTAGATAAAGAGAAACAGAATCAGAGAGGGGGCAACATTGAACACGGAGAAATCTCTGACCTCACCCCGGTAGATAATGAAGATAACGAGCAATACATAGTTGTGGTAAAGAAAGATAAAACCTCACCTTTACCCACCAAAGAAACTGTTGCACCTCCTGATCCAACAAAAGACAGCGTGTTAGCAACCCCCCTAAATAACGAAACCCCTAAGAGTGAACCAAAGATTAATGTTAATAACGAAACAGCCAAAAGTGATAATGAGAGTTTAAGTTTAGTTACGACGACTGAAAATGTGATAACTGCGAAGCCTCTCGTTTCTTCTGAAGATAACGCTGATGAAGTTGAAGAAAATTCAGTAATCGTAGAGAGTATTATCGGTGGTATTATTGATAGTTTTACTCAAGATGATGCATTAAACGCTGATACTATTTTTTCCAAGACGAGCGATTCAGTTGATAGTGAAGAATCAGACACTGTGAGATTTTGTTTGGATAATATTTTTCAAAAGACGATGGAATTTGTCGAGAAGAAATTAGAAAAGACGTTGTCCAAAGAAAAACAAAGGAAATACTTGAAGGGGCCTGCCGTTAGCACTCTGATTGACAGCGAAACGGGCAGAGTTATTATAATAGGTGATAAGAAATCTAAAACTTACGTTCCCCCATTTTCAAGTTCAAGTGCCCCTGATTCAGATTACATAAAAAGTATGACTTTCATAAATAAAAGTTATTCCGAGGAGCTTCAAGTGAGTGAATCTGCGTCCTCTGAAGATTTTGCCGATACTTCCATTACAATGGCCAGCCAGCCGGACTGGACGTTTTCAAGCGAGGCAGCCGAAGCTGATAGAACTATAGACAGTAATGAGTTAAGTGAACTTCCATCCCCCGAAGATAACTTACATAAATCATCGTTGGAAATACTCATTTCTGAAGAAAGCCAAGAGAGGATTCTGCAAAGCTGTGAAGACGTGCTCTTTTCTGAGCACTTGGAGGTTGCCAGCGATTCTTGCGATTCACAATCTGACAATACTGTAATATTCAGAGCTAAATTACCTCTGGATTCAAGCTTGAACGACGCAGAAGAATGTGATCAATCAGATTCAAACGATTTAATCACCGAAGAAATTACTGAAGACGTAAGTTTCAGTTTTAACATCAAATTTTCTTATATCGCACATTCTTTATTTTTTTTTTTAGGTGAGTCTCGACGATCCACTTACGCCTACTCAGCCTGAATCCAGTCGATTTATAATTTCTTTGATGAGTGACGACAGCGATAGCTTTTATTTAAGCTCTCCTGAGGCAGCTGTAAGCCCACAAACTTCTAGTCACCACTCAGTTGCTTGCTCTTGCTTGGAGGAAATTCATCGGTAAGTAATTTATAGGTTAGTATTTATTAATAATAATTTTTTAAATTTAAATAAGTAAAAAAAGACAATTTGAAGTTCAAGCGGAGACGCCAACCTTTTTAGTTTGATGGCTGGAATATAGGTGGCTAGTGTAACGGAAATCGGCGCGGCGTATGTTTACGTGTACAGATTTATGCGGGTAGAGGGCGCTAGGTGGAAATGATCCCATTATTTTTTTAAAATTATTTTCATAATAAATAATTATGTAAATGTTTAGCTAAAGTATTTTGTTATTAGCGTTTATTTACATAGAAAGTAATTGTTTCTTGCTTTGATACATTTTTTTTTTTTTTTTTAATTGAACAGCAAATTTCTTGTTTCGATGCAATTCTGTAACGTGTCTTCTTTGAATTTAAATCAGAAATAAGTCGATGGTGTTTTTAAAGGGGGGGGGGGGCGAAAATCAAAATAATGTCAGCGTATTTATTATAAGAGACCTTACAAAACGAAAGTGGTGCAATGTTACTTTTCATTATTATTATTATTCTATTGAATAACATTTTAACATAGACAAGTTAACATTTATGAACGTTCGCGAATGCCAACCGGTCACTTATTCGCTGATATTGACCCAGATCATTTTCATCAGGTGCGCAAAAACGAATGTTAACACTAAAAAAAAAAAGAAAAAAAAAATTAGGAACATACGTTAACAACAGAACATTTGAATTTATTTCATTCAATATTAATAATATTAAAATCTTATAAATACATATTAAAATAAAACTACAGACAAAGGGTCTAGCAAAAAATAACTTGGATTAGAACTTATTGTAATCAATGATTGTTAATCTGGCCGATAAGATATCTTATAACAGCGTGGAAAATTTTTAGCGCTAATAAATTACAAGATAAATCAACTTTAATTCGCGGTGTATGAAGTTAATCTCGCAGACAAATTAACTCAAAAGACCAACTCATTCCCAGCATGTTTTAATAATAATAATAATAATTTTCGGACGTCATTTACTTACTCCAGTTTAAATAAATCAATAATCGAAAATATTTATCGTAAAAAGGCGATAATCTAATTATTGTAAATCCGGTGACGCACTTCGACTTCGACTTACGACTAGTTAAATTAAATATTTTCTCAATTAACCACCAACAACAACCATCTTGCCTTACTCGTTGCTTTTTTTAGTGACGATTCTAAATGAATCATTAGTAACAAATTATTTTTAGAGGAAACGGTTGCGTCATTTATTACGTGCGGTGTACAGTCATAAAATTTTATATAAATTGTGTATGTACTGCAATTCTAAAATTAGGCAAAATTTATTAATTTTTTTCTTTCATAATATGTATAAAAATAGATGTCGTGTGACACCTTGCAAGATTTGTTTTAGAATCCCTTGTGCAAAGTCCCTCTCACTTTGTGTATACTTACAAGATTTAATAATTTTTTTTAATTAAATCTTGCTTGGTGTCGTAGCGGCCTAAATAAAATAAAACGTTAATATCCAGGTAGGTATTTATTGATTTAAAAACATCGGACGTGCAGAAATAATCGTGACATAATGCAGTGTGATATGTTCCTATCAGTTTCCTATTTTAACATCGTTCACCACGTACTTGGCTTATCGCGTTTGTTATAAAAAAAAAAAAAAATAGTTCACGTGATTCGTTAATGTTGACATTGGAAGCGTCACACAGTCTGCCAAGTTTTCAGCAGTTCTGCGTACTGATTTTGAAACCTTTTTATTTTTAAACTCCACCACAACTCGCAGTTTGCCTCACCTCACACAACAAACAGAATGTCCTTTTCCACTCTATCGTACCTATTTTATAAAATTTATTTTTTTGGAAATTTAAAACATCCCAAATTTTATTTATTTAAATATTTGGTTATTTGTTTTGAGGTGATGGTGGTGTGTCATATCATAATGTGAGAGAAATCAACCAAATTAAGAGTGCCTTCCACTTTTTTTTCTTTTTTTCTTTTTGATAATGTGCCTTTTTTTTAATTCTGAAGCTTCATTGCATTTCATTTTGACAATAAGAAAAAAATATCTGTCACATTTGCATCAAAAGTCACACTGACACAGAACATAATGAATATTTTTTGAAATGAACTGTAGATTTTGGTTGTGAAATTTTTAAATAAATCTCATGGTTTTGTTAGGAGGGAAAATATTACAAGGAAATGTGAAGGTTATCGCAGACGCAAAAATTATACTAATAATTTGTTTGCAATTATTAAGTTCAAGTTCAAAGTATAACCTTGCCAGCAGTTCGATACAGATTGAACCGGCCAGTTAAATAATTTATCGAAAATGTTTTCAAACAACAGTCTTCTTGCATTTAGCTTGCTGCATATAATAATAATTAAATAAAGAAGACACTCGATTTAATTATTAATTAATTATTAAATATCCAAAGGGTGTTTAAAATATTTGTTTTCAGAATGCCAATTCTGCTCAGCTTTATGTATAATGAATTAAAAAAAAATGATTTTGTTCTGATTGTGATTTGTGTTATTGGTTGTTTTTAATTAACTCGAAACGAAACAAACAAAATTGTTTGTATATATTTATCGTCCATTGTAATTGTAGCTCTCAAGTCACGAGTATTTTAAGTGATGATGATATCAGATAAATGCTTTCACTTTTAAAAATAAAGCCGGAGTATTGTCGCGGAGGTAGATGGTAACCGTGAGATCTCCGGATAATCTACGAAAGTTTCCTTGGAATTCGATAAGATAGCTCGAAATGGCCTAAGGAAGTATCTCTTTGCGATACCTACGTGTATTTTTAGCTTTGAGCTTTGATAAATGGTAATTGATGCGTTCGGTTTAGCGTTTCAGGCATTTAAATAAATAACAATTAAATGTCACACGGAACACACGTGACGGAGTAACTCTAAACGTTGTTCTTATGTTACTCGTTTGATAACGCAGGGGAATTTTGAAGTGGGTGTCTCCATTGAAAATGAATTATTAAATCGATTTTCCATTGTAATTTTAATATTTTGTTGCCGAAGCAATTAAATATTAAGGAAGTGTGAGCGCAAACGCCACTGGTGTGGATGCGCCGGAGTATTTTCGCGCTGCTACGGAAAATTCGATCAATATAACAGACGCTTTCCACACAGTGTTAGGGTTGTCATTTTAGTCTGGAGAAAACTCGTGTGATTCGACATGGTACAGTGAAACCCTGAGAGGATGGCTACAGCCCAGCGGCCGCCGGTTTTTAGCCCGCCGCAGGGGCCATTGCCCAATTTTGCGTTGCCCCCAATTTCAAATCTCGAACTCAACGACACTGCATTATTTGCGGTCTACTGCTTCATCAGAAACTTTGTCGGGTAAGCCGAATATATTGTTAAAATAAAACAAAATTTTCACACCTTTTCACACTGAAAGTTTTTACCCAAATCAAAACCTTTAAAAATTTTCACATCGAACAAACGTAAATTTTCTCCACTGAAAGTTTATCGTCAGTTAATTCAAAGTTTTCACACCAAACAGACAACATTTCACACTGAAAGTTTCAAATCTCCAAACACTTCTGCCATTAACGTATTCTTGAAGGAATTACTTTAGCTACACACCAAACAAACAAGATTTCACACTTTTCTCCGAATCAAAACTTCAAACTTGTTAACAATTTTCACACTATTTTACAATTAACAAGTTTTTGCAGGAATAATTACAGACTGATTTGTTTTGGCTACACACTAAACAAAATTTTAATACAGACTGATTTGTTTTGGCTACACACTAAACACAATTTCACACTGAAAGTTTCTTCTCAGTCAAAACTTCAATTCGTTAACAATTTTTTAACACTTCGACTAAGAATGTGGTATTCTTGAAGGAATTACTTTAGCTACGCACCAAACAAACAAGATTTCACACTTTTCTCCGAATCAAAACTTCAAACTTGTTAACAATTTTCACACTATTTTACAATTAACAAGTTTTTGCAGGAATAATTACAGACTGATTTGTTTTGGCTACACACTAAACAAAATTTCACACTGAAAGTTTCTTCTCAGTCAAAACTTCAATTCGTTAACAATTTTTTAACACTTGGACTAAGAATGTAGTATTCTGGAAAGAATTACTTTAGCTACGCACCAAACAAACAAGATTTCACACTTTTCTCCGAATCAAAACTTCAAACTTGTTAACAATTTTCACACTATTTTACAATTAACAAGTTTTTGCAGGAATAATTACAGACTGATTTGTTTTGGCTACACACCAAACAAAATGTCATACTGAAAGTTTTTTCTCAGTCAAAACTTCAATTCGTTAACAATTTTTTAACACTTCTACGAAGAATGTAGTATTCTTGAAGGAATTGCTTTAGCTACACACCAAACAAACAAGATTTCACACTTTTCTCCGAATCAAAACTTCAAACTTGTTAACAATTTTCACACTATTTTACAATTAACAAGTTTTTGCAGGAATAATTACAGACTGATTTGTTTTGGCTACACACCAAACAAAATTTCACACTGAAAGTTTCTTCTCAGTCAAAACTTCAATTCGTTAACAATTTTTTAACACTTCGACTAAGAATGTGGTATTCTTGAAGGAATTACTTTAGCTACGCACCAAACAAACAAGATTTCACACTTTTCTCCGAATCAAAACTTCAAACTTGTTAACAATTTTCACACTATTTTACAATTAACAAGTTTTTGCAGGAATAATTACAGACTGATTTGTTTTGGCTACACACCAAACAAACAAAATTTCACACTGAAAGTTTCTTCCAAATCAAATCCTTACAATTTATGATTTTGAAGGATTTACAGAAGAATTTGTTTTGCATGCGTTAAAAGCAAACAACAAAAACAAACAAACAAACAAACAAATAAATAAATAAAGAAGGACTGCTACCTTTTTTTTTCACCTAATTAAAATCAATGACAATTATTAGTCTGTAATTAAAATATCTATCTTCCAGAAGAATATAATGAACACCAAAAAAGAAAAAGAAAAAATAATAGACGGTAGAGCTAGGTTGCCTTCATTGGCGTGCGTGTAATTAGACCCTGACCTCATAAATCAGTAATCACCGCCGTATTTTTGGGGTAGCTCGTATAATAAAGGGTGAAATGCAAATTTTTATTTTTTTAGTTCAGTGTTACGTTAAGGTAGCTTCAGACGACTACTTCATTTCACACGAAAATATTTTTTGGTCATTCAATTACTACTTCCTAGAAAACGTATCCAAAAAAATGTAAATTTTACTAATAATACGAGTAGATGAAACCACCGGGAAAATCGGGAAATGTTTACTCACAATGTCAGGGAAATGTCAGCGAATTTGCTTGTTTTAATAAAGTTAGTATTTGGAAAATGGAAAATTGTTTTAAATATTTACAAAATTAGGAAAAGTGCATAATTTAAATTAAGTGTATTGTTAAAAAGTTTACCACGTTTTAAATAAGCAACCGTATAAGCGGCTGTGTACAGTAGGTTACCTATATTCAGACTTCTTGTTTTTTGATAAATCTTTATTTTTTAACGAACAGGCAGGTTTTTAAAAATAACTGCTTATAATTTGTAAAGGGAATTCAACAATTTTCTCCAGCATAAACGTGACAATAAATAAATTAAATAAAATACTAATTAATTAATTGGGAAAGTTGCCATAACCGCAGTGAATAGTGTAAGGCTTTTAATTAAAAGTCAGGGAAGCTTCAGTGAAAATAAAGGGGGAGCCCTGAATCATTAAAAAGGTATTTAAAAAGAAATCAAAAGTGAAACCCTGCTTGAACTTTTGTCAGAATTTGATTAAGTTATTTTAAATAAAACAGCGACATCTTACGATCGCTTTTTGACCTGACATTGCAGTAGGATAGACAAATTGAAGCGGGATTTGCTTCTAATAATGCAAGGCGGCCATGCTTGCTGTCAAAACATAATGAAAGATTTAGAAAAAAATTGTGCAAATCGTTTTTGATTGCAGTGAAAACCTCGAGCAGCCTCTGTACAACTGTTTCAGCCCTGCTTGGGGCTTCTTCTATCCTACTGCAATGTCAGGTCAAAAAGCGATCGTAAGATGTCGCTATTTTATCTGTTCATCACTCTCTTACATCGCAATTGCGAATGAATTGGGCAAGTCGTTTTTGTTTGCAGTGGGAATGTCGAGCTACGTCTCTGCTGAAGAAGCCCCAAGCAGGGCTGCTCGAGGTTTTCACTGCAATCAAAAACGATTTGCACAAAATTTTTCTAAATTATTTTAATTTAAACGATACCGTTTGTTTGTAATTTATATTCCATTGTATTTTATCTTGTTTTCCTTGTGTTTTGATCGTGTCACGTGGCATTCAAACTTTTTAATCTGCTTTGGGTCAAAAATTGAAGAGGAGAAAACAACTGTAAGAAAAAAGAATGTTTGGTGAGAAATTTGTTTTTAAAAATGGCGTGCGAATTTGTTTTGTTTTGAATTGAATTCTTTTGAGAAAAGTAATGGATGTTGACCCATGAAATGATAGTGGGTTGGAATTTTTGTGTGTGACGAATTGACTTCGTTTTGGCAAAATTTCATAGCAAAGTAGAAGTTATTTGTCGTGTTCAAAAGAAGAAATGTATGCGTGGAATTAGTCAGAGTTACCTACCAGGGAGAAAGTTAAATTTAATTGGCATTTATGTTTTTGGCAGTTTTCCTAAAGACGGTTTCAGGATAGAAACATTGGACTTTGGAAATTTGAGGTTTTTGGTTTGGTGCAGTTGGTTGTAATTATTTCAGATGCAACTGAGTCTCATGTAATAACGAGAAATTGCACTTTGTTTCTTGATAAGAAAACCGCGAGTTAAATCTCGCGGCGCATGTGCGGGATATTTTGTAAAATGGTCAAGTTGGTGACAAATATGAACAGGAGTACAGTCGCAAATTGTGCACGCTCGCGTTGTGGTTCTACTCTAGTAGTTTTGCCAACTTATTAAATAATCAGATAGAATGAAGGCCGACGTGACGACCACAACCGTCGAGTTTACTAACAAGGATAACAATTTATTATCATCCGAAGTACTCAGGAAGATCGTCATAAAATATATAGATTTTTTCCCGAAGTAAGTGCATTTTCTTACATATTTTATTTTCACACATGTTACCTAGCTCATTAGCACAACAAATAAACGACGTGCGCGCGCGCGCGCCTTATTCTCTCAAATTATATTAACAATACAAACTATAGATTCAAAATAAATACCACCTCCACACAAATATATTTACTTAAGCCTCGAAGCTACTTGATTTTATACTTACTTTAAGGTTTCACATTTTATTTTGAACACATTCACAATCAGTCAAATTTGACTGATAGTAAAAAATTATATTAATTATAAAAACAATACAATACAGTTTTCTAGATATTAATTAATTTTTTTTTTATTTCAGCGTCACAACCTGCGCCAGTTCCGTGATTGACCATAAAATTGAACAGGCAATGGTAAGTTAATTTCAATTTTACTCAAAAGTTGTATTGCAGAAATCTGTATTGGGTGTAATAAGTTGTATTGTTTTTTTTTTTTGTTTTTTCTTTTTAGGATTTGGTGAAAACCCATTTAATGAATAGTATGCGGGCAGAAGTAGAAAGTTTAAAGGCACGTATCGCTGAGTTGATGGAACGCATACATCAGTTGGAATTGGAGAATGATTTTTTAAAAGCGAATGCAAGCCCGGAAGTGTTGAACGCATTAAATAATGGGGCAGCATCACGGATTCAAGATACTGTCCTCTCGTATGACTTTATGACCCCCACCACTACTCAGTCTGCCACAAACTAAATATCACCTTTATCTGAAGAATCAGAATCAGAAATTTGTTTAAATTTTTTCGTAATTTTTGTTTTAAACTTGTTTGCAATTGAAAGGTTTCGGCTGTCGTCTTTGACTGATAACGATTGTGTACCTAAACAGTGAAATTTTTGTGCTGTGCGTAGAGTGAAACTGATTTGATTTATTTAAGAGGTTTTGAGAAATTTATTTATGTGTAAATAGTTTTTCACTCTACGAGAAACGTGCTTTGCGAAGTCGTCGGTAACGTTTTACTATAGTTAGAAGTATCAGACATATCGAAAGCGTAACGAAAAACATATTTATATAGAAGTTTTAGGGAAATTGGTGCTAACGGGATGTGATTATTTTTTCGTTTCTTAATAGGTAGGGGTTATTTATGTGAGTTTGTGATACAGTTAGTTCGATATGATCTGATACAGATTCGTTCCTTTTTTTATATTAGATCTGATCGTCCAGAATACCTTAAATAGAGTGTAAGGAAACAGTTCTTCTCGAAGATGCTTTAGTGTAGACATTACCTAATATGGCTGTGCTGAATTATTATTCTTATTATTATTACAGATGTAGTACGTACTCGGATTATACGTGTGATCACTAACATAGTCGTTTAATTTTGTCTACTAATGTGTTACGTAATTCAAAGATCGTTCCCAACACTGAGGAAGTAAAAGAATGTATTTTTTTACTGCACCTGACAATGCTTCAAATTCTTCAATAACTGTGTGGAACGTCTTTGCGTTATAGTATCCTCTATAGTATTATTTACTATAAATGTCAAGTACAGCTATTCTTTTTAATACTATAATAGTTTTTAACTTAAGAAGTGTTAATTTTTTTTTTTTTAATCTTTTATTTAATAACTGAAGAAGACATCATATATTTTCCACGCAATTCAAAACCAAAGAATGATGTCCTTTTCATAGTTACATTTCATCTTCTTGCATTCCATATTTTTATAATAAGTCATAAAAGAATTAACACTTCATATGTGGTCATTTCTTTTAGCACTAAGCTTGTCATGACATCCTTTTAGCACTTTTAACCATAATTTTGAACCAAGTACCAAGTACGGCTGTTGTGCTTTTTACTGCGGATTATTCAACGCTCTAAATTTTAATTTTTTTGTTCATTCATCCACCGACATTTCTCTGACTATGCTTCCATTAGAATATTGGCCGATTTCATTTAAATTAAACAACTCTGATAACAATAAACTCTATAGCATATCTAAATTTAGAAACGTTCTGTTAGTTACTATTTGTGTTAATATTGTTTTTGTTGTTGTTCGTTTTTGTTCTTAAAATGTTTAATTTTCTTTGTGTTCTTAGTGCCATCGAAACTGATGACAAATAAATAATTCAGTATTTATAGCTGCTTTCATTTCACCTCCCATATCTACAAAAAACCTTCATGACTAATTTCATTTGATTTTAATTGTGCGTCACTTCCCCTTATTGATATTACGCTGACCATACTACCATCTTTTCTTTAAGATAAACATTCATCCTGGAAAAAGTGTTAATGATGAAAAGAATTCACTGATAGAGACAGAATATTTTGCTATTGTTAATTCTTTAGATACATATTACGTTATGTACAACGAAATTAATTCATAAATTCCACAGTTTCGATTAATCTAGTTTATCGTAGTAACGAACAAATTACTTCAAATTACTATATTAAAGTATTTATACTGTTTTTGTATGTCAAAAATGATTTATTAATTGAGATTACTAAGTATATTATCAAGGATATTAAAATAAATAAGTAAACTAATTAGAACTAATTCATATTATGTTCACAACGACATTAATTGCTGTGCATAAGCATAATCAATTAGTTCCATGTTTAAGTATTATCCGTATTCTTATATTTTTTTACTTAAATGAAAGGATTCTTTTTTTATTTTGAATTAGTTATATTTATTTAACAGAATTAAAGTTTTGAAATGATAATTGCAGTACAACACAGTACAATCATGCTGGCGCCATCTACTAAGTTGATGCTGAAATAAATTATTAAACAACGGTCACGTTTGAGAAAATACCCGAGTTTTCTTTAATGCGGCTCCCATTCTATAATTTTGGACGCGTTCAGGTGACCGAGCGGCTGAATTGCTTCGACTCAGTGTAACTATTGAACGAATATTTTAAATTTCATCCGCTCACATCTTAACATTACGTTAAATTGCCGTTGACTTTCACCGTCTGTCGAGTAGCTATTCACTCGTTTAGCCACCTGAACGCGACCATACTTTCCTTAAATATATTATACCTATATATCTGTGAGTATTTTGTTAATTATTTGATAATTCCCTCTGCAAAGCAAATAATTCATAATTTTCCAGTACACCAGGTATCGCCACGTGTCGCAGAAACATTAAAATAAATCATTAATTTTATATTTATGTATTCGTGTGATTGATTTAGTTTGTTAGTTTCTGGCAGTCTGCATAAACAGTAACGTTCTAATTTTTACTTTGACTTTGAAACATCTTTAAAATAGTAACAAAATAATAAATTCGTTTCTGAAATTTCCAGTTTTTATTTGCAGATTATTTGTTAATAAAAACTATCAAACAATCAAACTGATATACTAAATTCTATTGTTGAAGCCAAAATTTCTTTTTATTTTTTAAATGCAATTTGAAACGGTTTTGGTGGCGCCATCTACAACGATCGCCAACCATTGGTGAAATTTGAATCTTGTTTGTATTTGTAACCAACTTCAGAGTGATTGTGTTGTGGAGGAGCAGTGGTTGGCGTCTCGGTGTTTTCGAATTGAGATTTCTAGGTAAGATTTAAGAATATTGTTTAAAAAATATGGAATTACATGTGTATCTATGTTGTAGCGAGCGTTATTACAAACGTGAAAAGTGAGACTCGCTTTCTATATTAACTTGGTGCAAATTTAGGTTATGGTACACATGTAAGCCATGAGGAACTTAGCGTTATATGATTTGACGCGACATGTTGCTTTTGGGGGTTTATCGGACACAAACATAACAGATGCCCTCGTCGTAAACGACATTCTTTATCTGGTAGTAGATAATTTGGTGTATCAAAGTGATTTGAATGGGCTTGTTCCTTTTTGTGTATCCACCGAGCATAAATGTTTGACTCGTATTTGCTTTATGATCTTTGAACAAAAATTGTGGTTTGGTACCGGGAAAGCTTTCGTTTATTACTGTCCGACTTCGAAAACTGTTGAAGTGATTGAGAGCCTCGAAGAATTTAGCGCAGCTTTATGGTCTCCATCCCAAGAAACGTTGGTCGTTGTGTCAAATGATGGTCAAGTTTTGGTGTATTCCATAGATAATGTTCTCAGGCAGCCGAAATGTTTAGGTTCTTGTCGCCTTTCTGATCCGATATCTATAATTTCAACAAATGTAGGATGGGGTTCCGTCAATACTCAGTTTCGCGGATCAGTAGGCAAATTATCTGCTTCTGCAAAGAAGATTGAAGGTAATCTGATATACATACGTATATCATGTTGCTGTAACTGTATTTATCTGTTTATATTTAGAGACAGTTAAAGAAATACATGATAAAATTCCAAGAATTGTCTGGCGCAGCGACCAAGAATATTTTCTTATCAATTACTGGACAGGGGGCAAACGCATGTTTAAAGTTTTTCAACTTCCTTGCGTTCCAGTTTATGTTTGTGAAGATACTGCGGGATTGCAAGCTCCCACTTCGTGGAGATGCACTGGGAATATGATTGCTTGCCCAGTTTACACTGATAAGTTAAGAATTATGATTTTTGAAAGGAATGGATTAACAAGACATAGCTTTGATTTGCATGATCAGGTAATATGATATGTTTACAAGTTTTCATAAAATGGAGATTTCCACCACTATTGTTTCTTCAGTGCTAATTCTCGATTTGTTTTTTTTTTTTTTTTGTTAGATTGAAGTAATAGATCTTGAATGGAATTCCACTGGAGAAATTTTAGCACTTCATCAGAAATCTGATGAACAATCATATCTCAGCCTGTATAAAATTAGTAATTACCACTGGTATTTAAAGCAGCGTTTAGATTTTGTCAAAGAGAACCCTTTGACTTCATTCAAATGGGCTGACCGCTCTGATAGCATTTTTGAACTGACAGTTTCTACAACGAAAGAAATTTTAGTTTATCAGTTTATTTATAAAGTTTATCGTTCTGTAAAGCCTGATTCGCATGGAACATGCGCTGTTGTTGATGGAAATAAGGTTTTGATGTATTATTTTGCTTACGCGGTGATGGCGCCGCCTGATGCTAATGAAATTATTGAATTGAAAAATCCTGTGTCTCACATTCTGTTTAACTCAGCGGAACATGAGATACTTATTATCGATTGCAAGTATCGTTGCTATTTGTTTAGCTTCGAGGATAAACAGTTTGTTAATAAAGAAGAAAATGATTTGCAAGTACCTACTGATTGCGGACAATATCCGCATTACTTGCACCATTTTTACTGGAAGACTGATGGAAATTTATATGGGGTTGGCGTGGGTGGTGATAATGAATTTAATTTATTCAAGTATGACTGTAATTTTAAATTATTAGACAAGGATTTGGTCCAGTCAAACATAAATCATTTGGAATTCTTAAATTACAGTAATTCTTTTCTGACGTTACGTGCTGGGGGAGAATTATTCTTGACTGATACACTTTTGACTAAAAGATTTTCTGCCAGTCCGATACTTCACCTTGAAACATACATATGCATTGGCAAGCTTATTTTATTCAGCCTTAATCTGGCAAATCAGTTTTATATTGATGATTTGTGTGTAGCTGAGGATGTTACTTCATTTCTAACATACTCAGATTACCTGTATGTTACAACTCAAGATTACTTGTATTGTATGAGGCTAACAATGAAAGAAATAGAAACCGTCTTGTGTTCAGGATTAACTGAAAATTGTTATGTGAGAAAAATGGAAAAAGGCGCTGTTCTAATATCTGGTTTTCCGAAAAGTACCGGAGTTATTCTGCAAATGCCCAGAGGCAATCTTGAAGTGAATTCTTGCCGAATTGCTGCTATTGATAAATTAGATGCCTTGTTGCATCAAGGCATGTGGATGGAAAGTTGCGAATTGATACGTACAGAAAGACTAAACACCAATTTATTAGTTGATTTAAATCCGCAGAGATTTTTTCAGCAAATATCCGAATTCTTGACACGTGTGAATTCAAGTAATTTCCTTACAACTTTCCTACTAGAGTTGACTGATGAAAATGTCTTGGATACTATATACAAGACCTGCAATTTTGAGTTTTCTCACAACATAACGGATAAGAAGAAGGCCGTTTGCCGAGCCATTGTTTCATGTATCAATGAAGTTGATAACATAGCACTTATTAGAGTGGTTGTGATTGCTTGTGTTAATATAGATGGCATTGACCATGCCATGGAATACCTCAGGGAAATTCACTACGCCGATCGTGAAGCAAACACTCAGGCTGTTTTGAAGGGTTTAGACTGTCTGAGATTATATTTTTCCTATGAAGAGATGTGTACTTCGGCATTATCAACATATGATACAGATTTTGCTCTGTTTGTCTATTTACAATCATCGATGGATCCTAAAGTGTTTAAACCTATGATTGATGAGTTTAATGCGTGTGAGAATGAACATCTCAGACGATTTAAAATAAACGACTACTTGGGATTACACCGTGATGCAATGATATATTTAGCTAGAGATGTAAGTCATAGATACCTCCGTGGTGAGAATTACAACGCGATCGATGTAAATCCTCTCATACAGTATGCGACGAAGTATAATCTTCTAGCAGATTTATACGATACGTGCGCTGCAACTGGTTTGTTTTATACGGAAGTTTCTTTAGCGTACGCTGCCTACTTAGGCTCGCAGCAATTGCACAAAGAAGCTGCCATAGTTTATGCTTGTGCTAAATTCAACGAGGAAGCTTTACAACAATATAAACTGTGCAATCAGTGGAAGGAAGCTATGATTGTATTAGAAAAAGTTAATCTAAATGAAACCAAGAAACTCGTACACGTTTCTGAAATAGCTAAAGGATTAGAAAGTTGTGATAATTACAGAGATGCGAGTTTCTTATACGAAGTCTACCTTAGAGACTGCGAATTGGCAGTGACAGTGCTAATTAAAGGAAAGTTGTTCAGCGAAGCCGTGAGGGTGGCACAGAAATTTGAACGCATAGATCTGATTGGTATGTTCCTTTTTTTTTTACTTGCATTTTTTAATATTTAGACCATGTTTCTATTTCTAGATACTATTATACAACCGACATTCAAGGAGTTTGTGGAGAATGTGTTTAAAAAATTGGATTCGTCCTATGCTAGCTTTAATAAACACAAATCCAGGCTTAAGATTGTAAGGCAGAAGAAAATTGAATGGTTCCTTGCTGAAGGAAACCCAGACGAGTTAGATGATGTTGATAACACCGGTTATCAATCATCATCTGCAAGCGTTTCTAGTAGAACGACAAGATCTGTCAGGTAAAGTATTTTTTGTTTCCCGGCGGGGGAATTCTGAAATATGCGATGGTTTAGATCTCGATCTAGTACTTCCACAAGAAGTCGTCGCAGAGAAGAATTGAAGAAGCGAGACACTCGTGAAGGTGGTTATTACGAAGACATTGCACTGATGAGGACCCTACATCAGCTAATCACTGAAATTTTTGACATGGGGCCTGAAGTGGGAGATCTATGCCACTTGTTGTTACTGCTTAAAATACCAAAGACGGCTAAGAATTTGCAAAACTCGTTGGAGAACGTGCAGTCAGATATGATAAAAAGCTTGCCGGAAATTTGGCCTGCGAATTTAAACTCATTTAAAGCAACAGCCACTCCCGAATTGCTAGCTCTGAGAGAGAACCTCGAGTTCCTAGGTAAAACAACTACTTTTTTTTCTTGCTTTAAACATGTAAAGAGGAAAAAAAAATTGAAGTCGACTCTTGTATGATGAAAATCGTAAATACATGGTTTTTAAAAGCACTCAACGTTTCACTCCTGACGAAGCTATCAGTGGTTAGTGTGAAACGTTGAGAGCTATTTCCAATTAGAAATTTAAAAACCATAAAAAAAAATGTTCCAGAGCTGTCGTTTCGCTGCCCCCCAGAAGTGCCGCATAAACCATGGAAAGTCAACCTCAAGTAGATGAATTTAAATGATTTATTGATGTAAATATGTAAGTAGGATAATCCTAGTGATTTTTGTTTTGTTTGATTTTTGTATTTATTATCCAATAGTTTATTAAAAAAAAAGTAGCTTTTGTATTACCGCAGTTGAAAGAAGTTTTTTTTGTTATTGATTTTTTTTTTTTTTTTTAAATAAAATTTTTCGAGTACGAAGTCTTTTTTTGGATTGAGCGGAAGAGAGGCGATGGAAATTGAAAGGCGTAGCTCTAAGAAACTAGTTGTTTATTCGTTGGTAACATCAGTAGGGTAACATGAAAATGCATTGGAAAATATATAACGTTAATTAAGTAATATCAACATGCTAACTATGCAGATATATTATGTATAATACATGGTATATTATATATGCTTATAAAACTTGTGAAATTGCAGAAAACACTAACAGTTTTAACAATTTGGACCTCTCAATATATTTTATAATGCGTAAGGTGCACCATTACACTATCACACCAGTATATCGACTGATTTATTTAATAATAACTAATATACAATAAGTAGAAACGAAAAGTCTGGGAAGTACTGCGCGTGATTAATAAATGAAACGATGTTTGTTAAGGATGAGTTTCACTAATGATCATAAATGCAATTCACTTATTAACTATATAAACGTTCTATATAAAATTGTTAATAATGTCAATCACAAGTATAGTACAGTGATTCTAAGTTGCCAGTCCATCGTACACTTTAACTTCACACGGCTTCAATCATCTTGCGCTTTCTTCTCCTCCATACAAAATCAAAAATACTATGTACTTGGAATTACTATAGTCATAAATAATTTTATTTTATTATTGGAACACAGAGTATGGGTGATGATTATTCATTTTAACATTCTACAAGTTTGCAGCACGTGTTTGTTCTAATACAATAACAATAACTAATGTTAAGTATGTTTATAAATAAAATTGTATGATTGAGTCACAGGAAATTGATTAATAAAGGCATGTAGGGCATAGATGGGGGTTCCAATTTTACTTTTTTAATTGTTTTTTTCAACTTGCCCATATTTCCTATCGATTGTAAATTGTTATAACAAAGAAATGGTGACTCTGACGCTTTTAGAATGTGCTCTAAAAACTAAAAATTTTATTTGTATTTACATACGACAAGAAGAAATTAGAATTAGAGTGTGTGTTCCACAAGAAACAAAGCAATTGTTTTCCTATATAGTAAAAAAAAAGTATCTAGGAAAACATTTGCTTGCAGAAAGTTCTTGCGAAGTATATTTATAGTACAGCCTTTTTTTTAATAGTCGGAAATGGAAAGGTGTGAGTTACTTGGTAATAGAAGTGCTAAAGCTAAATTAAGCATAGAGTGTTGAGGGTCTTTATGGACGAAGCGGAATTGAACCCTCCGTGTTTATTTCTACAGTTAAGAAGAACGGAACGAATAAATACAAAGAATGCACGTGGTAATTAATGACATCTAAAAAGTTCTGTCACGTATTTGGCTGGTCGTTGTTTCATGGTTTCCATAATAAATAAGATAGGAAAGTAATTACGTACTAATTTTTTTTTAAACCGATTTTCTTTCTTTTTTTTTTTTTGGTAGGTAGAAATATATTTTGATGATTAATTACGTTAATGTGTAGTTTAAGTGTGATTTATATGTGTTAATGTGAAAGTTTACTCATATAATACTGAGCTACAAATTGACGATACATGTAATAGTCGATGAACTAATGCCATGAATATGAATATAGTAATTCATCGGGTTTCTCGTTAGGCTGGTTAATTAGTACCTAATACGCTCTAGAATAATGGTGATTCGTTATAAACTAATTGAATTATTAATACTGCATATGATTAAGGCTCTAATAAGTCCAGGCATATTATTTAATTAATAGTGTGTATCGTAAATCAGGCCTTGTTAATAAAAGTCTATAAGGCAATTATTGTAGATACTTTTATGTTTTTTAATTCTAAATGTGTTTATTATAAGTTCGTAAAGTACTAGTCCGTTCAATGACACATAGTAGAAAACTTGTCCGTGTATAATTGCAACTATATTACGTCTCTCAATGCGAAATCAGCTTTGAGATGTCGTAGAGGCCGGAGGAGGCTTAGAAAGAGGCGGCAATGCGGGCCCCGGCCAGGGGCAACCAGGGGGAACACTTCTTGCCTGTTGAAGACCCGCTGCTGATTCAGGATGCAGAAAATTTCTTCTTTGGTCCATTTTTTCAGCCTGCCAAACATCCAACTTCATCTACACTTTCACTAAATACATCACCTCCGTACTTACATGTGCTTGCATTCTTGTACTTATTAGTTCTGGTAGAAGATCAAGCTGTTCTTGCAACGCAGCTAATTTATCTTCTATCGTCGTTAATCTATCTTCTAACGTGTCTTGTCTCGTACTCATATCCGAAACTATTTCATAGACCGTATTTTGGGTCTAAAATTATTAAAAAAAAAAAATCAATTACAATTATAGATGAAATCAAACAGTTCTATGTTGTTCAATTTAAACACTTAAATAATAAGGGTTTAATTCTTAATCATTTACAAATTGTACTTGCAGTTTAAAATTAACAAAAAATTGTAGGTACGTATTTATTTATAGTTCGAAATATAATGTCTTTTATTAATCAAAATTGTGAATAACTATCTGCGCTATTTGTATTCATCTAACATGAAAATAAAGTTATATTAAGAAATTTGGAAGGCATTTAATTTGTTGTAAAACAATATGATAGTGCAATTATATTAGCCGATTCCTCACCACAACGTACAGAAAGTGCATTTTAATTGAGCATGGCTGTACATATCATTTCTGTTCTTATAGTAAATAATTTTTTGGTATTGGCGATTCAAATTACTAATTTTTCCCGCCATCGGTAATCCTGGAAAAAGTTTTATGACGTACTAATAGCGTTTTTCGCTGGCTGCACCAGTGTGAACTGAGTGTATCTCTATCTCGTTTTATTACATAAAACTGAACCGCGATGGAGATACACTCAGTGCGCACTGAGTGCAAGAAAGTGCAACCAGTGGAAAACGCTATAAGTGAGGAAGCACTTGAGCAATGGGTCTGTCCGTTTGTTGCACTTTCACGCACTAGTGTACACCCGGACACTAGGTCTGTTCGTTTGTCACATGTTTCCTGCACTAGTTTGCACTCAAAAGTATTTTCATCTCGTATTAATGTATGAGGTTAGAACAAGACACCAGTAGTCCGCGTGTACTCTAGTGCAACAAACGTGTGTCAAACGAACAGACCTAATGTGAGTTTGTGCTTATATTTTCATTGTTTTTCCAACTATGGATTGGTGTTTTCAAGGTCAGTTCTAATATTTTTTAAAGATTTGTTGATCATCACTAAAATTTTATGTTCAAAATGTTGTTAATAACATTATTTGTAGCGGGAGAGGTTAGGTTTTTATTTTGAGAGATTCTGTGATGATTCCGTCAATTTTAATAATCGTATTTTTGTTATAATATTCGTAAAAATTAACTGTGTATTATTGCGAATACAAATTACTAAACAAAAATCATGCAATTCATTGCAACGAAAGAATTCCTCGCTTTTTTTGCGTCAGTATTATGATTCAAATATTTCCGCTAGAGGTCTGTCGTTTAGCTAGATTCGCCCATAGGATTTGTTTGAAATAATAATAATTCAAAATAAATAATAAATATTTCTTCTATCACTACAGTTGCTAGAATTGATTAAACAGGTTTATTATTACCTATCCGATTAAATATTAGTTATATAAGCGAGTGTGTTTGTATATATATATGTTCCTTAAGCCGGCAATACATGTTCCAATAATTTCACGTAAAAATTCGTGTAAACATGTGTGTATAAATTCATGAATTGTAATTCGCAATACACGTTTCAATTATATTAATAAAAAGATGTTCCGCTAAATAGTAATTTAGAATGTTAATGTTGGTGAAAATGGTAACTCATTAATGCTTCTAACTTCAAGTTATTTTCCTTGAATAGCTGGGAATGTTGGGTTATGTTATCAAGGGTATCATCCAAACGGAGAGCACTTGGTTATCAATGGGCGCGTTCAGCGGACGCTCAGCGGCTGAGTTGCTTACTCAGCAGTCGATTGTGATTGGCTATTACCGTAATGTGAGCCAATCACAAACGATTGCTGGGTAAGCAACTCAGCCGCTGAGCGTCTCTGAACGTGCCCAATGATTAAACTATCTTGAAGTTAAAATTATTTATAAACGTATACCCACATGAACTAGCTGAAGTCGTTCTCATTCATCTGAGTCAACAGCCAACAGCAACAATCAAAGTCACTAGAATTTACTAAAATTTCACGTCAAAAACCTTGAAAAATAGAACTTGCTCTATGTTGTCAATTTTACATGTATAAATTCATGTAATTCTTTTTTCTCGCTATACACGTTGAAAAATAGGCTTTGTCATAAATTACATGTAAATTTCATGCAATTTATGATCATGTATTGCCAGCTTTATGTTAATTATTTTGATGAGCAAATAATAAATTAATGGTGTATAGAGGAAGGCAACCCAATTAACACCATCCCTTTGTGTTACGTATTTTATGTTACGAGCTAGGAACACCAAATGCTGTTGATTGGATTGTCTTCTATATTCGATTAGAACTGAAGCTATATTAGTGTTTGCTGGATCCTATGAACTGATTACGTTTTAGCGGTTCGGTTAAATTCAATCATGATAAATGCAACTTACTTTAGCCATATCGGTTATGGTGTTTGCGTTGTCCATTAATTTTCGTTGGTCCATCTTAACTTTTCGTAATCTGAGAAAACGGTAAAAGAGTAAATAAAAAAAAATATATTTATACTGGGTGATTCAAAATAAGCATCCGAACCGTCAACCACAAGTAGTACAAGAAAACAAAAACTCTGTATGCATATAGGGGATCTAATATTCATAGTTTTTGAGAAAATTCAGATATAAATTGGTTCGTGGGCTCTAGTACAGTTGTATTGCGTCACAAGAGCAACGAACTCGCGTGGAATAGACCGAAACATTAGCGTTTACCTTGAAATGAAACTGTAAAACGTTTTTATTTATGGCTTCCTGCGGAAAAAAAATATATAATATACGACTTGTGTATGTATACGTAATAAATTAATGGTGATTTCCATTTTCATGGCTTCAAATGGGGTTAATTTTTGAAATGCCTTTTATAGATTTATTTTTTGCGATTTCGCACTAGCATGATCTTAGTGAATACGCTCCTAACGGGTCGGAGACTTATTCTGAATCACCCTGTGTGTAGGGGTGAAATGACTCACGCGTATATTGCGAGCAAGAATTTTCTTTGGTGAGTCCGCACCCTGCCAGGGTTGACTCTTTTCACTAGCCTTGTGTGTTTGTAAATAAGCCAAGTTTCCCTTAGAACATTGGCGGCGGCGTTCTTCAGCTGCAATCTTGGTGTTATCGATTATGTGCCTTTAGTGTCTTGCATTTACTCACCCTTTTTGTTAGCTGCGTGTCCATCATGAAATTATGCACATGCTTTTCAGCCCTCGTCAGCTCCAATTTTCTTGATACTACTGCTACTAATAATGCCGTACAACCCGCCCCCTAAAAATATGGTTTATAAAAGTTATGATGTGCGGCAAATTTTAATAATGTAATCTTTTTTTTTTTTTTTTTGATGTATTTTTAGTTAGGTGTGTACCATAATTCCTGTGCTAACTGCAATGCCCCTGCCACAATACGTATTAGGGACTATATCCCCAAATCCCACACTCAGGAAGGTAATTGCGATTAACCACATTGCATTTAGTAAGTTTGCGTGTTCTTCGTCATGAAACCTGTAACTGGGTTGCTAAGTTGCTTGTACAAGTATATCGATAGTCGTTCACTGACCTCTCACATTGCCGTAGCGTCCAACTAGCAATAATCCATAAGGAGACCATAAATACTAAAAGCACAGTTCCCGGGCAAATAGTCATCAGGGTCTTGAGCACGAAACGGGTGTTGAAATTGATGCGATTTAAAGCCCCTATACTACGCGAAGACGCGTCTGTGAACAATTTGCTGTGCAACAACATTACCCTACAGATTAAATACAATCGCAAAAACATCGGCAGCGACAAGGGCACATCGTAGGGAACGCATTTCGAACCTATACCTCCTCCTTTGTTCGCAAGTTTCGTCGTCCATACGAATCGGTAATGCCCCGGAATCGGGTGTACGGCACATATCAGAAGTTCCATAGATATTTGGCAGATTCTTTGCCACGTCATCGCTATTCGCCAATCGTCGGCACAATTGTCAATCATGAAAAGCTGTAAATAAGAAACCCAAGAAAATCAGTTAAAATCAAACTAAACACCCACCCCCTCCCCGAATTAATTCAAGGGACACGATCACAAATAATTTTCATTTTAATTACAACAAATTCATATAAATTTTCCCCGCTTTAATTCAGAGCGAAGAACCCCCCCAAAACGTTCCCCGTCGTCCCCCCTCTTCCCCCCCACGTTTCGTAATTTATATTTAATCCCGAAATCGATTCGCTTAAGTACGTAATACCATTTGTAATTTACAGCACCCTATATATACCCGAAGAATAAAGTTGGCGGCTCATATTTCGGTTTGTTATTATAACTTTTAGCCCCCGAGGGGAGGGGATTTTCAATTTTTTTTTTTTTTAATGCAAAATCATGAAAAAAAAGAGTTTTAAAGAAACCTTCTCCTCCTTCTCCTCCTCTCGGCGGTTTTAATTTTATTTCCTGCACCGAATGCACGACGCAGGCAGTGACCGGAGCTTTCTTTTATAGCTCCGGTGCTTAATACCCCCCCCCCCCCCCCCCGCCCATGCTTGCACTCGAAAAATTTAATGCTTGTTCTAAACAGCCCGGTTTCATTGAGAACGAAATAATTTTTTTTTTTTTTTGTTATTGCATCCACGATCGACTCGCTTATCTTTGCAAAAAAGAAATAACAATAACCGAAGCATTTAGGGCGTTATAAATTAGTAAACGTTTATCTTCATCCTTATCTTACGCACAGGTATCCAATTTGCCTTAACAATTTGAACAGAGGCGGGTGCCTGTGAAGCTGGCGTATCATTTCATGGAATCTCATAAGTTCTAGTGAGTTCTGGCTTTATTTTTAATAGTTCTATAGTTCCTGATAGATAAAATCGATAGTTCTGCTCGTTAAAGCGTAAAAAAGCCAAAGTGCAAAGTGAGACGTCAGGTTCACGCAGCGTCTCACTTTGTCCTACGCAAAATTAAAGGCCTTTTCTTATAGGAAATTAAAAGATCTGTAGTTCTACATGAGTTCTAGAAAGAGTTCTAGAGAAAAACATTGCTATTTCTTATTAGAAAACTTTAATAACACAATATGATTAGTTACGCAGATACAGATGAGACGCTGTCGAATATTCGACAGTTCTATGAGCTCTACAATTTTTTCCTGGTAGCTCAGAACGTATCCAAGGACTTTCTACAGAGTTCCGGCCACAAGTCTCATTAGATTATTTTTTGAGCAATTTTAAATCCTGGTAAATTCGAGTTATACACGTTATAACTAAGACGCTGTCGAATACACGACAGTTCTGTGAGCTCTGTATTTTTTTCCTTGTAGTTAGAAACATATTCAATGACTTTCCGCAGAGTTCCAGCCATAAACCTAAATAGAATATTATTTAGCAATTTTAAAATTCGGCTAAATTCGAATTATACACTTAATAAGCGAGACGCTGTCAAAAACACGTCAGTTCTGTGAGCTTTATAATTTTTCCCTTGTAGTTCGGAACGTATCCAACGACTTTCTGCAGAGTTCTACCCACAAGCTTCATTAGATTATTGTTTGAGCAATTTTAAATCCCTGAAATTGGAGTTATACAGGTTATAGCCGAGACGCTATCGAATATACGACAGTTATGTGAGCTCTATAATTTTTTCCTTGTAGTTCGGAACATATTCAACGACTTTCTGCAGAGTTCCGGCCACAAGCCTCATTAAATTGTTTTTTGAGCAAATTTAAATCTTGCGAAATTCGAGTTATACAGGTTATAACTGAGACGCTGTCAAATATACGTCAGTTCTGTGAGCTCTATAATTTTTTCCTTGTACTTAGAAACATATTCAATGACTTTCCGCAGAGTTCCAGTCATAAACCTAAGTAGATTTTTATTTAGCAATTTTAAACTCCACCAAATTCGAATTATACACTTAATAAGTGAGATGCTGTCGAAAACACGACATTTCTGTATAATTTTTCCCTTGTAGTTCGGAACGTATCCAACGACATCAGCATCATTAGATTATTGAATTTAGCGGAGTTTAAAATTGCTAAATAATAATCTACTCAGGTTTATGGTTAGAACTCGGCGGAAGGTCATTGAATATTTTCAGAACTACAAGGAAAAAAAAATATAGAACTTACAGAACTGTCGTATATTCGACAGCGTCTCAGTTATAACCTGTACATCCCGAATTTCAGCGATTTAAAATTGCTCAAACAATAATCTAATGATGCTTGTGGGTGGAACTCTGCAGAAAGTCGTTGGATACGTTCCGAACTACAAGGGAAAAATTATAAAGCTCACAGAACTGTCGTGTTTTCGACAGCGCCTCACTTATTAAGTGTATAATTCGAATTTGGCGGAGTTTAAAATTGCTAAATAATAATCTACTTAGGTTTATGACTGGAACTCTGCGGAAAGTCATTGAATATGTTTCTAAGTACAAGGAAAAAATTATAGAGCTCACAGAACTGTCGTGTATTCGACAGCGTCTTAGTTATAACGTGTATAACTCGAATTTACCAAGATTTAAAATTGCTCAAAAAATAATCTAATGAGACTTGTGGCCGGAACTCTGTAGAAAGTCCTTGGATACGTTCTGATCTACAAGGAAAAAATTGCAGAGCTCATAGAACTGTCGAATATTCGGCAGCGTCTCATCTGTATCTGCGTAACTAATCATATTGTGTTATTTATTTAAGTTTTCTAATAAGAAATAGCAATGTTTTTCTCTAGAACTCTTTCTAGAACCCATGCAGAACTATAGATCTTTTAATTTCCTATAAGAATAGGCCGTTAATTTTTCGTAGGACAAAGTGAGACGCTGCGTGAACCTGGCGTCTCAGTTTGCACTTTGGCTTTTTTTCGCTTTAATGAGCAGAACTATCGATTTTATCTATCAGGAACTATAGAACTATTAAAAATAAAGCCAGAACTCACGAGAACTTATGAGATTCCATGAAATGATACGCCAGCTTCACAGACATAATTCAATTCAAAAATCTACTACACCATATACAGTCAAATCAAAGAATGCATAGATGAGTTTGACACGCTTCTCTTTTTCATAACGTAACAAAAAATTCGAAGGCAGAAAATTGTTTGCATTGTATTATCGAAGGGATGAAATTTTTTGAAGGGAAGAAAAGTACGTAGGTATACAATACATACAGCGAAGCAAAAGTACTTCACGTCAGAAATGCCAATATTTCCGATGATAAGTGCGGTCATTTGTTAAGCTCGCTCGGAATAATAAAAAACGTCCCTTACTTTTGTCTGCGTCTGAGAGAGAGCACTTCAGCGAAAAGAAAACGATTTAATTTTAGATAAAGCTAACTACTTCGTAAGCTCTTACGTTCGATTTTATTATGCCGAGTTTACGGAATATGCATTTTAATTATCCTCAAGGAGGAATGATAATTGCATAAGAATATTAAAAACAATCTGTGCTTGAGCGCAACTTTTTTAATTAGAGCGCGAGAACAATGATAAACGCTTATTTTGTTTTCTGTTTTTTTTTTTTTAATTTTAATGTAGTGACTTACCTGTACTTCTAAAGCATGGTAGGCAACTATGAGGCCTAAAAGAATCACAGTCGAAACAGATATCAGAGTTTTGAGCGCAATTGAGTAAAATTCGTCCTAGAAAACAAGTGACATGTAAAAGCTCAGGCGCCAACACATGTGGAACTCTCACTTTTCGATAAACACCAGCACTTGACAGTTCGTTTTCGAGAACCATAACGATTATTCCGAACATCCCCATAACTAATGCGTAGTCACTGATTCTTTTCCGTTTTTCAAAAAGTGCCTTACGCCTTCCTAACCTGTATCCGACGTTAGGCTTGTGCTTTAGGCTTCCCGATGACGGTCCTTTATAAACGCCTCCACCAAGCTGTCGTTCCTCCATGTAGCGAGGATATTCCACGTGACCGACTAAAGCCACTCCGGAGTCTTCCGGTTGCATTCGTCCTCCGGCTGAATCCCTGCTGGAGTTCTTAACGGCCCCCGGAATGGAAAGTGTAGATACTGGTTTTCGCAACTGCAAGCATTCCTTATTAATTTCCAAAACACACACCCCCCCTCTCTCTTTAGCCAACAAAATTAAAATAGCTATTTTACATTTACTGGTTGAAACTACGGGCCTATTATTTCTAACTCAATTTGCTTGCGAAACTTACTTGTAGGTAACATCTATCTGAAAATTCGCACGGTATATTTCACGCAGAACGCAATTTGTTAATGTTTTAGAGAGCTTCTTTTGTTTCAGACGTGCAAAGTTTGCGCAAAAACGTGCACGCACGAAAGTGACTCGTAAATTTTAATACCCGGGGATCCCAACAAATGGAACATGAAAGTGTAACCGAACTTGACGTTCACATTATCATATAAATTGTTTATGCTTTAATAGCTTTCCCCCGTATTTCGTATTTCGAAACTTTTATGTGTGCCAAAATCAATTAAAAAAAAAAAAATAATAAAATAAAATTATACAGTACAAAACGAACTCGAAAAGTATTATGCTTTGCTTTCTTAAATTCTAAATCCGAAAAGCAATTTTGAATCCTGTAGATAATAATGCGAAATTTGTAAAATATCATGTACACTATACCATTTCAATTTTGGTGGATGCGGCGGTAATCCTTTTAATACAAAAATTAGATCAACGAATTTTAGTGGATACTAAAATTTGTTAGTTATTTATTTATGGTGAATGGATTTGTTTATTATTAACTCGTTGATGTGTGCGCTTTGATTTGTCTGAATCAAAAGAAGTTTCTCTCACAATCAGTGGCTGTCCTGGAATATATTTTTCAAATAGAAATTCCTGAGTATATTTACATAACGAAATTGATCATAAGCTGAATAAGCGATAAACGTACGTCTTTGCGGATAAGCTGAAAAATATCGTTGCCAGTAACAAATTTAGGCTGAGTAAAATTGAATTTAATTGTGTATAATCTATATACAGATTAAAGTTGCGTGCTTCTTTACATGTAGGTACCATAAAAGGTTTTTTCAAAACATTAAACCTGTATTCTTTTTCGAAACATAAAGTTATTATCACATCACGACATCACAACACATCAGTTGGTTGGTGGTCGGCGCATAGATAATGTAATGGAACTCGTGCAGAGCCGTAATCTGCGAATTGTTTTTGTGTACAAATCGTATTGTTTCAAGAGGCAATCTATCGATTAGAATTGATTTAATCAGTAGAGTAGGTACGTGTAAGTGGATTTAGTTTAATGATTAGTGCCTGTTTTAGAAGGGATTGGAAAATCCTTTCGTGCTGAAGTTTCCTTTGACTACAAAGGTGGTAAAAAAAAAAAACGAATGTATTTACTACGGCTCTGTTGATAAGAAACGTGTGAGTCAAGACATGTACCATGCTCATGCATGCTCGAACCAATATTTTTCATTCCAGGAAATCGTTGAACAGTTTCTAGACATGACGGTAAAGAAGCACGCACAGGAAGAAGCGGCTAATGTGAAAACGTGAGGCACTTAGTTAGCTACTACTGATCAAGTGCTTATTGAGTATTCCCTGTAATAAAAAAAAAAAAGATGATTTTGCCATTGCTTTCCTTTAAAGTCCATTCACCAATCAGTGCCACGAGGATGATTCCAGACAAATATATTGATCATGCATACGAAAACGTTTCTAACAACGAACATGAGAGACCTACCCTTTTGTAGAATTTAATTTAAAGGGCAAAATTCAAAAATTTTGCACTCGTCACTTGTGGTCTGACTTATTCCACATACATCGGGGTATACGAGAACGAGTAAATAACTCGTTTGAGTCATGGAATTAATAAACAAGTCAGAAAGTGGCTTGACGAAGTTTTCTTTTGATGTTTACTGCTCAAAAAGCGAGAGAACCTTTTTAAAAGTTCGCAAACGCCTGTCTGTCCATGTCAGGAGGTCCATGTTCCATTCACGTTCTGTTTATAAAAAAAAAAATCCTGAACTCGATTTACACGCAGCTATTAACCGCCCCCTCCACATTAAATCTTACTACAGAAACATTTTTTCATCTTTAATTTTATAAAGAAGACATATCGATTTTAATTTCATCCCTTTCGTTCCACTACAGTGTGAAAATTACAACCCCTTTTCACATACTTCGACATTAACAGTCTTATCTTGTGAATATATGCCCAGCAGTAAATCTATAAAAGGTAGTGGGATCTTTCTTGTAAATTTCAACACGTTTTACACACGTCCGAGCTAGTATCAGCTTTTATACTGTAGGGGTTTTCTTTAAGAAATACTTACAAAAGAGAAATTAAAATTTTATACTTATAAGCATACGCGAGGGTGCTGGAAATTAAAAAGTAAAAAAAGTAACCTTTAAATGAAATAATTAAAAAATACGGTGTGGACACTCCCTATTATTTTATGATAGAACTTTCTATAATGTAGATGCCTTTTCAATCATACGGGTAGTACACCCTGGCTCAAAAGTATCCGCAATGCAGAGGTTTTACTGTATATACATGGAGTTTCATCCTCTTCTGATTGAAATCAACAATTTAAATACTTAATAATTGAATTATAAAAAAGAGACTTCTTTTCCTGGACCAAATTTTGTACTGAATATATTCTATTTTAATTTAGTTAAATAACCTCAGTGTCCATTTAATTTATTTTGAAGTCTTTTGTAGTTGCTGCGTGGATGTCTAGAGCTTGCATGTAGGCATTTCTATTTTGATGCAGTTAAAATGGAATGGCGTGTTTTGGTTTATTTCGGTGCACTGATCTGGCGAGGAAAGTTTTTCAACTTGAATTTGCTGGAATAAAGGACCAATGACAAAATCTATAGTATGAAATGCAAATGTTTTTTTTTTTTTTTAGATAGAATTGCATGCGAGTGTGCTGTGTGCCTCTACGAAACTTGGGGGGGTATAGTTTTTTTTTTTTTTTTTGCCATAAAATAAGCGATGCTGTACAACTACGCTCGGTAAAAGTTTCGAAGAGGACTTAGCTATGTTCTACAGAGAATTGTTTATTGTGCTGGTGGCACTCAAAACTGCTTATTCACTAAACCTCGTATTTGTAAACTGTAATTGTAATTCCGGGGCGGTTTTAATTAAATTTTCATTCCCTCTTTGCTGTTGTTGCAAACAGGAGGAATTCGGGTATCTTGAACTCATCGATCGAAATCCTCAAAATCTCTAAACCCCGACCTTTTATTACACAATTCTATATTTTAAAAGCGCATCATAAAGCTTCGACAGAGGTTTCATCTTTATACATTATTCCACTGCCATAAACTTCGAGGAAATATGAATTTCCACGAAAATCCATTTTCCATATATATATATATACTGCTCAACAAATTAACTGGATCACTAAAACATTCACAATAAACTAGCTTGCGTTATGTACAAGATAACTTACATAAACGACGGTGGTAAATAAAGCATTTCCTAAACCACCAATTTATCTGCGCGGACTCGACAAATTTTACCTCTTTAATAACCCAAGTAACCAAAAATCCTTTATAAAGATTTACAACAATTTAATAAAGCTGCTTTTGTTACTTGGAAATCACTTTATAAGCAGAAACATCTTTTTTTCTATCAAATATACAGTGTGTCCCCGGATTCATTTTAAACTAACGATAAATCGAATGCAATTTTTTCTTTAATTTAAAGTGGTCCAGTTCGTTTGTCGAGCAAGTTGAAAATGTTCTTCCCCGAATGTTGTTTGTTGCACGCACAATAATAACTTCGACGAAATTAATCGGATGTTAATTTCTTATGAATATTTATAAAGTACGGCGATTCTGTAAAGTGTTATTCAGTGATTCTTTCCGCTTGCGTTGGCAATGTGTTTACACTCGATGCATATTCACCTTCCTCTAATATTATTGCTTGAATTCATCAACGCTTTTAAACGTTTGTGTTTATAGCCGTCCTCCATTTATAACATACTTGAATTCTCATCCATTCAAATCCACTTAAAAAAAAATCACTGCATTTAATTTGCAGTTATTATTCAGTTGGCGATCGGTGATAATGAAGTGATATGATGAAAATATACAAAATCACTTACACGAGAAAGAGTGCGTTCTTTTCAGTTTCTGAACGCCCCCCAGTGAAACGTCGATGAATTAAAATAATTTGCTTTGATTTTTTTTTTG
The DNA here is from genome assembly GCA_036172665.1 of Prosopocoilus inquinatus. Taxonomy (NCBI): domain Eukaryota; kingdom Metazoa; phylum Arthropoda; class Insecta; order Coleoptera; family Lucanidae; genus Prosopocoilus; species Prosopocoilus inquinatus. The sequence continues at coordinate 16,826,899 of CM069880.1, read as the reverse complement.
TTTCAGGATAAATTTTGCGTTTCTTTTTCTTTAATAATTAAAATTGTATTAATTATATGTATCTTCTTTTATGTCCTAGTTTATTTTTCCGGATCATAAAGTCGAGTAGTAAAGTGTGCACCATCTTTATGTTTTTAGTGGCTGCGTGTAAATTTCGCCTTTTATGTTTATCGAAGTGATTAAGTCTTTTTATGATGTAACATCCCTTGTCTAACTTTTCCCTCGGAGACGGTAGCCAGCGCCGTTTTATAATAATAGAAAAGACATTTTCTTCCGTACTAGATTAATTCCGCAACAGAACTTTGCAAGTCTTGCCTCGTTTCACTTTAATACGATTAAGTTGGGAAGTTGCGAATTTTAACTTTGAATGACGGATGTGGGTAATTAATAACGAATTCCCTTTCCTGTTTCGTGTCTTAAATAAATTTAAAACAAAAGAAATCGTACGCAAAAAATTATGCATGCAGTGTACCTCGTTCTTGTATAAAACGGCCATCGCACGAACTACTTTTTGCAATGTTTGTCCAAAATTGTAGTCACTTTTTTGGGGTAGAAAGAACGAGTTCACAATTGGTTTAGGTTTGGTTGTTTAAAAAATGAACAGCACTTTTTTAAACGTTTTAAAATAAATACGTGGAGGTTGAGTGAGTAAGAAGTAATTTTTCAAACGTGGTTAAGGGTGTCTGAGCTATATTTGAGCGCTTTCTGCCCACCGTTTTCACATAGGACACGGTGTCGCTGGTAACCTCGGTGAGAGCGCGCTTGAGTCGGGTTCTGCGAGCCTGCGCCATCGTCTGTGAGGACATCAGTATCCCCGAACCCTGTGAAGATCATACTATGGGACACCATTTTTTATGCTTTCAAAATCTTAATCTGACACTCCAACAATCAAACCGCAAACTCCAAAGAAGGCTTTACAGCTGCGCTCAAAGGCCGATGATTTGTAATCGGCTTCTTCGCAAAATAAACAGATCGTGTTTTACCTCGTGCGCTAAGAAGTGAAAGAAATATAGACAAAGGAATTAAAAAGAAATAAAAAAAAAACTAGGAGGAAATCATTAATCTGTATAGTTGCACCCTAAATACAAAAAAGAAATTAGGAAATTCATCTGATATTTTGTGAAATTTAAGAATGAGCTTCAATGTTTTTTTGGCGGGCTTCACTTGCGACAGCCAGACTTGATTTTTTTTTTAATCTAAAGATAGAAACTCAATTGAGATTCGCGTTTGCGGCGTTCGCGGTCTAGGCTTCACGCGATCTTTCAGACTCGCCTCGCAGTCACCACACACAACACATGTTCGTGGTCTAGATTGACAAATGTCCATAAGATCAATGTAAATACAAATCATGAAATATACCTCAGCCCTTTTCAGACTTGCAATCTGTATATACTCACTAGACACACATACACAAAAACATGTTCGCGGTCTAGATTGACAAATGTCCATACGCACAGAAAACTCTTTGTTTGGATACAGACGATACATTTATTTATTTGAATGAATGGACACTCTACCTTGCATTAATTCAAACATTTTCTTTACTTGAGCTGAATAGATAATGGTTTTCGTTTAAATAAATGAATGTGTAAGATGAATGAATGTAAATGTGAGAATCTTGAAATGTACCTCAGTCATTGCCCCCCCCCCCCCCCCCACGTGTAGACATGTAAAACTTTGCTGGGAAAAGTCCAGCCTTTCCCCTGAAAAGTCAAGTTAATCTGAAAAAATTGGAAAAGTGTAAACAAAGCTGTTGCACATGTATTTGCAGCTAAAGCCGGCAATACATGTTCCAATAATTTCACGTAAAAATTCATGTAAACATGTGTGTATAGATTCATGAATTGTAATTCGCAATACACGTTTCAATTATATTAATAAAAAGATGTTCCGCTAAAATAGTAATTTAGAATGTTAATGTTGGTGAAAATGGTAACTCATTAATGCTTCTAACTTCAAGTTATTTTCTTTGAATAGCTGGGAATGTTGGGTTATGTTATCAAGGGTATCATCCAAACGGAGAGCACTTGGTTATCAATGATTAAACTATCTTGAAGCTAAAATTATTTATAAATATATACCCACATGAACTAGCTGAAGTCGTTCTTCATTCATCTGAGTCAACAGCCAACAGCAACAATCAAAGTCACTAGAATTTCACGTCAAAAACCTTGAAAAATAGAAATTGCTCTATGTTGTCAATTTTTACACGTATAAATTCATGTAATACACGTTGAAAAATAGGTTTTGTCATAAATTACATGTAAATTTCGTGCAATTTATGATCATGTATTGCCGGCTTAAGAAGTCTACTATAATTGAAATAAAAGTTATTATTTTGCATTGCTTATATAGTGCTAGTGTACAGTAAAATTCGTAATTTGTTCGAAGATGGTTTGAAATACGCAAGCGTAAACACTTTTCGTATTCGTCCAACTTTTCCACTACCACACGCGAACTTGTCAACTTTTCCGGACTTTTCTAATACTTTTCAAAGTGAAATGTCCACCATTACATCTCTACCTAGGTGTTTTCGCTACATTTTTAAAAATGTGGTAACAGGAAGATACTTGTGATATTATTAAATCTAGACGGCAATATATTAAGGGCGTTAAGATGTAATTAACTGTTGATTTCTTATAAAGGCCATGGTCGAGGTAAGTTTCAAGATTCGCTTGGCTGCGGTACATTTCAACATTCGCAATGTGAATGCGAATCTTGAAATGTACCTCAGTTTCGATCTTTTAGTCACGCAGTCGGTGCCATTCCACACACAAAACGTGTTCGCGAGGAAGTTATTTGTGTGATATTAATAATCTAGATTCTAGAAGGACATCATAAACTTGTCAGGATTTCAGGAACAGGAGTGTATTTTGTGTGTGTCGTGTATATTGTGTGTGTCGTGTATATTGTGTGTGTAAAGTGTTCCATGGCTTTGTTACTTCCAAACCTCCTCGCCATTGAAGGGGAAGCAGTGTTGAATTTTTTCCCCAACACTGAAGGTTACCTGACCGCCTCGGAAAAATACGAACCCAATCCAGTCTCTTACCACTTAGGCCGTTCAGACGTTGTTAATGGTGTTAAGGTAGGTGTACAGTACCTTCTTTATTTATGTGTAATTAATTTTTTTTGACTTCCTATGAAAGCCATGTTTAGTAAATTAAGAACAGTTCCGTTACTAAAAGGGCACTAATAGGAAATGTTTAAACGACGTTGAAGTTTTATGGTTGAGCTAATGCATACGTAAAAGCAATGTTATTAATGTAATTTAAGAAAGATAAAACTTCATAGGCGGAGTCAAGATGGGGCAAAAGGGGCAGTCGCCCACTCCTAGCTCATCAAAATTATCTGCAAATAAAAAGAGTTGGGTTGTTGACTAAAGGGCAAAAGAAAAGCCGAAACAAATGGATACGATTGAAAAAAAGAGGAGAAATTTGAGGTGTTGGTGGAAAAGAGACGAAAATAAAAGTGCAAAAGGTCAAGGAGGTAAAGAAAAGAAACGAGAAAAGGCAAAACAAGATAAAAAGAATTCAAAAGAACCAAGAAAAGTTATAGATATATAAGTTTCCTACACAGAAAAAAATGAATAGTAAAAAGTACTACAAATTGTAGTCAAAATGAAGACAGACCCAAATTGTAGCAAATATTAGTACAATTGGAGTAAATTTTACTACAAGAATAGCGTCTTGTTCGACAATTGTGCGAATATTTCCCTATACAAATTGTTCCTGTCGTCATTTTGACTACAATTTTTCTCTGTGTAAATTGGGACGTAAAAGCTGTGGCTGAGGTACGTTTCAAGATTCGCAATATAAATCGGCGCGAACTTCGAACGTGTTTCAACCTTCATTTGATAAAAAGTGTCCTGGAAAACATTGAAGGTTTCACCTTTTGATGATGATGATGATGATGATGACTGACGCTTGACAAATAGATTATCTGCGATTAACCGGAGTTCGCGTAACAAACACACCTGTTTATTATAGCAAATCGATTTCATGTCCGAAGGCAATTATTTAATTGTGTGTAACTAGATTTATGTATTTGTTTAATTGTGGTGACGCCTGCCGCTTTGTTGTGGGTAAGTACTTACAACGTACTAAGGACAAGGAAATGTTGTTTTTGTTCCTTGTCCTTTTCAGATTTATTGTTTTTTTTTTTTTGCAAGTAAGTTAAGCAATAGATTTTCTTTTTATAAACAACTTTCTTTTCAGATCTGTACTTACCATTCCTCGTGGAAAACAAAATGCGTTTTTACTGTCTATAAGCCAACATGCATTTTCTATCTTTTACTCATCATGACACAAAAATACTGACATCCTCATACAACAGCAAATAACTTACTTAGATATTTTATTTGATTTGGTTTTATCTTATTGCACATCCGAGCGCTTTTGTAAGAATAAAATATCTATGTATTGGGTAGTAGAATCGATGATGTAGTATTGAAAGCGCACTGGGCGTGTACTGATAAAAGTAAAGTAGGTATAATAAAATAAATCGAAGCTAAAAGTTTTTCAAAAAGTCTTATCCTAATCTTTATTGTGTTGTTACAGTCGAGTTAGCTCCAATACCGTGCATGTCTTTGAAAGTCCTGAAATTCAGATTTATCTCTTCAAGTATTTGCGAGCTTCCGAAGCGGAAAAATCTGCTCACGTATTTAGAAAGAAGTGGAGGAAAGATTATAATTGACTCATACCTGACGGAAGTTTCGCATGGCGCCATTGATACGCAAGGAGTCTGCCGCTATGCCGGCGATTCCTCCTTCTCCATGATCCCGAAGTTGGCGAAGGGAAGTGGAAGGTACCGCTCCGTGGACACAATTTGAACCACAGCACGGCGCCGACGCTTCAGGTTGTGAACTTTGCCGGATTATTCTGGAACCCGGCAGCGTTGTCACTAGTGTTGGTGGTGCAACCGGACAAGAACTGCATGAAACCTGAGAGAAATTCGCGGTTACTTTTCAACTTCTCTTTTATTACTTAGACACACAGCCAGTACTTTAAAAAAACTTCATATTCACAAAGCAAAAAATTCAATAACACAATAATAATTAATTTATTACAAATAAAATTCGTTCACTTTATTTCTATTATGATTTTCACCTCCAGTTATGTAAATTTCGTTATGTTTTAATTAATTTCGTGCAATAGTTTCACGAAGGAATATGTGAACTATGCCGGCAGGAATGAACTCAACAATCTGTTATGGTTAAGACGAATTGCCCGCGAAATTAAACATGATTTGCTCCTCGTATTAAGGGCGAAAATTAATATCCGGTCAATTAATGAACCCCCATTCAAATGAGTTTCAGATTGAGAATGTTTGCAAACCTAAGAAATATCATCGGATGATTTATTAATGTCTCGTGTATTTGCAAAGCTCCACGTGCTATCCTTGAAAAAAATCAACGTATGTCGTAGCTTGCATAATAATCAATTTCTTATACAGGCTGTCTCTAAATTCCGTATTTGATTAACCTTAAAATGCTATTAGAAATATCTGCAAACTTGATTTTATATTCGTTGGTGAATGTCACCAATATTGAACGATATTTTGAAAGTAATATGGTTGTTTTTCCTGCTCTGGAGATTTGGGGATTCCTGTCATTGGCTCTCGTCGTTCACTTGACAAAAGTTATTGATTATCGTTGATCGCGTGATCAAAATAATCAGCAATCCCCAAACACCCAATCTTCTAAGCAGGAAAAACCGTAACATTACAGTACGAATAACTGTTTAAGTTGGTAATACAATTAAGAGCACTTTTTTTTTTGCTGCAAGACAACAACCGAAGTGTTCCGTTGGTATATTATTATTATTATTATTATTAGTGACAAGATTGTAGGTTGGATTAACGGCGCAAATCCTGCTCCATTGCAATAAAAAAGAAATTTGCAGTAACAAAAACCATTCTAAATAAATTAATTAATAATCGTCAACTGTGACGAGATTAAGTGAAGAAGATTTAACGTTTTAAAGAAATTAAAAAATCCTGCTCCATTCAAATGAAAATATTAACTTGTGATATTAAAGTCATTTTAATTAAATTAAATTGATAGGTGCAGTGTTTTAATTTGAATTTGAAATGTCAAACAATACTATAGTCTGTTGTTTTTTTTTTTTTTTTAATTCGAAGGAGTACAAGCTTTGTCATTGGTCAAGCGAGCTCTGTCATTGGTCAATTCCGTCAATCCACCTACCAATGACAAAGCTCGCTTTTAGCGTCAAAATTTAAAAGTACTCCTCCGAACTAAAAAAAAATTTTGTGCAACGTCAGCTCAAAAAGCGATAGTAAGATGTCGCTATTTTATTTGTTAAAATAATGTCGTTAATGACGGCTGCTGTCACGTGACGGCTTTCAGAATCAAGCCGAAACATTAAACAGATTCAGCTTTGCCAATTGAAACAATTGTCATCATTTTTGATCACATTGTAATTTAATTGACGGCGAATATTGATTGTTTCTTTTGTTTGTTTCAATTTGCTTTCTATAAAGTGAGTGATGTCTGAAAAATAAGCTTTTTTTTATTATTTAGGTTTCAAGGGGGAACAGCAAATAGATCGCTATCAGATTGCGATAATATTTTAGCGTCTGCCCTGTTTGAGTTGGCAATTCGTATGCATGCCGGTGAATCAAGTCGTACAAAAGTATTTTCAAAAATATGATAATTTGGTAGCGCTGCTGCAATAATTCTTTTTCATCTGGTTGGCCATGCTGATACCGTGGGCGGATTTATATAGTTGTTTACACTGTAATTTGTTGCACTTTCCAGAATCAGCGTTAATGTTCTTATTTAAATACAAAATCTTCATTTTCATTTTCATTAATTAAAAGATTTAAGAAGTTTAGAATTTATAAAGGAAAAAATATTGTCAAGGTTTAGTTTTCTGTATTCAATATTGTAACTACGAGGATTAATCATAAAATTTAATTCAACCGAGTGCTCATTGATGATGATAATAATAATAATAATAAGCTTGTTCCCATATGGTTCTAAATTAGTTGTACTGCTCATGCGCTCTTGCTAATAGTGTAGTGTATTTAGCAAGAGCGCATGGCTCTTGCTAATAGTGTAGTGTATTTAGCAAGAGCGCATGAACAGTATTGCTTAGGAACAACACTTACAGAAACACATGTTTTTGTTTTGTAAAACTTGCTTTCGGGGATTCTACTCTAAATTTTATTGAAACTTGAAGTCCATTCCTGTATTTTAAGTTATAATTAGTGGTGGTGCTTGCTTCATTTAGAAAAGAATCAATTAGGAAAGTAGAAAATAGAATTAATTTAACTACTGCATAGAAATTAAAGCAGATAGAAAGAAATATGCAACTAACACTATTAATTGATTAATTGTGTTGTGGTTACTATTATTGTTATTATTTTTTTTTTAATATAAATTCACGTGAACTAATAAAAACTGTCATATAATGTATTATTTGTGTTTATTCGGTGACAATACGTAGAAAATTCGTTTTTGTTCGTGGATAGTAGACATCTAAGTTCACGCAACAGACATTAATTTTGCCTATTTATATCCTACCGCCCCTATGCTTGAAACAGAGATATATTTGCTTAAACCCTCTCCTTTTAACATAATCGAGTCGAGGCGAAAGTAAATTCCTTTGTTTAAAATCCTTTTACTTTATCGTGACATACCAGGCTAGGCACGGAATATTTTTTTTTTTATCCTAAACGTTCGTTTTCGCATATTTAAATAACACGAATTGCGATACAGAAAGATTAATAAATAAAAGAAATCGCTGTAGGAATCTCCAGGAAAGAAATCAATAATTTTGAACTCGAAATATATCACTACATTTGACAGTTTTACTGTACTGTACTTTTTACTTTTTTATTTCGGAGGAATACTTTGAAATTTTGGCGCTAAAAACGAGCTTTGTCGTTGATCAAACGAACTTTGTCATTGGTCAACTACGGCCAGGTATCCGTGACAAAGCTCGTTTTTATTGGCAAAATTTCAAAGCAGATACTCCTCCGAAATAAAAACAAAGACAGAGTATAGTGCATAAAAGTGCTCAAGTACAAATCTGTATAAAGAAGTAGAAGAAGAAAAAGAAAAGAAAATAATTTCAGGTTTTGGTTTCATCAAAATAGAAATAGTGTTTTAATCAGGCCTCTTTAATTTAATCAAAAAAATCTTGATTTAAATATAAAGTCATTTTAATTAAAATTTAAAAATCTACTTAATTTCAACCATTTTTTAAAACATTTTAACTAATTGATTTATTAATTAAAAAAAAAAACATTGTGCTGCTGGTTCTAATTTATTATCTAAACACCAGTTTTACGATACAGCTGTTTTAAAAAGGGTGATTAATTCGAAATTTATTATCAGATAATATCACTAAATTGAAAATAAATATTCAAGTCTGTCAAAGATCAAATTAATAAACAAATCTCTTTTTTTCTACTAGTTTTTTTTTTTCTTTTTATTTTTCGTCTGGAGATTTTTGTTCATCTTAGTCATCAATTTTCTTTTTTTTTCTTCTTCTGTTCTTCATGCTTGCTTTCATACTATGGATTTTCCTTTTCCTTTTCTTATCAAACTGATTTTTCGCATTTTATTGACGCTTTTCCATCGTTCATCGTTTCAAATTTGTTTTTCAAAAACTCGATTTTCATCTTTTCATCCGTCTTAATAAATATTTTAGCACTTGTGTTCATTTTTTTAAATTCATTTTATGCTCTTTCATTTCTCTTTTGTTCATTTTTCTTTCATATTGATCACTGACGCTTTTCTTTTGTTTTCTACTAGTTTTCTTTTATTTTCTGGTCTGGAGATTCATTTGTTTCTTGTTCGTCTTAGTCATCAATTTTCTTTTGTTTTTTTTTCTGTTCTTTATGCTTTCGTACTATGCATTTTTTCTCTTTTGCTTTTCTTATTCAATTGATTTTTCGCGCTTTTTTCATTTGTTCTGTATCTGTACTATTATTATTATTATTATTATTATTATGATATAAATTTACTGTTTGAGTTAGCAATGCTCAATTTTATTTTTAAGTCGTATATACAACTGACGGTTTGACACTAACATACGTCAGTATTGGCAAAGAATTTCAGATTCAAAGTAAACAGCGGAATTAAAAAAATCCTATGGTCATTGCAGTGAAGCAACTAAATGCTCTAAATTATATTCCCAACTCAAACACTTCGCGCTTGTTTTTCTGCCAAAACTGTTTTTATGGCACATTAATAAAAAACTTTTTCGATCGTATAACATAAATACTCCATTACTTATTATGTAAGAGCTATGACTTATCGTATAAATGCGTACGAGCTAAAACCCTAAAAGTTATAAAAATAAAAATATAGGTCGGTAAAGAACTACTTACAGTTTAAAATACATTTGCGATAAGATCATTTGGTTTTTGCAAAAAAAATAAAATAAAATAAAAATAAAATTGCAAATCGGGTAATCCCCGACGAAGTCCAGAGAAGCGTCTCAAGAAAATTTTCAATTCAACATCACTTTTCGATACGCATGATGCAGATACGAATTTCGTATGTAGTTTTATAATTGTTTTTATTTTTATTTAAATGCTGACATATTTAGTGTTCAGTAAACAAGTCTAATACTTATACAGTGTGTCCCCGAATTGACTTAACTGTACTAGTAAACTTCCTTATTTCACAATTTAAGAAGAACAGCCACTCATGAAAAGGTTTGCTTCCTTCAGCAAGTCATCAGGCACTACCAAATCATCAGTTTTCTTTTTTAATTTTATTTGAAAAATGGGGTTTGGGTTGGGTTGGATTAAAGAAAGTTTTTACCCTGCAGTTTCAGGGGAACAAAGAAAATTATGTTTTTTTTTCTTTCTATATCATAAAATCAATTGAAGAGTGGAATTCCTGTTATTATAAATCAGATTTATTTTTAATTTTAAATGAAAAATGGAGTTTTCGCGAGGATTTTCTATTCTATACGCTGAGCCCGTGTTTTTTCTTCCCATATCATAAAATTAACTGAAAAGAAGATTCCCTGTTACAAATCAGATATTTTAATTTTAATTGAAAAGTACGGTTTTTGTGAGGATTTTTTTTTTTTTTAATTTTGTACAGTACGCCAGCAAAAAAGAAAACGGACTGTATTTATTTTATGGGTGCGTATGTGTATAGTGTGTTTTAAAAGTTAGAGATCCCTCGAGCATTTACTGTGACGTTTTTAATTTTCCTCAGACATGTTTATGAAATTGAATACATTGTATCTGCGAGGGGGGATTGTTTAACTACGTGATGAATGAAATTATGCGAGTACAATGAAAGTTGACGCGCAAAAAAAAAATAGGTGTTTCCTAAAATATGTAAATGAGGTAAAATTGGGACGAAATTGGAGAGAACTTTTAATTTCCGCGTTGACGGTTTAATGTTGTAAAATAAATAAGGTTGGTTTATCATCTACGAGCGTCTGGAAATTTTATTCGTTAATTTGAGTGCCAGTTCACTTTATTCCAACATTATAAAATAAGTAAGTTGAAAATTGTAAAAAGCTGTACTTTTAGAAGAACATATGTACATAGTTTATATTTTATGAAGTTTTTGGCTGTGTGTCCTAAGTTAATAAAATTAAGTTTGAATGTCTTTTCGAAATTTCCCATTCGGCGAATTTAAATCATGACGTGTGTGTGATGAAACTGGTAAATTATTAAGTATTTGCCACCACCAACACCACCACCAAATGCAAAGATCGAACGAACTCTGCCATTGCAGCTCGAAATAGAAGAGTTGGTGTGGAAACGGCAAGGAATTTTGCTTCTCTTTTTCATTTTGTGTTTTGCGGAATTCATTTGCTCGTTTTAATCTTAAAAATAGTTTCAGTGCAAGGCAGCATGACATCAGAAATTGAAAAAAAAAAAACAGACATGCAGATTTACCATTCACTAAGAATATTTAAACAGCAAAAGCGAAACTACGCTATTCCTCGGGAAAGGAAAGAAAGAAAACCATTGATTTCTTTCCTGGATGCTTTTCTAATTTCACAAATCTTCATCATGTACTCATTTTTTTTTTATTATTTCCCATTACCCACATTTTAGGTGTGTGGATGGAGCAGCGACAAAACGCATGCATTCTGTTTTATTTCTGTGGATTATTTAATCGAAAGACATCTCTGTTTCCTTGTATAGGCAGCGATTTTTAAAGTAATTACTAGAATGGAATAATAGTGCTTCTGCACTTGAAATAAATGAGTAAATTAAATAAACAAGATAAAGCTAGCCATTATCATGACACTATGATGGCACGCTTGTATACAGCAGTAAGCATTTGCAACCATAAAGACGTTCCATCGCAATAAGCAATAAAATAGTATTTATAATTCTTACCTTTGTGTTAGTTAAGTCTTGCAGAGCATGGCATTCTTAACAATTACATAAATTTTAGTGTCAATAATAACGATATGTTCTGAGAAAGTTATGACAACTGCGGACTCACAGACGACCATAAGTGTGTATGAATATGTACGGTTTCTTTGTAATGCGATTTAAATAAAACGGTTTCAAAGGAAAATACTCATTAATTTTAAAATAAGTTAATGTATATAAGCAGCAGAAAATCCTGCACCCTTACATTTCAAAGCCCCTTTCAAAAAAAAAAAAAAACAATTTTCTAAACGGATTAATTAATACTAACATTCTGAATTACGTCAGTTATTATTACTTTTTTTTATTATCTTGTGAAGCACAGAAGATGAGATTTCGCCGGAGATTATCGCGAAATAACTTTTTATATTTCTCGCTCAGACAGCAGAGCCTCGTGCAGTAATTAAAATCAAACTCGATTCTATCTGGTGATTAAAAAATACCGGGCCAGGTATTCTTCTAATTAGCAAAAAGGCTTGTGTTTTCTTTTTAAACGCAACAAAACATCACGGTCTAAAATCTTCTCGAATTAATAATTATTATTACATATTGTACAAGGTGATTATAATAGTTGCACAAATACTTGAATAATAATGTCACGATTCGCTCAGCAATGCAAAAGTTTTTCTTAAGAGTAAAGGTGATCGCTTTTTTGTTTCCATGATAAAACTCAAAGAACCCAAAGTGTAAAGTGTAATTAATATGAAATTGCTAAACGCGAAAATTTGGTTTAATTTAGGTATTCAAAATGGCATATAAGTCTTAAAGACGCAGTTGACCGTCAAAATTTTGGTTGGCTCTAAGTTTAAAATGACATCTGCAATAGAGAAATGACATTGACAACTGACACACGTCATTATTGGCAAGTGTTTCGAATTCAAAGTAAACGCTGGATATAACTAAAGCGACTATTTATTTATCATTTAAAAACGGAACGACCTTGAAGAACTAAATAAAATTCAATAAAAATATAAAATTTTGTAACATCACAAAGTAATAGTCATTATATTTACTAAAGAAGGTAGAGGATCTCTGGAGAAAGTTGTGATGAGAACCATCTACCGATTTTTTCAGGAATTACGTACCTACTTATTTCTTCTGATTTCCTCTACGTTTGATTTAAAAACAGAAGCAGAATTTATGAAACAAAAATGTCATGGATAATAATGATTGACATTCAAAAGCGTTTTGTGTTGAAAAGAAAATATACTGTTAAAACAATAGGGTTGGCATCACTGGATGCCCGAGTGATTTTTCAACGTCTTCAAAAACGGGACGTGTGGTAACTTTAGACCTACAATTTTGTCGCTGGTGTCAAATACCTCTCAAATAAATCAAGAAAACATAAACGGCTGCAATGATGCAACCAATCGCCGTTTTTCCGTGCAAAAATTCAAAAATTAATTAGGAATTAATTCTGAAACAATGCCTCTCAAAAAAACAACGCTTTTGTGTTTTGGATTCTTTTAATATTTTGTTATCACTGTATTATAAAGTATTTGCACAACTATTAAAATCATCCTGTATAATATTCAGCGATGCGCAACAGGAACTTACAACAATGAATAACAGCAAAATACGAAGAATATAGTACGAACAAACAAAAACAAAAGAAATTCGCCGATCTAGATAGAATAAAACAAAAGAAATTCGACGTTCTAGATCGGAGCGTAAGAAAACGAAATCGTCAACGGAAAACAAAGGAAGAAATTAAATGAAGTGTCAATTTTATAACCTAAAAGAAGACTCCTATAAATAAATATAAAAACAAAGAGAAACTGAAACAAACGTAAAAAGAAAAAAAAACAAAAGCGAGGGAAACAAAAGAAAGCCACGACGAAATGAGAAGAAAAAGATACCATAAAAAAAATAAAAAGAGACCGGTTCGACAAATTATAGATAATAATTAAGAATAACAACGGAATACGAGAAATACGGTCGACAAAATAAAACAAAAGAAAATTGACGTTTCTAAGTCAAAAGAGATAACAAAGCAAGATTTGAAAAAGAAAAAAAGAAAACCTGTACGACGGAAACCGACAAATTTTTGTTTCTGCTTAACTTTTTTTCTCTGGTTACAAAATGAAATAAACAAAAGAGTGAAACGTGCAGAAACAAATGAAAGCTTATTTGATTTTTAAAAGAAACGTAAGAAAATTTTCCACAATTGAATTGAAAATGAAAAGAAAACGGTTCGATAAAAAAGGGTAATTAAGGCTAACAACGGAATACGAAGAATACGGTCGGTCAACAAAAATAAAAACAAAAGAACATCGAAGTTTCCAAAGACCAAAAGAAATAACAAGGCGACATTTCAAAAAGAAGAAAAGAAAACTTCTTTTCTTGGTTACAAAATAAAATGAAATAAACAAAAGAGTGAAATGTAAAGAAACAAATTAAAGTTTGATATGATTTTTAAAAGAGATCAAAAGCAAAATGATTTTTAAAAGAGATCAAAAGCAAACTTTCAACAATCAAAAATAAAAAGAAAACGGTTCGACAAAATATAGTAATTAAGACTAACAACGGAATGCAAAGAATGCGGTCGACAAAATAAAACAGAAGAAAATCGACATTTCTAGGCCAAAAGAAATAACAAAACATTTCAAAAAAAAAGAATTGTACGACGGAAACCTCGAATTTTCTTTTATTCTTACAAAACCAAATAAACAAAATAGTGCAACGCGAAGAAACAAAACAAATGAAAGCTTGATATGTTTTTTTTTAACAGTTTGTCGTCGGAAATCTAGTTTCGTTTGTTTTCAATTCTCTATTTGCCTATTGAGAGAGTTTCTTTTTTATTTTCTCTCACTATTTTATTTACTTCTGTACTCTTTTGCTTTTTTTCTCTGCCTGATTAATTATTATGTTAGTATTAGTTTTTGTTTTAAATTAATTTCTTTTCTTTTTTTTTTTTTTTTTTGATAAAGAAATTTCATCAATTTGTGTTATATGTATAACAAACTGGAATTCAAACTAACCGGATTTTTTTTTTTTTCTTTTTCTAAATCTGATTTTACATTATCGCCTTAACGATAACTGACAGTTATAGTGTTCCCATTTTAAACGGGTTTTCTTGGCGTACCGAAGTTAACTACTTTACAATCGGCACGTGTCGCAATATCTTCTGGAATTATAAACACAACTTGAAACTTTTTTGTATTAATTTTTATAAATTAAAAATTTTATATCAATATCGAATAGTTTGTGATTGTTGCTATTTTAATTTAATGTGTATATAATGGAATGTTCCTGTTGCTTTCGCATCTTTTGCATAGCACGTATTGTATGTATTCAAGAAATCCCCCAACGCCTGACGCAGAGTTCCGAGAAAATTAATGTCGCACATTTTGCGCGAAATAGTTGGATTAGTGTTTCTCAAATTTTCACTTGCCAAGCACTTGATAAATTGCGTTTGCTTTGCGTTCTTTTTTAATAAAAAGTGCCTCGAAACGCAGACGAATTTGTTCTTTGCGTCCGACGTATAGTGCGTTTCAATATAACTGAAAGTGGCAGTACAATATGGTCGCGAAAAAGATGGCGATTGCGTTAGGTAATAATCATAATCTTAACAAGCGGAATTCTCGTATTTTAAAAGTTTAAAACTTGATTATTAAATAAATAACATCCACATTCACGACTTTCAATTAAGTTGCACCCTGTGCAGGGGGTATTTCGAAAACTATTCGTCTTTTGAATTTTGTTACAATTGAGTTTCTTTTTCTTGTAAATAATAGATAATTGAGGTTTCGATGTAAGCTCCTACATGTACTTATTGTTAATGCTAATAATAAATCATACTTGCATAAGAAGAAGATAAGTGGAATGGAAATAATTCTGTATAAAGTGGAATTGAGGAAGTTTAAGAGCGATTTAGGTGTGGCGATTTTTATCATTTCTGCCACTTATTGATACGCGACGTTCAATCGATATCAAACAGGAGGTAAAATTAACGTTGTTCTGCACAATACATGAAGGCAATTTAAACTTGTGCTAAGAATAGATGATATTATTAATGCAGACGTTCACCCTCACCCTGTTATATTTGGGCCTTAGGTAATTTAACAATCCCTCTTCAGTTTATTATTTTATTATTTCATTTTCACGGTCAAAATTAGGTGCGGCTTTACGAAAATTAATTTTACCAAAGCATGAACTCCAAAAAATGCGTTTGTTTCATTTTCACGGTCAGAATTAGGTACGGCTTTAGGAAAATTAATTAATTTGGAACCCAAAAAAACGTGTTTGTTGAAAGGGGGATGCCCCCGCAATCGAATTAAAAAAATTTAGGAGTTTAGAAGTTAGACGAGTAATTTATGACTTAAGTTCTAAACTGTCGCAAGGAATATTTTCTCCATTACGCCGGCAAGGCAATAAAATGGAGAAACTCTACTTTACTTTGAGGTAACGGAAATTGATGGGTTGAAAACGTCCTGAACGTTTAAACTTAAATTACCGTTTTATAACTTGATTTACTGCAACCACATCTAATTTTAGTTTTCTTCGAGATTATTTATTAAATAATTTTAATTTCATTTAAATACCAGCACCGCGTAGGGAGCACAACTTTAAACTCCACCCCCGTATTTTATATAAACAGCAATAACTTTTATTTAAATCTGATGATACATCAAAAGTATTATTTCGTGACTCGCCATACCCCATAAAAACAGACTCGCCAAAGTTATGCATAATTTAAACTAATTCGGCTCATTTAAATACCGCGCAGAGCCGGATTCAGGCTTTTAAAATTATCATCGAAAATTTCGTGCAGATACGATATTATTTCCTCAGGTTGTCCGTCATCAAGTGAAATTCCCAGGGGATTGATTTCCTAGCTGTATAGATAAAATAGGAAAAGGATAAGCGCCCTCCCAGGGGCGTAGCCACGGGGAAAGCTCCCCGAAAACAATTGCGTTCGTTTATTATTTATTATTACTGCTTTATGGCAATGATGTGGTAGAGAACGTTTTAAGAACAGCCACTTTATAAAAATCACAAAATATCAGACATATATTTAATCCATTTTCAAAACGACGTGTTTTAATAAACTTGTTATTAAATAGAGCTTTTGCATTCATTTTAGGCAATCCCGCCAAGTTTATCCGTGTAATTAAACCGACTTGGAATTAGTTACTTATAAATATTAATGAAGTTCTAACGGGGTGAAGGGAAGAGGGGGCAAATCAAAATTTTTCCACGTACACACTTTTTAATAAGTACAAAGTTTTTTTTTTTAATCTCAAACCGGACAGAAAAATGAAGGGAAACACACTCAACGTTTCGCTATAGATTTATAGCTTCGTCAGGAGTGAAAAAAAATACACCTTTTAATGTATTCGTTCTTGAGAGAATTGAGGTGATGATTTTCATTAACAATCGCGATTAAAGTAATTAACTACAGGGTGTTTCAGTGTGATGATGCCCCAAACTTTTCTGACACTATTTAGAACTACATTTTTAGAAAAACTGTAGCAAATGAAGTCTCTGCCATCGAACGATTTAAATTGTTTTATTAATTAATACGACGCTTAACTTAAATGATATCATTTGACAGTTTCGTGGCCCTTATGCTGAATGTTCTTAAGGGTGTGGTTCGCATGCAGGAGTATCATTTAAGTTGAGCGTCGTAGTACACGGCTGCAAGAAGGCGGTGTCATCTCAGAAAACATTTTATGAGGTATACCAATTCAATGAATGTTCGCCCTCATCTTCTCTTTGGGTTTCTCAAAGCTTAATCGTTAAAAAATTTAGTGTATAGTTTAAAGCAACTTCATTCAAATAGATTGTATAATAGAACGAGGCCCCACATTGACTATCCTGACGAAGCGCTACTGATAGTAATTTCAATAAATAAATCAATATCATTAAAAGAAGAAGTAGCAGGAAGTTTTAATTAGGAACAAGTTGTTAAAGCCACCGTTTAGAAAATGGATTATTCCAGATGGTATAACCAAAGAGGGGTAAAAAAAATGTTTTCCGTCGGTTTAGTGGAGTAATAATAAAAAGAAGTTGAAAATGGCTACTAAAATCAGTTTTATCGTGTGTTTACCCTCGTAAATACTCCATTTCCGTCCGTAACAATCTAATCTGGCACGGTACAAAATAAGATTGGCCGGAGATTATGAAAGTTACTGGCTGCATGTGAAATAATTAAGAGAAATCGTTTCTTACCGGAGCGATCAGAGATGGGCAGGTGCAGTGAAGTGCGGATCTTACACTCTCTCTCGACACTGAACGGGAGGGCACATTTTTAAGTGCGGGAGTTTGCGAAGTTCGTCGCTCCAGGATTCCTCGAGGAGACGACGAATGCGGAACTAACTGGAAAGCATTAGAGGAACTCCTGATCCTTGCCGGAATATTCGTTGATAAATTTTGCTTGCAGCCTTTTAAATCGAGCCTGGAACAACGAAATCGCATTCACTTTAAAAAATTTCCAACCGTAACACCATTATACTTATGATTAATACCTTAAAATTAACCAAATCATGGAAATACCATATGATAATGATAAGTATCATCTAGTATTTCCACCACGCTTGATGTTTTAATTAAAAAAAGAAAACAAAATTTTAATTTAGCAAAATTCAAACATAAACCGTGGCGGAAATGTAATTTCACCTTTAAGATTATAAATTTTCCACCACGGTATTAAAATGTAATAAGCGAGTGATATCCCCGCCCCAACAAGTTTAATCACAATTTAATACTCTTTTAAAAAGACAATTAATTGGATTGAAGAATTTCAAGAAATGTTACTGCGTAAGATTTCAAACGATCGTCGTGAATACTAAAGATGTCTTTTTGATGTTTATTAACTTCCAGATTAGTGTAAACTCGTTAAAATTTATTGTCCCCTTTTATAGTCGATCGTTCTCAAATATTTAGAAAACCTTTTCGGAGCTTACGTTATATGCACTTTACATAACTTTGCAACAGAGTTTATCGATCGGAGTGGGGGGGGGGGGTTATTAATTCATAAATAAGTTAATCGGCCGGTCAGATGCTGGGCGGTAAAAACATTTATTTCGGTGGCCGACGGCTAAATGAATTAATTATGTTAAAAGGTGAGATATAAATAAGTGCTGCGCATGCCAAAATTTTGAACGGCACAAACACTTTCAAACAACTAACATTTACGGGCTATTTTTATGCCTTTCCTCTGTCGAGTATACTATAAAAAGCTCAGGATAAAAATATTTTTATCCGAACAAAATACCACCGAGCTTTCAACCTTGACATCATACGCACTGTACATGTATGTACAGATACGAACGCAAAATTTCGGACACCCTGTCATTTCACCAGTCAAAGTAGTAACGTTTTCGATTCACTTCCATTATTTCAAACCAGATGCAAGTCAATCGAAAACGTTGTTTTAGTTCAAATCAAATTGCACTGAATATACTCAAGTAACATCTACAAATACAACATGAACATACTAGACTTGAAATTATCCAAATTGTAATAAGCATAATCAGGCAACTTTTAACTGCAGTCATATTCATATCTGCCAATCTGACAGCAAGCGCAATAATGTGCATACATAGTGATTAACAACAATATTTGAAGGTTTATATTTGAAATATATCCAAGATTTTGTTTCGCAACGGTAAGGACATCAGTAATAATTTATAAGTTTTTTTTTAAATATTATTCCCATTTCCTCCCGAATCACCCTGTATATCAAATATTATCTATCCATTGGATGAAATTCCTTTGCTTCTTGTCCATTGAATTTTGTACTTTGTCGTTCTCCTTTATTTTTGTTTTACTTATTAAATTAATTTTCTTATTACATTCATTTATCATCGATTTGCTTTCGTTTCATTTTTGGAATTATTGCTGATTTTTTTCAGTTTTTAGCGCATTTTTATCGAATTACTTTTTACATTCATCTACAATCGTGTTTCGTAAGACTTTTGTTGTTTTTTTTGTTTTGTATTTTTTGTGCTGTTGTGTATTCCAGACGCCTTTTGTTAATTTACATCGTCGATCTTCCTTCATTGTTTTTTTTAAATTTGTTTATCTTAGACTTCTTCAAATATCGTTGTTGTTTATCCAGACTGAGACTCTTTTTGTATATTTTCATTGCCGATCTATTTTTGTTTTTTAATCGTTGCTTTTTTAAATAACATTGTCCATTCCAGATCTCTTTTGAATATTTTCTTTGTCTATCATTTTTATCGAATTACTTTTTACATTTATCTACAATCGTGTTTCGTAAGACTTTTGTTGTTTTTTTTATTTTGTATTTTTTTTGTGCTGTTGTGTATTCCAGACGCCTTTTGTTAATTTATATCGTCGATCTTCCTTCATTGTTTTTTTTTCTTTTTTTTTTAATTTGTTTATCTTAGACTTCTTCAAATATCGTTGTTGTTTATCCAGACTGAGACTCTTTTTGTATATTTTCATTGCCGATCTATTTTTGTTTTTTAATCGTTGCTTTTTTAAATAACATTGTCCATTCCAGATCTCTTTTGAATATTTTCTTTGTCTATCATCTTTTGTTTCTCATTTGTCTTAGACTGGAAACGTTGTAGCTCGGCTTCTTTAAATTTTTTTAATTCCTTATTCGACTTTCTTCGATTCAATCTCTGCCTGCTTTAGTCGTCTTAGCCTGTTGTTAATACAATGGTGTTAGCAGGATTTATGAAATTTATCAATTATACAGGGTGTATCCATTACAGTAAAAAGCGTGAAATATTTCAATTTTCAATAGAGATAAAAAAAAGTGCTTTCGATTGATTAAAATGTGGTTGGTTCAAAGTGAACATTGCAATTTATCAAAGAGTACTTTTGCCCCGAATTTTCGAACAACTGCACTTTTATGAATCAGCCCATAAATAACGACATTATCCCTGGACGTTTATTGCGTTGAAATGTTTTGTGATTGCTGATATTATCGGAAAACTGTTTCCAAAAAATAGATTTGAAACGCTGGTGCGTAAAATGAATGGTGTATGAGTGCTCTTGAGGTTTGTGAATTTGCTTCGTGGTGGTTTCGAATTTTGTTCTGTATTGCTGATTTATTCACAGGTAGGTATTTGAGAAGTACATAGATCCTGTTTTGTGTTGTGTCGTCAAGTGCCCTGGGACGTGGAATTTTGCAATATGTTACGTGGGTAATTGGATACTCTTTCATGTTTCCTGCTCCATCGCCAAGGGTTACATAAATTTTAGGGTGGACTAAATATTTTATGAACGAACCTGCAATGCAGCTCTATGTCTGGCACGGAACGGGTGCTGTTTTCTTCGAGGATTAGGGAGCCATCTTCTTCACTATCCGAGAAGACCGACAGTGGAGGGTGGTGGCTAGATACCAAGAATGTTGTACATTCTTGACGCATAAGCACCGGTTTTGAGCAATTTGAAGGCGAAGGGGCGCTCGTTAGCGAAGGGCCAACGAGTAAACTCGCCGTTTCGTCTTGACTACTCATGTTGAGTCCTCTTTGACTCCCTCACAACCCTGAAATACCAATTTGTGCTTTATAACATAATAACCCTTCACCACATACAAAAGGTCAAAGGAAACAACTATGTGAAATCGGTGTTTTTAAACAAATTATTCCAGATTGCGTGGTAAAAACAATGAAAGGGTGCTTTATTATTATTATATTTAGTACTATTTACCATAACATACGTAGGTGTGCGTAGAATTGCTTGCAATCTCTGCACAGTATTAAAGGCATTAAAGAAGTAAGTACTCGTATAGGTAGATACAGATAAAACTGGCAAACTTGTGTCTGGGAAGCTGGCGTATCATTTCAGGGAATCTCATAAGTTCTAGTGAGTTCTGGCTTTATTTTTAATAGTTCTATAGTTCCTGATAGATAAAATCGATAGTTCTGCTCATTAAAGCGAAAAAAAGCCAAAGTGCAAACTGAGACGCCAGGTTCACGCAGCGTCTCACTTTGTCCTACGCAAAATTAACGGCCTATTCTTATAGGAAATTAAAAGATCTGTAGTTCTACATGAGTTCTAGAAAGAGTTCTAGAGAAAAACATTGCTATTTCTTATTAGAAAACTCTAATAACACAATATGATTAGTTACGCAGATACAGATGAGACGCTGTCGAATATTCGACAGTTCTATGAGCTCTACAATTTTTTCCTTGTAGCTCAGAACGTATCCAAGGACTTTCTACAGAGTTCCGGCCACAAGTCTCATTAGATTATTTTTTGAGCAATTTTAAATCCTGGTAAATTCGAGTTATACACGTTATAACTAAGACGCTGTCGAATACACGACAGTTCTGTGAGCCCTGTATTTTTTTCCTTGTAGTTAGAAACATATTCAATGACTTTCCGCAGAGTTCCAGCCATAAACCTAAGTAGAATATTATTTAGCAATTTTTAAATTCGGTTAAATTCGAATTATACACTTAATAAGCGAGACGCTGTCAAAAACACGTCAGTTCTGTGAGCTTTATAATTTTTCCCTTGTAGTTAGGAACGTATCCAACGACTTTCTGCAGAGTTCTACCCACAAGCATCATTAGATTATTGTTTGAGCAATTTTAAATCCCTGAAATTGGAGTTATACAGGTTATAGCCGACATGCTATCGAATATACGACAGTTCTGTGAGCTCTATAATTTTTTCCTTGTAGTTCGGAACATATTCAACGACTTTCTGCAGAGTTCCAGCCACAAGCTTCATTAAATTGTTTCTTGAGCAAATTTAAATCTTGTGAAATTCGAGTTATACAGGTTATAACTGAGACGCTGTCAAATATACGTCAGTTCTGTGAGTTCTATATTTTTTTCTTTGTACTTAGAAACATATTCAATGACTTTCCGCAGATTTCCAGTCATAAACCTAAGTAGAATATTATTGAGCAATTTTAAAATTCGGCTAATTTCGAATTATACACTTAATAAGCGAGACGCTGTCAAAAACACGTCAGTTCTGTGAGCTTTATAATTTTTCCCTTGTAGTTCGGAACGTATCCAACGGCTTTCTGCAGAGTTCCACCCACAAGCATCATTAGATTATTGAATTTAGCGGAGTTTAAAATTGCTAAATAATAATCTACTTAGGTTTATGACTGGAACTCTGCGGAAAGTCATTGAATATGTTTCTAAGTACAAGGAAAAAATTATAGAACTCACAGAACTGACGTATATTTGACAGCGTCTCAATTATAACCTGTATAACTCGAATTTCGCGAGATTTAAATTTGCTCAAAAAACAATTTAATGAGGCTTGTGGCTGGAACTCTGCAGAAAGTCGTTGAATATGTTCCGAACTACAAGAAAAAAAATATAGAACTTACAGAACTGTCGTATATTCGACAGCGTCTCAGTTATAACCTGTACAACCCGAATTTCTGCGATTTAAAATTGCTCAAACAATAATCTAATGATGCTTGTGGGTAGAACTCTGCAGAAAGTCGTTGGATACGTTCCGAACTACA
Organism: Prosopocoilus inquinatus; assembly: GCA_036172665.1. Taxonomy (NCBI): domain Eukaryota; kingdom Metazoa; phylum Arthropoda; class Insecta; order Coleoptera; family Lucanidae; genus Prosopocoilus; species Prosopocoilus inquinatus. The sequence goes on along the minus strand of CM069880.1, from coordinate 16,804,098 downwards.
AGGGAAAAATTATAAAGCTCACAGAACTGTCGTGTTTTCGACAGCGTCTCACTTATTAAGTGTATAATTCGAATTTGGCGGAGTTTAAAATTGCTAAATAATATTCTACTTAGGTTTATGGCTGGAACTCTGCGGAAAGTCATTGAATATGTTTCTAACTACAAGGAAAAAAATACAGGGGTCACAGAACTGTCGTGTATTCGACAGCGTCTTAGTTATAACGTGTATAACTCGAATTTACCAGGATTTAAAATTGCTCAAAAAATAATCTAATGAGACTTGTGGCCGGAACTCTGTAGAAAGTCCTTGGATACGTTCTGATCTACAAGGAAAAAATTGTAGAGCTCATGGAACTGTCGAATATTCGACAGCGTCTCATCTGTATCTGCATAACTAATCATATTGTGTTATTAAAGTTTTCTAATAAGAAATAGCAATGTTTTTTTCTAGAACTCTTTCTAGAACTCATGTAGAACTACAGATCTTTTAATTTCCTATAAGAATAGGCTGTTAATTTTGCGTAGGACAAAGTGAGACGCTGCGTGAACCTGGCGTCTCAGTTTGCACTTTGGCTTTTTTTCGCTTTAATAAGCAGAACTATCGATTTTATCTATCAGGAACTATAGAACTATTAAAAATAAAGCCAGAACTCACTAGAACTTATGAGTTTCCATGAAATGATATGTCAGCTTCACAGACATGGCAAACTTTATTTTTGAATTTCCTACATACGTGCATCAATGCAGCAGTAAGAAAATAGGACTAATGTTATTTTGAAGTTATTGTGCTCACGAGGATAAATGAACTCCAGCCGGCGGGGGCTGACCTAAAATACACTAATAACTTTTGAGTCCTGATAAACTTGTTGTTTCACTTCTTGGCCCTAAGAATACGAACTTTAAAATAAATTGCCATTAACGGTGGATGCAATCGATAACGTTCGAACGACTCTGTTTACGATACAGTATGAAACGTTTACCCTCCAACACCAATAAATGTGCTCGCTGGTAATTAAGCTAATTGCTCTTAAAACTGACCTTAACACCATTTAGCTTCAGTTTTTAGCGAATTAAAAAGAAATTACAACAAAAGCCGGAATTATTACATTATTACATTACATGCACAATGGCGTAACTAGAAGTTAAGTCACTGGGTTCCAAAATTTTTACTTTCGCCTTTTGATACTAGATATAATTAATAATATTACTTATACTGCATATACAACAAGGCGAAATGAAAAAAATCAACAATCATATGTGATACAAGTAACTGTCAATATTTTAAGTTGGACACAATACTTTGCCGAAGCCTGTTAGAAACGTTGGAGTCTCATTGATATGAACTTGATACGTGTCAATTATCGCTATGGATCAAATGACCTTGCAAAATCGGCATTATATAAACAGTTTCGTAACAACTTGCATTCGTATCAAGTAAATATGCATCTCTCTTCAATTGGCGGTAGGCAATCGACTTGAATTGTTATGAAATCGTATCAAGTTCTCTTCAGTTATGGAAATATTTTTTATTCGGTTGTTTGCAACACTGCCACCGGATATTCAAGATTGAAGGTTATGTGAATTCAGTGCATTAAATAAACTAAATCACGCTTCGAAAATAATTGATCACAATGAGAATATTTTGTTGTATCGCAAAAAAAATTGTGTTTTAAATAAATTAATTACTTCGTGATTAATAATGTTGAATGTGTGCAGTTTTTCTTCTAAAATTCCGTGGCTCTTAAAAATCAATTCTTCAATCAATCAATTTCGGAAAGATTGCAAAAAAATTTTCTAGTTAAAATTGAAATTTTGAAACCACTGGCGACTTGGTTAGAAATGAAATTCGTTCAGCAGGTCATATTTGCTTTATTAATAAGAATTGACTTCAAAGAGCAGGTGGCTATGACATCCTGGCGCGGGTTTCCTCGCAACCCCTGCAATTTCCATTGCTACGCCACTGCACGTGCTTTAAAAATAAATAATTTTCACGACTTTGCTGAAAACGGCAAACACGGAGTTATTTTAATGAAACACGAGGTCGTAAATTTAAACTTCCAACCATCAGCTGCCAAAATAAACAAACAATTTTCAAGTTACATAAACTCCACAGTTAATTCGCTGCCTCTCTTCATAATATAATACGTTGCAATTTTATTTATATTATGTGCTTATTTTCTAAGCTGAATAGCTTCCTCTAACTTCAATACACTTATTTTTTTGTAGCTTATAGATTTAAAAATAAGTATCGATTAATTAATCGTTGAGTCGATTTGATAGTTTGTGATCGAATCCAAATTTGACGTGGGTCGAGGGCCTTAAAAAAACACTTTTGCTTATTTTATTTTAAGCAATCTAACGTATTAGGCCCATTAAACAATGATTGAAACAAGTGATCAAAATCTCTGGTATTGGAATTGACTTTATTTTACTTTATTTTTTTTTTATTATTAACTGTTCGTTTTTACATCGATTTGAGTGATTGTTAGTTTTCATTCTTATTTTCGTCCTCACTCCATCGACGATCAATTGTCTTTTTCTCTTGTTTGAGTATCGATTTCTTACAGGAAAATTAAAATTTCTGAATCCCAATTTTGTTAAATTGTAATCTGTTATTCTATTCGATTTTTTTTAATTATAAACCGATCTGATCTTTTGTTTTTTCTTGATCCGATTTGACTTTATTATATATTTGCATTTTCAGTTCGATTCTCTATTGTTTTCTTTTCTTCTTTTGTTCAAACGTCTTGTTAAAAATCCGTCAATGCTCTCGATTCGATTTGACTAGGTTAATTTGGTAGAATTTTTATTTTCGTCTCATCTTCATTTACCGATTTTTTTTTCTAATTCTTTATTCGACTTTATTTAATTCAGTGTTTGATATAACCAATTGATCGAATTTTGCTTCGATTTTATTTGTCTTGTCTTTTTTAATCAATCAATTTATCACGTCATCTTTTAGTTTTTTTTCTTTTGTTTGATTTCATTTGATGCAACTTATTTTTTAACCATCTATCAATCGATTGTCGTTTGTTTATTTTTATTTTGCGCCATTGGAGTTTATTTTCTCTGTGGCATTCGATTTGACTTTATTTTATTTTTTTATTATTAATTGTTAGTCTTTTTTCTTTAATATTCGATTTGACTCACTGTTTGTTTCATATAATTTTTATTTTCGTCCTAACTTCATCGACCAACGATCGTACAGCGTTTAATATAACCAATTGATCGAATTTTGTTTGGATTTTATTTGTCTTGTCTTTTTTAATCAATCAATTTATCACCTCATCTTTTAGTTTTTTTTCTTTTGTTTGATTTCATTTGATGCAATTTATTTTTTAACCATCTACCAATCGATTGTCGTTTGTTTATTTTTATTTTGCGCCATTGGAGTTTATTTTCTCTGTGGCATTCGATTTGACTTTATTTTATTTTTTTATTATTAATTGTTAGTCTTTTTTCTTTAATATTCGATTTGACTCACTGTTTGTTTCATATAATTTTTATTTTCGTCCTTACTTCATCGACCAACGATCGTACAGTGTTTAATATAACCAATTGATCGAATTTTGTTTCGATTTTATTTGTCTTGTCTTTTTTAATCAATCAATTTATCACGTCATCTTTTAGTTTTTTCTCTTTTGTTTGCTTTCATTCGATGCAATTTATTTTTTAACCATCTATCAATCGATTGTCGTTTGTTTATTTTTATTTTGCGCGATTGGAGTTTATTTTCTCTCTGGCATTGGATTTGACTTTATTTTATTTTTTTTATTATTAATTGTTAGTCTTTTTTCTTTAATATTCGATTTGACTCACTGTTTGTTTCATATAATTTTTATTTTCGTCCTTACTTCATCGACCAACGATCGTACAGCGTTTAATATAACCAATTGATCGAATTTTGCTTCGATTTTATTTGTCTTGTCTTTTTTAATCAATCAATTTATCACCTCATCTTTTAGTTTTTTTCTTTTGTTTGATTTCATTTGATGCAATTTGTTTTTTAACCATCTACCAATCGATTGTCGTTTGTTTATTTTTATTTTGCGCGATTGGAGTTTATTTTCTCTCTGGCATTCGATTTGACTTTATTTAATTTTTTTTATTATTAATTGTTAGTCTTTTTCTTTAATATTCGATTTGACTTACTGTTTGTTTCATATAATTTTTATTTTCGTCCTTATTTAATCGACCAACGATCGTACAGTGTTTAATATAACCAATTGATCGAATTTTGCTTCGATTTTATTTGTCTTATCTTTTTTAATCAATCAATTTATCACCTCATCTTTTAGTTTTTTTTTTTCTTTTGTTTGATTTCATTCGATGCAACTTATTTTTTAACCATCTATCAATCGATTGTTGTTTGTTTATTTTTATTTTGCGCGATTGGAGTTCATTTTCTCTCTGGCATTCGATTTGACTTTATTTAATTTTTTTATTATTAATTGTTAGTCTTTTTTCTTTAATATTCGATTTGACTTACTGTTTGTTTCATATAATTTTTATTTTCGTCCTTACTTCATCGACGAACGATCGTATTTTGTTTTTGTTTCCATTGGATTCGACTCTACTTTTTGACATTTTTTTTTTTTTGACATGTCCAAAAAGAGCTTTTTGACATTTTGAAACGTTACTAAGATAATTTAGATTTCCATTTTGAAAAATCGTGTTTCTTAAATTAATTTCTATTATTATAAATCTGAATTTGATTGAATTGGACTTCAGCCCATAAAAACCATGTCTAAATCCGCCCCTGTAAAGAATTAGTTTCGCTGACATACTTTCTTTAAATTAAAAATTAACGTGTTGTACAGTTTTTGGGTTAACGATAGCTATACGTGTACATGTTTTAGTTTTACTTGCAATTAAGGTTAGATATATTAATTATTCCAACGAAAGTTTTATTCACATTTACGAACGCAAATATTGATAGAGGGCGCCATTTTCCCCCCCGTATTAAATATAGCCGCGGGGTTTGTTGATCTAGCGATATCTAATTTTACGTAAACGTTCTGTTTTTGCCCATCGGTTTTTTAACTTTTAAATTTATAGATAATAACATTAAAGCCGTTGTCGGGCTCGTTGAAATATAAATTACGTTAATGGAAGTTCAGTGAACAATTTGTAGCTGCGTGCTTAATTAAACATCACCCTGTTCCACGCGTTAGTATTTGCGAAAAATAAAATCCTTCAAGTTCTACATATATAAAATTATTTAACGAATTAATTATCCTTTTGTTGAGGGATATCGCGGGTGCATGTTGAATGTCTTTGTCCTTCAAGTGCTTACAAACTCGGACGTTTTTATTAGAACAGGTAGCACACAGCATAACGGAATTATTCACGCAAATCTAAAAGGTCAACTCGGTTAATCCCCCATTTATTTAGGCGTTAGCTGCTGACGAGTTTACAGTCCAGACACGACATGAGCTGTTCATTTATTAAAGTACACTTTGTAATTTCATGAGGAGAGTAATATCGGATGCCATTAATACTGCAGTTTGGTGGAAGAACTGAAATTACGTTGTTGTTAGTCGGTTGTTATAATAGGATGAGGTACAGCATGATTGCAATTTAAATTTATAAAAGCCTGATTTGGCTGGCATACGTACCTTCCTCGCTATTTGGAACGTCATTGCAAAAATTATCGAACGCAGTTCCTGCAAATAAAAAAAAAAACTCATATCAGACTCGGCACTACTATGACTAGGGAACGGAATTATATATTTTGTTTGGTTAAATACAAACGAGGCGGCAAACGCATAACACTGCAGCGACGCGTGAATGAAGCCAGCCGCCTCGTTCGAAATAAACCGAACAAAATATATAATTCCGTTCTGTAACTATAACTAATAAGGCAGAAACACAGAAAGCTTAAAATACTTTGCGGCTCTTCTTCTTAATCTTTGCCCTTATACATGTTATGATGTCAGATTGTGCTTAATATTTGGATAGTTTTGCTTCCTCGACTTTAATTGAAAGTATCCGTACATACAATCTACAAGTATTTTCATTCTATTTTTAGTCTGAGTTTTCAGATTGAGTGCCTCTTGCTTACTCTACGAATTCTTTACGTTTAGTGCTTACCTCAAAGCTACACAGATAACGAATTTAAAGACATTCGGGGTAAATATTATTCGAAACGGCGAGATGTGAGAGCAGATTGTTCTTCAAACTATACAAAGAAACACTACTTCGTTATTTCTTTTCAAAACAATTCGCCGGAATTAGGGAAGGAAAAAAAAAACTCTTTTATTAGAGACATGATAAGAATATGTTACGTGCTTGATGGAACTACAAAGATCAATATCCTCGACCTTTTTACCTTTGCAACTCGACTAATAAATTCATAATTCAGTACGGTGTTGATCCTATATAGTTTAGTAATACTTTTCATAATTACAGACTTAAAAAAGAATCTGGTCAATATATTTCTAGTTAGTTAATTGGTGGATTTTTTTGTTCGTTGAAAATTATTATGGCAGAACAATAATTGATCGGACTGTTTAAAAAAAAAGAAACAGTGTAAATGTCATCGGTCCCCTGTGCACGCCTCCTATGATGAGTAAGTTGAGGATAAGCCTACACCTCGACACTTACTCTAAAGTCTTGAACTTTCCGTTTAATTATTATTGTAAATTTTGCGCATTTTTTTTTTTAATTCTTGACAGTGTAAATGTCCAAGTACCCTTGTTCCCCTATGCATGCCTGATGTGATGAGTAAGTTGAGGATAAATAGCTTGTTCTGATTTATAAATACAAAATTATTCTTCCAAGCAGAGTTCGTAAACAGAACGATTAAGTGGCAATAAATATAATGGCCTAGATATTAAATCGATAGGATTTAATCGTAACATTTTGATGAGCCTGAGATATTTAAAAGCAGAACTGTACGCATTTTTTTTTTTTTAATTCAAAATTGTACTTGGGATTGTATTGTTGCAGAATAGAATAGAATAGCCTCTTTGTGTTGTCGACGAGAAACCAGGTCGTTGCTCTAAATTTAATAATATATAGGTCTTAAATGTAAGAAATGCTGTGATGAGTAAGTTGAGGATACGCAAGTTACTACTTCTGTTCTGATTTATAAATACAAAATGATTGTATTTCAAATGGATTTATTTCGGGGTTATTCTTCCAAGCAGAGCTCGTAAACAGAACGATTAAGTGGCAATAAATATAATGGCCTAGATATTAAATCGATAGGATTTAATCGTAACATTTTGATGAGCCTGAGATATTTAAAAGCAGAACTGTACGCATTTTTTTTTTTTTTTGTTCAAAATTGTGCTTGGGATTGTATTGTTGCAGAATAGAATAGAATAGCCTCTTTGTGTTGTCGACGAGAAACCAGGTCGTTGCTCTAAATTTAATAATATATAGGTTTTGAACGTAAGAAATGCTGTGATGAGTAAGTTGAGGATAAGCAAGTTGCTACTTCTGTTCTGATTTATAAATACAAAATGATTGTATTTCAAATGGATTTATTTCGGGGTTATTCTTCCAAGCAGAGTTCGTAAACAGAACAATTAAATGGCAATAAATATAATGGCCTAGATATTAAATCGATAGGATTTAATCGTAACATTTTGATGAGCCTGAGATATTTAAAAGCAGAACTGTACGCATTTTTTTTTTGTTCAAAATTGTACTCGGGATTGTACTGTTGCAGAATAGAATAGAATAACCTCTTTGTGTTTTCGACGAGAAACCAGGTCGTTGCTCTAAATTTAATAATATGTAGGTCTTGAATGTAAGAAATGCTGTGATGAATAAGTTGAGGATAAGCAAGTTGCTACTTCTGTTCTGATTTATAAATACAAAATGATTGTATTTCAAATGGATTTATTTCGGGGTTATTCTTCCAAGCAGAGCTCGTAAACAGAACGATTAAGTGGCAATAAATATAATGGCCTAGATATTAAATCGATAGGATTTAATCGTAACATTTTGATGAGCCTGAGATATTTAAAAGCAGAACTGTACGCATTTTTTTTTTTAATTCAAAATTGTACTTGGGATTGTATTGTTGCAGAATAGAATAGAATAGCCTCTTTGTGTTGTCGACGAGAAACCAGGTCGTTGCTCTAAATTTAATAATATATAGGTTTTGAACGTAAGAAATGCTGTGATGAGTAAGTTGAGGATAAGCAAGTTGCTGCTTCTGTTCTGATTTATAAATACAAAATGATTGTATTTCAAATGGATTTATTTCGGGGTTATTCTTCCAAGCAGAGCTCGTAAACAGAACGATTAAGTGGCAATAAATATAATGGCCTAGATATTAAATCGATAGGATTTAATCGTAACATTTTGATGAGCCTGAGATATTTAAAAGCAGAACTGTACGCATTTTTTTTTGTTTGTTCAAAATTGTACTTGGGATTGTATTGTTGCAGAATAGAATAGAATAACCTCTTTGTGTTGTCGTCGAGAAACCAGGTCGTTGCTCTAAATTTAATAATATATAGGTCTTGAATGTAAGAAATGCGAAAGTCCTGTAAAGCTTTAATCATCGTATATCCTTTCTGAGAAGTATAAGAAATTTAGTACCATCCATTATCCTGCAGATTTTTTGCAACGCCGACGCTTTTTCCCCCCTTTTTTTTTGTCCCTTTAGTGAACGAAAGATAACAAAAACAAATTTCATAATCGCAAATTCTGCTGTACTATATATTATTTATGAGGGTGACAGAATCTTCTTTCAATAACGATTAGGGGGTGTCATGTATCATCGATTATTCGACAAAAACAACCCACAAACGAATATTTAAAGTGCAACAAGTTTGCTAATATGAAATTTCACCGGCGCATCCGCCAGTTTCGTATATAATATTGAATCGTTTGTTCTGTGCGTTGTAGCAAATTTGATTGATGTGAATGAAACTTGAAAACAAAACAAATTTGCCGCAAGGCGATTTACGAAGAGACAAAAAAGAAAAGGGAGGTCAAACAAAAAGTATTATTTTCGGAAGTAAGCGGTTGTTGCGTTTACTGACACGAGGAGATCAAAGAAGTGAAACAAGGAAAATATATATATTTTTTTTTATAAAACCTTTAACTATGTATGGTATTTTTAAATCGCTCGTGATCATGCTTGTTTTGGTATCCGTTCGACGGTTATTTACAAGAGTGAATTCTTATTGGTGCAGTTATGGATTCAACCTCGGGCAGTGTATTGAGCAAAACTCATTCATTGGCCGCTTTTAAAACTGTGTGGCTTCATTGGTTTTTAGCAGGAAGTTAAAAACAAATTGTAGTAGGTATAGAGTATTAGATAGATAATCCTGCAGGTGTTCATCCATAATGGAAATTTAATATGTTGTTGGTTTACCGAATCATGCGTTTAATAATATCTAGCTTGAGCTTAGGAAAATTAATTAAGCGTATCCGAAATAATCCATTTTCACTACCAGCAAGATTATAACAACATAGCCTGGTTAAGGAAGCTAAAGTATTAATCGTTATCGACGTGTTTTCGTCGTAGTCACACAATCACACTCTTATGACAGGAAATCGAAGTCGTGTGTGAGGCAAATTAATTTAATTTTGAAAAATATCAGTTAATTCCTCTGTTTGATGGTTTTTCTTTAGGGGCGCGCAATTATATTGATTCGCCAACCAGCCACATTTATTTAAAATTAACTCCCGGCTCGGAATTAATTTGAATAACGTGTTAAATGCAAATTTCGTCCGTCTGCTTGCTTAATCGGCCCCAAATTCAATTTGCTTGAGCCCCGAATAACGAAAAGAATTCAATTTCGATGATAAAACTCGATGGTACTCAATTTTGATCGTTTGGACTTTCCCCACCCAAAAAGAAAAACTTTCCTCGCCATTGAAAATGTAATTTACGTGCATTTAATGCAAATAGAATTGCATGCTGATCGTTGCGTGCATGTTCGGTATTACTTGGGGGGCCGTCTTCTTAACCGACATACAATACATTCACCCTTGATGATAACGTCTTAGTTTACAAATAAAAATTAGAACGTAGCAGCTTTATTCAAATTAGTTAATTGCATGTTTTAAAAAAATTAACCCGCGCCACATTCAAAACTTCTTTGACTCTCTCTTTAACGTGACAAGAAAATTGGCTCTGGCTTGTTGGTTCCAAAACCCAATTGCTTAATACACGGACCGAGGCCGAAAAGAAATCAATTGGTGGTTCTCTTAAAAGCCAATCGTAAACCAAGGAAAGATCAGATAGTTATAAAAGCCAATGAATGAGTTTTGCTTAATACACGGACCGAAATCGAAAAGAAAGCAATCCATACAGACCAATAAGAGTCCAGTTTTGACGACCGTCGCCAAGACGAACCGCCTTAAAGTAAAACTAATAATACAAATCAACTAAACAAAGCGACAACAAATCTGCAATCCCTCTTTGCTGATTGGTATTTAATAAATTATTAGGTATACATGGGGGAGGGGGGTCTTATTAGGGATATATAAAAAGTTTAAAAAACGGTTAAACAGTACCAAGTTAATCAATTTACTGTTTGTTTTTTTTTTAAATTGCAGTGACTTGATTGAAGTATTGAAGTGAATCGAAGGAGGGTGGAATTGGAACGTGTCGATAATGTAGCATGTATGTACAACGAACACAAATGCCATAAACTGTTCGATTTTAAAACAGAACTTATCTGCTTCAAGCAGCTTTTTCGCAAAGCTCGCTCCCAACGTATCCCCCAGTGCATGGATTTGTGTCTCAGATTTAACGCATTCGCGGTTTTGTCTCACCGTGACATTACATTATGTACCTACGAACAACAAAGAAGAATACTTCTAAAGATATAATTTCTAGCTAAAGCTCTTCTCAATTCTTTATGCGAAAAAGTTTAGTTCTCGTGCATTAATCAAAACAATTCTCAAAATAGAAAACTTTTTCTTTTTTTTCGGTGGTAAATAATTGCAGCGATTTATATTATATAATGTTTCATTGCATTGCAGAAAATAGCTCCCAATCTATTTTTCTTTTTTCATTTTTTCATTGCAACGGCGATTCTGGGGAATTTGTTGCTGGTGATTTTGATAAAATAAAGAAATAACATGTCTGACAACGATATAACCTCAATTTGTTATTAATTTCCTGCTACAAACAAATTTAATTCCCTCCTCGACATTAAAGTGTTTTATTTTCAAGTAAGTTGGCAATCTTTATTGCCGTCTGTAAAGTTTTCCGTTGCTCAATTTTTTATTGTCGGCAATGAAAATTGCGAGCTGTAAAGTTTGTTTCAGCAACTGTTTGTCTGACTACTGTTAAAAAACAACTGCCCACCCAAGGACTGACCGATTTTAAGAGCGCCTTCAAGTGTACAAGTTCGATGAGCGCATGCCTTTGATGGTTTCAAACTAAACTATGTTTTTTTTTTATTTTTATTTTGGACGAGTACTTTGAGATTTCGCCGCCGCTAAAAACAAGCTTTGCCATTGGTGGGAATTGACCAATGCGGAGCTCGTTTGACCAACGACAAAGCTCGTCTTTGGCGCCAAAATTACAAAATACCTTTCCCAAATAAAAAAAAAAGCGCATGCCTTTGATGGTTTCAAACTAAACTATGTTTTTTTTTTATTTTTATTTTGGACGAGTACTTTGAGATTTCGCCGCCGCTAAAAACAAGCTTTGTCATTGGTGGGAATTGACCAATGACGGAGCTCGTTTGACCAATGACAAAGCTCGTCTTTGGCGCCAAAATTACAAAATACCTTTCCCAAATAAAAAAAAAAGCGCATGCCTTTGATGGTTTCAAACTTAACTATGTTTTTTTTTTTATTTTTATTTTGGACGAGTACTTTGAGATTTCGCCGCCGCTAAAAACAAGCTTTGTCATTGGTGGGAATTGAGCAATGACGGAGCTCGTTTGACCAATGACAAAGCACGTCTTTGGCGCCAAAATTACAAAATACCTCTCCCAAATAAAAAAAAAAAAAAAAAACAGAGTATAGTTAGATCAGAACTGCTGCTGGAACGAACCCATAAAGAGTGATTTTAGTGGGAACATGACAACGGTAATTTGCCAGAAATTCCGTGCACGTTTAGAAAGAGAAAAAATATGGAAACAACGAATGAAATACGACGACAGAAAGAATGACATACCTCTTTCTGTTATCCTCAAATTTTGGGGGATGAAATTATATTTATTTCTTGGATTTTATAGGCTCGAGTCTATCTACAGAAGAACAAATTTTATTTTATATTTTCTTTCTTTGGCCAGTGGTCGTTTATTTGCATTTGATTTGAAAGAAACGGGGAGTACTACAATGTACGTACGTATAGTAACATGCATTTGTTTTTAAACAGCGTTTTAGTAAAATGCACAATGAACAATTTCATCTGGAATGAGCGAATTTAGATAGGAGACGAACAAGCGTTCGCATACAAGGGCGAATATTTGTTGTTTTGGTGAATACGCGCCTTTACAGTAATTTCATATATTTAGAGCGTTTTCGATTCACTTGCGCTGATTGCACTCAGAGTATCTTCATCTCGTATTATTACACATAATAACGCTGATAGTTAATTTTGATTTGAAAATTTCACGCGTGGATGTGATGACAAGTACTGTATATAATTTAATATATATTGCCTAAGGTATTCTTATTTCCGAGGGAGAGGGGGCATTGACCGTGAGGGTTAGCTTGCAGGATTAAGTTAAAAAATTCATTGTTTGTGTTAAGGTGCGTATTCACCAGAAGAGCGAACAGGAACAAACAAGAGCGAGCGAGCATTCTTTATTGGTAATCGTGGTGTGAGTGCCTGCCAGCGAGCCTATAAGCAAATATTTGTTTGCCTAGGCTCAAGAAAGATCGAGCTAGGCATTTATACGTCAAAGCAAAATCCTGTTTGTGCTGTTTTGTTTTTAATGTGTATGGATATTCTAATTCAGTGTTCGGTTGTAATGCATACATTTTAACTTAATTAATTATAAAATAAGTTGGAGATTAAGTGGGAAAGTTGAACTTCCCCTATGTATACGTTTCTTTAGTTGAATTTGTTCCTTTGTTTGGTTGCAATAAAAACGCTATTAGTATTGTTACTATTATTTCGTCTAGGATGGACGCCTTTAGAAAATACCCGCGCGAGCGTCCGCGAACAAGACCGAATATTCGCTCTTTTGGTGAATGCACACCTTTAGGCTAAAACTATGACATAACAGAGATCTTTCTGACTTTTCCTCTTTCACTTTTACTGTGTGAAATTTGCTCGAGTTTAATCTAATCGGTAAATATTTAAAAAACAATTAGGTTTCTCTCCACTGTGGAACTCGTTAATACAAAATAAAGTATGTCACGATTAACTAAAGCACGTGGTATTCTGTCCTGAGAATCGATTTTATTACAAAGGTTTTTATGAACGTGGCCAAGGCTACACTGTTAAAGATTAAGTTGCATAATTTGATGATATGTGTGATTGATAAGAAAAAAATTAAAAAATTGGGGAGTGCGTTTCCAATAAAAAAAAAAAATGGGCAAAAGTGATGTCATATGTAAATTAGAGGTTAAGCTCGTGCAGACCAAGCAGAAGCAGCTGTGTAGTTTCCATCGATTGGCGAAGGGTTTATTTGATGTCATCGGAAGATTTGCTTGTTGCAGTTTGTAGTTGAGGAATAGATTCAATTATGAAATCGTTCTGCAACTTTCTGATAAGATTTCTAGGCATTTTCATAGCTTCTTCTTAGTGTGGTGATGAAGAAAGAATCGATCTAGATTGTGGGATTATTTTCTACAATCTACAAGCTGAGGGGGGGGGGGGGTAAAGGGTAAATCTTCAATTAATTATTGAAATACGCGAGAGATCTTTTCAAAAAAGAAAAAATGAATACCTAAATGAAAATAAAAAATGAATGCGGACCACGTTTGTTTAATTTAAAAAGTATTGAGGAACTGTTTTGTTTCTTTTTTTGATGTTTTGAAGATTGAGTTGTCTTTTTTATGTTGTTTACAATATTTTATTTATCATCATCGTTCACTGTCTCGGGAGGGGGGGGGGAGGAGAAAAGAGAGACAAGCGAGTGGATTTGAAACTGAAGTATGTAAACAGGCAGTTCGTCTTGTCTCTTTGGGATACAAAGTTATAAACAATGAACATACGTGCAGGGTCACTACAGGTAATAACAGTGTAGCAATTACCTCTGCAAGTTGCACGTCTACCGAATACCAGATCTGCACTGGCACACAAAGGGAGCATCGCTATGAGGCACTACGACAGGGGTGAGGAACATCACCAAAACTAAAAAAAGTTGCCGGAAAATGATATGTGAGATCGGTGTCGATACGTGGTGTAGTGCGTCCGACGCACCAGCTAGCGTCCCTATTCGATACTCGGGACATACTACACTACACGCTGTTCGACGCCGCGGACGTTGCTTGCGCGTCCCGACGCTATAAGCGTACAGTGGCGCGTGTGTCACTCATGGAATGTTCAACTTAGCCCCACCCGATTTTAGAATCCCTTAACCGCGATCGATTCAATTTTTCAAATATTACAAATGCACTTTCATTTCATTCACTTCGCACCACCAAACCAAAAGGATTCTAAAAGAATTCTATTTCACACCACATTAACCAATCGATGAAGAATTCAATTGTGTCTGTGAAGCTGGCATATCATTTCGTGGAAACTCATAAGTTTCAGTGAGTTCTGGCTTTATTTTTAATAGTTCTATAGTTCCTGATAGATAAAATCGATAGTTCTGCTCATTAAAGTGAAAAAAAGCCAAAGTGCAAACTGAGATGCCAGGTTCACGCAGCGTCTCACTTTGTCCTACGCAAAATTAACGGCCTATTCTTATAGGAAATTAAAAGATCTGTAGTTCTGCATGGGTTCTAGAAAGAGTTCTAGAGAAAAACATTGCTATTTCTTATTAGAAAACTCTAATAACACAATATGATTAGTTACGCAGATATAGATGAGACGCCGTCGAATATTCGACAGTTCCTTGAGCTCTACAATTTTTTCCTTGTAGCTCAGAACGTATCCAAGGACTTTCTACAGAGTTCCGGCCACAAGTCTCATTAGATTATTTTTTGAGCAATTTTAAATCCTGGTAAATTCGAGTTATACACGTTATAACTAAGACGCTGTCGAATACACGACAGTTCTGTGAGCTCTGTATTTTTTTCCTTGTAGTTAGAAACATATTCAATGACTTTCCACAGAGTTCCAGCCATAAACCTAAGTAGAGTATTATTTAGCAATTTTAAAATTCGGCTAAATTCGAGTTATACACGTTATGACTAAGACGCTGTCAAAAACACGTCAGTTCTGTGAGCTTTATAATTTTTCCCTTGTAGTTCGGAACGTATCCAACGACTTTCTGCAGAGTTCCATCCACAAGCATCATTAGATTATTGTTTGAGCAATTTTAAATCGCTGAAATTGGAGTTATACAGGTTATAGCCGAGACGCTATCGAATATACGACAGTTCTGTGAGCTCTATATTTTTTTCCTTGTAGTTCGGAACATATTCAACGACTTTCTGCAGAGTTCCGGCCACAAGCCTCATTAAATTGTTTTTTTGAGCAAATTTAAATCTTGCGAAATTCGAGTTATACAGGTTATAACTGAGACGCTGTCAAATATACGTCAGTTCTGTGAGCTCTATAATTTCTTCCTTGTAGTTTAGAACATATTCAATGACTTTCCGCAGAGTTCCAGCCATAAACCTAAGTAAATTATTATTTAACAATTTTAAACTCCGCTAAATTCGAATTATACACTTATTAAGCGAGACTCTGTCGAAAACACGACACTTCTGTGAGCTCTATAATTTTTCCCTTGTAGTTCGGAACGTATCCAACGACTGTCTGCAGAGTTCCATCCACAAGCATCATTAGATTATTGTTTGAGCAATTTTAAATCGCTGAAATTCGGGTTGTACAGATTATAACTGAGACGCTGTGGAATATACGACAGTTCTGTAAGTTCTATATTTTTTTTCCTTGTAGTTCTGAAAATATTCAATGACCTTCCGCAGAGTTCTAACCATAAACCTGAGCAGATTATTATTTAGCAATTTTAAACTCCGCTAAATTCAATAATCTAATGACGCTTGTGGGTGGAACTCTGCAGAAAGTCGTTGGAGACGTTCCGAACTACAAGGGAAAAATTATAAAGCTCACAGAACTGTCGTGATTTCAACAGCGTCTCACTTATTAAATGTATAATTCGAATTTGGCGGAGTTTAAAATTGCTAAATGATAATCTACTTAGGTTTATGACTGGAACTCTGCGGAAAGTCGTTGAATATGTTTCTAAGTACAAGGAAAAAATTATAGAGCTCACAGAACTAACGTATATTTGACAGCGTCTCAGTTATAACCTGTATAACTCGAATTTCGCAAGATTTAAATTTGCTCAAAAAACAATTTAATGAGGCTTGTGGCCGGAACTCTGCAGAAAGTCGTTGAATATGTTCCGAACTACAAGGAAAAAATTATAGAGCTCACAGAACTGTCGTATATTCGATAGCGTCTCGGCTATAACCTGTATAACCCTAATTTCAGGGATTTAAAATTGCTCAAACAATAATCTAATGATGCTTGTGGGTAGAACTCTGCAGAAAGTCTTTGGATACGTTCCGAACTACAAGAGAAAAATTATAAAGTTCACAAAACTGTCGTGATTTCGACAGCGTCTCACTGATTAAGTGTATAATTCGAATTTGGCGGAGTTTAAAATTGCTAAATGATAATCTACTTAGGTTTATGACTGGAACTCTGCGGAAAGTCATTGAATATGTTTCTAAGTACAAGGAAAAAATTATAGAGCTCACAGAACTGTCGTGTATTCGACAGTGTCTTAGTTATAACGTGTATAACTCGAATTTACCAAGATTTAAAATTGCTCAAAAAATAATCTAATGAGACTTGTGGCCGGAACTCTGTAGAAAGTCCTTGGATACGTTCTGATCTACAAGGAGAAAATTGTAGAGCTCATGGAACTGTCGAATATTCGACAGCGTCTCATCTGTATCTGCGTAACTAATCATATTGTGTTATTAAAGTTTTCTAATAAGAAATAGCAATGTTTTTTTCTAGAACTCTTTCTAGAACTCATGTAGAACTACAGATCTTTTAATTTCCTATAAGAATAGGCCGTTAATTTTGCGTAGGACAAAGTGAGATGCTGCGTGAACCTGGCGTCTCAGTTTGCACTTTGACTTTTTTTCGCTTTAATGAGCAGAACTATCGATTTTATCTATCAGGAACTATAGAACTATTAAAAATAAACCCAGAACTCACTAGAACTTATGAGATTCCATGAAATGATACGCCAGCTTCACAGACACAATTGAATTCTTCATGGATTGCTTAATGTGGTGTGAAATAGAATTCTTTTAGAACCCTTTTGGTTTGGTGGTGCGAAGTGAATGAAATGAAAGTGCATTTGTAATATTTGAAAAATTGAATCGATCGCGGTTAAGGGATTCTAAAATCGGGTGGGGCTACACGCTTTTCTTTTTCATAACGTAACAAAATATTCGACTTTAATTTAACTATTTCGATCAAATAAATTCCCAATTTAAAATTCAGCGTAAACAAAAAGTGTGTGAGGCAGTTCATAATAATTTTGACGTTCGCATTTATTCATTCGAATCAAAGCCGGATGAATATTTTATTTTAATTATATTGAAGCGATTCATTCACGTTTTTCTTGAACTTGAATTCAGTGAGCAGCGACGTAATTCTTATCAAAAGCGAAAGTGAATTCTAATTTTAGTCGAGAAACTCTCCGGCTATAATCCACCTTTCTTTTTTTTTTTCTTTTTTTTTGGGGGAGGGGTTTTATTTATAAACTGCACGTTTATTATTATGTACTTTTTTTTCAAATATTCTTAAGAATCTCTGTAAAAATTAAACGCGTGCAGTTTCACGCATTGTAACGAGACGCTGCCTCATATCTTTGTCTTTACGAACGCACCCCAAGACCACTCGCCACGAAGAATTCACTTCATAAATCCACCACAGTAATTCAATTACTTTATGAAGAATTCACTTCATAAATCCACCACAGTAATTCAATTACTTTATACCCAGGGGTGGTGTGGTCTTTTTGAGCTGCAACCCAAAACCCCGTTCAACCAAAGGGCCCCTTCGCGGTCAAAAAAATTGAAATAGCGTTTTCTAATGGTTGCACTGGGTGCACAATCAGTGTATATCCATCTCTTATTATTACGTGAGGTTAAAAGTTGATGATGAAATAAAAATACACTTGGTAATCACTAGTATAGTCACTGGAAAACGTTATAAATTAACGGGGGGGCACCAAGAGACAACAAATTGATTGCATACTTATGCAAAATACAGGGTGTTTATAAAAATTTAGTTGATATGATTAAATTTGGCTCTTAATTCCAAATTATAATCAATAATGATTTATAATTTTGATCTGGTTTATTGGAGGTGATTTCATTTTCATTGTGCAATGTGTTTAAATGAAAATGCAATATTATTCGACACTTGTTAAAATCGAGGCGGCACAATTTGATTTCACCTCCCAACAGAATCCAATATCTTGTATAATAATTTATAAACTTTAAGTCCATTATCGACCCGGCTTGCTTAGAGTCCTAAGTAAATAAAATTACCAAAGCTAAACGTCAGTGGAATGGGAATTATTTATGGTAGAAAAACGGTTGCGTGCCACGTTCTGTGTTACACATATATATTAATGCAAGTTAATGTGTGACAGTGTTATTAAAATTCGTTATTGCTAATGAAATTGAAATTACCCAGCCGGTTTAAACAAGACTCGTAAAATTTTACATAACAATAAAGAGATGCTAAAAAAAATGATTTTCAATTTAAAAAAGTAGGTGCTGCCCTCGTCGTACATACAAACAGGTGTGTTTACAATGTCAGTGGTGGATGCAAGTTTATAAATGACACAGTCTACAACCACAAAATATCAACAAGCCAGCTTACTCCCCAGATTTCCCTCAGGAATACGTTCCATGTTTATTTATAGTATTTTACCATACAAATACCTAGCAGCCCTGTAAAACATTATATTTAATTAAAGTGTCCAGATTTATTTATTTCAAAAACTAATTAAAATTAAAGAGCATTCATAAAAAGAAAACATTATAATTAAATTCAAAAAAAGAAATAGTTACTTAACAGCCATTCATTATTTTGTTTTTATAGAGCAACATTAATTAATTTTACATAAGCAGCATTCCATCTGCCGGCTTAAAAATCAATTGCTCTGTAAACATAGTTTACTCATATAATCACAGAGGGCCAGACGAGTGTCAAACGAATTGCGTTGCAATTCAATTCCACAATCTCTTTAAATAAATTCCTCACTAATAAACACGTTCGGTACACGTTATAATTTCATTATTATAAATTAAGGCGCGGTTTTTAATTATCTAGAAACAACAGAGCGTCCAGATACAAAAGGGGGTTTTCATTTCATGTAAACTTGCTCTGTTGCAATTTTCGAAATCAAATTACCCTCTAATTATTTAAAAACCTTAGGGTGAACTGTGTATGTCGCTTTTAATTAGGCCGTACGTAGCCTTGAGGCGAAGTTAATCAATAATATTAGGGCGCCCTCTGACGGCCACCCTATCAAATTAACCCGCAATCAAATCAAGCGTGTGTGAAATAGCGCCGGTTTCAAAATGAAGTCGATTTCTGCTTCCCGCGTTTATCGTTAACATTATTAGACATTTCAGCCGACTTTCAGGAATATGTGTAATTTTTCACGCAATGAATCATCGTTTAAATAAAACGGATCGGTTTCATTGAAAAATGATGTAAATAACAAAACAAAATCGTGCTTCCGGTTTCGCCTTAAATTTGTTTTTTTTTTATGCGGATATACTCATCTGCTTCCATGTTAAAATTAAAAAATAAATAAATAAATGACGTTAATACGACGCCAAAAAAATAAATAAATAAATGACGTTAATACGACGCCAACGCGATATTACGAAGACACTTCTTTTTCTTAAGCAGTTCAAACATGAGATTGCTTTTATCATGATGTCGAAAATTGCAACGTGTGTTGGCAGTGGCGTAGCCGTAGTTCATTCCGGTGAGGGCAAGATGCGCAGCACATAAAAGTTCAACTTTTTTTTTTTGTTTCGTTTAAGTTGGTATTGCCGATCTTTTTTTCTTCTTATGTTCACTTCACGCCTTGTATTTTGTTTCTGTCGCTTTCATTTATCTTTTGTTTCTGATTCTTTTGCATTTGTTTTTATTTGTTCTGTTTTTTTTTTGACATCCCAATCAACAACTTTTGTTTCTTTTTTGTCTTTGACTTTGGTATTGTTGGTTCTTTTACAGTTTACAGAATTTTTTGTTTCGTCCCGAAAATTGTTTTGTTTTTCTTTTGTTCCTGTTCCCTTAATTTATCTTTTAGACAAAGACTTGGCACCTTTCGGCCTGCAAAAAATTTGACAACCCTGCTTATTATAGTGTTTTCTACTGGCTACACCTACACCGGTATTCAAGATATCTCTATCCCTTTTTATTACGCAAAGCTGAATTGAGATGGAAAGTAGTGGCGCACAATAGTGCAGCCGCTAGGGGACGCTATTACTTACTTATGGGGCCATCTCGGGTGTATAATTTGAAATACAACTTTTTTCTGCATTGCTAGATGCAATTTAAAGTTTAAATAAACAAACAATAATACTACTTATCTGTTATTAAAAATATGTATTATTATTAGACATTATTTACAAATGATTAAACAAATAAATATAAACAAATTGTGTATCAGAACGGCGTTCATGCTTTTTGACTTCAACGCGCTTGCGTCCATTACTCACAGATGTGTTCGCCAGCCTATTGGCTGTTCGCCCGCGAACAAATGGCGCGAACTTTTTGAAATTTTGAATTTGCCGTTGACATTATTTAGAATTTCTTAAATATCTTTTAAGAAACTTAAATAAATATTCGTTTTATGTTACTCCAAGCAGGTATTTCTGTGTTGATAAAAAATAAAATTTAATAAATAATTGTAATTGTATACGAATTGTTTAGATATGTAGGATTGTGATTTTAGCAGTTATCGCATAAAACTGGGTATACATTTTTTTGTTGATTGTCGTTTTTCACCCCCACTTCGTCCCCCGTCGATTAACGGCGCGTCCGTCGCCCTTCAGAAATATTTATGACCGACAGACAGGTGGAACGTGCTTATTGCTTTAATATACCTACCTGCTATTTTTTTTCTTCCTCGTATGCTTTGTTTGGGTATCAATAGAAAGAAACAATAGCCGCCTTATTTATGCAACTATCGATTTTAGAAAATAATTTCAAAAGGTTTTTATTGGGGGGAAGTGGTGCCTGTTACGAACCGAAGTGAAATTCCAACAGAGGGTTTCCACGAGAATTTGATTGTGTGTGAGGTTGAATAGAGCAATGTGGCCACCAAAATATCAAACACGTCAGTCTGATGAGCGTGAACTGCGAATATTTGATCATAAAGTGCCCGCCGGAGTATTTCGTGAGGAGGTGGTTCCCGGAGAACATTAAAAGAAATGGCCGAAGATATTCAGGTATCAAAGGCCGTATACCACTCGTTTTCACAATTTCTTTCTGTATAGTAAATATACCGATTGAAGACTTTTACTTTACCGTCGAAGTCACGTCCAGTAAGTAAATAAAAGTCTTCGAGCGGTATAGTTGATTTAAAATTAAGTAATAATCAAAATCGAAGGGTTTCTTTTTTTTTTGTTTCTTAATTGAAAGTGGGGTTTAAGTGAGACAACTGTTTGAAATTAATTAACAGGCTAATAATAGTCCATTGTGTGTGTTCTGTCTGTCCCCGTCGTTCTCAATGTTGCCCTTCCGAAGATCTGTGACTCCGACGCCAAGGCGTCGTACATTTATTCGCTGGCGTCGTGGTGAATGTGTCTACCCCAAAATACGATCGCGATTCAAACCGAGCCCTCGTAGAACTCTGCACGCTCTTCCCAAGTACTTAGCAGGTATTTTCCATTTAGATTTATTTATTTTTTTTTTTTTCGTTTATTACGTTCGCTTTTAGTTCTTGCTTGCAAATTTTTAGCCCGCCCCATTTAAAAACCTTGATCTTGAATAGCAACAAATGTTGATGATAACATCTGACGAACCTGCTTGTTGTTTCTTCACGTTCGAATTCGACATTTGTTGCTGGTGTTGGGGAAAATGATGAAAAGCCTGTTACGTGCGGCACTTTTTATTCGAAAGCAATATGGATCACTCAACTCGTACAAATATCGACCGCGCTTCTGTTTTATTCAGAGCCACGAACGCGATAGTGCAGATATTTTCACTAGGAAAATGCTTTCAGTTAAATGAAATGTTTTCGTGTGCGCAATTTTCACCGAAATTTCTTCGCACCAGGACGTCTCAGGGCCCGCAAACGAGACATCAGCTTACAAGAGGTACTCTACACTCTTCGGCTTGTCTGGACAACATCGCCTAAAAACGAATTAAAAAGGTAACTAAATTATCTATACAGAAAGTGTTTTCAATCGCCCCCTCCTCCCCTTCCTCTTTTTTTTCTCTGTCTCAGCCCAAAAATCATCAACCTCAACATGGACGAGACGAGATTTCGCAAAACGAGCAACGTGATTCCATCTGAAGTGTCTTCGCCCGTTCTATTAAGACGAAGGCTAAGTGCTCCTGAAACGATCATGAGGAAGTAAGTTTTAAAACGTCAGTTTTCATAAATTGAACAGAAAATGTTTTGTACGCAAAACGCCATTTAGAATCCTAATGTAATTTGGTAGAAACAAATGCAAGGTCCTCCTGAAATTGAATTATTTTCAGTGCTTCAGCTTTGATTCCAGATCAATTTTTAATTATAAATGTACACGCATGTACCAGAACCTGAAAACAGGAAGTAATAAGCAATCTTACTTGGATACGCGGATTCATTTTGAATAATTCGCTTAAAAATAGTGCTTTCTTTTTTTGGTTTTATGGCATTGACTTTGAAAGCCCATGTGAGACAGCCGTTAAAAACATGTAAAATATAGGAGTTGATGTGCTTAAAAATAGATGATGCATCTGCTTTCAGCTATTCGGTGCCATTGCGCAGCTGAGGTGACTCATTGCTTCTAATCTAAATATCTTTACGTGCTCATTATTCCACCACAAGTGTAACCGAATCGATTATTATTTTAACATGCGAATTGCAAACACGCGTGCTTTTTTCAAAACACCTCCCCAAAGCTCGCTCCCTCAAGCATTTTTAGTTACACGAACAATTCCAACTCATTTGATGTCATAAACAATCATCTGCATTCGATTTTATTTTTACTATCAAATTATCAGTTTTCGCTTTTTAACCTTGGAGAAGTCGTTCTGGTTTGCAGTGGAATTCTCGAGCTGATAAAACCCCAAGTAGGGCTGAAACTGCTCTACAGAGGATTCTCACTGCAATCAAAAACGAAGCAGTCTTTAATTTCCTTTTTTTTTTCTCTCTTCGTAATAACTTCCAGACATATGTTGGCTCAACAACGATCTGAGGAATCCCAAGAAAGTGATGCAACCCAAATATCAGACTGTCGCAGTTGCCAGTGGCGCATGAACATCGGAAGTGATTCGAACCTAAGCAGAAAACGCGATCCTAGCTTGATGAGGAAATCGACTTTGTTAAAAAAACTCTGGAGCAGCAACAGCAGGGGCAGGAGGTTTTCGACGGCCTACTCCGAATGGCAGTACTCCTGCGGAAAACTGTCGATGGAAAAGTCGACGCTCTCCCTGAATTCAGATCAGTCTTCGCCAGAACATCTCAAGCAATTCAAATCCCCGAAAAGGACCAACCCAAGAAAGTTGGACCACCTCTCATGCTCTAAGAGTTCCACCTCAACAAAGTACACAACTACGTGCACGACGAACACCCCGAAGACGATGACGACTGAAAGTGAGGAATCGTCGGAAACGACGACGAGGAGAACCGGAACCAGCACCACTAGCTATTCGGATAATTCAGACTCGGCATACACGAATAGCCAATCGAATTTCACCCAAAATTCAGAAACTGTCTACTCATCAGAAACCCAATACGCTGAAGAAGACCCGCAGGAAAACGACGAAAACGCCAACGAAGTCGCAGGCCCCCCAAATACCGACTTCAACGATAACTCAAAATACATCAACTATCCCCCTCATCCCCCGGAAAACTTCATCAAATATTCATCGAATACCTCATCGGTTACGCACGCGTCGGATTCTGCAAATTTGAACGTAATTTCCAACGTGCAACTCAGCCAGTCCACCTTGGATTTAATTTTTAACCACGTGCTGCAAGACGTCGTGCAAAATAAGAGCAATTCGACGAGTACAATCGCAGAAAAAGAAATAGTACCGGAAGCGAAAGTTATAAAAGTCCAGCAAATGCCCAGTTTCTATCTGAAAAGGAAGGAAGACTTGCCGCCGACGAACCCCCAGCACAACCGCATCATAAAATACATGATAAGCAACGTGGGGGTTGGCAGCCCTTACAGTAAACCAGCGGAGGTGCCCCAAATCGTCGTACCTAGATACTCAGCGCTTCCCCGGACGTCCTCAATGGAAGTCAACACCTCCTCAGGAGATTCCACAGATAAAGAATCTGACACCGTCAGTTTGGTGGATAGCCTCGAGGACCCGATGTCTCCGAGGGGAGGCCAACAGGGCTCCTGCGTTAAACACGACGAAAAACCCGTCAGGGGCGATTTATCTCTCCTACTTCCGGATAACAGCGACCAAAACAAATGCAGGACTCCCCTAAAGCCGGCGGCGTTTTTTATTTCGATAGAAAACTCCAAGCAAGAAGAAGGGAAGGCCGTAGCTGACCACTTACCCGCGAAAGTAAGGGAAAAACTATCCAGGCGACACATGAAGCGCGAGCTGCAACAGAAAAAAAATCACACCATATCCCCAAAATCCGATAGTAATTACATAAGTGCTAGTGACAACGGTAATCATGTATTTGACGACGTAAATAAACATCATAGGGCGAGGGGGAAAATGTTGCCCAACATACAAACGAGGGTGGACGACAGGCGGTGCAATAAAGAAGTGAAACGTAAGTCGCTTACGAAAACAGAAACCTTGCAACAAAACAGCAAACACAGAATCACCACTTGGGGTGCTTCCAACTCACGTCAAAGACTAGCCCCGGTTTACGTCAGTAAAAACCAATCCTCCAATGAAGAAGCAGCTTCCTGCCCTAAAAAATCTCCTCCAAAAAAGGACGCGGGCAACTCCAGCAAGCGCCTGGATTATTTGCAAGCAGAAGAAAAGGAACACTTCTTTCAGAGAACCGGCAAGTCGAAAATACCGATTTTGGTGCAGCAAAAACTACCAAAACTGGAGAAGAAACCCCAAAAACCCGTCTACTTGGATTTTGACAAAGTGCGCGTTCCAGATCCCAAAATCGACCAACTAATCGCCAACATCTTAATCGATTCTTTAAATAAGTGCGACGAGTCTCCTACTAAACCACAAGTGGTAAAAGTGAGTTGTGAAAAGAGGCCTGCAACTTTTTCCCCGGTGAAAACCGGGAGTGTAAAATACCAACAGAAATTCGAGGTCATCCCCGAAGAGTTATCTCATCAGTCTTCGCTTGAAGAAAACGGTGCAAACCGAAACGTCGGCACGTGCGTTAACGGGAGGAACTTCTCCACCGAGACGATTCAAGATCAAGATCAAGATGCGAAAAGCTCAGAAATTAATGATGATGAAAACAAGGAAGCGGACGTGGATACGAACGAATTAAACAGAAATAAAGACGTGGTTTTTAAGAAGGAAAAAGAAACGACGACGGTTCCTCAAGGGTGGATAACCTTTTATATGTTGCATAAAAGCCAAGGATCTCCAGACAGCATGTCCGATGAAGGTATAAACATTTCCCAAAAATGCCAGAAACTATAAATGCACGTAGTCTAAACGAGCACCTTGTTCATTTGCAATTGCAAGTAACCACCTAGTAAATTTTATTTAGGAACAAAAAAATCGGATAACTTTAGGACGGCGAGAAAAAAAGTTGCTTCAAAGAAAGAAGAAGACCTAGAAAGGGCGAATAACCTCGAGGACCGTTTTATTAAAGCACATCAGGATTCCATGTGTGATTACGAAGATATCAAGGTGGTTAAAGGACAGAGAAAGCTTCTAGAAACACTGTCGCCCAGTGATGCGTTTAGTGAAAATGTCTCCTCTTCCATTTTACCACTTCAGAATGGACGGTACAAAAAGCAGCACGCGTTTCGGAAGCTCCCAACAAATAACAACAAAGAACTTCCAAGCAGCTGCGACGTAAATAATTTTGGTAAAATTAAAGTAGCCAGTTGGGTAATAATAAGAAGTAAATTTTTAATGCCAAGGTCATTTTAGGCCAATGGTCTGTGACAGTCAGTGGAACAAATAGCTATGGACAATCAGCCCCCGAAGTGGAAATGCGTTTAAAATTCCCACAGGCCAACAAACACGCTTGTCAATACCAATCAGATTCTGGAATAGGTGAAGAAAACGACAGGCTCAACGATAATTTCCCTCTCGCTCTAAAAAGATCGTCTCATCTCCTTAAAAGGGCTAAATTACAGCAGCAAAACTATGGTGGTTAGTTTTCTTCCTTCCACAAATTTTTTTTTCCATTTTAATTCCAATCAATCCAACAGGTTTATTTGCCGATAATCCAATAGCAGTAGAAGACAACTATAAAAACGAAAGGCTTCCAGTTATAACTCAGAACCCCAAAAGAACGACGATGTCTAAGGTAAGTCGACCAAAATAAAAGAACGTTTTTTTTTTTTAATCTTGCTTTAATTTATAGCGTTGTGATTCCAGTATACCAATAAACTCAGTCCCTTTCAGGGCCGAACCACGCCAAACGAAAACCAGTAGCCGGAGATATGCCTTAAGCCGTCCCAAAAACTTGCACGCTTCCAGTCCACGTTTGACCACCGAGGAATTCTTGCATTTAAACGCGGAAAGGTGAGTGACGCCTTGACTTGCTGCAAAGCCAGTTTGCTGCAAGTTGATTTTCAGGCAATTGGCCGCAATTTTGAGCAGATTTCCGGAAGTACTGTCCGTCAACGGAAACAGCATCAGCCCCGAGAGGAAACCACGTGTCAGCAAAATGAGCGAGCGTGATTTGACCAGAAGTTTCTACAACGGTCACTAATAATAATAGTCTGTTGGATGTTAAATGTTAAAGTTTTATATAAGTTTTTATTGGATATAATTATATATTTGTTTGTATGTGCAGTTGTTTTAATAATACCACCAAAAAAAGACTGGACTAAGAAGGTATGACTTCCCATAGTGATTGTAAAGTGAACCCTTCTTTGATAGCCTCAACCGCAAGCCCTAGACTTTCGGAGTAAACTGGCGGCCAGTTTTTATGGGGGCCTTCTCCTGTGAAGTACTTGTTGAGTTCGTTGGTTATTTCCCCTTTTGGTTCTTCAACTTCCGTCTCTTCGATTAACGAGCGCGTGTTGTGGTGGTGATCTTCTTTCTGCGAGCTCCACTTGTATTCAACCCCATAAATAGGATTGTTGGTGTAGACTGTGTGTAGTGAGGTGAGTTCCTTGTAGACGTTCCTCAATTTCTCATCGGGGTCGACCTTAAACCCCAAAATATACCCTCCGCTTTCTTCGGAGCTCATCACCACAAGGGCCATGCCGAACTTGGACTCCCGGATTTTGATCTTAAAATCACAGAGTTCCAATAAGAAGAATAATAACGGCGAAAGTAAATTCTCCGTACGCTTTCTATTTGCAGATGGGGCAAAGAGATATTGAAACCTTCGTTCATATCAGCGAACCAAACCAATCTAACGTTGGAAATAATGAAGGTCCCTAGACTCCCTTGATCCGTCGATAGATTCCAGACGCCCGGGAGGGTGGTAAAAACTTGCTCTAAGGGAAGTATCTTCAGCTGCTTGTTATGAACGACGGTTCCTCGCAGCTTTAATTGCCTGTATAATTTCGAAGACACGTACGCCCTTGAAAAAATAAAAAAAAATAAAAAAAATTAAGCGCTTTTTTAATTGCACTCGGCGAATCCACCCACTTATGTACACCCATGGCCGAAGTAAAGTGTCGCATGTTCCCAGGGACTAAATTCGTGAAGATAAACTCAAACCTCGCGTTGTTCGACGACGACAAAATATGCAATGCTTGGGTAGTACCTTTCAGTTTCTGAAAATCCAATTTAATTTTTTTTTTTTTTTAGGCCCGATTTCATAATCGAAGAACTAAAGGAGAGTTTAGTCTAGTAGACTTAAAATAAAAGTCACGTTCTGATGCATAAATAACTACGCGTTCCCATCAACGTGGACATATGACTGTGACTTTTATTTTTAAGTCTCCTTTAGTTCGATTATGAAATCGGGCCTTAATAAAAATAAGAATACTTACAGAATTAACAATTTTTGTGCTGATGCTGATTATACTGTTGTAACCAATTGCTTTGAGGCGAAGAAGAATTGGAGAGTGCGGGGAGGAGGCAAATAAATTATTAATTAATTAATGATTGTACCCCCTTGGTATACTTACACAAATTAATTCGAGGGCTTGGAAAAGAATGCCATAACATCCTCAAATTTGTTATTATTAATCTTCCACGATCGCCGCTGTTTCCTTTCGTATCTTCGATGTTGTCAAGGCGGTCTATTACCTTTTCGCCTGCCTTTAAACGCATTTCTCTAACAGACAAATTGATTTACCAATAACTTTTTTTTTTTTTTTTTTACTTTCTTGTACTTACGAGTATGGAATATCGAATCGCACTTCCTTGTCTTCCCAGGTCAAAGCCATTTTTTTGTCTATTCCAAGTTTGCCCCTGTCGTCTCTTCCTTGTGTTTGTTTGCATTTATGTGTATTGATGCGTTTTGTTTTGTGCGCATGTTTAGAAAAGATTGATTTCGAATGAAGTCGATTTAATAAAGTCGGTTGACGCGAAATTGAAAGAACTTCGAAAGAAACAAGCACCCAGTTGCTTTGATCTTTGCCAAAGTAAAAGGCATACCACCACTGCATTGTCCGTTTTCTCTGCGTTTTCTTCTCAGGAGGAAAAAACTACCTGTTGTCATGAAGCTGAAGGCCTTTAAATATATAAAAAATAAAATTGTTTACTTTCTTTTTTTTTTTTTAATTCAGGATGACCACCGAATTTTCAAAAATCTAAATTATAGACTTTGTTACTTTGGTGGAAAAAAAAAATGTTATAAGGGGAAGTGCCAAATCAATTTTTATGTAGCTGCGAATCCATCGATTTTATGAAGCCGTTAAACTTTAATGCTTTGCCTTTGTTTTATGTAATGATATTCGTTTATTTGTTTAATTTTTATCTAAAATGTTGCGTCTAATTCGCGGGTTGTCTCACCTTTGTATTTAGACCAGAAATATTATGGCACAGAATTTAAATCGGCATACACAATTAATTATGATGAAATAAAAGTCTTAACCAATGAACAGAAACAAAACAATAGAATTTTTCTAGAAATATACAACAAGAATCTAAAGCCATGAATGCGAAATCTGACATTAAACATTTAAGCAACATGTACTCCTCTTTGCTTCACTTACACAACAAAATTCACTTATCTTAATTAAATTTTTGAATTTACCGCGTTTTCATTAATTCTTTGTCACTAGATTTAGGGACTTTTACATTGTCAAGTGGAATAAGTAAGACAGCTTAAGTCCGCCATTGTACACGCCGCGTCCTCAACGATTTCAAACGTTTTAACTTTTCATTTTATTTTGTGCTTCGTCCTTTCACAATTTGAACTATTAACGTCGGAACAGTTTGTTTAAAATGTTTTATTTACCTGGCTATTCGTATGTACTCTGAAAATAGAAGTCACATGCAATGTGTTACATTAAGAACTCATCCTCACCTAACCTCACTATTTCTGTAAGTAATTCAATCATTTTCACATAAGAATTTTGTGCATTGTACAACTTTTAGATCGTGATGAAGGAGAAAAACAGTTCCGAAACATCGATATAAATAAAAGAGTGAACAAGGAGGAACACGTTGTTGATTTAATTTGACCGAAACCCCCGTATATATATATATATATATATATACTTAATGTGGTGGAATCGGTATATTAGGCTGCAAAAAAGAGCGCCACATTCCAAACTGTATGGTGTTTTAGTTTTAGTTTGTTTTTATTTTAAAACAAATTTAACGAACCCCTTAATTCGTAACAATAAATAGTTACGCGCATTTCAACTGGAGATTTGCTGTTAAATAATGCTTTTAACTAGTACGTACTGACTATGGTAAACTAGCTACCGAAATACGTAAAAAAAAACACTGATAAGAACTTTTTTTAATTTATTTTGGATATATTCCTCTCTTTCTAGTTCTTAGGTCTTTAGGTGATTTGATTTTACGTTTTTTTTTTTTTTAACAACAAAATGTTGAATGTGAAAGTTTAAAAGACTCCTTACGTTTATTAATTAAGAAAGGGAAATCTGTGTTACTTTATATTATCCAATTTTTTTTTTATGAGTAGCTTAGATAAAATTCATTCACTGGAGCTCTTAGTTTCGATTGAATTCGCAAGGAATTCCATTTGTAACCTATGGAATGAAACAACATGCTTTCCGTCTTGAACTTTCAGGGGTCAAGCAACTTTGCCCGCTTGTATAGGTACAAGTACAGCCACCTCCTTCATTTTTATTTTGTTCTCTGTTCTGCTCTTTCATAGCAGATCTCAATTAGGCATTTATAACGTAGAGCACAGTCTTTTATTTAAATAATTTCGAAGTCAATTTTGTGTAATATGTTTTATCTTTCATGTTTTCAACATAATTATATAATACGTTGGTTTGTTAATACAACAACAAATACAAGACAAGAGAAAAAAGTGCAAGCTAATATAGAAACTTGTTAATGTAGGGCGCCAACTCGTACAGGATCTGAAAGACGTACGGTTTTCAAAATTTAATAAATAAACAGTTTGAATTAATTTACCTGAAACGATAGGGTCTTATCTTTCCTCAAAGAATCATGAATTTTGTATTGTCTGCTGCTTTGAAGTAACTTGAGAGATTCGGATGGTGTAAGGGCGTAAGGGCGAAAGATGAGCGAAGGTCTAAGGTTGTACTTTACAGGCTCCCTAATGAGATAACTCGTATCAATCATACGACGTGGCTGCACATAAATCTGAAAGCACCCCCGCATTTATGAAATTTTAATTAATTTTTTTTTTTTAGTGCGTATACCTTCATAGTTTTGCACAAGTGATGATTTTTTGCTGAATGTACAGGTGGTCTTTGTTCTAAATACACCCCATCTGTGGTGTAAATTCCGTTTTGGTTTAAACGATTTAAGGAAATGCGGTCGTGAAAAAAGGCCGACTCGGGGATCTTACCTCCAATTTGGGGCAACAAATTTTCACGAAATAACTGACGTTTTTCCTAGAAGAAAAGAAAAAACATATTCAAAATTACATAAAACGCAGAACGTTATAAATAACTTCACTGATTGTATGTACGCACTCACTTTTCCCATCGACGAACTGAACGTTGGTAATGTCAATAATAAAACGACGAAATGAAATAGAAAGAGATTTTTAAAATTCATGATCTTGGCGTGTTTTCTTAAATTGCTACACTCGATTAAATCCGGGGCATAAAGCTAAAGCACAAAAATAGAATTGATCCGGAACTGTGAAATTTGCGTTCGACTTGCATTAGCGAAGATGAACGTTACTACTAGGATTCGGAAGACTTTCACAAATAATCTGCACGCAAAAAATCTTTCACATTTAAACAAAGCTATGCAGGCACGATGGAAATTACAGGTTGAGAGGAAAACTTGAATGAAATTGTTGGCGGAGCAAACAATGGGCAATTAAAGAGAACTTTTTCTTGCGATTTCCCATAACATATTAAAGTCTCGAGTACTTTTAGAAATTAAATTTCTAAAGCCATTTTTTTGACTTTAAATTATAAAATTTTAGTTTATTAAAACAAACTAATTAAAAAAAAATTTGAATCTTGCTACCAGGATCACATAATCACGAGGAGGTGTCGAATGACGGATGTCAGGAGCTGAAGAATGCCCGCCAATTTTTTCTAACTCTTAAATTATATAAATTTTCTTATTGAATTTTTTTGCACTTTTTTCAAATTTTATTTTCTCGGAAACGGTGCGAGCTAGAGACTTGCGGTTTGCACCATTCGATTCGTCTGCTCAAGCTCTATGAGGGTGATTTTTTTCGCGGCAATCTATTTTTCGTAGATATCCTCAAATTTTCATGGACTATAGCCTTACTACTTTTTGGCCCAAGAAATATTTTTCTCTCGTAAAATCGCGAAAAAATTCACCCACGTAGAGCTCGACGAGGCGCATTCAAATCCGGGCTCCGTTACTCTGTAGCTCACCCCCTTTCCGAGATATCGGCCCCGAAAGGGCGGTAGGAGAAAAATATTTTTTCCTCGGTGAAAAACTGAAACTATAAAATCCGCTTGCGTCAATCAAATAACCGTTATTTATCGAGTGATTGGGCATGGTTTTAATGAATAAAGCAGCTAAAATAACAATAAAAGCAATAAATATAATTAATTCAATCCATATTACTGGTGCTGCCATCTTCGAGCGCATACTGTAACTTAAGAGTCATTGGCGGGAAGAATTACAGATTCCTGCATAATTACAGAGACCTGTTTTCCTAGGTAACGTGTAGGTTCCACCGACTGCCCGAAAGATGGCAGAACTAGTAATGGAGGAATTAATTAATTAATTACATATATTGCTTTTATTGTTATTCTAGCTGTTTTATTCATTAAAGCCATGCCCAATCACTCGATAAATAACGGTTATTCAATTGGCGCCAGCGGATTTTTACATTTGCAGCTTTTCACTGAGAAAAAAATGTTTTTCTGCGACCACCCTTTCGGGGCTGATATCTCGGAAAGGGGGTGAGCTACAGAGTAACGGAGCCCGGTTTTGAATGCGCCTCGTCGAGCTCTACGTGGGTGAATTTTTTCGCGATTTTACGAGAGAAAAATATTTTTTGGGCCAAAAAGTAGTAAGGCTATAGTCCATGAAAATTTGAGGACATCTACGAAAAATAGATTGCGGCGAAAAAAATCACCCTCATAGAGCTTGAGCAGACGAATCGAATGGTGCAAACCGCAAGTCTCTAGCTCGCACCGTTTCCGAGAAAATAAAATTTGAAAAAGTGCAAAAAAATTCAATAAGAAAATTTATATAATTTAAAAGTTAGGAAAAATTGGCGGGAATTTTTCTGTTCCGGATACCGTCTGTTCGACACCTCCTCGCGTTTATGTGATCCTGGTAGCAAGATTCAAAAATCGCAGAAAATGTTGCTGTCCCGGAAAATTGTGACAAATTTTCCTGCGATTTTTGAATCTTGCTACCAGGATCACATAAACGCGAGGAGGTGTCGAACAGAGTTTATCCGGAGCCGAGGATTTCCCGCCAATTTTAGAAAACAATTAAAAAAAAATTCTGAAGCAATTAAAAAAAATTCTGAAACAAATTTACTGTAATTTTTGAATCTTGCTACCAGGATCACATAAACGCGAGGAGGTGTCGAACAGAGTTTATCCGGAGCCGAGGATTTCCCGCCAATTTTAGAAAACAATTAAAAAAAATTCTGAAGCAATTAAAAAAAAATTCTGAAGCAAATTTACTGTAATTTTTGAATCTTGCTACCAGGATCACATAAACGCGAGGAGGTGTCGAACAGAGTTTATCCGGAGCCGAGGATTTCCCGCCAATTTTAGAAAACAATTAAAAAAAAATTCTGAAGCAATTAAAAAAAATTCTGAAACAAATTTACTGTAATTTTTGAATCTTGCTACCAGGATCACATAAACGCGAGGAGGTGTCGAACAGAGTTTATCCGGAGCCGAGGATTTCCCGCCAATTTTAGAAAACAATTAAAAAAAATTCTGAAGCAATTAAAAAAAAATTCTGAAGCAAATTTACTGTAATTTTTGAATCTTGCTACCAGGATCACATAAACGCGAGGAGGTGTCGAACAGAGTTTATCCGGAGCCGAGGATTTCCCGCCAATTTTAGAAACCAATTAAAAAAAAATTCTGAAGCAATTAAAAATAAATTCTGAAGCAAATTTACTGTAATTTTTGAATCTTGCTACCAGGATCACATAAACGCGAGGAGGTGTCGAACAGACGGTATCCGGAACAGAAAAATTCCCGCCAATTTTTCCTAACTTTTAAATTATATAAATTTTCTTATTGAATTTTTTTGCACTTTTTCAAATTTTATTTTCTCGGAAACGGTGCGAGCTAGGGACTTGCGGTTTGCACCATTCGATTCGTCTGCTCAAGCTCTATGAGGGCGATTTTTTTCGAGGCAATCTATTTTTCGTAGATATCCTCAAATTTTCATGGACTATAGCCTTACTACTTTTTGGCCCAAAAAATATTTTTCTCTCGTAAAATCGCGAAAAAATTCACCCACGTAGAGCTCGACAAGGCGCATTCAAAACCGGGCTCCGTTCCTCTGTAGCTCACCCCCTTTCCGAGATATCGGCCCCGAAATGGTGGTCGCAGAAAAACATTTTTTTCTCAGTGAAAAGCTGCAAATGTAAAAATCCGCTGGCGCCAATCGAATAACCGTTATTTATCGAGTGATTGGGCATGGCTTTAATTAATAAAACAGCTAAAATAACAATAGAAGCAATAAATGTAATTAATTCATTCCTCAATTACTAGTGCTGCCATCTTTCGGGCAGCCGGTGGAACCTACACGTTATCTACGAAAACAGGTCTCTGTAATTATGCAGGAATCTGTAATTCTTCACCGCCAATAACTCGTAGATTACGCTATGCGCTCGAAGATGGCAGCACCAGTAATATAGATTGAATTAATTAAATTTATTGCGTTTATTGTTATTTTAGCCGTTTCATTCATTATAACCATGCCCTATCACTCAATAAATAGCTATTACTCGATTGGCGCAAGCGGATTTTTACATTTTCAGTTTTTCACTGAGAAAAAAATGTTTCTCTGCGATCGCCTTTTCGGGGCCGATATCTCGGAAAGGGGGTGAGCTACAGAGTAACGGAGCCCGGTTTTGAATGCGCCTCGTCGAGCTCTACGTGGGTGAATTTTTTCGCGATTATACGAGAGAAAAATATTTTTTGGGCCAAAAAGTAGTAAGGCTATAGTCCATGAAAATTTGAGGATATCTACGAAAAATAGATTGCCGCGAAAAAAATCACCCTCATAGAGCTTGAGCAGACGAATCGAATGGTGCAAACCGCAAGTCTCTAGCTCGCACCGTTTCCGAGAAAATAAAATTTGAAAAAGTGCAAAAAAATTCAATAAGAAAATTTAGATAATTAAAACTTAGGAAAAATTGGCGGGAATTTTTCAGCTCCTAATACCCGACGTTTGACACCTCCTCGCGTTTATGTGATCCTGGTAGCAAGATACAAAAATCGCAGCAAAATTTGTCACAATTTTCCGGGACAGCAAAATTTTCTGCGATTTTTGAATCTTGCTACCAGGATCACATAAACGCGAGGAGGTGTCGAACAGAGTTTATCCGGAGCCGAGGATTTCCCGCCAATTTTAGAAACCAATTTAAAAAGAATTCTGAAGCAATTAAAAAAAAATTCTGAAACAAATTTACTGTAATTTTTGAATCTTGCTACCAGGATCACATGAACGCGAGGAGGTGTCGAACGGACGGTATCCGGAACAGAAAAATTCCCACCAATTTTTCCTAAATTTTAAATTATCTAAATTTTCTTATTGAATTTTTTTGCACTTTTTCAAATTTTATTTTCTCGGAAATGGCGCGAGCTAGAGACTTGCGGTTTGCACCATTCGATTCGTCTGCTCAAGCTCTATGAGGGCGATTTTTTTCGAGGCAATCTATTTTTCGTAGATATCCTCAAATTTTCATGGACTATAGCCTTACTACTTTTTGGCCCAAAAAATATTTTTGTCTCGTAAAATCGCGAAAAAATTCACCCACGTAGAGCTCGACGAGGCGCATTCAAAACCGGGCTCCGTTCCTCTGTAGCTCACCCCCTTTCCGAGATATCGGCCCCGAAATGGTGGTCGCAGAAATACATTTTTTTCTCAGTGAAAAGCTGCAAATGTAAAAATCCGCTGGCGCCAATCGAATAATAGCTATTTATTGAGTGATAGGGCATGGCTATAATGAATGAAACGGCTAAAATAACAATAAAAGCAATAAATATAATTAATTAATTCCTACATTACTAGTGCTGCCATCTTTCGAGCAGCCGGTGGAACCTACACGTTATCCATGAAAACAGATCGCTGTAATTATGCAGGAATCTGTATTTCTTCACCGCCAATGATCCGTAAGTTCCGCCATGCGCCCGAAGATGGCAGCACCAGTAATATAGATTGAATTAATTACATTTATTGCGTTTATTGTTATTTTAGCTGTTGTATTCATTAAAGCCATGCCCAATCACTCGATAAATAACGGTTATTCGATTGACGCCACCGGATTTTTACATTTGCAGCTTTTCACTGAGGAAAAAATGTTTTTCTGCGACCACCCTTTCGGGGCCGATATCTCGGAAAGGGGGTGAGCTACAGAGGAACGGAGCCCGGTTTTGAATGCGCCTCGTCGAGCTCTACGTGGGTGAATTTTTTCGCGATTTTACGAGAGAAAAATATTTTTTGGGCCAAAAAGTAGTAAGGCTATAGTCCATGAAAATTTGAGGATATCTACGAAAAATAGATTGCCGCGAAAAAAATCGCCCTCATAGAGCTTGAGCAGACGAATCGAATGGTGCAAACCGCAAGTCTCTAGCTCGCGCCGTTTTCGAGAAAATAATTTTGAAAAACATTGATCTTTGACCTGCGAATTTCACCGTTAGCTCAGTTTAACTAGACGAAGGTAAAGGTGAAAACTGCAACGGGCCGTTTGAGGGCACCGTTCGAAAGAAGAATTTTTTTGCTCGACTGGCTTACCCGCATCGAACAGTAAATAAAACAATAACTAGAACTTATGACGTCAAGCTATCATTAAGAACTCTTCACAGATCGCAGTTTTCATTGCCGGTAATAAACAATTGCGACAATAAAAAAGAAATTATGGCGAAACACTTTACAGACGGCAATAAAGATTGCTGATGAATGTATCACAAGAATCAGGTTTACAGCTTACTTAAAAAAAATCACTTTAATGTTGAGTGAATTAAATTTGTTTGTAGCAGAAAAATAAATATTAATAAATACGTATGTAATCGTAATTTTCTCTTACACACACAACATTTATTATTATTGTTTCTATCTTGTAAATCCGAACGTAACCCAGGGTTGTCTATCAAATAAAGTGATCTAATCTAAGAAATCTAATTTACGTGACATTTTATATTCTGACAGTTGCAAATAAGCAAAACCTGCGCCATTTTACTTCCAAACAAGTCGAGAAATATTGAGTTGCGTAATATTTTCGCTAAATACAATGAACAAAAGTTTCGAAAGTGAAAATGAAGCTGATTTGTAATATAAACGGAGTTAGGATTCTTCGGGCGTTGCCATGGTTGTGCTTTTGATTGGCCCTCACACTGCTTAACCACGTTTTCATTGGCCTTCGTACCGCGTAACCATAGCAATGCCTAAAATATCCTAAGCCTGAATATAAATATGTATATCAGTTTTAAGTAATTTTATTAAGTAAACCATACAATATAGTTTTACCTTTACACGTTTATATTTACGCTGGTAAGGAAATAAAATATACTTCAAGAATAAATTTTCATTTTGAAAACATAATTACACTGTATACAAATTGCTTACTCCTATTTATAGTAAAATAACTAATTAAAAATAATTATAGGTAATCTGAAACATGAAAAAAAAAGAGAAAAATAAACGAATATCATATAAAACATGATGCACAGAAAAAATGCTTCGCTTTAAATAACATAACTTAGATGCACATATATATATATTTCTTTATACACTTTTAAGTTGCACACTTCAAAAATAAAACAATTCATAACGCAATAAATTTTACAATTAAAATGTAAAAAGAAGAAAATTAATTGTAAATGAAAAAAAGTAATTTGTATAAAGTTATTTAAATAAATGCACTTTTTCTGCAAACATTTATAACACTATAAGTCATGAAAAGTATACAGATTCTGTTACATTTTAATTTAGAGGCGTTTTAATTTCTTGTTATGGAACGATAAATAACTTAATCAAAATAATTAAACCTTAATTCTACAGAGATATACAAAGATTAATAAAGAAATGTCTATTTTACCATTCAGCATCACCACTAGCTTTCTGAAAAAGATAATCTTCACCGTTAAGATTCATTATGCCATCTTTTAAGTGAAACTTCCATTTATTGCGGCTCCTAGTTATCTGCAAATGTATTAAGACGTTAGTAATTAATTATGTTGATAATAAAATTTGATTATATACTTTGTCATACTGGCAAACAACAACATTTTCAGTATCGAATAAGTCTGAAGGGTCTTCGTCAGTGACATCGTCTTCCGAATTAAGAGGCTCTTCTTCTGGTCCGCCTTCATCAACTTCCTGCTCGTCTTCATCTTTATCATCATCCGCTTCATCCGTGCCTTCTTCTTCTTCTGAGCCGTCCTCATCTTCATCTGAAGAATCCATAGGTCCGTCGAATTGTTGTACGTAATATCTTCTTGGCTGCTTCTTCTTCATTTCTAGACAAGAAATTCTAGAAGTTGACGGTGCAGCTTCATCCTCCGAACTGTCCGACATATGCGTTCCGTCACTCTGTATCACAGTCTTATTGATTTGTCTGACGTTTATTTGTTGTTGTTGTGGTTGACTAAATGCCGCGTTAACATGTTGTTGTAGCATTTGTGAGGCAATAGGTTGTGGAAGGCTCATTGTTGCAGTGATTACAGGTCCCGTTAAAACCTTATGCAACTGATTTCCTTGTAGTGCAGATGCTGGCACTTGAATTGTTAAGACACGAGGAGGTGCATCTGTACCGGGTTGCGCAGGTAACGTTATCTGAATGGGAACCATCTTTGCTTCTAATATTTGAGCTACCGATTGAGTTTGCACATGATTATTTGGTGGTACTTGCCCAACAACTTGCTTAACAACTTGTTGATGTTGTTGCTGCTGCTGTTGTTGTTGCTGCTGCTGTTGTTGTTGTTGCTGTTGTGTCTGCTGTTGCTGCTGTTGCTGCTGCTGCTGCTGCGACTGCGGCTGCTGTTGTTTAGGAAAACCATTTGTCATCGAAACTTCTGACAGTTTTTTTATGCCTGCAAAATGCCAGGCCCCACAATTTTAAAACATCAATGTTTTCAAAAAGAAACTGTTAAAAGAAACCTTTTAACATGCGCATGCAATTTTAAGGTGTGGCTTATATACTGTGATACACGTACCTTGTTTATCAACATCACTCTGATTATCCACAGCTTTCGTAGCCCTCAGTTTCGTTTCCCAAGCCAGTTTCAGTTCCTGCAGTACTTGTTCGTCTACGCCGTCTTCAATAAAAAGTTCTCTGACTCCTGAGATCACATCTTCAATAACATCTAGATATACTTTAAGCTGAAAACATCATGAACTCAAGTTTTTAATATAATAACAAAATGTCAGAGGGTTCAGAGCTGCTTACCACAGACATTTCTGATTACAGTACAGATATGGATATTAGCTAATTAAAAATATGTTTATGGTTGCAAACGATTCCATAACATATTTTTTGAATACATAGTTAGTGCATTTATTTTAAAATCAAGGTACACACTCAATCACAGAAGACTTAAATCATTGTAGTGTCACAAAAGTGTCACCTACAATCAAAATGAATTTGCCAACAATGGCACAAAAACGTCCCCTACTTTGGCATCAAATTTACAGGCACATACAGATAAGAAAAAATATGTACCTAGCGACTTCAGTTTGGTATCAACACAAATACAATTCCATTCCTCGAGGCATTTTATACTCCAGCTTACTTTAAACCAGATATCAAATTCACTAGCAATTGTCTTTTTTTTTTTTTTTCATACATACTTACCACAGTTGTTTTACATAAAGTCGCCATTTTGAATACACAAGAAATAAAATATAAGAAACTACAATTAAAGCCACTTCACCATAACTTCATGATACTACGGTCCGCTTTTCGTCGATATTTTCCATTTTATAAACTCCTAACCGCAACAAGTACGACCATGAACATAGTGACTTCTAATTATGATACAATACTGCCACCACACGTTGACGTTTGCTGACAATTAAAATACCCGACGAGGAATTTTTAATTCTGCGTTCATTTCAAATTAACACGTCTTAAATATTCCAAACCAAAAAATTAAAATGCAGAAACAAAATTCAAGGTTCGTAATCGTAATTAATAAGCACATCAAAAAGAAACACAATTCCTTTTTTTTGTTTTCTTTTCTTTGACAAACCACAAATAACAAATATCACTTGTTTACATTTATTATACAAATAAGTACAGTTGAAAGCAAAAAAATAGTGGACAGAAAACAGTTTCCTGTAAATATTATTTCGCAAAATGGTATTGATTAAAGCCTTAAGCTTTTTAAATATGAAAGCTCTCAAATCTCTTCAATGTCATATGTGAAATGGTATTTAATCAATACCATTTTCAGTAATAGTAATTACAGGAAACTGTTTTTTGCTTTCAATAGCACATAATCAAAACTGGTTTTAAGAAAACATTATTTTTATTATAATAATATTACAATTGTAAATTTATGTATTTACGAACATGTTTGATGTAGGAAGTAGGTCTGCGAAGAATGTCCTTATTTTAGACGTTCTTAAATATAGTTCTTTCAAATAAACGAGACGGTGTATATTGAGTTGCCTATATAAATATTGCAAAGCTGCTTCTACTGTTTGGGGGATTTGGATAATTGGGTATTTGGGGATTGCTGTCATTGGCTGTCGTCGTTCACTTGACGAAAGTTATGCGCAACAATACCTTTTGATCGTAATTTTAACAAGTACGCGAAAGAGAAAGAAAAAGGAAAGCAAAAGACGAAAAGCGCTTTCTTACAATTTTTCTTTATCAGAAGCAAACAACAACAAAAACAATCGCTTGCGCATTTTACTACTTTTTTGTATTTAAATATTTTAAAGAAAGAACGCAAATTGTTCAATTGTTTCACGAAAGAAAACAAAAAATAAGAACGATTTTTTGCAACGTTTTACCTTCACGTTAGAAACAAAACAAAAGACAATCGCTTGCGCTTTACTACTTTTTTATATGTTTGAATATTTTAGAGAAAGAACGCAAATTGTTCAACTGTTTCACGAAAGAAAACCAAAAATATGAACGATTTTTTTGCAACGTTTTACCTTCACATTAGAAACAAAACAAAAGACAATCGCTTGCGCATTACTACTTTTTTATATGTTTGAATATTTTAGAGAAAGAACGCAAATTGTTCAATTGTTTCACGAAAGAAAACAAAAAATAAGAACGATTTTTTTGCAACGTTTTACCTTCACATTAGAAACAAAACAAAAGACAATCGCTTGCGCAATACTCCTTTTCTTATACTTAAATATTTTAGAGAGAGAGAGGTTATCAGGGGCTATCACCGCCAGTGTTGCCAAATGAAGGTCTGTTAATCAAAATGAGGAAACTTTTAAGTCTTCTGCTAATTTTAGAGGAAAGTAAACTGGGCAATTATTAAGAATGAAAATTAAATATTCTCAAAATAAGTGGCGCGGGTAACTTAATCATTTTTAGTTCTTGTATTTACTTTATTTATTGCATTTTAGGTATTATCGGCGGCTTTGATAGAAAGTCCTTAATTCGAGAAAATCAGCAACCACTAGATGGCACTTTTATTACGGAAAACGGAGAACTCTCATTTGTGTCATTCAACACAATCGCACTTATGTTTTTGCCAGTTTCATTATTATTATTATTATTATTATTATAAACGTACATAAGAATATTTATTCGTGTGAAAGCGTTACGCAGATGCTATTCAATTTCATGTTTTTTGCAGGTTAACCAAACGTCATTCCAATGTTTTCCTTATTATAAGATCCTTCGCAAAATTTTCGCTAGATGTCAGCCACTCTGTGATTTTCTCGAATTAAGGACAACTATACGAATCAAGAGCCGGATTTGGAAGCCTGCAAAAATTTCCACATCCTGGAATGTGCCAATGTCCACTGGAGCTTTCTTCCTTACGCTAACGGAAGAAAAAGAAGGGCGCAGATCCGTGTACTTGGTGGAAATCCCATCAAGAAGGACGCCATTCGCTTGGGCTATCTGAAATCACGAAATTTTAGTTAATTTAAATTTTTAAACTTAGACAGCGACATCCTACGATCGCTTTCTGACCTAAAATTGCAACAATTTAATTTTTTAATTTTCAAATATTTTTTTGTTACCCGATTCGTTAACTTTTACAATTTTTAACAGGATCAAAGTGGGAAATTAGAATTTCCGAAGAAATTATCGATAAATATTTTTGATTTCTGAAAAATTATAGGCAAATTAAAAAAAAAGATAATCAGAGAAACAAAAATTTCTGACAAAAGTAAGAAAAAACAAATGACGATCATGCAACAACTAACAGAAGAGAACTCAAAAATTGTCAAAACGAATTAGGTACAAATTTAAAATTACTCTCACAATACAAAGTGGTCAATCAATCAAGTGTCCGGGGTTGGCAACAAAAAGATCCCTAACATTAGTACATTTTTTAGATTTGACAAAGCATGATTTAATAATTTATTATTTCCGCCGAACTGTCAAATGTTGTGATGTCACTCGTGTTTACTGCTGTAACAACGACATAACCAAAACATAACCTTCTTTTGACAGAGTATGATGACAGGCAATTATACAGTCATACCACCTTAAATTAAGTATTGCCAACTCAGGACAGTTGACATTGACCATCCAGTATTTATGAAATGAAAATTATAATATGACGACTGCAATTATTCGTGAAAGGAGAAAGAAAATGTAAAAAAATTTTGATTAATTTCGTTCTGAAATCAAATTATTATTAATAATAAGCGCCCTCTCGGGGTAATACGATTCTCAGCCGTCAATACATATTTTTTCTTTCTGAAAAAAGCACGACCTTCGAAATTCGACGAGTTGACAACACTGCTTCTGATTTTTGTTGCTGCCAAGTGCAAAGTTATGCTGTTTTAATATTCCTCTTTTGTTTGTTTTAACGGTTTGTGGCAAAAAGAAGTATAAATTTACTTATGTACGTTAATAAATATTTTTTTTATTGTTTTATTATAATTGTTTAAAACTTTGATCTTCTGTTAAGTTCCGCTCAAAGTACGGTATTATCAGGGACGCGTAAAAATTAGGTTAAACGTCCTTGTGACTGAAATTGACGGTCTATATGACGCGGCAGTACACGGCATCGATCGGAGTGACATCTAGCGACTTTTTTTTTTAGTCCCCTTGGCAACGCTCTGCGTCTATACATATTTATTCCGCTTTATAACGGATATTTACTTTCACTTCCTCGCGCTTGTAGGTCACAAAAATAGATACGTAAACATAACATATTGACATTTCAAAGACGCCGAGACGGAAGCTCGACGTGTAAAGAATGAAGGAGGAAGTGTGTACGACACCATTCATCATTCATTCCAATTTTTCTTTTCTTTAATTTCCTTTTAAAGACTAAGAAATTATTATTCATTAATCTGTTTCGATAGGTTATGTAACGACGCTTTTGTCGTTTTACAATTCATTTGTTTTGTCTCCAATATACGTTCGCCCAGACTGTTTACGATGCTGGAACGCTCTTCAGATAAATAAACAATAACAACGCGACACAGTCGAGTTTACGATACGTAATCGATACGTATACGGAAGTAAATGTTTAATTAATGATTCACAAGTTGTAACTTACAGGTACACGAGAAATAGCTTGACGTATTTGCATTTCCTGCATGGTATTTGCGAGGTTAGGTAAGTGATAAGGAAAGTGACACAGTGACGTCACTTTGCCAGGCGTACTAAAGTCCATTGGTAGTGTGGATGTTCTTCCGAAGGGAAATCGTACTAACAGGAATTAAAAGGGCTTTCCAAATTACGTCTTACGGATTTATTAAATTGTCACTACCCCTACGTACGTGTCCAGTGGAGGTAAAGTGAGTCACCATTGCGAGGTGCCAGCCACCTGGCGGAATAGTAGAGTAGTGACAAATAATTTACAAATTTAAAAGTACTAAAGACGTACGGTACAGTAGCTTGCATGTTCTGAATAGAACAATTCCGAGCATTTTTAATGAAGGGCAACGCAAAAGGTCAACGTAAAGGTCACCGCAACCTCCTAATAACGTCCTTTGGTATTTTCGAAGTCGTCTGTATGGGCGCGTTCAGCGTCAGAGCTGCTTACTCAGCAGTAGTTTGTGATTGGCTATTACCTTAACGTGAGCCAATCACAAACGTTTGGTGAGTAAGCAACTCGCCCAATGTCTAATTAACTCGGGGAACCACTCCCGTGTACACTCATTCTGAGTAGCCCTGGCAAACGCAAAGCAATTTTTTTTTTTTTAAGATTCACGTGGATGGATGTATTTTATTTTATTTCACAAAAAAAAAAAACTCGAGCACTTAAAAAGCTTATAGCCTTATATTTTATTATCTCACTCAATTACATATTTAATTATTATATAAGGATAGGAATATATAACCTAGTGCTTGTTTTTTTTTTCTTTGGTGCATCTGAAATATTAATATTTCCACAGAATGAGAATAATTT
Organism: Prosopocoilus inquinatus; assembly: GCA_036172665.1. Lineage (NCBI taxonomy): Eukaryota > Metazoa > Arthropoda > Insecta > Coleoptera > Lucanidae > Prosopocoilus > Prosopocoilus inquinatus. Next base: position 16,759,399 of record CM069880.1, on the reverse strand, counting down.
GTTAAAAAAGTGAACAAATGCGTCTTATAAACGTATCATATTTTACGTGTACAGTGATTACGATATGAATCTACAAGGTGTCTCTTAAAATTCTGCACATAGACAGTTCACTTATTTCAGAGATGATTCATTATAGTATTCCATTTTTAAATTGCTTTTTTCCCCCTTAAATTATTAGTCACTGTCGTAAATAAATATATTATTATACGATTACCAATCAGATTGCCATCTCCCTCCGCCACACCCTCCAAATCTGATTGTAAAGTATTTTAAAATTATCTTTCAGATATAAAGGATGTTGATTAAATAATAATTTAATACACGAACGAACACTGTCATTAACAGGACTCGAACCCACATCGCCTAGTATTAAGCCAAGCAGCTGTACCATTACTTAGAATTAACACTAAGTTATATTATACAGGGTGTAACTTTTATGTGGGGGAAACTTCAAGGGCTGGTTCCTCACGTCGAATTATATAGAAAAGTTCGTATAAACATACATCGGCAAGCGCATAGTCTCTGAGATACAGGGCCCGGAAAAAAGTAGGGAAACTTTTTTGTTATCGATTTCACAGAAAAAAATATTCTTTATAAAAGTTGCCGCATCATCCCAAACCTTAAATACACTTGTCAAAATCTCAATATCTATCGTCATATACCGAGGAGATCGAAATGTTTGAAATCGAGGTAAGAGTAAAGTACCTTTATTTTTCAAGATACGCGGAAATGCTATTTGGGAAAGTTGTTTAAAAAAATTAGGAGATTTCAAATATGAAATCGTGGCTGCCTACGATGATTTTGCCATATCTCAGAAACTATGCGTTTGCGGGCCTATGTTTATATAAACGTTTTTTCATATTTCGGTGGGAGGAAGTGGCCCTTAAAGTTTGGACCCTCATTAAAGTTACACCCTGTATAGAATACTCGAACGTAGGTGCCGCCATAGCTTGATGGTAGAGCGGTTTGGCATGAAGCTAGTTCCACGCAAGTTCCAGGACTTTATTCGTTGGTAGTGATGGCAGTTGAGCAAATACCCGATGGGTGAGTTGTTAAAAAACGGGTAAATACCCGGTATTTACCCGAACTAATTTTATATACCCAAAAAATGGGGGCGGTGGATATATTAATATATCCGGAAACTTCCAGGTTAAGTATCACATAATTTGATGCGCGCATCCTGGGTTTCCCCCGTCTTATCGGCGGTCAATTCCATTACACTTCGTGGGTAATTTCCCGTCTTTGTTTTAATTTCTGTTAAATTTGTTTTCTATATACTTTTATTGTTCTTCTTTAACTATTAGTATTTCGGTGATATCCTGAATTTTCCTCAAATCTACGCAATTTTTGGGTAAACACCGGGTATTTACCAAAAAAATTTATTTACCGTGCATATCGCCTTTCACTGTTCGTTGGTATTAAATTATTACTTTAAAATTATTCTCGCGGACGATTTAGGTGTTAAACCCCTGCGGGATGTACGATTATTTACAATCCAATAAATAACCTTTTGCAACACCAAAAAGCCCTTTGTAAATTACAAACCAATTAAAAAATGTAATACTACACTGTGATTTAAATCTGTGGAATGTGGAATCAAAGACAAGAGGCACTTAGATGTAAACAAATGCGTATAATCTCACTAGTCCTGCTGCTGCAAAATTTTTGATTTATATTTTTGTTGTCGTATTTTATTTTTAAAAGCATGTTAGTTAAGGCTGCTAAAATAAAAATAAAAATCAAGAATTACGTCGTTTATTTTGTGCGAATTTATTTTGCGTCGTGGTTTATTGCTTATTGCCAGAGTCTCTCAAATTTAATTCATTCATTCAGTTTTCATTGGCATGACATGTGTAAAGGGGCATCGCGATCAACGATTCCTACACATGCCATCAGGATCTAAGTATACGGCGCTAAATCGCGTTGAGTGGGAGACAATAGCGCCCTCTTGAATTATTTATGAGAGACTGTGCTTATTACTTGCGCATATTCAACTCTAATAATATAGCGTGATATGTACAGAATTTCAAAGTGAAAACGTATCTACTTATATGGTCTATATGGTATATAGTCTATGGAATATTTTTTGTTTTGGAAAGCTGTCAGAGTTTTTTCTTTTTATCGAAAACTCGAAACTGATCTGACCCTACACTACCTACAGTATATATAACAACGAATGACATTAAATGTATACATAACAAGATCTACTGAACTAAATTAAATTATTACTGACTTGTATTGTCAAAAGTGATCTTAAAATACGATAAGATAGTGTCGAAAAATTTTATTATGTAAACTCGTGTATGTAAAATATACACGAGGACTATATTCTAAGAATTCATGGGCGTCCGCAGAGGGGGGCGGGGATGGAAAGCGAAATCATCTAAAGAGATTCCGTACATTATGAAAATGGAACTTGATTACAAATATGCAATCTAAAATTGACGTACAGGATTTTTTTCTTTAATATTTTGCACCAAATCTATAAGCCAGTTCACACTTAAAGCGTTTTCGACTGATTGCTTTAAAGTATCTCTGAGAGTATCTCCATCCTCTGTTTTTACTTGAGGTTAAAACAAGATGGAGATACTCTGAGAGAGATCAGTCGAAAACGCCATTAGAAAGCGCGTCCGGCGTTGCCAAGTGAACCGTACTTCGAGATTCACAATTAGACGCAACGGCAACGCTGTCTCTCGGCCCATTAGGAAAGCATTGCCGTATGACGTTCGTGCTTCTATTTATATAGGTTTGATCCGCAGTTTATATGTATCAGTGTTGCCAACCTGCTTGACCAAAAACACCAAAAAACAGTTAAAAACACGCTTACAGTTAAACAATGAAAAAAATATTTTAACATACTTATACAGGGTGCAACTTTAATGAGGGGGCAAACTTTAAAGGCCAGTTCCTCACACCGAAATATGAAAAAAAGTTTATATAAACATAGGTCCGCAAACGCATAGTTTCTGAGATATAGCAAAATCATTGTAGGCAGCCATGATTTCATATTTGAAATCTCATAACCGTCCCGAACAACTTTCCCAAATAACATTTTCGCGTATCTTGAAAAATAAGGGTACTTTACTCTTACGTCGATTTCAAACATTTCGATCTCCTCGGTATATGACGATAGATATTTACATTTAGACAAGTGCATTTAAGGTTTGGGACGATGCGGGAACTTTCATAAAGAATAAATTTTTCTGAGAAGTCGATAACAAAAAAGTTTCCCAAGTTTCTTTCGGACCCTGTATCTCAGAAATTATGCGCTTGCCGACATACGTTTATATGAACTTTTCTACATAATTCGACGTGACGAACTAGCCCGTGACGTTTGTCCTCTCATAAAAGTTACACCCTGTATAGGTAACTTTATAAGTAATATTTGCATTTGTTTTCGTGATAACTCTAAAAGATAATATGAATAATGTAGCATGCAAAATATTAATTAAAAAAAAAAAAACTGTACACTTGTCATGCAATTTTTGCTCTCCCTTCGTAAATTTTCTGCGGACGCCCCTGCGTATGTATGTATGTATATTTTCAGTCTAGATTCTAAGCGAACATCAATTACACATATATTATTTGCTTATATATTAAAAATGTATATTCATATTGCCAATTTTTAAACTAAATCTACAGGATAACAAAGTTTGTGCCACAGAACTTCGAATTTTATTGTCTACTGCGCATATTAATTATATACAGGGTGAGTTGCGGTTCTACCTTCTCAATATAACTTTCTTTTAGTTTAAGAGAAATGCCACAAAAGTCTTTAAGGAAAAGTTACAGTGAACATTATTATTAAGGGCTACAATCAATGACGGATTTAAAAATCTTGTATAAAAGTTTTAAAGAAAAAAATCAAATAAAATGTTCACATACTTCTATTACCTTTTTTTAAATTTATATTTTATTAGTTATTTGTTAGAAAAGCAGAGAGATACGTAGAAAAAATTAAGGAAGACGTGGCATGTTGGAAACAACTGAAGATCGATTCGTTTGTCACAGAAAAATACACACCGTAATAAAAAAAAAACTGAAACAACAACAACTGTTGTAAATTTAAAAACAATATTACTTTATGTTTATCATATTTAGGAAGTTTAAATATACAGGGTGTAACTTTAATGAGGGGCCAAACTTTAACAGCCAATTCCTCACACCAAAATATGAAAAAAAGTTTATATAAACATAGTTCCGCAAATGCATAGTTTCTGAGATATAACAAAATCATCGTAGGCAGCCACGATTTCATATTTGAAATCTCGTACCTTTCCCGAACAATTTTCCCAAATAACATTTCCGCGTAACTTGAAAAATAAAGGTACTTTACTCTTACGTCGATTTTAAACATTTCGATCTCCTCGGTATATGACGAGAGATATTGATATTTTGACAAGTGTATTTTAGGTTTGGGAGGATGCGGGAACTTTCATAAAGAATAAATTTTCCTGAGAAATCTATAATAAAAAAGTTTCCCAACTTTTTTCCGGACCCTGTATCTCAGAAACTATGCGCTTGCCGACATACGTTTATATGAACTTTTCTACATAATTCGACGTGAGGAACTAGCCCTTGACTTTTGGCCCCCTCATAAAAATCACACCCTGTATACATTTAATTTTCCTGTAAAATGTTGTATTAATTTTCTTGCAAAAACAACCCTTCTCAAACAATAACTTCTTGTTTTTCATACATCTTCATATATTTCCTAATTATTTGAATCCACCAAATATACAAAATCCAGAAATGCTGTTGCTTTTTCGATTTCCCAAAAAGAAAAAGTTTAAAAAAAACACTTCAATTAACATCGCGTTTCATCTGGGGGACTTCCTCAGAACGAGAGAGTCATTTTGAAAACACTACACACAGAACCGTGACTCACCCTGTACATGTTTGATTTCTTATTATTTTTTTTTTGATTATACGCGTCTCATTTTATATTGCATATTAGAAGGAAGTAAGTATAAAAAAAGTTTGGAAGACAATTCAGAAATTAGCGATAAAGTGGAAAATGCACTTTTTTAAACCGGGTCTTCATTTAATCCTGTATACCACGTGACCTACAATCATAAAATCCGTAATAATTGAGTACTGTCAGTTGTCAAATTGCGTTTTCCCTTCGCAAGTTGCACCCAGAATAGGTATCCTTATCTCGTAAATTAAAACAAAGATGCAAATAGTAATATTGAGTACTGTCAGCTGTCAAATTGTGTCTTTAGTTCGGAGTATCTCTTCGTTTCGTAGTGAATTTAAAAACGAGATGACTGTCAAAATACAACGTGGTCACGTGGGATGGATTGAATTATAAAGACCTTGCAGATTTTAATGTTCCCACGACGAAATAGTCGTTGCTATTATTAATAATCAGGGAAAAGAATTCAGACCACATAGTGTTCGACACTACACAGGGTGTAACTTTAATGAGGGGCCAAACTTTAAGGGCCCGTTCCTCACATTGAAATATGAAAAAAAGGTTATATAAATATAGGTCCGTAAACGCATGGTTTCTGAAATATAACGAAATCATCGTAGGCAGCCACGATTTCATATTTGAAATCTCATAACGTTCCCGAACATAACATTTCCGCGGCGTATCTTGAAAAATAAGGGTACTTTACTCTTACGTCGGTTTCAAACATTTCGATCTCCTCGGTATATGACGAGAGATATTCAAATTTTAACAAGTGTATTTTAGGTTTGGGAAGATGTGGGAACTTTCGTAAAGAATAAGATTTTCTGAGAAATCGATAACAAAAAAGTTTCCCGATTTTTTTCCGGGCCCTGTATCTCAGAAACTATGCGCTTGCCGACGTATGTTTATACGAACTTTTCTACTTAATTCCACGTGAGGAACTAGCCCTTGACTTGTGGCCCCCCATAAAAGTCACACCCTGTATAGGTAACTTTATAAGAAGTAATGTTTGCGTTTGCAGTGAAATTGAGCGTATTTAACCAACGTATTCTGTACGCATTTTTCAAGTATGGAAGAACTGGCGTTTCGTTGAAACTTAAAATGAAAGAAAATTAAAAAATAAATTTCAATTTAAATTAAACAAGTAATGACATCATCGTTTAATTAATTAATCCTTCCCCGCATTATCATTGTCATGGGTATTTATTAACTCAAGTTGCGTTGGTTTTTTCAACTCTGTTCACTCTGTTTACTCCTTCGGTATTTCTGTCTCACTTTCACTTGTATAAAAAATGAGACAAAGAAATGCACGAAAAGAGTAAATAGAGTGAATGGAGTTGAATACAAGTGAAAGTGAGACAGGAGTACGAAAGCAGTAAACAGACTTGAACGCAGCTTAGGTGCATCGTATTGTTATTGAGTGGGAGGGGGAAAAAGTGGTTGCATTTTATAATTATAATCGTGGGCGAAGCTGATACAGTCCGTACCGTTCGCGAAACAAGCGGCCCGAATTCTTTTCCCTGTTAATAATATTATTATTTGCGTGCATCTATTTTTTTTTTAAGAAGCTGATTTCTAGGTGCTATTAAAGAATTCGCGAATAGCATGATATGTACTTATAATATCTAGTAAACGCGTACGTAAATTGGATTTGAGCAAACGTAGAGTTGAAAAAGGTATTAAAGTTTTGGTCGCAAAGTCAGTCTTCGAGATTTACAATTCCGTGTGACTAGAAGGAAACCTTTTAAGTATTGCATTGTAGAGATTGTAAAACGCATAGACACTAACTGTTATGATAACAACTAAGGCAACACCGAAGACGACGCTCAAGAAACTTCCGTCGATGACTCCGATGCCCGGAGTATTTCTTCGACCTTCATCCAAATCGACCCCGGCGGATTGCCTCTCGGCCATCATCCTCTTCATGTGATTTAATCTTTGTTTTAATTCGTCTATAGTTTCCCCGGGGTTTTCCACTACGGTTCACATAAAAATTATAAAAGCGAAACGCGAATTAGGCAGGTAATTAAAGCGGCGTAAACAATTTAAAAATAATAATCAACGAGAAAAAAGATTTTCCGGTTAAGTGATGCGTGCTTGTGGTTAATAAACGAAAAACAAACAAACAAAAAAAAAATTATTCAACCCTTTACGAATAACGATGATGATAAATAATAATAAAAATCATAATAAGAATAAAGCAGAAACACATCGCACCTCGCTTTGAATGAATTTCATATTAATAAATAAATACTTGGGGGGGTATTTACCTTTTTCCATTTTTAACTCGCCGGCGTTCTTTTTTTTTTTTTTAATGTAATGAATGTATACGGTTTATTGATTTGAAGGATGACGCTGGACCGAGATGTGAGTTGTTGGAAACTGGATTGGATCGAAAAGATGATGTACAGTGAAGCTCGTTGTTGTTGGAAGTGCATGCGCGTATTTTGCCAGAGTACAGTGAAATGTTGATTTGGATTTTATTCCGAAGACTGAATGAACTTTCACTTGTCGAAATTGAGAGATCGGTATATTTCGGCGATTCGTACCAAAACCACGGGCGGTCCTCCAAACTAGTGCGTGCGGTTGTGTAATTAATTTAAAAAAAAAAAAATTCTTTTTCTTTTTTTCTTGGATCAGTGAGTACCTACGTAATTCAGTAATTAATCGATTCCTCAATTTTACTACGGGGGTGAGCAATAAATAGTGTTACTGAGGTATTTTTTTTTTTAGTTGTCAGGATACTGATGTACGCAACAAGTCTATTAAATTTGCGTTCTCATATAAATGTGCGATGTAAGTGCATTTGCATTTATGTAAGTAGCCCTACACATGTTTAAGGGTAGTCGAGGCACCGCGAGTGTTGGGATGTTATCGATTGCGTTGTGCCCGGATGTTGGGGCCTAGCCACGTGTTTGTGTCCCTCTGTTCTTGTAGATTCCTTCAATTGCCCTTTGTTCTATAATACTATTGATTTCTCATGGGATGACGAAGCCGCCCCTATGTTGAAGATTCCCGCACGTTTTAAACAATGTGACCTCAGTGTTTCCCTTGCGTTTGATTATTGTGACTGCATTGTCAACATGGGTACCCGTGCTGCTGCATGTAAGCTACCTTCTGTTTTAATTCTATTTTTTACATTCTGCAATTTGATGTTAACACCCACACTGCAATAACAAACAAAAAAAAAAAAAAACTTTTTAACTCCCTCTGTGGTTTACTAAACTATTACGATACTAAATCCAAAAATTCCAATTCGCAATTCAACTCGGTTTCAAAACTGTAACTAAATCGTAAAGGTAGGCGTTCGATGTTTTATTTCCGTAAACAGTCGCGTACGTTCATTGTTAACGTCGGAAATATTTTGGTAAATTCTTCCTGCCCACGTTTATCGACCAAAACATACTAAAAATAAACACGAAATTCCGAGATAAATACGACGAGAGCGTCTTCTTTAGGTCAACACTCGCTAAAATCGATAGGTGCAATCGCCTTTCGCGACGTCTGACAGGGTGTAAATATTTTGTTTCCTCTGAAAATAATACAAATAACATCCTATTTTCTACCTGCGAAAGGTGAATCAAACGGCTTTGCACTCGCTTTGTCTTCTTTGTTGTTTATTTCTCTTTGCAAAGCGTGCAGAGTGACGACGCCTCCTCCTCCTCCTCCTCCTCCTTCAACTTAAATCGTTTACCTTTCCTCATATTATCCTCCTTTTCGGCTTTTGCACGTAAATAACAACCTCCTTGCTTGCTTTTTTGAAATATCGATTTCTTTAAAAAAAAAAACCCTTATTTTTTAATTTTTATCTTAACGTCAGTGTTGCCAATCAAGTCATCCTTGCCATTCCTTCTTTGAACTCATCGCCCTCTAGTTAATATTTTACGCACGAAATAATCAACCGAGATACACTGTTTCCAACTAGTGTTGGTAGTGCCAGTACTGCTTCCAGTACTTTTAGGTGCTAATCAGTTGGTTCTTTCAAATTTGCAAAACAATCACTATATGAATTAAAAAATTTTAATACAGCGCCATTGATTATGAATTTTCAGCGAATCTTGAAATGCACCTCGGCCACAACACTGGCTCCTCCTTCCGACATTCTTTTTGCTTCTGTTATCGCTAGTTTTATTATTATTATTATTACAAACGTACTTACATTGATTAAATACAGTCAACAGCAATGGTTTGGTTGATTCAATGCGTTTAGGCCCGGTTTCTCAGTCACAGTTTAACTTTAATCTTCAGTTTTTTTTTTTACATAGGCACAGATCGAAGCTAACCGAAGATTAACGTTAAACTGCGACTGAACCGTGAGTGAATAAATTAAGTTTAAATAGAAGAGCAAAGTTAAAAACACGATTACAACAAAACAAAAGAAACAAAATTAACGTAGGTACGTAAGTAAATTCATAAAATTTAAACTGTTAAAACAAGCAAAAGAGAAATATTAAAACAACCTAATCTTGGACTTTGATGGCAGCAATCAAATTTAAAAAAAAAAGAAGAAGAAAGTCGTTTATTGATGCTAAAAAGAGATGGCGCTTAATATTAATGGGCGTGTTCAGCGGACGCTCACCGGTGAGAGTTGCTTATTCAGCAATCATTTGTGATTGGCAATTACCTTAGCGTGAGCCAATCGCAAACGACTGCTGAGTAAACAACTCAGCCTCTGAGCGTCCCTGAACGCGCCCAATAAGACAAACATTATTGAATAGAGAGAAGATAGCGTGTTGGTTAGATTTTCTTTCTGTTTTTCGAATTTAACGCGATTATCGCTTTTAAGTTGCGAAATTCATCCTCAAATTTTTCCGTCCCTTGTCAATTTTCTTCTTGCGATCGTCATTTGTTTCCATCTTGAAATATTTTTATTACTTTCTAATTTTTTTGCCGTTCTTGCCATTATTGTTTCAAATAAGACCGTCTCGCAGTAGTTTTCAATCAATAATTTGTTTTTGTTTATCTTCTGAAACTATTGGCTTTTCTTTGTGGTTTTCCGTCGTGAAATTCACGATCGTCATTTGTTTTTTGCTTTTTATTCGTTCTGAAATTAATGAAAAAAATTTTGCACTTCTTTCTCCCTTCGCGAATAATTAATTACAGTCCTGCTTTCTTCAGAAATTTTCAATTCGTAAGTAAGCATCGTGATAGTGATTTGTTTTTGTGTCAACCACTGTCAAAACATTAACATTAATGAACGACATTAAAAATTAACAAATAAATATATTTTAATAGACCTACGAATTATTTGAAACAAAATATTACTTACCTTGGCCTAAAATAACACCTGTCATAACGAATATCCATCTTTACAAGCCACTGATCATCAGCTGTTTGCAGCGCGCCAGTCAATTCAATTAAATCAGCGTGTACTACGATCTCTAACCTTTGTTATCTTGCCATCTGTTTTCCAGCGGAATTCCGTATCCGGCAGTGTTGCCAACCTTTTCAATTCAATTCAATTCAAGGTCCTCCCAACACATAATAAATATCCCCTTATTCAACATTCAGCAATTAGAATATTCTCTTTAAATAAAATTTGCGATGAACAAATTCAGATTAGTACAAAAAGAAAATGGAGTTCCAATTTACACAGAAAGTTTCAAACAAAAACAAGTCTTCTAAAATTGTCGTGTATTTATTTTAAGAAAAAATATTTTATTTTGTGACTAATTGGAAAAAATACAGTGGTTTTGAATGAATTTTTGTGATCTGACCTGGACATGTTCCAGAATTTTAAGTTGGGAACACTGCAATGTTGGTATTACGAAGAAAGTATGAGAAAAGAAGAAAGTATGTTGGATTAATCCAAAAACCAAAACAGACAGACAACAAAAAGGAGAATAAGCATTTATTATACATCTTTGTACAAGATTTTGTACAAAATCTTGTACAAAGTGAGAGAGATAGACTATCACAGTAAACGTTCATTGGTTGAATCGAAGCTTCTTTGTCACTCTGCGCAAAAAATTGTAACAAATTTTGATAGATGTAAAAGGGCTCTAACAGAAAAAAAAATTATTATTTGGTGTTTATTATTTTGCTAACTTTTAGCGACATTTTAGTGATATTTGAAGCTAAAGCTGACAACATTGCTAATGATTTACACATGAGTGCTTACAAATAGCCACAAATAGTAAATAGTATTCGAGAGAGATGAATGGAAAATGTCCATTCAGAATAAACCCATTCAAAAACGAATGTGCACACATACCTGTCGTTCATTGTTGAGATTAAACAGGAACAAATATTACGGAGAAGGATTTTGTATTGTTAGTCTAAACTGACCACGGGTACAAGGGTCAATTTTCCCAATGTTGCTTCAACAATTCTATACAAAATATTTATTTAGCGTAAATAGTATACTACGTTCTAGTTTGGACGTATTGATTACTTCAACATGTTTGTAATTATTAAAACAATTCAATTTCGCTCTTAACTGTCAAAGACAAACTTTGCAATAAGTATGACATATGACATCTGAACAGACACACTTCCCTAGCTTATCGTTTTCCAATAATTTAAAAAGTAATAGACGCTTCCCAGGGAATAAATCGTAGTAAATATTATGTTACAGGCGTGTTTACATATTTTTGGTTGTTTGAAATAATATAGAGGGCAGATATACTGGAATTTTTAATAAAGAAGGTTAACACTGGTTTATTAAACACATAAAGCATTATGCCATACTTATTCTATAAGCACTAGTACAAACTACTGTTGATTAAAATTAAAATTTCCTTCATTTAAAGAATGTTTTTAATCTTTGTCTTATTTAAGTTTCGAACGAAACTGTTCGAAAAAAATATCAGATGTCATTCTGAAACTAAAATAATAGTTATTGCATTTCTGAACGGTTCTGGATGCATAGGTATACTCGAGGTGTTATTTCTGAACGCATCCCCGAGTTTGCATTAGATTTATAGCGTTTTCCGCACTTTCTCGCACTCAATGCAAAATTTATATTCCACAATTGCACTTTTTAAGTGTTTTGTAAAAATCTCGTTGCACTGGGAATGCCGCTTATTTACCTGAAACAACTTTGCCAACTTGTACTAAAGTGAACATCAAAAAAAAGTCAGTACATACCAATGGAAAACGCTATTAGAAATAGAATTGCGATTTAAAACACACTGAAGTACGGACGCAACGCTATCTCACTTGTTTTGAAAACTTGTCGGACATGCGCAGAGTAAAAATGGACGAGTATGTCCGATTTGTTTATTCTTCTGTAACATAATATCATGCTGTCATCACTACCAACTGTTGTGTATTTTCGGCAACGGTACATTTACAGATGTGATTTTTTCACGGAGGTTAAGTAACTGGATGACTAACGAGCGAGTTGAAATCGAGCCGACTTTCCTACACGCGATTTTTTTTTAATAATAATTTAAATTTACCGCGTGAAATTAAACTAAGGCGCCAAATTCAAAGTAGTTTTCAATTATAATAAAATTGGATCGATGAACACCAATGAAGCAAGCGATGTGTATGAACGTCGTGGACACCCGTCATTTTGATGATTTTGAGTGACTGTTTACAACATGTATTACACCGATAACATTCAACACTTACCTAACGAATTGTCGAAGATTATCAATGCAATGTCTATTTGTATAAAAAGCCGTAACCACTGCACGTTTTCATCAGCGTAAATAAACGGAAAACGTTGCACTTTTAAATCATTTAATTTACCGTGTTTTATTAACCTAGGTACTAATAACTGGTTCATATCTTAATTTACAACACTAGTTATAACATAACCTCACTTTTTTTTTATAAGCGCTTGCAAGCAAAAATATAGAAAGCGGTGACAATACATTAAATACTCCTGTGCTAGTACTAACATTTACCAAAAACAAACGGATTGATTATTCTTTGTTCTTTTTCAACGTTTCGCTTGATTCCCTTAAACATACACGTCAAAATCCAGCGTTCGGATTTGAGATATCAGTGCCAACAACTTGTACTAAGCGTCCTTCAACAGGTGTAGGTTACTAGATGTCGCTTCCATAGAAAATCAATTTATGTGCTGGGGCGCGTTCAAATTTAACGTCCGTGGTTTTTTTAAGAAATTCTCCGCCCTACAACATAACGAGTGATAAAGTGAGGTTGCATTTAATTGTAAGAACTTCATTGTATTCTTCGGACGTCTTCTATATTTTTAATTTATTTGAAACAACTTCTCACAAGCCATTTCGATGAAGGTTATATTCTCGTCTGCTCAACAAATTCTGTTTCTTGACAGAAATTAATTAATTATCAATACAGTTTAAGTCGCAAATTTACTGTAAAAACTACTAAGTTGGCAACACTGCTTAGGAGTTGGGACATCACAATAAATTGTGATTTTTTCATTTTTGAGATCGGAGGCTATAGTTTCATATCTAGCTATAACTTTTAATTCTGAACGACTTATTCTTATGACCTTTTCATGTATCTTGTGGAACAAGGGCACTTTACTCTTAAGCGGTCTTGATTTCTGGGTGACCACGCTGTATACCGTTCGAGAAAAATTTCATGCGACGTGTCCCAATTTTATTTTGAGAGATGCAGAAGCGTCCTGCATCAATAAATTTTTATAAGAATCGTTAATAAAAAAAAATCCCATTTGTAGCACCTTTTTTGAAAGACACTGTATATCGTTTGCTTCACTTATAATTAAATACGATTCAATAAATAATTAAATTTATAAATTAAAATTGTCACAAATTCGAGAAGAACAGTAAAATTATTTAAAGAAATGTAAAGAAATATTAACTGAATATTGGCAGAAAACCAATTGGTAATTTATTAAACCTAGCTGTAATTTAATTGGATATAATAAATGTTTGTAATTGTATGTACATTATACCACAGAAGGAATTAAAAACTCACCATCACTTAATTGTTCTGTGTGTTGCTTAATATTTAGTAAAATAGCTATTATAATATTTTCCTTAGTTACAGTCAAAATTCGTAGCCTTTATGACTTCCAATTACGGCTAATGCAAGGGGTTATGCCACCTCCTTCGGGAGTGGACATAGCAAACACAATCAAATACTTTTCCCAAACGCTGTTAAGTAATAAAGAGTGTAGATATAATTAATTTCGAAATATTAACGGAATTTGATTGCAGCTATTTTAAAAGACGTACCAAATTCACCCCTCGAGTTGTTAAAAAATCCGGAAATGGATGCTACACGCATGGCTCTGTTTCCTAGTTTAGATTATAAGGCCCTTTATAATTCACTAATACCATTAATCGAAGTTGCTCCATTAATACAATACGGCTTACATGGTAATAATAAAAGGAGGAGGTGAGCTTAGATTTATTTGAGGTGACGTTTTAATAATTTTCTAGCTTTCGGACAAGCAATATTACAATGCCTTGGGTGTTTATTACCGTTTCTAGAACACGATTTAATAGATAATTTACCGTATTTAACTGCTTCTTCTATAGCAGTTTTGCCGAGTAGTCTTCATCAAGACATTGTTAATTCTTTGTGTTTTTATATATTACCGTTTACAATACGTAAGTATGTGTTATTATACGTTGGATTAATCCGATTTAAAATTGTTTAAATTGCAGCACGACATAGTGATAAGGAACAAAATATATCGCAATCCGTATCCGCAGTGATAATGATGATATTTCAATACTCGATGAATTCTGCACATCATTGTCAACTTTTAGAATGCCTAATGTCGTTGAAACAAAATATTCTGAAAGATGTTCTAAGTGTGATAGCGTATGGTGCAAGTGCAGCACGTTCCGCAGCTGCCAAGTTGTTATTTTATTATTGGCCATCGTTTAACGCAAACTTATTCGATAGAAAGGGACTCGTCAGCAAGCTCACAGGTAACTCGGGTAAATAATGTTATTTTAACGTGTACCAGAATTTTTTAGGCGATCCTACACCTTTCGTCTGTCAAAGGGATATGTGTCCGAATGCCGGGATTGCAGAAGCAACCAAAGTTTGTTACGATCATTGCATATCAATTACGTTCGCTACTGATACTCCGCCCCCTTTATATTTATGCATCGAATGTGCAAACGAAATACACAGAGAACACCCGAATCAAATGTTCTTCGATATTTTACATCCAATGCAGCAAGCCTCGATGTTATGTGAAAATAAAGTAAGAGAAACTCGCAGGATATGAAAGTCGTAAATAGTAATTGCGTTATTAAGAATTGTAGATCGACAGATAAAACTGTCGTGTCCATTTGTTTTTCATCAGAATGCGCTAGTTACAACGGAAACCATCCAATCAAATATTGCGAACATTGTCAGAATAACAGGCACAATACTCGTCGGGGTGGTGACCATATTTTACATAAATGTTTGCCACCGACTTGGAGTATGGATTTAGAAATGCAAACCTACATGGTTGAAGCCATAGTCAGGTACGTATATAACCTCTTTTCAAGCCATTTTACTAAAAACTTATGTGTTTATTACAGTCTATTAAAAGAAGCGAAAGTGCAAACTGTAGAACCCAAAGAAACAACAGTTGAAGGAAAAATCGTTACACCCCCACCAGATACTATTCCAGCAGAAGAACGTCAACTCCTAGGACGCTACGGGGTTTGGTTACTAGTTGGCAGATGCACACCGGATGAAAATACTTCTGAAGAAATACTCGGGAGATTATTAGCAATGTTATTTCATTGGTTTCATATGACGGCACTTTCTTCTGATGGTAGTAACATCGAAGCTCCAATTAATACAATACAATACAATGCATATTTTTTAGATCAAGAAGAATGCACACTGGAGAAATTAAAAACCGAATACGTGTGTGAATGGCTACGAAACATCAGCAAAACTCACTACGACCTATTTATTTCATGCCTTTTACCCCATCCTTCTGAATATGCAAGAGTCGGCGGACATTGGTAAGACCTCATTAATAAAAAAAAAATATATATACATACATTAAACCGTAATGTTTCTTTGAAGGGATACTTTAGCGTCGAGGACATCACATTTAAAAGATGGCTTGAACCGCTTGTTTTGCCTTGTACCTTACGAAGTTATAACTCAGGAAATTTGGGATTACGTTATGCCACACTGGATGGAAGCTGTAGTGAATGATGTGCCTGAAAAGGAATTGTCAGAGTTACGAATCATTCTCAGTAAAATTTTGGACACCGAGATGAGTCCTTTGGGTTTCGATGCGAGCAAAATGTATCAGTTTGTGGCTCTTCGTTTTGAGAAAACGTGCGCGAGGACTCAAGAACAAGCTTTACATTGGTTACAAGTAAAATCTTCGATGTTAGAGGTCGATTTTATTAAGAAGTAGACACCAATAAGATTCCACTGTTTGCGGTTAAATTAGGTTTTAAATATGTATCTCTGGTGAACAAATACAAACAACGAGCTTTTACGGCCCCCTACACCCACAAATGTTACATATACAATCAAAAATACAAAAAAAAAGTCATCCTAACCTCAAACAACAAATCAAAAACAATTTAGGTCGCAAAATGGCCGCGCGATGTCAGGATCTAAAAGCCGCATTCTCGCGGCAAGCAAACGAACTCAAAAGCCTAAAAATGCACGTTCCAATTACGCACGTTTCCATAAATTTATACATGAAGGTCACACGTTTAAAGCTCGACTGCGTTTGAAACACAAAATTCAAAGCCAACGGAAAAACGCCTATAAATTGTTGTCCACGTTTTAACAATACTGGCGACATTACAAAGTTGGTTAATAAATTATGTTTTGTACGTACCGTGATATCTGCACAATGTTAAATCAAAAAAAAGAGGGCAAAAAGTCTTTAAACGTGCGTAAATTTTAACTCCAATTGATCAAGATGGCGACCAGTTTGCTTCCTCCATCGAGGTTAAGTACATGGAGGACGCCATGCGCTATAACGTGCATCATTATTATTTTATCAAGTGTAACAAATAAATAACTACCTAAATGAGTATTTATTTTTTAATTTGAAAATTAAATAACTGTTTTGTTTCATATCGCTTTCGGTGGCGCTTTAGAAAATCACTTTAAATGTGGCACGAAGTGGCGCTACATCTAAGAATAGTAGTCTCTTTTTCTTCTGTTTAGCGACACTAGGGGCACGTTCAGAAACTGTATCAGAAGAGCACTTTAGGCGTTTAAAGTAGAAAGCAAAATGCACAAATACACTTACATGAGAGATAAAGAATTTTACTCAGCCGGCGCTCTTTTATATTTCCGAACGGGCCCTAGTTGTCGCCCTGTTTCTATTATAAATAAATTGATACTCTAAAACTACAGCAGAAATTAACTTGAATGAAGTATTTCGGAAATTAAAAAATTCTAGTTTTAGCAACAGATTTTCTTACAAGTTTAAAACTTGCCGAAAACTTTAATTTTCAATTTAAATTGAAGAATGGTGACTTTTGAGTAACCAATAACATTGCGAATTTTTGGCGGTCATATTTAAATTACTTCTGGTTACGTATTGAATGGTTTTAAATCGATTTATTGGTGTGTACTTCTTCGAAAATCGAGCTTTACGTGTTTTATATTTCACCCGGTACGTTTCAGACGCTAACCAAGCTAGAAATAGTGATACCCTTACATCTCCTGTTTTTTATTTTCGAAAATGGTGTTAAGTACATGAAAAATGGGACTCAGGATGGTACAAAAAGGATAAAATCGCACAAAATCGATGCGATTGATGATGAGAAAAGAATTAACGCTTGTAAGTTTCGTGTAAATTATTTTTTTATAAATGTAATTATTATTATTGTGATTGTATTTGAAGCCACAGCCTCACATGTAATAGAAGATTGTGATTCGGGGAATACATCGTTATCTGATGAAGAAGGTCACTTGTCACAGCACACGGAGTTTGAAACTGATGCCGAGCATAATTTATTTTGTTGTATTTTAATGTTGGATATCTTACTGAAGCAAATGGAATTGCAAGATATTGATAAACACACCGGTTTGAATTCATCTTTGAGTAAGGATGTGTGCTGGTTGTTGAAATGTATGCTAACAGCGAACTGGATCGGAAGTCATGATTGTAATTTTAAATCAGAATGTGGTTACTGTGAATCAAGCATAATGTGGCATCAGTTATCTTTGCAGCTAATTAAATATCTAAGTCCTATTTATCCTGCACATCCTCCAGATGTAAGTGTTCGTTAAATATTAATCTTTGTATAATTGCTATTTTTATTTTAGCCACCTGTGGAAGATAGTTTTGAGAATGGTTACAGCAGGAAAAGTCCACCGGAGAGCGATAAGAAAGAAGCGAAATCAGATGTCGTGCTGAATATGCCAATACCGGAAGTACACTCAGTAGGAGGGGTTCTTGTACACATGCCACACGTGTGTTCTGTACGCAAAATAGATGCCCCTACACTTCAGAAAGAGCGATAGTGACTATAACACACTCTTACATTCTAACAACAACGATAATACAGTCGATTAAAACAAAAAAAAAAGATAAATTTTCATAAATAAAAACTTATTTATTACACACGACAAATTAATTAAAAATGGTATTCTTTTAAAGAAAATTAAATAATAAACAGTGACTTTTAATTTGGTTTTATAATTCTCGCTACTGCTCTTGTGAATTAAGGGGTTTTAGTTTTTGTTTTTAGTGCAACGAACAAACAAACAAACAAACAGTAACATACTCGTTTTACAGATAATGACAGCGACTGTAGAGACTGTATCTCAACAGCTGGATCTACCGACTGTTATACCACCAGAAAAAGTGATATCAGCAGTAGCAAGAGCAATAACTCTTTCGGAAGGTGATAGTGGTAAGTTATTAAAAATTGTTTCCGTTCCTTTTATTTTACGTAATTTATTTTGTTTTGTAATTAATTTTATGTTCTGGTTTACAAATGGAAACAACAAAATACAAGACATTTTTAGCTACTACAGCAGTTCAAATAGCAAGAGCGCAGATTATTGGAGAGTACGATGAAGTAGCAGAAGCAGGCCCCGGTGAAGAAGTAGAAAACTTCTGGCATACTTCGCAAGGGAAATTTAAGTTTTCTGTAGAGGAGCTTCCACAAACTTTGCAATACATTTACCAATTATTATTAGTAAAGTTATTCCTGTATTAATGACGCTTAGGGAAAATTGTAATTTCTTCCTCTTTTTTAGGAATTACCCAAAGTGGATAAGCCTGATATTTTATATTACATGTTACAGTGTTTAAATATTCTGTGTCTGCATGGTGATGCTTGCACCAAAGCATCTAAAGACCATCGAGGATTTTTTATATGGTGTCAAGAAAATTTGTTAATTAAACAGTATGTGTATTTCATTTAGTAGTAAACTGTAATAGGCATGAATATAATTTCTATTCTATGTGTAAGTTGTATATTATTTTTATATATATATATATATATCACTGTTCCACTTTCAAAATCTCTCAACTGCACCTTATCACTTATCACTCTCCTGTATACCAAGTTAAGAAATTATTTTTTTAAGTAGAGTGGTGATATTTATGTTGTAAGCTTTGATAATATATTTTTTTTTAATATGTATAGTGATTTGAGTAAACTAGTGCATTAATTACTCATCAAATCAATTGGTCTTCCATTCTGACGATATTTTTTAGTTTATGGGATTTATTAAGTTCTGAACATTCCCATATTTGCCAGGAAGCGGTGCCTTTATTATTGCACTGTATAACACTTCCAGCTGGTTCTGATGTGTTTTGGCGTGTGATACAAGAAGAATTTCACAACAACGATTGGTGTTTACGTTTCATCGCTGTCGAAAGAGTTGCGGTAATAGCTAGGTTCATGGACTCCAGTCCTCTGCGAAACATAGTTCCTTTACAAGCAGCTTTAGCAAACGCTTTTTGCTACTTAATTTCAAGCATGGATGATCCTAATGTATACGTTGCACAACGAGCCACTTTATATTTAGGAACCATACATGATTTTGCAATAAAAGTAAATAAATTAATTACATCGAAAGTGATCACTTAAATATCATTATAAAATTGTAGTCGTTAATAATGTGCCTGGAAACTCAGTTTGATTCCGTAATAGTCGACCGACCAATGGTCCTACAGTCTATTTATCAGTTGCATAATTCCTTAAGCGAAAGGAAAATATTAACTTGGGAATTTTTCTTGAACCGTTTCGATACGTTGTTTCTAGAAGCCCAAATCAACTTGGAAAAATCAGGAGAAACATCTTACATGCGAGGTTTATACACAACATATTCTCGGATGAAGCAGCAAGCAACATTTTGAGATTATTTTTTAGATTTACGGAACACCGAGTTAAATAGTGAAGTCTTCCTAAGAAAACTGCAAAGAGCACACGAAGCCTTATCACATTCCGATGGGAGTGGTGTTAATTCAATAAAAACATTGAGCGCAAGTTTTGGAACCAAGTGGCCTTATAAAAGGACAATGTCTGCGCCAGCTTCTATCATACCAAGACACGAAGCAAAAGGTATTTATTTCCTTGTATATTTTATTTACTAATTTGTTGATTTTAGAAAAAGTGTACAGTCGACAATACTCAGCTCCTATACTAAAGAGGAAAAGTTCCAGATTTGGACTCGGTCAGTTTTTAGGCACTGTAAACAGCATTTCAGGTAGTAAATAGATTTAGTGTTGCTGTAGTGGTCGCATGATTTTAACTATGTTCCGTAAGTGTTTTCTTCGCCTTTTTATTATTGCTATGTGATGCACGAACTTAGTGTGATTGTTAAAAAAAAAATGTTTTCATTAGCAACAATGATTGCACTACATGGATATTGTTTGTAGATGGACATGTACAATCTTTAAATGTAGTTGAAGATCAAAACTTACTGGGCTTCCTGCAGAAGGTAATTGACTTGGAAGAAGCTGACAGAGAAACAATGCACCTCCTAGTTTTTCTGTTAATGCAGTTTTTATCAAGGTCTGACCAAGCGTACCCATCTGAAGATAAGACCGTAGCGAAAACTCAAGGTATTGTGCTGAGACATCTGTATCTTCTCCTTGGGTACAGTCAGAACGACAGAGGATTATTTTTACCACCTCAGAGACTTCGAGCTTCACCGGCCTTCAGTGTATATTTATCAAATTTACCTCAACTTTTAGACCAAAACCATTTAATGGGAAGAATGTTGCTCACGACTTCATTAATATTACTACAGTACGCCCCTTCGCCTTTCTACATACCGAATAATCTAGAACTGCAGCAACCAACTTACAGCTTGTGGGCCCTGGAACCACATATCAGAAGAAATTGGCTCATGTCCTTAGTTGTTTTGTTATATAAGGTATACAATCGTTTTTAACAAATAAAAAAACTTGACAGTAACTTTTATAGTATCAGTATAACCAACAGCCACAATGCATGCAACTGACAGCTTTAATAAGAATAGTATTAAATACTTTGGATTCGCAACATCATCACTGCAGAAGAATACCTGCGACCATTATCATGGGTGCACCTCCGTCAAGATCACGAGGTACAATTGGTATACATACACACACCAACTGATTTCTAGCAGACATAACACTTAGCAAACAGAAATCGATAACCATTATATTTTTTAGATGTAAGTCAACCTTCTTTAGGTACAGAAAATGAACAACCTGATCGGCTAACGACTCCTCCACTGTCCCCGATGTGTTCTTCCGACGGGCAAGTATCACTCAGTTCAAAAGGAGCCAAAATGCAAGTGATTTATGCAAAACCGTCTTCGACTGCAAGCATGGAAACACACTGGGAAGAAGTCACACAGTGCATACAATCTGAGAAAAAATACGACAGGAATAGTAAAAGTAACTTCGGTTGGGAAGTAGATGATACCGAATCAGAACTGATTGCAATACCTGAAAGTGATATGTCAGACAGCACCCTCCAAGGAAGCGTCCAAGATTCCTTCGAGGAGGAAACTTGTCCCTTCCATAAAGTAGAAAAATCTTGCGCCGTTATAAAATCGCAAGAAGCTCAAGAACACTTACAGAAATCGCCGAAAGAAATATACATAAGTCGAATAATAAAAAGCAGCAATAAACGGCCAACTTGGTTTATCGGAAGTGAAGAAGAATCGCTGAGATCATGGGAAAGTAAAACTTACTCTCTGCAGGAAATCTCCAAAGTCGAAACTGGAAGTCAGCAGAAATTCTCTGAGTATTCAAAAAACTGTTCAAAAATTTCAAGTTTGGCTAACACTGTGGCCGTTGTAGCCGGTGTATCACCAGTTTCAATGGCTAAAACAGTTACGACAGATTCACACAAACAAGTTACTTGTTCTTCTATTGACACGCAACATATAAGTAAACCAAAGCCAATCGGAAAACATAAAAAAATAATCGAACCGAGTATTACCCCTGTTAGTACCCCAGTTTCAGACTGTGAAGAGTGCTTCAAAAATAAAAACCAGTCTTTACCGGCTCCTGCCATCGAAAGGTTATTACCTATAGGAGCAGCGAGAGTGTCAGGTAAATAAATTTCTTCATAACGTACTTAAAAGCAAAACATTGTTTTGTTACATTTGACTAATACGTGCAATATTACATGTTAAGTATCGAAAAACACGCCTTATTCATTTCATGAAGACGTTAGTCCTAGATCACCAGATAGTCCTCTGTCAAAAATGGAATTAATGATAATAGGTACATTAAAATACATAAAATAATTATAAGATAAAAATTTGCTCATTTTCAGATTCACCAAAGTCAAATGTATTTACGCCGAGTATTGAAAAACAATTAGAAATTCCCATCCAAGAACGTCTTCTGCCAATCGGACAGCACAACAAAGACATATCCCAGCTCGTTGATAAAGTGAGGCAGGCCTTAGGAATACAAGTTCAAGCGGCCAAAATTTCTGAAGCTCGTAAGTTTGAAAACGGAAGGGAAGTTTTACATCAATCCCACAGTCCTCGACGCCTGACCAAACAGGTTGCTTTGGAGAGTCCTCCGCAAGGGGATTTAGACGACGCACTCGTTTGCAAAAGTATAAACACCAACAACAAAAGTAAGTTGCCTATTACTGCGCAAAAAAGACAGTGATGTTTTTCTATTTTCAAAATGCATAAAAAAAGAAGAGCCTGTAATTAGTCAAAGGCAAATAATAAGAAAGGCTGGTCCTTTCACCATAGGTGCTTATTCCACTAGGGATCCTAGGAAACCCGGCTCGTGGTTCAGTTCACAGTATTCACCTCTTCAAGGTAGTGATATGAAACAAAGTTCCTTCAGAATCGGTGATGAGTGTGTTAGCGAAAGGTAATTAATTATTAATGCGTTATTTTATTTTTTAGTACCGCACATCTTTTTAGGTGTTCAGAATGTGGAACCGTGAAAGAAGAGTACAGCGATGAAGAAATCGGATTGTGCATAGTGAGTTTGGGAACATTCATACACCGAGAACCTGCCTTAGCTGCGCCAATGTTGCCTGATATACTAAACATCGTTGCTAAGTAACATTAAACAGAATAATCTCATTTAAATATTCAACGCAGATATTTTAGAGTTGCAACCAACATCATGTATCCATGGCAGAATGAAGGAAACATTCATTTACCTGGGGGAGCAGTCAGCGTAGCGCATCAGTTCTTGCGTTGTGTTTTACATCAGCTCGCACCGAATGGAATTTTCACACAAATGTTTCAAACTCATGCAAATGGTAAGAAAAACATACTAAAAAAAAATCAGTTGCTTAAAATAAGCAATTTCAGAACCTGCCAGAATACAATTCTTCAAGAGTGTTATACAAGCTTTAATTGATTTTAACGAATTAAATCCCGTTGCACCTTTACAACTACTGTTAGAAGTAAGTTTAAATACATTTTTCTATTTTGCATTCATAACAGAGCTATTATTATTATCGCACATAAACGAGTGTGTCAATTGTAGAAGATTTAAGCGCTTTAATAACATTGGTGTAATGTTGGCAGTGCTAATTCCAAGTAAGGGTTTCTTAAAGTAATCTCTTAAGGCACACGAAAGCTCATTTTGTCAGCTAGATTTATGCAAAGCACAAATAATTCCAGTGACTATTAAACACAGCGACAGTAGACTTTCCACTTTCAATTTGCCTCCTAATGGAGACTTCAAATTTTGTCTCTTATGCCCATTTGCACCGCTTTCGCTTAAAACTACAAGGCTCGATTTCATAAACGAACTAAAGGAGACTTTAAAACATAAGTCACAGTCATATGTCCAAAAAGAAGCGAAAACGTAATTATTTATACATCAGAATGTGACTGCTTTAGTTCGATTAGAAATCGGGCGTAAGTCCCACTTAAATATTTAAGCGACACTTTCAACGACAGAAAGTATCACTTAACCACTTAAGTGGGACTTAAAGTTTTAAGTGAAAGTGTTGCAAACGGGCATTAATAGCGTACAGGTTCGTTTCTTGGCTCATTGTCCAAACTGTCTTGAATAAAGCCACCGTGCAAATAATAACCTAGCTCTAAAATTATATATATATTTAAAATTACCTTTATTTGTTGGC
Source organism: Prosopocoilus inquinatus (assembly GCA_036172665.1). NCBI lineage: Eukaryota > Metazoa > Arthropoda > Insecta > Coleoptera > Lucanidae > Prosopocoilus > Prosopocoilus inquinatus. The sequence continues at coordinate 16,735,048 of CM069880.1, read as the reverse complement.
CTCGCAAATTATAAACACCACTAAAACACTTTATAAGCACGCAAAATTCGTAATTGTTACACGCACAACCACTGGACTGTCATTTGAAATAATTTTAAGCGTCAGCCATTGTCACCAACCGCCAGCAACATAACAAAATTTCCCTATGTTAACTTACAAAATAGTTTTTCTTATGTTTCATAAATAAGACATTTTAGCGCATTTGTCCGTCCACTTAGAAAACTCGTCTTCCACAGTAGCAATTATAAAAATAATTATTAACTTATCCGGGCCTTCATTAATTTAACTTATTCTAATTATCTGACAATCAGATGACCAAAATCAAAATTTCATCTGTCTTTTCAGAATTGCCAATAATGTAAACTTACGGCTAACTTCAATTAAAAAATGGCTCGGTATTAGAATGTAGGATTTTGTTGAATGTCGTTATGTAAAGATAACAAAAGTAACCCAAAATCACGGGCCAGGCGCCAAATAAGATTTTTAAACGCCAAATATGTTTGAAATGTACCCCGAACGGCGGAACTACGCTCAATCCGGCAACCCTGCGTTTAACGCTGAAAAACCCTGTAGCAAACCCAAAAAGCACACGAATTACGAACAATTGTTCAAATGTCGAATCACAAATAATAACCTAGCTCCAAATTTTATATATGTTTAAAATTACCTTTGTTTGTTGGTATCGCAGTCTATGAACACTTCATAAACTCACAATCACAATCACTTTACAAACATAACCCCCCCAAACTCATTTGTTTTTTGAATTATTTTAAGCGTGAAACCAATAACCAATGACACCAACCGCCATTCACAAAACAAAATCTCCCTGTCAAATTAGAAAATAGCGGCGCAGATTTTTAAGATTTGTTTAAGTCTAAAGAATCAAAATGGAAAAAATAGCATACAATACACGTTTCATAACATAAGACATTTTGGCGCATTGGTGCAATTAGAAAACTGAACGCGTGCGCTAAAAAAAGGTACACAAATTACAGTTTCCTATAATTATTCTTTATGAAAATGGTAGTGATTAAAGACGACTTCACAGATAACATTTAATTAAAAAAATTAAAAGCTTTCAAAATTAACAAGTTTAAAACTTCGGTAAAATCTGTGAATTCGTCTATAACTTACGCCATTTTGAGGAAGAATAATTACAGGAAACTGTAATGTGTACTTTCTTTTTGCTTTCAACCGTACTATTTCATGATGATTTCTAAATTAATTAGTTTCTTTTTTTCTTGTAGACCTTGAATTCCAAGAAAACTCTTCCAGTGGACACAGTTCCTATCATCTTAGAGAATATGGCTTGTTATTTAGATTGCTTGCCGCTAGAGGCTGCGCTAGGTCCTAACTCGCCGTTGTGGGGCACCGTTTTACAGCAGCTAGAAAACTTATTTCGCAGGATCATATTTTTATTACACACCATCGATGATTTATCTCCGCTTCTACGGATTATGATTACCATTTTTAAAATTCCGTTAATTACACAATACAAGGTACATACCTACTAACAGAATGTAAACAAATTAAAAATATTTTATCATAAACGAACACTTTTATTATTATACTTGCAAAATTTTTGATGGTGGTGGTTTTCGTTTCAGGGATTGTTGGAGCCTTTCTCCAAAGTTTTGAGTTATGCAATACAAACGAATATCATACAATACAACCATTTAGTAGACGTTTGTTTATTATGCAATAGAGCATTCACTAAGGTAAATAGCCTATGCATGCAAGAGAAAATCAAGTGGCCTACTTTAATTTGATTATCTTATTTTTTAGTTCGGACAAGTACTTTGAAATGTTGGCGCTGAAAACAAGCTTTGTCATTGGTCTAACGAGCTTCGCCATTGGTTAATCCCGGCGAGCTACCAATGAGAAAGCCCGATTTCAGCGCCAAAATTTCAAAATACTCCTCCGAATTAAAAAAATCAATCACGCATAACAATAACGCAATAACATTATTGTTTTAGGATCGTGATAAATCAATATTAAGCAGGATGGTTGTGTATGAATTAGTGCAGGCCTTAAAATTTAAAACGTCCATACCCGACACGAATTTATTAATGCTTATTAACTTGGTTCTTCAAGTGAGTTTGCATTTTGTGCTTTAAAAAAAATAAAATAAAACAAAACTGATTTTGATTTTAAATTTTAGGACGTCGGTGGTTCGATTCCGGCGAATGTAGTTTTGAGGGAGTCGAAACCAATCTCGCTTGATTTTTCTTTAATTTGCAACACGAATGTCTCGGAATGTATGAGATTGCACCTTGCGGATATATTAGAATTCCTGACGGATTTTCACACATTGGCAAAAATTAAAGTAAGAATGGTGTGAATGGTGATTTAAAAAAAAAAACGAGTTTATAAGGAAGTATATTTTGCAGAGTTATTGTAAAGGAGTAACGGTGGGCTTGAATGAAGATACGTTGGGTGGCATTATCAAATGTGGCGTTGCTCAGTACTTAGCACTAGAAATTACTCGAGGAAATGGAAGAGACAATAGGGCTGTTACTAGATACCTGCCTTGGCTTTACAATACTTCAAATATACAGCAGACGTAAGTGTGAATTAATCAAATAGTAGTTTTGTATTACGTGGCAGCATAAATGTCATTTAACAGGCCTCGAGAATTTATTGAATGCATAGGTCATATTAGATTACTGTCGTGGTTACTGTTAGGATCACTAACGCATACTGCATTGCATGGAGTCGGATCTGGACATGCAAGTCAGCCAATTCCTCAAGAGGCGTCATGTCAAATAGCCGACCACATCCAAGTTATAATGGCTGGGTTCGCAGAGCAACCAAAAGCCTCAGTTCTTCACATGTCTTCCTTATTTCACACTTTTATATTATGTCAGGTCAGGTTTACTTTAAAATTCCACACCTAACATACACATTACATTTTTCTTTGTAGTTATGGACAGTGTATTTGGAGCAGGGCCTAAGTTCACATCTTCCTATAACTGAGGCCTATAACATTACAATGAACATACTCTTTGATTTCTGGGGGAAAGTTACACCTTGCATTTTACAACTAGTGCAACAGTCTAAAATGGTAGTGTAAAGACGAACGGTGACTTGTTGTTTAAATAGATTTCCTTTTGTACTTTTAAATTCGAATTATTTATTAGGGGAAAATCTAAAGTTCTCACCACACGCATTTCAATTTTTATTCTCGCATGCAATAGAGTTTTCTTTTTTTTTATTTGATAGAGAGATTATATTAATTAGCCAGCCAATTCAATTATTTTCGAATGGTCATGACTTGAGCGACCAGTTAATAATTAATTAGTTTTCTATTATTCTATAAAATAATTTCTAATTAGGTAGTTATTTTCTGTAAGAAATTTACAGCAAAAAGTGGCAAGAACTTTCGATTTAATTTAGTATTCGTTCTGGTTTTATGAAATCTTGATTTTGTCTGTTTTACTATTATTAATTTCCTAGTGTGATTTTATTACACAGTTATGTATATTTTGTTTTATAAAATAAAGTTAATTATCGTTCTTATTAGTTTTTATATATATTTTTCAACCTTAAACGATTATTGTATTTAGTAGTGGTGATCTATATTCTATATAATGGCATGATTGATTGATTGATTCATTTATAACTACCGTCCATCTATATCTTTGATCTTTATCCATGACTTTCTGTTAGTAGAGGGTGGACATGGTTAAAGATCTCGCAGATTGAATTTAATTACACTGTCTACTTTTATATATACATATGTGGTTTCTTAAATGTTTTTTTAGTTGAGTGAAATAGTCAGCCTGCATTTCTTGAGCATGTTGGAGGCATTAATTGAATGCCATTCGACTTTCGTTGGCAAATTACTTCCACTGTGGACTCCGGTGTTATGTTCCAATAATATACAGGTAAATAATCATACATTACTTAATTAATGATTTAAATTCACTTACGTATATACTTTCAGTTACCAGGCCATCTTCAAGTGCGACTGCAGAACTGTAGAAATTTTACTCCGATAGTACACACGGAGGTCTTGCCAGAAAAATCCAGGGCTCACATAAGCAATCCAATTTTGTTAAAGTGGTTGCAACGTTTGCAGTTTAAAATGGGCCAAATAGAACTGCAATCTTCAACTGCTACTCAATTTTATTCCTTGTAGTCTGAACAATTTTATAAGCAATTTTGTTTAATAGAAATGATTAAAAAGAATACTTCTTTATTTCACTTCCTGAAATCAATTTTAACGCGTCGCCTTACATAATAAAACCAGATTCTTCAGCCAAAGCCCCCAAGACATTTCTCCCACCTCCGGTCGACGTCAAAGGAAATAACTGCAAAATAAACAGCAGGTTGAACGAGCTTAAATTAAAAACCCCACAAACAAAAATATTACCTGTTTTATGAAGTATTCAACATCTAATCTAATTTGTTCTCTAATTTTAGCTTCATCAGACGTTAATTCAGTGCTGCCGGAAACGGAATCTTCGTTTACGTTTAAATTTCTGCTTTTCAATCTCCTTAACGACTCTTCTGTTTTACAAACAGAAAGCAAAACATCCTGCACCAAGCTTAAATACCTACAAAAACACCCAATCTTTTATTGTGCCATCAAAAATAACGTTACACTCACTGTTTACCAATTTTAGTAATACAAAATTCCATCATGTTCGGCATGTCGGTCAAACATTTTTCATTGGTTGTATAAAATGTTAAAACCGGAATAACAGCCTCTTGAACGTATTTACTAGGATCCTTGGGCACGGTTTTGTTAGTTCTGCGATACAATCTTGGTATTGAAGTGACTTCCCTCAAGAAACTTTCACTTTGTTGCACTTTCAAACTGATTAAATACAACTGTATCTTTTTGTATGTATTATTAAGAGATTGCTCGTTAATAACGACGATTTTCGCAATAATCGGCCACATTTTCTTACAAACAATTCTATAAATACTCTGCCCTATAACGTCTTTAATTGGCAAGCCGATGCAATTCTTTAATATGATTAAATCGATTAGAGCGTTAACCAAAAATGTTTCAACCTCGACTCCGCTTAACGCAGGCGCTATTAAATTCTCCAACCAACTTAAATACCTCGATAAAAGCAACATGGAACATTTTATAAACTGATCGGATAAATGGTCCAAGTATACTTCCGGATGGAAACACATGTCGATACATTTCCAAAACACCGACGTCACTTTTAATTTAAACTGCGAATCCTCGCCGTCCTTTTTTATCATTTCGATGGTAGCATTTCTCTGCAGTTCAGTTTCAAATTTGGCTGATATTTGTTGAAAACGTATTTCGAAGTACACGGCCAGGTTGAATCTCTTAAAGTGATCTTGAAATGATTTCTCATAAATTAAAGCCGGATCATTCGCTTTGTTTATGATGCTCTGAAGAAAGTTCCAAGAGTCTTGAAATCGACGCTGAAATAATTCGGGATTTCCCGGAGCTGTTATATCTGGTAAATTTTCTCTTAACAATTTGTCCACTGCGCTCCAGTAACTATTTATTGTAAAGTTGAAGCCTTTAAGATCCGAGTTTCTATAAAACAAAATCATTTTTTACCAGAAAAATATTATTACTATGTTATTTAAGTATACGCACTTTTTTAAAACTTCATGTAAAATTTTCATGTCCAAGTTTAAAAAATTCAAAGCTTCTTGAAATACCGCATTTAGATTGTGCTCTCGTTTTTCCAAATTCTTTTTAGTGATTATCTTTTCTAAAGCGGGAAATACAATTTTGTTCTTGTAAATGTCTTCTGCTTGGCTTTGCAGCTTCAAATTCACGTACATTCTTAAACAAGCAACGACAATGTCTCCGTTTTGTGATTGCAAAGCGTCAATGAATTTTTCATCGATTACAACTTTCAATTTGTTTCCAATTTTAGTCTTTCCGACAGCGTCTTTCATTGTGATCAATTTCCTTTCTGTAATATAAGTGTAAATGAATGAATATTCATTGACGGCTCTTTCCAAAAAAGTCAAATCCTCTTTATTTTCCTTTATGTAATCAATCATAGCTTCGACGTTCACTGCATTCGAAGAAATAATTTTTTTCATGTTTATCGAGTCGCGCTCATCATTTATAATTCTCACATTTTCTAAATAAAAATCGAACGATTTCTCCGCAGATTTTATCACATCGAACAACGACTAAAATACAACGCACACGTGAAAGAATTGTTTTGCTAGAATCGCTTCAGACTTACCCTAATTTCCTCATGTAATTGAAAAATTGGGGAAGACAAGTCTATTATTTTCGAATTCAAATTTGTTAGGTTTTCTGCAAGGTTTACGATAGCCTCGGTTTCCATTTTCAGAATTTCCGACATAGATTTATGGAGTTCGTTTGCGTATTCTTTCAATTCTGTCCGAAGTGTTTCTAAACTAGGCTGCTGAATATATTTGGACAGAAAAGTGTCTACTGCAAAGTCATCCTAAAATACGACAAAAAATAAAGCCCAACAACAATCCTGCTTATACATTTAACATACATTAAGGTATTCTTGTTTCCACTGGTGTGATTCCTCCATGGTAAAATACTTTTCCTGTTCCCTTTTGCTTGGAATGATGAAATCACTATTTTTTAATAAATTATAACCTTTAAACGAGAGTTTAATATGACATAGTTCTTATCAAAACTTAATTTTACAAATAACTACGCGTTTATTTTTTAGTACCACATAACCTATAAAAGTACACGTCAACGTGCATCATGTGTCACATTTGTTCGCTCAACCATCAACAAAGCAGGGCCACCAACAATTGCAGACGCATTTCCACTAGATGTCCGACTAAAAATCTCGTCTGTTACGTCGTTTATAATATAATTTATTATTGTATTCTGTACAATGAAAACTAAGAAATTATACTCATATACATACAGAAATAATGAAATTATAAAATAATTCGCTGGAAAATTTACGTGTCGGAGTGGGCATGTGGCGACCCTGAGCAGGCGTCACCTACTTCACAAGTGTTTCACTGGTTGCATAAACATCGCTTATTTCAAATTTTTGAACATACATTATTTTTAAAACGAAGAAAATAACATTAAATTAAAAACTGCCGTGGTTATTACAATTAAATTTAGAAGCCTTGAAACTCATAAAGCCTAATAATTGAAAAGGACACGCAGCAGAAACGAGGTGCGCTACAAAAAAATAACAATTTTTGTACAGTATTAAGTACTTACATCCATGCAACGTATTTTTGTTTCCTTTTTTAATTGTAACTACAAGCAGCAGCATATATTTTATTAAATAATAATTGTGAATTACATACCATATGTTTCATTTCATTCAATTTAGGTGGAAACACGCGCATTCACGTTGTAAATCCTCCTTAGATGTTTATATAAACCTGCAATGAATAGACCTGATGTATTAATCAATTAATTTTATGAAATAGTGTGTGCTATCTCTTTTTTTAGTGTCAGAGAAAACTTTGTGTGTGAATTAATCAGTTCTACAGAAGATTTTAATGTGTATACCTAACATATCGTATCTTTCGTTTTGATTTGGAAATGCGCGCGCAGCAATTGCATGCTAAGCCTGTATATCAATTTAGGCGTGGCCTAGCGGATTTTTTTAATTTTTGATTTACGATATTAGAGACCGAAAACTGGTGTAATAATTGAGAGTAAGTGAGTAGTAGATATGCGAAAGAGAGCGAAAGAAAAAGGAGTGCTATAGCCATGTCTGTCCTGTTTCCGCCTATTTTCACGTTTCAACAAAATACACGATATTTTTCCAAAATTGTTTTAGAAAGTAAATTTATGCTTTCGTTGGGATAATCCTGAAGACGTCAGCGACATTTCCTTACACTGATATTAAGTGTAATAATTAATTTAAAGATTCTTGCGCAAGCAAGCGTCGGTATTCAGTTCAGGGTTGTTACGTTTGTTTATAGTTTACGTAAAATTTAAATTCATAGCAAGGTGAACGATGCGAACAATGATTACCGAGCCAATCAAACTCTGTTGTTAACTGAACGTATCGATTGTAAAACTTTATCTTCTGATTATCAATCGCTGTAGAACAAGTCTTGAAGGTTTCTTAAAAAAATAATTTGTGTATTCCGTGCGTGCACGATCAAGAAGTGAAAAATTAAGTACATATTTGTAAATAAAATAAAGTGCAACAAAAAGAAATGTACATATTAAATATAAATTATATTAGCGCAGCAAACATTTGCAAACAATGGTTTTTTAAATAACCATTCCATTGACGTATGCACATAGGTAATTTATGATCGTCAGTAATGGTCAGTGGAGTGTCAAGTAAAAGTAAAATGTACTTCACTTTTTTTTTTTTTTTTTATTTTAGATTGGATTGCAGGGTGGATACAACCAAACAACGGAAGGATTAATATTATTTAATGTTTTTTTTTATAGTAGAAACTTCTTAATATGCGTCGTTAAAGTAAATAATTTCACTTGTAGTTAACACTCGGTTAGTACATACTTGAAAGAACACTTACGTTTGGTTTTCATTTTAATTAGCTGTCTCTCTGCTATTTATTTCATCCTGTTCAAAGTTTTACACGTATGTTAATAAATAAATATAAATGTATTACGAGTTAATTTACAAGGCCTATAATTTGTTAATTTATTTTTTTAATTATTTAACTGTGGGTTTATTATGATGGAAAAAAAAAATAGTTTGCAATTTGTTATAACACGTCGAGTCGTCAGACGGTTTTTATTATTGCATTTTTTTTTTTTGTATAGTGTTTATCACGATAATACGTTTCTAAAACGCTAATCGTTTTCGTCTATGCCGAAGTCTAATATTTGCGCAATAAATTATTACGGCGTTTTATTAATAAAACGTTTAGTGACGTTACTATCAGGATTTTTATAGCGCAATAAACGCAATAATTACACGGTCGATTGGGGGAGGGCGGGGGGGGGGGGGGGCGAGGGGGCAAGAAAAAGTAATACAAAGCATAAAAAAAATTTTATTACAAAAGAAAATACTGTAAATATAGTAACATTTTAATTTTCAGTCAAATTAATTTAATTCATTGGAAGTTTGCAAAAACAAACTAAAATAAATAATAAATATTATTAAAGTAAACGTGATTACAAAAATAAAAAAAAAAAAAGAAATAAATAGAAATCTTAATAAATAATAAACATGGAAATCCTAGTGTGTACTAGTAAATAGTTTGTGTTAATTAATACTATAAGACGCAGAGTTTTGAAGATAGGTAATATAGGTGGATTATGGTGCATGCCATTGTGACGATGTTTCCCATGGCGATTTTGACGTGGACTTTTCTGAAGCTCTTGTGGATGTGGAGGTAATAAGGATCAGAGCCTAGGTGGCCCGGATCGTGTTTGCCAATTTCCATTCCAACTCCAGCTTCTTTTTCCATCTTAATTTTAATTGCCATAAAGTACAGCAAACTAGGAGTCATGTACAGTCTGATGACGAGTTCAGTCAGGAAACACGCAGACATTGTTACTGCCTGTAATTAAATTAATTTAAATTAAATTAAATATACAGGTGGTTTGCAAGAATTTTACCTGCGTAATCACTTCAAGTTTCCATAAATCACGATTGTGGTGATCCAAGTAGATGGTCAGCGTGATTAAACTCAAAAGGGAGTTGAAGAGAAAATATTTTGGAAAAAGTACTTTCTGAACTTCCCCGAATGAGTGACGCGGCAGCGCGAAGTACAGCGATAATCCGGAGACGAAAGTCATCCAGATTTGAGCCCCTAGGTGCGTTGCAAACGCCCCCAAATAAACGAAATTCACAAATCTGGATGGCTTTCCAACTTCCACTTTCCCGGGGAACACGAAGAAGGCTATCGTTGAGATGGCTAACATGGTTATTAGATGTGCCGGTTGAGTTGTGCGGAAAAGGATTCTGAAAAAGAAATCAAGTTGGGTATACTACATAGGTACCTACGCCACTGCTTTTGTGATGTTGCATCCGCAAGCGGCGGCGGCGGTATGAATTGGATTGTGAATAATAAAATAAAGAAGTAAAAGTAAAATGTAACTGTAAACCGAATATTTTTGTGATACTTACTTGTAAAAGATAGATCCTTGGAACTTCTTGAAGCAGTCGTCCAGAAAGTATAAGGAAACTTTGGTGTAATGTGTGAATTCCATTAGCATGTCTTTTAAATTTTCTTCATCTGGCTTCATTGTCACGTCTTTGACAATATCACTGGCTATGGTATCTGCGATGCTCTTGCACATGTTTTTCGGTGTTGTAACACAGACACTCACGTATACAACACTAACTAACCAACCGCTGGTCGAGTCTACTTGACTAGTCAGTGGCGATGCGCTCTGTGGGGTGTATTATAGATACACTTACTTCTCCCACTACCAACGTGATAAGAAAATCGGTAGATACGTATGTACATACCATGCACATGTATATATTTAATTAAGTGATTTATTCTTCTTGTGATCGCCTAATTTGCATACCTACGGGAAAAAGGTATTTTTTTCTTAATAAACGAACCTCTTTCCAATGCAGATAATAATTTCTCTACCTCCTCGACACATTCGATGTCGCAATTATTTGCAATATGGTACTGAACGATTGTAAATTCGTAATATTTGCTTATGTGCTTATTCGCACGTAGACGTCGAAGTACAGATATTTTGCCCTATATAAGATCTACGTACGGCAATTTTTCAATTCACGATGCTCACTCACTTTAGCAAATTAGTTTCATCCCATTTTCACAATCACCAGGACCGTTTTTCCCCCCTTTTTTTATATACCACACGAAAAACACGCGCGCTGAAAATACCTAATACGCCACTTCCTTTCCGGTTTTAACAGCATGCCAGCATTCGAAAACTGGTATAACGGGAATGCTTTCGCGAATTTTAATTAATCGCTTTTATTAACAATAAATATACGGGCTTATTTTGTTTATTTATTTTTATAAATCGCTGCACGCGAATCCCCGGCGATTTATTTATGTACGCAATCAAATTAGGCCAACCTTTATATATGCAGTTGCATAAATTACCCACTTGTTAAGTAACACATTTATTTATTTTTTTTATACAGGGTGTTCCGAGTAAGAAGTTCGAAATTTCACGGGGGCCTAGAGTGGGACATTACAAGTCAAAAACTCTATATAAACAGGTACTCTTTTATTAACGGATTCTGAGATAAAAATTGAAATATAATTTAATTTTTATTAATTTTATTTAATTAATTAATTTTTATTAAATCTAAACGTGGAAGTAAATAATCCCAATTAATTTTTCTTTTGTCTAATTTTTTTAAATATTAATTTCTTATTGCTTTTTATTTTTATTTTTTGGATTGAATTTCTTTAATTTTAATTTTTATCTTTATTGTTGCTTTTTGTTTGGGTTAAATAGAGTTGAGTTCAGTTTTTTATTGCTTTTTATTTTTATTTTTTGCTTGGGTTGAATAAAATCGAGTTCAGTTGTTGGGTTGACCTTGACATCAGTCGAAATTCGCTTTACCTAACAGTTTTTTTTTTTTAATTTTTTACTTCAACTGAATACAGTTACAGATTGAGTTCGGTTGAATTAGATTGACCTTGAGATTGATTTTTTTACTTTTAATTTTTTTTCTTTCTCTTAATTTTTTACTTGGGCTGGATGGAGTTAGGTTGGATTGGGTTCAGTCGGATTGATTAATTTTTTATTGCTCTTTATTTTTTTTACTTGGGTTGAATTTTTTTAATTTTATTTTTTTTTCACTTGGATTGAATTTCTTTAATTTTAATTTCTATCTTTATTGTTGCTTTTTGTTTGGGTTAAATAGAGTTGAGTTCAGTTTTTTATTGCTTTTTATTTTTATTTTTTGCTTGGATTGAATAAAATCGAGTTCAGTTGTTGGGTTGACCTTGACATCAGTCGAAATTCGCTTTACCTAACAGTTTTTTTTTTTTAAATTTTTTACTTCAACTGAATACAGTTACAGATTGAGTTCGGTTGAATTAGATTGACCTTGAGATTTGTTGAGATTGATTTTTTTACTTTTAATTTTTTTCTTTCTCTTAATTTTTTACTTGGGCTGGATGGAGTTAGGTTGGATTGGGTTCAGTCGGATTGATTAATTTCTTATTGCTCTTAATTTTTTTACCTGTGTTGAATTTTTTTAATTTTTTTTTTACTTGGATTGAATTTCTTTAATTTAAATTTTTATTTTTATTGTTGCTTTTTGTTTTTTTTTTTTTTGTTTGGGTTAAATAGAGTTGAGTTCAGTTGTTGGATCGAGTTTGGTTGACCTTGAGATTGTTCGTGCTGCCCTTTAATCGTTTTTTAATTAAATTATTTTGGCGCCCTTCTTACATCGGCGCCCTCATGTCTCTCTTACTTTGCTTACCGCCTTCCACCGGCCCTGGTAACAACGGAAAAACAAATGACAATCAAGAGACATGTGACTTTTTAAAATCAAAAAGTTACTGCTTCAGAAGTTTGCACAAAAAACTTCAGATGGCCTCGTTGCGGGACTTTATCACCATTCTATATCAACATATACAGGGTGATTCAATCTACGTAATATAATTTTTTAAAAACATGGATTTAATAATTAGAAGTTTAATTTAAGCGGTTAAAAAAATTATTAAGCACATGAGGAATTTCGTAATGAATCGAATTGCCTAGGCATTCGCGTTTGGTCACGTTTCTTTAATGATAAATGAAATGTTCATCTGGGGAATAAAAATAAATAAATTTATTGGCAAACTGTGACCATACGTTTACATAGAAACTTACTACCAATACGTGACTATAAATTTCATCAGGAGGCGCTATCTAAGATTGTTTAATGTTTGATCGAAGTAGCTTGTACGTGAGAGGACACACACACATCTTGTTTCACTCGGGTTCTTTAATTTTTCTTGTCTGGTTTAGGATTATCTTTGTTTGCAGTTGTTCCGCAATCTGACTGCAGATTACGTAAAGAAAGTGGGTTAGGAGATTCCTATAATAGAATTAAAAAAAAAAAAGAAGGTCTTAAATTGGGTACTAAGTACAGATGGATTAGCTTATCTTGAAATGCGCGCCTGATCTCCTCATTATGGCATGGTATGACTTATACTTATACATGATGATATGAAAATAAATCATATGTAACAGTCAACGACACTTGCACTTTTTTTTTTTTTTGTTTTAATTTTCGTGCGCCTGATGCATTTGGCAAACAACCTTGTTTGTTCGTGTCCGTCCACTTTCGTAAATTTCTGTGAATGTAACAACAATGTTTGGTTTCGAAAGGTCGATTGCAATAGCATCAATAACAAAGTCATTGTTTATCATAACCAGCCTATGAATGAGATTATCTCTTTTTTTTTTTTAACGCAACTCATCACATCAGGGTTAGCCAAATAAATAAAGGACGCGCACTCAAGTACAAAACAGTTATATAATAGTTTGTTTAATGATTAAATTACAGTCAAAATTAATAAAAGATTTGGATCCTGTTCAAGGGAAATACCGGCGGAGCAAAGACATATTCCGGTGGCGCTATAATACCACATAGACACACGCACAGAAGTCTGGGAAAAGTTTTTTTTTTTTCCTTAAGCGCAAATAGCGAGTTGTGTTTTTTTTTATTTTATTTTATTGTCTTTGAAGCCAGTGAACTCTTTAACCTACTCGTAATCACTGCCAGTTGGCAAGATCGGTTATTTTGGATTGCTATGCAAGCAAGAAAACATCCTCCTAATAATTTACATTCATTTATTGTACTTTGCAGTGTTGCAACAAATCTATATATAGGATCGTCTAGTAACGTACATTTTACAATAAATCTGTTACATAAACACGTGCAGTTTTATTTCATACTTACACTATATATAGTTTTGGCCTCAACTACAGGCTTATTTAAGAATCTGCAAATGAATTTTCGTGCAAAAGTTGAATATATAATGAGTGTGCTTAATTAAATGCATATAAAATAAGTGTACTTACAAGATTCCGTAAAAATCATTTTTTTTTAATTCGTTGGACGAAACGCACTTTCAGTAAAACCTAAGAACATCCGCTCCTTAGTTATATCACGAAAGAAAAAATTGTGATTTTAGCTTTGAGAGTTTAGTTGAGAGTTAATTTAAATTAATTAAATTAAATCGCAAAAAATCAATAATCAAAATATTTCCCGCTGAATGTAGTTGGAATCAGACATTTTTTATTAATAATAATAATAATAATAATAATAATAATAATAATGGCATTTTTTATTATAGTATTTTATTGCAACTGAATTGAAAACGCGATGCCTATGATAATAATAATAATAATAATAATAATAATAATAATAATAAGACAGCGTCCATAAGAAAAAAAAAACAATTGACAGTCGTATCTATGAAACTGTCAATTCTAACCTATTTGTTCGAGCTGTGCGTATCATACGACCTTACATTAAGAATTTTTTTAACTAATTACCAAAGTGTTCACTTAAAAAGCTCATCCAATAGCCTTTCGTTTTTAATTTACAATTTTTTTGTGATTAACCTGCTTTTGGGTACTTTTTGTTTTATGTTTAACTCTTTTGTTTTTATGTGTTTCTTTTTCTTACGTTAGTGAAAGTTTGAAATGTCGCTTTACTGTTTGCTTTCCTCTTACGCATTCAAATCCTGAAAGTGCGTCACGTGGAATGTCTGGGAATTTCAATTCAATTCAATTAAATGGACCAGGGGCAGTTGCAGGGGATTTCTTTCGCCCACGATTTTCGAGTACCTGTTTTATAAATTAAATCATCAGAAGCGGCTTCTACGTGAGAATGTACACGGTCGAGTTCTATCATTTTTCCTGCTAACGGTTTTATAATTCTTATGATATTTTATACGAGCAGCAGTTGTAAGTAAGTATCAAATTTATCAGTGAGTAACACATTAATTCTGATTAGTTATTTAATTTTTTTTCTTCTCTTGAGCGTTATTTTATTAAATAATTTCATTAAAATTTAATTCAGTAGTTTTAATTTTCGTTTCTGCACTATGTAAATCGTAAAAAAATTTCATTTCATACGTATGTATTGCTTTCGTTTAAAATTAAAGATACCTGCTGGTTGTCTGTTGACGTAAGGAACTTGTCGTGACATCAGGTAACATAAAACCATAAAAGATAAAAACCCTATAAAGCGAATAACAGTTTGCGTAGTACACGGTAAAGAATCAATAGGTGGTAACGCGGGCGTTCGGAACGTGCACGCAACTGCGAGAAACATGTTTATGTTTAAGTCATGCACTTGCGCATTGATATTTGAACAGCTCTTTTAGCTGTCGCTCTCGCAGTTGATCTCGCCCTTTCGTGCACGTCTCGAGACGCGGTGGAGTGCTCTCG
This sequence comes from Prosopocoilus inquinatus, assembly GCA_036172665.1. Classification (NCBI taxonomy): domain Eukaryota; kingdom Metazoa; phylum Arthropoda; class Insecta; order Coleoptera; family Lucanidae; genus Prosopocoilus; species Prosopocoilus inquinatus. The sequence continues at coordinate 16,719,747 of CM069880.1, read as the reverse complement.
TGGTGTCACCTAATACATCGTTCACCGTGACTTAATACCTAGTTCTAAGCTGCACCTGATTTTATGTAACTTTAATTAAGTCGACGTCAGTCGAGTTTAATTTCACATTCCTATAAACCAAAATTGTTTGTTACGCTTGCGTTGTTTTAAACCTAATGCATACCTCTCTATTTATCATTATGGCATTTGATTTAATTTTTTTTTTTTTAATTATAAAAATTGTTCTATTACAGAAGAAAAAAATGAAACGCAATGATGATCAGAAGAAATTAAAACGTGATTAATTACTAATTAAGAACGCACATGTTACGTTTGTTTCTTAATGAATCGTTACGCCCCTCACACATACGTAGATTTTCCTACCTCGTACGTATTTACATTTTTTTTTTCTTCGCGCATTGGTAAAGAAAATTAACGTCCACTTTATTATTATCTTTACGTTTTAGCACAGTCAAGATCTTAATCAAATAAAAAAAAAAAAATCACCGTGTCACTGTCGTCGCAATCGTTTCAAAAGTTCACAGTTTTATGCAAATCAAGAGAACGCAATTAATTAATTAATGCACATGTATAACAAATACTTTCAACCACGGTGAACGATATGTTAGGTGATGCCACAAGAGCACGTCGATATGTGCACGAATGCGCGAGATCAATTTCAAGAGGGATTCACATATCAAGTGTTTAATCCTTCAGCTTGAGATTACAACATTAAAGTATTTCTCGCAGTTGCGTGCACGTTCCGAGCGCTCGCGCTACTACCTACTGATTCTTTACTGTGGTTTCAACTATGGAATCGCCGGTGAAAAATAAAAAAAAAGTCTAGACCATTTTCTTAGACAATCAGAGGTGTTAAATTTTATTATACGTTAACTGTTAAAATGCTGACACAAATTAACTGATATTAATATGCATTATCTTAAATTTGCACCAGGTACGTAGCACGCTAACTAAATTATCGTCCGACTTGTTAATACTAGCAGGCAGGCACTTAACATTAATTTTAATTGTTAATTGCAGATCCTTAACAAATAGGAAATGTTTGAATTTTGAGAAAGCGAAAAAAAAACTGCCCTTAGTTCATTTAATTAAATTAAACTACCAGACATTCGTTGTGACGCATTTTCCAAGTTAAGGATTCCACACACCAATGCAAGAAGGCGGGAGGGGGGAGCGTTTATTAAATTTTATTAATTTCATAGAAATTGTTTTTTGGGAACGTGTTCGCAACCCTAGCGTTTTCAGTTTTCTTTTTCTAAATCTTCTCCCGATGAATTGAAACGCGATTTTTTTTTTTTTTTTTTGAACAGGCGCCGCTTTACAATCCCTGCAATCCTTATAGCTACGCCACTGGTAACAGTGGTACATTTGAGTAATCAAAATAAATGATGAAATACACATCTGAGGTATTTTCTTAATTTCTTTTATTTAAATTTTCCACTGCCTTGCTTGTGTTTTTTATTTACATTTTACATTCGCAATTCACTCGTTTCTAAATAATAATAATAATAATAATAAAACAGGAAAAGCGACTTGGTTAAAAAAAATGTTACGCGGCCAGGATTACAAAAAAATTATTGTGTCACACTTCATTGCCACGTTAAGTATACACAACTGGTTTCGAAATAATCGGTGGGGGAAGAAAAAAAAAACTCTGTATTAATTTGAGGTCGTGTTTAAGCTAGAGTGGATTTGAATCGCAGATTTTATTTATTTGTTCGCAGCGAAATATAAATTCGCAGTACATTTATTTCTTTGTTTTCATTTATTATTATTTTTTTTAATTTGCATTTTCAATCATTTGCTTTAACAGTAAAATTTAAATTTGTGCACGTCAGTTATTAAAAATGAATTTTCTGCACAGTAAAATTTGAATCCTTCAGTCTTTAAAAAAAAAAAAAAAAATCAGAGAAGGCCCCATTAATATTTGTTATTTTATTTTTTATTGCAGGTAAATCACATAAGTGAAACGTGACATGCATGAAATACATAACTCAATTAAATTATTTTAGTAAAATTTAACTTCTTAAAGATCAAATGAAAAAAAGAAATTGGTAATAAATCTGTGGGCTTCCCTCAGGAAGCCTTTGAAAAAAATTAAAGGACTTTTACAACCATTTTAATTTATTGCGATGGGTTTTTTGAAATGTGTTTTTTTTTTATTTTTGATATGCCGCCAATATTTTAGTCGACGAAATAAATTTCGTTTGCCTTTATACACTTAATCGTTTTTTTTTTTTTTTTTAAATCTGGTGAATGTAAGTGCGGTAGTTTATCATATCAGATTATGACATAATTTTATTGACTTATTACTTCATTACTTACTCGAAACTTGTGTTAATAGTTGCCAAGAATAACATACTGATGTTACGTAACATTGGATGGTTATGGTTTTAAGTTTCAATTACCAGAAACCTCTTAAAATACACAAATGGTTTTTTTTTTAATAATGTATTTGAAGCAAAGTGCATAAAACTCGGTGTTAATATGCGGAAATGTGGGTAACACGTTGGGTAACACCTTGTATGTTGTATGTACATTAATAACACCTTTTGTAAAATTATTTCATGTACGTGAGTATTTACATAGCAGAGTAGTCCAAAAATAATTTTTGCCTCATTCTCATTATTCTGGATACGTGAAACACTTTTCGCTTTATTTGTTCATACTTAAAAAAAGGCTAAAACACTTACTTACTACTTACTTAATAATTAATTACTAATCTACCGAGTATTTTCCTTAAATGTACAGCATTCCCTGCCAGGTTCAGAGTTTAAAAGTTTATCTGATGTGATAACGATTTATAATTTATAACGACGCTTTAAAAGAATACGAAATACCCCATTATTATTTTTTTTTAAATACAAAATTAGTTTTGTGTTTTGCGTAGGCAATATAAAATGCAAATAATTTAAATATTGTAAAGGCGCAAAACTAAAAAAAAAAAAGGATCAAATTAACATGTCAGAGTTAATTACTAAATCCTAATTAATTTATGTATAAGCTTATAAACCTGATTGTTATTAGCTTGACAATAGAAAGGATTAAATTGAATAAGTCCTAGCAACTTAACATTTCAAAAACAGGCGCACATGCTACTATTAATACCTGGGGAGATATTAATAAGTTCTTTATTTATTTATAATTGACTTTAATTACAGATAACAGTATCAAACGCCGGTGGTTTCAAGTGGTAACTTATGTATGTTATCGGTCTTTAGCTTACACGTCAACGAAGTTGACAAAGAACAAGTGTATACGGGAATTTTAATTCTTCCAGGCGCCATTCAAATGATGAAAGAATTCTTGACAGATCAATTTTGTAATTTAAAAAAAAAAAAAAAACGTTAAATGTTTTAAAAATTAGTAAATAGGTATTTTTATAATAAATACAGTAAAACCAGTCTCCAATGTTGGCCATTGTTAAAGACGAGGTTTTACTGTACATGGTAATTACTCAATTTTTTTTTTTTGCGAAGGTCAAATCGTTGTGAATGAGGCAAAAAAACAGAAATAGATAAGCTTAATAATTTTTCTTAAAATTAGTCATCGTAGTATGATTAATTGTACATACAATACAGTTACTTATTATAAGTATTGCCAAAATGAGTAAAAGATTTTTTCTTGCTGTATCAGTGGCAATTACAATCGCGCAATTGATATTACACAATGTAATTAATTGTGTACACACCAACCACTTCGGTAAGTAACGAATTGATAAGGATCAAAAACATGCAACCTTCAAAGAATTATTATTTTTTTTATTGTTAAGGGTTCGGGCACACTGACGCGGGACGGCGGTAGCGGTCATTCCCGCCATCCCTAGGATTATTTTGTGGAAAACCGTCCCAGCTTCTTTCACACTACTATAATACATTAATGCAGATAAAATCTTTATTAGATCATCATTTTTTTTTATCTTGTTTTGATGACTGACTCTTACACCAGTTTGCGGATTCTCAATATGTCATGAGAGTGTCACGACATGACCACCTTGTTTTCGCATAAAATACGACGGTTTCATTCGCACGACTAATTTTTACTATCTTATTAGGAATTGCATTTTATCAGATTATTATTATTAGTGTAGGTATCAGACGTGCGATGTGAAAGTAAATAATTAAATGCGTAAGGTGTAAAGTTTCACTTTGTTTGTTTTATCTCTGCCCTGTCATCTGACATTCGCAATCGTCGGCTTATCGATTATTACATGATAGGCTTTGCTATCGCGTAAGAAAAATCTGATTTGTATTTAGTTAATAACGGCAATCGGTTTTGACCGATGTACATGAAAATTAAATCGCCAAAAAAAGAAATACATATCAGTTTAAGGCGACTTATACTATAACTATTTACATTAATCTAAGAAAGATAATAAAATAAATATATATTTCATATTTGTGTGGTATATGTAGATATCTCAATGACCCTTTGCGATTATGCAAGGTTATCACGTACTCGTTATTTGGGCTGCCTATACATTTACCTGTGCTATATACACAGGATTAAAAAAGAAATGTTTTAAGTCCCGCGTCCGCCCCTGATATATTATTTCATTTTAAGTGTTGCCGTAAGTGTAAGTTTGGTTGCCTAATTTGAGCAGACTCGGGGAATGTTAAAATAAATTTATTTATTCAATTATTCGTCGAATTCGTTGAAATTGCAGGAGAACATGTTAGAAACGTCTGCTGATTTTAATCCAAATGTTGAATAATACCCCACTACGTATCACCCTGTATGTGGTTTATTAATATTTTTAGATCCGCGGACGTCCTATTATGCAACAAAATATGTCACACGTAAATTATACGATAACGAAGCCTTACATTTCATATTATAATAACATGACAATTAATAAATCAAATAAACGTTGTTATCATTTATTATACGTAATTCATGGGAGGATTAGAGACCAGTGACGTGGAAAATGGGCGGCTCATTTAATCAGCCGCATAATTTAAAACAAACAGTATGATTTAAAACAAACAATAACAGAACTATTTTCAGTAGCTAATATAGATGTAATTCGAATGAAAACATGACGTAAAATTTTGCTGGGTAAAGAAAGTAAGTGTAAAAATAAAAGCAGATCTCGTGATTTACAAAATCTCCATGCGTCAGTTTTTGACCTTTCAGTTCTGCCAATGAGAAAGGACGTAGATGGACAGCCTGAAAAGATGGGTATACAGGTGTAGAGCCGGAACTTTTTTGAAGTGTGTGACCCCCTTTCGGACACTTCAAACACATCTGCTTATAAATATATTCATCTTGGCGATTGCTATTTTTATTCAGGTGACTAAATGAACTATTAAGAAATTAGTTTTGCAAACGGCAGTAAAATAACTGTAATTATTATGAATACTCATGAATACCAATGTATTCAATGTATTATTATTCATTGCTTGTATTAGAATAGATTACCAAACAATAATTTTTAAAATATCAACTTTTTTCCATTGTTTCGATCACGTAGGCATGTTCTTGTTACTTTATATTACATTATCAGGGAAAGCACAGCGCGAAATATTTTGTTTAAACTAATTACTAATACAAAATTTAAAAAATACGTAGGTATACATAATTGTATAACTACCTTGCGAAAGAAATTTTGATTCATACGTGCCCAGTAAATAAACAAGCCTGTTTCAATGCGACGAAGAATTTCTTACCGTGGAAATAACCGAAAAAGAAATACCTAAAATAAAGAAGACGGACATTGATCTTTGCGTCTGCCCTTTGAAAGTGAAATTGCACGCTATACAGAGTGTACTTCACAATATAGATTTTTACCAATCTGTATCTCATTAAAATACCTTCAGAAAAACGAATTTAATTATCGTTAAAACCGGAAATCTTCGCTGACTCATTGCTTATTACACTGTATACATATTTTATTAATAATTACTTTCAATTCCCCGGTTAATTAACGTTCGTTTAAAAAAAAAATACTATCCGGAATGTCTTCGTGACAAATACATCAAAAACACATAACATAAGTATATCTTCAAAAACATTAAAATCCATCAACATGTTTTCAAGTTTTAAGATCAAATTACTCCAATAATTACTTGAAAATTTTTCAAATAAACACTCGTGGGGGGAAGCCAGCCAATTATTTTGAAAATGATACTGAATTTGAAGATGTTTTAATTCCAGCTGTTGTTGTTGATCGATGTAAATACACATATCTTATCACGTACTGTATAAAGAACTATTGTTAACTGTGTTAAGCGCTACTTGTTATTTTTCAATTCATAAAATATGCGTTATATTTGTAGACTGTAAACATGTCAATTTGCTTATGATAATAATGCTAAAAATAGTAATTATAACAGGAATTTTTTACTTTTAGAAAATATCAATAAATTGTTGAACTTAATTTTCTGTTTTATTACAGATTTAATTATACACACACCCACAAATTAAACTAGTTTTTTCTTATATAAGTATGTATACAGTGACAGGTAGAAAGTTTTTTTATTTTTGATTTCTCAAAAAAAAATATTGTTATTAATCATGATTAAATCTGAATAGGTAAGTACAACGTCGCAAAACTGCCCTATTTTAAGTGTTTTATGCACTATTTTGACTTGCTTCACGATTGACCATTTGCTAAAATCTTGGCTGACTAATAAATAAAAGTTAAAAAGTGTTATCTCTTGTTTTCTTTTAGACTTTAATCTTTTATTATTTGTATTGCCAAAAATTGGTTGTTAATTTAATAATAACCGAGTTTTGCTACGCCTGGATGCTTAGGCAATTTGTATCGCTCTTGTATGGTGGGTTGCCGCCAGGTAATTAATGTCGATTGTATTATAGGAAACTATATTTAGATATGTCCATTGCATAAGAAGTTCAGCTATCGACCATATGGTTCTTCACCAGGCGATTTATTCTATTTATTGAGGTTGTAGTTAAGATGTAATACCGTGTTTTCATTGAGTGTTTGTGTGTTTATGTGGTGGGTTTGAATGTAGACTGAAAAAACTTTAGGGAAGTATGTTTCAAGGTGTTTTGACATTTTCTAATATGTTACAAACGTGCGAAGTCTATATATAACAATTGTGTGTCAGTGCTCCGAAGACCACTCGGCGAGTCAGAATTTTTAATTTTGTTTGGTGTCATATGATAATGAAATGCGTTACGACGACGTCAAGTACAATGCTTAAATGTATTCCACATTTTGTTTGGTGACTAAAAAAAAAAAAAAAAAATTGTAGTGCGAGAACTGTATAATAAGTAAGTAGTCATCGGCGATAACGTTATTTTAAATAACAATGCAGGTAAGTTATTTTATTATTGAGCTTACGTATGTGTTTTTGCATTAACTGTAGTTTACTTAAGTATTTTTGCTACACGGGTTGTGCACCTTTGTGCGTCGAAAGAAAGAAAAAAAGTTCTTAGAAGTAAAAAATAGAAACTGTAAAAATACCTGCCTGTGTTTTTTATTTAGAATATGTATATATATATATATTTTAATATTTAGGATATTGTTCAGGCAACCTTGACTGATATTTGTTCAGGCTTGTTTAGGCTTTTTCTTTATTACACACAACTCGAACTATAGTAGAAGAATGTTGGTAAGAATGATAAACTTGAGGAAATATTCTTAGGATTTTATAAATAATCATAATCACCTCCAAAAATATACGTTGATAAGTGTAATTAATAATGCAATTAATCAATTGATAAGTTTCTGCTTAGTACTACTTGTTGCAATTGCAGGGACGTAGTAGGTACTTATCAGTTTTAAAAATTAAAGCGTAGTGTAAGAAACAAAGGTATGTGGTTGTTCCATATCGGACTTATTATTGCCGGCCAATTAAAATGTGTCGCCCATAGAATATAAAATAAGGCCTATATTAACGAAGACATTTATGGGTATGGGTCGGTTGGTCAAAATAGCCTTGACTAATCTACACACATAAAATTCGTTTTGTTTGCCCGTCACGTGAAAATACTTTTGCGAAACTTACTACTTATCAATGGTGCGATTCATTAATAAAGCTTTACGTGGCCGTTTTTGTTGTCTGACAACGAAACGGTGCCACGTGCGATATGCAAATTTCTAGACTCACCCTCGTATTTAATTATCTTGAATAACGTGTTGTTTACGCTCGGTTAGTTATACCTCCATAAAAGTAATTAATATGATTAGTGTGTTAATAGCTAATAACAAATTATAAACAACGCTGCTGCTTCTTCTTCTTCTTCTTATTATTCTTCTTCTTCGAGTAATAGGGATTTTTGGTGTGCCATTTAAATAATTAGCATGTTTCCCTTTTTTGTCACCAGAGTAAATAATCTCTGATAATGTAGAGAAATCAAACGACATAATGACATGATTAAAAGATAAAATCACTGCCTCGGCTTAAAATTAGAATGAAACCTCGTTATCAAGATAAGACCGCGTTATTTAAAACAGATTACTTCGTTACTTAATCAAATATTCAAACAATCTTTTAATAAAAACGTCAGATGTAAAATTGCCTGTGGCGCTTGTACAGCGATTTTGGGTCAACTGAGAAAGTGGATGTGTTCTTATATTTTTACTTTGTGCCAAACCAGGATCAGTATAAACATATAGACAGACGGTATACGTCATTTTTTTTTTTTTAATTTGAAATTATGGCATTATGGCACAGCTTGGAAGAACAAGTTCTGAAATATTTTTTTGAACGTTTAGTTTCCATAAAAAAAAAGCCAATAGAATTTAATTAACATAAAGACGGGATTTTTTGCGACCTTCATAGAAATCGATGATTGATTAATAAATGAAAGTTGTGCGACATAGAAGCTCGCCGTTTTTTGTTTCGAATAATAAATAATAAGCAGGCGGCCTATTTTATTTCCAAAAGATGTCGGTGAGGAGGTTATTAAATGAAAAAGAAAAACAAAAGCGAAAAGATCATTTTGGCGTCATGAAAATGTCAAAAGTTTTCAAGCTTCTTTGTTTTTATATTTTAATTTTAATCAAGTTTAACTTTGCTTTCTTTCTTTCGATTTTTTTTTGTAAAGTCAACGCTCTTCGCCATTTATTTTCTTAATTAGGTAACTTTATCTTGGAATGTGTTTTACAGGTCTTTGTGATTCATCGTTATTACTTTAGGAACCGCTGATAAGTCAACGTATATTTACACACACACCAAAAAAGAAAAACGCAGTTTAAGAAATAATTATCACACTTAGGTGTTTTTTTTTCTTTCCCAATAAAACTTTGCAGGTGATTTTGTTTGTGTTCGTTTCGAATTTCAGAATTTCGCTTTGGTGAAAACTTCATTTTGCAATAATTGTATTGGCAACTCTGCGCTGTTTTGTAATTAACGAGAAACTGATTTTCTTTTATTTTAGGTGGTGTTGTAACGATGTAATATTCGATTTTTAACGAGTTGAAATGGATTCCATCGTAGAAGTCGGGCTTCCAAGTGAAGATCTGCGTTTGTATTTCACTGAAGTCACTGACTGTAGTCAGGAAACGGAACTGGAAGATGATGAACACACTCTTTTAGATGGTGAGATATCATCTATGTGTATAATTATTTTTTGTAAGCAAATCAGAGAAAATCAGCAACTAACAGATGGCGTTTTTAATAAGGAAAACCCTAGGAAAGCAAGAAGCTGTCATTTAGGTTATTCTTTCATATTCGACTCATTATTGGTTTTGTTAGGTTTATTATTGTTATTATTATAAACGTACGTGAGAATATTTATTCGTGTGAAAGCGTTACCCACAAGTTATTCAATTTCATATCTTTTATAGATTAACCAAATGTCATTCCAGAGTTTTGAAAAATATGCTAGATAGGTTCGCAGCAGTGTCAGAGTGTCTCCATCCCTTGTTATTACATGCGGTTAAAACAAGATGAAAATACAATGCAACCAGTGATTGAAAACGCTATGAATTATCAGACATATTAAAAAAAAAAGTTAAATACAAACGTTTTAGGAATTCACCTGTTCAAAAAAAGAAAACAAATGACGATCGTAAACGTAACAAATGAGTGCCGACTTTGTTATTTTTAATGAAACACCCGGTATATCCTTCTCATATTAATGCCCATTTGCACCACTTTCACTTACATTTTAAGTTCCATTTAAGTGGTTTCACCAAACATTGAGCTTGAAGTTAAGTATTGTTCATAATGTATAATGTTTATAAGTGGGACTTAAAGTTTTAAGTGAAAGTGTTGCAAACTGGCGTATAGGTTCGTTTGTTGGCTCATTGTCCAAACTGTCTTGAATAAAGCCACTGTGCAAATAATAACCTAGCTCTAAAATTAAATATATTCAAAATTACCTTTATTTGTTGGCCTCGCAAATTATAAACACACTTAAAACACTTTATAGGCACGCACAATTCGTAATAATTACACGCACAAACACTAGACTGTCATTTGTTTGAAATTATTTTAAGCGTCAGCCAATGTCACCAACCGCCACCAACATAACAAAATTTCCCTATGTTAACTTACAAATTAGTTTTTATTATGTTTCAACGACAGAAAGTGTCTCTTAACCACTTAAGTGGGACTTAAAGTTTTAAGTAAAAGTGTTGCAAACAGGCATTGATGGCGTATAGGTTCGTTTGTTGGCTCATTGTTACAACTGTCTTGAATAAAGCCACTCTGCAAATGATAACCTAGCTCTAACTTTATACATGTGTAAAATTACCTTTATTTGTTGGCTTCGCAAATGGTAAACACAACTAAAACACTTTATAAGCACGCACAATTCGTAATTATTACACGCACAAACACTAGACTGTCATTTGTTTGAAATTATTTTAAGCGTCAGCCAATGTCACCAACCGCCACCAACATAACAAAATTTCCCTATGTTAACTTACAAAATAGTTTTTATTATGTTTCAACGACACAAAGTGCCTCTTAACCACTTAAGTGAGACTTAAAGTTTTAAGTAAAAGTGTTGCAAACAGGCATTAATGGCGTATAGGTTCGTTCGTTGGCTCATTGTCGCAACTGCCTTGAATGAAGCCAATGTGCAAATAATAACCTAGCTTTAAAATTAAATATATACAAAATTACCTTTATTTGTTGGCCTCGCAAATGATAAACACAACTAAAACACTTTATAAGCACGCACAATTCGTAATTATTACACGCACAAACACTAGACTGTCATTTGTTTGAAATTATTTTAAGCGTCAGCCAATGTCACCAACTGATAAAACATAACATAACAAAATTTCCCTATGTTAAATTACAAAATAGCTTCTTTTTTTCTGTTTGAATTAAAAAGAGGGACTTAAAGTTATAAATATGTTTCTTTTAATTCCAAAAACATATAGTTTGCCTATATTTAGTTTCATACTTCGCATTTACGCTTGGATCGCTCGGAGCGTTTCTTTTATTCACTCTTACATACAGAGAAACGCATTCGCTCTCCCTCACACTTTTGATCAGTGAATAAATTGAGCGCATTGCCGAACTCAGCTACAATAAACTCATGAAGGGAAGGGGATGGCGTTACCTGAACACAGAAGTGTTGGTTCGCAAAATGACTAGCAGGGGGAGTTTACATTTTTAAAACCGCCAATTCTACTCTACAAAGTTGGAAAAATTTAGAATCGATTCTTAAAATCTGTTTTTTTTTTATTTCGTAATTTAACATTTAATAAAAATTATTAATTCACTCTCGTTTGCAACTGCATAATAAATACTGTTGTTGCACAACGTTTTTTAACGACCGTTATACATACATACCTACTTAACAATTAGTAGGTGCAAGTATGATTATATCATAATTCTGTTTTATAACGTAATTAATGCTATAATTTTAACATTTGCAGAAGATATGGCTTGATAATAGCTATAAATGAAGGTAAGGATTGAGTAGGTACTTAGTTTAAATGTGCAAATTTTGCTTCTTCTTGAGTTTTGCGCCCAGCAAAGTTCGAAAACTCTTGGAAACTCAAGGCCCGACTTTCCAGGTGCTTTCGAATAGGTTTTAGAATCGATTCTAACGATGTACTTGCAAGTTATTCGCTGGCTATTAACAATGCTAGAGTGTATGTTGTTCTTCAAACAGAGGCGGAACAAGCGACAGATTTTCTGCAGAAGGCCGGACTCTCCGACCTGTCGAAAATCTATCAACAGGGAAAAGAAATCACCGATGCCATAGTCAACGATTCCATACGACAGAGGCATCTAACCGAGAAACAAGCTCAAACCGTAAGGTCTAGAATTCGTACTTTAAATAAAACACTTCGGAATAGACAACCACGAAGGAAACAAAGGCAGGATGTTAGGGATGTTGCTTGGAACGTAGAGGTAAAAACTTCACTATTTTGTTTAATAAAAAAAAAAAGAAACTTTTGTTTAATAAAAAAATCTAAAACAGAAGATAAAAGCGGATAATGTGTAGTTGTTACTTGTGAGTAACATGTTTGTTATAGTTAACATTTCTACTACAGGTGATTATTGCCTGTTTGTTTGTTTTTTTTTTATAAGAAAAAGAGTTCTTTTGTTTTGTACAAACAAATACTTCCCTTCCTTTTATATTTTTATGCCACAGGTGATTCTATTTCATTCGAATAGTTACTCTTCAAGTCACTACCTGTTCTGAAGTGCTAGAAAGAAAAAATGCTAGTATGTAATTTATTTACCCCTCCAAAATAAGAAGTATGAAAAAATAATTTGTTGTTATTGGGAATTGGTTTGTTGTAGACTTCCAGTACAGGATCAAGATCTCGAAGTGCCACTCCTGATTCTTTAGACTCGATTGGTGCGCTCAATGAAGAACTCACCTCCGATGAAGACCAACCGCTCTCACTACCTCATTTGTAAAGCCCGAACGAGTATTTGGTGTGTCACCAATCCATCACTATGTGTGTTTTAGGTCCATCGAAGGCGGAAATGTAATGCCAAAGGGTAAACTCAAATGGACCTCTAGTGAACCGCTTCAAAACAAAGTATTCCACCGACCTGACCGTGGGAACGTAGCTCATTTAGACTCGGATAAAGTTGTCCTCAAGGGTTACCATGCGTTGAATGAGTTTAATGGGACTGTTAGGAAGCAGAGGGAACGTAGTGGCAGCGATCCGACAACCGAAGTACATTTGAAGCAGTTACAAAACGACAGCGAAGGATATTTGTTGAGTGCACCTAAAATTTAAATTATTTCCAGTTAATAATTTTTACTTTCTCGCGTGTAGGAGTAGTTCACCAAACTTTGTGATCTCCAACAGCCCTACAAATGTGCCATCCGATCATGTAGAATTAAGTTTTGAAGGTCTTGTGAGGAGTCACGATGATACATACGTTCATACTCTGGTAAATAAATAAATCGTTTTTTTTTTTATTTAAGAAAAAAAACAACTAAAATTCTTAATATTAGAGCTGTGAAGATACTGTCGGTATTGATGATATAACAGACAGCGAGTATCAGTATTTGAAGCCGTTGTTGTGGGTTGAGGTGACTGCAATTTTTGACCAGCATAAAATTTTCGTTTTGAAAAGGAAAGCCAACAATAAAAGAAAACGTACCTATACACAAATTGCTTGTTAGGTTTTCAATGCGCAGTGATTTCTTTTTTTTTTTTTAATTTGTAGGTGGTAATGTTTTTAATGTAAATTTATCAACGTTGGTGATGCGTGACTTGCCAACCCCATCGGATAATTCTATGATACCGCAGGTGTATAAGTCGATTATATCCCACCTCACCACCCGCTGTATCCGAGAAGATGGTATAATGAGAGTCGCTGGGCAAAAGCAGAAACTTGATTTGCTTTGTAAAGAAATCGAAGAGAAATTTTATAATAACAGACCATTCGTTGAACGCCTGTTGACAGACACGAACGTGCATGACTTGACTGGAGTGCTCAAGAAATTACTCAGGGAATTACCAGATCCGATTTTTACAATGGAGTTATTTGATATGTTTTATAAAAGTAGCAGTGAGTACCTACTTCTTTGGTATTACGTATTACATTTTTAAATAATCATTTCTTCAGTGATACCTGTATTAGAAGACAGGATACGCGCCTTTAACTTACTGGTTTTATTATTACCAATCGAACATCGAAATACATTTCACTTGTTGCTTCAGTTCTTTTTAAACATCATTGCAAACGAACAGTCCAATCGTATGAGCTTGCATAACGTAGCGATGATAATAGCACCTTCATTCTTTCCACCGAGATTATTAACTCCTGGGTAGGAAAAGACGCCAAAGGTTTGACGGGGGAATATTAATTAGACTTTTATTAATAGCAGTTTTAGGTCCTCTGTTGATATATCGTTGACTCGAGAACAGCTGACCAAACAAATCAACAATGCGGCCATATGTTGTAGTATAATGGAACTCTTGCTACGAACCGGGGAGAATTTGTGGAAGATTCCTAGGGAACTCGTGTTTCAAGCACAGGAGGCACAGAAACGTGCGCAAGATCGCCGGCAACTAGGTGTGCAGAAAGAAAAAAAAACTGTACGTCACAATTATACATGTCCATGGTGTTGTATTGCAGAGGGCTAAATCGGGTTGCTTTCAAGAAAGGTGCTTGGGTAATAAATAACTCATATCTTTAATGCCTTACACAAAACTATTAATTTTTTATTACGGGCTTCAAAGCTAAGAAGATGCAAGCGAGTGAAAGAGAGACCGTCTCTATGTGTGTATGTCTAATAAATTCAAATCAGTACAAACAACTTGTAAATAGTAACTTTAAGTTTTACATTTTTATAAATGAATATAAAATAGTTCGTTTCACTTGAGTATTTACTGTTAAATACGAATCTTTGAATATTAATTAGCAATAATAATATTTACACTAATTTAAAAATTGACTTCATGAATAAAAAACACTAAATTTTTACGATTTGAGAACTCAAGTTATGGCGTTTTCCTCTGCCTGCACTAGTGTGTATTTCCATCTCGGTTCAACTTTACGTAATAAAACGAGATGGACATACACTCAGTGCACACACATTTGTTTTCTGTTGCCAAGTATAATTCTGTTCGTAACTGCTTTCTCTATGCTCCATGTGAACTTCTCTATGTATAATGCTTTTTTTACATTTTCTCATTCATCCTATATACTAAGTGGTTAATGCGTAGTAAAAGTTTGAATATCAAAATAAATAAAAAGCACGGAGAAAACTTATAAAACCAGGAATTTGCTTGTTTTAATGCAAACGTCAGTGAAGTGATCATTAATTGAAGAATTGGAAATTTGTTTTCTAAAATTTGAAAAGAAAATTATTTGAAATGTTGCCCGGGCTTTCCAAGCCCTTAATAAATTTATTTGGCGAATAATCCACGAGTCGCCACCTCAACCGTGCATTAAATTCGATTTATTTGCCAAATAATGGTAACGGGCACTTTGTTTGCAAGAACAAAAAATTTTGTGGTATTTAATATAGGCAACCAAACAAACGACTGTGTTCACTGGATTGCCTATACTATGATTTCATGTTTCCTGAAGACCTTCCGAGTTTTAATCACTTAGTACATTAATGTTGGTTGGTTAATTTAGTGATGGTGTTGGGAATGAAACGAAAAAAACAATTACAAAAATATTGTAATGCACTTAATTTTAGAATGCAGGAAAGAAGAAGTTGCAAAGGAGCAGTACTCATTATGAAGCGGGTTCCATGTTATCACCAAAAATTACGAGAGGCTTTATTATCTAATTCTAACCGTTTAAAAAATAAAAGTAAATATATTAAAGAGATACATATATATATTATACGTTGCAGAGATATTTTTAATATATAGATAAATCTCATATTTATATTTTCATCGAGTTTACCCTTTCTTTTTTTTTTTGTAAATATTTTTAAAGAGTTGTATTTTTTCGATGTTTTACAACAACCTTGGTCGATAATTATGATTAGTCATTTTGGTATTAAATCTTAACGATGTGAAATAACATTTATTTTTGTTACAATAAGAAGCACCCCCCCCGAGTATTTTCCATATGTGATTAGAAGTATAATTTATGTTAATTTGTACTAGTATGTTTGTGCCAATAACAGAAGTAACTTATTTTATAACCTGCGTTTATTTATTTATTTATTATTACAAGGAATAACCGAAGCTTTCGATCCACTTCAGCCCTTCCTGTACGTTTCCTGCTGGTTTATACTCTAATCCAATCCAGTCTTTGTATCCGGCTCGCCCCAACATTTCCAATACGTATTTATAATTGATTTCTCCATCTGTGTCTGGCTCATTTCGGTTTGGTACTTGTGCTATTTGCACGTGCCCCGTGTACTCGATGAGGTCATTCACAGTATTTGTGATATTCCCACAAATATGTTGCATGTGGAACAAATCCAGCATCAAACGAAGGTTCGGGCTGTTAATTCGTTTAATAACATTTAACGCTAGAAATTCAAACTCGATAATTATAAGACACAATAAATAATCTTCTATTACACCTTTTGCATATGAATTCAAATAATAATTCGGCACAGAATAATTATTAATGGGTTCAATTACTCCAATGATATTTTCCTCTTGGAAGCGTTTCGCAGCCAAGCGTAAGTTAGACTCGTATGTCACATCATGGCTTGGCGTAACATCTTCAAGGACTCTACCTGACATAACATGAATTCTACAACTGCCTAATTAAAAAAAAAATTATGATTTTCTTAGTAAGTATATACTTTCTAGCTTCAAGCGATTTTGCTAGGCTTATGGTGGTGTTGAGGCTATTTAAAAACTCCCGCTCTTTCCCGGGCAATGCTGCAAAACCAAGTTCCCCTTTTGTTACATCACCTGAAACGGTCACATTTATTTAATTAGAGGAAGAAAAGTATCATTTATAAATTGATATCTTGAGATCTTAAAATTCCCTTCAGAACAAGATTATTCCGGACATCTGACAACACTGGCTAACAAACCCAGGTGTTTCCAAATTCATTATTAGGTGCTTTCTTTCGTTCACAAAATCGTGATCCAAACATGTTCTGATTCGAAAACGGACATTCTTTTCTTTGAATCCCTGTATTCTTAAAACTTGCTTGGATTGAATTATGGTTGTTTACAAATGGACGGTCAATCAAAAATCCAAGTCGGGTGTTTTGTTGCAACAACTACGAAATTCAGGTTCAAACTATTCGAAACACGATTTAAACTTTTAAGCGAAACCTGTCATCAGATGTGAAGATCGATGAGTTTCAGATTACTTCACCGCACAATATAAAAACAGATTTCTTATTTAAACGATGCTTATGTGATAAATAAAAGAACACGATAAACGCGGTGATTATAAAAAAAAAAAAAAAAAACACGTCTTACCTGTAAAAATGTTAACCAAAACCTGTTGAATTCCGGAAGAGTTTTTTGCTGCGATGGTTTCTTCCAGGCTGCAATTGAAGGGGTAACCAGATTCGACTGCTTTAAAACCGGCATCTCGAGCTAGTTTGTAGCGTTCCAGGAAAGGCCTCTCCAAAAACATGAAAGATAAATTTGCACAGAACTTTGACATTTTTGTTTATTATGGGTTAAAGCAATGACAGATTAAGTTAATTTGTTGTTATTAAGAGTGATTAGGCAATTAATAACGTATAACGATAAATGGTGTAATTACGCTGATAAGATAAAACCACTTTGAATTCAGCGCGCTGATTGGGCGTTACCAAGGCAACATAACCTTAACAAGGAGATTAGGATTTAAATCAAAATAGTTTAATACTGTATTTAATACACATGGATGAATTAATTAAGGATGTTTATAATATTAATTAATTGTTTTAAACTATAAAAGGAGACGGTTGGTAACGTAATTAATAACTTTAAGAACTTGTCAAACACAACATATGATGTCATTCTTTTCAGATACGTTATGTTGTGGTGAGAGGTAAAGGTAAAAGTGATTCATTAAATAATCTTCGGTTACAAGAAAATAACTAATAATAAATGTTGCATTTTTGGAGAATTTTTGAATTCAGAGTTAAAAATGTTGCTCAAGTTTTTTTTGATTGCCTCTGTTCTTCGAGGAGTGTTAACTAGGCAGGATGAGTTTCTGGGATGTTATGAAAATTTTACAAGTGAAAGAACTAAGATTTTAAATGGAATTTACACTCCGAAGCAATGTGTTCAAAACTGTTACGAACTGTATTATCGGTATGTATGCAAAACCAGTTTAAAATTAATAAATAAACGGTTTTCTGTTGTAGGTATGCAATGCTCCAAAATGAAACCAATTGTGCCTGCACCAACTTTATTGGTATACGCAAACATCCTACTTTTTGTACCGATTTTTGCTTGGATTGTGAATTAAAATATGCCATATCCGATGTTTATTCCACAGGATTAACAGGTTTTTATTTTTATTTATATTTAAAACTGAGTAGAACTTTCTTCCTCCTTGTAGCTATTACTTCTTTATATTAATACTGTTCTTAAACTGTTGATGTATTATAATAACATTTGCTTATTGTAGTTCCTGGCCCCCCGCAGAACCTTTTAATCACGAATATCACCGACACGCAGCTGTACATCTCTTGGGAAACACCAGAAATCGCAAACGACATCCAAAGTTACAAAGTTAAAGCCAATTTTGTTAAGTCATACGCTATGAGCAAGTTGTCCAGCCCTGAGTGGGAGTTTTCAAACAATACATTCCAGAATGAGCTCAATAGCTTACACCCCGGAACTATTTACAATATGACAGTGGAAGCCGTTACAACAAATGGCGTAGGAATACCTGCCTTCACAACAATTAAAACTTTAATCGGAGGTAATTATTTTTAACTTTAAATCATTCTCACAGACAGTAAAATGTGTTATTTTTTTTTTGTACTTGCATTAGTTTTAAAACGATTGTATTTTAGAACCAGATCATGTACCAATGCAGCCGAAAATTATTAAACGAGAAGGAAAGACAATGACAATTAAATTAGAACCCGTGGAAAATGGTAACGGCCCAGTTACATCATACTTAGTAGCCGTAATTAACGCAGACTCCTTGCAAACGATTGACGTTGAAAATCTGAAGTCTGTTGAGGAAGCCGAAGGCGAAGACCTCTTGTATTACATAGCCGCGGAAATTGAACCGGATGTTCGTAATTCTCAATCACGTAATTACCGAATAATAATTTTAATTTTGTTATTAGAGGGTGTATGAGGAATTCGTAATTGGCGATGGGAAATATTATGGAAAATACTACAATAGCCCTTTAGAGCCTGATGTTAATTACGACGTAATACTTGGTTTACAAAGTAAGGAAGATGATGTCACCAAGACCATATACAGCAATCGTAATGAACGATACAAGGACGTGCTTGTGGTGCCTTACGAAGACGTAAACGATTCACCCGCTGTTATTATAGCACTTTCCGTTGCAATCGGAATAGTAAGCTGTTTATTAATAGTGGGATTATCGATATTCTTTTATTTGAGGCAGCGTATAAACAATCGATTCAGGCAAAGATTACAAGACGTTCAGGAATTAACAATGCAAGGTCCGATGATTGACATCGTAAGTTAATCCATTTATTTAAAACACAGTGATTTTAACAATATTTAAATCCCACCTGATCAGAATTACTGTCTTTTTAGGAAAATTAGTTTTACACAGAATGATTGACATAATAGTAATTCATTACAAATTTCGCGCTGACAAGTTCCAGTTCGGTAAAATATACATAGATGGCGCTGACGTAACACAATTTCATATAGACGCTGACGTAACATAATTTCATGTAGATTCATGTTTGGTTTTTTTGCAGTTTTTTTTTATTCGTTATGATTTTTGATATTTTAAATCGGCGATTTCTTTTTTTGTAACTTTATTACATCACTAAATATTCTCATATCATATTAAGTACGTTTGGAAATTTTTTTTGTTTTCGTTTTGAAGTATTAACACATGTGTGAGTTTGGTTGCCTAATTAGAGCAATCACATGGGACTTGCGGGGGCTTTCATTGTTGAAAACCTTGTAAATGTGGTGTTTAATTTTTGCTTTCAAGGAAAACAACGGTTACATATCGGAAGACGAAGTATCGAACGTGAACCATTACAGAAATCTAAAGAAGCAAGTATGGACCATACCTCAGAATATGTTAAACGTCCAGAATTCGAATTTAATGGGCGAAGGCAAATTTGGACGTGTTTACAAGGGGACGGTAGAGAGAGATAATGAATTGTTGAACGTGTCCGTGTATTCCATCGCTGATCACAAATTGAATCACGAACAAAAACGTGCGATGTTAAAAGACTTGGATGTTCTAATTAAGACAGGGAAGCACAAAAACATTCTCGAGTTTATCGGCACGTGTGAGAATGTCGATGTTGTTAGTGTTGTTTTGGAGTGTGCGACTTTGAGTTTGAAAGAGTTTCTGCTGGGCAGCCGGATACCCACCGCAGATAGATTTACAACGATGTCGGAGTCGCAAGCAATTAAGCTAGGCATAGACGTAGCCAACGGAATGTCTCATTTACATCATAGGGGCGTAAGTTAAATTGTATTTTCATAAGTGCCAAGGTGATTTTATTAATTACAGATTGTGCATAAGAAATTGTGTGCCAGGCATGTAGTTATAGTGAACGGAGATGTTGCAAAAATTACTGGTTATGGCCTGGAAGAATTTTATAAAGACGGTAGGCGGCCTAATTGCACCAGATGGACTGCCAAAGAAGTCTTCGCCAATAGAATACACCATTATAAAAGTGACGTGTGGTCGTTTGCTTGTACTCTCTGGGAAATTTGTACTTTAGGTAGCTATGTCACGCTCCAGAGTCTTCCTTTTCTTTACAGCAATTCTTTTTTTTGTAGGTGGAACACCTTACGGTAGATTACCAAACGCAGAGATTCCTGAGAAAGTAACACGGGGATTGTCGTTACCTCAGCTTATTTATATGTACGATAGTTTATACCAAATATTATTGAACTGTTGGCAGCTAGACTTGGACGAACGCCCGTCGTTTGACGATTTAGTAGAAATACTGGAGGATCTGATTAACTCAAATAATTACCTGAGCTTCAGGTTGTACCAAAGTTTCCAATACGAACCTTTACTTCTCGAACAAGAACTCGACAGCTCAGTATTTTAAGTATTCTAATCATTTTTTTTTTTAATTATTATTATTATTAGTCATCGCTACTTACCATTATTAAGTAATTAATAGGTATAAGTTTTTTTTTTTTTAATATATATACACAGACATATAGTATAAACAATGTTGGTCGTCCATTTTTTTTTTTTTTAAGGCTAATTACATTCCTGTTTTTTAATACTTGTAAGGTTTTTTTTTTCCCTATATATTCATGAGTCAGGAACACTAAATGTAAGTTATAACGGCAATGAAAATAAATGTATTGATCGAATATATTTATTTATGTAGGTCAGACAGGTCTATTAATTTTATGAATAATCTGTTAACTGTATAACTTTATTTGGAACTTAATTTACACATTAAATATACTGTGATTGCTCGATTTTTGCAATACATAGATATACATAAACGTACACACATAGATATAACGTGGTATGTGTGTATGTAATAGCATCGTTAGTACAAACATTATCTAATAACATAAGTAGTCACATTTGATAAAGGGAGTGAACGTGAACTAGTAATATATGAGTAAAGTGCTTATAGATGTCACAA
Organism: Prosopocoilus inquinatus; assembly: GCA_036172665.1. Lineage (NCBI taxonomy): Eukaryota > Metazoa > Arthropoda > Insecta > Coleoptera > Lucanidae > Prosopocoilus > Prosopocoilus inquinatus. Next base: position 16,698,164 of record CM069880.1, on the reverse strand, counting down.
CTTATTTGTTATTGATCAGTTTGCCTGCATGTGTATGTTATACATACTGCTAATCAAACATGTAGGTTTTTACTAAGTTAAATAAACGAGATCATTGACTAATGATAAATTATAAACTTGACACAATACACTGGAAAATAGTTTGTTGTAAGATTTTTCTGATAATTGTGGTCTCCGTACACGAGCTGAAATATATTCTGCTATTTGCCAAAAAGGAGGGTCCGTACACTGTTCACAAAAAAGTTATAACTATGTTTGTATAATCAATGGAACACATCTACTAAAAAAAAATATATATATAATATAAATATTCATACACACATGTTCTAACATATATATATATACATTCATATATATTAGTAGCAGCTGCTTTGTGCGTAGACGTTTCCGATGATGTGTATTTGTGTGCGTTTGTTTTACAAAAAATGAATTGCACGTACATTTCCAAAGGCACTATTCATTAACACTGCACTTTTTGATATATTTGTTACCCCCGAATGGCAACAACACAATTTTATAGTAGACAGAAAAACACTTGTAGGTTGGAATTTGTTAATAACACATCTGCTACTAGTACATATTTACATACATCTTCATATACATAAATTATAACAGATCACAATATTATTGCATGATAAACGTAATTAATGGTAGTCAAATATGAAGATTGTCATGCACGCACAAACACTAGAATAAATCTCACTTCGAACCACTACATATCAGATGCCTATTGCAAGTGCAATACATTTCCATTCTGACTGCGATACAGTTCTATTAGTAATTAAAACTATAATTCACTCAATTTATTTTAATAATGGCCCTGGCATATTAAAAATTCAGCTAACTTTCTACTGTGCCAATAAGTACACAGTATTTACAATACTACTGTAAAATTATCAACAATAAAGTACTAAAACTTTGTGTGCGATTTATAATAACAACAAAGTCTTTTATCGTTTAATCGTTGCAAGAATAATCAAGGAAAGAGAGGAAGACAACGCACTATTGCACTTAAGTTGCTAACTATTAGAGGTCACTCTGGCAGATTCCGCGGGTGTCAAAGGACTGCTGAGACTGTTTGCACTTAAAGGCCCCTGATTTTGAGCCATCAACCTCTGTCTGACTTCACGAATTTTCAACTGTAAGCATGTTTTTGTCGGAAATATATCGACATGTTGCGCTTGAAAAGTAGAAGTCGCTTGTGCGGTAGGAAATAAAGACTGATCCTGAAATAATTGCATTACTAATTGACGACGTTCTTCCAGAATTTTTCTATGACCTTTTTCGGACTCCCTAGCAGTTCCAGGTGTTTTGGGAGTACGAGGAGAATTAGCTTCATCAATTTCAGCCATATCTAAAAAATTAATAATACATTACAAAAATTCCATTAAGAGAAACTCAAGTTTAAATCTAGTAACCGTTTGAAAATGGCGCGCACAGGAATCTACGAGCAATGTATTCACAAAGCCGAGAACTAGAGGGCGCTGAAGCGCGTATAACGTATATTCGTACCTATGTATTCGTGCATTACCGAACGAACACCGATCCGATTCATACGTTTCTCTATTTTTAAATTAAATTCTAAACGTGAAAATAAATTAAAACAACCCCATATAATGTGGTAAGCGTCTATTAAAATTCAATCACTCAACAAACATTTAACGTATAACAATACACCGTTTCCGTTTGTTTTAAATTCGGACTATCTATGAAAATCTGACATTTAAGTTGGCAGTATTGTTATTTCTCTTAAGAAATTTATTTGTTTTAGGTTATAATGTATGATGTACACTTTCTGCATTTTGAACTAACAAGAAGTTAAAGAATAAAGTGCCAGAAATTAAATTAATGGTTGAATTGACAAGGCAAATTTATTTTTATTTTTTTGAAAGAAACATCGCATGACAGGACCTGATGCCAAACTAATAAAAATATATCATGGCCTGCTGCATTTTTAAAACAATCGCGAACGATTTATGCAATGGCCGCATTGTTATTGAATGAAGTCGATTTCTCTTAGTCGCAAGCGATTTTCGACTATATACCAGTTGGTAGCCGTGTTTGGTAGCCATGTTTATTCTAAGTGCGTTCCTGCGAGGCGTTATTCAAAATTAACTTAAATTGTGACGATTTCTACAGTGCTAACTTGGATTATTCAGGTGAGTACTTCTTGATCTTGTATGCGTTGTTGAGATTATTATTCATTGTGGTTTTATTTTTTTTTAAACGGAAATAATCACATAACCACAATCTTTGCTAATAACTACATAAAAATGCACTATAAATATGCTTGAAAATAAAGCTGTTATGTTTTTCTTTATTTAAATGCAGTGACGGTAATCGTCACGTGTAAGAAATAACCATCATAAATAATAAATTACCATAAACAGACTGACCACCACTTAATTTTGAACTTCCCTCCCCAAAGTTAGAACGAAAGTGGCGCTTGTATGGCTACGCTCTCTTATTAAGGCGCTCTAGGAAAACAGAGAACGGTTTTTGTTAGCTTTATTATTCTGTGCATAACAAACCAAATAAACAATTCGGTTAATGTTTTTTTTTTATAGGTTAACAACCAAATGTCATTACAAATATTGCAAGGGGCGCGTTTAGCGAACACACGTTGGGTTGTTATCATAGCTGCGTTCGCAAAACAATTACGCTGTACAATGCTGCCAATTAGTAGCTGACAGATTTAGTAAGCGTTCTAAAACAACAGCTGAATGTGCTGCGTAAGTGGCTTTGATTAAAAATTAAATATTGGTTGGGGAAATTTTTACTTAAGAGTTGAGAGAGAACCGCACGCGAACATCTGACAATACTGTATCGAACATAACCTAACAAAACGAAAGAAAAGTTTAACTTATCGAGTATTTTTGAATATAACACAGACTTATAATTTATAAAACTGTGAGTTTTTATTGTCTTAAATATGTTTCTATGTTATGGTTATGGTTAGGTCAATCCGGGCGTTGCAGCAGTAATAATTTACGACACACGTCCTATATGTATATATATATTAGAGAAAGATAGATGGCGTTTACTTTCGTAGTCTATTGCTGTAGCTATTCTAACACATAAGTGACCGTACACACTTACCTTTTATACAATCGATGTTAAAATCTGGACCGAAAAATGAATTTCCAACAATATGCCTGTTCTGTTTCATTTTTGATGAGCTAGACTGAGGCGTGTCAACCTCAGAGTCATCATCGATCGACGAACGGTGATTATTGGAGCGCTTTTTCTGATAATTTGGGAATCGAGGACTAGAGGGCACAGAAATGGCGCTTGGAGACTGGCATTCGTCCGGCTTAAATTGGGGCAGAGATGAAAACTTCTTTTCAAAATTCACTTGTTCTAAAACCCTAAACAAACAAACACGCCATCACCACAAACAATACAATCAACTTATTCACCGGCTTTACCTGTCCATTCCATCTATGTCGGAGTTCTTTTTAAAAAAGCTTTTTCTCTGTAGAGGAGATATAAGAGCACCGGGTGATGGATATTCTTCTGAATTGGACGCATTCACGGAATTCTCTGTGGACAATTGGCTGCTGGTAGAAGCAACAGCTGTCAATAAAAACATGTTTGAAAATGTAGCTAGCTGAAAGTTGAGGATGAAATTTACCCATGGATTGACGTCTTTGTAAAGGCGCCTTCCCTAATTGCGCCGGTGTCGGCGCCAACTTAAATTCTCTTTTAATTTCAGTAGAAACATTCGATTCAGAATTGTTAATACGTGGAGATAAAGGTACATCACCGGGGGACTGTATTACTTTTGCACACATCTTCGGTTCTTTACTGTCTACTTTCCCGGAAATACCTTAAATGAATTAAGAAACCAACTAAACAAGACAACTCGGTTGAAATGACTTACCTGCGTTGTATGATGTAGCAGTCGAAGAAGTGTTCACCATCTGACTCTGAGATGTGTTTGGTTCGCTTTGCAACTGCGTGTGGTGAGTGGGTTTGTTTTGCGGCTGACTAACAATAACCGACTGCGCTGCAGATTTTGGCACTAAATGTACTGGTTGAATTGCAACACTTCGACCGTTGGCATCAGATATCGGTATCTGGAAAGACGGTGGAGACATGTACACGTATTGCACTGAATGTTCGGATGCCGAAGAAGCCACTACTACAACCGGATGCGTCCTGTCATTTTCGCTGGACAAGCATAGTGTTGTCGACTGACCACCAATCGATGGGTTTAATATAGTTAAAGTCATCGGCTGACCTTGGAACTGATTATTTTGATTCATCTGTTCGCTCACTTGAATAATACCCGTTTGTTTGACTTGAGATTTTAAAATCGCCAAAGCCGGGGCCGGTTTCGAAGTAACCGTGTTGTTCTTGATGGTCGATGTATTTACCCAACTGGTCGTGTCGTTATTATTTAGGGTGAAAGCAGACGAGGTTGCATTTTCCAGCTTTGTATTCACTACAAAAGATCCACCTCCCCAGTTAGGATGTTTCTCCGGGCTTTCAGTTTTTATTTCAGTTTTCACTTTCGGAGAGGCGGGCATTGTTTTAAAAGCACCTGCGGTCGGCTGGAATGGATTCACTCCTACTGGATTCATGGGAGCGAGATAAGGAAAAGAAGAGGTAGCCGCAGGGCTGAACTTTGCACCATTGTCGTTTGTGATTCTCGCTTTAATCGGCTTTGGTCTGCAAGTTACTTCCAATGGATTCCCGCTGTTGATAGGACTGAATCGCTGCTGGGGGAACACTTTCATTTCTATCATCGGCTCTAAGTCACTGTGGGATTCCGAGTCTGAATCAGTTACTTTCTCTTTGCATTTCAAATCAATCTCCGACGCAGGTTCTTCACATATCACCATCTGATCATCGTCGGAGATATCCCCCGCATCCTGTTCATGAACTGGTATTCTGGATGGTTCAGAAGTCACCGGAGGTGAATGAGACGTACGTGGACTTAACGGAATATCTCCAGCTTCGCCACTATCACCAGTTGAACTCAACTTGCTTCTTCCTGAACCTGTCGAAGATTTCCTGCGATCTTTACTACACCTGCAAATACGCACACATGTTTTAATTCGTGCTCATCATTCATAATTGAGCTACTTGCCATTTCCACTCTGGATGCGCTTTAAAATGTGCTTCTTTGACTTCTGAAGCTAGCTCGTGGTATTTCTTCTTTTCCTCAGCACCTAACGCATACCACCATTCACCTAAGATTTTCGATACAGTTCTATTATCTTGATTTGGATGACGCTGATGCACTAAACCCCGATGCCTCTTCGAAAATATCATGAAAGCATTCATTGGTCTTCTGATCCGTTCCTTACTCTATTGGGGAAATAAGTTAAGCTAAAAAGATTTTGCTCCTCGATAATCAAACAAACCTTTAATAACCCAGAATCTTTGGCTGATGTTTGAAGTGAACTGAGTGATTGGCTTCTTCGTTTATTGCCATTGTTTGTGTCGGTACTTGTGGATTCTGTCGGTTCGGTTTCGAATACGTCGTCGTCATCTTCCGTGGTGTTCAAGAGTGGCTCAGCATCTACTTCATCATCGACATTATCGAGGACTGGTGCTGGAACGTTTGACAAAACCGAACCTAACGGTGGGGCGGATAATGGAGGTGAGAGTTCAGAATCAGGTGGAGAAGATGGTCCGGTGGATGCTGGTAAAATTGGAACGATAGAATGCCAAGGAATCATAACAGATTGAGGCTGTTGAGATGACACTTTAGCCTGGGGGGAAATCAACTGATTAGAAGGCAAAGATTGTACATGATCCTGTGAGTGACAGGAGGTAATTGACTGATGTGGTTGCTGCTGTTGCTGCTGCTGTTGCTGAAAACGTGACGGTTCTTTGTGATTTGAGCTAACAACATTTGGTGTTACTGAAAAAAGAAAACAGGAACCTTTTACGACTGCTACTACTACTTTAAGACCATATTTAAAAAAAAAAACCTTCACATACTTTCTTGCTTAACGATAATAGGGGGTGTTGTTGGAACAATTGTCGCAGCTGAATTGGATGGAGGCACTACACGTTTTACTACGGATTGACTGGCTGCTGGTAAAACTGGCACTAATTGAGTCGGTCGCACAATAACCGGCAATATATGCCCACTCGATGGAATATTGTTTACTGTCTTTTGGTTATTACTCGGAGCAACACGAATAGTTTGTGTCTGTTGAATGTGTTCGTTCTGAACAACTTGCTGTGAAGCGACATCGCATCGTTTAATATTAAAATGAAAATCATTATTAAAAAAAAAAAATCTATTACTTACAGGTCTTAACTGCTGTTGAGTTTGTTCCACACATTTTCCGTTTTGCATCTCATTTTTAATGATCATAAAATTCTTGTCTTGCGGCGACAACAAACAATATAAAGTACCTAAAAAATTACGTGTTTTAATTAAGCACCAAAATGTACTTTGAAAATGTTTTACCGGTTTGTAACGAAGTGCTGTCTTGCTCTACTGTTGTTTGGCTGGTTGTGCTCGTAAGGGCGTGTTGAAGGATGACGCTTTGTTGTTCAGAAGCGGCAGGAGTCCACGGTCTGGGGTTTGGAGATAAACGTATTACACTAGTTCCACCCTGAACGGGCCTTACAAGCTCGGGTCTGTAAATTAAGGTTGATGCACGGACGAGAGAAAGAAGAAAAACTCACGTACCTTATAACTGGTTGATGGTGATATGAACTGGACATGTATCCTGAACCTGGTCCTGGTGAATTTCTTTTAAGTAAATGAGAATGTGTGGTTATGGGCATGAAAACGTTTTGTCTTGGTCCCACCGTAATCGGTGACTGCATGGTTAAAGGCGGAGTGCACTGCCCGTTAGGTGAAAACGCTGGCGTCGCAGAACGAGAACTCCCCAAAGACACCAACATATTAGCAGCTTCCTTTTCTTCTTGATCGAAACGTCCGGTAATTCGCCTATCATTACAATTAGGAGACGTTTCTGAATCACGGGAAGTATCTTCACCGTCGCCTTTACTATTGGAACGCGGAAAAGTCGAACTACCACGCAAGCTATTGCCCTGCAAACTTAAGTGTCTCGAACAGTAGCCTCTCCTCTGCGATTCCTTCTTGCAGCCGTCTTTAGAACACAATCTCCTCCACTGCTTTCCGTTAAATTTCTTCCTGATCCCATTCGGATTTGCTACAACATCCCCTTTCTTGTATTTATGTGGAGTGGCCGCTTGACTTCGAGGCGTAGTAGGTTGCGATCTCGGAGTTATGCTGCTGGAAGAACTGCCCCTGCTCTGCATGCTGCTGCGTTTACTACTCCCGGACAGCTTCGCGTCACATTCATTAGGAAACATAATATCTTCCGTCCGTAATTCATCTTCGCTTTCACCGAACTCATCGTAATGACGACCGTTTGACTGCGGTGTCAACACTGTAATTGGCGTGTTTAACTGGGGAGAAGAAGTACGAAAAAAATCAGTTTGCTGAGATTTTAAACTGCTGTGGATTTGCAATGAACTATCCAAGTTTTCTAGCTCGTCCCACCAAGGCGGGCGTAACAAACGGAGGTCTGCTCTTTTAACAGTAATTTCACATTGTTGGTCGCCTAATACAACAACGCCGAAACGAACTGGTTGACCTTCGAGTATCGTGCAAACTACACCCTCAACGAACATGGCTTGATTGTGACGAACACAAACTCGAGTGCCCAGAGATAATTGATTTACAGAAGGACTCGCGTCTCCGATTATATCATAACATTCAGCAGCTAATACATCAGTAAATTTTGCTATTCTTTCCTCTCTACCGTCTAGTTCTACATCAATCTGGAAGGTGAATTGACTTTCAGTTTAAGATAGATTAATAAGAAGCGAATTTACTTACGTCAGTCCCGCTGGCATTGCGTATAACACCAGGATAATACCAATCTCCTTGCTTGGCTAAAACTCGATGGTCACGCCACTCACTTAAATCTATACTAGTTTGTTTGCGTGGTTGCATTTCTTCTTCATATGATCTCGTAACAGTTCTTGAATAATCCACTGCTTGAGGTAAGCACAATACAGACATGGAAACGCAAGAAACACTGGTATCGTTATTCTCCTCTAACTCAGACGGATCAAACTTTCGCTTCTTTGGCAACTTGCGTACACCCATATCCATATTAGACATCACGTTACTAAGTTGTGGTTCGATGAAGGTTACTTGAGTTATGTTCTCAGCTATGTACAAAACGTGTGGTCTTCCAGCATGCTGTGCCACGGAAGGTGCAAATGCATAACAGCGACAAGACGAAATAATATTTCAGTTTGCCACCGTCCTTAACGAGGAAATTCATATCTTCTATTACAATTGTTCTACTGGACAACTCGAGAACATTTGAACATGTTACATAGTGAATGATGTAATAAATTGTTGAAATATATCAAGTGCAGACATTTACAATTTCTCTACATACTCCTGTTAGCTCATGCATTGTACATTCAATGAAGACTTACAGCATCAAATAGTAAATAAACCATTAGACTGTCATATGGACCTGTGGGCTTTCAAGCTATTTCAATATCATCCCTTCATCCTCAAATTTAGGGAAACCACATCTTACTGTACACGACAAGATGACAAATGTTACCTAACTTTTTATAAACAAAAATCATAACTTTACAACGACTACTAAAACACCCACAATAAGCAGACATCAAACTAATATCTCTCTCTTCCCCCCAGCACACCGCACAAATAATTCTAGCAAACGTATCCACAGAGCTAAAGCACGTATCACAACGGCAAAAAAACCCTCCTAACGAGATAACTTCATTCCCCGAAAACTCCCTCAAGCCGTTACATTTCACGATAATTCCCCTCTCATTACTACCATCACAAATAACAATAACAATTGAAAATTAACAGCATTATACTTGATTTCCTTTGTGTGCAGAAACCCCTATTACACGAGCACAATTTAAATCGAATTCCGCGCACTGCAGATAGGTGGCGCCCGATGCGATCGCATCAATTTTTAATTCAAAAGATAATCCACTTAGAAATCACTGGAGTATTATTATAATTATCGAACGACTTGCTTTTCATTTCCTAGAACGCGCAAGAGCAATTCGGGAAAACTAAAACCCACACTGTACTTTTAATTAATTAACCGACTAATTACTTATTCATTAGAGAGCATCGCCGAAACGATCCTCTTTTTTTTTTTTAATCAATGATGAAGGTGCATGCGAATTTTTATTTATTACACACACACACGCCTTGCCAATTGCTTAATTTGCCATCGTACGTTGCAAGCTTGAAATGCAAATGAAATAAAACATGTTTTAAGTAATTTAGTTTCTGATTATGCACAGGGGATACACACGGGAAGTACTTGTTATAAATAATATTAATAATAGACATGGGCAGAAAACTAAATGATTATTTCTATTTCTGTATTTCATCACAATCAATTTGAATCGATCACTTTTATATTACGTATTCCATTTGGATTTGAGACTTTTTTGTTTTCACTTCAACAACATGAATGAAATTTGACCTTGGATTTTTTTTTTTTTTTCTCTCTTGCAAAGAATGACTTAGTTTTTGTTTTGCACATAGGATGGGGGATGTATTATGTTTATAAATAATAGACATGAGTATATACTAAATAACTATATTTTAATGATATAAAATTTTTATGTAACTGTATTCACGGATACAATATAAAGTTTACGATAATAATAACAATTCAAGAAGTGAGACCATACGAATTGAATATGTTTGGTGGTAAAATTGATAAATATAAAATTGGATTTTGCGTCGCAGCAACAAAATAGATCGTCTCTTACGTTACAAAATAGTTTTTCTTCTGGAATTAGGAAAAAAGAAATCCAAAGGAACGATGACAAGCACCTTAGTAGTTACATAGGTCGAATAGCCACAAGATCTGATTGGTGATTTTTCTGCGTGTGATGAAGATCTACACCGCTACTGAGAGAACCGTCACTAAATTCCTGATGGATGTCTTGATGTCGAGTACGTGGCCGTCGAGCTCTTTTATGGTAAGGTGTAGGATGACATCGACAGTCACAGTGCATCACGCACAGGGCCACCGAAGTAGCTAGTGTTATAATAAAGGGCACTGCAAAATAATGAATGATAATAGCCACCTGTTCGTCTCGTTTGTAATGTGTTAGCACCACGGTGTGATTTTCTTGCGAATGATGACAGGGAAACTCAGTGCCTTCCGTACCGTACATTTCGGTGAAGTTTTTGCATAAAACGCTGGGAGGATAACCACAGCCTTTGATATTAACAAGCAACACTGCGTCATCTTTTTGATTCGGTTTAACTCCTGAGTCGTTGTAACTCACATAGATATGGGTACAATGATAGGCATCACTTGTGCAACCTTCTCGACAAGAACTCCAACTGCAGTTCGCAAGACCGGTGAGTTCTTCTCGCCTTGTAGTAATGCAGTTGACGGGTTTCGTGATGAAGTTGGAGGCAAGTGTTGAGATTGCGGGGTCTACGTATAAGGGGACTAAGAACAAGAGTGAAGAACCGGCGGACATCGCTATTATTGCCAGCACACTTGTGGAATAAAATAACGCACGTTCACGACATGATCTCGTTTGCGGTCGTCTTGTTTTTGAAAGGGCTAACTCTTGGAATTTTCGTTTTCTAAGCTCCTCTTGTTGATCTAGGAGCAGTTCCGAGCTGCTGCTCCTCATTGTCATTCTCACTAAGACATTAGTACTACACACAATTCCATATCTATTTACTGGTAATGATCCATTATTATGATGGCGACGACACTTATGGCTATAGAAATCATCCCTTATAAAAGCGCATGCCTGCGCAAATGTTTACGCAGCGAGGGGTGGTTGCCTGAATCTGTCGCCAATGCCAGTACCCCAGTACCAACTCTTATATTTAAGGTAAACGTACGCAAGATTAAAAGAAATAACAACAACATACGTCCCTGCGATGTGCAGAAAAGAGACGGACGCAATGTCAAAGAAGATATAATTTTTTATTGTGTGTAAACATTCAGTATCGATTATAAATACCGTGGAGCAATAAAAATCTACCCTTGGAATATCTCTGCCAACTTCAAACATTAAAATATTATTCTGAAGTCTACCACACACGATGCATTTTACCTTACGTTTTGCCTACACAGTTTTTTTTCACTTGATGTCTAAAAACTGTGTAGGCAAAACCTAAGGTAAAATGCATCGTGTGTGGCGGCCTTTATTACAGTTAAAAATTTAATGTTACGCGTACGAGAATCGATCGAAAAAAAAAACTCGCTGTTTATACACAAACATCGTAACTTTATATCTTATCTGACCTACTCTTGTGTCTTATGTTTTGAAAATGAATTCAAAGTTCTGATCCTACGCAATTTGAATCTGGATGACAGCTTTTTGGCTTCCTTATTTAAAGCGCCATCTATTAGTTACTGATTTTCTCGAATTTTCGCGTTTTCGTTTCACTTGCACGGGAGAAATTCAGGCCACACTGGTATTTTGACAGAAAACGAATCAAAATTTATTGTTCACGTCTGTACCTTATAAATATGTATATTTTTCTTGCTTGCTACAGCTAGACATCTTATAAAAGTCAGTTAAAGAATAATGAATTGAGTTGTTTAAGTTTTGTGACGCTTTCGTACTTTTAAACTAAAAACTATAAAACCGTTGTTGGCTTCAGTATAGTAGATTACGCTGAATAACATTAATCACAGCTTTTCATTTTCCTAGTTTTCCTCTAGTTTTCTTTATTAAAACCGCCATCTGTTGAGTTACTGATTTTCGTGAATACGGCATAGCTTTTTCTTTCATGAGTATTTCTGTCTCGTTCTAACCTCAAACATTAATACGAGAATCTCGATCTAACGCCCAGAGATTTGGAACGCACCCCTGGGAAATTGCGTTGGTTGTAATATCTGCGCACTGATTGGTCGAAACATGTCAATTAACGATTGTCACTTGATATGTGAATTGTCATTCATTTCTACTTGTTGAATGGTGTCGTTGAGTTACAGTAGCGGTTCGCAATCGAAATAAATTAATTTTTTTGTCAGTAAATCAGAAGTGACTTGAATTAATTTCGTCACGTTCGGTTCGTCAGTGAATTCTGCACGTATCGAACGCGTAAATTCTTTTCGAATCGGTTTAAATCAATTAAAATCAGCAAATCGACTGCACCCAGAATACGGGGGGGTAAGATTCTATTATCAGCATGAAATCAATGAATTGAATCCCACACACCCTGACGTGAATGTGTCTTGACTTGATTCATTTATTGTTTGAAACTGCTTGAATTAAACAACTTGTTCGATGTAATTTCAGATTTTTAATCCAATTAGTAAGTGAAGGGAAACTGTTTTTATTTGGAAATCACTCGGTGAAACGGTTAGTCTGCATGGAAGTAAATTACCTAAAAGAATTGGAAATTTCCAACAGGAACGCCTACTTCAAAGTACTGCTTCGTGAAGCTAAAAGAGCCCTGGAATCTTATCTTGCTGCGAATAAGGCCCTGATGTATAAGGAAGTCTCTCCGAAATTGGCCGTCCAAAAGGTGCAGGGAACTAAGATGGTGATTCAGCAGATCAGCGCTCCCAGGGTTTTCCCTTTTGACAAGGATGAGGAAGATGAACCATTCACGCTGAATGCGATTTTCTCTTCGCAAGATTGCAAGGAGAAAGCTGCATCTCACCAGGAGAAATGCTTCGTCGCTGCAACGCTCTACAGTTCTGGTGCATCCATAAAATGCATCATACTAACGCAGAAAGGATTTAATTATTTTTGGCAAAGGAGGGAAGCCCTGAAGAATCTCATGATCCCCAAGTTGAGTTACTTATACTCTGATTACGCTAGGGTCTACAATTTCTGCACTAACAAAGATTTGCATCTGAAAGATGCCATTTTCATGGCCATATTCTTGCTGAGACTGTTGAAGCTGACTGCGTTTTTCGGACATGAAATTGAAGATAAGGTACTGACTGATGAAGAGTGCTACATTGGTAGCTTGATACTTCATCACCTCCAGTTGCTTCAATTTAATGCCCATGAATTCTTTGAGCTGAGAAACTGCATGACTACAGGTCCAAATAATTTGAATTACAGAGCAGTACATGTCGGAGGTGCCCTGTATTCAACTTTGGCTCTCTTCAACCACAGCATCATTAGGTTTGATCTTTTTTTTTTTTTATTCGTTTAATTTGAAATAATTCTCGCTTAGATATTTTAAAGGAAACAAGATCATCGTGCGTGCGATTAAGTACATCAAGAAGGATGAGATTATCTATGAGAATTATGGTCCCGTTTATTGCACCAAAAACCCTGGTGAACGACGTTTCAAATTACGTGATCACTATAAGTTCACGTGTCTGTATATGCCGCGCCAGGAAGATTGGCCCATTTTTAACCAGATGCAGCAAACCTACATGCGTGTGCGCTGCAGAATCTGTGGGGCATTGAATTTGGTTAGCTATGACGTGGTGAGACCATCCTTCAAGTGTACTCAATGTGGAAGCAGATTATGAAGATCCTTGCATGTTGATGGTAAACTCTTGCGATTTCGGGGTGAGTTTTTCTTTTTTTTTTTCTCTCTTCTTTGTAATTGCAGAAGCTTGAAGAGCTTGCCGATGAAAAATTCGGCGCCCTTAAATTCAAGGATGCTATCTCTGTGTATTGTCGTGTTCTCAAAACGCATTACACTCATTTGATGTCACCCTTCCAGGATTTGGTCACAATCTAACAGCGTTTGTGTACCTCGATGTTGCATTTTGGTAACATTGAGGAAGGATACAACAGTCCGCACTGCATTCTGTAATTTTTTTTATTTAAGCTTTTAATAATTTTTAATTTAATCAAAACTCTCCGTGGTAAGTTTCAATATAGTTTATTATTATACATATTTTATTTATAATAATCATTATGAAATTGCATTCGCGAAAAATGCGTCGAGTAGATGGCGCGATTTTTTACTTTTTCTACTGATTTCAATGAAATAAATTTTGGCGATGAACAATTGCCCCATTCAATTACCAACAGATGGCGTTTTTAATAAGGAAAGGCACGCTAGGAAAACAAAGAGCTGTCATTTATGTTATTATATTGAATCCGTCAATGCTTTTGTTAGTTTTATTATTACCTGTACGTTATTCTAAAGTATGAAGGCGTCAAAAACCTCACAAACATTTCGGTTTAATATTTTTTACTTTTTTATTATAGGGCCCTTCACAAAACTTCGGCTAGATGTCAGCCACTCCGTGATTTTCTTGAATACAATACATGGTAGGCTGGCTTGTTTTGGTTCTCACACAGACAGTTGTAGAACCGTCCCAGAACCGTCAGGAGTCTGCGTACAACAAGAAAGTGTTCCGTTTGTTTTTTTGTATGCGCATGCTCTTAACGGTTCTAAGACTGTCCATGTGAGAACCAAAACAAGCCTTCCTGTCTACATCATGGTTCATTTCTTTGCTAAGAGGATGACATGTTTATGTATTATCTTCGGCAAGGTGTAGTCTCCAGTAATACGTTAGCCAATCATGTCTCGCTTTAATCAACATGAAAATGTGACCTTGCCGATAAAAGCGAGCTGTGATTGGTTAATAAATTACCGGGGGCGTATAAACGGACAGATGCGAGTCAAGCTTTAATAATAAAAAAAAAATGCAGAACGTAATTTGGACTGTTGTATCCTTCCTCTTTGACTTATGATATTAAATGTTACTTTTGATGTTTGATTTGAATTCGAATTTGTACATCTTATGCAATTTGAATAATAAATCATAAATGTATAGCATTTTTATCACTTACCGCCCCAAAATACTATACTTTAACAGATTACTTGTTTGTTGGTTGCGAAGATGAGAAAAGAAAGGCACAATACATAAAGTGGAAATAAATTTGATAATTACTCTGCCGGAACATTGCCAATTAAAGCTCAAGTGACGACACCTTGTGGTTGGAGTCATTAATTAATTAATTATTGAAGAATGTTTGCAATGCAGGTAACTTAAGTAGCAATTGACAAGTTGTAATAATTAGTTTTTTCTTTAAATTCACGTGATCAATGATAGCTTTCGTCAAGTGAACAATCCCCAACACTGATCCTTTTCGAAATAGAACCGTTTAAAAATGAATTAAGAGAAACTCTCTCAATGATCAAATAAAAGATTCACTTTTCACCGGGATGTAAATTTTTGAACGCACCCCAGGGTGACATGCAATGCTAGCGACATCTAAGGATATACCGTTAAACTATAATAAAATTAATAATTTTGTTATTAAAAGATTGTGTATTTCATAAAATACGTATTTAAATTTAAATTGTTAAGTGAACAAGTTTTTGTAATTTCCTGAAAACCGCCCCCACGTAAATAATCACTTATTCTAAAGTGAGGTTAAGTTAGTGTTCCTCAATGCTTCGTTTAACCGCTAAACTGAATGCTGTGGAAGCATTTAATTTGAGTTGCACGAATTTACAATTCGTAAGATGGGCTAAAAGACCTGCCAGAAAACCATTGGGTTCTCCACCAGCCAAAAGTAAGTTGTTCAGAGTTCCAGTTAGGCCAACAATTCCTGAAGATGAGGATAACGAAATGAAACGTTTAATGAACAACTACCGAACGCAGATGAAGTCACTGAAGAAATATTTGGCCAGTAGGTACACAACTGACATAACAGAACGTGTCGATGAGCAAAAGAGACGTGTGGAATTTGAGGAGGATTTCGCACGCAGTGTTAAAATTAATGAAGAGTGGAATAGTCAAGTTGAAACCGAGAGAAAAGAGTTCTTTGAAAACGAATTGATGGGGCAGATTGAGTATGCCCAACAACGATTGAAGACACAAGAGGAAATGCGCAGAGAAAAACGAGAACAAGCTGAAGAAATTGTGCGTCAAGTTAAAGAAAAAGCAAAGACCTTCGTTACTCCTGAGAATATTGATGATGCTATTGAATATGCGTTAGCACATCCAATAGACTATAATTATTCTATAGATTTAGAAGGAAACTGTTACTATGGCCGCAATACAAAACCGCATAAAGAAAATCAAGACACAGAAGTGCCAATAAAACAATAATTCATATTTTTAAAAAGAAATTTGTTTATTTAAGTAAATAATGATTGTAAAAATTCTTTTCTTTCTTCTGTCCTTTCAACAACCTCCATTTGTTCAACCTTATTTTCTGCGCTACTGATATTTTGCAACTCCTTATTAACAAACGTTTTATTTTTTGGTTTATCAAGGTTAATCGTGAAGAAATTACTCTTTTTCTTTGCCAATTGAACTTCGGCACGTAATTTCTGTCTTCGGGCAGCCTTTTCATAGGCCAGGCGCTCATGCAAATGTGTCCATTTAAAATTTGATAAGTATTTAATATTCCACATGCAATCGTAATGTTTCGACTTCTTCCTGGTACTAACTTGTGTGTTGTTTAAATACTGGGCCACCTTTTTTGCCACCGACTTCCTTTCAAATTCTATCCAACCTTCTGTGAATTTCTTGGCGATTTTCTTTTTCTTCGACTTGTTTTCACCTGGTTTTAATACTAAAATAAAAAGAGGCGGTAAACTCACAAGCGATTTCCTTTCTTAGAAAGAAAATTGTACCTGTTTCAGCTAACTGTAAATACACACGACCAACATTGCCAAATTCACTGAAAACTTCTCTAATTTTTGTTACATTCATGTAAGGTGGTATTGTGGATAAGTATATTATGCCTCGCTTTGGAGTCTTCTGGAGTTTTTGTACCTTTTGCGATGTCGAACATGTTTCCGTCTGTTCTTCCACCATTATTATATCTCTACAAACTTTTAAAATTCTTGTAATTTCCATTCGAATTCATTTAACACATAAAATACATACCTTTAATATTAATTTATTATAAATTACGATAGTTTTAAGGTTAAGATTTTGATGATCACAAATGTCAAATGTTACCAACGTAAGAGTAAGAGAGAGTGAAAGAGAATATAACCATTGCGTTGCTAAATTAAAGACGCGAGCCAACGAGACCTATTAGCCGTTCATGGTCTTTTTAGATTCTAGAATGCTAAATGTATAATTTAAAAAATGAATATTTTACTTTTGACAAATTACATTTTCCTATAAAAAAAAGTCAAATGCAGGAGTGATTGTTTTCCTAGAATGAGCGTGGCCATATATGAAGTCGGTATCTATTGGCCGCAAGTGATTTTCGACTTTATATAATACCAGTTGGTAACCGTGTTTGGTAGCCATGTTTGTACTAAGAGTGTTTGTGCGAGGCGTTATTCAAAATTAACTTAAATTGTGACGAGTGTTAACGTGTTTATTCAGGTGAATCTTTTTTAATATTATATATATATATATTATTATTATTATTATATGCGTTGTTGAGATTATTGTTTTGGCATTTTTTAAACGGAAATAATGACATAACCACAATCTTGAGTAATACTAATAACTACATAAAAGTGTACCGTAAATACGGCTAAAGATAAAGCTGATATGTTTTTCTTTATTTAAATACAGTAAAGGTAATCATCAGACGCAGGAAATAGCTTGCAACCAGAAATGGATTGACCGCTATTTAATTTTGAGCTTGCCTCCTCAAGTTAGAACGAATGTGGCGTCTGTATGGCCACGCTCTCTTTATAATCAGACTAGTTTTTTTAATTCACCAATTTCTCGGGCAAATGTGTTCAAATAGTTCGACGAGAACTTGCTCGATTCCATAATTAAAAAACGGTTCGCATGCAGGAGTATCATTTAAGTTGAGAATTTTCCTTGTTAAGAGCGCCATCTGTTGGTTGCTAATTTTCTCGTATATTACAGGATGGTTCGTATTTTCACTAAATGAATAATTATTTTAATAGTTTATATGAAGAGATACGATGATAATGTCATTGTTAAGAGTTCCTTTTAGTACGACAAAGTATTTCTTAGGAATTTGGGAAAACCGATAGTCATTAAAAATAATCATGCGCGCTGTCGTTGCTAAGTTCATTCATATTTATGCGATCCTGATAGGAATTTCCCGCCCTACCACTTTCAAATATTTCCGCCAAATTTAAATTTAAGGGTGTCTGTTTAAAAAGCAATAAATAAACACACACTGCAGTTGTCTATATTTCCAATACGCTAACATCTTAACAAATCTGATATAAACATCTATAATAAATCCAAATATAAATCTCCAGTAACCTACAATCATTTAACATTTGTACATACATAATTGCAACAAAGGGTAGTAAAATAACATGAAATTATTACACTTAGATGCTAAGAACCATAAAATGTAAAAGTATTTCAAATAGAGATGAATAAAAATTCGTACGATGTGAGCAAAATCATTAAAGTGAAGTGACTAAATGAGTATTACGGAATTACAAACTTGAACTATCCATTTTAATAAAGTTCATTGTTAAAAATTACAATGTGTTTTAAGTGAAACGTGACTATAGCTTTCTCTACTGCTACCTTGCCTTAAGTACAAGGATTATTGCAAGAGACTTGACTAGTACTCTTAAAAATCTTTCTACTACGGTACATTAGGCATCTGCAAGAAGGCCGAGGCTGAATTTAATAACCCAATCCTCTGCTTTTGCTTGCGCTGCTCTGCCATTTGATCCTTCAACTCCATTAATTGTTGTGACAAGTTGGTGACGAGAAGCTGCGTAGTTTCTAACTGTGCCTGCAAACTACGCAGCTCTATTTGCTCACCATCACCTTCAACAGAAGCCAGCGACATGGCACGTAATCTCGGAAACCAATCCAAATTAGATGCTTTCACCATGGAATAAACATAACTTTCCGGCCCAGTGAATTCCGTAGGATCTTTCACTTTGATCAAAACAATAAAATACAAATAATGCCACATGTTGTGTTCACATTTTATATGCTCCTCGAAACTGACCGTTTTATTATCAAAAGCAGATCTGTTTAAACCTGCAATCCAAAGAATAAGTGTTTACCTCAAGATTCATTTCAATATAATTACCGCATACGAAGCAAGTATTTTTTAATATCAATTCTTTCTGTTGCTTCTCAGATCTTAGATCGGCGAACGTATCAATGATGACGCCAAAAATTAAATTAAGTACAATGATAATCACGATGAAATAAAATAAGAGATCGTATATAACCCGTGCCACAAACAGAGATTCCTAAAACAATCAATAATTAATTAATACGATTAATTTAATCGATTCGTTCGACATACAGCACTACTGGGGGCTCTTAATATATCTCCAATTCCCCCTCCGTTACGTAACCCTTGATTTAATGTAGTCACGATACACATCAGCATTGAGTCGCATGCCCTCTCCTTAACTTCCGGTTTGCAAGAATGATTGGCCGCTTTAGCTAACTCGTCTTCACCTAAAAAAAAAATAAATAAATAAAACGATGGCCTGAATGCAATTAAACTCGTTGGATCGCGTAATCAAAATAAAACCAATCTATTAAAAAAAAACTAAAACCAAAACGAACACTCGAAAACTTTACCTGCGGTACAAAGTAACTTACTCTGCCTATCACCCTATATTGAATATAAAAAAGTTGCTTTTTATAGAAGGAGTTTAAACCAATGATTAGTTTGTTCTACTTACTTTCGTCGTCGACACTAACAAGAAAGTCATCTTTAAAGAACATGTATCCGATAATTGAAAACATGTAAACTAAAATCAACGCCAGTACAGCCGTTAAGATAATCGAACGTCCATTTCTTGTTACCGAACGGATTACATTTAACAAGGTTTCTTCACGGTAGACAACATCAAACAACTGAAACCGACGTTATTATTATTTTTTTTAAGTTACGTCCGCGCGTTTGCTTTCTTGTATTTTACCAGAATTGAATAGAAGAATGGGTGAATGATGATTCCCAACACGCAGAAAATTAAATAGCCTAAATGGTAGAGGAGTTCAGCGTCGGTTATAATCTGCTGGTAAGTCTTCGTTAACGTCCCGTGGTTACCCATTATACTGACTAGATGAATGCCTTTAAGCACGACCGTTAGTGTACCCAGGAAAATTAAAGTCGGCTCAGGCCCCAGCGAAAATATAAGTCTGAGGATGGTCGATGCCACTAAAGTTCTTATTCCGGTTTCTCTTGGGAGAGTTATAACAATAGACAAGGACGAAGTCATGGCTGCCCAAATTAACGCAGACATCGTTGATCCCAGTTCTAAAACGAACCACTTCAATATCTCCATTATATTTAATATAATAAATAAATACTTACGTGGTACGGGATTATCGAAAGGGTAAAAGAATGCCACTATTAAATTAATAAGGACAGCGCAGTTAAATAAAATATTACTCCACAGCGACATGTAGTTACTGACCCAATATAAAACTGGTTGACCTAAAATTAAGAGAAAACTTCCTTTTTTCTTTTTTATTTGATTAAAAAATTTAAATCACTTGCCCCTAAGTTTCTTCTGCCACTTCATTTCATTAAACATAGCCTCAGTGCGCTCAAAAAATTCAGAAACCTTAGAACCTTGATCATCCCTTTCGACCGTGTTTAAAATTTTGAATTTGGTATCGGCAGTAATATATTCGCAGATTTCAGGTATGGGAAACACGATTTGTTCCAAGGTCCTATCGTGCCTTACGATTTCAATTTGTGCCGTGTGCGTTGCATAATACGTCAGGGCCTTTTGTGTTTTAGGGTCATTCCCGATATCCACGGGTTTCATCAAAGCTGCCAGGTCTTTGTTATGCTGTGCTAATTGATGACATAATATGTAAATGTTATGGCCCACTTCTCGCGGTGAAACCGCATCATCCGTGTTGCTGTCATCTACATCATCATCATCCTCCAAAGCTTCTTGGTGGAAAGCCCTGCAAGCAACTTCAACTAACTGCTTCGGGTTCATATTATACAAAATGCGTTCGGCATTCTCGCTATCACCACGACTCTCCATTATCGCCAGCAGGAGTTTAGATGCGTTATTCTTTAACTCCAATACAAGGTCCATGCGTGATTTCCCCAGGGGGTTTATGTCGTTTAAAATCAAAGCGGTTATGATATCCAAACCATTCGATTCATGCGTCGCTATACAATTCTGATTCTCATGGCAAGGACCTTGACAGTATTCAGTCAAGGTTTCCAAGGTTTGATTTATTAAAGACACGTTGTTCTCATTTATGTACAACCCCAACAAACCTAGCCCCCCGGTTGTTGAGCCGCATATACAATCCAGGAACATCAGAGTTTCCGACACCAAATTAAAGTTAGTTTTGTTGTTTTGGTTTCGTAAGAGATTCTGCAGGGATGGGTTGTGGTTCTCGCAGAGCAATTGCAGGAAACGCAGGATCGGTTGCATTATCAAAACTTTGTTGGATAAATTATTCGGTTCGTCTTGCTCACGGTGCCTTTCTAATTTCTCGGCTAACATGTCTTCGAATGTTGAGATTGCCCCTGAAACAACCGTGCCATTTTCTTCACCGGCTGCAAGGCTACGCAAATGCGAATAACTGTGGCAAGTCGACTCAGCCGCACGGTTTAATTCATCCCGGAGTTCATCGGTTATTAAAACCCCGTTGGGTTTACCACCGTGCCTTCGAGATAGCTTATCTAATTCCTTGCCGTCCTGTTTTTCTTCGTGGGCTTTCGCAGCGATGTCCGAGGTGTTAACACTGACTGTCGATTTTATTTCTTGCTGGGCGTCAGTCATTTTTTCATGAAACACCTGCATACATTAATATCCTATTGTTATTGCGGAAGGATTTTAAATTGTAATCGTACCTTAAAGAACGATTGGCTTAAGTCACCTCCCAGTAATTTATTAAACATGCTCTTCTGTATAATTGGGTTTCCACCTTCCAGTAAAGCCGTGCCTAAGAGCACGGCTTCTTCGAATATCGGGGATGAATGCACTGATTTTATTACTAATTCCACAACCAAATCCGATGCACCTTCACGATCTAAGTGCGTTTGAACTTCGTGTAAAGTACGACCGGCTCTGCTCAAGAGCTTTGCTAAAATCGAAAAGCATCGCAGTATTTCGGGGGTTATTTATAAAACCCGGGGTTGTGTTTACCTCCTGGGCCGTGCATTATAGACGTGTGCTGTTGGATGCTGATCTCAACGGTTTCATGTTTTTGTACGAATGATTTACCAAAATACCTTGCAAGCAAACTGTTGCGCAAGACATCACCCTGTAAAAAAATGATTATGTAAAAAGAGCCTTGGATTGTTTACGAAGATTCATTTTATCTACTAAATCATACCGCTTCGTTCTTTTCAAGTTTATCCTCCGTCTTTCGCAGGCACAGACAAAACAAGCGAGCGAGTTAAAAAGTTATCAAATGAAATTATTAAAGAAGCGCACACTTACTTTTTCTCCGTATTCCGGATCAATGGCCATCATTTCCCTTAATGTTTTCAAAACCTTCACGCAGAGCTTCTCTTCTTTCTCTTCGAGGAGCTTCTCGGTGTGTTTGATTAATCTAGAAATCAAAAACTCATTTATTTTGATTCAATGATAATGATGCGAAGGGGTTCTTACTTCCTAATAAATCCACCGCTCTCACATTTTTTACGAGACTCAGTTCCAGGGGGGAAAAGTAATTCTGGCCGATATAAAACATCGACAAGTAAAGATAACTCGGATTGCACCAGAGGCTTTAACTGGTCTTCCAATAATGAAACAATATCTTGTAATCCTTCGATTATACTCCGGTCCAAACGCATCAGCTATCATTTAAACATTAACAATAATTATATTGGTGATTATTTAAAAAATGAATTATCTACCTGGGATTGAGATCTTTCGATTTTCGGAGTTTTCGATGCTTGCAACCACTTACTAGTTTGCCTGGTTAAAATAGTGGCTTTGTTGAACATCGCAGCCACTTGACTCTCTAAATCCAAAGGTATAGCGATTCCCCTATTTTTTGCTACAAATACAAAAGCAATCAAGAATAATACTTATGATGATAAAATAAAATTACGATAAGGTATTTATGTATTTCAAAAAAAAAAAAAAGAAAACTAACCAACTTCTGACAAAGTACGTATACAATTTTCAACATTGAAGCGTTGAGAGGCAGTTAGCCAAGGACATTGGGACACCCTAAATGCAGACTGCAATAATTGCACAAATATTGGCTGTCGTGTCTGCAAAATATGTTGCAGAATATTAACGATTAAACTATACAGAGAAACACACATTAAAAAAAAAGAGAGAGGAAAACGTATAAACAAGCTGACATTGTCGAGGACTAAAACGGTTAATAATTTAAATAATTTCAGTTAGTGGACGACGTTTTCGACATTCGAGTGTTAAAAGTTAAGAAAAAAAAAAAAAAAAACACAGTGCATTTGAGTATCCAATTAAACAGCACAACTACATTTAGTTAGGAGGAAAACGGAAGCAGTGATTCCCAAACTCTTTTTTTTTTTTTTTTTAATATACATAATAAAGAAATAAACACAACCGAACTGGATAAGTCAGGATTCCCACTTTATTTTCATTCATCATTAAAACATTCCATTTTCTCAATTTCTAATTACAAGTTTGAATAATTTTCTTCCTGATTTGAAAACGGAAATAAGAGATGCAGATTATATTTTAATTTCACGCGTATCACTGGGGAATATTATTGAATTACCTTCAAAAATACTAAACAACTAATCTTAATAACACGGTAGTTTGCCCAAAAATAAATAAATTAGAGTATTTTTGCAACGCAAAGCCTTAAATATAGGCAAAGTAATGAATTCAGCAGTTTGTACGGTTGCCTACATTACAGGCGGTAAAGAAATTTCTCTTTCTTGTTACGAAATTAATATACATTCACGATTGATTAAGATTATGCAATTCCTTCATTTTTAAATGTTTAAAAAAAACAATTTTCCAGCGCCTCTTGATTTCATAGAAAAATACACGTACAAAAATTACTAATTTAATTTTTACCGATATTAATAGAAATTGAATTTTCCTTTTTTAGCGGCATTAATAGAGAAAATTATTGAATTATCTCTAAAAGAAATTATTAACAATTGATTTTAATAACGCGCCTGTACGTTTAAAACATAATAAATTAGATTTATTTAAAAAAACAAGAAGCCTTACGTGTAGGCAGCCCTGTGAACACGGACGTTATACAGTTGCCTATACTAAAGGCTCTAAATTTTCAATTTTTGTTAAAAATTTAATAAACTATTCTACGATTCACTGAGATTATGCGATTTTATAGATAATCAAAATAGTTTTCCACGTTTCTTTTTTATAATTTATGCTTTTAGTAGATGTTACAATTAATAAAAGTCACCTGCGTCAATGCAGAAAATTATTAAATTACTTTCAGAACGTTTTTTAATTGATTTCTTTTGTATTAAATTGTGCACCAGTGAGTGGGAACCCTGGATGGTCACGGTGCAGGTTGAGGGTAAATCAAGTTTGTGTGTAGGTGCATGCTAAATATACAAATCAAAAAACATTTTCCCAAGCTTTTCAAATCCAAAAGGTAATTGGTGCTAAATAACTTTTCAATGTTTTCGTTTGAGAATCACTGTTTTTAAAGTGCCAAAACTACATAAAGCTAATGTATGGTTTACCGTAAGCAAGCAAAGTTAAGTAACGCCAACAAGTAACAACGAATATAGCGAAAACTGTACTTACATTACTAGGAAACGGCGTGTATTTTAGAGGCGCGTTTACTGAAAATGGATCGTAGTCGTCTAAAGTAGAATCGCTCCAGAAAACCCGAGCTTCATGCAGATGTTTCTAACCACCACCCAACATAGACACCAATAATTGAGCGTTGTATTGATAGTTTAAATAGTTTAAACTAACTAAACTATTCGAGGGCACAAAACAGTTTCTGTTATAATAGGTAAAACTGTTTTATGTGCGTTAGCAACGTTTATTTATTTAAACTATCAATACAAGTACTAGTTTTTTAAAAATAAAAAAGAAGTATGTAAGATACACAAAGAAAAAAAAGTAAACAAAAGCACATGCGTATTGAAAACTCGTGAAGAATGAAAACCCTCAAGTATAGCTTACTATTAGTAACATACCTGAACGGTCGTGCTTTGATCAGAAAACGGGCTACTAAAAAAAGTGGAAATTATATTCATCACACCATTAGTTACATAATTTTCCAATGCTTTATCCGGGTGTTTTCTATCGATGGGAGCCGTTGCAATATCAGCCATGTCGACTAAAAACGACTTCTCAAACAAGCTCCACATGTGATTGGAAGTGTATATTTCTTTCATTTCAACTTCGGTATCTATGTAACAGTGATTGAGGAACCCGACGTAAGCTTCTTTTACTTCCGGAATGCAATCCGGGTGAGTTACCATGGCAACAATGTCATCTAAAGGTAATAAACTATGGCACTTGATTTCCGTGTACACGTTCTTCCCCATCGTGCAACACGCAAGTAATTTCACTAATTCCACGTGATACCTCAGGGGACTCCCCTCATCCATGCTATGTCTCTCAGAGCGCATCATCTCGATGAAGTGATTAAACGAAGCCTTATCATTATAAAAGACCAGCACGTCTTCTCCTGCGTTTATCAACTAAAACAAAAACAGGTCTGAAATGGTAAAAAAACCAAAACTCAAAAGTCTTTAATAAAATAAACCTCCTGCATGACTTTGTCTTGACACTTTCTTATAAACTGATTTTCCGCTTTGACAATCGTTTGTAAAAATTTCAGATATTGCACGTGACGTCCGTGGCTTTCGATGCAATGCACGAAATGCTGAATTACTTTCTCGTTAACTTCATTGCACAGAGTCGAGTTGTCTTGAAATATTGCACAAACAGTTTGAGCTTCTCGTATCTACAAAGCGAGTCTTCAAGTAATTACGGGCGTTGTTCATTGTTAAGCAAATTATAATATAACTTACGCCCGGGTTTAAAAACAGATCTAAATGTTTGTATAGGAGAACTTGGTTCTGTTGATTTCCCAAACAAAAGTTCTGCAGAAACTCGTGTGCTAATCTCATTAATTCGTTCATTCGAATGTCCTCCTTCTCATCGTATGGGATTTGCAGCAAATCCAAAACGACCGTGTGCACCCCCACGTTTCGCAATAATCTTTGCTCGTGTTTCCTCGGCTTTACAGCGTTTGTGCTTGCACCTTGCGTGCACAGTTTATTCATGCGGATCAAAATTTGCTGAATCTTCTTGTATTCATCCGCCTGCTCCGGATGTAAAGGTGGACCAACATCCAAATTAATGGCCGAGCCTTTCTTTTCTATGGAACTGAGAATCGGTGGTGACTTCCGGGGGGTAACTTCCTCATCTTCTTCCTTGCTCTTCTTAGGGCCAACGGGGTTGTGGTCTTCCACGCATTTCGATTTGTAAACCCACAGTTCAGATTTTTCAACGGATTGTCTTAATACATCCAGGTCTACTTTTATTTGTTTGTAAGATTCGACATCGCTGTCGGATACCAACAGTTGCACCTACATGAAACCACTTTATAATTTAGTTTAGTAATGTGATGGTGCAGCTGACCTGCCGGAAGGCCTGTAAAACTTCTTGCCTTTGGCTGAAATGCCTGAATAGAAGATGTAATGCCCCGGATACCAACGGAGGGTAATCATGCATGGTTAAGTGTAGTAGTACACGTAGAAAGGTGCGTCCTCCGTGGCCATCCAGGTCGAGCACAGTGCATTCTTCGCTGCTTCCAAAAATCCCCTCCGCTTGACTTCCAATCCATTCCAAATCTATGCTCTTGTGTCCTATTGCCAACTGATCGGATGAATTCTTTTCTGATTCATCGAACTCCTGTTTAAATATGCTCAGCAAACAGCTGATTCTATAATCCAATCGGACGTCTAAAATGAACTGTAAACATGTTTTATTAATCGTCGTGCAATTTGAATTATCGAAACAAATATCTACTTGTAAGATTTCGATGATCTTCAATTTTGTATCCATTACTAAAGGATACTCTTTCATAAATTGAGTAGCTTTGCCGTGTTGGCTTGCGTTCGAAGTAACAACAGAACGACCTACGGGGCCTAAAGCAAACGATGTCATTACAGCTCCCATATCTCCTATAGATCGAAGAACACCACCCTCGGCTTTAAAAAGAAATGAGTAACTAACATTTAATTCCGAAAAGGTCGAGGAAGTCATGCTATTTGTTTATTTATTAAGAGCTATGTACAGCGAAATGCTGGAGGGGAAAAAAAATTGGCGAGTTAATCCAGACAAAAATAATAACAACAATAATAATAATAATAATAAAATAAAATATTGTAGAAATTAGTTTTAGTCGAACAACACGTAGACACATAAACTAACACAGAGACAAAGTGTACACAGAGACAGTGCATCCATTTACAAAATGCATGCATTATACCTCTCTCC
Organism: Prosopocoilus inquinatus; assembly: GCA_036172665.1. Taxonomy (NCBI): domain Eukaryota; kingdom Metazoa; phylum Arthropoda; class Insecta; order Coleoptera; family Lucanidae; genus Prosopocoilus; species Prosopocoilus inquinatus. The sequence goes on along the minus strand of CM069880.1, from coordinate 16,670,860 downwards.
TCGGTTACTGACGAGTCTTCAGCTGTGTAAAAATAAAATATTTATTCCCTTTATATACCAACTAGCGGCAGTAAAACAACGAAACACTTACAATCCACATCCCCTGTCGGCAAACGTCCGTCAACAAAATCATTCTCCGATATGCAGTCTAAAATACTAAGCAACGTCTTGGTTAATCGCAGCAGGTCAGAGAAGCTATAGAAACCGAAATAAATTAATTCTCTTGCCAACTTTACTACCTACAAAATTAATTCGGCATCTATAAATTTAAGGCGTCAACTAACATTAGAGAAAAAGAAAACAAACCTCAAACGTAAGCTTGTTTTGTTCCTGCTCGGAAAAAGACCACATTTTTGCTACCACGTTACATAAATAATCCTCGACGAAAGCAATAGTCGAAGAGAAACGTGCTCTCACCGCTTCTTTATTTTGATCCGGATTTTTATCACTATCGTAACTAAAGTTTACAATTATTGATTACTACAACAAAATTATTCTTAAAGAAGCACCGCTTACTCGTGAATAGACATCTTTGAAGGTATCTCAGACCACAAGCGAGCGTATTTGACAGGGGTGACGGGTTCTTGAGGATCTCGATCGACATGTAAGTGTAACATGAGCCGACAGAAAGATGCTCGCAAGTCATAACTAACAGACTCATCGGACATGCATTTTAAAATCAAATCTATATCTAAGTGCGGGGATAAATTGTTTAAAGCGAGGTACTGTCGATTTAAGCACATGTTCGAGAAGAGATCGAGCTGATGCCTGTAATAATCTAGTATTGCTTGGTGGTCACGGCTTCCCATTTTAGTTTCCCTGCAGAGATCGCTGAGCGGCATTGACTTCTGCCTGTTGTTCCATCGCAGCACAACTTGGCATACTTCAACGATCGTTATCATAGGTTCAAGTTCAGGCTCGTCGTGTTCTAAAATACTGGTTATATCATCTTGGTCTCCGTCTTCCTGGACTTCAACTTTGGTTTTCATCATTTGAGTTTCGATTAGGATATCGGAGTTCTTAGGGCTCAACACGCTCTTACAAATTAATTCCTGCGTAACAGGTATCGCTTTCTTATTGGAAATACACAAGTCGGATAAGCAATCTAAAAAGCGAGACTCCCAATTATGCATGTTCTTACGAACCAATCCTACGAACGTCTCTATTTCTGTAGCGGTTATATGTTTTTCTAATAGCTTTCGGTTATTGTGCAAGAGCGCAGTTATCGTGTCCTCTGCTAAAATATCGTAGCCGATTTGTTTCTGCATGAAACCAAAATGCTTCGCGATGTATTCCTGATTCTTGCGGTAATCCTGCTGACTTAAACGTAAGATTCGGTAGCATAAACGAAAGATGTATTTGTATGGGGCGTGTCTGGGATCATTAAGTTCGTCGGTTTTTAAAAACGGTGGTTCCCCATCACTTTCTGTAAAAGGACCCTACAACAAGGCAACAAATTACAATTGTCAGAGCAAATTGAAAGCCAGTAATACCTGGAGAATTCTGAATAACTGCTTCAAAATCGATTGTTCTCTAAGTAATTTCTGTCGATCTCGATTTGGATTCGTTACGACTAATTCTAATGCCTCAGTTTTGTTTTGTTCATTCTCTAATTCAGCTACGAAATACACGATGTCTTGTAATAAAGTTGTGACGGCCCTAATCAAATTAAATTAATTGATTAAGTGATGCAAATTAGAACAAGCACAAGGAGTTTACCTTCGTTCATTATGCGAGATAGTTCCCTTTTCTAATTTAGCAGACAATGCAGTAAGTACCTTGCAGGCATCATTTGCGAAATCCAAGTCACGAACCTCGACTGGTGAAACAGGAATGAGTGCGAATGCTTCCTTGTCTTCTTTAGCTTTAGCGCACCCCACCTTCGACATGACAGGCTTTTCTTCGTCTCTGTCAATCGGTACAGCTGTCGAATGCACCCAGGTTTTAGTAAACAAATGTTGCAGACGAACATAACTGGATTGTGGTACTAAAGAATCGGCTCTTGTTAAAGTCGTCGGGTCCAGTTCAAACAAGGAACTGATGTCATTAGAACAGGCAACCGGGACTAAACGAAACGTGTCTGTATCTTCAGTCAATTCCGAGTCAGCGTTCATTGTAGGAATTTCAGGGATTTGATCCGCATCTACACCCGCAGATAAATACTGCCCTGTAGCCAGGTGTTTAAAACGAAATAACGAATCCCAATGCCCCGCTCCACCCCTGCAAGGATCTTGTTGCACGACTTCGACTTCCCACAACGCCTTGCTGCTCGTTGCAGCAGTCGCACTCGTTCTCCCGGTTGTACGAAGGAAAACATGGTGTTTCTTCTTGTACTCATCCATAGTAAGAAATTTCTCTTGTTCCGCGTGAAACAAACGAATCACATCGCCCCCTTTCAGTACATCCTCCGCATTTTCACGGTGCTCTAGGAACAGAGTTACTTTCCAAGACGTGCTTCCATTCACGACGTTCACTTCTTTACATCCGGGATTGTCCTGTAACTCGTAGTTCGCTGCGACGTGCAAGACTTGCTGCCCCGCATTAACAGGATTTAATATCACTTTATCACCCAGTACTATATTATCACCAGTAGCTCTGAGTTTGTAGAACGGCAAAATATAAAACCATGAGCCTTCGTTACCATTACCATCTAAGTACACGCGCATCGCGTTCTTCTCCAATAAGGCGGGAAGTCTTTTATTCACCGTTAAGTACTTGTTTGATTTTAAATGCAGCAACTGTAAATTTATTATTATAAGTTTGCATAGAATACGATCTGATTAGTTGTTTGGACGGACTTACCTGCACGACACTTCCGTATTGTATATTCGAGCCAAGCAATTTTTTATTTTCCGTATCATTTTGCTTCTTTTCTATTTCGGCTGCGTGCTGAAAACACGCGTTACCAACAGTATGTAGTCATAGTTCATCAAACTTACGTGCAATCGTTTCAAGAGGTTTGCATCTGTATTCGAACCCATGCTTTGTTTCGCAGCCTTCCAAAATTGCTTTTGAGCAGAATACCGATTCATGGGACATATTTTGAACAAACAATCTAAAATAAAACGCAAAGAATTTTTAAATAAAACGGTACAGACAAGAAAGTTTTGCGTATTTGTGTACCGACCTCTGAACTTCTCAGGTGGTCTGTTGAGATCGCCAGCTTTAGGACAGACGACACATCTGTCATCAACCAGCCTGTAATAAAGTGGTACGTTGTAGATTACACCAAAAATCTTTTAACAAGAAATAATTACCCGAGTGTACTCAAAAATCCACTGACGTTTCCTTCAGCGTAAAGTGACACGATGTCACCTAAGTGCAGCAAACTAGATGCATTTATTTCAACCATTTTCTTTAGGATAGTTCCTAGCGAATTAGTATTTTGATTTGAGACATTTCTTTACGTAACCTGTAAATACATTAATACGTGACTAATTCAGCCTGGATTATGCTTTGAATATTAATCGTACGAAAACACACACATTTTGGCCATAAAAGAAGATGATAAACGAGCAACAGGAGTATTTCAATTGCTCCTTTTACACATTGATCTGATCTGCGATTTTCATTTTCCGCAAGCTCTAACAACAATAAACGATCAAGATTATAATTGCGTTGAGGATTTACGCTTATTTTTAAACTTGGAGCTGCAAATTAACGTTGTACTTACCATTTTCATACATTTATGTCGTAAACATTGAGGTTATGGTACTTGTCAAATGATACGTCCCACATTTAATACGTGTACAAGCTGTGTTCGTAATCGTAATTTACTTGCTTTTAATAAGCAAGCGGCTTGTCAACAACAATTTTACACAGAAGATAAACCCGATAAACTCAAAGATATTTTTAAAAAAAAAGCTCCGCCACTAATCAGCTCGCAGCCAAGTTGCAAACCATATCAAATTATCACCGACTTCGCGACTTCTTTTGTTACATCCGGAAAAAAACAAATGTTCTTACTTTGTCTGCGCAGTACGTCAGACGAAGGAAGAAATAGTACGTTTGAGTAAATCTTCATGAAAAATTAAATATTTGGTTTGATTCAGCTAATACAGTCTTTAATAAACAATACGATAAAAGGGGACCAATAAATGTGCGTTACTTAACTAGTAGGTACCTGGAATTATTTTAAGAATTATTAGAAAAACGAAAACAGTCGGGCGGAATCGGAACATAAATAAATTATAGATAGCTCTGACCCACAAAACAAGTACCTATTAATGCAAACTCTTAAAATATTTACGTGTAGGTGTTCATTTGAACAACTTTTTGTTGTTGCTAAGGTGAACGCGTCTAAATTTCTGAACGTTTACATTCGTAGGTGGTAGATATCTAAAAAGAAAAGACGCATAATACCTTTTTATTATAAATGATATAAATTCTGCCCCCCCAGCATTTCAAATTTAAATAAATAAAGATGTTATCTATGTTAAACTTCCTGCTACCTTAAAAGGTGAGTCGCTCGGCTTATAAGATGTGATAAAGTACGCATCATTTAAATCGCCCATGTAAGTGAGTGAGACAGCGAAATTATAAATGATTTAATTATCAACTTTTAAGTTGTTTATATGTATTGTGTTGAATGCTGGAGCGTTGCCTATAGGCATGAGTCAGCTCTTATTTACATGAATTTATAATACATAACGAAATATGCAAGGCCACTCATAATAAAACAATAAAAGATCAGATCAAGTAGCCAGGGCAGTAGTTAATTTTTATTAAAGGGTGCGTTCCGCATCACTTCATTTCACAAGTTCATGTTTTTACGTTTGTGTGAAATGAAACGAACTTTTACTAAATTCAAATATTACCTTTATTGTTAAACTCTACTAAAAATGACACTCCGTACCTACACTTAGATTAGACCTTATTAGTAAGGATACAAATATGGTGGTTGTATGATTTTTTTTTTTTTTTTTTTTTTTTTTCCTTCAATAAGTAAACAGAGCGTCTTCTGTCTTCTTATTTTCACAGATATAATGATTGAACTAGTTTAACTCTCATGCACAGAACATGCGACCAATTGCTTGGCCTGATAAATAAAATTATATCTATTTGAAAATTTTACTTGAGCCCATAAAAAATTGGTACAGAATTTATATACAATAGACTCTTATTTGGTTAAAATATGATACTATTTGAAGAGGCTACTCCTCTTCGTGTACACCTTAGAATAGTAAAAATATGTATATGCAAATATGGGAACACAATATATAGCTACACTGTCACACATCATACACGCATTTATACACCTATGCATGTGTATTTTTTTTATTTTTTTTATACATACACGTACAAGTGTAAGACAAGTGATGGAATTGTTATTAGCTCCAGTAAATATTTTTATTTTATTACTTTTTTAAATAAAATTAAATGCGTACAATCCCACGAGCACAATTCGTCTTCTTGGAAAGTCCTTCCGAATTAAGAAAATATTGACAAAAATACAAGATACACTCTTGATATATAAATATATATATATCTAATAAATTTCACAGTAGGATAATGTGATCAGAACAGTCAAAATGCACATTTATTTAAGGATTCAAAACTTCAAAACATTAATTTTTTTTTTTTGTTCACGAGAAAACATGAAACAGAGAATCAACTCTAACCATGTGTTTACTGTACAGCTTATACTTATTTTTACATAAATTTAATAATGGTTTCGCAGTTACTTATTTTTTACATAAATTTAATAATGGTTTCGCAGACACTGACACTTAGAACTGAACTGAAGAAAAATATGCAGCAGCTTTAGTTTGCAAGCCAAAATATATACAGGTGTGTGTTTCACGTAGGTAAACGTGCATAAAATTCATTTTAGAACACAAAAAAAAAAAATTAAACCAATGTGTTTGTGATGGAAATTATTTTTATTGGCATCAGGGAGTAAATAGTTTATTTACAAAACAAAATTTAATAAAGTAGCATACCGTGAACATGATCAAGAGAATTTGGAATAATAAAATAATAATTTTTTTTTGCTTCGATTTAGTAGTTACTGTTTTGTTAGCAAAACTATTAACAAGATATTAATGCTTTAACAATGGTATATTTCCTATGAAACACACCTTGTATGCAAATCTATACGAGTTAATTACATAATTAAATTATTTTAATACACCTATTGCACTAATTTCATTTCACTAACACTAAATAAATAATATTCGCATACTTAAAATGTAGTAGTAATTTTGGCCTTCGTCAACTGAAGTATCCCCAGTATCAATTTGTGCGGAATTTAACAAGATTTACACAGCCGTTCCAAACTATTTAAATATATAATGAACAATTTCGTGTGAAAATAAATTTATATTAATTGTCCTTAAGCAATATTTACTATTATGTGTACATAGGTATAAAAAAAAAAACATTCTTTCCAAAAAAATTCACGGCTGAGTAAAAAGTTCACAACAAAGAAGTGTTATTGCTTTCGCTAATTTAATACACAATCAGTTGACATAGAACACTTTGCATTGTAACAATATAACGAACGCGCAAATAGGAGTATAGCAAATGGTTTTGCCTTCGAGACCCCAATAAGAATCATTTAGCAAAGCTTTAAATAGTTTGGTAAAATTTCCCTGGATTTCCCTGCAATACACGATTTTAAATTGTTTCTAAAGAAGTTCTATATTTTACAAAAAAAAACCACTCGTCGAACTCTCGCAGTTAATAGCCTCTTTAGTATATAGCATACTCCGATCACGATTTAATTAAATAATTAATCAACGAGAGATTTCCCTTTCAAAAATAAACATGCATATCAAATCTCTGATGGGAGTGCTATTTATATTCTACAAATAATCTAAAATAGTACACTTATCGAAAAAGAGTAACTGTGAGAGAACAATTTTTTTTTTTTTTTTTTTAGTCAAGCAAAGGCAATCATAACCAAATAAAATAAATAAAATTTCATTTGACTTTCTGTGTAATAAGCATCGCGTTAAATAATTTTTACGTTAATGAGGTTATTTGGTTATGACAGCTTTTATAAATAAATAATAATAATAAACTAAAACAACAATCCAACAACAACTTAAAAAAAAGCACTCTTAAGCACATAACTACGAACACTGAAAATATTAAATGGCTGTGGAAACGAAGCAATTTAAAAAATAGATAAGAGAATTGAGCCAGTGCATCTTTGTGCTTTAAGCTTGGGTTATAATTCCATATCTTCGGCTTCATTTTCTGAAAAGTCCGACATACTCGACTCACTGTCTGAGCTTACATTGTTTTCTTGACTTCTAAGTGCTTCTTCTGTGGCATATTTTCTTACATATTCTGTAAATTACAAAGCACTCAAACCAAAGTAATCGCAAGTGAAAACATAAACAAATGCATACCGGACACTTTTTTCTTGTATTCCTCAGGTTTGTGGAGATACATTGCAGCAGCATCACCATTTAAAGGGTCTATAGGATTTGGATACGTTAATAATTGTGGTAAAAATGATTCAAATATATTTGATAAATCTGCGCAAAAGAAAACGATTATGCCTTATGTTGTTTTGAAAACAAAAGTAAATTCCATTTACCATATAAAGCAGTCCACGCTTGATTAATTACATCTAAACATACTGTTCCTGAAACCTCATCAATATTCGGATGATACACTCTATTCATAAAACCTATGCTAGGAGATTTAAATGGATAATGCTCTGGTAAATGTACTCTCACTTTCCAGACACCGCCTTCGTATGGAGCTGAAATCAATATAATATCCGACAGTTTTTAAATACAAACTACAAGATAGCTTAAAATAAATAACCTTAATTTAAAAAGAAATACATTTACACATCAAATTTGTTTGTTTGTTAATTTTTGAACTTGTTAAATGCAAGTGCACGTATAAATAAGAGTGTTAATAACATGCAATCAAAAAATTTTCCAGTGATAAACATATTATTTCTATTTAAAATTAAAATAAGAAACAATAACATAATTATCTGAAGATATTTTGAGGTTGGGTGCCCCGAAACAAAACAAAAACTGATTCTGAACGTTCTGACTTTGCATATTCAATATTTTTTTGCACTTGATTATTTAATAATTTTGCGATTCACGAGTTAATGCCTGAAATAAAACAATAAATATCTAATATTGTAAATAAATAAAATCGAAATTACTTGAAAGATTGTAATGACCTTGACGTGAAACAAAGCAATTGCGACAAAAACACATTCACTGACAAAGAAATGCCAAATATCTGTACGTATTAAAAAAAAAAACCAAGAGCAAAAAATTGAAGGGCCTATAATTCAAATCTCCCGCTCAAATTTAGCGGTGAATTTGAAAAACAATGCTGTCAGTGTTTTGTTTTCGTGAGTACAGTTTTTGTTTGAAATTGCGAAAAATACGATAATTTCCAGCAAAATTAAAGTCTGTTAATGTTAAATAAATTGGATTTGTTGTTAATAGTGTTGAGGAGTTTACTTACTTCCACGGGGTCCATAGAATTTCACACAAAACTCATTAAGTCCTCCTAATATCGTAACTTCGTGTTTACTTTCGATTCTGACAGCAATAGTTGAGGAAAAACGTAATTACTTACAAGGACAATAGGATTTAAGATTAAATTAGCGTTGTAACAATCTTTGGAAGAACAATCAACAACAGGAAAACAATTGGGAGTGGTTAGAAATAATTTCTTTGTTGCCCATGACATTTGACAAGTCCGCAAAAATGTATCATAAACTGTGACAAAGAAGAGCTACGATCAGCTGATATAAAGGACTGTTATTGTTTACATTTACTATTCTCGTATAAAGGATACAATTTAATAACATCTGTGTCCATCCGTCGTTTACCAGCACTTGGCGATGACATTGCAGAGTTGTCATAAAACGTACAACATTCAGATCACTACACCTTACAAATATAAACGCTTGCGAAACGTAATCACTTTTACCACACAATGGCCGTTAACAACCAACAAACCCACCGTGGTGTTACATCCACCAATCTCACTATCTGTCACTAAAATTCACTATTGCGCTTGCGTTTATTTCATTAGTATTAATGTAAAATAAGTATACATCCGAGTAGGTATCACTAGACAAATTAACAAAACTCATCCGCGTCGAACAAATCAAGGCAGTTTTCATTTATCACGAACGTCACGATTGCGATATTTCGAGGCACCCATTAATCATAAATTACTCAGAATTGCGCCGTTGTCTCCCAATTTGTCAGTGACGCGCACGTCCACGTTGTATTAATTATTAGGTAGCACATACATCAATAATTTAATTAAAAATATTTACATCGCTATTTGCGTTTTGTACCTTACATTACTTAAAAAGGAAACTGCCTCTCGGACAGACAACACTCAGGACGTCTTTAAGTCCAAGCTATTTTTATATCACATCATGACAATTCGTTTTTCCATCCAAATTCCTTATTTGTTACTTTTGTTTTCTAAAAAAATAAGGCAAAATTGAATCTTAGGGATTCCACAGAGTTCTAGTTCCTTGTCTATTAACTCACTACAACTTTTACGCCATAGATGGCGACAATACCACAACTTTCGCTTCTCTCATCGAGGTTATATATATGGAGAACCATCGAGGTTAAGTATATGGAGGCCGTTATTTCGAGAATGATAAGAAAGTTCAGCTCACTATTAGCTACGGGCTCGTTTTTTTACACTTCAACATTTAAAGCGCTGCATCTTAAAATTTCAACGCTGAACTTTGATGACGTCACACGTTCAGCTTTAAAGCGACAATTTCAATTGCTACATCCGTAAAAAAAACGCTTTTGGTTTAATCGCTGCATCGGATGAACTAATCCCGGGTAAAAAAACAAGCCCGAATCAAGTACAACCGATTGAAATTTTCAAATTTTATTTTCTCGGAAACGGCGCGAGCTAGAGACTTGCGGTTTGCGCCATTCGATGCGTCTGCTCAAGCTCTATGAGGGTGATTTTTTTCGCGGCAATCTATTTTTCGTAGATATCCTCAAATTTTCATGGACTATAGCCTTACTACTTTTTGGCCCAAAAAATATTTTTCTCTCGTAAAATCGCGAAAAAATTCACCCACGTAGATCTCGACGAGGCGCATTCAAAACCGGGTTCCGTTACTCTGTAGCTCACCCCCTTTCCGAGATATCGGCCCCGAAAGGGTGGCCCCAGAAAAACATTTTTTTCTCAGTGAAAAGCTGCAAATGTAAAAATCCGCTGGTGCCAATCGAATAACCGTTATTTATCGAGTGATTGGGCATGGCTTTAATTAATAAAACAGCTAAAATAACAATAAAAGCAATAAATGTAATTAATTCATTCCTATATTACTCGTGCTGCCATCTTTCGAGCAGCCGGTGGAACCTACACGTTATCTGTGGGAACAGGTCTCTGTAATTATGCAGGAATCTGTAATTCATCACCGCTATTGACCCGTAAGTTACGCTATGCGCTCGAAGATGGTAGCACCAGTAATGTAGGAATGTATTAATTAAATTTATTGCGTTTATTGTTATTTTAGCTGTTCTATTCATTAAAGCCATGCCCAATCACTCGATAAATAACGGTTATTCGATTGGCGCCAGCGGATTTTTACATTTGCAGCTTTTCACTGAGAAAGAAATGTTTTTCTGCGACCACCATTTCGGGGCCGATATCTCGGAAAGGGGGTGAGCTACAGAGTAACGGAGCCCGGTTTTGAATGCGCCTCGTCGAGCTCTACGTGGGTGAATTTTTTCGCGATTTTACGAGAGAAAAATATTTCTTGGGCGAAAAAGTAGTAAGGCTATAGTCCATGAAAATTTGAGGATATCTATGAAAAATAGAATGCCGCGAAAAAAATCACCCTCATAGAGCTTGAGCAGACGAATCGAATGGTGCAAACCGCAAATCTCTAGCTCGCGCCGTTTCCGAGAAAATAAAATCTGAAAAAGTGCAAAAAAATTCAATAAGAAAATTTATGTAATCTAAAAGTTAGGAAAAATTGGCGGGAAATCCTCGGCTCCGGATAAACTCTGTTCGACACCTCCTCGCGTTTATGTGATCCTGGTAGCAAGATTCAAAATTTGCAGAAAATTTTGCTGTCCCGGAAAATTGTGACAAATTTTGCTGCGATTTTTGAATCTTGCTACCAGGATCACATGAATGCGAGGAGGTGTCGAACAGAGTTTATCCGGAGCCGAGGATTTCCCGCCAATTTTAGAAACCAATTAAAAAAAAATTCTGAAGCAATTAAAAAAAAATTCTGAAGCAAATTTACTGTAATTTTTGAATCTTGCTACCAGGATCACATAAATGCGAGGAGGTGTCAAATGTCGGGTGTCAGGAGCTGAAAAGTTCCCGCCAATTTTTCCTAACTTTTAAATTATCTAAATTTTCTTATTGAATTTTTTTGCACTTTTTCAAATTTTATTTTCTCGGAAACGGCGCGAGCTAGAGACTTGCGGTTTGCGCCATTCGATTCGTCTGCTCAAGCTCTATGAGGGTGAGTTTTTTCGCGGCAATCTATTTTTCGTAAGAATCCTCAAATTTTCATGGACTATAGCCTTACTACTTTTTCGCCCAAAAAATATTTATCTCTCGTAAAATCGCGAAAAAATTCACCCACGTAGAGCTCGACGAGGCGCATTCGAAACCGGGCTCCGTTACTCTGTAGCTCACCCCCTTTCCGAGATATCGGCCCCGAAAGGGCGGTCGCAGAAAACACTTTTTTTTCAGTGAAAAACTGAAAACGTAAAAATCCGGTGGCGCCAATCGAGTAATCGCTATTTATTGAGTGACAGGGCATGGTTATATTGAATGAAACGGCTAAAATAACAATAAACGCAATAAATTTAGTTAAATCAATCTATATTACTGGTGCTGCCATCTTCGAGCGAATAGCATAACTTATGGGTCACTGGCGGAGAAGAATTACAGATTCCTGCATAATTACAGAGACCTGTTTTCCTAGATAACGTGTAGGTTTCACCGATTGCTCGAAAGATGGCAGCACGAGTAATATAGGAATGAATTAATTACATTTATTGCTTTTATTGTTATTTTAGCTGTTTTATTAATTAAAGCCATGCCCAATCACTCGATAAATAACGGTTATTCGATTGGCGCCAGCGGATTTTTACATTTGCAGCTTTTCACTGAGAAAAAAATGTTTCTCTGGGGCCACCCTTTCGGGGCCGATATCTCGGAAAGGGGGTGAGCTACAGAGTAACGGAACCCGGTTTTGAATGCGCCTCGTCGAGATCTACGTGGGTGAATTTTTTCGCGATTTTACGAGAGAAAAATATTTTTTGGGCGAAAAAGTAGTAAGGCTATAGTCCATGAAAATTTGAGGATTCTTACGAAAAATAGATTGCCGCGAAAAAAATCACCCTCATAGAGCTTGAGCAGACGAATCGAATGGCGCAAACCGCAAGTCTCTAGCTCGCGCCGTTTCCGAGAAAATAAAATTTGAAAAAAGTGCAAAAAAATTCAATAAGAAAATTTATATAATCTAAAAGTTAGGAAAAATTGGCGGGAAATCCTCGGCTCCGGATAAACTCTGTTCGACACCTCCTCGCATTCATGTGATCCTGGTAGCAAGATTCAAAATTTGCAGAAAATTTTGCTGTCCCGGAAAATTGTGACAAATTTTGCTGCGATTTTTGAATGTTGCTACCAGGATCACATAAATGCGAAGAGGTGTCGAACAGAGTTTATCCGGAGCCGAGGATTTCCCGCCAATTTTAGAAACCAATTAAAAAAAAATTCTAAAGCAATTAAAAAAAAATTCTGAAACAAATTTACTGTAATTTTTGAATCTTGCTACCAGGATCACATAAACGCGAGGAGGTGTCGAACAGAGTTTATCCGGAGCCGAGGATTTCCCGCCAATTTTAGAAACCAATTAAAAAAAAATTCTGAAGCAATTAAAAAAAAATTCTGAAACAAATTTACTGTAATTTTTGAATCTTGCTACCAGGATCACATAAACGCGAGGTCAAATGTCGGGTATTAGGAGCTGAAAAATTCCCGCCAATTTTTCCTAAGTTTTAAATGATCTAAATTTTCTTATTGTATTTTTTGCACTTTTTTCAAATTTTATTTTCTCGGAAACGGCGCGAGCTAGAGACTTGCGGTTTGCGCCATTCGATGCGTCTGCTCAAGCTCTATGAGGGTGATTTTTTTCGCGGCATTCTATTTTTCGTAGATATCCTCAAATTTTCATGGACTATAGCCTTACTACTTTTTGGCCCAAAAAATATTTTTCTCTCGTAAAATCGCGAAAAAATTCACCCACGTAGAGCTCGACGAGGCGCATTCAAAACCGGGCTCCGTTACTCTGTAGCTCACCCCCTTTCCGAGATATCGGCCCCGAAAAGGCCCTCGCAGAAATACATATTTTTCTTAGTGAAAAACCGGAAAAGCAAAAGTCCGCTAGTCCCAATCGAATAATCGTAATTTATCGAGTGATACGGCATGCTCTTAATATATCAAACAGCTAAAATAACAATAAAAGGAATAAATATAATTAATTCATTCCCATATTACTGGTGCTGCCATCTTTCGAGCAGCCGCTGGAACCTACACGTGATCTATGAAAACAGGTCTCTGTAATTATGCAGGAATCTGTAATTCTACACCGCCAGTGACCCGCAAGTTACGCTATGCGCTCGAAGATGGCAGCACCAGTAATATAGATTGAATTAATTACATTCATTGCGTTTATTGTTATTTTAACTGTTTCATTCATTATAACCATGCGCAATCATTCAATAAATAACGATTATTCGGTTGGCGCTAGCGGATTTTTACATTTCCGGTTTTTCACTGAGAAAATAATGTTTTTCTGCGAGAGCCCTTTCGGGGCCCATATCTCGGAAAGGGGGTGAGCTACAGAGCAACGGAGCCCGGTTTTGAATGCGCCTCGTCGAGCTCTACGTCGGTGAATTTTTTCGCGATTTTAGGAGAAAAAAATATTTTTTGGGCGAAAAAGTAGTAAGGTTATAGTCCATGAAAATTTGAGGAATTCTACGAAAAATAGATTGCCGCGAAAAAAATCACCCTGATAGAGCTTGACGGGGGCGATCGAGTGCCGTAAACCGCAGGTCTCTAACTCGCCCCGTTTTCGAGAAAAAAATTTTTGAAAAGTGTCAACTAAAAATGGATTGCCGCGAAAAAGATAACTCTGATAGAGTTTGACCAGACAAATCGAGTGGTGCAAACCGCAAGTCTCTAGCTCGCACCGTTCTCGAGTTATTACAATTTCTTCTATCGATTCTGTTGTATGTTGGGCGGTTCTTGTCCCGGCTAAATGGACGGCCTATTTAGCGGAGACGCAAAACCATAAATATACAAGAAGCTTCGACTATTCCCCACCAGAGGCGCTTTCGATACAGCAGGCTTCAACTGCCGTCCATCAGAGGCGCTGTGCAGACAGCCGCTGACGGTTTGTGTCTCCGCTAAATATGTTTAACTAAATAATTGGCTTAGTTAACAAAGATACAATCACCGAAGTTGGGTCTCACCACTTAACGTCCTAAATATAAATTTGGCGTTTTGACAGTTGGGCTTAGAAGCGACGTGCTTGCGGTGAACAAATTCTCTGTTCCATCCTACTTGACCGGACTTATTTAGACAATTGTTATTAATTAAACTTACCTGATTTATGGACATTAAACAAAATTATCTTGTTTTGCTGTAATGATGCCATTTTTCAGAAAAAAAAAAAAAAAAAACGTAATTACAAGTATATTTAAAAGAATATGTGTGATTGAAAATGAATGTGAGAAATATGAAATTAAAACGAGTGTTTTTTTTATAATAATAAATTTAATTGTATGTACACAATGACGTCCTAGTCAAAGAATGACAATATAATAAAAATTAAATAAATATTTTATCTATACGACTTTACATTTAACAATTATAATTTATCCAGTCGTTCTGTGTAACCTATTTAGGCAAAACCGATATATCTAATAAAAATACTCATCCCCCCTCCCTAACTCAAATATCCTACTTACAAAGATCACTTACAGCTGCTTTGTATAATTAATAAATTAATAAAATTTAACTAAACACCAAATTTTATTAAAATCAGAACGTATTTTTAAGGATCAAGACTTCCTTTTAAGTGAGCAGAACTGTCACTTTCAACGACAATCTTCCTCAGATGACACAGCCTTATTTCCAGTTAAAGGACTAGAATAAACTCAAGATGGCAGATGACTAAGAGCGCACGCACACACAAAAATGGCACTGAAAAGTTTAGTGCAATCCACACTGTCCAAGATGGCAAAGAAACTTCTTTATTTTAAATTACATTTACACACTGCAGCCTTGCGTTACTTCATCGCTCGACTGTTGGCTCCAATGATAAGGATGGCAAGGTGATTTGCACTGTGAATCTCCATTGCGTAAATTTTGCTCCAGTTCTAACAGTTGGCCCATAAAGTTTAAATTCGGTGATATTATCGGACGCACTGCTTTTACCATTTTGTAAGCTTCCACCATTGAGAGTTGCTTGTATTTCATTATGTACGCAATTGCTATTGTCGCACTGCGAGACACACCTGCTTGACAATGCACCAACACTCTTGATCCACTTTTTCTTGCTTCCTCTAAAACAAAAAAGAAAATTATTTCATTCGAAGTGTAAAGCAAAATATACTCAGACAAGCGCGGTTGGTTGCCTATACCAACGCAAGTAATAATAGTTTTTTTTTTTAGAAAATTACATCAAATTAATTAAATAGTTATTGTGTAAACACAAATTGTTTCTTATACACCGCCAAGTATGGTTGGTTGCCTATACCAACGCAAATAATAATAATTTTTTAAATAATTATTGTGTAACCAAATAAATTTCTTATACACCGCCAAGCGTGGTTGGTTGCCTATACCAACGCATATATTTTTAAAAATAATTAAGTCAAATTAATTAAATTTTATTAATTAATTACTAACGCAAATAATATTTTTTTTTAAATAATTAAGACTAATTAAATGGTTATTGTGTAAGCACAAACTATTTCCCGTACGCCGCCAAGCATGGTTGGTTGCCTATACAAACGCAAATAATAATATATATTTTTTTATAATTAAGTCAAATTAATTAAATGGTTATTGTGCAGGCATAAACTATTTCTTGTACGCCGCCAAGCATGGTTGGTTGCCTATACTAACGCAAATAATAATATTTTTTTAAAAATAATTAAGTCAAATTGGTTATTGTGTAAGCACAAACTATTTCTTGTACGCCGCCAAGCATGGTTGGTTGCCTATATACTAACGCAAATAATAATATTTCTTTAAAATAATTAAGTCAAATTAATTAAATGGTTATTGTGTAAGCACAAACTATTTTTTGTACGCCGCCAAGCATGGTTGGTTGCCTATACTAACGCAAATAATATTTTTTTAAAAATAATTAAGTCAAATTAATTAAATGGTTATTGTGTAAGCACAAACTATTTTTTGTACGCCGCCAAGCATGGTTGGTTGCCTATACTAACGCAAATAATAATATTTTTTTAAAAATAATTAAGTAAAATTAATTAAATGGTTATTGTGTAAGCACAAACTATTTCTTGTACGCCGCCAAGCATGGTTGGTTGCCTATACTAACGCAAATAATAATGTATTTTTTAAATAATTAAGTCAAATTAATTAAATGGTTATTGTGTAAGCACAAACTATTTCTTGTACGCCGCCAAGCATGGTTGGTTGCCTATACTAACGCAAATAATAATGTATTTTTTTAAATAATTAAGTCAAATTAATTAAATGGTTATTGTGTAAGCACAAACTATTTCTTGTACGCCGCCAAGCATGGTTGGTTGCCTATACTAACGCAAATAATAATATATTTTTTTAAATAATTAAGTCAAATTAATTAAATGGTTATTGTGTAAGCACAAACTATTTCTTGTACGCCGCCAAGCATGGTTGGTTGCCTATACTAACGCAAATAATAATAATATATTTTTTTAAATAATTAAGTCGAATTAATTAAATGGTTATTGTGTAAGCACAAACTATTTCATTTCTCTCTCTAAGTTAAGCAACTGCGCAATAGAAAAATTCATGTGATTATGATTTGTTTAGCATAAATAAATATAGTAAACAAAAACAGAGTATACGTGATGAAGTTACGCAAAGCATGAGTCACGGTACAAATAGGAAATTATTTAAAACTTGCGACGAGATGAAATTATGTATCTCTCCGGCGGCTTTGGTTGTTCCTTCAAGTGCCATAAAAAAAAGTTTTGTTTTTTTTTTTTTGTAGCCATTCGGAATATCCCCAAACTAATATCTTCTTTTAAATTTTAGATTTTTTTCAAAGCTTGTTAGCACGTATTGTTATTTCTGCTGCTAATCAAATTATTGCCTTTTTAAAATCGAGTGTTGCACGTGTTAATTTAATTATTGGCTAAAATTAACCAACCCGTAGGGATGATGTTTAATAGTTTCATGCGCGGTTACCCGTTTATTTATATTCAACGCGACGCATGGTTGCGAAACGAGGTCATGCGTAATTCAGGAGCAATCACGTGTCCAGCCAAACTGAATCATCCCCTAAGCATGTGTGCGCTATGACTCAAGAGTTATTGTCGTCCGTACCCCATGCATGAACGCAAACGGCCGGCCCGGTGTGATTTTCAAAGTGGAGTTTTTGTTTTGTTATGAATGGGGCCTGAAAAGTTCGTTGTGTTGAATGGGGTGTATTACGCATATACGAACCCCCCACCGTATACTACGCATGATCCTAACGGAGTGTACACACACATGATTCACTAATAGCAGCGGCCAACGGCCCTCAGAAAACAATAAGAACGAGATGAGTAATCCCATGACTCAAAATTAACAGCGACAAGGCCGTTTATACGAAATTTATTGTGGATAATAAATATACTGAACCACTTTTATATATATATATATATACCTACGTATAGGTACTATTAATTTAGTGCGTTCTTGCAAGGTCGTAATCGGCGATTTCCTGGTCAAGTTTTTTTTTCCTCTCGTCTCAAGGAATTCAAGCTAGGCTTTATTTAAAACAATGGCCCAACTTCCGCTTAATTTAATTAATGCAGAATTGCATTCCCGCCAAAATTATTCATCACAACCAAAACCATGGTATGAAGAAGACCGCACCAGCCTCATCATCATCATCATCGCCATCGTCATACCACGGCTATTACTCATATTATTCTTTGCATACACACACGGCGGTGTTTTTAGAATTTTAAAACATTCTGTTTAAAAGACATTACTCATGTAGTTAAAGAAAAAAAATTCCAATTGCAGGGTTACTCACGGCGTGTGATAAATTTTCTTAATCATTTCATAATATATTATTGTAGTCGAAATAACATTTACGTTTAATTTAATTTTGTAGTAAGTTTCGAGTTACAAGTTGAAATTGTGGTACGGTTACTCGGCGACGTTCGTTACGAGAGAGCAGTTGGGGAACGTACCCTAAGCGCAATCAAAATGGCGCCCCGACCCCAGCGTAATAAAAAATTACTTTCAGATTCAAATTTTTTAATTCACCTGAATTTCATCGACGGATTAATTATTAATTTGAAAACCCGGCGGTATTTTGAAAACTGAAGCAATTATATAGAGATGTGTTTGTGTCAATTTTGCACCGTATTATACTGTATGTTCCGTAGGTATAAAATGACTTGAATTAGGAAAGAAGTTTGGCACGACGAATGATCGAAAAAGACGGCGAACGAAAAAAGAATTTGAAAACTCAGCGGTATTTTGAAAATTGAAGCAATTAGAGATGTGTTTGTGTCAATTTTGCACCGTATTATATTATATGTCCCGCACAGAGAAAAATTGTTAGTAAAAAGTAACACCAATTGTGGTTAGAATGAAGACAGAAACAAATTGTAGCAAATATTCGCACAATTGTCGGACTATTTACTACAATTGTGCTAATATTGACTACAATTGTGTTAATATTTGCTACAATTTGTTTCTGTCTTTATTCTGACTACAATTTGTATTACTTTTTACTATTGATTTTTCCCTGTGCGTATAAAATGACTCGAATTGAAGAAGTTTGGCACGTCGAATGATGAAAAAGACGACGAACGAAAAAGGAATTTGAAAACTCGGCGGTATTTTGAAAACTGAAGCAATTAGAGATGTGTTTGTGTCAATTTTGCACCGTATTATATTATATGTTCCGCACAGAGAAAAATTGTTAGTAAAAAGTAACACCAATTGTGGTTAGAATGAAGACAGAAACAAATTGTAGCAAATATTCGCACAATTGTCGGACTATTTACTACAATTGTGCTAATATTGACTACAATTGTGTTAATATTTGCTACAATTTGTTTCTGTCTTTATTCTGACTACAATTTGTATTACTTTTTACTATTGATTTTTCCCTGTGCGTATAAAATGACTCGAATTGAAGAAGTTTGGCACGTCGAATGATGAATAAGACGACGAACGAAAAAAGAATTTGAAAAATTTGCGCATTGTAAACAGATAGCTAATACAAATTTATTTTTATAAAAAAAAAGTTGTCCGGAATAATGGAATTGCGCCGCCGCGCGTCTTATAGGTAGGTATATAAAAATTTAAATGATTAGCATAAATATTGACGATGTGGATGTCATTAATAATTGAACAGGTAAACCTGTTAAATATGCCATCAGAGTGAAACAAACATTTACAATATGTAAATCCGTGTGTGAGTCATTATAGATACAGACTTACCAATAAATTCGAATGCTTCTTCAAAATACTGTTTCAAATTTTGTTGTCCCGAGTCTGAGGCCGGTATTTGTTTGTACGTGATGCCGCAGGCTTCGTGGTACCCCGGCATTTGTGAGGTGACGTTGAGGACCCAAGTCGTCCTTAAATCCTGCAGACGATTTAAATCTGCGTCCCTGCTGTTCCCAAGGAAAAGGAAAGGCAGAACTTTGGAGGCCGGGTGCGAGTCGATATCTGCGATTGCTGGACACGATGCAGATGACGGAAGTCCCCGTGACGGTAAACCAGAAACCAGCGTATCCTCACACAGCTCTTTATGTTTGCGGTGAAACTCTCTGTGACCTCCTGCAGCAGAACGTGACTCATAACTATACTAACTTACAACCTTAATTTATCATTCACATGAAAGTTACTGCGACGTTTATTACGCAAAAAAAAAAAATAAAATAAAATTCAGATTCACATCAATAAGTCATCGATCGTCTCACTGTATACATAAACAAAAAGGGAGGAGGAGAACGCGCAACATATCACATCTCTGACTTTTAAATTTACGCTGCAGATAACCTATTTTGAATATTGTTTTAAAAAATGGAGCGGCGACGTCAATGTTAAATGTTAATAATCAAATCAAATGTTCACTCACAACACACATGATGATAAATGCATGATGGTCTCAACGAAGTTGCAGATATAATAAATAAAAATAATTGCTCAGAAAGTACAGTGCCATATAAGATTACTCTTTCTTTAATTTATTTTTTTTTTCTTTTTTGTAAGAACTAAGATTTTTTCTTGATGGTGTGCCTAACTGAGAAAGCGTTTCGAGACGCGAAACTTTCGCAAAAAATCCAAGTCGCCAGCGTTATTTGTTCGGAAGATAATTGCATTTGTTCGAGGTACTGCAACGGCGATAATTTTTTTTTAAAAAAAGTTGAATAACGCAACAACGATTTAGATTAGACCCTAGGTTTGGTGTACGAAGTCACATTAGAATTTAGTCCGGAACGTCCCGAAAACGTAAAAACATATAGGGTGTTCCGTTTAAAATTGCGCCCAGGCTAAACGGAACACCCTGTATACGTCAAACCAATTTTAAAATGTGCTCCGTGTGACGCAGTGAAACTTTCGTTTGAAACACTTTTTCGTCAAATTAATAACTAGAGGGGTATGAAAGAATCCGCTTTAAATGGGGTACCCTGTATACAGGGTGTTATCGAATACGTCGGCAATAATTACCTACAACGTATAAACGGCATCGAAATGTTACGATTTCACCTAATTTATCTGTGTACAGAAGGTATAACCTATAAAAGCAACTTGAAGAGCATTTTTTGAGAAAAACTGCAAACTACTTACAACACATGTATCTACAGTACAAATTGGAATTTGTTCTTGAGTATCAATTATTTTCATTATAGTGGAAATCATAAAGTGGAAAACGATAACAAGTGAACTGGCGATGGCCTTATTGTTGTTATTGACTGATATATACCAACTTGCGCGTGCTACCGCATCGGTTTCGGTATCTAGAGCAATAAATACATAAGTAGGTAGATTTTTGTCAATTGGTATTCCGGTTTGTCGATAAGGCAAATCGGAATACTGACGTTTGTCGCAATTTTTCCCGTGTACGTTATCAAAGCTAGACGTTGCTGTTACTTTTTCTGCAACGTTACTTTTATCACCAGCCACAGTCATTATCAGCATGAGCATGACTAATGCGAATGAAAACAAGAGACAAGTAAAAAGTTAATATTTACACATCGGTTGTTTGAGTGGACGTGAATCATTGAACGCTATCGAAAATATTCGAAACGAAAAAAAAAAAAAAAAGAATTTATTTGCAATTTAAACAAGGATTTAATCGTATGTAGTAGTGTTTTGTTATTAGAATAATTGGTAAACCAACAACACAAAAATAATGAATGCAGTTGGTAGGCATGTACTATTTAGTAAAGAGAGAAAAAAAAAACAATTGAGTTGGATTTATAACTATAAAACAAACAAAAAAAACTTACTGCTTTTGCTTGGTGGTATCGGCATAAACCTGAGAAACAAACAGGAGCTTTGCCTTTTGATTCTCATTTTGTTGTAAATGTTTTTAATATAAATAAACAAATCACTGCTATAGGCACAAGATAACTCTATATTCACTGCGTTTAGTATACGAGGAGCATGCGACTGACATACACTAAAGTCGTCTAACTACACGACCTCCAATAGTGGTGGGGAGGGGGATCCTAATATGCGTCATTCTTAACAACCCATCAGTTCGAAACTTAGGTCTTTGCGTCACTCACGAAGGTCACACATGAAATCCCCAGTCGATTCCAGAAAACGATAGTTTGTTTACTTTTTGGGTATCATACGGAGTATGCGTCACCCTGAATCATTTTTTGTCCCTTTCTGCCCCTATAACCGTGCATAGGAGTACATATACATATGTATACACATATATATAGATGAGTTATTCATAGTGCCTAGGTACAAAAACAGTGATTCAGAGCCGAAAGATTTTGGCGCATCATATCAAAAGTATTTTAATATTATTTTTACAACGGGAAGATTTTTGTTTGTTGCCAAAACTCCATTAAACCGGAGGTTTCGATTTTTATTTTTCGTCATTTAACAACACGGCCATCACTCTTATTACCTTCGTTTCAAACTCTATACAGAAGATTAATAAATAATACTTTTTAGATTATCATTTCGTAATTCACAACTCGTCATACCTTCTTAATCACTTTATCACTTAAGTATGTATGTACTATACATATAGCAACTCGAAAACCAGATGATGACTATTACAATCTACGTATACAGCCTCATTCTCAATTATTAAATAATTCCTGCACTCTAAAAATAAGCAGTGTAATTTTGGGGAATGCAAAACACCCAGTTTCGTTGCATTTTTGTATTCCTGAGTCAATTCTAGCCTGAAATGATGGGTCGCACCATGGGTCTACCTTGATTGGTTCTCGAGTTATACAAAATTAATTTAATTCCTGAAAAGGACATACAGGGTGATTCGTTGGCATGTTTGCAAACATTGCCAAATCAAAGTAGCTATAATTTTATGAAAAAAACGTCCTATCAATACAGATCCGATTTGCTATTGTTTAAAAGTTACACGCCGATTTATTAAAATCGACCGATTTGATTAGATCACTAACTTTTTGGTTCCCAAGTGATACGAAATTAGAAGTTATTTCTAAAAAAATAAATACAATATGATTCGTGAATTTGTATCTACTATAAAAAAAATAAGCAATGCACTTTCGGGGAATGTAAAAAACGCAGTTTTGTTGCATTTTTGTGTTCCTGGGTAAATTCTAGCCTGAAATGATGGGTCGCACCATGGGTCTACCTTGATTGGTTCTCGAGTTGTACAAAATTAATGTATTTCTGAAAAGCACATACAGGGTGATTCGTTGGTCTGTCTACAAACTTTGCCAAATCAAGGTAGCTATAATTTTATGAAAAAAACATCCTATCAATACAGATCTGATTTGCTTTTGTTTAAAAGTTACACGCCGATTTGTTAAAATCGACCGATTTGATTCGATCACTAACTTTTTGGTTCTCAAGTGATACAAAATTAGAAGTTATTTCTAAAAAAATAAATACAATATGATTCGTGAATTTGTATCTACTGTAAAAAAAAATAAGCAATGCACTTTGGGGGAATGTAAAAAACACAGTTTTGTTGCATTTTTGTGTTCCTGGGTAAATTCTAACCTGAAATGATGGGTCGCACCATGGGTCTACCTTGATTGGTTCTCGAGTTGTACAAAATTAATGTATTTCTGAAAAGCACATACAGGGTGATTCGCTGGCCTGTTTGCAAACATTGCCAAATCAAAGTAGCTATAATTTTATGAAAAAAACGTCCTATCAATACAGATCCGATTTGCTTTTGTTTAAAAGTTACACGCCGATTTATTAAAATCGACCGATTTGATTCGATCACCAACTTTTTGGTTCTCAAGTGATACGAAATTAGAAGTTATTTCTAAAAAAATAAATACAATATGATTCGTGAATTTGTATCTACTGTAAAAAAAATAAGCAGTATGGTTTTGGGGAAAGTAAAAAAAACGCAGTTTCGTTGCATTTTTGTGTTCCTGGGTAAATTCTAGCCTGAAGTGATGGGTCGCACCATGGGTCTACCTTGATTGGTTCTTGAGTTGTACAAAATTTGTTTAATTTCTGAAAAGGACATACAGGGTGATTCGCTGGCCTGTTTGCAAACATTGCTAAATCAAAGTAGCTCTAATTTTATGAAAAGAACATCCTATCAATACACATCCGAGTTGCTTTTGTTTAGAAGTTATGGCCATTTATAGTTATTAAAAAAAATAATTTGTAATTATTAAAAAAAAAAAAACAAACAGTATTCTCAGTAATAATTGCACGGCAATTTTTTTTTTTCTACTATTGGAAACGTCATTTTTCTTCTTGAACATTCACTAGAAAAATCCGGGCCATATTTTTTTATTTTTTGACTTTTCCTTGATAAAAAAATTAAATCAGAAAAAAAAGTTGGGCTTCGCGTTCTCAAGAATTTGCACCATAAAAAAAATAACCACTGCAGTTTTGGGGAATATAAAAAAATTACAGCTTTTATTACATTTTTGAGTTCGCGGGTAAATTCTAGCCTGAATTCATGGGTCGCATCGTGGGTCTAGCGCGAGCGGTTCTCGAGATTTTTCATTTGTTTTTAATAGTGCAACTCGAGAACCAATCAAGATAGGCCCATGGTGCGACGCATCAATTCACGCTAGAATTTACCCAGGAACTCAAAACTGCAATAAAAAGCAAAAATTAACCAGTGCAGTTTTGGGGAATATAAAAAAATTACAGCTTTTATTACATTTTTGAGTTCGCGGGTAAATTCTAGCCTGAATTCATGGGTCGCATCATGGGTCTAGCGCGAGCGGTTATCGAGATTTTTCATTTGTTTTTAGTAGTGCAACTCGAGAACCAATCAAGATAGACCCATGGTGCGACGCATCAATTCACGCTAGAATTTACTCAGGAACTCAAAACTACAATAAAAAGCAAAAATTAACCAGTGCAGTTTTGGGGAATATAAGAAAATTGCAGCTTTTATTACATTTTTGAGTTCGCGGGTAAATTCTAGCCTGAATTCATGGGTCGCATCATGGGTCTAGCGCGAGCGGTTCTCGAGTTTTTTCATTTGTTTTTAATAGTGCAACTCGAGAACCAATCAAGATAGGCCCATGGTGCGACGCATCAATTCACGCTAGAATTTACTCAGGAACTCAAAACTGCAATAAAAAGCGCAATATTTATATATTTCCTGAAATTGCGTTGCCGATATTTTATTTATTTTTATTAAATTGCAGTGCAGTTTTGTGGAATGTGAAAAAAATGCAGCTCTCTTTGCATCTTTGAGTTCCGGAGTAAATTCTAGCGTGAATTGATGTGTCGCACCATGGGTCTATCTTGATTGGTTCTCGAGTTGCACTTCAAGAAACAAATGAAAAAACTCGATAACCGCTTGAGCTAGACCCACGATGCGACCCATCAATTCATGCTAGAATTTACTCAGGAATTCAAAAATCACATTGTTTTCGCTGTTGCGTCAGTTATATACAATGTCCTCCCGAACGTCACCTTACTATCATTTTTTTTTTTGGTAAGGTGACGTTCAACTGTTTTTTATTTATTTCCCTTGACATTTTAGTTTTAATACAGAGCGTTAAAACAAGAAATGTTTTCAGAAAATGTTTCCTTGTTTTGGTGATCAGGATGGATAAGAACAGGTGTTTACTTGATAATACTTTAAATTCTGAGTGTATATGTTTATAATTTAAATGAAAGGCATGGATTAGTTTGAATTGTACGTTCGAATTGCATATTTGCATGTACAGCCAGTATTAAAAATAATGTCTCTCGAATAAAAAAATTAAATCGCAACCCAATTATGAAATTCTGACCGCTGTAACGTGTCGGTGGATAAGTGGACGGGTCCAAATTGTAGTCTGATTGATATTAACTTGTTTTGGTGATCAGGATGGATAAGAACACGTGTTTATTTGATAATACTTTAACTTCTGAGCGTACAAACCTTATAATTTAAATGAAAGGCATGGGTTAGTTTGAATTGTACATTCAAATTGTATATTTACATGTACAGCCAGGATTAAAAATAATGTCTCTCTAATAAAAAAATTAAATCGCAACCTAATTGTGACCTTCTGACCGCTCTAACGTGTAGGTGGATAAGTGGACGGGCCCAAGTTGAATTCTGGTTGATGTTTGCTTGTTTTGGTGATCAGGATGGATAAGAAT
This sequence comes from Prosopocoilus inquinatus, assembly GCA_036172665.1. NCBI lineage: Eukaryota > Metazoa > Arthropoda > Insecta > Coleoptera > Lucanidae > Prosopocoilus > Prosopocoilus inquinatus. Next base: position 16,644,841 of record CM069880.1, on the reverse strand, counting down.
AGATGTTTATTTGATAATACTTTAAATTTTGAGTGTATATGCTGCTTATGATTTAAATGAAAGAATGACATTTTGGGCATGTATTAGTCAGATATAGCCTGTAAAACTTTTCATACCTTCCAGTATGTTTTAAACGTCATGTATAAGCAGTGTTAACAAGGAAAAATTATTTAGTAATTTAGTTTTCTGCGGTTTACGTAATTGTTTATGAAGAATTTACAAATGCGGACTTGTAATCCATGTGATACTAATGAGTCAGCGTATTTGCTTTGCTTTTTAAATCCTTATTTGCAAAACTGTATTGAGTCATTGGAACAGATTGCTACACATACTCGTTTGTAGATTATAAATAGCCTTACGCATTTCTGTACGTACGCATTGCGAGCGATTTTTGCTTTGTGTTTTTTTTTACGAAACGTAAAAATTTCTTCAAATTTCGAAGCACGAGTTTGCCTTGTGCCCCCCCGCCACCCCCCCTCGTCAGAAACGAAGAAAACTTCCGTACTTTCCCAGTTATGCCGTTACCCTAGTAGGTCGACAGCTTGTATTCGGCCGAGAATGTGCCTCTCATAGTTATTCAAGGTTGCTAAACCTACGCACGTTCTAAGGTTTTTTTTTTTTTCTTTTTTTTGTTTTTTAACATATAGTTAAACGAGTTTACAGATTTACACCACAATGTTGGGCGACGGAGTTAATCAAAAAAATCATATCAAATAAACAACCATGACAAAACGAGCAAGTACGAAACGTGTGCAACAGTGATTACATATTAATAAGTTGGATTCTTTATTATCTGATTTAAATCGTGAGTTTAAAAGAAAAATTAAAATCTTATCGATGTCTAAAGATAACAATACCGCCGTAGAAATTTTTAATTTAATCTTCTCCAAGGTTCTCTCAGACGAACGGTAGCGATGCAAAAAGAAAAAGAAAAGCCACAGAGAATAATGGAATCGGAATAGAAATGCGAAAATCGATTAAACAAACCCACCCTCCCCCCATTCCTTTGTTACACCAATGCTTTTCATTCAAAATTCTATTCAATTCAAGCAAGACACCTACACGTTTCATTTAACTAAGCCAAAATCCATTCATTTCAGATCAAAAACAATAATATATAATAAAACGAGTGACTAATATAAAGCAAACAGAAAATATTTTTTCCAAAAAAGGAAGAATGACGATGAAATTAATCCAATTCGATTTGCGTCAGTTACATTACACTTGTTCAATTGAACAATTCCAATTATCACTTGTTGTTTTATCAGAATCTGCTTGACTGTTAAATGTAATCATCATTAATTACAATATTATTATCAAACGATAGGAAACTCAGCCTCACATTGTTTTTATTTAGGATATTATTTATCAGCGTTTAATGCTTTGATGGATCGAACTACTAAGCAAAGTGTTTGTTGACATTTGTATTTTCCAGGAAAAATCCCGTGATACATAAATACATACAACAAATTTAGCTTACACTTACTTATTTTGGCTAAACAGAGCGAGCAAACATACTTAAAACAGGCAACACCTTCTCTGTTCCACCTTTACAAAGCAAATAATAAATTACTATCAGATGTTTAAAAAAAAAGCAATTACTTAAATCAAATTATTCTGCTTTAAATTAATTTTTTATCATTCCTTTTTTAACATGACACATAAAGCGCAGCGCACTTTAATTATTATAAATGAATCCTTAAAGATTAACAACACTGCGTTACAATTATAGTTAAAAGCATCGCAGCATAACAAATAAAAAAAAAAAAAAAGAAAAACGAATTAATTAAGCAGAGATAAACTATTTTTAAACTTAAAAAAAAGCAAAAAAATCGAAAAGCACTATGATGTTACTTTCTCGGTACTTTTAAATCACTTTCTACAGGGTGATTTCTTAGCCTCCTCGCAAACTTCGCCAAACTAAAGTAGATGTCATTCTATGAAAAAAACATCCCATCAACATAGCTCCGATTTGCACTTATTTAGAATCTACAGCTCGAAACAAGGAAAAAAAAACAGTATTAATAATTTGAGGAATAATAACTTCCTGTCCTATCCTAAACCGTCGGTTTTTTAATTTACAAATGAGAAAAAAACAGTTGAACATCGCGCGTTACATACAATATTAATTTTCTTCTTTACGCAACACTGAAAATTCTGCGATTTTTGAATTCCCGAGGAAATTCTAGCGTGAGATGATGGGTCGCATCATGGGTCCAGCGCGAGCGGTTTTCGAGTTCTTTCATTTGTTAATCTTTTTTAACGCAATACTGAAAACAACGCGATTTTGGAATTCCTGAGCAAATTCTAGCATGAGATGATGGGTCGCATCATGGGTGTAGCGCGAGCGGTTTTCGAGTTCTTTCATTTGCTAATTTTTTTTTTAACGCAATACTGTAAACAATGCGATTTTTGAATTCCCGAGTAAATTCTAGCCTAAATTGATGGGTCGCATCATGGGTCTAGCGCGAGCGGTTTTCGAGTTCTTTCATTTGTTAATTTTTTTTAACGCAATACTGTAAACAATGCGATTTTTGAATTCCTGGGCAAATTCTAGCGTGAATTGATGGGTCGCATCATGGGTCTAGCGCGGGCGGTTTATGAGTTTTTTCATTTGTTTTCTGTAGCGCAACTCGAGAACCAATCAAGATAGACCCATAGTGCGACCCATCAATTCACGCTAGAATTTACCCAGGAACTCGAAACTGCAACAAAAAGTGCAATTTTCATATACTTTCCGTTATTGCGTTGCTCATATTTTACGATACAAATTTGAATTAAAGTAAAAAACTAAACCGACAGGTGTCGTTCACCAAAAACAAAATACAGTTGAACATCGCGTCACCAAAAACACATCAACTTTAATTTTTTTAACGCGACACTGAAAGCTATGCGATTTTTGAATTCCTGAGAAAATTCTAGCATAAATTGATGGGTCGCATCATGGGTCTAGCGCTGGCGGTTTTCGAGTTTTTTCATTTGTTTTCTGTAGCGCAACTCGAGAACCAATCAAGATAGACCCATGGTGCGACCCATCAATTCACGCTAGAATTTGCTCAGGAATTCAAAAATGCAACAAAAAGCGCATCTTTAGCGTACTGACCGAAATTGCGTTGCCCATTTCATTCTTAATTATAAATTTTAGAACGCATTTTTACTGTTTAAATTATTAAAATAGGTGTGGCTTCACAGAGCTTCGTTTCAAATGTATTATTGTAGATATTGTACTATCACGGTCAGTTAAAACGATATCATCTGAGAGTTTCGTGGTGCTTGTCGCAGTTGTTGCAACTCACTGTTTTAAATCCTCTCCTAAGGAAGTGACTCGCATGTTTTTAGTGAGCATGATAGTACATATAGAAGAGGTGGTCTACAAAGTGGGAGATTAAAAACTATTATCACTCTTCGTCATTATATGAATAATACGTACTGATTAATAACATGGACGTATCAATAATTAAATAGTAGTGATTACTAAGAATACTAATTGATGTCATGTCTTAGTAAACGTACGTCGAAAAAAGCGATTCACTAATTATGCAACCTTTGTGGAGTATAAATGTTATATTGTTCCCTACTGCAAATAAATTTTACGAATCGCAAAATGTTTCTAGCGCATAGCTATTGAATGATACAACGCTTTACTTTCTTTGAAATTCCACAAGACATTGTTTACATTATTGTACTTATTGGCAAGCCGGTTACGTCATAAATTTACATTTTGCTAGGAGTTTAACACTGGCTGACGCAGCTCTACAAGTTCCTTCGGTTGAAAATTACAAGCTTAAATTTCAATTGCCAAACTGTAAACAATTACGTTTTTATTCAGAAAAAAAGAAGAAGAAAAAAAAGAAAACACATACACGTAGGAACGCAGGAAGTGAGAAAACGTTGCATCACGCCATGACCAATCAGTTTTTCAGAAAAATCAGAGCGGATGTTTGATGTTTCAAATATTATTTATTAATCAGCGCGCAAATGAAAAAGCTAAAAATCATGTTCGGAATACGAATGTTTATCACTGCAAATAAATAAATCAATTATTATAAAAGAAGATCGCGCATTCTTAAAATAGAAAGTAGAAACTCGATGAGTAGGGTATAAGAGACGGTGAGTTGTAGAGTTGTATGTTACATAGATAAGTTATCAACAATGTGATATGATATAAATAATCAAATAATAAATGATGTAAATCTAGACGTTTCATACCTTGTAATTTAGCAACATATTTAAAAAGAAAACGCTGGATAAACCTCATTGTTAATCATTTTTAATTTATCACCTATTAATCCTTAAACGTGATGAAATTTAAATTAAAAAACAAAACAGAAAGCTGCTTGCAACGTTTCCTACGAAATTACATTAGAAAGAACTATAACAATAATAAAAAAAAACACTCTTGTTCTTTATCTTTAAAAATCAAAACTAATTTCATTATATAGTGTGTCCCAAAAATGCTTGTAAAGCTGTTCTTATATGAGCCCTCCGAAGATAACACATTTAACTGCGAAAAATAATTAAAACACAGTATAACGTCCCACGTTCATGTTTTAAAAATAAAGTAAATACTTTTATTTACTTTATTTTTAGAACATTAACGTGGGACGTTATAGTGTGTTTTAAAAACATTAAAAACAAAAATAAAACTATATACCTATACACTGTTTGTAAACATTGTAATAAAAAATGAAAATATAAAAAAAAATAAATGATTCCAAAAATAAAATCCTGAAATTTTCGAAGATAATTTCTTTTGAAAATTAATTTTTGTAATTTTGGGAGCTTTATGAATGGTGGAAAAAGCACCCCTGACTCTATGTACGTCCATTTCTAAGTAACCCTGTATATTTGCATGTACAGGGTTCGTTTTATTAACGTGAATTTTTACGTAGGCAGATAAAACAAACATTTTTTTTATATTGGTTAAAAATTAAAATAATAATCAGGGGGGCGGGGAGGTTCGCATTAAAATAAAAGTAACCCTGTACATTGGTTGTAAACAACAATGTAGTAATAGTAATAAATGGTTCTAAAATGCGAGTTTAATTACGATTGAACGATGCGAATGAATCTAGCTACAAATTAGCTAGAAACAAAAAAAAAACAGCTTTAATAATTAAAAAAAAAAAATAGAAATACATCAAAATTAGTTATTTTTTAACGCAACACTGAGGACACTGCGATTTTTGAATTCCCGAGCAAATTCTAGCGTGAGTTGATGGGTCGCATCGTGGGTCTAGCGCGAGCGGTTTTCGAGTTTTTTCATTTGTTTTCTGTAGCACAACTCGAGAACCAATCAAGATAGACCCATGGTGCGACCCATCAATTCATGCTAGAATTTACTCAGGAACTCGAAACTGCAACAAAAAGTGCAATTTTCATATACTTTCCGGCATTGCGTTGCTCATATTTTACGATACAAATTTGAAGTAAAGTAAAAAACCAAAGCGCCAGGTGTCGTTCACCAAAAACAAAGTACAACTGAACATCGCGTTACCAAAAATTACATTCAAATTAAGTTTTTTTTTAACGCAATACTCAAATCAATGCGATTTTTGAATTCCTGAGCAAATTCTAGCGTGAGTTGATGGGTCGCATCGTGGGTCTAGCGCGAGCGGTTTTCGAGTTTTTTCATTTGTTTTCTGTAGCGCAACTCGAGAACCAATCAAGATAGACCCATGGTGCGACCCATCAATTCACGCTAGAATTTACTCAGGAACTCGAATCAACAACAAAAATGCAATTTTCCTATGTTTTCCGAAATTGTGACGCTCATATTTTACGATACAAATTTGAATTAAAGTAAAAAACTAAAGCGCCAGGTGTCGTTCACGAAGAAAAACAAAATACAACTGAACATGGCGTTACCAAAAATTACATTCAAATTAATTTTTTTTAACGCAATATTCAAATCAACGCGATTTTTGAATTCCTCAGCAAATTCTAGCGTGAGTTGATGGGTCGCATCGTGGGTCTAGCGCGAGCGGTTTTCAAGTTTTTTCATTTGTTTTCTGTAGCGCAACTCGAGAACCAATCAAGATAGACCCATGGTGCGACCCATCAATTCACGCTAGAATTTACCCAGGAACTCGAAACTGCAATAAAAAGTGCAATTTTCATATACTTTCCGGCATTGCGTTGCTCATATTTTACGATACAAATTTGAATTAAAGTAAAAAAACTAAAGCGCCAGGAGTGGTTCACGAAAAACAAAATACAGCTGAACATCGCGTTACCAAAAAATACATCAAAATTAGTTACTTTTTAACGAAACATAGAACACAATGCGATTTTTGAATTCCTGAGCAAATTCTAGCGTGAGTTGATGGGTCGCATCGTGGGTCTAGCGCGAGCGGTTTTCGAGTTTCTTCATTTGTTTTCTGTAGCGCAACTCGAGAACCAATCAAGATAGACCCATGGTGCGACCCATCAATTCACGCTAGAATTTACCCAGGAACTCGAAACTGCAATAAAAAGTGCAATTTTCATATACTTTCCGGCATTGCGTTGCTCATATTTTACGATACAAATTTGAATTAAAGTAAAAAAACTAAAGCGCCAGGAGTGGTTCACGAAAAACAAAATACAGCTGAACATCGCGTTACCAAAAAATACATCAAAATTAGTTACTTTTTAACGAAACATAGAACACAATGCGATTTTTGAATTCCTGAGCAAATTCTAGCGTGAGTTGATGGGTCGCATCATGGGTCTAGCGCGAGCGGTTTTCGAGTTTTTTCATTTGTTTTCTGTAGCGCAACTCGAGAACCAATCAAGATAGACCCATGGTGCGACCCATCAATTCACGCTAGAATTTACTCAGGAACTCAAAAACGCAACAAAAAGTGCAATTTTCGAAATATTTTTAATTTGAATTAAAGATGAGTGCAACCAAATTTTTCATAAAACATTATTGAAGTCGACTCTTAGTGAGGTCCGATGAAATTTGTACGAAAATAGTTTTTAACCTTCAACCGGACGCTATTAACATTGCGAAAGACACTCAACGTTTTACTAAAGACCATTTTTCTTTGTGTGAACGTTGTAATAAAACGTGTTTATTTCGAGTTTGATTCTGCAGCGTAATAAATATGAGTTTAACATTGTAACAAACAGCTGTACTGAGGGTGCTCGAGGTTTTCACTGCAAACAAAAACGATTTGCAACAATTTTTTTTTTTAACATTGTAGTAATTTTGATTTTGATATTGTTAGGGTCGACGACGTCTTTGACGAATTTAGTTTTGCAGCTGCAATGTGATAAATATATGATTTTAATGTTGTTGTGATGATGATTTTGATATTGTTTGACGAGGGTTGACGTTTTTGATGCCAATGTAAAGCAAAACGTACGAGTGCTATACGGTTATTGGATACTGCGTAGTTTTGCAAGCTGGTTGTAAATCACAGTTATGATGATGATGGTGATGTTTTTTAGTAATTTGAAAAAAAAAAAGTGTTTTTGTGCGTTCACAATGGTAGAAAAAAATGGAGTACCTACGAATATAGTCCGCGTGAGTGAGCGAGTGATTATATTTAGAATGCGTGGAGTGGGTATATTTTTTGATAATAAATTTGAAGCTTTTTTTGGATTCTAAAATAAGAATAAAACATATATGGAGTATTAGTCAGAGACGTAAGTAGCGTACACATGAATAACGCAGTAAGGCTGGCTGCAGCCCAAACCAGATGGTGCGCAGTGTTTAGGCGTAGGTGTTTTACTCACCAAGAAGAAGTACTGGCTCTCTGTTGTCTTCAACGAGCGATGACAATACCAGAAGTAAAGGATGTGTGGCTGTGACCCTCTCTTTATCGCATGTAGAATCATCGTATACCAAAACATCTCGGAAAGATCGTTTTTTCAATAACTCTTTACCTTCTCTAGTAGTAGCAAGATCAGCTAGCGTAGCTTTTCCTTGTTGCAATCTTCTTCTGTTAAACCGATCGGAACAATTAACGTTAATAGCACCAGTAATGTGACTCATGTTGTATGATATGAAGGGTCGACAATCCACGATGAGGAAGGTCCTAGGACCTGGCCTACAGCTTTCTAACTTCTGCTTCAATCCATCAGCATCTAATGTTGACACTTTGCTGAGGATGAGAGCCCGCTGGAGGGTCCCGCTTTCAGCGCATGGACTCGTTGGAAGACTAACGCTGGAGGACTCCAGTTTGCAGCGTTTCGGTGGACTCAGAAATGAATTTGCAGGTGTTGATGGTGGACCAGGTTCACTTAAACTTCTGTTCAGCGGTAATTTCAGGGCGTCTCGCGATCGACCGGCCGACGGCTCGAGACAAACTGCCGACATGACGCTGGTGGACGTCACAAGCTATTACTAGAATAGCTACGGAAAACTGACATTAGTGCCAAGAAAGTCTTCTCTTTTTAGAAACAAGACAGGTCGATGCACAACATAAGAGAGGTGCTTTTAAACTAACCTCAATATAAGAGCGAAGGTATCTCCCGTGTTACTCATCATATTTAGTACACTCATACTACAGACATAATGACACCTTTTATGGGTACACTTCCAAGAACTTAAATCCTTTAAATCAACTAATACAGGCAATACATCACTAATACAGGCTTCGTCACATCATGACATTTCAAAATCTACGATCCTTAAACACAACAACACATCTTCTCAACAATTAAACCAAATTTTCATTGTTATACATCAACTTAACATACCACCCATCGTATATATACTCAAACAAACGTTGGAACGATCTTTAAATACAACAACACATCTTCTCAACAATTAAACCAAATTTTCATTGTTATACATCAACTTAACATATCACCCATCACCCATACACTCAAACAAACGGTGGAAATTTTCATTGTTATACATCAACTTTACATACCACCCATCGTATATACACTCAAACAAACGGTGGAATGATCTTTAAATACAACAACACATCTTCCCAACAATTAAACCAAATTTTCATTGATATACATCAACTTAACATACCACCCATCGTATATATACTCAAACAAACGTTGGAACGATCTTTAAATACAACAACACATCTTCTCAACAATTAAACCAAATTTTCATTGTTATACATCAACTTAACATACCACCCATCGTATATACACTCAAACAAACGGTGGAAATTTTCATTGTTATACATCAACTTAACATACCACCCATCGTATATACACTCAAACAAACGTTGGAACGATCTTTAAACACAACAACACATCTTCTCAACAATTAAACCAAATTTTCATTGTTATACATCAACTTAACATACCACCCATCGTATATACACCCAAACAAACGCTGGAACAACATCAAGCTTTTCTCGATTAGGTTAACAACTTCATGCAATGGATACGCATCGAAAAAAAGAAAAGAAAAAGAAAACTCAACTCGCATATACTCACATATACATGATGATTCTGATCGGTGATGATACCATATACTTACAATTAACAAACAAAACATGTAAACATACACTCATAGTCATGATATACATATAACGGAAACAAAATACATCATACATTTATCAATTTATATCATGCATTGAAATTCTAATCTCATGTTACAAGTTTCTCCTAATCACTCCTCAATTATGTGGTACTTTATACCCACTCGGCCACCGAATAAGATTTTTTTCCTAATGATTATTATTACTAATTATATTCACAAACTAACACCAAACTTATTAACCCTCGTGTTCCTCTTAATAAACCCTGAATACTTCAAAAAAAAATAATAAAATAAAAAAAGACTGTAACTTTATTTCTCCGGTTTCTTTTAAAACTATTAAGAATCCATTTTTTTACCTGTTATGAAACACCCTGTATAATTAATCTCCTAGAAAATTTAAAATTCATTGCTAATTATAAAAATTGCGCTTTCTTATTTACTTAATTTTATTTCATTTTCATGATTAAAATTAAATCAATAACAGAAGCTAGAAGAAGTATTTTAAGGTTTTGAGCCGCCCTTTCCGGGCGATCGTCTTTTGTTTTTCATTGATTTCAGTATTTCATCGGACATAATTGAAATTCATTATTACTTTGGAATTCTTGTTTAAGTTTAATCTCTTCAAGTTGCTTCCTGTTTTTTCTTTTTTTATTTAATTTAAAATCCTACAACTTTTTCATTTGAAGTTTTTTTTTATAGCTCCTAAAATAAACCCTCCAAACTCAATTTTTTATTGATAAAAAATAATTCCGAAGTTATACTCTCTTATTAGTCACTTATACGTGTTCTTTTTTTAATTTTATCAAAACAGCAATTTGGGAGAACAATTTGTAAAATATTTGAGGTTAGGATCTCAATAAATTAATGTTTAAAATTTTAAGGCGGCCTGGAATTTTGTTTTTTTTTTTTTTATTATTAATTCATCGCGTAGGGTTTCCAGTACATATTCGAATTTCTATTGTTTTTTGCTAAAATTAAAACAGCCATTTAAAATGTCAACATATTATATAGTTTTGAAATCAGGAAAATGGGTTCAATCATCTTAGCAAACAATATACAGGGTGTTCCATTAAAAAAAAAAACAAAAATTGCATGTTTTTTTTCCAATTTGCGATGCGCTTTTGTTTCTTACGATAACCCTAAAAGAGAAAAGGCATAAAACCCTACAACTTTTGCTTTTAAAGTTTTTCTGTAGCTCCTAAAATAAACCCTCTAGACAGGATGCAAAATATTAAAAAAAAAAACACTCTTGTACACTCCTGCACACATGTTTTAGTGCAACGGTCTTCGGTAAGACGTTTTTTTTGGCAAGGGTTAAAATTCAAACATTCAAAAATAATAAAATGGAAAACGTAGCCACGCAAAGAAACTTTTTCTTGTGTTTTTTTAACTTTTCGTATTTTAGGTACGCGATAAATGGATAAATAAAATTCAAAATTTACGTGATTTGTTTTCAGATACTGCAATAATTCGAAGTATTAAGTACGTCACGACGTGCAGATTCGTCGGAAAAGGGAAAACCCACGGAAAAGAAACTAAACCAACACCACCTAAACCGCTTATCAGTAAAACACGCGGTTTTGACAAAACAAACAAACCTACTAGTACTTGATCAAATGAATAAAACTGTTCCAGAATCACGTCGTTTTAAGACTTTACCCTTAATGGGAATCAATTTTGACTAATAAATACTTATAATACTACTACAACCCCCTTATTCTATAACTCATGACTAAGTTGTAAAATCGTTATGTGATTATTTTGACCAATCAGTGTTATATCTAAGCCCTGATTGGTCAAATACATATACATATCACTTAACGATTTGAATTATTTATTTGTGTGGTTATGAGTTATATACTAGAATAAGGGGGTTGGGCTTAGATCAAAGTATGCAAATTCTTTTCTTAAAAAAAAAAAATGAATAGGGCTACTTCTTTCAACTGTTTATGTCTTTGAGGTTATTTTTCGCTGTCGGTGGCGCGTATAGTATGTATAAGCCAGCAGACATTTCTAGAAAGTTATAGTAAAGTAGAAAGTATCTTCCGAGCTGTGCAAAACTAAATGAATTGTGCAAAACGATCACGAATATCGCGTTTGACGATTTTTTACGAAGATAATTGTCTGGGCAAACTGCAATGGTAGTAGTTTTGTTTGATATGTTGCGCAAATTACCCGCGTAATCAAATCCTTACGTCGGTTCGCTTTTTATACTGATGCATCATCATCATCATCATATCGTATTTGCTTTTTCTACTCTTTTCTAGTATGCATTAACTAACTAACTAACTAACTCGATATCCTGCATACTTCGTTTACTGTTTGTGATTACGCAAGTATATATGTATATATGTTTTTTTTTTGATGATGCGTGGCCTAATAAACGAAAATTTTAATTACAACAGCTGAGTGTAAAGTACGTTTTGACACATCAAAAAGGAAAAAATGCGTACGTAATGATTTTATTGAGGCGAGGGTTGTTTAAACTACTTACTGTCTTGTTTCTACTAGAGATATTTTGTTATTACAAAACAATTTCACTTGTACAGACTGCTTTTATTAATGTATATTATGTAGTGAGGTAAATACTATGTATATAGAATACAATTAGGGAGGTACTTACTTTAATACAACGATTTGTTTGAAAATATATGTGCATATAGGTAACAAGTAAATATGTCTATGTAGAATAATCGCAATCTGTAACAGTAAAATGTTTGCATTTAAACTACTCTATGTGTTTTTAGTTAGTTGTATTTTATACATACACATGCATAGGTAGGTATGTGTGTGTGTGTGTGTCTATAAAAGTAAATAATATTGTGATACATACCCATACCGATGTAAAATGTATGCATAAATAAATGATTAAATAAGGAAAATATGAGAGAGTACTTACGATTTTGACGAAATAAGTTATATGTAACTATAAATATTGAATAAATAACGAAACATCTAAGATATTTACACGAAGGAACTTAAAACACAAAATATTTACACAGGTAAAATCATTTTTAGGCACACTTTTGGTCACAGATACAACAAAACGAAATGTGTTAGCACACTTAAGTCCATACGAAGCATTTCGTTCATTTTAAATGAAATATATATTCTAGATAATAGAATACTAGAGATAGACGTCGACTTAACACTACTATGACTCATACATCTGTCCATTCAGATGGTTCACCCGCATTGCGATTCGTTGTTATCATTGGTTTGGGTCGTGCACAATGCGCAGCCTCGAAGGTGCACGGACTGGATGACTAATACCAGCCCAGTCGAAAATACGAGTCTAATACACTTTATTCAAAATATTTACTTACAGCCATTCGTTTAACACATACAATTTACAAAATCGATAGAATACGTCTATTTAAATCCATTATTTTAATAGAAATAAAGTAATACTCGAATAAATGGTTTTAAATCGAATATAAACATACGACGTTATCACGCGGCACTGAATACGATCCTCAAATTACTAACATCTGGTTTCCTACCGGATATTTTGAGGACATGAGTCATCGTTATTCGATAATTATATCTCTACTATATTCTAAATTCAGTGTACCGATTCCAGAAGAACATCACTGTTTTATTGGAACGCGACCCCAAACTTAATTCGCACGTACTAACCAAAAATTCTACATAAGTCAGCTCCATGAATCTGCAAAACCATATCACACAAAAAGATTAATTCTATGATATCAGGACTTATAAATCACTGGCCTTTTTAAATAATCGCCGCATCTTCCCGCCAAATTCTATCAGCCTTTCAAAGAAAATTTAACTCGCAGCACGAACATTACTACAAAAATACTATAACCCATCCATTGCATTCAGTATACATAGCATCTTTTCAATAATAAAAAATAAAAACACTTATCTTTTGCGAATTTAAAACATTTGTTACGTCCACAAGCAGAAAACTGCAAACTTCACCAAACGAACAGCGACATCTATTGGATCAAAAACAAACATCATCAAATCAAATTACACCACACCGTAACACAAAAGAAAAAATGACTATTTGAAAAACCATGCAAACGACTAAACAAAGAACTTACCTGCTACAAAAAGCTACAAACTATTCTTTAATTGAATACATCAACAGTAACCCGTATTATAAAATATTTATATATAGGCAAATCTGCATACATCTGTGTATCGGTATACATACACTTACCCTGAAATTAATAAAAGCAAAACATGATAAACTAAAATGCTCTTGATTGCTCATATAAATAGTTAACTAACCTCAAACATGAATGTAACAGTGTTTCTAAATAATAATAAAAAAAGAAAAACAAACGAAATCAATTCCACCAGTTTTTTTTGCAAACAAAATTTAACCCACGCGAGTTATGTATTTTACAAAAAAAAAAATTGTATTACAATATTCAATATGCGTAAACCCTTTCCAATTAAAACTAATAAGATAAAACGTCGTTCAATATTTTGCAAACTTAAGAAAAAAATGTTCATTGCGACTACAAGCAGAAAACTGCAAACTTAATGCGCGGACAGCGACACCTATCGCATCTTCGAATTGCATCGAGATATAAAAAAAAGAAAAATTAAGGATTTTCGGATTATTACCAACTGAGCGTTAGCTACGTTTGCAAGTACAATCAAAATCTATTTTGCTTGAGGAAGGTTCCTTTTCACATTCGACCTAGTTATGAAATTTAAAGAAGACGTAATCGCCTTCACGAGAAAAAAGATTGAAACTTGAGATTTTCTCCTGCGTTCGTAACTAACGTCCCACGTCAACGCGGCTTCGTTCGCAAACCTATTGATTTATGTATTATCACCAGTGGCGGCTCGTGTTGTAGAAATGCGGGGGTTGTAACGTCACATAACTACCAATTATTACAGGTTTAATTACAATAAAAACATTTTTACTCAACTGTCGTTAAAATAAACAAAACTTTCAGACTCACCAGCATTCCGTCCTAGTTAAAGAGAAAATCCAAATTGTATACAATCTTTAGCAATGGCGACCTTTCATTGGTTTTTATTCCAATTTTGTCTGTGGAACAAGTCAAGCTGGAAAAACCGTACATTGTATGGTCTCAATCAACGGTATGATCATGAACGTGCGCAACGTCTTTTTGTTTACTGCGCATATCGTTTTGTTTAATGCGCATGCTCATGATCGTACAATGTGGGGTTTTTGTTTTTCGAGCAGTTAGGGCAAATCCAAGGTTGCCGGATTAGGCGAGAGTCCGCCATATTTGGCGTTTAAAAATCTTACATGGCGCCTGATTTGGGCTACTTTTGTTGTTGTCTTCACATAACGACATTCAACAAAATTCTAGTAATTTTAAGTACGTCACTGACCGAAAATTAGTAAGTACATTTTGCTAAAAAAAAAAAAAAAATAAGAAAATTTAAAGTAACTCTCTCTACCTAGGGTCAAATTTGAATTTTCGAACTTGTGATCACTCTGTGTCAAGTTTGAATTTGAATTTCCTCAAAAAGCAGAATTGACATGTCTCTTAAAATAATAAACAAGTTTCCCATTTCTACCGAACTTTAGCACACGCATTTTAATTTAAAGGCGTTTTTAAAAATTCGCTGGGAACTTAAACGCTGTTGAAATTTGAGAGAGAAGAACTCTGTTTCTGCGCGTGTGAGAGTGAGAAAAACTGAGTAACAAAAGTATTCCGAGCGATTTCACCAAATCGCCTTAATTTTATTCGTGAGATATATTCACGTATTGCATAAGCAATTTTTGTTTGAAACCTTATTTTTACTTACTAATAAAAAGTAAAACTTACTTGAGTAATGTCCTTGTCATAAAAGTCCGATAGGTTCACTGTATACTTGCGAATTCCAACCTACGCAGATACAATTATATCTTTCCCATGATGTCTGCAGGACATAAAAATAACAATCACTGAGGAAAGTGGTTCCTAAAAGATGCAAAAACCAGAAAATCGAACTGCCAAATAATCTTCGACTTAAACTGACACAAATTTGAAAGTTTGAAAGTTCGACACGAGCGCTGCAATGTAAAAATCTCTTGCGCCCTCTATGTTCACATAATCACACTAATGCCTTATAAATAAATAATTTTTTAATTAAAAACAACGTTTTGACTAAAAGTAACGCTATCTAAAAAGTTGATTAACGATTCTGATTTCATCAATCATTTAAATTAGGTGAACGGCAAACAAAATAACGAATGTACTTGTAATTAACGAAAGCAAGATGTGACCGGTTGAGAAGAAAAAAACCTTACCTTTACGATTTATTAAATTATTAAATCCATCGAGGCGATTTATTTTTCTATTATTTTTTGGTAGAACATCGTATTAATCAAATAAAATAAACACAAACTCCAACAGAGCAGTAAGTAACTGTCGTTCAGGTACAATTCAAATATGGTAGTGGCGCCCTCTATGCAATTGAATTAGTACTATGGTTCTGAAGAAATATTAATAAATGGCTGAAAATGTATTAAAATAAACCAAAAGATGAGTTTCTGATATGATACAGCGTAATTCGAAATTCGAACTGACCCTTAACTGATCGGAGTTGAATGCAGCGAACAAAATAAGTGAAATGCGTTGAAAACTATGGCGCCAAATTCAAACTGTCCCATATCATAATATCGATGCGTTCCAGGCAAAAGCGACGTAAGCACCATTTTCCTTCGAATTGAAACTTTGCTGTATTTCTGAACAATTAGTCAATGATGCTTACGTCGTTTTCCCTCGAACAAGTCAATATCTATACTACCTACACTCGCTTTTCCAAATATACATCGTCTGATCTTGGTTGACGTCAATCATGCAAGAGAAACAGAGAATACGATTAATCTACGTGAGCGACGAGGAAGTCACATATCCGGTCACGTGTTTTAAAGCAAAAAACTAATTATTGTTTATCACTAAGTAAAGCATATTTAATCATTTAATTCTTCACGTATTTAGATTTCTGAGTCAAGTTTGTTTTGCCATGTATAAACTTGCAAATATTTTTTTTTGTGAAAATAAACGTTTTACTAGAAGGCTTGTCCAGTTAATAACTTACAAACCTAATACCAACCTTCACATTTCTATTTCACGAGCCGCCACTGGTTAGTCCTGTAACAATTCAATATTGCAAGTGGGTAGATGAAAGGCAATTAGCAACGAAAGGATGTGGAAGTACAAATAGAAAAGATATTTAAGGAGCAACTTTGTCCTGCAGAAAATGACGCATGACAACTAATTACTGTACCTACCTAATCCTTGCCAACCACCATACCTGTACCGAACATCGAACCGTGCTTAGCAACAAGTGTACAAATCGCAAATTGAAATAAGTAACGAATATTAATTATAGTGATTAATATTATATTTATTAAAAGGTTGTTACACTGTACGCATTTGTTGAAAGTGTGTATCTCGTTTTTTTTAACAACCAACGACAGTGAAATCCATTTAGACGCTTTGCTGTTACCTTTAAATCTGAGTTTCAAACTCAGTTGAGTGTTAAAAGCGTGGTTTCTGTGCAAGACTTTCTAGAAATCACTAATCAGATTGCCCAATTGAAACGCACGCTCGTTTTCTTTTGTGTGGTGTTGAGGTTGTTAGTCTGCGAAAAACAGGTAAGTTACTATGGCATGCAAATTGAGTAAGAAATATACATACGCGATTTTATGCATTGACTATATGTAACGTGTGTTGCCTAGATTCTAGAACCTAAACTATAATATTAATGTGTCTATATATAAAATGGTTTTCCTCATGGTGTATAGATGCATACAAAGTGGCTTTAAAAAAATACCAATCAAAACAAATAAAAAAAAATCTGCCGAAAAGTCAGGAACAAAAGAGAAATGAAAACAACAGCATCAAAATACAAGGTGTGAAGTGAACAAAACAAAAAACAAAAGAAGATCGACAACACTAAGCTGAACGAAAAAGCAAGTCTTTCATTAAAAAAAAAAAAATAAAAGCTAACGGAAAACAAGAACACAGAAAAACAAAAGAATTAACAGAAAAAGAAAATAATTAAATAGAAAAACGGCGATTCTCCAGCCGAGAACTTTTGCATGACAAGAAACTAGCAGGAAACAAAAGAACAAACTGCTCGCGACTGTACAAGAGTTTTCACAATTTTACCAAGAATGTATCGAAATTAAATATTTAATAGAGTATTCCAAGCATTTAAAATTAAGACACAAACCTCCTTATTTTTAATAAAATACAAGTTCGGTGCCAACCTTTGACAATCACTGGCGACCAAAATTTATTTCTCGGGATTGTACAAGATTTTATACATACAATTTTGCATCAAATCTTGTAAGGTGTCGCACAGGCCTAATCCTAATCCATGTAAGTACATGTAACTCCTGGCAGAACTCAAAATTTTATTTTGGACGCCAGCATGTGGCGACATCTAGTGTTCTACTTGCGAATTATATGTAGGTACATATTTTTGAATTGTAGAAGTAATTTCGATTACCGAACAAAATATCCAAAGATATTAAAATTATCGTTGATTAATGAATGAAGCAAATTAAACATAAATTACGAAAGAAAATGTTTAATTCATCAACTGTGTTAAAGACGTATAGGCAACTTATTATACGACGTCGTATTCGGTGCAGCGTATTTACTATAACATCAAATTTCTCAATTCTTGTAATTATTGAAGATGTAACTCATTTATAGTAAAACCACTGATTACAGTACGATCAAATAAAACTTTATCTTTTTCTAGTAATCTAAATGTAAACGATGAATCAGAGAGAAGCAGCACGCGCTGTTTTCAGAAGAATTTTAAAACATTTTTGTTAGAATCTGATTTATCTTGCACGTACGATCGTGTTTGTAGAAAACACCGCCGTACAAGCAAATGCTAAATATTGTTTGGAAACATTTCAATATTTATGATTTTAGCGCATTTTTTCTAATTGTTTGTTAAGATTTAATAGAAAGTTTTGTTCTGTTCTGTATCATTTGCGTTTTTTCTTTTAAAGCAAACTCTTTCCAGATATGTTTCTTTATTTAACCACTTCTAACATAATATAAATTTTCGAAATAAAATAACTACATATATTACTTAAGAAATGAAACATAATTTAAAGAGAAAATATAAATTTGTGTCCCTTGTTTATCAGAATGTATAAAAATGTATTATTTTATAGTTTCTTTTTCTTTTAAGGGCATTTTAAAATTACACGTTTCTTTTTTTTTTATTAAATAAATTGAAAATTGCGTACTTGTTACTTGTTATTGCAACACTAATTCTAAGCATTTTGTTTTGTTTACAAAAAAATGCAGATGCTTATTTATAATACATATGTACACTAAAAAAATTTATCACATTTCCAGAATTTTCTTTTTTATTAGCGCAATTAGTACCGGGTAGTGGACGAGAAAAAATCCAAAAGCACAATAAGTAGTTTAATATAAATAATACTGAGTGTTGAATTAGAAATATAAATAATAAGGGGTTTTAAGATTTTTTGGTATGAAAAAGGGAACTGTGTGTTTGACTGTTTTTTTTTTTTTTTTGGAAAAAAAAAACATCATGAAAGAGAGGAGGCACAAATCTAATCAATAAATAGCACTTGTGATAATACGTTATGCAATATTTGTTTTATGATTAACGCTTTGAAGGTGGAACTAAATGATCTGGCAAATCGGTAGGTATGTCATTCCCATCGATTTTTATACTTATTAAGTGCATTGCTAGTGCAAACTCTTCTTCATCTAACATTCCATCCTTATCCACGTCTGCCAACTTCCAAATCTTGCTCAAGACTGAATTCGGTAATTTCGATTTTACCATTTCGGACTTGGCAGCTGAAACAAACAAAGAACAATTATTTTTAATTTCATTAAATTACACAGCCACCGCATTAGAAAGCGCCGCATAAAAATGCGAAATGATTCACATTAATTGGCATTTCAGAAGTAATTTTAACATTGTGAATTCATTTAATTTAAAAGTTAAGATTAAATAAATTATTCGTGATGTAGTTAATACACTGGCCTAGTTCTATATATTACATGTAAAAGTGTATGATTATAGTAATTAATTTAAGTGATTTTGTTGCACACAAACATTCTTGAAGTTGGCTGTGTAACTGTGTAAACAAACGCAGATGAAATGCAGATCAAAATTTTGATGTTTTTGAACTGTTTAAATTGATTTAAAGCGAAGGCCGTTTTAAATGCAACACAATCTCTTTCAATTTAAATCATCCGTGCTATTGTGTTTTGCTTCAAACATATTAAATTATTTACGGTGTGTACTGTACTGTACTGACCATTCAATGTATAGGTATTATACCTATTATTATAATAGACTTACAAAATCGGTCGGTATTATAGGTACCTATAAATTGTACTCATCAAGTACATTCATTTAAGATCTAGGAAACGGAAAATATTCATCTTAAAAATTACACTCCAACGATAAGACAATTACTACTTATTATGCCGAGGAAGTAACTCTCCGTCTCGTAAATATAGTCTTCATAGCTTCATAGCTCCCCCGCCTTCATATTCAAATGAAGTATGTACATTGCTAATTAATTGGAATAATGGATAATACGGCACTGGAATTCCAACGCCAGCAAAATTAAATAGCTCGTCTGTGTGTGTCGTAATTCGAGGTGTGTGCCTACAGTCAATGCCAAAAAAAAAAAAAAACAATCAATGGCGTAATTTCCACACCGAATATAAAATATGATAAACTCCTCCTTCACTTTTTATTTATTTACGATAACGAAGCGTTCGTGCAACCCAAAAATTGATAATTCAATTAACTGAATTACACGAGTCAATATTTTATTAGATAAATAACTTCCAGTTGCAAAACGTTTCTCGCATTCAAAAACAAATGCCTTTAGTAAGCGTTCAGCAAATGAAAAATCAACGGCGCCTGAATTTATTTTTTGATCACGACTTACGTAGCGTGCAAACATAATCAGTGATATCATTGTATAACAATAACCACAATAGACAAATAGAATTAAACGAAAATTACCTTCAACCATTAACGCAACGTTTTAAATTCGTTTATTTAAAAAAAAAAAAGATAGGTACCTGTATTTAATCGACTCGAAACAAATAGTGCCAACCCTACTTTTCTTTTTTTTAATTTGTGTCAGCTTTCATTTTTTAGTTCAATCACGCAAATCTACTGCCTTTTCTTTGGACACAAAACGCTTTTGAGCTCCTCCCCATGACTTTTTTGTTTCATAAATTAAAGCACAATTGTAAAACAATAATATTATCTTTATTTGAGAATTGCGAACATGTTTTAAATAAAAATATTACAAAGTCCAGGCGAGGTTCGCCGAAGCGCTCCTCCACCTAACCTTACATTTGATTCAAGGTCAAGTTCTTATTCTAATTTGACGAGTTAAAGATTCTACTTATTTTTTTAAATCGCAGGAAATACGACGGCCAGCCGAATTGATACGTCACGTACGGCCAATCCAATTTGCCCAAAAATGTGTTCCAAGAAAGCAAGCCTACTCAACTTAATCAACTAACTAGCGCCCTCTAGTACCCATTAATTAAGTATTATTGTGGTTACGCTGATTTTGACAAGTTAAATATTAAATATCAAGACGGATTGACATTTCTCATAACCAAAAATTTCAAGGTCACAGTAATTTTAACACCAGAATTTGAGGGCGTGTCTTTTCACATGTTTCAAGGCTCTTTGGATTGGCCGTACATGACACAATCAGGCGTTTACGAAAATAAAAATAAACCCGGTGGGGTACATCAAATTCACCGATGGGTAATCAGCTGATACGCCTAGGCCCAGGCCCGGATTTTTTGCAGGCAATGTCGCCAACTTTTTCTAGTCATTTTTTTCTAAAGTCATAAACAGAATAAATTTAAACAAAAACAAATGCAAATGAAAATAAACTGGCAGGAAACAAAAGAGAACTGTAAAAAGGAGTCAAAAACAAAAGAGAACTGTAAAAAGGGGTCAAAAACAAAAGAGAAATACACAGGGTAAAGGCGTAAAGAATAGAAAAAAGAAACAAAAGAAGACCGACTTCCTAGATGAACCAAAAACAAACGAATCTTTAGTAGAAAATAAAAGACATCTGTAAAAAAGCGTGAACCAACAAAATGCGAAAAACCAATTAGATAAAAACAAAAGAATTACAAAGCACAAAATGAATTTAAAAAAACAAAAACAGGAGTACCACGATGTTTTTGTAAATAAATACAAACTCATAGGAAACAAAAGAGAACTGTAAAAACGAGTCAATGAAATGCGGAAAGCCACTTTGATGAAGAAGAAGATAAATGCAAAAACAAAAGAAAAAATAAAAGACGAACGAGAAAGAAGAATTAATGAAAAAACGCCGATTCCTCGGTCGAAAACGTCTGTAAGTCAAGAAACTGGTAGGAAACAAAAGGACAAAATAAAACAAACGAACCGTGAATAAAATTACTTAAAACAGAAAAAAAGAACAAATATAAAATGAACAAAAAACAAACAAACAAATGTTGCTCGAAGTATTCGCGTCATGTAATGCCTAAATTAAAGTAGCGTCTTGGACAGTCATTATTGATCGCATGGTATATACTATTTTCTTTATCGTTATGTGAAGACAACAAAATTAGCGCAATACAGACGCCACAAATTAAATTTAAAAAAAAATGGGGAAATATTTAACGTAGTTACGTATTTCGACAACTACGCTATCATCCTCAATTCACTCAAAAGTAGATACTTCATTGAATCTGTAGCTGGAGTATAATCGAATGATCTTCTCCTAATCAAATCTCTAATTGACTGTCAGTTAATTTTACGGCGCTTTCAAATGGGGTGCAGCACTGCGTGCACTCAGTGTATCTTCATCTCACTTTATTCCATGAGGTTAAAACGAGATGGAGATACACTCAGTGCATCCCAATTGAAAACAATATTAAAAAGGAATCAATACTGTTTGTAATCGAGAAGAATTGTCGATTTACAGTCCCCAGTGACAATTTTTACAGTTTCCTGTATTTTTATTTAGGCTGACTTACAGCTCTTTTTGTTAAACAAAGTTGGCGACCATGTTAGAAACAAAAAAAAATGACACTATAAAAATCTACATGTTATATAACCGACCTGGATTATTATGATATAATTATTTTATGTAATGAATGAATCCCGCTATTTGAGAGATAACAAATCAAACAGGAGATTAACGATTAATTAAATACACACACACACAAAAATAAAATACTTAAAATAATTAAGAAATTTCTATTTTAAGTCTGAAAGCCGTCTAGATTTGAAGAACTCTTTTTGCAAGTGCTTTAAATATTTTAACAGCGTTTTGTAAAATCAATCCACACAAGGTCAAAGATATACTCACTCCTTTATCTTTCAAAAAAAAAAGTCACAGCAGTTTATTTACTGGAAACACAGTCATTAATACAGCTTTCTTTTATCATTAATAAAGGATTTTTTACAATCGTCTTTGAACTTAACATACCACAGCGAATTTGTGATCTTTATTAATTAACATTGCCTCGCAATGTGCTCTAAATTGGCATAACATTAATGAAATTAACTCTGCTACGTTACGCACTCGAGTGTAAGTGCTAGATATTTTTTTGGTAAATAAAAATA
Source organism: Prosopocoilus inquinatus (assembly GCA_036172665.1). NCBI lineage: Eukaryota > Metazoa > Arthropoda > Insecta > Coleoptera > Lucanidae > Prosopocoilus > Prosopocoilus inquinatus. The sequence continues at coordinate 16,621,794 of CM069880.1, read as the reverse complement.
TAATGCGCTTGATTTATATAAGAAACTGTAACAAGAGTAGTTGAGTGACCTAAGCAATGTGTTTCAAAGTATTGGCTTACGCCATGTGGTTATCTCGCATTACTTAAATTAAAGTAAAATACCGCTGAATTGAAAATAAATTGATTTAAAATAGGCCGTGAAAAAGTATTGAAGCATTTAGTATTTATCTTACCTGCACCTGTAACTTTTCCATCGACCGGTTTCAAGGAAATGAAAAGGGCGTCGTAATGAGGTTTATCCTTGCTGACAATCCATTCAGGTTCTCCGAAGCCAGCGTTGATGCCCTCTCCTCGCTTATAACCGAACGGTGAGACTGTATCTTCGACGTTGACGAATGCACCGCCCTTAACATCAGGGTCTTTATTTTGAATATCCTCCTGCGGAATTTTGGCCATCAAGACGGAAATATCATCGGCCAACATGCGGTCGACAATTTCTAACAGTTTCGGTTTAAGTGGATGGAATTTGGTGAAATCGCAGTTAGCTAAAACCTCCTGCATTTTTTTAATGTCGGGGAAGTCACCCGGTGATATTTGATGCTCGCGTTGCAACTTGTCATAAATTTGGCCTAGATTCTTAATTAACTCCTTCTTCTTCGAGTCCTTCCCAATAAAAGAAGGCATGTCTTTCCTTAATTCGGCTATTATGTACGCGTGAACCTTCGCGAGCCTTGCTCTCTTGATTAAGTCATTTAATTTGCGCAGCGCTGCGTTTCTAGGCAACGACTGCAGATCTTTGAACAAATCTTGTTCCTCATCTTCGAATAATCTTCTGTTAACGTCGAAGCGTAACGGCTGATCCCAGAATGATCCGATGTAAACTCTTGCAACCTCCGGGGTCTGAAGGACTTTACCAAGCGACCACATCAGCGCACCGTACACACGCATCAACTGCTGGTGATCGATCATGTCAGCTTTATTCAGAACAATTCGAATTTTATCATCGTGTCCTCTCAGGGCTTCGATAGACCTTCGGAACTCATCGGAAATATCGAGTTTATGCGCATCGAATAGAAGTATTATACGGTCGACTCTCTCGGCGAACCATTCGAGAACTCCGGTGAAATCATAGCCACGATCGACACGTTGTTTTTCACCTGAGAGTATGCCTGGAGTGTCCACGATGGAGATGTTTTTTAAGACGGGGGAGTTAACCAAGGAACATTGCAGTCTATTTAGGAAAGCGTTGCCAAACTTTGAAAGCGGTCTGAACTGTCTCTTTGGATCGACCACGAGAGCATTACCAGGTATCTGACCCTCCTTCTCATCGTACATAACGGCTATGAACCTGTCTGTCGTGGGCTCAGGGCCAATACGAATTCCAGGGAAATCTCTCTCTAAGAGGTATTTTATAAATGTTGTCTTACCCGTCGAGTACTGACCCACCAGTAATATCATCGGGTTGGCATCGAAGTCTGAATCTTCGAGTTGAGGGGAGTGAAAGTCATGGAACTGATAATGCTGTTCAAGTGGTAGCAATTTATTTTTATAAATATTCTTCAGCCCCTGCACTACGGTCTCATAGACTTCTTGTTTGTTATTGTCTTTACTTAACCAACTAAACATTTTGGATAATTTATGTTAGACTTCCCTGGCTTTCATACGACATACACACAACTACACGAAAATTCGTACTAAATGCTATCACTGACACATAAATAGAATGGGTGTTGGACGAACACGTAAGTTACCCACTCCCCTAACGTCAAAACGACTGATAACACTCATGCTCATGGATAAATCAACACCTAATTGTTGGCAACCATACATACAACTAAATAAGTGCGGCGGTTTGAAATCTTTAATGAACGTTATTACATGTTGAATACAAAACTTACATTTACTACCTATTAATTAGTAGGTACAAACAATTTCAGAACAAGTACAAACAATTTTCTATAACTCAAACAATTTAGGACAATTCAGACGAATCATCTGCGTCGGTGCTGTCACATGACGAACCGTCTCCTTTTCCATTTTCAACTCGGGAAGTAGATGCTCCCCCGTTGTCTAGTCTTTGCCCTGAGTTGCTGGCAAGTATCAACTCCAGGTTCAAAGAAGACTGCGAGCCAGGGTGGACCTTCAAACTACAATCAGAAGAAGTCTCCACCGAAGCATCCACGTTAATTGCCTCGGCTGCAGGTTCATTTTCCGTGGCTTGGAAATGCTCCATGTAATTATTAACAGTGTATGTCCAATCATCCTCGCTAATTAAGCTGACCGTTGAAACGGTCGAACTATCAGAAATGGTCTCCCTGTTCACGCTGCTGGCTTCTCCATTCGAAGTTTCATCAACGGCCATTTCACTGTCTGCTTCTTCAGCGGCGGGTTTCTGATTATTAGGATCCATTCCGGAACTCACACCTGCTGAAATTAACAACAAACACAAGTTAATTACTTCCAACTAAAAGAATAAAAAACGTACCTACTTGTCAGGAGCAAACAAACGCGTCGAATAAATTACTTACAAGCCAAAAGCTAACGTCTTTTGTTTTGGCGGGTTAAGTCAAACTAACTTCCGTTTCGCTTGGAAGTTCGTTTGAATATTGCTTGCACTCCGAAAACAATTACTTGAAAATAATTTAACGAATTTATGGTATTAATTTATAAACAAATTTTCAATATTAAGGTACGGTTTTATTTTGACTGACGCCCTGACGCATGTCCGTTACCAACTTGAGATATGCGCATGCGCTTGTGATTCAGGAAATGGAAATCACGTTCGAGCCCGCGCTTACGTACGTTTCAAATACTTGACTAAATTTCTGTTTTATTTAATTTAAATTAAAACGTGTTTTATAAACTCACGCGTAATATCTGTATATTACACGATGCCTATTTGTTTATTTGAGATTGCCGTGGTTATTACCGATCGTGTTTTTTTTTTCCTCTCTCTTATGGAAGGAAGACGTTAAGGCCGTTTATGGTGCAAGTAAAAAGCATATTAGTGATTAATTCCTGTGTACTGTTTATATAAAGCATAAACACATAACTATTCTCCTTATCGCTTGGGGTATTAAGTTTCGTGTAAAGAATAAACTAACGCGTAATGTGACCAAAGGTGCGTCCACTTACTTACATTCTGCCAACCGAACTCACCTAGGATGCATTCATGAAAACGGTTCAGTGAATAATTTTATTTTGAAGTGCCAAAAGGGTAAGTTTGTTTTTATTTTTTTATTTAATTATTAAAAAAACATTGATTACATTTAATAGGTGGTTGCAAAAAACTCACTTATAAGTTTGTTATGTTATTACATTAGGAATGCAGTAGCATGTTTCACCCACAAAAAATAATTGATTGTTCAAAGGAATTTAAAAGAAAAAATGTCGCAAGGTGTTTCAGTTCAGATCCAGGTGCTTTTGACGACTTTTATTTAACGGCTTTTAATTTTAGTTTTAATTTTAATAAAATAAATGACAGCCTGCTCGACAGTAATAAAGTTTGAAAAGGCGAAACCAGTTTGTGAATTTTTGTAAACTAAATCCAAAATATCTTTTGAGTTTAAAGAAAATGTCACGCCGTTAATTAATTGCTCTGCGCAAAAATAATATTTGGTGACTATAAAACGAAGTAATAGTGTCAGAAAAAATACTGTAACGACGAAATTCCAGTTTCGGTGACGATAAAAAATTAAGTTAAAAAAAACTAATAAAAAATTAAATTTTGTGGGGAGAGAGAAGAAAATTCGCTCTTCATATATATATTTTTTTTGTATTTTAATTAGTTTAAAATGTGTGTTTATATTGCATTAATCATTCGTTATGTACTCACAGCCTTTTCTATTATAAATTCTTGCACAATGTTTTTTTTTTTTTTTTTTTTAATTATATTTTACTCTAATGTTTTTTTACTTGAATGTTTATCAATTCTATTTTACTTTCAGGATGTTTTTGACAAGCCACTAAATGGTAGATGCGTCCAAAATCGCAAGTTATCTTAAAAGAAACATTATTTCCAGCATTATATAAAAATAACTCCTTTGTGGCATCGAACTTGACCCAATTCTATAAAATTTCTGCAAGGTACGATTACTGTCTCCTAATATAATCTGACGTTGATATAAATAAATACGGTACGTAATGTGATTATCCGATTTTCAGCAAACCTGGTTTGCTTGGGTTACCATAATTTAAGAAAAAGCAAATGTTCAGGTTTTTTTATTTTATTTTTTTAAGGTAGAACAATGTCGACCGGTAGATCCGTTCGGTACTCCACGAGGATTGTCAGAAATACAAATCGGCATTCAAGAGTTTACGTGTCTTCAAGACGAAGAAGTGTTTGTCGAAGAATGCGTTTTGTTAAGTCTCATAATTGTAAGTTACCGGTTCATTTTTCGATTTGAATAACCCTCTTATTCGAAAACGAAAAACGTCATGTGAGTTTAAGTCAAAATATGTCACTTAACGATATTCTTTACTTACCGTTGTCGTTAATAAGGGGGTGAGATTTTGCTTGGAAATACCTGATAATTTTTACATGTATTTACAATTTTGATGATAGGAAATGGTCAAGAAAGTTTTACCTCCTCGGCTAACTTCATGTGCGTCAATTTTGTTTTTTTTTTGATAGATTCAAGATTTTGCCAGTGACGTGCTTAGGACATAACCAACTAAATTAATTTGACCAAGACACGTACGAAAATTTGCCTAAGCTTGCGCGTTTATGTATATAAGGATTATCAGGTTCATCTTAACAAAAGTACACGGTTTCAATTTTCTTCAAAAATAACCATTTTTAGTAATTAAGTTTATTTATTTTTTTTGTAAGTAAAAAGTGAAATGCCGGTTAGAAGAGCCGTACATGCTGGAAGTTGGTATACCGATTCAGGTAATATTTAAACAAAAATCAGCTGTTTGCCAATTTTATTGTTGAAAATTAATTCCTGCATGTCATTGACCTCTTTAAATTAGAATTATTCAAGGAAATGAAATTCCATGAAACCCATCAGAGTTTAATCGAATGCGAATGTGAATGCGAATGTGAATGTTCATTCAATGTCCGTGGAAGAAATACTATTATCCTTTCTGTAGTGTACATTTTGCAGGCCCAGAATTATCTAGACAATTGGATTATTGGTTAAACCAAGCAGATTTAAGTCATGGACCAGCTAGAGCCATCATAGCACCGTAAGTATGTACACAGAAAATATAACTTTGGTGTTATCAATTTTTTTTTTTTGTTTTTGTAGACATGCCGGGTATCAATATTGTGGTGCATGCGGTGGTCATGCATACAGACAAATTAGTCCTATTGTAGTAAGAAGAGTTTTTATTTTGGGCCCTTCACATCATGTACGGCTATCTGGCTGTGCTTTATCAAGTGCACAAAAATATCGGACACCTCTTTATGATCTTCATGTCGATACTCAAGGTATAATAATAGCATTTACCCGATTAATGCGCTTTATTTATGAATACAACCATATTATATTAAGTATTAAAAAATGTCAAAATTTTTTTAGTAAATGGTGAATTAGAAATGACTGGACAATTTGAGTGGATGGATTTAGATACCGATGAAAATGAACACAGTATAGAAATGCATCTGCCATATATAGCGAAAGTTATGGAAAAGTAAGCGTTAAACTAATGAAACATGAATCTGGCCTAAAGTGTAATTTAGTTAAACTTAATATTTTTCCAGCTATAAACATCAGTTTACTATAGTACCAATATTAGTCGGTTCTTTAAGTCCGGATAGAGAAGCTTGTTACGGTAGAATATTGTCGAGTTACTTGGCGGATCCCCAAAATTTATTTGTGATATCTTCGGACTTTTGCCATTGGGGGCAAAGATTTCGTTATACTTATTATGATCGTTCTTACGGAAATATTTACCAGTCCATCGAGGGTTTGGATAGAGCAGTACGTTATTAAACCGCATTTTATTCCAAACAGCCAACGCTCATTTTGACCCTTTCGCTTCATTCTTCTTCTTTTTTCAGGGGATGAATATTATCGAAAATTTAAATCCCACGGAATTTACGAATTATTTAAAAAAATATGGAAATACTATATGCGGTAGACATCCTATTGGAATCTTACTGCAGGTGAGTCGCACGTTAATGAAACTATTTTATAAATGTTGCTCTATCAGTAATTAGGCTATTAGATAGTAATTAAATAAATTTGTGACCTGTGTATTTCGATGGCCAAACCAAATTTTGAAATTGAAAAAAAAAAAACTGTAAATGTTGAAATAACATAACCAAATTCTTTTATAATTTTATTGCAATGCAAATGACTTACTGTGCTGTTATTATTATTATTATTATTATTATTATTATTATTATTATTATTAGCGATGTATTAGTAATTACTGTTGTTATATTATGGAGGTTATGATGGGAGGTTTACTTTGAAAGAGTTGGCAATAGTGATTGCAGGTTTCTGTAATGTCAAAAATCATTTACGATAATTGGAGCGTTGCATGGATCGGGGTAGAAAAGTAAGATAAATCGAATGCGTTTAATGCAAATAAGCGTGAGATAATGGATTAACCGGTATGTACCACTCCAATTATCATAAACGGCTAATATATACTAGCGCGGTCAACTTAAATGATACTCCTGCATGCGAACCACACTCTTAAGAACAGTTAGCGTAAGGACTATAGGCGAGGCGCTCTGTATGCCGTTGCACGTCATTCGTTAACAATGACGTCAGACGCATGCTGTGTTGATAAATACTTAAAATGGAAAGGAATTTTTACATTGTATGTTTAGTTTTATAACAAATCTTAAGGTATGTATATTGTATTTTAAGTAAATAAGTATATTTACAACACAGCAAGAGTCTGACGTCATTATTAACTAATGACGTACAACGGAATGTAACGCGCTTTGCCTATACGAAACTGTCATTTAAATTGAGCGTACGAAACTGTCAAGTGGTTCAAATCATTTAAATTGAGCGTCGTTGTACGTTTTGTTATTTGATGTTATTGACTTTTGTGTGTTTTGAATAGGCAATTCAGGAATTACTAAGGAATGATCGTACGCAAACGGCTAGTTTAAAGTTTCTAAAATATGCACAATCAAGTCAGTGTCGTAATATGAACGATTCGTCGGTTAGTTACGCTTCAGCAGCTCTAGTATTTGAATAACCTGAGGCCTTATGAACATTCACCCAGTGGCTATCCAATAAAAAATAAGTTGAAGTTTAGAATTTAAGTGATTTTTTCACTCGATTTAGTAAATAAGTAATACATTTTTAATAGTATTTTTGTAAGTAATTCCTATTGTACATAACACAATTCCTACCTGCAAAATTCAGAGGTGTTGAAATAATTTAATTTAATTCATTTTTTTTTTTTAAATTAATTAATTAATTAAAATGGGGTATTTGTTTCTTCTTCTTCCTTTTTTTTTAGTTAGTTAATTTCTTAATAATGAAGAGTGCATTTATTTATACGTGGTTGTTTTTTTTCTTTCTTAATTATATTATTTTTAACTGTAATTTAAAGTAATCTAAACAGACTGTTATAGTTTGTTTTTTTTTTCCTTCTTACAATCGTTTAATGAAAATGCTACAATTTTTTTTGTTTTTATAATCGTTTATTAATTGGGATTTTAAGTGTTTTTTTTTTTTCTATATATTCCTTGTTATGTGCCTTTTTTCAGGCAAGAATTATGCATGATTTAATCTTGCGACATATCTATCCGACCACCATGAAATTTGAATTTATTGATGATTGAATAATTAGATTAGGGAATTAATTGCCGTTAATATTATTTTGAGAATCAAGTGTACTGCATTGTGGTCGGATATTTTGTAGAATTTTACATACGTAACAGCAATATACAAGTAATTGTACCTCGTACATTATTGAAGTTGTGGTGGAATGATTTGGTTTCTTTTGAAAATATAAATCAAGTATAGTGGTTGTGAGCTTAAAATAAATTCATACCTTCGTATTGTTTTTCTTGTTTGGTTTATTTTGTGAGTGCAATTTTATTTTTTTCGATGTTCTGATTAGAGCAGAATATGTTAGGAAAAGAAAACGCAAGCCATGCCACTAATAGCTCAGGTCACTTATGGTAATAAAATGTTACATGCCATTGTTTCAAACCTGTCCATACAGTGTTCACTTAAGTATAATACTATTCTGTTATTAATTGTATATTGCCATAATTATCTGTATATTTTAGGACGAATTACAAGTACATGCATTATTTATTTAACTTATACTAACACAGTCAATAGTAACATGGTGCGGGTGATAGTTTTTTTTTTTTTTTTTTTTTGTTAGGATCAGCCTATAGATTGCAATAATTGTTGTTGTTAAATGTTATAATCATTCTGGGATTTTGGGCTTCTTTTTAAGACTCCGTTTCGGCTACTGCGGCTTCACAATAATATTTATTTGTTTATGTCATACGTAGGTACATACCCACAACCTAGTCAATTTTTTGTCCCTGTTGACAAGGCAGATTTAATTCTCTTTATAATTTTTTTTTTCTGTGATTTAATTCATCGACTCCCGACTTCTAATTTTATCTACCCACTCGCAAACTTCTATATTAGCTGCTTTCCTTCTGCGCAGTTTATCAAATAACCTCACTTTTTCAACCGCAACTCGCAGTTACTCGACACAAACGCATTTCCTCCTTTTGCTTTTCCTTTAAACTAATACTGAGTGACCCTATTTCACTCAAATTTCAAATTGTAAAAATTTGCAAAAGGAAAGCGGCTATTGTCAGAAGTGAGTAGGTATTTTGAGGTTAATTACAAGTACACGAAGCAGCATGTGAGCTGTGCGATCGAGATCATAAGCAATTTAATTATTGAAGTACCTGATAGTTGCAAGCAACAGTTATCACCGATACTTTCGATTTATTTGGTGTAGAACAATACGAGTTTTAAGACAAATCAAAATTTATTTAAACGCACAGGAAATATATAAAAATAATTTTTCAGACAAAAGTTTGTGATTATGATCAGGGAAAAGAAATCGAAAACTGTATTAGCCCCGCCCATAGTAATTTATGCAATTGCCTCCACTTTCCCTTCCACCAATCATTCAATAGCCAATTAAATGCATCGGAGCTGCGGAAGGAGTAACTAGTACATTCAGCGTGGGCCGAATTCTTTTCCCTGATGATACTTAAAAATCGCAAGCTATATAAACTTGACAGTCGGTTTCTGGAGCATAGCAATTTGATAATGAGCACTAAAACAAAAGAGGAAATACATTGCATTAAGTGCGTTATCGATGAAGACTGCGGCTTTTTTTCTTTAGCACGTTTATTTCAATACATAGAATGTGCGCCTCGTTTGTATTAATGGGCGCGTTCAAGGACGCTCAGCGGCTGAGTTGCTTACGCGGAAGTCGTCTGTGATTGGCTATTAACTTAATGTGAGCCAATCACGAACTATTGCCGAGTAAGCAAGTCAGCCGCTGAGCGTCCCTGAACGCACCCAATCATCGTGCAAAAGGTTATGTCACGTAAACACGTTTACAGTCGCCGTCACGAAGCAAGCGTAATGCGTCACAGCTGATACTGACGTCATAGCAGTGGCGTCAAACGGAAATCTAAATGAAACGTCATGCAGGAAAAACGGCATTAGCATTTAGCTTCACGATAAAATACTTTTCGGTTTGCTAGAATGAAACTTGAACATATAGCATGACTCGGTTTACAGTCAGAATAACTGCATTGAGGTTATGTGCGAGGGTTTATGTTTATATTTGATGACATGGCGATTGCCAACTTAATCCTCATTCGCTTACTAGTATTTTAAGATGCTACGAGTTTTCGTCCCTATTGACGTATTACTCTTGATTCGAAATTTTTACTGTACGTGCACTGTATATGCAGTACAGTACGTTGCAAAAAGACGGTCAAATATTGAAACATTAATTTCAACTGTAACAATTTTTAAGTAGAAAAAATTAACATTTTTTTTTTAGTTTTTTATAATATATTCCTTTAAATTCCTTTAAATTGTGCTGACGATTTTGTTTTTATTAAGTTTTATAAAAGTGCAGTTCGTCAGTAAAATTTAGAAATACTTAATAAAAGTTTGATATATTTTTTTTTCTTTCGCCAACTTAATATTATTTATTATTAGGCAAGAATAGTCTGGTACTTTTTTTTTTAATTTATTTAGTTTAGTTGTAGCCAGGGCCCTCGCGAGGACAAAAGCCGCCCGCGTACCACTTCATGTTTTGGCGCCCTCTGACAGATAAGTTGGGGCTTACAGAAACGGTCAATTATCAAAGTTATTTTTTAAAAAATTAAAAGAAGTACAAAATGAAATGAACTGAAAAAATTGAAAACATTTTCCTTCATTTTTGAAAACATTCTCCTTCACTTTTTTCAAGTTCCTAACTGCCAGGAGCCCCCAAATATGAGCAGTCGAAACAGCTCGAAGCGCTGTTTTTTTTTTTCTACTTTTAATTACCGCAGTTAACTGTTCTGTTTAGTCGACGTTTCGCCGTGAGGTTGACGGCTTCATCAAGACAGTTCAGTCTCGTGGATACTCTTTTTTTTTAGAATTCTTACCAGACAAGTAATTGTTTCCCATTATTATTTATTTATTTTTTTTTGGCGAAAAAAATTGCAAAACCTGTCCAGTGGCCAAGAGGTTAATTGCCGCCCCTTTTTTGGCGCCCTCTGACAGATGAGTTGGGGCTTACAGAAACGGTCAATTATCAAAGTTATTTTTTAAAAAATTAAAAGAAGTACAAAATGGAATGAACTGAAACTGAAACCTAATTTTCTTTCGTTTTTGTTTATTAGTAAAAGGTGATACTGTTTCGCTACAGAAAAAAAAAAAAAACAAAATAATAATAATAATAACGAAAAAGAACTTCCAAATAAATGTAAAAGCAATGAATAGGTGTAGAGTTAAATTTATTTGAAACTGTGTGAAATTCGTTTGTGAAAGAGAAGAAAGAAATCATGTACATATTGGTGTAGCTTTTATAACAAACAGTTCGTGATATAAATGATTTCAAATGCCTTATTAATGTCTATAGAACTGCTGATTTGTTACCTGTGATAATAACTTGATGTTCAATGTTGTTAATGGTAAGGTGGTGTTTTTATATTCAAATTGATATTTACAAAAAAAAAAAAAGTGATGAAACGGGTATTATTGTTGGTAATTCTGTCAAATTCAAGGAGAGTATACAAGGGTGTAGCAGCTAGTATTTTAATATTATTACAAAATTAATAAATTCAATTTAGTGCACCGTTCAGTACAACATCAAAATTCTAATTTATTCATTCTATTGTGTATTTTATATTATTATTATTTTTTTTAATAGATAATTAAGGTAAATCATTGATTGCATCACGTTTGTTTTGTCTGATGTTATTAATAACTATGTAATAAATAGTTTTTACAATCCACAGAATATTTGCTTTTGTTTATCCAGCAGCAAATACTTTTTTAATTATTTCACATGACCATAACACTCTTGTGTACCCCCTTGTTGTTATAATTAACTGCAAATGTCAACCGGACATTAGTGTATCATTATATTGTTTTTAACGAAGCACTAATTTCCTAATAATGTTGTCTTTAATGTATGATTTAATATAATAGAAGCCTTAAATTTTAGATCAATGTATAAAAAAAAAAAAACTGTGGTGGGCTGATCCATACACTTATTCGTTTATTTAATTTAATTAAGTACATAATATACGCGGTGTTTATGAAAAAAAAATTATTTAACGTGAAATTATGTTCTCTTGTATTTTTCATTAACAACAGTTAGGTGATTTATTCGGTAGTTAGAGAAACATCTAGGCTTTAAGTTTATGTTGTATACAGACCTAATCCGAAATTCTCTTACCCCCTTTTATTCTATGTCGTTGTTTTTTTTTTCACAAACTTAAAAACTATCGTCGTTGTAATATGGTTTTCAATCTTACGTGAAGGTATTTTACTATTATTATTATTATTACAACTTCCCATCATGATTTTCGAAACTACGTTCATAAAAACCAGAAGGAAAAAGATTTTCTTTCCACCACAAATCTCCTAAGTTACGAGACGTGACCTCTCCTAATCCTTCATACAAAAAAGAAAATGTACTTAAAAACATATATCTCTTTATTTCAAGCCAAAATTTATTATTAAAGTATCAATTTTTTTTCGTAAGAAAAAAAAATACGCGTATAAGTATAGTGCGTTTAAAAAAAATCGTCGATGACGTCACAGCCCGAAACAATGACATCCGAAGAAACGCTGGTTTTATTCCTCCTCTATACTTTTATATGCCTTAATTACTTTCTTCATGCCTTTCGAAGATCATGATGGAAGTTATTTACCACGTACATTCAAAACAGGGTATACGGCTTACTTAAACTTATAAATCGGAAAGGTCTGGTCTTAATTGATTTACCTATAATATGAGTTTGTTCCAGCAGCAACACTTCTGATTACTTCGAAACAGTCACAATCACTCGCCCACCAAAATAATAATAATAAAAATAATAATCAGTTGACTTTGATGATGCTTTTGACAGTTTCAAACTAATCAGAAAGGAACAAACTGTATTATGCTCTTTCGTCGTTGTTTACTTAATTAAAACATTAATAATTACTTTTAAGTTACTTCGTATGAATACGATTTTTTTCTGTTTTTGTTTGTTTTTTTTTTTTTTTTAGTATGGACCTACTCATTGTAAGCCTAAGACTGTAAGTTCATGTTTCGAGAAACATTTGCCTTCTGCTAAAATTTATTAGTTACGTGCGTCGACATTTTATAAGATTCTTGTAATTGATTGAAGAAAATATAATGAAATTGAAAACTTACTCGTTTTATTTAGCGTATTACGAGAGAATCGCCGAGTGATATGCTTTCATACGTCGTATGAATGATGAATTTACTGACGGCAAGGAATGTTATTCCTGAACGACCCCTTGGACTATAAAAAGATCGCGCTCTGGGTAATATTCTTTCTCTCTCGTATGAGTGATTTTGTGCATTTTCCTTTTCATTCTAAACGCGGCAAGTGCTGTTTCTGAACGCGCCCCAAGTGACATCTTGGAGAGGCAAGTTTAACGAGGACAGTTTTGGATTATTTACTATACGAAAACCTGACGAACGTAGTAGTCTTATCTCACAAAATGTTTAACTAAAAGCGCTTAATTTAGAATTAATAATTAACTAATAAAACAAAAGAACGCCTACTTTTCTTTGAATTAGTTTTGATTGTTGTAATAATGTATTGACCATATAAAAATAAATCGCGCTTCTCGCTGTACGTCGTAATTTAGGTAATCTTGTAATAAGGAAAGGTCAACAATATATCGAGCCGACAGGTGTGGTACAAGAAAATCACTAGAACAGCTGATTTGGTAATAAAATCTGTTTACAATGTCCTTTACGTAGAAAAATAAGTAATGACGTGAAGGAAAAGCTAGTGATATTTTTTGATGACGTACGAAAGCGGTCAACCATACATACACCGCCGTACGCCCGGTTGCCTAGTTCTCCAGGAAGAAAATTTATTTTAAACAATGCTCTTCAATATGTTAGAAATGATTGGTTTAATTAGTAGAGTAATTGCATTTTCTAATTAATATTAGAAGTAAATGATGCCCGTGAAGTATAATCACTGCGATAATAACAAAATTAACGATTGCTTTTGGTGTGAATGTTTAGTAATTCGCTAAAGGGCACCCCTTAAAAATATTGATGTTAAGGCAAGTTTACAAGTAATTATTTACGTATGTGGTTTTCGTCAATATTTAAACAAAGTATAGGTTCACTCAGTTTCGAATTTTCGTTTTGAATGTGCACTGAAGTTTCCTTTTTGGCACGTCGCGTTTCCCTGTTGGTTTAGATTTATTTAGTGGTGTAATAAAGGCTTTAAATTAGGCGACCCAGTTCCAAGATTTTGAAGTGAGAAGCGAGAAGAAAGACGGCATGAGCTTTCGGTAGTGCAAACAATTTTAGCGTGTGTGTAAATTTAATAAATTATTCTTTTCGTATCTCATCAATTGATTATTAACCGTCGAGGCGCGAATATTTATTAATATGTGACATACTTTCGACTTGGTGTTATATTTGCGTTTGATATTATCGACAAGAAAACGTAAAATCGTTTGAAGCTGGATGATGTAAACATGGCTACTTGTCTCTATATTTCTTCATGTATTTAGGCGGTTGTTAATGGTTCTCAAGGCAGGATTTAAAAACGATTCAGCATGATTTTATTTAGCCCAGGTAATTATTATTTCATTTCAGTATTTATTTGTATCGGAAAAGCCGTACATGCAAAATTATGCTACTGTCAACAGTTGTTTATCCATGTAACAGTCTTTTTTTTTTTATTTCACAATTTCTACGTTTTACTTACTATTCATTTATATAACCTTTAATTTTTTACTTTACTTTATGTTATTGTGATTACTTCGAGGCTATTATTTATATGTTGCAGTTCAAGTATGTAATTCCAATATGTGCATGTTAAATAATATAATCCGGGATATTTTTCATGTTCACATTGGGTACGTTCTAATAACCCAGCACTTCAACTGTCAACGACGCACTCTATTCGATTGGAAAAAGTGTTATTATAGACCATACTAGTGCGGGGGCCACTTTGGTCTATATAACCGAAACCATTTTGTGTTTTCACATTCTTAAAACCAACTCATTACTATTTTAATCAACTAATTGTATTTGTTTCAAGTTCATATACATATTTGTTTATAAAATGTTTTGATGTAGAAAAAGATTTGTTCTATATTACCAACAACATTTCATTTCAAGATAAAATTTGTTGAAATTTGTTAAAAATGAAAAAAAACTAAAGTGCAAAAGTGTGAGTGCTGTGAAACAGGAACTTGCGTGATAACTTTTTTCGGTTTTTCTTTTTTGATTTAACAAAAATACTTTAGATAAACGTGAAGAATATTCGTAAAATGCCTGTTGTTTATTCAGATGAAAACGAATGTGAATGAACTTATATTAATAATGCTGCTTTGCCTCGAGTTCATCAGTGATGATAAATGAAAACGAATTACTTAATTTAATAGACCTATAAGTAAATAAATGAGGACCTACTAAGTAAATAAATGAGTTTGTAATTTTTTTTTTTTGTTTAGGCTGTGTCTGCATGTCAGGCCGTAGTCTGGGCAAGCGATGAACTTATTTGGTTGTTTGTTCCCTTGTGCGTTGCAGCACAGTTGGTGGAGTGTTGGCAGTGAGCCGTGTATGACCGAAGAGTTCGTTCACAGAATGGGAGTGAATGCATCCACCGCTAACACAGGTGATCCTGGACATATTTCAGGAGCCGTTGCTTTAACAGATCCTTCTATACCAGCGTACCGTGATGCTATGGGTGTAATTGTAAGGTAATCAAATTTACGAAAGTCATTTCTAACTCGGTGTATTAACACACAATGTTATTTAATTTTAGAGAAAGAAAGAAAAAAGTAACAGGTTTCGCAACGTTGAAAAAGAAATTTATCAGAAGGCGAAGGTCATCGAAAACTTGTGATCACGGACGGATGTTAAGAGAATTGGTATCAGATTGGAGTCCTTTGGAAGTAACGGCGCTTTTGGAAGAGTACGAGGCTCTGGCTGCTTTGAAAGATCTTTGCGTACAGGCTGAATTAGCGCGTCCACCTGCTGCAACCTTCAAACAAGACTTATCGGCCCTCTACGACTTTAAATATTGTACAGACGCAGATTTAGTTTACCGTGGTGCATGTTTTCCTATACATCGAGCTCTCTTATCAGCACGTTGTCCGTATTTTCGAGATTTATTAGCCGGATGCCCGGGGTACGGTGCCAGAATATGTTTGGAGTTGCGCACGGCAACTGTGGATGTGCAATTGTTCTCTGCTTTGTTACGTTATTTATACACTGGTGATATATGTCCGCATGACACGAACATAGATTTAAATCTATTGCGAAGGTTGCGCGAGGAATTCGGCACCCCCAATCCTCTCGAAGCAGATTTGAGGTATTTATTGGAATCCGGTGATTACGCAGATGCGGCGTTAGTGTTTACTTCGGATGGATCAGACTGCCAAAGGCCTGACTCTGGAAGCTCCGAGTATGGTTTTAGGCCTAAATTAGAACTGCCATGTCATAAAGCAATTTTGTCAGCAAGATCTCCTTTCTTCAGGAATTTATTACAACGAAGATCTCGAAGCGGTGAGGAACACACAGAGAGGGCGTTGCATATTCCCACGAGAATCGTCTTGGATGAAAGTGTTATACCAAAAAGATACGCCAGGGTTCTCTTACATGCCATATATCTTGACCAGGTAGATTTGTCACTTATATCGAGAGGCGGTTGCGGCGGTGGATTGGGAGAAGCGCAGGCTTTAGCACACACCGGAAGAGTACGGCCTTCCCCGTTGGAAGAAGCCATGGAATTATATCAGATAGGAAGATTCCTGGAGCTGGATATCCTCGCGCAAGGCTGTGAAGACTTGATTCTCGAATGGTTATCGCTGGATACGTTGCCATCCGTTTTGCAGTGGGCAAGGCAACCTCATGGATCCGCTTGGGTTCACAGACAGGTGAGCATTTTCTTTCTAATTAAAAAAAAAAAAACAATTAAATTAAACCTTGCAAATTACAGGCTTTACATTTTCTGCGCGAGGAATTCCAACCGATTTCACAATCACCCGTGCTCCATCAACTGGATAAAGTACATCTAACGGAGATCCTTAAAAGCCCTTTCCTTCAAGCTAGCGAGTTAGAAGTTCTGCATGCTGTTTTAAAATGGGGCGAGAACGAATTAATTAGACGAATGGAAGATAGAGGTTAGTCAATTAGTTTTAGTTTTTGTTTAATCGAAGTCGTCGACTCTCTTTTCGTATTTAAAACGGTATTGGAGAACCACTCAACGTTTCATTATGAATCCGGTTGGAGTTTAAAAGCCGTTTTGTATTTGTTGTTTTCAGAACCGAATTTGTTGAGTCATACGGCACATTCTGTCTCACGGAAGGGTGTTAAGAAGCGAGATTTGAGTGATGTAGAATTAAGAGAAATACTTTCTGATCTCTTACCTTTAGTGCGAATGGACCATGTACTTCCTCCAAACAGTGATATTTTAAACCAAGCCATACGAAGAGGTTTAGTAAGTACCCCACCGAGTCATATGATTGGTGGGGATCGAGAGAACTTACGTGTGAATGCGTGGATACGTGGAGGCAAAAACAATGGACTCTTCGTTCAACCTAGGCTTTTCATGCCTTACTACGAGGAAGTTAAAGTATTTGTCGAGGATCAGTTAGTGCAGGATATTGAGATAAGACGAATGCGACGTGCGAGATATATCCCAGACATTCCAGATACACTGTACATGGTTGAGGATAAGCCACGGGTTCACCGACCAACTGGAGTTGATGTGTTGGCTTCGGTACTGCCGGTACCTGATCCGTCTATAATGAACGCTATGTTAAAACGGGAGCAGAAGTTGCGACAAGCTCCGAGTTGTCAGAGGGCTTTGAATATGCCTTTGTCATCGAGGCACGAAATCAACAGGCAGATTAGGCTGAGAGTCGTACGTGAGTTTAATTTACCTGATCCGGTAGCAGACATGTTAGAAAATTGTTATTACGTCCCTGATCAAAGTGATAACGAAATAAATAGTGTAAACGAAGAATCAGTCCAGCCGTCTCCTGCGAAGGTGCCAAATGTTAATAGAAGCTGTTACAGCCGCAACATGACTTTTCCCAGGCAAGGAGCGTATTTACAACGCCATGAACTGCCCGCTCTAGTACCCGAAGGGGAATTTCGATTTACCAACGAGCCTGAGAGTAGTTCTTGCAGCGATGGCCATTTATCTGATATCATGCCGGATGTTGCCATGGCCACGTCAACCCTAGGGCAGATTCAGCTTCAGGAACAACAGGAAATGGAATTAGATCTCGGAGATGGCACGGCTCACTTGCACAGTTCCATCGGTAATCCACCAGACTTACCGAATCCATTACACTTACCGATGGCATACCGCAGGTTTAATCCAAGCACGTATCCCCATCACAGACCCGATTCACAATCGTATCACACACCGATGCCAAGATTTTTATAGTTCCCAGCGTAACCGATCTGTTATGTGATGTAATAAATTCATAGCTATAGATTATAGCGGGGAGATTAATGTACAGCTGTGATTTTCTAAATCAATATTCCACATATTATTGAAATTCCGTGAGCCAAGAATGACATGTGTTGTGTTCTTCTTTCCTTTATATTAAAAAGGGTGTTGTTAGTTAGGCCTATGAATTTTCATGACTTGGAGGAAAAAAGGAAAAAAAAAAATAATGTATCGATGGATCACTTTCTCAATGGTTAAATCTTATATATACAACATTAAATAATATAAATGCGTGTATCCTGTATTAATTAGTCCATCTTAATGGCCTTTTTTTTTGATTTCTTTCCAACGTTTCCGTACGTAACACTTCCTATGTGTTCGTTTATTTACTGGTGTATGTACAACAGGGGAATCGTAGTAGTTTTTTTTTTTTTTTTTAGTAATGATAAAAGGTAATAATTAAACGACATTATGATCTTTATGTATGATAACAACAGACTCGCTTAGATTATCTTTTAATTTTCGGTTCGTCATACGAATCATGTTTTTTCAAAATTACCTCTATACTGTACAAATTATTTTTGAGCTGAAATCGTTAATTCATGTACCTGTGTATGTAATTGTAACGTCTTCGGGTATTTTATATAGAATGATTCATCCATCATAATACCTTTTATTTATTTATTATTTTTTTTTTCGATTGTTATAGCGTCGAGCTCTATCGTGGATGGTGTTAAATGCAAACACTGGAGTTTACGGATTTATTCCAAATCAATTTCGCGTGATTCATTCTATATGTAAAAATACTGTATATAAGTGTATGCTTGAATGTTAGTTGAAATGAAAGTGTGTATATATATACAAATTATAATCACGTGCGTGAAAGTAAACAGTAAATCAGTACGTTTAGTTTTCGAATAGGTATGATTAATTTGCAAATTGATTTCACTACGCAGTTGAAAACATAAAAAAAAATAGTAAGTAAATATGTACTTAAAGGCGTTTGATTTTTTCTGAAACGAACAAGCATTTCGTGTGGGCTGGGCGTTGTTTTCTTCCTTTTCTTTTTCTTTCTTTTTATTAATTAATTAATTAATTATAAGAAAGTCTATTACTCATTGCATTTCTTTGTATCGAAGATTACATTCGATCAAACAATAAAAAGTTTACACAGTTTTAAATTCCACTACTCTCCAACAATTAAATTCAATTTAAAAAAAGGAAGACAGAAAGAAAAATTTCCAATTTGGCTCGTTAGGGGTTAATGGTCAAAGATATAATAACTTTATTATTTTTTATTTTTTTTTTTTAAGAAAACGAAAGGGCTTCTAGTTATTGTCGTTAATTATATATATATGAAAAACCTACATGTTTTTTGCAGTCGCAAAATGCAAATTTTTAATAATCAAATCACCCACCTTTATAACTGTAATCTCCAAGTTTGAATTTCCTTACCAACTTTTAAACTTCTATTGAATATATCTAAATGTAATTAATGTAAACAAATACATAATAGCTTGAAACTGTGCTAATAAATGTGCAAATTTTGTTCCTCTAACCATTGTTGTATCTTTTACTGTTTCCAAGCAGTGAGCAGCGTGTTTTCTTTTCTTTTTTCTTTTTCTTTTTCTTTTTTTTTTTTGTTGAGTGAGCGTACACAACAGAGTTTCTCAACCTTTGCTGATGATGGTAGTTAGTAGACGAGAGAGTACTTTTTCTTTGTTGTGCAGCTTGTTAATAAAATAGTTGGGTTGGTTTTAAATAGATTGTGATCGAAAGGACACAATCACAAACGCGACAAATTCCTTCACCCTCATCACAGCATTACAGTTGAGAAAAACTGAAGAAGTAAGTTGTTCCATTGCAAAACTTGTTATAAGAGCAAAAAAGGAAAAGCGACTTCATTCATTCAGTACGTGAAGAATTTAATTAAAGACCAAATACCATCTCGAAGTATTTAAATACATGCATAATTATATATTTTTCAAATTAGATAGTTTTGAAATGGTACACCTCGATTATGCAACAACGTGTTTTTGATACATTCGTCTTAAGAGACTGCATGAATGGTGGCTGCCAAACCACTCGTAGCCGATTTGTCTTTTTAATTTCCGTGTGATCCAAGTGTTTATATTAATTAAGTATCTAAGTATCTAACTTGTAATGTAATTATTATTTTTTTTTTTTAGTAATTGATATACTCAAAACAAAAACAAAGTATTCTGTTCCACTTAAATAATTAATTAATTAATGTACTAATAGTACAGATTTTTTTTTCTTTCTACTGCTCTGCAAGTTAATAAATAATGAAAGTTGCACTTAATTTTAGTTTCTTTAGGAAAAAAAAAGAAAATGTGGAGACTGTTAAACCGAGAATCTTCTAAAGAAATAATTCCGTTATTTATGAATGTGCTAACTCAAAAGTCTCTGTATTTTTATTATTTATAATGTAAATGATGTGTTCTTTCTCTGTGGCATGCGATCGCGAGCGCTCTTTAATTTCTTTTTTTTAAAACTTTTAGCTTTTCTATCGTTTAGTTTAAGTGTCTGTGATACAGTTTTGGTTTATTATTATTATTATTTTTTTGTCTTTAATCAATATGTTATTTTGTATTTTATTCTGAAGTCGGCTGCGGTTTAATTAATATATTATTTTGAATTTACGATTGACATGTTTGTTTGTTTGTTTGTTAATTTTTTTTTTATTGATTGATTGATGTAACAGATCACCACTTTGTGATATGTAGGGAGGTGAAGAATAAAATATATAATCTACGTTAATGTATAATCTCAATACATGTTAGTATAGAAAGTGTATGGTTTGTATTAGTAGGCTTCTACGAATATATTTCTGGACTTAGCATTGTAACTTAAAAACAAAAAAAAAAAAACAAAATAATTCGTTTAACTTTCTACTCGTTTATTGTTGTGAATGCCTTTCTAGTGGTTTTTTCGGAAAGGGCAATTATGTGTATTACAATCCAGGGTACATCTAATTAACAAAAAAATAATACACAAAATACTTCCTCTATTTTGGATTTATATGTGATATTGTTACGTGTTTAATTTTACTCCGTTTTTAATCCGTTCCCATTATTTATTTCTTTGTCTTCAAATTAATTTGATTTAACCTAAACACGACTTCCAAATATTAGCTCTGTTCCTACGCAGTTCTAAATCACTTCGAAACTGCACTGCACATGCGCTCTCACTAAACGCACAGCATTTTTAGCAAGAGCGCATGAGCAGTGCAAAGGCGCATGCGCTCTCACTAAACGCATAGCATTTTTAGCAAGAGCGCATGACCAGTACAAAGAGCGCATGCGCTTTTGCTAAACACACAGCATTTTTAGCAAGAGCGCATGAGCAGTACAGTTCCGAACTGCTTTAAAACCGTGTAGGAACATGACAGCTATGATAACACCAGCGTTTGGAATTCTGGAAGCAAAAAAAAACCTAATCAAAAAAAAAAAACGAAAGTTAGTGGTTACTTAATAATAATAATAATAATAATAATATTTAGAAGACTTACTGCGAATTCGGCATTATTTATCTCTTACCTTAGTACCTACCTATTTATTTATTTTCATTTGTACACATTTCATCCATTGTAATAACTGTTTTCTTTTTTTATACTTTTTCTTCTTTTCTTAAAAAAAAAAATAAAAAGAAGCTACATGAAATTTCAAGAAGGAAGAACTAGGTTACTTTATAAATTATTAAAAATGTAAATATATTAAAAAAATAAAATAAAGATATTCATATTTATCAATCTCTCAAGTTTATACTTTCAAAAAAAAAAAAAAAAAATCAATAATAATAATAATAATACATCGTTACAAATATATCAGTCAAGTCAAGTCGATAAAATATTAATTAATCCGTCTGAGTAGACTTATCACACATGCGTACTGCTTTCTTCTTGAGGATCCGGTAAGGGGTCTTCAACGCATGAATTGGTTTCCTCGGTTTAATATCGGTTAGTTTAATCTTCTTGTAAATTCTCAAATCATCGAGTGCATCATCGCTGTAAGTTCTCATTCTTTTCAACGAGCGCTGCCAGGTTTCAATTTCTCTAGATTTGCCTGCGACCAAAGCCGCGTTCGTTTATTCAACTCTGCTCACTCCATTTTACTCTTCTCGTATTTCTGTCTCACTTTTACTTGTATCAAAAGGGAGATGATGAAAGAGTGGTTTGGTCTCATTCTCATTTTCGATACAAGTTGAAGTGAGACAGAAGTACGAAAGGAGTGAGCAGAGTTGAAAAAACGAACTGAAACCAATGCCTAATAAAAAGAGAGGCCAGGTTTGGAGTAGGGAGCTGCACCCTACTAGAAACTTCAGCCTAGTTTTAATAGGCCTTGGGTTTCCAAACCAACTTACATTCGTTTAGTGAACCGGCAGATCCAGATAAACCTTGCACAAATGTTTTAACCAAATTAGCCACCGAGGACCAAATTCCTGTCGACTTGTTCACTACCTTAACCGTATCTCTTTTTTCCTCTGCAATAAAATCAAATAAATTTAATTCAGAAAAAGAAAAAAATACTTATTAAAAACCTTACCATTAAAAGTAATCTCACAGTTACAATTTTCTTTCAACACAGGAAAAAAAAAATTGTTTAAAAGTGATTAGATATAATAAAGAGACGCACTTACCATTGACAGTAATAGTAGATGTGACTTCGCAGTTTTCTTTAAATTCTAAAAGCGGATTCAACTCCGAAGCGGTTGTCCAAAATGTTTTGTTAATCTCAACCGAAGTAATTACAGTTGTATTATGAGTACTTTCTACTTCAGAATTGGCTTCACCTGATAAATCAAGAAAACAAAATAATAATTCTT
Organism: Prosopocoilus inquinatus; assembly: GCA_036172665.1. Lineage (NCBI taxonomy): Eukaryota > Metazoa > Arthropoda > Insecta > Coleoptera > Lucanidae > Prosopocoilus > Prosopocoilus inquinatus. Next base: position 16,598,901 of record CM069880.1, on the reverse strand, counting down.
GGGGAATACAACTCCTCCTCCTTACATTGGAATACGTTTGAGTTTTCCTGTTTGTAATGGACTTCGTTTGGAATTGCATTTGTGATGTGTTGTCGGGTGGTATTCGATGATTCTGTGCTGAAAGTTACTTTTCGTTTCATAGTTTGGCTTTTCAAGACTGCGTTTATCGGTGTGTCTTTGTTTCTTACTAATTCAAGCTCGGCAGAGTTTTCCACAGGCAGCGCAGTGCTTTCTTCTTTTGTTTTGTTGTTGTAGGTGATACTCTTAATGTCGTTGACAGGTTTCATCATGGAGTCTATGGGTGAAACAAATGAAACATTCTCTATGAAGTTGTTCCCTTCGTTTTGAGTTGGCGTGCTTGTTGTGACCGTTGTGTTCTGGAAATATTTAAACACCATGTTGGAATTTGCAGTGTATGTCGAGAGAACATCTGCCACTGGTGGTGACTCGTAGTTTTCATCATTTGTTTCTGTTACGACCATCCTGATTGGTGTAATTGGGTTTTGATCAACCCCCTGCTCCGAAGTGCATTTCGTGTGTGTTTTTAACTCGGTTGTATCTTGAAATATTTTTTTGCATTTAATACAGTGAAGCGGCCAATGGGTTTCTTTAATATGGGATAACAGACATTCACTTGGATTTCTCAAGTACATCCTTCCGTAAACGCAAATATTACAATCCGGATGAATGTGGTGCACGGTTTTCTCATGTTTTAAACGGCATGTCACACAACAAGATGTTTCCATGCAAATGCGGCATTTATACTAAAACATAATAAATACTTTAATTAACTCTACCTTTACATTATAATAAATAAACAAATACTTCAGCAAATCGGTTCTTATTCACTTGCAACATTTTGCTTAAACCTTGAGAATCACTCGGCTTTTTCTAATTCAAAAAAATTTTAGATAAAAAAAAAAAAACGTGAATCGATGTTTTATTTCCTTTATTCGCTTATTTAATTAATTCGTGCGTTTATAAATGTGATCAAACTTGATCGCTGAGAATTTTTAAACGCGTAATTTAATTCAAATATGAATTAACCAGTCGGTTGGTACTCCTGAGAAGTTAGCGCTCTTTTAAATTCGTTTCAAAATTCCGAAGCTTTTTATTGCCATGTAAAAAATAACAGTGTAATGACTGAATTGAAAAAGCATTAAATTCTAGCCATGGCTGTATTGCTTTTCGGCAATTAGGCCAAAGAAACTAGCAAGAAGAAGAAAGCATTAAATTTGCTTTACGTTCCTGCGTATAAATTCAATTGTAAATCTCAAGGTAATGTTTTAAGAACGTGAGGTTATGGTGTCAATCTCAATCCTTTAATCGTTTTTTTAATAATCACATCAACTTCAATTAATTATTCCTAGGTAAATAGTTTTCAAAATTTTGTATTTGTGTTACGATCGAATTCGCCGCGATGAAGTATATTGGTAGCCCTGTAGGTGCGCCGCAGCTAATTTCAGGTTTGTTTAGAAATTCCGTTGATGCCGCCGGTGTAGCCGCGCTCGCTTCGTTTAACATAAATATAAAGAAATGATATAAATTTTGTAAAAATAAGTTGAGGCCGAGTTATAAAATGAGCGGAGCCGTTTATGGAGGAGGTTCGTATCTAAAACCAACGTAAATTTTATTTATGACTTCGCTTTTTTTCCAGATGAAATCGGCGCGCTGGTTTTGGACGTGGGAAGCAACACTATCCGAGGGGGCTACGCCGGAGAAGATACTCCAAGATTTGATATTCCGACAACGGTGGGTGTATGGCGAGATCACAACGATGAATATAAGACCAGATATAACATAGGACTTGTTTCGCTTCATGTCCCTCGACCTGGTATTTAATTTGATTTGTCTTAATGAGCTCAGACACGCAGATGATTTTAATTATTTTAGACATGGAGATGACTACATTTTTAAAGGATGGCGTCGTGGAAAATTGGGATATGTATGAAAACATTATGGACTTCATTTATCACAATATTTTAAGAGCCATACCACAGAATCATCCAATTTTAGTCACAGAACCACCAGTAAGTCTTTTTTTATTTTTATTTTTTAGCATAAATCATTGGTTTACAAATTTAATAAAATCAGCAGCAATAGATTAGATTATCAAACAATATAATTTTTACTTCTTTACATCTATGTATACAGGTTGTATCAATTATTTTGGTTATACTAGTAGGTGTGAGAGAGAACACATGTTTATCTTATTAATGGGTAATTATTTACAAGTGCTGCAAATTAAGTGAGAAACAGAAATTTTCTGGATTGCTGCTACCAGAAACAAAATTTAACAAAAGAAAAGATCAATTGTTTCCCTTTCATAACCGCGAATTCATTTGTTTTGTTATTATTTCCCTATATACAAGGTGACCAAAAAATAACTGGTAATCAAAGCGATTTTTGGAGACTTAGAGAAATTATAAACTGGTTTAAAGAAAATAAAATAAAATAAAATTACGACTGCAACATTCATTGTCATACAAAAAAAAATTGTCTTTCCATGAGTTTGTAAATGAAAAGCCCGCTGTACACATAACAAAATATAGAAGCTCTGCTTTTGTTTAGTGGGTTTCACAACTGAAAAGAGAACACATGACTGAGCTGATGTTCGAACAGTATAAAGTTCCCGCTCTGTATTTGGCGAAAAATCCCCCGTTAGTAGCGTTTGCCAATGGACGATCGACTTGTTTAGTCGTTGATAGTGGGGCTACTCATACTTCTGCAGTTCCGGTACATGATGGGTATGACTGTATTGTTAATTTTATGCATGTTGTAGGAAGAGCATACTTTTTATTACATTTAAAATAGCGTATTTATGTCTACATTGAAAAGTTTACAAAAATATTAAATAATTAATCTAATTATTACTATATGGACTTGAATTGATCAACTGAATTTTACCTCGAAGATGGCCATGATTTGAAAACGTATGTCGCATGGATAACCATAATGCAACATCAACATCTGCCTCGCCGGCTGTTAAAGTTAGGTTAGGTTTGGCTTGGCTTGGCTTGGTTTGTTTTGTTTTGTTTTGTTTAGTTTTGTTTAGTTTTGTTTAGTTTTGTTTAGTTTTGTTTAGTTTTGTTTAGTTTAGTTTGGTTTGTTTTGGTTTGGCTTGGTCTGGTTTAGTTTGGTTTGGTTTGGTTTGGTTTGGTCTCGTTTAGTTTGGTTTGATTTGGTTTGGTTTGGTTTGGTTTGGTTTGATTTGGTTTGGTTTGGTTTGGTTTGGTTTGGTTTGATTTGATTTGATTTGATTTGATTTGGTTTGGTTTAGCCGCGTCTATTTTGACATTCATCATCGGCGACATAATTTAAGGTGATATTGTAAATTTCGTCATCAAAATTAAATGAAAACGGCGTTCACAAAGCTTTCATAATTGAAAGAATTCATTGTAGCTGAATGCACATGCTCTCGATAGTTCTAGAATCGTCCACGTGAGAAACAAAACAAGTCTGAAGCTTTCACATTTAAAGAAATTCGTTATAGAAGAGGGAAACTGAAGGCGGAGCTTATGGTGTGGCTAAGGTACATTTCAAGATTCGCGTGTTTGGACTTGTACACAAGAGGTTTGCGTTGTTTTTTTTTTTTTTGTTTATGCGCATGCTCTTAACAATTCTAAGATCGTCGGGGTGAGAACCAAAACTAATTGAAAGAATTCGTTGTAAAAGAGCGAAGCCGATGATAGAGCTTATGCTGTGGCTGAGGTGCATTTCAAGATTCGCTTGTTTGGACTAATCTCAATTCTCAGACGTTTTGTTTTCGAAGCCCGCTAGGAGATAAAATTCAGTTGGTCGCTTAATTTATTACTGTGTGGTGAAAATATTTTTTTGTATTTAGTCACATTGTAAGTCAGGCTATGGTGAAATCTCCAGCAGGAGGAGATTATTTGAGCGCCCAGTGCAAAAATCTCCTGGACGAGAAGAACATTGAAGTAATCCCCGCTTCGTTAGTTGCTAGTAAAGAACCTACCCGCCCTGATGAGTTACCTTATTGGAAACCCCGTTGTCTACCTCGATTGACTGCGTCATGGCACAATTTCATGATTAAGGTAGAAAGAGATTCCCAAGTAATCAATGAATTACATTCGATGTATAACAGGAAGTCATGCAAGATTTCCAAGCGTCAGTATTACATATTTCCGATAGTTCGTACGATGAAGAGATAGTCCGGACAATGCCCGCCGTGCATTACGAATTCCCGAACGGTTTCCACAAGGACTTCGGTGTGGAACGATTTAAAATAACTGAACCGTTGTTTAACCTGACAGCTCGAACCGGATGCGGAACTCAGCCCACTTTAGATGTGAGCACGTTGGTAACAACTAGCGTTGGAATGTGTGAGATCGATCACAGACCGGTATGTAAGAAATGAAGATTTAAAAAACATTTTTAAAGGGCAGGAGGGGGGATCGTTATTTCCAGACGATGTATAGCAACGTGGTTTTGACCGGAGGCAATACGAATGTACAAGGTTTTATGGATCGTTTAAATAGAGACCTGCAAAGTAAAGTACCACCTGTAAGTACTTGTGTTTTTTTTTTGTGTTTGCCACAGATCTTATCTCAGATCACATGAACGTCATTTCCGTTGCCTCGAACGAACAAGTAACGTTGAATATACGAAATATACATTCAACCTTGCTTGTTCGTGCTAACGGAAATGACGTTTATCTGATTTGATGTTGAGATGTGGCACAAATCTGACTTTAGATTAGATAAACGTCACTTCCGTTAGCACGAACAAGTAAGGTTGAATGTGTATTTCGACTTGGCAACTAATGGGAGTCCTCGAGTGGCAAGGTGGGAGGTGGAAATCTCAATTCGATGTTACTTGTTCGCTCGTGCCAACGGAAATGACGTTTATGTGGTCTGAGGTGAGACTTGTGGCAAGTGCTATAGTGAATAGCTTAAACAGCGACATCCTACGATCGCTTTTTGACCTAACATTGCATTCTGGTTGACAAATTCAAGCCATAAACACATAAATAGGATTTTTTAAATTGCAGAGCATGCGTTTGAAATTAATATCTCAAGCTGGTTCATCAGAGAAACGCTTCGCTGCGTGGCTCGGGGGCTCAATATTAAGCTCGCTCGGAACTTTCCAACAGTTGTGGATTTCAAAGCAAGAATACGAAGAAACAGGCAAAGCTATAGTTCGCACACGTTGTTGAACTTTGGAAGGATGATAGCTGAATTTTTTTATACTACGCTTTATGTTCAGTATTTTTTTTTAATTTACAGTATTATTAAGACTGAATTTTGAAATATTCATAGGAAAGTACTCGCGTTTCAGAAGAATTTTTGTTTTGTTTTGTTTTGCTGATGCAGCAGCAACACAACGATGGGGGTAGAAATTGTTATTATTATTATTATTATTAAAAATAAAATGAATCTCTTCTACTTAAAAAAAAAAAAATAATTGTAGGTGATGTCAAGCTTGGAATTCATCAAGAAAGTATTTGTACCAAGCTTTAATTAAAATAAAAACTCATAGATGTTCCACTAAAATGTTCATGTACTTTGTGATATTCATTGGTTTTTAATCAATTAAACTTTGTGTACGAATTGCTCGCATCCAAGTATTATTTTTCATCAATGCGAGTATAAAAGAGTTGCTTTTAATAATATTTACTTTTTTTGTTTAAGACGAGTACACAGAGTTTAATTATAATAACATGTATGTGAGTTGTTTTTCTTTCTTCCTTCCTTCTTTTATTAACCGCGTTTATTTATTCTTTAATAGAATTCAATAATATTGATGTTCCTATATATGTGTTTGTTACTTCTTGTGATTGGTTTTGTGATGATTTCAATTTGAAAATAAAATCTCCCGCCGAAATTATATACATAATAATATATTTGAAGCATTAAATAAAATGCTTATAAAAAAAAAAATATCATTGCCATCGTTAATATCATGCAAATCTCTTATTATGTAATAAATACACGTGTGTATGTGCCAAGTTTAATAATAAATAAAGTCTCTTATGAACCCCGACTTTTTTCCTGTCTCTTAAAAAGACAGCCGTTCGGGTCTCGGCAGATCACAGATTGCATTGTGGGCTAAAATTGCAGTCACTCCTGCCAGGGTTATGCCAATTGAGTCTGCAAAGCTCGTTGTTGCCATAGAAAACTGTTTGTCCTCTTCTTTAACCTGTAATAAAAAAAAAAAGTTGGAAGTATTCGGAATGCACCAACACATTGCATAATCGTCGATCGTTTCAACATTATTTCAAGTCAAGGGGAATTACATAATGTGGTTTGGCATGATGAATACTGATTTATTTACGTGGAATTATGTATTAATAAATTACCTGAAATTTACAGTGCAGTGCAAAACAGAAAACTTATTTTCGCTCAAACCAAATAAATAAAAAAATTTAACAACCGAAATGTCTCCTTAAAAATCTGCTGCTTTTAATACAAACAATAAATTTAATTATTTAATTAAGTTATGTATGTTTAATTTGACTTGTGAATGTTGCAAAATAATATTTTCATGGTGTTATGACGACATGAACAAACCATTTACGATACACACAATTGCAGAATTGTTTTGTGTACAATATTGTACTTACGTGCAAGAAGGTCAAAGTAATAAACCACAATCTCGTTTTACGTTGCTCAAGTTGACTACGCACGTTTAATAAACCGGTTTATCGAATAGTTCCGCGACTGTACCTTTTTAAATTAAACACAAGTTATGTAAGAGCAAATTCAATTATAAGATACTCTGCAAATATCACCATTCTTCTGCAAATATCACCATTTCTCTGCAAATATCATCAATTTATTTCTCTGTGGGTTACTTATTTATTTATTCTTTCAAATAAATGTACAGTGTTGACCATTATAATTAGAGTACATTGTTGGTCAAATAAAATTTATGAATAAATTTGTTCTTCAAATGTATTTTTACAGTGTACAGTCGTCCACACCTAAAACGCACCTCTTGCACTCGAGCTACGAGGTTAACAGAAACGTCAAGCTGTAATATTTAAGGTTAGGATGACTGTATGTACTACGATGCTCAACTTAAATGAAACTCCTGCATGCGAACTGCAACCTTAAGAAACTTCAGCGTAAGGGCTACGAAACTGTCAAATGGTATCGTTTATTGTGAGCACCGTTGTACATACATGCATATACTTATACAGGGTGTAAATTTAACGATGGGCCAAATTTGACGGGCCAGTTCCTCACACCGAAATATGAAAAAAAGTTTATATAAACATAGATCCGCAAACGCATAGTTTCTGAGATATAAGAAAATCATCGCAGGCAGCCACGATTTCATATTTGAAATCTCATAACCTTCCCGAACAACTTTCCCAACTAACATTTCCGTGTATCTTGAAAAATAAAGGTACTTTACTCTTATGTTGATTTCAAACATTTCGATCTCCTGGGTATATGACGAGGGATATTCAGATTTTGACAAGTGTATTTTAGGTTTGGGAGGATGCGGAAACTTTCATAAAGAATAATTTTTTCTGAGAAATCGATAACAAAAAAGTTTCCCAACTTTTTTCCGGACCCTGTATCTCGGAAACTATGCGCTTGCCGACGTATGTTTATATGAAGTTTTTTTCATAATTTGACGTGAGGAACTGGCCCTTGACGTTTTTCCCCTCATAAAAATTACACCCTGTACTATTTTTCCGACTGAATGCAACGGTATTGGTACTTGATACTGATCCAGTGACGCCATCTATTGATGGATAAAACAATAAAAGATAAAAGAACGATTGTTGATGAATCTGAGTCATTCATCAAACAGTAAAAGAACGGGCTTGATGGAACTGATGCCATCAAGCCGGCTTGTTGATGAAATAAAGAACGCACCGACATTGGAAATTTACCGTAAGGTAACGTGGTAATAATTACCAATTCACCACACTACGTATACAGTGTTGCCACTTGTATATATAATAATTGTAAAAAAAGAATTACCTCCTTTGATATCCTATAGAATGTATTGACATATGCAGCGCCACCTAGAAGACCTTCCCATAAGACTAAAGCCAAGATAATCCAAAAAGTAGGAATGTAATAGAAAATCGCTTCTGTTGTAAATATCCCCACGTTCACAAACTGAAAATAAAGGGTTTTTGAGGTTAATTTATTTAATTTAATTCCAACTCCTAACTGGGATTTCGAGAAATCCACCTTATAATAAGTCGGTCGCATCCGCAACTGGTAATACATAGGCCAGTAGGCGTGGCTTATCACTATAAACCACGCCTACGGGCCAAACTTCTAAGCTTGGGACTAGAAAAAGAAGTATTGATACGAACCTGTAATACAGCCATAATCCAAATATGTCTGATGTGTATAATGTTAACGGATGACCTTGAAATAAACACGCCGACTTGGTAATCAACTTGTAACCACCTGTATTGTTCGGCGTGATCGATGAAGGTGTTATCAAAGTTGATCAATTCGAACTAAAAAAAAACAAAAAGGGTAAACAAATGCAAGGTTAAGTTACTATGACGTAATCTACCGTTCCTTGATTTATAAAATACTCAAATAAATACACCGCGCCTAAGGGCACCATAAACTTGATCAACTGTGGAAAGATCCGCAGCTTCTTCTTGAAGCTTTCCATCGGGTTGCTGATCTCTTCCTGGTTTATCTGCAGTTGAATCTCAAGCTCTAATTTTTTCTTCGGCTTTGTCAACAAAAACCAGAATCTATAATAAACAATTTTTTTTAACGAACGCAAATTTTGAATGCGTTCAGAAATAATTGAAAGGCGTTCCAATTTTCCGCGCGTTAAATTATTTTTTAAAGTTGGTACTGAATTCTGTACTGTTTGTATTTATTATTTTATCATTGCTATAAGTTTATGCGACTCTTTTACGTTAATCATCATAAGGAAATCAAAAATTAAACGTAAACCGCCGATGAAATTTATAGTCAGCTGTAACACCAACGTTGCAACGTGAAAATTACTAATACGACAGCGCGCTAATTTCAAACACCTTTCAAAATAATTTTTGAACACATTCTCCTTCTGTTCTAATTGATTTGATACGTACGCCACTGCCATCATAGCAGGTACTATCAACATAATCAAAAGGGCATTTCGAATTCCCAATCTATTCAAGGCCGCGTAAGATAAAGCCCCGATTACACCTGCACCACCAGTACCGGAAGACCAGGAAGATACAACATGCCTAAAATCCAAAACACATAATAATAAATAAAAATTCAAAATTTCTAGGTTAATAATAAATGATTTCATATTTTGACAGACAACTTTGCAGTGGAAATGAAATCATTGAAGATGACAGAACTACGTACTACAACGCTCAACATAAACGACACTCCTGCATTCGAACCACACCCTTAAGAACATTCAGCGTAAGGGCTATGGAACTGTCAAATGGTATTATCATTTATGGCGAGCATCGTTGTACATGTGACCAACAATTTGCGATCCAAGCGTTGTCAGGAACTTACTTATAGTAGAAGGAACTATACTGCAGGTATGTTACTTCTCCTAAACCGGAACTGAAAGATGTCAGAACCACACCCAAAATTGACATCCATTGGGTCGTACTAAATGCTACAAGTAGCAAGCCACTATTTGCTAGGAATACACAAATAGCCACTCGTATACTAAAATTTAAATGAAAAAGTGTTCTGTGTTTAACAATATTATTACTAAAGCTAGGCGAAAATGATTGATCAACTCCCACCACTTCTGTTTGGAGGCACGGTGCGTCATTAGAGTGGGAGGTAAATCGACAGAGAATTTCCGCCTAGCACTAATTATTACTTACTTTACAAAAAAAGGCAAGAATGGTGCGATTATTTTAATTACTAAACAGGGCAGAATATCTGCTAGGAGAATTGCCCCCGTTGACATGTAATTACATTCTCTTTCTGTATTTCTTTCCTACAAAAAAAAAACAGTTTTGTCAACTGTGATGGTTGAGGAGGTTTCACTTATTTATACAAGAGTTTAGATCACGACATCTCGCGGCCAACTTTGGTCGTCAGAGATGGACAAGTTAATTTTGTTTTTCTTTTGTAACAGTTTTGTATTACCAAATAATAATTTTGGATTTGATTGATAAATATTTAGTTTGTAATTTTGTCATTAAAAAATCATGAGCAAGAACAGCATTAAAGACGCCATAAAAAAAGGAAGAATTCCTCGCATTTGTGAACGATGTGTGAACGTCAACAAAGAAGGACGCTGTAATATTTTGTGTACGAATAAGTCTAGAGAATTTTATGGTGATATAAAGTGCAACGATCATTTTAATTATTAAACGAAGTCATATTTTCCATTAAAAAAAAGTATTTCCTAGATGAATCTATTATGGGACTAAACTGTAAGTAATATTAAATTTATTATTAACTTATTCGTCCGAAAAGAATTGATCAAGATTCCTAACCTCAAAAAAGATTTGTGTCGTGGCAACCCTGTTTTTCACTTCAAAAACTAAAATCATCGGTAAATGTAGTTCATTTAACTCAGTTGTGAAAAGTGTAACGATCATTTTAATTATTAAACTAAGTCATATTTTCCATAAAATAACATTTCACTTGGGACTTGGTTTAGATGCTGCAGCCATTTAGATGTTTCTGTCGTGTGACTAAACTGTAAGTAATATTAAATTTATTATATTCGTTCGAAAAGAAATTGATCAAAATTCCTAACCTAAAAGAGCATTTATTGCAAGTTCTGTGCCGTGGCAATCTCGTTTCTCACATTAGCGTGTATTTCACTCCAAAAACTTTAATCATTTATAAATGTGGTTCATTTAACTTCCTCTTTGATCTCATCCTATTCGAAAAAATCAGCAGATGGCGCTTTTAATAAAGAAAACAAAGACCTGTCATTTATGTTTTCGACAGAACCTATTCTATTCGATCTATCGATGGTCTTGCTATGTTTTGTTATTATTACAAAAGTACATAAGAAGTGTGGAAACAAACTATTCAGTTTAATGTTTTTTTGTAGGTTAACCAAATGTCATTCCAATGTTTTCCTTATTACAGGGTCCTTCAAAAAACGTCCGCTAGGTGTCTGATTTTCTCGAAATATACATCGATTTTAAAATTAAATCTTAATATAACTTTGAGGTTAGGTAATAAAATTTTGACATAACACGCATAAGAAATTGATTATGCAAAGCAACACCGTACGTCTTTTTTTCTTTTCCAAGGCTAACTCAATGTACTTTTTAGCTGAAGGCTCCTTACTATTTATTACTTCATTTGTTTTCAATTTCGGTTTTTTAAGCGATATTCTTGGAGAACCCTATACTGGGCGATTCAAAATAAGTGTCCGTTAAACTTTAAAATCAAAGGATTATCCATGAGCTTAGTGACCAATTAAAATTTTGAATAAAATTCATCGAAACAGTCACTATAAGATTTTGTAGGTTAAGTTCCAAATCCACTGGAAAGTTAACCTACAAAAATTTGTCGAGGCTTCTTTTTTCTTTCTATGAATTCAACAATTGTTCAACACCATTGTTTTTAGTCAAGTGGAAAAATGGGTGAAGGGGGGGGGGGGTGTTAATAATTTTAAAAATATTTGATTATCTGAAAGTAACTCAAAAAGAGATTGGTGTTGGGGAAAAAAATAATTTGTTCTTCAAATGTATTTTTTTTTTTAGAATACAGTCGTCCACACTTAAAATGTGCCTCATGTACATACATACAAGCATATGCATATACAGGGTGCAACTTTAATGAGGTGCCAAATTTTAAAGGCCAGTTCCTCACACCGAAATATGAAAAAAGTTTATGCAGACATAGGTCCGCAAACGCATAGTTTCTGAGATATAACAAAATCATCTCAGGCAGCCACGATTTTATATTTGAAATCTCCTAATTTTTCCAAATGACATTTCCGCGTATCTTGAAACAAATAAAGGTACTTTACTCTTACGTCGATTTCAAACATTTCGATTTCCTCGGTGTATGATCATAGATATTCAGATTTTGACAAGTCTATTTTAGCTTTGGGAAGATGCGGGAACTTTTACGAGGAATAAATTTTTGTGAGAAATCCATGGCAAAAAAAGTTACCCAACTATTTTCCGGACCCTGTATCTCGGAAACTATGCGCTTGCCGACGTATGTTTATAAGAACTTTCTTTCTTATTTCGACGTGAGGAACTAGCCCTTGACGTTAGCCCCTTCATAAATTTACACCCTGTATATACCATACGTATTTTTTTTGTTATATGTAGACTGTACAGATTGTTTTACGCCAGATATGACATTGCAGTTAATAAATTGATAATGGGAAATGATAGAATTTAATTGAAAAAGACACCTTGGGAATTGAATTCAAAAACCATTCTATACAGGGTGTAACTTTAAGGGATGGTAAAATTTTAAGGGACAGTTCCTCACGCAGAAATATGAAAAAAAGTTTATATAGACAGGTCCGCAAACGCATAGTTTCTGAGATAAAGCAAAATCATTGCAGGCAGCCACGATTTCATATTTGAAATCTCCTAATTTTTCCAAACAACTTTCCCAAATAGCATTTCCGCGTATCCCGAAAAATAAAGGTACTTTACTCTTACGTCGATTGCAAACATTTCGATCTCCTCGGTGTATGATGATAGATATTCAGATTTTGACAAGTGTATTTTTGGTTTGGGAAGATGCGGGAACTTTTATCAGGAATAAATTTTTCTGAGAAATGGATGACAGAGAAGTTTCCAAATTTTTTTCGGGACCCTGTATCTCGGAAAATATGCGCTTGCCGACGTATGTTTATATGAACTTTTTTTCATAATTCGACGTGAGGAACTAGCCCTTGATGTTTTTCCCCTCATAAAAATTACACCCTGTATAGAAACATAAAATGATAGTAATTTTAAGTTGTTTACAACCGTAAGGCGGAAATGGAATTTGAATTAATCGTTTTTTAACGGTGCGTTTGGCATTGATTTTAATGATTAACGAATTAATTCTGGTTGTTTTCGTTTTGCGTTTTTGAAAACGTGTGCGTCTTTAGTTTTTATTTATTCAAAATTACAAAGCACATACAAAACATTATCTTTTCTTTTGTTTATTTTTTTGTAACAGTAGATAAAGTTGAGTGCTCGTGATTGAATTTGCATTCGCTTGTTTTAAATGCGCCGCCAGCCAAATTGAATATAAATAAAACTTACGGTTTCTGTTTGTTCAGTTTGTGAATGTAAAATGTCATTTGCCGCACTTAGCATAACAACATAGCCATAATTGTTGCAAAGTCCTAATATCCAATATGCGACGATGTTCCTCCACTTTTCCTTTTTTTGTTTCAAAGGAATTTGTTCGGGGTTTGTTGCAGTTCCATTCTCGCACTTGTCCATTTTGTTTTAATTTTTATTTTAATTTTACGAAATCACTGTTTGAATTATTGTTTTAGTTGTTAACTGTGCACTTAATTTAGTTCACCTGTAACAGGAGATAACCGGCGTTTAAGTGGCGATATACTGATACGCTTGTGTGTTGGTCGAGCCAAGGTACCCTTTCTATTTAAATTTTGACGCCCCACATAAGACAGACAGAGGGACGTGCGGTATAAATAGATTTACAGAAAATGTTCTTTTCCCACTTGCATCATTTAATTGCACAATTATATGATAGGATTGTTTTTTTTTGCGAATATGTTATCGTCCGCCATATATTTTCAAAGAATATCGTAAATATAGTAGACATTTCAAAACCATCAGTGGCGTACCTAACATTTCTCGCTGCCGTTAATCAAGATTGTTTTAATTTTCAAATTTCAAATTATATATCCTACGTACATTTTTAAATTTTATTAAAATAATTCCGGCGATTTTTTTTCTTCTTCTAATTTATTAATTTGATCCGTTCGTGTTTACATTTTTTTTTTTTTGTTATGTAAAGACGCTGATAAAAACGAATAATGAGTTGTGTTGAACTGTATAAAACGTTGGGCTGTGTGAGTGAAGCAAAATTATTTGAAATAAATTTCGTTGTACAGTTCGAAGCGGTCGCCACTGGTTCGTTCCGGTATTATTTAAAAAAAAAAAAAAAAAAGATTATTTATCACAAAATTTACAAATAAAATGACATGAAAAAAGTCGAATGTTAAATTGCGACATTCGCGGACGTTCTTTATTTATTTTATTTATTATTTTCGGAGTTTCAAAGTCCCGCGCAAAAAAAAAAGAAATTATTTTGGAACGTTTCTCAACTTCACGAACGTGACCTGTGATTTTTAAACCAGTGCCGTCATTAACAATTTGGGCGGCGCGGCCCAAAAATATTTTGCTCGTTTTGCACGAATTTGCATTCAATTAACAGCAAATTGTAAATATTTATTAATAGCTAGCAAATAATCATCTTGTTGATATAAATATTGCTTAATTGGTGAAGATAAAAATGATTGCACATGTTTCTGAATATATGAATCAAAACATGAGGTGGCTTCACTTAAATTAAATTAAATTAAATTAAATACCTAAGACCTCGTTTAAAAAAAAAAAAAAAAACAAGAGCAACAAATATTACGCCGTGCCTTCAAAGAATTCCAGATTAAAGTAGGCTGTGATTTTTTTTTTTTAAATAAAATTGGCGACACAACACAAACAGTGAGAGGACAGTTGCTAATAGCCAGGGAAAAGAATTCGGGCCGAAAAGAGAATGCTTTTCACGACGAATTTACGCGACTCCGATACCTCAAATTGTTATTGATGAGTAGGAGGGGAAGGCGTGTGCAATGCAAGCGTTTCATTCGGAAAAGATTGTTGTGGGCGGGGCTAATACACTTCGAGTACTAAGTTTCCGTGTTGTTTCCGGAGCAAGTGGCCCGAATTCTTGTCCCTGCTAATAACTGTCAGTGTCCTTTTTCCAATTACAAATCCGAAAATAACCTCGAATAATAAAAATTTTACGAAAAGTTTATGTTAGCGACATCCTGCGATCGCTTTTTGACCTGAAAAGAAGATTAAAGTAGGCCGTGATTTTTTTTTTTTTAATAAAATTGACGACACTTAACACAAACTGTGAGAGGACAGTTGCTAATAACCAGGGAAAAGAATTCGTGCTGCTTAGTTTCGAATGCTTTTTGCGTCGAATGTACACGGTTCCGATACCTCAAATTGTTATTGATGAGTAGGAGGGGAAGGCGTGTGCAATGCGAGCGTTTTCATTCGGAAAAGATTGTTGTGGGCGGGGCTAATACACTTCGACTACTAAGTTTCCGTGTTGCTTGCGGAACAAGTTGCCCGAATTCTTGTCCCTGCTAATAACCGTCAGTGTCATTTCTCCAATTACAAATCCGAAAATAACCTCGAATAATAAAAATTTTACGAAAAGTTTATGTTAGCGACATCCTGTGATCGCTTTTTGATCTGAGAAGAAGAAGAAAAAGAATTCCAGATTAAAGTAGGCCGTGATTTTTCTTTTAAATAAAATTGGCGACACTTAATTCTAACAGGGGGAAGACAGTTGCTAATAACCAGGGAAAAGAATTCGTGCTGCTTAGTTTCGAATGCTTTTTGCGTCGAATGTACGCGGTTCCGATACGTCAAATTGTTATTGATGAGTAGGAGGGGAAGGCGTGTGCAATGCGAGCGTTTTCATTCGGCAGAGATTGTTGTGGGCGGGGCTAATACACTTCGAGTTTCTTTGTCATTTGCGGAACAAGTGGCCCGAATTCTTGTCCCTGCTAATAACCGTCAGTGTCCTTTTTCCAGTTACAAATCCGAAAATAACCTCGAATAATAAAACTTTTACGAAAAGTTTAATTAGCGACATCCCGTAATATTTTTTTTTTAAGAAAGGAAAAGAAAATAAGAAATAAAAAAATTAGGGGCAGCAACGACAAAAAAAATCAGAAACGTTTGAAAATGAAGACAAATGAAGATCGCAAGAAAAATTCAAAAGAGTACCTACGGGAATGTTTGAGGAGGAATTATTTCAAAGTTAAAAACAGCAATCCATGAACAAGTGACGACCGCGTTACACTCGAAAGACAAAACTAACCTCAAAATTCGATTTTCTTTTCTCTAAAAAAAAGGTAGGAACTGCGAAATTTCGAAATTTGATGAGTTGGCAACACTGCTTCTGATAGTTGTAAAGTGCATCAAAGTGCAAGGTTAGGTTGTTTTAATATTTTAATTGCAGAATTTTTTTTTATAAATTTATGTTAAAATATTTTTTACTGTGTTTCACTGTAATCATGTTTTTTTTTACTTTAACCTCCTATTTAAATTTCCCCAATCAATTTAAGGAATTCTAGGGAAATACTGTACGCCGAGTTTGCTACATAATAATAAGTCATCCCATACAAAGCGGCCATTCGTGCTGTCATGTCAAAACATAATGAAAGTCAAAAACGATTTGCAACAGGTTTTTTCTTTTTAATTTTACATTATAAGTCTTATAATATTTTATAAATTGAAAATACAAAGACTGACAGTTTGACATTGATTTAATTTAAAAACAATGAGACAGCTGTCAGTGCTACAAACTTTACGGAGAGAAAAAAAAAAACATTGAAATCCATAGCCTATTCTAATCTGGATTTCATTATTTGAAGGCACGGTATTTCCAATCTCTTAAAACGTAAACGAGCGGCGCAAAAAATTGCGCAAACATGTTGTTGCGCGTGTTTTTGTTTTTTTTTTAATCAAAACATAAGGTGGCTTTACTAAAATTAAATGAATTTGTTTTTTTCTTCTTCAAATAACAACTTTCTAATGAGTGTATTTCGTATCTCTTATGTAAACCAGTGCAGAAAAAAATGCGCAAACATGTTTTGCTCCTCGCCCGCCTCCATTTGATAGGGGGGGTCAAAATGTTATTGTGTCAGTTCCCTGAACTAGTGGATACGTCAGGAATCTGCCAATAATTGCATTGCATTCGATATCAATTATGCTATCGTTTTAGTTTCCATTTATATTCTATAAATAGTTGATATCTGTCCTTACCTCCTTTTTTATTATTAAAAGGGGAAGAGAGAGCGTATGACAAAAACAGAATTCATTTAAATAAAATTGATTTAGCTTCACTTTGTTTAGAATTAAGCTTTTTTCTTCTTTTTGTATCTATCTTGTTTGAGTTGAGTTGGCAATACAAAGTGAACTGAAGTAACTTCCGAGACAACTTCGTTGACAAGTGTCATTTGACATTTCAAATTGAAACTTCAAACATTGGATATTTTCGAAAATGAAAATTAATTACATGTTGATTATATGTCAACTATCGGTTTTGACGTTACAAATCGGATTATCCCGAGATGGCGCTTTAAAAAAAAATAAGAAGAAAAAATAAACTGAAATAAAAAATTATTATTGAATGGAAAAGTTGGGTTAGAATTTTTTTGGTGCCGTTATTGTTTAAAGCAAGAACGTCGTTTTGAATTAATTATTTGTTTTTCTTTTCTTTTGCTTATCTTCTAAAATTATTTCTTTGTGTTGTTTCGTTCTGAAATTAAACAAAAATGTTTTGCACTTAACGATCGCGTTACTTTTTAAAAACAAAAGTAACACGATCGTCACTTGTCAATTGTTCTTTTTAAGTTTCAAATTCGTTCTCTTTTTTTCTTCCATTCGTCATTTGTTACCAACTTCAAATATTTCTGTCACTTTCTGTTTTTTTTTTTTTGTGGTGCTGTTATTGTTTAAAAGAAGACGTCGTTTTGAATTAATTATTTGTTGTCCTTTTCTTTTGTTTTATCTTCTAAAAATTATTCCTTTTCCTTTCGTATTTCTTAGTGGTTTTCCGTGGGGAAATTTACGATCGTCATTTGTTTTATCTTCCTTTCGTTCTAAAATTAAACTAATTTTTTGCACTTCTTTTTCCTCTTAGTCGTCATTTGTTTTCTTTTCCTGTTTTCATTTCGTAAATAAGTATCATAATGGAAGTTTGTCTTTGTTTGTTGATTATCGTGAAGTTCGAATTATTATTGATATTGAATGTTCCTTATTATTATTTTTTTTTTTAATTTTAAATCTACAAATCGTTTTCAGTCCTTTTCTTTTATACGTACGATCATCATTGGTTTCTCTTACTTTTGTTAGGAATTTTTTTAAATTTTTTCCTCCTCGATTGTCAAAAAACGTTTTTAATTTTTTTAATTGCTTCCAGTTTCTCAGAGATGAAATAATTATTGCAATTTCTGTGGAATCTTTAATTTTTTTCACTTTGCTCGTGTTTCGTTTCGTTTTTGTTTGAAATTATCCCTAGATTTAACGACTCTTTCCCAAAGTTGGCAACACAACTTTCACGTTAAATTACAATAATTTTGAAAAGTGAAATTCTATGTCGGTAATGTTGGCAGCGGTAATTTCAAGTAAAAGTCAATTTGGAGGTTATTTTTTTAATGGTATGATTTGTGGCTACGTAAATTATCGCCAACCTATTTATTAAGCACAAAAAAAAACATTACATTCACGTTAAAATACAATAATTTTGAAATTGACTTGCCATGTTCTATGTCGGTAATGTTGGCACCGGTAATTTCAAGTAAAAGTCAATTTGGAGGTTATTTTTCTAATGGTATGATTTAGCGCTACGTAAATCGTCGCCAACCTATTTATTAAGCCCAAAAAAACATTACATTCACGTTAAAATACAATAATTTTGAAATTGACTTTCCATGTTCTATGTCGGTAATGTTGGCACCTGTAATTTCAAGTAAAATTCAATTTCGAGGTTATTTTTCTAACGGTATGATTTATCGTAAATTGTGATATTAACTGAGCCCTAAAGCATTAAAGGAAGTACTGCCCTGACGATCCAATCCAAAACACTTAAGGTAAGGCATTTCTTTTTATCGCATTCGCGTTTTTGTTTGTTAAATTAAAAACGGCTGGTTTGATCATCGAGTAAACATTCTGGAGTTTATTTATCGTTCTTGTCGGTTTTTAGGAAAACCCCGTGCAAATTTCATGGCCTCTATAAACAAAAAAAAAAAAAAAACAGTTCACAGGAAGGCTTATCGTGTAAGAAATAAAACTGCAATTTTCGGCCGGCCCCACTGGCTTTGCAGTGGTGCTTTTTTGTTTTTGTTGTTGGCGGCGCGGCGATGGAAAATTACAACATAATGTGCAATAGCAAATTATTCCTTTGCGATTGATTCGATGTGCTGCTGCTCGTGTGATTGATAAGGTTTTACAAAAATTACTTTGGAATTTATTGAACGCTTGCAACACTTTTGTTTTATTATTATTATTATTATTAGGTACTAGAACGATCAACTTTGTAAAGCCGAAGTTACTTAGAACTGTGTGAAATGTACAGTCATGCTTTTTAATAATGTCTCCCTTCTGACCACTTTAATGGGTAGGTAGGATAGATAAACAAAAGAGATTTCGATTAAAAATTTTATTGGGGAGACATTGCTTATAATCAGGGAAACGAATTCGGGCCACTTGTTCCCCGAGCAGTACGAAAATTTAGTACTCGGAGTGTAATAGCCCCGCCCACAATAATCTCTGCCAATTAAGAACGCTTGCACTGTATTCCTTCCCCTCTCATTCAGTAACAATTTGATGTATGGGAGCCGCGGAATGGTGGCGAGGAGTAAATAGTACATTCGACTTAAAAAGCGTTCAGCATTAAGTGGCCTGAATTCTTTTCCCTGCTTATAATCATATCTGTACTTGCTGAACGATTTTTAAAAACTATATCGATTTTATCTCGTACTAAAGATTGAGAGAATGACTGATATCATTATTTCTTTCATTCTCATAATCTCTGTAAGTCTGTACAAATAGCGACGTTAATCTTCCCCTTCATGTTTTCTAAATTATAGATAAGGAAGTCGTTCGACTATGATTTGATTATAAATAATTCAACAATCAGATATAATCACTGGAGACGAGTTGTTTTTTACAATGATTGCTTAATTAAAGTAATCGTATCAAGATGTCAATGTCGGTTGTTAAACCCCCGATGAAACAATTAAATTATTATCAGAATAATACAATGCTGAATGACAATAATTTTTTTTTTTATTTTTGATACTTTTTGGAGGCCCAACTTAAATTTTGAATTGAGGCCTGTCTGTTAATATTAAATTGGGCCAGATCGTTCTATAAAGAACATCCATCCATCGGGGTTGCAAAAGACAGGTGTGAGTGGATTAAGTGACACCCGGTCGCAAGTTTGCTGGTAGCGTCATATCGCGTAACCCATTATAGGTTGATTGTGATCTTTCTTTGCAAGAATGCCCGTGTAGCGAATGTACTTAGCAGCACCTGGTCTTCACCCCTCTCCCAGTTGTTTTAAACATACATTTACAGCATAAAAAACCGGGTCGAATGGGATATTTGGGGATGCTTTGTGAATGGGGTAGCATAATGGAATCTGAGACGCGCTGGTCTACCCCTAACCCACCCTTTTGATACGCGATGATGTTGCACCCATTGACGACCTAGCTTCTGTAACGGTTGCTGTCTGGTAACTACCCCGTCTGTGATGCTGTGAAGTTCGTTTTTTATTTTAAAAAAATCATCCAGCCTACCTTTACTCTAACCTAACCTATAAACACAATGCAGTTTCCTTTAATTCCTCAAACTTCCAAAAATGAAATTGTAAATAAAACTAATTCACTAATCAATCGATGAAAATGCAAACAACAAAATACTCAGCTCTATCCACGCCCCTTTCAAAATTAAATCAAAAATAGGAATTGATTAATAGAATTAATTTCAAAATCCGAATTTTCTACCGAGAGTTAACCTCAAAAAATCCACACATGCGCACTCAATCTGTTTTTCACTTTGTTCAATCTTCCCAACCGCCATTACTTTTCAAAGTAATTTTTGTTTTAACGTGTAATTCAATTTACTTTATATTTTGTTTTCAAAGCATTTGAGCCATGATATTAATGGCTGTTCCTCATTTAATCCTACGAGTTCATGGGATTCAGATTTAGGCACGGTCTAATTATACCTTCTAAACACGCGCATCTTGAAACGTACCTCGGCCACGAAATTCGAATCTTGAAACGCACCTCAGCTACAACATAAGCATCATACTAACGGAGTTACTTCAGTGGCACTCCGTTATTGGGCCTTTTGAATGGCCTTATTATTACAAAAAAAAAACCTGCTTTGGAGACTTGGAGGATCGGATATTTGATGATTACCAAGGAAAAGAATTCAGGCCACTTGTTCCGAGAACGGTACGAAAATTTAGTACTCGGACTATATTAGCCTCGCCCACAACGTGTGAACGCTCGCGTTGCATTCCTTCCCCTCCCTCTCAATAACAATTCGATGCATCACATCGGAGGCCACAGAAAGGTGGTTACATCGATGTCATGCGCGTTTTTTATTAGCTATTTTCTGTTAATTTGTCTTAGCATTTCTTAACAAGTTACACCTTTTGCCCCTCCCCCCTCCACCCCTAACTGCCAATACTCCAAATCCCCAACCCAGGACAAGCAGCTTTATTCCTCAATATTTTCAAAGAAATGACGTAATGTCTGTAAGCAACCAGTAAAAGGCAACGTCGCTTTTCGAATTGTTATTAATTATATAATAATTTGACAGTTTTTTGAAGCGGTAAACATTTATTATTCGAATACTCTCAGACTCTATGAGTACAATCTGCAGACTGTAGTTGGCACCTATGGCCATTTGCACCAAACGCTTAAGTATTGTCCATAATGTGATATTTGAGGTTATGGAACTCACATTCTAAGCGGCGCTTAAAGTTAAGCTCGGCTTAAGTGTTTGGTGCAACGGGCTCTAACAATATAAAGTTTTACTTCAGTCATTGCGTTGCAAATCTAACTTTTTAAAAAGATTCCTTCAATAATAATTTAAAAAGTTCCAATTTTTCTTGGACACGCTCCGATTCCTCAAAGATAGTGTCCTGATTTACCACTCTTAGAAGTTGGGAAGCCTATTCGAAACATCCCCAGCCCGATTATCTTCAAACACGCGCATCTTGAAATGTACCTCAGCCACGGCATGCGTGCGAATTTTGGAACGTACCGCAGTCACAGCATAAGCGCCTTATGCGTTACTATATTCACTCAGAGAAGTGAGGTTGTGAGTTGTAGGCGACGAGTTAACGGCAACGTTGCCTTTTGAATTGCAACCACTAGTCCTATATATAAAAAAACTTGGGTTAATTCCTCAACATTAATTCAAAAATAGGAATTAATTACCGGAATTTAAATTTTAAATTTAAAAATTGGAGTTTCCTCCCGAACTAGTGCAAAATTAAACATTTTCAATAATTCTAATTCAAATTTATCGCCGAGAGTTGCCAGACTGAGCGAAATTCCAGCGGCTAGCGAATCATTAAAATAAAAATTTAATTACCGTTCAGAATTCAAATTCACCGCCGATTCTAAAATTCCGCACATGCGCGTTGAGTTCAAGTTGCCCACTTTTCAAAATTGTTTCAAGTTTCCTCGCGGCTACAATTTTTAACGCGTAATTTAATTTCCATTGTGTTTTTTACAAACTATTTGAGCTGCGGTCGGTGTTAGTGACTGTTATTCAATGTTCAACGAATCTTATGCGGAAGTACAACGATTTCGTAAGTAGCTTTTTTGACATAACCCACAAATCATTATCACGCCAGTTTTATTTTTACCTGCGGTCTATTGCACCTTTTTTCATAATTAAACTGTCGTTTCTCTTTCTGTATAAGTGCCTTAATAACTACATATCTCAATTGGCTTTACTAGTTTGATGTTTTTCTCGAGAGTTTTTATTTTTATTTTGTTGTTTTATTTACGTATCTACGCCCTACTCATTTGGGTGTTTCATTTCATAAAGTAGCTAATTAAAGCAACCGAAATTTTATCTGACTGGGATGGGCGACGATACGCAGAATGATTCTTCGGAAGACCGAGAAAAAAAAATTAATGAAATGATAGGCCGTAATATAAGGGGTAAGGGGATCGACCGTTTGGAATTACGTTATTCAATCCAGGAAGCAGATTCAAGAACAAGGAAAGACGTTTTTTAGTGGTAAGTTCGAAGAATCATTGTGAATATTATTAATAATTGTAATTTAAATTTATCGCCGAGAGTTAACCTCAAATAATCCGCGCACATGCGCACTCGATTTTTTTCCCCTGTTCAGTCTGGCCAACGGCCATTACTTTTCAAAATAATTTCAAGTTTTAATTACAATTGATTCCGTTTCCACTGATTATTGTAACTGTGGTGTTAGTTATCGTAATTCGTTTAGTCCATGTGTTAATTTATCCTGGGGAGAAAACATTTCGTAAGTAACTTTTTTTACTTAACCTATAAATCGCTGTTTCTTTGCTTGCGTTACAGAACAGAATGCTCTGAACAATTTTTCTTTTTCGGTGCTTTAATTACGTGCTCAAGTCCTTTGGGTTTCATAAAGTATTTCATTAAAACATCCGGAATTTTATTTCATTCACTCAAACCCAACGCGCCAACAGATGGCGCTTTTAAAAAGGAAAACAGATATAAATTTGTTTTAATAATAAACAGCTCTATTTTAGGCCAGTTCTAGTTTCAAATTTTCTTAATGATTTATTATTTTTATAAAATACTATTTTATTTATCTGTCTAACAAGTATAGAAAAAATAATGGAAGAAATAAAAGAACATAATTAAAGAAGCTTTAGTTCGGTTTTGTCGCTGTAAGAAAAATAAATTCATTCGTGAATCTACCCCCCTCAAATATCCCCTAATAATTTATCGATGAATCGATGAAATTAACCCCTCGTGAGACATTACTAATAGGTGCACATTGTAGTATGAATGGATTTTTTTTTTATATAACTCTAAAGAGAGTTTGATCATTAATCAGGATTTTTAAGTATAATGTAAATTTTTTTGCAAAAACCTTTTCGCATTTTTTTTTTCTTTTTCAAACGTGACTGTGTATTTTCTTCCCCATTTGTCAACAGACTTTTTAAATTTCTTTTTAAATCCACGTGTGTTCTACTTTCATCCTTTTCAGATTTAAAACCAGATTAATTTTTAATATTTTCTGATTTCAGGGGGAATTATTTTAAAATACAAACCCTGACTAATTAATTTTTTTTTAATTATGTACTGCACGTTTGTATTTTAAGTATTTTAATGTATGTTGTACGTTTTAATTTGAAAAAAAAAAAATGGACGGTTTAACCATCATTTTATTTTTTGTATTTTTTGTTTTTGTTTTTAAGATAAAGTCTGTCCCCTTTTCAATGGAAAACCCGATGCCCCAAATTATATACTCTTTGTAATCAAGAAATTCCAACATTTATTCCAGGAAGACTTATCATATTCAAAATAATAAAATTTAATTTTAATAATGTTTTGCTCTCGCGGTTGATAAGGTTTTTAAGTTTTTAAGCTTAAAAAAAATAATAATTTTATAAACAACACTCTTACAAAAATGCGTTGGTCTTCTGCTTTACGGCTTGTTTAAATAAATACGTATTTTTTCAATATCTTACTTAATTTGATCGGCTCCAACTTTTATGTAATTTTTTTTTCGGAAAAAATAATTTTCTTAGTTTAAAGGGAATTTATTTTAACCTAAAAAAACAAACATTAATAAAAAAATATCCTGAAATTTCCCGCTAAAATAGGAATTTTCCGTGCGTCTGGCAACACCGCCTCGTACTATATATATGATATTCATAAAGAAATAAAGCGGTAGAGATTACACTCTGCGCAGGCGCTATCACGCGTCAAGCGAAAATACAAAAAAAAAAACATCGGGCAGAATCACGATTACTAACTTCCCATGGACGTTCGAGGGTGATAGTTTTGAATGGCTCGCAATTTTACGTCGGACGTTTCGGGCATTGGGTTGCTTGGGTACGCAGACGATGAATGCACGCTATTCATTGGTCGGCGTATTGCGTATATTAGTTTCGCGGATACTTTAATCCCACCAGTATATCCTCATATAGTTTGTATGCATACAGGGTGATTTGTTAACCTCTTTACAAACTTTGCCCAATTAAAGTAGATGCAATTATATGAAGAAAAAAAAACATCCGATCAACTTAGGTCCGAATTGCTTTTGTTTATAGTGATTTTAGTTTTTAGTCTATTTGGAAAGTTGTTTTTTAACCATCGTATCAATTGCCTAGTTGGAAGTTATAACCGTTAAAGATATTATTTAAAAATAAAAAAAAAATATTATTAAACAAAAGAACAAAAGTTGCCAAAATGTGTCATGGCGATTCATTTTTTACTAAATTAATAGTTTTTGATCACCGCTGCCATTTTCTAACGAAAAGTATACAGGTATTATTTTCATCTAAGGAAAGTGCAATGGAAACGCTGGTCAAGCAGCGAGGGAATACGAAATTAGATCTCCTAATAGAAGTCAACATCTGTTATAATTATTTATATGTCTATAGAATTATAATAGATAATTTTTTATATTAAAAAATTTTTACTAAAACTAAAATCACTATAACTTCAAAGCAAAAGCAATTCGGACGTAAGTTGATGAGATATTTTCTTTATAAAATTACATCTACTTTAATTTGGCCGAAGTTTGTAAGAGCCTAACAAATCACCCTGTATATTAGGGGTTCACAATTGTTTGTGTTTTTTGAGATAGGAAACTGTAATTTCATATTTGCCTATAACTTTTAATTCCGAAGAACTTATCGTCATGACATTTTCCTCGATTTTTTGAAATAAGGGCACTTTACTCTTATGCGGTCTTCATTTCTCGGCGTCCACCGTTCAAAATAGCAAAAGCAATTCGGACGTAAGTTGATAAGATGTTTTCTTCATAAAATTACATCTACTTTAATTTGGCCGAAGTTTGTAAGAGTCTAACAAATCACCCTGTATATTAGGGGTTCACAATTGTTTGTGTTTTTTGAGATAGGAAACTGTAATTTCATATTTGCCTATAACTTTTAATTCCGAAGAACTTATCGTCATGACATTTTCCTCGATTTTTTGAAATAAGGGCACTTTACTCTTATGCGGTCTTCATTTCTCGGCGTCCACCGTTCAAAATAGCAAAAGCAATTCGGACGTAAGTTGATAAGATGTTTTCTTTATAAAATTACATCTACTTTAATTTGGCCGAAGTTTGTAAGAGCCTAACAAATCACCCTGTATATTAGGGGTTCACCATTGTTTGTGTTTTTTGAGATAGGAAGCTGTAATTTCATATTTGCCTATAACTTTTAATTCCGAAGAACTTATCGTCATGACATTTTCCTCGATTTTTTGAAATAAGGGCACTTTACTCTTATGCGGTCTTCATTTCTCGGCGTCCACCGTTCAAAATAGCAAAAGCAATTCGGACGTAAGTTGATAAGATGTTTTCTTTATAAAATCACATCTACTTTAATTTGGCCGAAGTTTGTAAAGAGCCTAACAAATCACCCTGTATACAGTGGTTCACTTTTTTTGTGTTTTTTGAGATAGGAAGCTGTAATTTCATATTTGCCTATAACTTTTAATTCCGAAGAACTTATCGTCATGACATTTTCCTCGATTTTTTGAAATAAGGGCACTTTACTCTTATGCGGTCTTCATTTCTCAGCGTCCACGCTGTATACCGTTCAAAAATAAAATAAATTCCACGTGACATTTCCCAATTTCATTTTAAGGGAAGCGAAAACTGACTTGCTGCGTACGTTAATGAGAGAGAATTCAAATAAATTCGAATTGTGATATACAGGGTGTGTGATTATTGCTAGGTGGGTATTTCTTCAATATCGCCTTAGCTGTTAGTTATAAAAGAAAACATCTTGTACAAAAGTTGTCGGGCGTGACCAGTTAAACATCGGGAAATTATTTTCACGTATACAGCGCGTTCTGTAAGTGAGTTATCCACCAAATTAACAACTATATTTCCGGATTGAACCGTTCGCGGTTAATTAATCGAATGAGATAGCGGAAATATAAAAGTGTTTTACGCTAAAATAAAATTTAATTACGCGGCAAATTGTGAGATGATTGTTTTTAGCTTTGCTACGCAATTTTTTTAGGTTATTTCCGGTTTTACGAAAGCAGTTGAGTCGGGTTCGTTTCTCGCTCGGCTGTTTAAGTCTCCGGCCAACAGAGACTTCAGCCCCTTTATTTCTTATCTTAATCAAAAAAATACTTGTACATTCACGTTTATTTTATTTTCACATTAAGTAGAGATGGGGACGGTGGGTCTTGTTTTAGGTAAAATTTTAAAGAAGCGATTTTGATTGAATAAGTTCTGTTTTTTTTATGTACAGTGTTGCGTGACCTAATTTTTAAGATTTGTCGGATCATAGGCTGCTAGGTTAGAGCCTGAACATGCGGAAAGCAGGTAAGGGTAACTAAACAAAAAGAAGGGGTCCCCATCACCCTTCCACGCTTCCAGCATTTCGCCGTTCGGGTTTTTTAACAATTCAATTACATTTGCGGATGACACCGTTGTGAGAGAAGACGTCGTCGCGTCGGGCGTTTGTTTTATTTCGATTTTCAGATGTTTATTTCGGGTTTTTAATATAAAATGAGGAAGTCTGCAGTGCCAACTATCGATCGATCGCGAAGTGGCGGACTTGTCTTGACTTGTCTTAATAGATGATGTGTCGTTGATTTATTTATAAATTCCGGTCAGACTGAAACATTGTGATTTAATGACAGCGATCGGATTGAGTTCGTTAGATGTTAAAATATTTAAATCCAAGCCACCATTTTGATGTAGGTGTGCTGGGCGGGGCTAAAGTGTTAACTCCGGGGTAGACAACCAGTCAGAAGGGTGCGAAGTACAAACGGAAGGGCCACTTGCGTCCAACTGCACGCGCAGAAATAGCCACCACTGTGAAGGACCATTTCCGTTTCAAAGCAACCATCTCGTCATACCAATTTCTTTTTCAAAAGGTGCACCAGTGTTTTCCAGTGTCTTCTTAACCCCATACCTACTCGATTTTTTTAAGGTAAAGTATCAAAACCAAAAAATTACCAACCCCCCCGTATAATTTTAAATAACAATTACAATCATTAAGCAAAATATTTTAACCAATCAAATACGTTATTTGATCGGTCAAAGTACATCATCCACTTAACGACTGTCGATATTTATGAATTAAACAGGGGTAAATTAGGGCCTCCCCCAAAAAAAAATTATTATATTACACAAACTGTATATGAAAATATGCCTGGTATAGTTTTTTTAATAGAAATATAATTTCCTCCTCCCTCCCCCCAAAAAAAAAAAAAAAAATTGAAGAAATACAGTTTGCACCACTTCAAAAAAAAAAAAAAACAGCGTAATGTACAGTTTACCTAAGAACACTTTTAAACAAAAGCCTCCTCTAAAGTACTCTTAGTTCGTATGACCTGCACCTTTTCGTTACCAACCGCAAAAATCGATTGTCCTTTAAAGACTTTATAGGCTATTTTAAATATAAAAGACAGAAGAAATTTCCTTTTTATTTTAGCTCTTGAATTTTCTCTTGAAAATTTGGCTTTTTATTCTTTTAAAAAAGTTGGTGAAATAATTTCGCATTTTCATTGTTCGCAAACTCTTTTTTTTTAAATATCCCGCGTTTTAAATTCCGCGTGAAGTTGGCCGCGTCCACATTGCTTCCAACTTGAACGTCGCGTCGCGTCGGTCGAATTGTTTGCAAGTCTTTTCTTATTTAAATAATTCAATTTAAATTGAATAATTTAAATTTTCCTTATTTAACTTATTCAATTGATGAATTAATGAATAATTTAAATTTTCCTTATTTAAATTATTCAATTGATGAATGAATGAATAATAATTAAATTTTCCTTATTTAAATTATTCTATTTTAAATTGAATAATTTAAATAAGAAAAATGTGATTAAATTTAAATTGAATTATTTAAATAGGGAAAATGTGTTGCTTAATTAAAAATATTGAATTAACATCATTAATAATAAATCAAATTACCAAATTAAAATACAACACAGCAACACATTTTCCTTATTTAAATAATTCAGTTTAAATTTAATAGTTTAAATTGAATTATGTAAATAAGGGAAATGTGATTAAATTTAAATTGAATTATTTAAATAAGGAAAACGTGTTGCTGTGTTGTATTTTAATTTGGCGATTTAATTTATGATGTTAATTCAATATTTTTAATTTATGAAAATGAATTATATATATTTTTATTTCTCTGGCTGTTTAAATTTGTAATTTGACGCAAATCAAATTTTGATTTTGCTTTTAACTTCCTCTTTTAAGTAACGCAATTTTTAATTAGTAAATTTGCGTTTTAATTTTGTAGAAAGTTCGTATGGTTTAAATAATTTGACGCAAATCAAAATTTGATCTTGCTTTTTTAATTTCCTTTTTTAAATAACGCAGTTTCGGTTATTATAACGTTTTAATTTGGTAGAATGTCCATTTAAATAATTTGACGCAAATCATAATTAATTAGATTTTGCTTTTTTTTTTAATTTCCTCTTTTAAAATAACGTAATTGTTAATTTCAGTTATTATTGAGTTTTAATTTTGTGGAAAGTTCGTATTGTTTAAATAATTTGACGCAAATCAAAATTTGATTTTGCTTTTTTTTAATTTCCTCTTTTAAATAACATAATTTTTAATTTCAGTTATTCTTGCATTTTAATTTAGAAGAAAGTTCATGTCATTTAAATAATTTGACGCAAGTCAAAATTTGCTTTTGCTTTTTTTAATTTCCTTTTTTAAATAACGTAATTTTTAATTTCAGTTCTTCTCGCATTTTAGTTTGGTAGAAAATTTGACGCAAATCAAAATTTGATTTTGCTTTTAATTTTCTTTTTTAAATAACGTAATTTTTAATTTCTGTTATTCTTGCATATTAAGTTGGTAGAAAGTTCACATCATTTAAATAATTTGGCGTAAATCAAAATTTGATTTTGCTTCTTTTTTAATTTCCCCTTTTAAATAACGTAATTTTTAATTTCAGTTATTATTGCATTTTAATTTGGTAGAAAGTTCATCGTTAAAATAATTTAACGCAAATCAAAATTTAACTTTGCTTTTAATTTCCTCTTTTAAATAACGTAGTTTTTAATTTCAGTTATTATTGCATTTTAAGTTCGTACAGAAAGTTAATTCGTTGTTTAAATAATTTAAATGTAAGGCCAACTTTAATTTAATTTAATTTAATTTTTATTACGATTATTTATTGCAACTTGCAATGCCAGATATGTTTTAATTTCCCCAGCGAATTGTGTTATTTAAATTTAAATTATTTAAATAAATTTCAAAACCAATTCGTAAGATCTTCCATTTTATTTAATTTGACTGCGAGAAGTATCAAAATTTAAATTCAAAATTTAATGCAAATAATTTTATTTGCCCTTCTTAAATAACGTAATTTTAATTTATAAAATTTATATTTTTTTATTTCCCGAGCGAATTAGGTTATTTAAATAAATTTCAAAATCAACTCGTATGATCTTCCATTTTATTTAATTCGTCTGCGGAAATTAACAAAATTTAAAGCAAATTATTTTATTTGCCTTTCTTAAATAACATCACTTTAATTTCTATAATTTAATTTCGTGTTAGGATTGTTATTTATTGCGACGCTCAAATATCTTTTGATGTTCCGAGCAAATTTAATTATTTAAATAAACGTTTAGTATTTTTATTTAAATTTAAAATTTCATGCAAATTAAAATTCTTCTTCTTCCAATTTAATTTGTTTTTAATTTCTCTCGCTTTTTAAATTTGTAATTCGACGGAAATCAAAATTTGACTGTGCTTTTAATTTCTTCATTTAAATAACACAATTTTTAATTTCGTGTTATTATTGCGTTTTAATTTGGTAGAAAATTCGTCGTCAAATTGTACGATGTTCCAATTTTTTTTTTAATTTCGTCTGCGGAAACTATTTATTAATATTTAAATTCAAAATTTGATGCAAATCATTTGTTTGCCTCTTTTAAATAAAGTAATTTTAATTTCTGAAATTTATTGCATCGTTATTTAAATTCAGAATTTGACGCAAAACATTTTTTTTTCGCCTCTCTTAAATAAAATAATTTTAATTTCTGAAATTTAATGTATCGTTATTTAAATTTAAAATGACGATTTGACTTTAAATTTATCTAATGCCAACCGAAATTTAATTAAATACGTATGCTGCGATGTTGTTGTTAATTTCGGAAGGGAATTTCGTTATTTAAATTAATTTAATTTAATTAATTTAAATTTGTCTGCGGAAGCTATTAATATTTAAATTGAAAATTTGATGCAAATCATTTTTTTTGCCCCTCTTAAATAAAGTGATTTTAATTTGCGAAATTAAACGCGACGCTCAAATATCTTTTAATGTTCCGAGCAAATTAAATTGTTTAAATAAATTACGTTTAAATCAAATTGTGTTAGTAATTTGAATTTCTCCGCGGAAAGTGTCTTTATTTAAATTTAAAATTTTATTTTAACAAATGATTTTAATAACCGAAACGGGGGCCTTCTGTTTAGAACATGACGAGTAGGTAACCATCATTATTTAAATAATCAAATATCCAAAGATAATTAGGCATTGTTGTAATTTTAACTATTTTAGTTTGTCAGAGGAAGCTTCATTGTTTAAATGTTAAGAATAAATTTAATGCAACTCGAAGGCTAGTGTTTTTCTAATAATATTTTATTTTGCGTTCTAAAATTTACAAAGTGCGACTCATTTAATTTTTTCTTTTACAACTGTCAAGCGTCTTTAACTGTTTGAACAAATTTCATTATTTAGATAATAATTAATAAATTCATCATTTAGACTGACTGGTTATAATGTAAATTAAAATTGTTTGTTTACTTCAAGAATTTAAAATAAATCTGTTCAATTGTTTTTTTTTTTTTTTAAATTTAATTTTAGGTTAAACTCGCTTCTGTTGGAATTTAGATGCAATTTACAGAAATCTGTAAACAAATGCTGAAAAATCTGAAGGTATAAACAAGCGTTTTCCGAAAACCGCTTGATTTATTCAGTTGTTAAATTTATTGACGGCAAAACAACTGCGTTGTTTCGGTTTTTGTTTTGATAAAGCGCCCTCGATTGTCATTGCACGTACTATACGAAAAGTAAATATTTTCACGTGTTTAACGCATTTGTTTTGCACTACCTATCATTATAGTAATAAGAAAAAAAATTGGTGCTTTTGTTTCTTGATTCTTTTTTACATGAGGAATCATTTTCGTATATCGGGTGTCATGGATAAAGCTGTACAGTTCAATACATTTTGCGCCTAGGTACAATATTTTGCAGTGAAAAATTTGTTGATGGTTTATTTAATTTTTTTTTTTAAACAAACACAAGTGTATTGAAACTAAATAAAACAAAGAGCATTTAACAATCAACAATAATCAATTCAGAGAGGAGATTTTGACATAACCTTAATAACGCCGAGGTTATACACTGTAATACAATTCTGAAGCATATTGTGCTCTATTTGTTTAAAGCCGGTGCTGAAAATCTTATCTTTTTCTAACTCTGTTGTTTAAAAAAAAAGACTGTGCATTTCGAGCTTTTCATTTTTTTCCACGAGTTACGTTTTGGGCGTGATAAAATCTAGCTTCCTGTGAATCTAGTTTAGTTTGAACAAGAAAAAAATCGTTAGGCAATTGTTTCTAACAATTGGACTCATTTCATCGGGTAAGTTTTATATTTGGACTTTGTTTTTTCGTTTGCAATTGTTTATATTTTGTTTTGGTTAAAACTGTTCATTCGTGTTTGTAAATAAATTGTCGGGGGCAAAACACGATTTTCTGTGTTTTTTTTTTGGCTTCATTTAAAAATTTAACTGAACTACATTTTGTTTATTTGGTCGTCTTTTTTTTTTTAATGTGTAGTTCAGAAAAGTATTTTGCTACTAAGGAAGGATTAATTTAATATTTAAAAGATCATCTAAAGAGTCTTTTCTTTTTTTTTTTTTAAATAATAAAAGGGATTCGCAATTATTTTAATTAAATAAATTAAAATAATGCGAACAGAAACTGTGTTATAAATAAAACGAATATCAAAAATGGAAGTTCGAATTAAAAAAAAATTGTTTTCGTATTTAAATTGCCAGGCTTTTATTTCCAAATAAGTATATTTTTTTGAATAAATTATTTTCTTGTGTTAGTTTTAAGCTATAACCAGAGTGAGGACGGCTTTAGGTTTCACGTAAAGTCACTCGAACCGTAACCATTGAATCAAAATTATTATCTTTTATATTTACTTGTCGTTCAGACTCGCTCAACGGCTTACAAATGAATATTTCTTGAATAAATTCTTGTCTGAATTTGTTCTTGTGTCAGTTTTAAACTATTACCAGAGTGCGGATGGTTTTAGGTTTTACCTGGCATCACTCAAACCGCATTCATTGAATCTTAATTTAATCTTGTATACTTATTCTAAATTTACTTGTCGTTCAAACTCACTCAGCGTCTTCCAAATAAACATTTCTTGAATAAATTCTTTCACGCATCAGTTTTAAGCTATAACCAGAGAGCGGATGGCTTTTCGTTTCACCTAAAGTCACTGAAACCGTCGCTATTTAATCATGATTATTTTTTTTTCTTGAATCTTGTATATTTATTCTACAGGGTGTTTCATGGCAGGTGGAAAAAAAATGGAATCTCATGTACACAATCTCATTTTAAGTTAAAACGAAAGAATAAAAAAAATTCGAATTTTGCTTAGTTTCGGAGTTATCCGAACTTAAAGTTGGATAACCGGAAAAGTTATTTAATAGGCCTTATAATGAATTTCATAAGACTTAGAATGAAAACATTAAACAAGAACATAAAAATGTAACACAAATTAAATGAAATTATAAAAATTGTTTCAAAGTGGTCACGTCCTCGTTGACGTGTACGGCTTTCACATCGTACTATCAAAGAGTTGTAGACTTGCTGGAAAATCTGTCTGTTCTTGAACAGCATTAAACATTAAAAGAAAAAATTGACATTACTTTGATTTGTGGGTCATTTTTTTTTCCTTTAATAGAATTAAATAAATTATTTGAGTTTCTATTTTCAAAGTCGGATAACTCCGAAACTAAGCAGAATTTGAATTTTTCTTATTCTCTCATTTTAACTTAAAATAAGATTCTGTACATGGGGATTCAATTTTTTCCACATGTTATGAAACACCCGGTATATTTGCTTGTCGTTCGAATTCACTCAAATTCACAAATGAATATTTCTTGAGTAAATTCTTTTCTAAATTTGTTTTTGTGTTGGTTTTAAGCTATAACCAGAGAGCGGACGGCTTTAGATTTCATCTAACGTCACTCAAACCGTCGCTATTGGATCAAATTTATTTATTTATTTTATAGAATCTCGAATATTTATTCAATATATATTTTTATTGTCGTTCAGTTTCATAAAAGAATATTTCTGGAAAAAATTCTGTTCTAAATTTATTCTTGTGTCAATTTTAAGCTATAACTAGAGAGCGGATGGCCCTAGGTTTTAACCTATTTACTTCATTTTATATTTGTTTATTTATATATATTTTTACATAAATTGATTCTGCCATTTTTATTACAGCCAAATGTGATTAACACAGGGTGTGTCAGAATAGGTATTTGCGTTCAGTAATTTTCAAAGTTTGTTTAAAACGTCGCTTTTGTTTTAGTGTTTAATTTAATC
The DNA here is from genome assembly GCA_036172665.1 of Prosopocoilus inquinatus. NCBI lineage: Eukaryota > Metazoa > Arthropoda > Insecta > Coleoptera > Lucanidae > Prosopocoilus > Prosopocoilus inquinatus. The sequence continues at coordinate 16,564,387 of CM069880.1, read as the reverse complement.
CGGGGAGAATTGAATGTGGACGGATGGCTTTAGCTTTTACCTCAAACCGTCACCATGAAATCAAAATTATTTTATTGCGGAATCTTCCTGTCATTAAAAATCTAGGGTGCACCGCTCTCTGACTATTAATTTTGCCTTGTGCGCCACTGCAACAACAATTTCGTTGTTAATTTGTTTTTACTTTTGCCATTTTTTATTATAGCTAAAGGTGATTGATTAAACAGGGTGTGTCAGAATAGGTATTTGCGTTCAGTAATTTTCAGTTTGTTGTACACATCGCTTTTGTTTTAGTGTTTAATTTAATCCGGAGAGAATTGAATGTGGACGGATGGCTTTAGGTTTTACCTCAAACCGTCACCATGAAATCAAAATTATTTTATTGCGGAATCTTCCCGTCATTAACAATCTAGGGTGCACCGCTCTCTGACTATTAATTTTCGGCTTGTGCGCCACTGCAACAACAATTTCGTTGTTAATTTGTTTTTACTTCTGCCATTTTTTATTATAGCTCTAAAGGTGATTGATTAAACAGGGTGTGTCAGAATAGGTATTTGCGTTCAGTAATTTTCAAAGTTTGTTTAAAACGTCGCTTTTGTTTTAGTGTTTAATTTAATCCGGGGAGAATTGAATGTGGACGGATGGCTTTAGCTTTTACCCCAAACCGTCACCATGAAATCAAAATTATTTTATTGCGGATTCTTCCTGTCATTAAAAATCTAGGGTGCACCGCTCTCTGACTATTAATTTTCGGCTTGTGCGCCACTGCAACAACAATTTCGTTGTTAATTTGTTTTTACTTTTGCCATTTTTTATTATAGCTCTAAAGGTGATTGATTAAACAGGGTGTGTCAGAATAGGTATTTGCGTTCAGTAATTTTCAAAGTTTGTTTAAAACGTCGCTTTTGTTTCAGTGTTTAATTTAATCCGGGGAGAATTGAATGTGGACGGATGGCTTTAGCTTTTACCCCAAACCGTCACCATGAAATCAAAATTATTTTATTGCGGAATCTTCCCGTCATTAAAAATCTAGGGTGCACCGCTCTCTGACTATTAATTTTGCCTTGTGCGCCACTGCAACAACAATTTCGTTGTTAATTTGTTTTTACTTTTGCCATTTTTTATTATAGCTAAAGGTGATTGATTAAACAGGGTGTGTCAGAATAGGTATTTGCGTTCAGTAATTTTCAAAGTTTGTTGTACACATCGCTTTTGTTTTAGTGTTTAATTTAATCCGGGGAGAATTGAATGTGGACGGATGGCTTTAGGTTTTACCTCAAACCGTCACCATGAAATCAAAATTATTTTATTGCAGAATCTTCCTGTCATTAAAAATCTAGGGTGCACCGCTCTCTGACTATTAATTTTGTCTTGTGTGCCACTGCAACAACAATTTCGTTGTTTATTTGTTTTTACTTCTGCCATTTCTTATTATAGCTAAAGGTGATTATTAACACAGGGTGTGTCAGAATAGGTTTTTGCGTTCGGTAATTTTGTAAGTTGAAAATTAGCGTTTGCTGCTTTTGATTGAGTGTTTAATTGAATCAATGTGCATTGAATATGTAAATTTTGAATGATATAGGTGGCGACGATGAGAGTTGCGAGATAAAATGAAAACCTGGTCGCTTTAAAACGTTAATTAAATGTGACATGGAACATTTCGGTTTGGAAATGTCTGTGCGATAGGAACTAGTTAAAGCGATCACGTTGACGTTGCCGTTAATTTGGAATTGATTTAAATAATTATGGATGCAAGCGACTAAATGCAGAAAGCATGTCGCCGTCGGACCATATTATAAAATCATGGCATACTAGATGAAGCTGCTAACTGTGATTGGCATCGGTGCATTAGGGGTAATTTATTTTTAAACTGATCTTGACGGGTGAGACGGGTGAATTTTGCATAGTATGTCACCACTTGGACAAATGACAGCGGTCATAATTATTTATTCACAGGGCAGTCTGCACTCACCAGCCATACCACATTTCTGCTTGGAACGTTACCCAGTAACGTAGTCTGACGGTGGCAGAGCTAGGTGATAGTTTGTGATAGTGTGTTGGCGGAAGTCGAACCATACGGTCATACGAACTTAAGAGACATCCCAACTTTCATTTCAACTTAGAACAATTTCATCATTCTCCGTGAGTACTCAAACAAAATCTAGGTTTCGCATTTCATCCAAATTACTCAACCACTAACAATCTCTTTTGTTTTTATTTTTCAGGAAAGCCAAGTTTACATGCATGCGAACTTCTTTGACTTTTCCGTTTTCGTACGGTTTTGATTGTTGCTCAGAAAGCCTTGTATTTAAAAAGGGCTTTCGGGCAGTAATCACTACCGTAAGGAAACTTTCACATTCTGAAAGAATTTTCAAATTTGAAAACTTCTAGCATCACTACTGGAGCAAGACAGGGTTTGAATAAAACTGAATACTTTTAGAAAGTTCTCTGCTTTGAGCTTTGAACAATTATGGTTTGATTGAAAAGTAGATTTGGTTAACCTATTTTCTAACACCCTGTACATTATTGTAAAATCTTTTATACTTTTAGAAAGTTCTCTTCTTTGAGCTTTGAACAATTATGGTTTTATTGAAACGTAAATTTGGTTAACCTATTTTCTAACACCCTGTACATTAGTGTAAAATCTTTTATAAATTCCATTTGTGCATTTATTTTAGTTCTACAAAGTAAACAACGCTACGCCTTGTCTACTTTTAGAAAGTTCTCTTCGAGCTGTCACTTTTGGCTTCATGCAAAAGTAGATTTCTTGGTTAATCAATTTTTGAACACCTTGTACATTACTACAAAATATTTTGTTATAAATTCTATTTGCGTATTTATTTTATTATTATAAAGTAAACAACGCTACGCCTTGTCTACTTTTAGAAAGTTCTCTTCGAGCTGTCACTTTTGGCTACATTCGAAAGTAGATTCCTTGGTTAATCACTTTTTGAACACCTTGTACATTACTACAAAATATTTTGTTATAAATTCTATTTGCACATTTATTTTATTATTATAAAGTAAACAACGCTACGCCTTGTCTACTTTTAGAAAGTTCTCTTCGAGCTGTCACTCTTGGCTTCATTTGAAAGTAGATTCCTTGGTTAATCAATTTTTGAACACCTTGTACATTACTACAAAATATTTTGTTATAAATTCTGCTTGCGCATTTATTTTATTATTATAAAGTAAACAACGCTACGCCTTGTCTACTTTTAGAAAGTTCTCTTCGAGCTGTCACTTTTGGCTTCATGCAAAAGTAGATTCCTTGGTTAATCAATTTTTAAACGCCTTGTATATTACTACAAAATATTTTGTTATAAATTCTATTTGCGTATTTATTTTATTATTATAAAGTAAACAACGCTACGCCTTGTCTACTTTTAGAAAGTTCTCTTCGAGCTGTCACTTTTGGCTACATTCGAAAGTAGATTCCTTGGTTAATCACTTTTTGAACACCTTGTACATTACTACAAAATATTTTGTTATAAATTGTATTTGCGTATTTATTTTATTATTATAAAGTAAACAACGCTACGCCTTGTCTACTTTTAGAAAGTTCTCTTCGAGCTGTCACTTTTGGCTACATTCGAAAGTAGATTCCTTGGTTAATCACTTTTTGAACACCTTGTATATTACTACAAAATATTTTGTTATAAATTCTATTTGCGTATTTATTTTATTATTATAAAGTAAACAACGCTACGCCTTGTCTACTTTTAGAAAGTTCTCTTCGAGCTGTCACTTTTGGCTACATTCGAAAGTAGATTCCTTGGTTAATCACTTTTTGAACACCTTGTACATTACTACAAAATATTTTGTTATAAATTCTATTTGCGCATTTATTTTATTATTATAAAGTAAACAACGCTACGCCTTGTCTACTTTTAGAAAGTTCTCTTCGAGCTGTCACTTTTGGCTTCATGCAAAAGTAGATTTCTTGGTTAATCAATTTTTGAACACCTTGTACATTACTACAAAATATTTTGTTATAAATTCTATTTGCGTATTTATTTTATTATTATAAAGTAAACAACGCTACGCCTTGTCTACTTTTAGAAAGTTCTCTTCGAGCTGTCACTTTTGGCTACATTCGAAAGTAGATTCCTTGGTTAATCACTTTTTGAACACCTTGTACATTACTACAAAATATTTTGTTATAAATTCTATTTGCACATTTATTTTATTATTATAAAGTAAACAACGCTACGCCTTGTCTACTTTTAGAAAGTTCTCTTCGAGCTGTCACTCTTGGCTTCATTTGAAAGTAGATTCCTTGGTTAATCAATTTTTGAACACCTTGTACATTACTACAAAATATTTTGTTATAAATTCTGCTTGCGCATTTATTTTATTATTATAAAGTAAACAACGCTACGCCTTGTCTACTTTTAGAAAGTTCTCTTCGAGCTGTCACTTTTGGCTTCATGCAAAAGTAGATTCCTTGGTTAATCAATTTTTAAACGCCTTGTATATTACTACAAAATATTTTGTTATAAATTCTATTTGCGTATTTATTTTATTATTATAAAGTAAACAACGCTACGCCTTGTCTACTTTTAGAAAGTTCTCTTCGAGCTGTCACTTTTGGCTACATTCGAAAGTAGATTCCTTGGTTAATCACTTTTTGAACACCTTGTACATTACTACAAAATATTTTGTTATAAATTGTATTTGCGTATTTATTTTATTATTATAAAGTAAACAACGCTACGCCTTGTCTACTTTTAGAAAGTTCTCTTCGAGCTGTCACTTTTGGCTACATTCGAAAGTAGATTCCTTGGTTAATCACTTTTTGAACACCTTGTATATTACTACAAAATATTTTGTTATAAATTCTATTTGCGTATTTATTTTATTATTATAAAGTAAACAACGCTACGCCTTGTCTACTTTTAGAAAGTTCTCTTCGAGCTGTCACTTTTGGCTACATTCGAAAGTAGATTCCTTGGTTAATCACTTTTTGAACACCTTGTACATTACTACAAAATATTTTGTTATAAATTCTATTTGCGCATTTATTTTATTATTATAAAGTAAACAACGCTACGCCTTGTCTACTTTTAGAAAGTTCTCTTCGAGCTGTCACTTTTGGCTTCATGCAAAAGTAGATTTCTTGGTTAATCAATTTTTGAACACCTTGTACATTACTACAAAATATTTTGTTATAAATTTTATTTGTGCATTTATTTTGTTATTATAAAGTAAACAACGCTACGCCTTGTCTACTTTTAGAAAGTTCTCTTCGAGCTGTCACTTTTGGCTACATTCGAAAGTAGATTCCTTGATTAATCAATTTTTGAACACCTTGTAGATTACTACAAAATATTTTGTTATAAATTCTATTTGTGCATTTGACTGTAAATGAAATACTAACGAAGTAGACAATACGTTGTCTGCTTAAACAAAAAAAATGCTCTTCCAGTTGACGCTTTCGGCCTTGTTTTTTCAGAAGTACAAAGTCATATGGATTGGCTGTTTGAGTTGGCAATGCTGAATTTGATTTTTAAATGGTGCAGCTTCCGATTGTCGTTTGTCAACGACTTGTCACTGACAGGCGTCGTTTATGACAATCACCATTGGACGTTTCAAATTCAAATAAACGATAACCTAGAATTTTGTCGCCGGGTCAAATAAATAAATGAACAAAACAAATTCGGTTGCAGTGTTGCGAATAGTTGAAGACGAGTGTCGTTCAGGTGTTTCAAATTCACGTAAGTGCCTAGAATTTTGTCGCCAAGTCAAATTAACGGTTGCAGTGTTGCGAGTAGTTGAAGAACAAAACGCTGTTCATTGCGTTGCCAACTTAAACTGCGTTGCCTTCGTTTTGTCACTAATCTTACCTCAGACCAGATAAATGTCATTTCCGTTACAAACATGTATACATATATAAACATATTTTGTAATGGTTATTTCGCAGGTTTGTTTCTTTTTATATTTATGAATGTAAACTACGCAACAATGTTTAATCTAGGTCGAATTTGTTAAGTTAGCTAAGATGGAATTTGTACTTGTTTTACTTTAGAAATTAATAATATGGACAGGAACAAGAAACGATGAAGATGAAGTATCCAAGAGGACAGCGTGAAGAAGTTTGAACAAGAAGCAGTTGGTGAAGTGAAGAAGAAAGAAATCCATTCAATTGAAAGGTAGGAATATTGTAGGTTTGAATTAGAAAATTAAAAAAGCAAAGACTTGCGTCGATAGCAAAAGGAAAAGAGAAAGAAAGTCAATTAAATAAAATGCAATGCAAAAAAAAATATAGGGTGTTACTATACAGGGTGAATTTAATAATCGTGCGAACATTTTGCATAGCAACAGTGTATGTTAAAAGAATGTAAAGTAACTGAACTTGCTTTATAATTTTTTTAACAGAAATCAGATAGTTGTTTTATTTTGCAAATAACAACTCATCAAGACTTGGATTTTTCGATTTGCGTTGTGGCCAACTTTGATGCGCGCGGCTTCCTTCTGCACCATCGATTTTTAAATTTTTGTTCTGGAGCATTCTCCCCCCTCTTCACAGAAGTAAAACATTTTTTTGAAAATTATTCAATACTGTGGAAGTTTTTTAGATAAATATTTCATGTAATGTATCGAGTAATATACAGGGTGTAACTTTAATGCGGGGCCAAACTTTCAGGGTCGATTCCTCGCACCGAAATATGAAAAAAGTTTATATAAACGCAGGTCCGCAAACCAATAGTTTCTGAGATATAGCCAAATCATCGTAGGCAGCCATGATTTCATATTTGGAATCCCATAACTTTCCCGAACAACTTTCCCAAATAAGATTTTCGTGTATTTTCAGAAATAAAGGTACTTTACTCTTACGTCGATTTCAAATATTTCGATCTCCTCGGTATATGACGATGGATATTTAAATTTTGACAAGTGTATTTTAGGTTTGGGACGATGCGGGAACTTTCATAAAGAATAAATTTTTCTGAGAAGTCGATAACAAAAAAGTTTCCCAAGTTTCTTTCGGACCCTGTATCTCAGAAACTATGCGCTTGCCGACATATGTTTATATGAACTTTTTTTCATAATTCGACGTGAGGAATTAGCCCTTGACGTTTGTTCCCTCATAAAAATTACACCCTGTATAGTCCTATAATTTGAACAATATGGACTTGAACACGGACAGTGAGCGCCAACGGTTTCCGCCAGTTTAAACATTTAGCCACTCACCAATCCAACAGAACATTATATATAAAAAATCTATTTTTTGAATACTGTAATAATATAATGTATTCTTATAATATGTCTGGTGTAAAATGGTAACCAACAGTTGGCGACAATGAAGACGTCTAATTCTAATCCATAATCGCACGGTGGAGGAACATGTTCTTATAATTTGGCCAAACATTTTTGGAGCATCCGGCACGTCTTTTTTTATAGGTGCGAAGAAAACTATTATAAATTTGTAAACGTGTCATAATTGAATTAAAATAAAATACCAGTCGAGTTTTTATTAAATTATTACATGAATTATTGTTACTATGGAGTCTCGTTCTGATGAAAATTCGAGAAACTCAACGAATAGATGGCGCTTTTAATAAGGTAAACAAAGGGTTGTCATTCGATCCGTTAATGTTTTTGTTAGTTCTATTAATATTATAAAATCTACGTGAGAAAAGCCTTTAATTTGGGCTTAAGTAGATTCCGCGGAACTCCATAACAGCAGTAATTTGTTATGTATCTCTTTTTTTCTCTGCTTTAGCGTCTTAGGAAGTCCTTCTCGATTTGGTCGACGAGAAACACGGAAGAATGGCTTTACCTCCATTGGAATGTATCTTACAAATTGGCGCCGTAGCCGTGAGACAGAGATCTCCCTTTTTTTTCTGTTTCATGCGTTCTTATGGCGCACTGTGTATAGGTTGTTCTTGTTTCATTTAAAATAGTACTTATTGGGCTTCATGTAGATCAGACAAGGATGGAAATACCAAGGCGCTGCCATTCCAATTCGTAAGATACATTTCAATGTGATTTCAATAGGCGTTTACCATAATTGGAGCAGTACATGGATCGGGGGTAGAAAAGTAAGATAGAATGAATGCGTTTAATGCAAGTAAGAGTGAGAGATTAATAGATTAGCCGGTATATACCGCTCCAATTATTGTAAACGCCTAATAAAATAACCTTAAACCTTATCACAAAGCCAAAACTCTTCAGCTGAATCCCGGTAAAGGAAGGACGCAAAAGCATCGAAGGTGGGTATCGTATAAAACCGCTAAAAGAATAGTCAAACACTCCTAAAATAAGTTTACACATTGAACGGTTCGCTTCTCCGCTAGCAGAGCAAGTTACTTAGCGGAGACACAAACCGCCGACAGCTGCACGCAAAGCGCCTCTGACGGACAATAGCTGAAGCTTGCTGTATGAGAAGCGCCTCTGGTGGACAATAGCCGAAGGTTCTTGTATAATTGAGCGGTTGTTGTCCCGACTAAATGGGTCCCATTTAGCGGAGACGCAAACCTGACGATTTTACTATGCAAAACGCAAACTTACCAATATATAATGCAAAATAATTAAGTGGTTCTTATCCCGGCTAAATGGTACTTGTTTAGCGGAGACACAAACCGCCGGCAGCTGCGCGTGAAGCGCCTCTGACGGACAATAGCTGAAGCTTGCTGTATGAAAAGCGCCTCTGGTGGACAATAGCCGAAGGTTCTTGTATAATTGAACGGTTGTTGTCCCGACTAAATGGGTCCCATTTAGCGGAGACGCAAACCTGACGATTTTACTATGCAAAACGCAAACTTACCAATATATAATGCAAAATAATTAAGTGGTTCTTATCCCGGCTAAATGGTACTTGTTTAGCGGAGACACAAACCGCCGGCAGCTGCGCGTGAAGCGCCTCTGACGGACAATAGCTGAAGCTTGCTGTATGAAAAGCGCCTCTGGTGGACAATAGCCGAAGGTTCTTGTATAATTTAGCGGTTCTTGTCCCGACTAAATGGGTACCATTTAGCGGAGACGCAAACCTGACGACTTTTCTATGCAAAACGCGAACTTGCCAATATATAATGCAAAATAATTGAGTGGTTCTTATCCCGGCTAAATGGGACTTGTTTAGTGGAGACGCAAACCTGCCAAATATACAAGAAGCTTCGACTACTGTCCACCAGAGGCGCTTTTTATACAGCAAGCTTCGACTACTGTCCATCAGAGGCGCTGTACGTACACCGGTCGGCGGTTTGTGTCTCCGCTAAATAAGTCGCCGCTTTAGCAAGGAGACGAACCGCTGCATTTAAAAACTTGTTTCCAAAGAGCTTGAATGTCTTTTATGTATCTCTCCCTACGTTAATTAATTTCTTCTTCTTTTTTCTTCAGTAATTAAAGACTCGTAGTTTAGTAATAAAGAAAACACTAATTAATTTATTAATAAATAAGGATCAAGTGAAAATTGCAATTACAACTGATATTTATAAAGACAACCGACAGATGGCACGATAACGAATTATTTCTCGCGTTTTAGTCCGCTGTTTTAATTAAAAGAAAAATGATATTTAAATTTATATTACTTATGGGTTACGGGGGAGTTTATTTTTCCGCCCCCCGGGTAAAATAAATTTAAATTATCTAAACCAGACAGATCTAAAATCATAAGTTTATATTTAACATTAGAAACATGAAATAAAAAATAAAATAAATAAATTGCAAATACTGTTACAACTTTTACAGAGGTAATAGAACATAAAATTCATCTAACATTTTATTCCAAGGATATTATGAAACTTATACAAAACAAATTGATGCAGGTATTTTTGTTTTTTTTTTGTTGGCTAGCTTTTTAGGCAGTGAATTACAACCAAATACACACTTACTTGCCTAGGAAATTCATTTACATTAATCATACATACGATAAAATATATTTCTAAATAATTAATTGCACCTTTTTCTTTTTTTTTTTTTTGTTTCTGTACAATATCAAATCTATACAACTTTATTATATTCAAATTATTTCAAGTTAAAGAATTATATACAAGATTCTCATTCTAGTGCTTCGCATCTTTTTATATATATATTACAAATATAAAATGAAAAACTCTTCCAAACTTTTCATATAATCTAGACCTACGTTTGACTGTATGTTAAATAACATAGTCTGCAATTTTCTTATTACTTTGAAAATAAATGTTTTTTTTTTTTTTTTAAATATATATGTATATATGTGTGTGTGTATATAAAATTCTTAAAATTAACGCCACTATTTGAGCCTTGAGTTTCGAAATTTCTATTCATTATCGTTTACAATGCTATTACATGCTACTAAGAAAGTTAAAACAATTTCTGTTTTTATTATTTCTAAATGCCTGTGAAAAGTGTGTTGTTAAATTTATGGTGTTAAAAATCATCTAATTCTACGCAACGAAAATTTTAATAATACACGTGCATTACTTGTAAGAAAATAGGATCTTTCTTTTTTTTTTCTCGCAAATAATGTCTCTGTGAAGCTATGTTTAAAAAGCAATGACAATTAACATACTAATAGATAGACAAGGATAGATAGATACATTGCCAGTAATCATCACTACACAATACATTTAGAATCAACTTTGTATCACAGCTTAATTATTTTCTGTGATTTGTCACACCTGTCTAATTTACTTACTACGCTTACAATTTATTATTTAGATGCATGCAGACATAGTTTGAAATATGCCATGAATTGAAACGTTGCAGACAAAGACGTGTAAGTATAGTTTTGTAATAGATCCATAAATAGAAACATTGCAGACAGAAATGTGTAATTACTAGTTTCCTTAGACTTATAACGTGATATTGTTTTCTATATTTCTATTATGTACACCATACATTTTTTCATTTCATATATATATTTTTTTTTGAGTGTGTGTGTGTGCTACATTTACCTAGAAGTAGAGTAAATTTAATAAAAAAATATAACTACTATTAATTAGAGGAGATCACACAATAAAGCACATCGAGAAATTAATTTTAATAAATAAAAATATAAGCGAGATAAAAATCATTAAGCACACCGAGGATCGTAATAGAGATTCCTGTTTTAAGTTAGGTAATTAAAAAAAAAAAAAGAAAAAAACTGCGCCAGTGTAAAAATTATAAAAATGAGAAGCGGCGAGTATTATTATAAATAACGAGTAGCACAGACGCCTTGTTTTGTTCAACAATTAACTACGCAAATGTTTCTCAAATATAAAAAAAAAAACGGAAACATTTTGCAACTTATTATTACCAATCTTTAAACGTAATAATACCTCTTGACTGAAAACAAAAGGAGAAAACAGAAAATTATTAGGAACTGAAGCAATCAATCAATTCAATGTTGCCTCTTGCTTCTTCTTTTTTTTTTTTTTAGTTCAATTTTTCGTTTTTTTTTATTACTAATTAGGCAATTAAAAAAAATAATTGACACTACGATATGAGTATCTTTACAGTGTGGTAGGTAGATTAAGTCGTTAGTTAATTTCTGCTAGAGTTGTTACTTTAAGTTGAACGTCACGAATAAAAAAAAAAAAAAATATGCGAAACTAACTTTGCTAATATCAATTTGTTTGTCCGGCGGCATCGACTTCCTTTTCAGAAAGGCCCTCCGAATGCTCGCTGTTCTTCACGAGATTTTCATGAACTTGAGATTCATTGTTGTCCGCTGCTTCCGTCTTGATTTCGGATTTCTCTGCTGGTTTGGTTGTATCCGGATTAGTGTTTGCGTAAGATTTGTTCGACATTGAAGGATTCGGCACAGGTGGACAGGAGTATGTTGAAATGGAGCTTAGATTTCTTCGATGGCGAGATTCATGGTGTGGTTTTTCTTCGAACACTACAACCAGGCCAGACCAGACAGCGAATTATTTATTTTGAAAATTTTGAAACAGAAAAAAAAAGAACACTTACGTTTATCTAAACTGATAATCGATCCAACAATTTCATTTGCGGTAATCACCCCAGTTTCATCCAGTTGCTTGCGACGCCTTACCAACCACCAATCAACCATGAAGATCCCCAGAGCTAAGATCTTGATTCCTCCGCACAAACCGACGTAGCGAAACCTAAACTGCTCGATGTCATAAAGCAAGCACCTTCCTCCTTTTTCTCCGCAGGTGCTCTTCCATAGCAAACAGGTTGAATCGATGAGATTTCCGAATAAAATAGGAGCAGGGATGTAACCGAAAAGACGGAATATCACAAATTGCATGCCAAGGGCGAAAGATCGCTCTTCTTCACTTACAGATCTAGAATAAATTCTCCCATCTCATCTCTTTAACTGAATTGATTTGAATTGAATTGAATTCACTTACCTAAGTACAATCATGAGTAGTGGCATCTGTGTTATTGCGACTATAAAAGTCATAAAGAATAATAATATCAGAAAAGGGTAAATTGTATGGCAGGAAGAATTACAAGGACCAGCCGTTGCGACAGGAACTACAGTGACCTCTGCGTACTCATTCTCTGTGCGTGCTAACGTAACAGCCGAGGTTGTTCCACTTATGAAGCTCATGTTTCCGTGAATACCTAAAAAAAAAAAAATCAATTATAAACCCTGTATCCAAACTAAAAAAAACGTTGCTGTCGCTTACAGGCACAGTTGGTGTAATTAGACCGTAAAATAGACGTACAGCCGGCGTGGCAAGGACTAAAGTAAGTCAGTCCGTTATTCCCACAAACGGGTTCCACATCGTTTGTAGTACAATCGCATCCAAAATTGCAAGACGAAGTCAAATTCACTTGAAACGACTCCGTGTGCGTGCTGTTAAAATAAGGTATAGTTGTACCGGCCATTTTTAAATTATTACAACCTAAGAAAAAGAGTAATCCGTAGCAGAACAAACAGATCACGTTGGATATAAGGACAAATTGCACAGCCCCCTTCGGACGCAGTTCCATTCTTTTTAAAATACAGCCTCCCATAAATATTCCTATACAAGCACCTGGAATTGCTATAGAACCTAGAATTAAAAAAAAACATGTAATCAAAAAAAGTAAATACTCGGTTGTGTGTTCAGTAAACCTGTAAAAATACTCGCTTGACTCTTTCCTACATTAAACTGAGTTTCCAAATACTTCGGAAGGAACACGACAAAGCCGGATACAATCACCAATTCCATGCAGGCTCCCAGACATGTTACGATGTAAACCGGATTCGACGCTAATCTCCACATAGATCGAGGTATGTCTGCAGGAAATCGTGTTTTGTAAATCTTATATGCAAATCGATTATTTATTTTATTTTTTTTCATTGAAACATTCCCTCAGTTTTCCCTGAATTTATCAAAACACGCGATTATGCATGCAACTTTCCTAATTTAAAACACGTTTAAACAGGCTTGTCCCGATTGCAAAACAGAAATCAATAATACACAAGAACTGGTAATTCATTAATTTCTTTCAATAGCACTTGTATTTACGGAGAAAATTGCTGAAATATCTTTAAATTAAAAATTAAAAGCAATTAATTTGCTCCGTTGCTTAAAAAATATTAGTTTTTCGCAAAAAAAAAGTCTTAGTATAGGCAATTCAATGAACACGGTCGTACGGATGGTTGCCTATAAAACAGAAGACCACAAGAACATTTATATTTTCCTAAAATCGTCATAATTCATGTTTGAAGGCTGTAGGAAAAGAATTGAAGGCTGGAGGAGAAACAATAACAAAATAGAATTACAAAAATCCGAAAATAATTTAAAAAACAATTATTTAAAAAATAAGTTGGTTTTCAAAAAATAAAAAAAAAAACCAAGAAGTCTTAGTATAGGCAACTTAATGAACACGGGGTTGTTTGGCTTCTTGCCTATACTAAATGCATCCAGAATATTTCTATTTCGTTAAAAATATTTTCACCGTTCACATTCGAAGGCCGGAGGGAAAAAAATCAAGGCTGCAGGAGAAACAAAAACGAAATAATCACGAAACGGAAAGAATTACAAAAATCCGAAAATAATTAAAAAAAAAAATAATTAAAAAGTAAATTGGTTTTCAAAAATTAAAAAAAAACCAAGAAGTCTTAGTATAGGCAATTCAATGAACACGGGGTTGTTTGGCTTGTTGCCTACACTGAATGCATCCAGAACATTTCTATTTCGTTAAAAATATTTTCACCGTTCGCATTTGAAGGCTGAAGGAAAAAAATTCAAGGCTGCAGGAGAAACAACAAATAAAAACAAATTAATAACGAAGCGGAAAGAATTACGAAAATAATCAAGACGCAATTGAAAAAAAATTAATTTCAGAAAAATAATATAATAAAAAAATGCAATTAAAATAACAAAAATAATTAAAAAAAAAAAACAAAAAAATATGTAGCCAATTATAAAATAAAACAATAATAGAAAAAAAGTGCAATACAGTAAAATAAAACAAGTGACAATCGAAAAACGGATGCATTTTTAAAGTACTACCAACCAAAATAATCATTTACTTCTAGGGATGCGTTCAGAAATTATAATATATTCGTATCTTTCTCCAAAATACAAGACTGGTTAACATTACAACGTAGTCAAAAAAAGTGATTCGAAAGATTAAGCGACGTAAGGGAATCTGAAGTGCAGTGCTGCCAACCCATTTTTTCGAAATCCAAAACAAACACAAAGTAAAAGACTTGAAACTTTAAAGATAATCAGAAATTCAAGACAAATTAAATAAATTATGAAATCAATTTTAAAAGACATTCAAAAACGAAATGATAACGTCCACTATTTATATAACAGGTTTGCCAACATAAAATAACATTATAAATGGAGGGAAGCTTTTTTGCACTTCGCGTTCGTCTTCAGTCGATAACAAAAGAGATGTCAGATGCCCCAAATGATTTTTTTGAGTGACGTGAATACAGTCCGATTGGTTTTTCTAAAATTTCTAACATAAAAAAATACGAGAGTGACTCATTTAGTACTATTTAAGAGTGATCACCGAATCTAATTTCTGAACGCACCCATGTGACAAGTGTCAAGAATTTAGAAATTATTATTTCCCATTTAGACAGTAGATGGCGCTAGATTAACCTTTATTTACCAACATAAAATTAGAAATTGACACATTTTTGATCAAGTACTCGTGAAACTGAAAACAAAAATTTAATAGAATTTAGTGTTTTCTTAATAACGTTCGACAAATCAGTATAAAATAAGAAAACAATTGCGGAAGCAGTAGCACTGACAACACTGATATCACTTCAACTCAGTATTGCCAACTTAAACAGGCGTTTGGCTGGTTGCCTATACTGAAAACCTGAAGGACATTTCTTTTTTGTTGCAAACGTCATAACAATTTCACAATTCACTTAGATTACACAATTTTTCTAATTTTTTTCAATATCTAAAACAGTTTTTCATTTTTTTTTTTTGACTTTACAAAATAATTTAATAATTAATTTCATTAACGTCTGCCTTAAAATAAGCCAAGCTTTTCTTTAACATTGTGAACCTTTTTTTTTCCCTCAAATCCCCGACTTTTCCTGACTTCCCCAATGACTATCTACACGTACCTTTAATATCTTTTCCATACCCAGTGTCACTTTTTGTTACCGTCGTCTGCGTCTGAACCACAACAGGGGCCGCTGGTGAGTTACTTCTTGCGGCAGCCGCCTTCTCCATTAACCTTATCTTCTCCTTTTCTATCGTCAGAACTTTGGGAAACGAAAAAAATGGTACGGAAACAATCACCAGGAGGAATCCGCTCAATAAAAAACCACCCCACCACATTCCAACCCATCTGTGATCACCAGGATCTGCAAAGGTTCAATTGTTTTACGAAAAACTTCATTATAAACGCATTAAACTCACCGATACTGATGAATTTTGAAAACGAATCCATGTGGAACGATAGCAAGTAAGCTCCCAGTAAAAAACCTAGCACAGGACCGAACGCGGCCATGCTGTACATACAACCTGAAACAAAAATAAAATCTGTTTATCTATGTCTGCAAGAGAAATATTAAATAGAGACCTTCTAGTTAAGGCTTCGTCATATTTCAGCCAATCAAAAGAGAGAATGGAAGTGCAGTTTGGCGCCTGCACTTGAATTTGATTTGGAGAATAAGCAAATAAGGTTAGGGCGGATTTTTTTGGCTCTAACTAGAGGGCTTTTAGTAATAAAAAAGCGGATACGACATCTACCGGTGGATAGATTTCGATCGGGCAAAAACCAAGGTTTCCAAAAAAAGCAATATTTTTACTAACCTATGTAAATCGATGAACTATCTGGTCTGACGTGATCATCAATATAAGTGGTTCCTAGTGTAAATAAAGGTGATCCTCCACATCCTAAAAGCAGCTGTGCCAAGACGAATAACAAAACGGGTCCCGTTGTGGATGGTGTGCCCTGTATGCAATTATCACCTCTGAGATTATTGTGAGGTGCTAAATTAGGCGATGATAACCCGGATGATAGCCGACCTAATCCCATGTCTTGTTCACGAAGCGTTACTATCCTACACATGTTCTCGTTTGTACTATTGGCCAAAGTGATGCCAATGTGTTCCTCCGCAATAAAATGCGGCACCATAAAAATAAGCGAACCGACGCCCATGATGACAGCGCCGACGCCGATCCACACGGGAATATGGCGTCTGCTACCCAAATAGCTCACGAAAATAACTGTAATTACGTTTCCGATTTCATACGACGATGCTATTAGACCTGAAAGGCTCGATGGAATATCAAATCGCTTTTCGATTGTTGTTATCACAGAATTGATGTATCCGGAGCTTAACGCTTGCTGAAGTGTCACTAGGAATGATAAGAGGAGAACAAAAAACTGCAAAAAAACGTGAAACTCTAATACGTGATCTAACTTCGTCTTACATCCCCTCACCTTAATACCAGCGTATTTTTGTATAAAAGAAGGTCGGCACTTAAGAATTCCACATTCTTTTGTATCCCTTAATATCACAGCAGGTGTTTCAATAAATGAAGTACTATGTGCAGCTTTATCCCTGGAAACATAACCACAACAACAAATCAATTAATTACAACGACGACAACTCACTAATTACAGCAGAATTTTAAAGATTTGTTTCAATTACGCGTGCATACACTTAAAAAATAAATTGCACTTGAATGTTACGTCGTTGCTTAAAACCGCGAATTCGGATAGATGGCGCCATCAAATGCTGCCAACCTAGTTTGTGGTTTTGCCCTAAACGCACCCCGAATTACCCGAAAATCAAACAAAGAATACCTAAAAATGTATTTTTAATTTAAATAAATGCACAGTTATATGTATATACTGAGTGGAACCTGAAAACGCGACGCGATTTTTTTAATAAATGATACCCCAAACAAAATCGCTTTAAAAGCCCTCCAACATTTGAACTACTGTGAACATCGAGGTTAAGTCTATGGAGGACGCCATTCCGTATAAAGCTAATCACGAATGAAAAAAACCGTCCGGCCACGAGGCGAACGGAGTGTAGACTATCGTGCACTTTGTCACGCACATGTTGCGTTCTCTCTGCTCTTCTTTATTATTGCCATACAAAAAAAATGAAGTGGGCGTCGGAAAATTCATTCATTTTTTGCTCGCTCTTCCACTTACTTAACCTCCACGACTGTGAAGTTAGACATATTTAGAAATTAAAATACAAGAATGGCTAACAATGGGCGCGTTCAGCGGGCGCTCAGCGGCTGAGTTGCTTACTCAGCGGTCGTTTGTGATTGGCTTTTACCTTAATGTGAGCCAATCACAAACTTTTGCTGAGTAATCAACTCAGCCGCTGAGCGTCCCTGAACGCGGCCATTGTAACGTAGCCAGAAGTCACTCAAATTAAAGATTAGATTAAGCGACGCAAGAGAATTTCAAGTGCAGAACTGCCAACTCATTTTTCCAAATCCAAAACACAAACAAAACAAAAGAGTTGAAACTTAAAGATAACCATAAAGTCAAGGCGATTGAAACAAATTATAAAATCAATTTTAAAAAGACATTCAAAAACGAAAAGGGGGTTAACAAACAAAAACATAATTATAAAAAATTGGAAGGCCGTAGGAAAAAATTCAAGGTTGTAGGAGAAACAAAAACAAAATAATTACGAAGCGAAAACAATTATAAAAATACGAAAATAAACAAGATGTCATCGAAAAAAATGATAATTTAAGAAACGCAAGAGAATGAAAAAATGCAGTTAAACAAAAATAATAAAAAAAAACAAGGACAACAAAAGAAATAAAAAAATATGTAGCCAATTATAACAATTGAAAAAAATACAATACAATAAAAAACAAGTGACAATCGAAAAATGAATGCAATTAAAAAAAATAAACAAAAAGCGACGAATTTGGCGTTTTCTTAATAACGGTCAACAAATTAGTATAAAATAAGAAAACAATTGCGGAAGCAGTAGCACTGGCAACACTGATATCACTTCAACTCAGTATTGCCAACTTAAACAGGCGTTTAGCCGATTGCCTAAAATTTGCGTTTTACAGTTCACATTCCTAGTTTAACTTTGTGTGCGTTTAAGTTTTAAATCATTTCTAATTGTCGAAAATTAAGGCATTTATTAAAAAATTATTAAAATGTCATTTACTGACGAACACGACACTGTTACACGAAAGGGAAGACATTTTTAATCTAGGGAATTTTTCAGCTTCTTAGTTGAAAGTTTATGAAAGGAAATAAATATCTTTTGTTTTGTAGTTTTCATTTCTTAATGTCGGTGGTGTTTATGTTAAACCAAACCACCAACTTTGTGCCAAATGTTGGCACAGTTCAAACTGGTTCCTTGCTTTGCTGATTGCTGCAAAGTTCAACAAAGTGCAAGGTTAAGTTATTTCAATATTTTTCGTCTTTTTCGTTTTTTTTTTTTATAAAATAACTAAATAATTCTTATAATTTAATTATTTACCTATCAAATCCCGCAGACGGATTTCTGCTGTGGCATTTAACTACAGTATCGTGGCAAAAATTTGTCGAAACGTGAGTTGGCTTAGCATCTGCAGTGGCATCTTCTTCTGGCACACTCTCCGAGTACAAACCTGTCATCGCATACATGGATTCTTGTCTTCGATGTCCTTTACGATGAGCAACAGCGCCATCGTTCGACGTCGAGACGGAAGTCCCAGCTGCCGTTGATCCAGTCATGATTTTTGTTTTTATTTGTTTATCACACGTACCAAATCATGTTTGAAGAAAATTCCCCCTGAAAAGAAAAAAAGAAACATATCAAAACAAAGAACAAACAAACTAGATTTAAATTATTACTATTATTATTATAAATGGTAGGCACTCACTTATGATTTAGGTTCTTTTGAGATGTGTGAGTGTCTTATTCTGTGTTGCTGAAAACATTGAAAAATATTCAAAATACTCCAGATGTGATGTAAGTACAGGATGCTTCAGAAATTAGAACTAAAATGCGTTGTTTGTTTTATTTAATTACTTGAAATCACAGTAATTAGATTAAACTGGTGCAGTCTTGCTTAATTTAAAAAAGAAAAATTACTCACAATATTCAATAAATCCTTTAAGTCTGTGTGTATGTGGTACTGAAGTGTCCTTCACATTTTCTGGAACAACCTGTACAATAAATAAATAATACTGCCTACTGATATTGTGGTCGATATTTAATTAAAATTTTACAAAATAGCAACACTTCTACATTGCATCTATGTATGGTAGTATTGATATTGCATTGCTCATTAAAACACGTTTGAATTGACGAATTTCTAAAAAAACGAAAACCGCCTTTGTCTCAACCACGTCGTCGTGGTTTACCTTTGCCCGAAAAGAATAACAATTAAAACAATATTCAGCGTGTCTAATAAAGAAAAAAAATATGTCAACTTACTCTGCAGAGGTGTTTGACTTATATTTGCCAAAGATTCGAGTAAACAATAAGAAAAGGCGACTGGAGCGTCGTCACGAGACATTAACAGTCACAATTGCACTTAATTAACATTGCACTTATCAGTATTTTTGCGTTTTTCAACAAACAGCTGCGAATTTATATTCGGTAATTGTCTGCACAGAAGACCACCACCATGGGTAACCAAAACCAAAAGCTGTTCAAGTCAATGTACGATTACCTTTAATATTTACAGGTTTCTGTAACTCAATACT
The DNA here is from genome assembly GCA_036172665.1 of Prosopocoilus inquinatus. Classification (NCBI taxonomy): domain Eukaryota; kingdom Metazoa; phylum Arthropoda; class Insecta; order Coleoptera; family Lucanidae; genus Prosopocoilus; species Prosopocoilus inquinatus. The sequence goes on along the minus strand of CM069880.1, from coordinate 16,544,341 downwards.
GTCAAAGAGTGAAACAGAACCCTATCTAAATGCAACATCTTAATTAAATGCAAACACAAATTACCAAAAATTAAGTCAAAAGTTATATAAGTTGCTATACGATCAGCTTTAATATTTACAGGTTTCTGTAATTCAATACTTTCAAAGATTAAGTCAGAACACTATCTGAATCAGAGGCGACTCGTTAGATGACGCTGGTGAAGCGCTGCTTCACTTAAAATTATTAATGCAATTTCTCATTCAAACTAAACAGTTAAAAATTTAAATAAATTGAAGCTTGATAATTAAAAAAAACTGAATTATTTACTTATAACATATTGATAGGGAGAGAGGGAGTGGGGGGGGGGGGGGATTGAAGCTGCTTCACTCTTTGCTGATCTGATCTGATCTGATCACGAGCCGCCACAGAGTTGTTCAATAAGTCAGTGTACCATAACCTTCAATACTTACAGGTTTCTGTAATTCCATACTTTCAAAGAGTAAACAGAACTCTGCCTGAACGGAACATTTAAATTGACTGCTAATTTATTGTAAATACAATTAACGCGCGTGTGACACCCAGCAAGATTTGATATGAAATTGTATGAAATTTTCTAGAAAGTGACAGACAGGCTGCCGCTGTTAATATCCATTGGTTGAATTGACACTTCTGTCATTTTGCACAAGAAATTGTAACAAAACCTGCACGGGTCTTAAATAGTTCGTGATGGTATACCTCACACGTTTATTTAAAACCAGAAATCCGATTCTAGGTCAAGTGACAATAGTTAACATTAATCACGGAGATGCATAGTTTAAACAGCGACATCCTACGATCGCTTTTTGACCTAACATTGCAGTAGGATTGACAAATTGCAGCCAGTTTGCTACATATTAAGTCATCCCACGCAAGGCGGCCATGCTTGCGCGTCTGCTGATGAAGCCCCAAATAGGGCTGAAACAGCTGTACAAGCGGTTTACTGCAACGAAAACGATTTTAAACAAAATTTATTAATCATGGGCATTCCAATTTGCACTTTAAATACGTTCCGATTAAGACAGAAAATCATTTTTTCCTGTAAACTGAATTGTATTTGTTAATAAACGCGAAATTTCCAAATTAAAACAATTTTAAAAAGACTGAAAATCTAAACAGGAATAAAAATAAACATCGCAGACTTTTAGTATATTTTTTTTTATACACAAAACGGTTGCTGATTCTTTTAATTTCAAGGTTTTAATTAAAAGAAGGTTATGTGTACATATGCGAGTGTATTTTATGCAGGATCCACAGTTACATAATACTGCTAACATCTCTACATCAGAAATTACATACAGAAAACAGTACGCAACGTTATCATTAATTTCGTGCTTTTGGTGCATGAATGAATATTTTAAAATATAAAATTTTCATCCCGGCAACACAGCTATTATTAATAACGCTGAACTCTTCCTCATTAGAAAAGGTACACAGGTCTGCAAGAGCGACAGAAAAGAATCCTTCAACTAAACTGCAGCAATAACAAAAATAATATGGTGCATAATCACATGTTGCGATTAACTATGTAAATATATTTTGCTACGTTCTATTGCTTTCCTCTGAATTCGTCATTACATGGCTCGAGATTGTCTCTAAATTTTATACATCTTTCGTAAAACGCAACCTTTCCTTAACTTTCAGTTAAGGCTCAAGAAAGTTTAGTTTTATTACATTCCGTCAACATATGCATAAAAAATTTATAACATTATATTCTAAATGTTTTTTTCTTTTTTCTTTGTATTGAAAATATAATATCTTAGATTTAGATACAACAGAATAACAGCACTTTTTTATGAAATTCGAACAAAATTAAGTCTAGTGCCGGCCATTTTTTTTTTCTTTTTCTTTTAATTCACTCTTGACGAATTAGAACTTCCAATTGCACATCAATTCTAAGATATTAATGAGCGCAAGACAAACAAGGCGTAATGTAACTACTATCTAACCAATACGTTGACGTATTCAACAATTAATGAAGTTTATATCACAAGATATTCTTCAAAAAAAAAAAAAGAAATTTTCTTACAATTCAAAAAATAAATATTTGCATTTCAATTATTTGTTATATATAAATATGTATATGTATATCGCACATAATTTTACATTTACAAAATGTGTAGAAGGGTTACACAATGTACAAATTAAAATATTTACATCCTTACATGAAAATACAACGTTAACAAAAGTAAAATATCCCTCTCTCCCTTCACTATAAAAGACAACTGACTCGCCGCAGTTCTTAACCTTGATAAAGCAGCAATTAAAATAAATACTAATACAATCACTATTTACTAGAGTTAAATGAATCCCAAGTTAAAAAAAAAAATACAAAGAATTACATATTACTGTACAAAAAAATATACAAGTGGGATTTATTTATCATGATGATAAAAACTCTATATATATATATATAAAAAAATAATCGAATAAAATTCAAAAGAAAAACTGCAAAACAAAATTTGCATCTAAATTACGTGGTATCAGATTGGACAATAATTAAGCGTTACTGATAATATATATTTAATAAGGCCAAATAAATAAAATAGAAAGCAGTGTAAAAAAAAAATTACAGTGAGCGTGCCAAGACATTGTATATACAACTCGTCGAAATCAAATAGAATATATATATAATATAATTCACGTAGAATTTGTGCATTCACACAAAGGTACAAAACTATGTGTGCCTGCATAAAAAAATTAATAAATAAAGAAGCAACAAGACAATGAAAGAAATTCTACTTACCATCTCGGACATTCTTTATTATTACTTTTATCTTTAGACAACTTGTTATTATCTGCTTTTCCAGTTTCAATTTTGCCGTCTGCTTTTTCATTCTTGCTTTTACTGCACCCTTTCGTTTCAAATTTGCTACTTACTACTTTGCTATTACTTTCATCGGTTGACTCCTTCTTTGCTTTCCCATCTTCATCTTTTTTACTACTAGTGGCTTTCTTCTCTTGGCCGTTGGTTGGCGAATCCTTTTCTTCTGCTATCCTCGGTAGTAACTCGCCTGGTCCGGCTAATGTTAACGAGAGGCGATTTTCATTTGTATTCGTTGTATTACTTGTGGATGATTCGATTGATTGTAATCCGAGGTGATTGTCTGAATCGACGTCCTTCTCTCTATCCAACTGCGCTGTTGGTCTCCAAACAGCACTTGCACCTGCCCTTGCTTGATGTGTTTTAACAACCTGTGAATTTCCCGAGGAACACAGCGGTGAGATATGTGAGCATTTACTTTCAGCGCTTCTAGGATGCAGACGATCAGGTGATAACGCACGTCTTAATAAAGGAGAACCTGGTTCGCTTCCTTTCGGTCTTACGAAACCCTTTTTCGTCTGGCTGCATGATGCTGTGACAGGTGCTGTACCAGCACTTGGACTGTATGACTGCGTGGTATTCGAACTGCCAGGTTGATGTCCAACAGGAAAAGCCAACGGGCTAGGTGATCTAGTAGGAGACGCAGGCACAGGCGAAGGTGACGGAGTTCTAGCCAACGGTGAGAGCGGAATATGTCCAACGGATTTTCTGCGGTTTGGAACATTGGTCGGGCAAGAAGGGCTCGCAGTGTGCAGAGTTTTCGTACAAGTGCTCGAATGAAGTTTATGTTTCAATCCATGCAACGTAGACGGTCTCTGATAATGCTGTTTATTATTACGATTGTTACTAACAGGCGTAGGACTCGGTGATGTTGAAGGAGTTTGCGATGAGGAACTGCTAGAATGTTGATTGAACGAATCAGACGGTGACAGACTTGCACGATTTGATACCGGTGTCCGAACAGTAGACGGAGTTGTGTCTTGAGTCCTTGGAAATGAGGAAAAGCTTCTGCTAGGCGTTACGCTCAAAGGAGATTGTATTGCTGCAATCTGTTTAACGAAATACTTAATATACCGCTTGGAATTGCGACAATAACTGAAGTAAATCAGGCAGATCTAAAGCTCTTTTTTCTGTGCTAAGCTTTCGCTAAAACTTCTTCAGGGGGTTCTGCAACGGTTATGAGTAATTTAAAGGTTAAAATCAAAATTATAACTTACGAATTGGTTCCCTTTGCGGTAAAAACACGTAGTATTAGATAAACGACAGTTTAGGTCATCACAGGTCACAATAATTTCTTTTTAAACATAAAATAACTTGAAAGCATTTTTTAAAAATTGTTGAAACAAAATGGCGGAGGGCGCGTGAAAATTTCTTAATACGCATGCGCGGATTTAGAAGTCAATTTCTGGCGGCAAATTTGAATTTAAATTGTCGAATGTGTAACTTGGAAAATATTTTCAAATATTCGTAAGAGGCTCTAAATTTCGGTTGGCAAATTTAATTTTTTAACCTTCACAGGTTTTTAGATCTGCCTCCTCGCCGAATACCCCGAAATATTTTATAATGTCACAGTTTTGATGGTAAAAAATGATTTACCTGTTGCATTTCAACACTGGCTCGTTTGTTACTTATTCTTCTGAACAGAGAAGTCTTCCTTCGTTTTTCATTTTCGCGCTTTTGCTTTCGCTGGCGATGTAAACTCCGCTTGGCAAGTTTACTTTGACCCGGTTCACGTTTACGTCCTCCACTTTGTATGGACGTTTGCTCCAATGGAGTTGCTCTTAAGCTTACATGTTCAGCTCCACCCAGTAACAATTGTAAGACCTGAGTGTGATATAAACCTTGCACAGCTTCTCCGTTTACGTGGGTTATCAGGTCTGCTGGCCTCAAGCCTGCTTCGAAAGCTGGACTACCTTCATCCACAGCCTGTTTAATTAAATTAAATATATACTTTATTAAAATTCTTTAATTAGTTCAATTCATACCATAACCAAATGATGCATCGTATAAAAATCAGTATCTCCGTAGTAAACTCTGATTGTATGCACTGTAAAACCGAATCCCTTGGGGCCCCTTCGAATTATGATTGGTGGTTTTAAATTCGTAACCAAAGGAGATAATTCACGACAGGGTGAAGTATCCCTCGAGCTTGCTGTACTTGAACCTCCACCACCACTAGGTGAATGAATTCCACCTGAAGTAGTTTGAAAATCATCTAAAAACAAACCCTGTAGGTTTAGTTTTTCTTTTTTTACTTACATCGCATACCGGAAGGAATAATGAGAGATAATCCCGATGCAGAAGCACTTTTAACAACAGCTCTTGGCTTGTGTTTGTTGGATGGAGTTGTTGATGCTGCAAGAGGTCCTCTTGCTTGAGCATAAAATTCACGTATGTTCTCTGATGAAGAACCAACATCTAAATTTCTGTTGAAAGAAAAAGAAGGCGATGATTACTAAACGAGTTTTTAATTGTAGCTTTAGTGTTCTTACCCACTCTGCTCGTTCTCTACAGAAATAGAAAACTTGGGGAGGATATCACGAGTGTGCCCAGTTTTCCGTCTGCGTTGAATTTGTGGTGAGACATCATCACTGTCTGTTTGCGAAGATTCGGGTGTACTGAATGTTTTATTTATAGCCAAAGATATCTACAATACAATACAAAAATCAATCAAGCTTTGCACAGACTTAATAATGAAATAAATCGAAAACACCTTAATTTCATAAAAAAAAAAAAAAAAACATTAAACAAAAAGAAATTCTGATGGAATAAATAAAGCAAACACTGCGTAATCTGTTTATAAAAATAAGGTATATTTCAGTAAACCACCTTTTATTCGAATTAATTTGTAATTTTAATAATTTACCTTGAGTACATTTCATAAGCAAGCAAGAACGATGTAAAATACTTTCAACCAAATAAACTGAAACTCATTTGAAAAAAATTAATAAAAAAGAAAACAAAATTGTGACGGAATAAATTTGAAATTTTTTGTCATTACCTTTTTATGTTCAAGAGAAACAATTTCTGTAATATCCTTATCAGGTGTTAGTAATGCAGATCGTAACCTAACCTTAAAATCAGAATTTTCTGGTGTGTCAGGCGTGGTAGCAACCGAAGTCATGATGCGTATGGCTTCAACACCACCCGAGTCTTGATCTGGCGTTGAAGTAATTCTAGAACTGTGCACTTTTCTATACTGTGGAGAACAAGAAGAGAACAAGCCGAAAACTGGGGAATCATCGGTATCATCCGTGTCATCTTCAAGCTCATGATTGTACCGATCCGTTCTGCTATCAAAATAACTCGTATCCTCATCATCATTTAATTGTGGTACAAATTCAGCTTTCTGTCGCAAGAGTGAATTCCAATCGAGACCACTAAAATAAATGTGCTCCTTTACTTCTTGAGCCCCCCCTGTACCTAATCGATCACGAGGTGAATGCTGCAACAACGTCGTGATTAAATCTTTCGCCTCGGCTTGCACTGACCAATCATCATTATCAGGCCATTCAATATCATCTACAACAAAAAAACTTCCTAGTATATCAAAGAAGAAAATTAGATTTAAATCAAATTTACCATTAACAGTGTGAGCGAATAGTTCCTCCGGTGTTTCCCCAAAGAAGGGCACACAACCAACTAAAAACTCATAAAGAATAATGCCCATTGACCACCAATCCACGGGTTTACCATAACCCTGTCGCAAGATTACTTCCGGAGCTATATATTCCGGAGTTCCGAACACTTGCTTGTCAGAGAACTGTCTCGTTTCGCAATCGATGTAACCCTCATATAAATTTGTAGCCACTGTTAATTATATAAAAAAAATTACTTACACATAAATAAATAAATAGTTTAAGGACTTACATGACATAAGCCCCATCTTACTCAAACCGAAATCCGTCAACTTTATATGTCCTAACGCTGTAATCAACAAACTAAAAAATAAAAAGCGTGTATTACTCACTAGATTCTTCTGATTTGGATCTCATACTTATCAGGTTTTAAATCTCTATGCACGATTCCATAACTGTGCAAATATTCAACGGCTAGAACGGTCTCTGCGAAATAAAACCTGGCCATGTCAGGTGGTAAAGGTCCGATGTTTTTTAATAAGCTTGCCGTATCACCACCCTCGACGTATTCCATAACCAGGCATAGATGTTTCTTGGTTTCAAAACTGCAATACATGCTGACAACGAAAGGATTGTCAGCGAAGCTCAAGATATCTCGCTCAGCAAAAACCTGCTCGACTTGATTCCTCAGCATGAGATTGTTTTTGTTGATTTTCTTCATGGCGAAACGCTGTCTCGTCTGTTTGTGTTTAACCAAATACACAGCACCGTATGCCCCGTTGGATATGAGCTTGACGACTTCGAAGTCCTGCTCGCTTGGATTTCTCGAACCCCATTTCTGGCAACCCGAAGTCGAAGTCAGACATACCGAAGATCGAATAGATTGATTAGATGCTGGCCAGTTACAATCCTGCAGCTCCTGTTGCAGCTCTGCTATTGGGTCACGATTCAAACCCAATTTCTGAATTATATACTGCGGTATATCTGCTTTAATACCCTGAAGAACCTTAACTTGACCTTCGGCCGCTTCAAGAAAATGATAGAATTCTTCCGGGTCAAATTCTAAACACTCCAGTAAACGAGCGGGTCTGGCAATTATCAATAATAATTTTTTAATTATTCCTGTCACTTGCGATGCTGCTTCCTCTGATTTTTCTTTGGTCTACAATACAAAAACAAATTTAAACGTAAAAATAAATAATACAGGGGTTAGATTCCAATAAGAATTCCACTTAAAAAAAAATTAATTTCAAATACCTCTGTAAGAAGTCGCTCCAAATTTTCGGACATTTCATAAAAATAACGCCTAGTAATTAATTTATTATGAGATTTATGCAGACAATCTCTTGCCATTTCCAGGACTTGATGGTGAACGAATCTAACTATAGGCAAAAAATCACAGTTTTCATCGGCTTCCAAAGATTTGTTTTCGTTAATGAAATGCAACAGGCGTTCCTCCATTTGCTGGGTTGCTTTCGGAAAGCGTTCTTTATATAAAACGTTCATCATTGAAATTTCACTATCGATAACAGGTGAACGACTTGGACTGCTATAAAATAAACACATTCGAATTTCATTAGTTTTCGAATAAGGTGGATTACAGACCTTAAACTTCTGGACCGTGGTCTGTGTAATGGTGAGCGATGAGTCGTAGCATTTTCTTCAAAACTGATGCCAGGTAAAGATGCGTTGCTCTCATTGCTTGAGAAGTGATGAGTTAACATTCTCATGTCGTCTGAAGTAGGTATGTGAGGGAGTTGGTGCAGTTTTTCATGACTCGAACACTTCGACTGAAATACGGAAATAAAAATATTCCAAATCGATTGACTTAATTATTAATATAACTTACAGACATGTTCGAGCTTCCAGGTGTGGTACCATACCCGGAAGATGGTAAAGATGCCACGGACCATCGTCGTCCATCCCCTCTGTATCCAACGGCAATTCTAAAAATAAAACAGAATATTTCGAGAAGGCATCTTGGAACTCGATCGTTACCTCTTGATGGGGGCAAATGAAAAATTCAGATAACTCGAATGTGTTCGGGGGCTATCTATAGGACTACCACAAATTGGAGAATGAGATCTAGGTAATGTCGGTGATGTATTAGCAACAAAACTTAACCTATGTACAGCTGCCGGACGACTGTTTTTCCTTCCAATCCACACATCCTTCTGAAAATTAAGGAAAACGCAATCAAAATAACCATCGCTTAAGTCCGTTCAGTTCATTTATTACCATATTTGCTGATAACGAAGGAGCTGATTTTCCTAACGCAGATCCACGAAATCGAACCAAATTTGACAGTGTGGATGGGTGAGCATCTTAAAAGAATTTGTGTCTATAGGTAAAACATACTTTTAAACAAAAACAAACAAAAAAAAAAAACAACATGAAGATTTTAATTAATAAATTAAAGTAATTTATTTAGAAAAAAACATAAATGTCAAATTTCAAAATGTCAAACTAATATTAAAACATAAATGAGTTATTTTCATTTGTTTTTCAATTAATATTAGGCGCGTTCAGCGACGCTCAGCGGCTGAGTTGCCCAATCGTTTGTGTGGCTCACATTACGTCAATAGCCAATCACAAATGACTGCTGAGTAAGCAACTCAGCCGCTGAGCGTCGCTGAACGCGCCCAATATCTGCATTAGTCTTACTCTGAACAAAATCTAATGTATCAGTTTTAATTCTAAAGCCAAATATACACTGAGAGATTCGCCTCTGTATAAAGACTGTCCTACAGATATCGACTTGAGAAAACAGTGTTGCCAACGTAGGGAAAACGTCGTTAAATACATGGATAATTCAAACAAAACGGAAAAGTAGCAAATAATCATTAAAACCTAGGTAATTTTTTAACTTCTTGGAAACAAAAGACAAATGCGAGAATAATAGCGTGTACGACTGACCACTCCGGGAGGAGCATCTTCATCTTCTGATTTTACATGAGGTTAAAACAAGATGGAGAGCGCACCCGAGTAATCAGTCGAAAATGTCATAAGACAGAAAAAGGGTAAACTAGGAAAAAAAATACAAGACCCAGAAACAGTTAAAAAATTAAATTTTCCAAAGAAATAATAATAATCATTTGATTTCTGAAAAATGTAAAGCAATTAAAAAAATTGAAAAACGTTTTTTGACAATCAAAAAACTCACTACACTACAAATGAAAAAATTAAAGTAAGAAAAACAAAAGACGATCGAAGCGCTACCGACTACGAAAAAAAAAATTTGCAGGAGTAGTTTTGTTGGTTAGATTAACCGTCAACTTGTCAAAGTTGAAATTGAAATGACGTCAGTCACGACATGCGTGCGTTTCCGACAACAAAAGCCTGCTACAGCCTACTTGACCATCTTTTTTATTGAACACTCGTTATTATAGTCAAGTACAGACACGATACTTTGCACAGTCTCTCATTCATATGGGAGACAAAGACACACATATTTGGGTCTACTTTTGGGTATATCTACATACAATTTTGATAGTGATTCATCAAGAACAGCGTTGCCAACTTTCGAGTCTAGAATTCCCTAGGAATGCATTGCATTACCAAAAACTCCTTCTGTGAAATGAGATTACCTTTAAAAGCGGGATAAAATCAATCAGATTTGAAAGAAATTAACAAAAATGCTTCAATAAATAATCTTTAATATTAAAAACAACAAATTCTCCCCACCTTTGACTTGCTTAACTATAGTAACAACCACAATATTTATATAAAACTTAAAAGAAGATTGAATTCCTTCAAATAGCGTAAATTTCCTCACACTGGCAACACTGGTCTGAAGACGGTTTCCTTGTATATTATTTATTTAGACAAATAGACTCTCAGTGCGCATGGGGCTTAATCAGTTCACAAGAGTTGCTGAAAACAATCCCGCACATATTTTCCACAGATTGAAAATAAGAACTTAATATTAACAGGATTTCCTTCTTGTCTATTTGTAACTTTTGATTTTATTTAATCTGCTTTGTTTACTTTATCTGGTAAGTACATCATTCAATGTATATTTAAATTGAAACAAAATATTTTGACAGACCAGCTATACAAATACAGTCAATGACATATATTTTTTTTTTCTTTTAATTGTTTGTATTTATTGGTTGATAATTTCAAAATAAGAGATGTTATTTAGCAACTCGTGTGATTTGAATGTTACTTTTGGATTGAGAAATTGATATACCTGGCTGAAGGACGTGTACCGGTTTCGTCGTAACAGTGGCCGCTCCTAAGGTAGGACATTTCTGTTTTTCTGCCGGCTGTAGGGGCTCGTCGAAGACCAAAACCCTAGCAGAATTCGAGCGGGCTCTGTTTTTAATTCCGTCGCCTTCCTCCATGTATCACCACCCGCACCGACCCAAAACCAGAACTAGCAAACTCATTCACCCTATCCGAAACACTGTCGTTTCTCTAAATTGCAAATTTTCCTCCTCCTGTTATCTGAGCTTATTATAGCCATAATTACCGAGTCTACTTTGACATTTTACCGATAAAAATAAATACAAATAACACTTGCACGTAACCCAACAATGGACTACAAAACAGCTGCGACGGATGCTCGCGCATGCGTTCTAAAAGATTTCATGAGCAATTGTTGTAAAACCCATGGAATAATTATATAAGGTACGCTTAACTACTTTTGCCCAAGTTGGAAACTTTCTATAGCCTATGAGTGTATGGCAAAACCCATGGTACATACAGATATTCAAGGCGCGTTTAGTTCGGGCCAAAAATATAACGCAGCGCGCAGGTCCAAGACGCGTCATTATCAGAGGTCGCGTTCAGAAAGAAACACACACGCGCTTTTTAATTACAAACTTGAAGCACTTCAATTTTATCTATTTTAAGTCGTTTTCTGACGACGCAAACGTTTAAACCGTTTACAAAACGCTTCAAAATATTTCATTTTCGCATAAAACAGTGACGTCACTGGCAGAAACAGGTTATAATAAATTTATTTCGTAACAGGTTCGAGTATTACATTGACGGAAATTGATGACGTCATACGGTTGGACCACACCAGTGATACGGTTCATCACAAAAAAATTATTCGCGAAGGGGGTGCAGAAAATTTTTTATTAGGGGCGGAAACGTTTGAGAATGAATCTCAAATTTAAGCACAGTAATCATGAACAAGTGACGATCGCGTTACCTTCGAAAACAAAACTACAAACAAATTTTGAAAAGCCTAACCTTTAGTATTTCGTACTTTTTCGGTGATTTTTTCTAATAAAACCGCGACATCTTGTGATCTATTGAAGAAGTCAATGTTTTTCAAAACATCGTCCAAAGTGTTTAACTGAGGCCAGCAGCTTAAGTTTTTAGATTTCTTTTTTAGTGGTTTCCGAGTGTTTTTTTAGTGGTTTTGTTTAGTGGTAAAAACTTTTTTTTTCGATTGTTAGCAAGACTGATTAGCAGGGTTCGCGCTTAAACTAGCTGCGTACGCTAACCTCAAATGTGTTTCTGCGTTAATGCCGCCATCTAACGAGGCGAAATGCAGTGAGCCAAGCCATAATAGAATCAAAAAAATAAAATAAAAATCTTTAATATCAGGAACAGGAAGCAAATCTATCATGAAGTTGACAAAAGATGATTAATAGAAGAGACTCCTACGTCAAATTGTCAAGTTACCTTCTGCTGGCTAATAAAAAAAAATTATGCGACGTGTCATTTCACACAAAGCATAAACAATTGCATGTTAACTTTAAAGCGCATGCGTATTTCACGCGCTTTTTGTTTACGCTGTTACTTTCCCTTATGTATATTTCGCGTGGAATTTGCTAGTTCATTATTATTCTTTGATTAACATAAACATGCACCGCATATCACAAACATTTTCGACGCACTGCGCGCTAATGATTTTTGTATACGACTGCCTGGTGGCTTGTAAAGGTTTCCGTACACTAACGCGGGTCGGGGGGATGTTACACGACATATACAGGGTGTAACTTTTATGGGGGGACAAACGCCGAGGGCTGTTTCCTCACGTCGATTTATGAAAAAAAGTTCATATCAACATATGTCGGTAAACGCATAGTTTCTGAGATACAGGGTTCGAAAAAAAGTTGAGAAAACTTTTTTGTTATCGATTTCTCAGAAAAATTTATTCTTTATGAAAGTTCCCGCATCTTCCCAAACCTAAAATACACTTGTCAAAATTTGAATATCTTTCGTCATATACCGAGGAGATCAAAATGTTTGAAATCGACGTAAGAGTAAAGTACCTTTATTTTTCGGGATACGCGGAAATGTTATTTTGAAAAGTTGTTTGAGAATGTTAAGGGATTCCAAATGTGAAATCGTGACTGCCTACGATGATTTTGTTATATCTCCGAAACTATGCGTTTGCGGACCTATGTTCATATAAAGCTTTTTTCATATTTCGGTGTGAAGAACTGGCCCTTAAAGTTTGACCCCTCATTAAAGTTACACCCTGTATAATAAACTTCGTCGACTCTATTTATTCTTTTAGTAGTTTTGTTTCACTTGTAATACAAGTGAAAATGAGACGGAAAAGGGAAATAAATTAGCGCGTTCCGCTCGTGCGTGTTTGGTATCACGCATGGTTGCCATTCGTTGCCGGCCCGCGCTGATGTGTGGGTTCCTTAACATTCTGCTACCCCTTATGCGGATTAAATCGAGAATTAAGACATGCGCTGCAAAGTTTATTTCTCTAATCGTATTCCCTGTTCGCCGCACGTACACGGATGTTTTACCATCCGAATAGTAAATTAATTGTCATGATAATTAAGCAGACCTGTAATTAATTTAAATAATGGATGAACTACAAGAACTGAAATCGTCCACAACAGGTAGCTCCCAATTAGTGGCGGCCAATTATAATAAGTTATCAGATCACATCCGACGTTTAACGCCGCAAGGTATTCAGTGCAGTGTTTTTTGCGGGGGGCTTAATTGCAAATATGAAAATCCAGAAAATTGGACCCACGATAGTTTAGCAATCCAAGGAATATATTCACACTGGTAAGCAAAAATAATTAAAAAAAAAAATCGTCACATTTAAAATTGTTATTATTAAACTGCACGTTCGTTTTATTTCATATTTTTTATGTTGTCGTTCCGTAATTCAATTGGGAGTTTTCAAACGGAACAAATACAATATTGATCCGCATTATATTAAGGTCATAGACATTCAGGCTAATGGTAAACATTACGAGGAGACGGAAATAATTTTTTTAATTGGCGCAATTTAAATTATTAATTTTCTATTTATTTTTTTTTTAGAAAACCAGTCGTTTTGCAAAAGTGATCGGTTGTTTGGGGTGAATCGAATTTTATCAATAACATATTTCCGGGGCAGTTTAAATACCTATTTAATTCTGTTTTGTGAGTTCAAGGCTAAATTATATGCTTTCAGGATTACGGATAATATCCTTGCGATGGCGCGCCCTAACACGATGGTAATTATGAAGAATAACATTATTCAGCAATTTGAAAGGTATACTATGTTATTTAAAAATGTACATCTATTTTTACACGACCGAGAAAATTAAGTAATTAAAAAATACTAATATTTAGTTTATTTAAACATTTTAAAATTATTCCAAGATAAACTTTAAAGTACAGGGTGTAACTTTTATGCGGGGAAAAAACATCAAGGGCTGGTTCCTCACGTCGATTTATGAAAAAAATTCATATTAACATATATCGGTAAGCGCATAGTTTCTGAGATACAGGGTCCGGAAAAAATTTGGGAAACTTTTTTGTTATCCATTTCTCAGAAAAATTTATTCTTTATGAAAGTTTTTACTTGTCAATTATGGGAGTACACGTACCAACAGAAATGTAACTGAGCATTTGCTCTAATAGTCAATACTAATTTCGAAAAGAATCTTGAAAGTTACAAGAAAAGATTTGAACAATTCATTTTAATAATAATATGAATTATTGTAAATGATCTTTATTATTTTATTTGTGTATTTATGTTATTTGTCTGCATCTGAATTTTCGAGCTAAAGGTCAAAACATCTACTAATTGTTATACTTGCTAATTTCGATGTAAACAATATTAATGATTATGAGATTTTAAATATGAAATCGTAGCCACCTACGATGATTTTGTTATATCTCAGAAACTATGCGTTTGCGGACCTGCGTTTATATAAACTTTTTCTCATATTTCGGTGTGAGGAACTGGCCCTTAACGTTTGGACCATCATTAAAGTTACACCCTGTATATTGGACATTCTGAAATCTTCTTCTGATTAATACGTGATAATTTTCACAGATACATTTAATTTGATGATTTGTTTTTTGTTTTATGTACTGTATTTCGTCGTTCGTTTTTTTTTTTCGTTTTATTTTAACGAATTTTTTTTAATAGCTTTTTGCTGTTATTCTCAAAATTCTGGCAACCCTGGATTAGCCAATCATGTAAGATGTGTTGCCTATACGGACAATTTACGCGACTTTGATTTTCAAATGCTTGCTACCTTCTCTAATTAAAAATTATTTTCAGTTTGGGCATTAAATCAATAATAAATTTGCAATCGCCCAGGGAACATTCCAGCTGTGGCCAACCCTTAGAAAAATCAGGTTTTTCCTATGACCCCAATGTATTCATGGAAAACAAAAGTAACTGCCTTGCAATCCTTTTTTTTTTTTATTAATATTTAATTTTCAGTATATTATTATAACTTTGCTTGGAAAGATTACGGAGATGCTACTCTGTTAGGGTTGCTAAATATGGTGAAGGTTTTAACGTTTGCTGTCAGCGAAGGCCGTGTGGCAGTTCACTGTCACGCTGGTAAGTGAAATATCCTGAGGCAAGTTCACTTATTTTTAAATAATTCGTTAGGTCTAGGAAGAACTGGCGTTCTAATTGCCTGTTACCTTGTGTATTCCTTGAGGGTTCAAGCGAGTGATGCCATAAGATATGTTCGGTTAAAACGTCCGGGCTCTGTCCAAACACGTGGGCAAATTCTGTGTGTCCGACATTTCGCCAGCTTCGTTCTTCCACAAACTGTAACGTTTTTTATTAAGTAAGTAAGTAAGTCTGCGTGTGTATTTTCATTCATTTATTCATTTGTTTATTTATTTATTGATAAACCGCCTCGTGATTTTAGGGAAAGTGAAAAAGAAAAGCACATGACACAGTTCACGCTGAGCAGGTTTCTGCACAGGCAGAAAGTAGCACTGCACGGGTATGACGAAAGAAATTATAAATATTTACCGAAAGTAAAAGAGTTTCCCAATATCAGGCGACACTTTTCTTCTTTTTTGACATGTTTCTAGATTGTGCACAAAATCTGTGAAAGGATTTTGAAATTGTGCGGGAATTGGACGGACGAATTCCCTGCTTTTGGAAGCGTCCCCTTCACAATCGGCTTCATGTGCTGTAAATGCAACCCGAATATACAAAGGCACGAAAGTATTTACAGCATTTGCAGCAGCTTCTCAGACTGTAGGTACACATGATTTTCGAAAATGCTCCCACGCGTCCAAATTAGAAACTTTTAATACCCGCGGGTTGGCTGCGCTGTTAGATTTGTCTAACTAACATGAATATAGGCGCGCGTACATTACGCAAATTTTATTTGTTTTAATAAATTGCATAAATATTTATGTTCAATTTCAATTTTTAATTAACGAAATTAATTCTATTACGCCACTGATTATTACGTTGTCGTATTTCAAGTATTACCGTAAGTGTAAGTCTGGTTGCCTAATTTGGGCGATCGCTTGGGACTGGGGAAACAGGGATTTTATTCTTTTATTACTTGCCTTCTTACAGCTGAATTTTTAAATCCGGACATGTTAAATTCTCCAACATCAAATAATTCAGAAGAATTTACTACTTCCATTGCTTCCAGTCCCAGCCCATCTGAGAATACCGACACACTTTCAGGTAATTTAGTACATGTAAAGAATTTTACCTGTGCTGGGTTTTGAAAATAGAACTGCGCGTCTGAGATTAGTGCCGCTGTACATATCTGACCGTTTCAAAAGTAATTTTCAATCACGAAAGCTGGAAGCGCCGTTTTAATTCAGTTCGTGCCAAAATTTATAGTATAACAAAATGGCGACTAATCTAAATGTCAAAGCCATTGAGGTTGAGTAACTGGAGGAGGAACAAGTGAGCCGATTTTCCGACGCACAGTCCCCCTTTTCTTGTATGGCAAAAATAAAATAAACAAAAAAACAATAAAATCTTAAAAGCAATCATTTATGATTAGCTCACATTAAGGTAATAGCCAGCCAATCACAGACGACTGCTGACGACGCGCCCAATAAAATATTATTTTATATTCAATATTTTTCAAGTAGAATTAGATGGTGAGGAATTGGAGGAGAGAGAACTACTATATGAGAATAAGTGCTTCCAAGAATTGGAGACGCAAAAGTCTTTCCAAACTGAAAGTCAGGAAGAACACATTGAAATTCAGGACATCAGCAAAGTTACCAACGCTCTTCTAGTCGACTTCACAACTCTAGACTCGAACCTGCGAAAACTAGTCAGACAACTACAAACAAGTATAAACACCTCTCAGCTCGGCTGGTCCAAACTAAATCTGGAAACGAATCTCTTGGTTTTGAGCGCCATGTTATTCGATTGGCTGGAAAGTTTGAAAAGCCCGATTTTGAACAGAGAAGACATGGAGAACATCGTTATTAATTATAAACAGGCGGATTTATGTTTTTCGAAAGTAGATATTGTAAGTTAAATTCATAATTACATGCAAAAAACATTACTATTAGGTTTTTCAAAAGTACAGTACGAGTGGACAGGTTAAATTTCCCGCGTCTCACATCTAGTGATTTTTATTGTTTGTGTGTGGCTTCTATTAAATATCACTAAGTTTTTAAAATGTAGGGAATTTTGCTCTGTGTTTGGTGACATTTGTTTAACATCATTTAAGGAGGCAGTGAAAAATTTAATATTTTTACTTGGAATTAGTACTGTCAATATTAAATAAATGAATTACACTAGCGCTAGGAAAGCACGCACTCAAATGTTTTATTAACGCACTTGTTTGGGTGCGATAATAGCTTTGTTACCAACGCAAAATAGAAAAAGAATTTTGTTTTAGATATCTGCGTATTTAATGGAATACTTGCTAAGGTTTCTAAACAAGATTCAACCAATTTCTCAGGAAATACAAAACGAAATTTTGAAAAGGTACTTGGCTGCGTTCACACAACAGACGGTGGTTATTGGAAACAACACTATTCCAGCAGGTATCCGCGAAAATTAACATAACCAACAGATGGCGCTTGTAATAAGGAAAACAAAAGCTGTCATTAATGTTATTTAATATAAATTGTTACTTTTTATATTCGATCCATCAATGAATGTTTTTTTAATTATTTTATTTTTTAAGCTAAAAGTGCGGAAGCGACACAAAACCCACAAACTAACATTTAAATTTAATGTTTCCTATTTTATAAGTTAACCAAATGTCATTTCAATGTTTTCCTTATTACAGGAACCTTCACAAGACATTCGCTAGATGTCAGCCACTCCGTGATTTTCTCGAATAAGAACATATTGTGACAGAGGAGAGGACATGATTGTAGAAATTCCGCCAGGCGTCTCTCCAATCCAAGTTGCGTCGATGCCGGCGGGAATTTTACAATTTCGTTGACATTACGTGTACCTATATGTATAATTTTAGAGTTCTATTTTAGGAAGGAATTTTCGAAAACTACGTGAGGGCACATACAATTGCGCAATGCAATTTCTCCAATCTTTACTGCAAATTATTGACACTCAAACAAATTAAAAACCGCTAGGAGGTGATCAATATTTCAGAAGTCGTTCCAGCCATTGCATTGTTGTGTATTGTACTCTGTTAAATACTGGTGCAATCATACAAAATAAATATATATTTATAGATATAGTTTCAATTATTGATTTAAATCATTTTAAAAGCAGTCTATTTTGGTTCTCACGTGGAGAGTTTTAGGGGCATGCGCATTACAAAAGCCCCTAGGACTCTTTTTGTTTTGCGCATGCTCCTGTTGGTTCTGGGACTGTCCGGGCAGGGCTTTTAGTAGAACGGTTATGTAACACGCGATATCAAATTACAGGCGAGTTATTTAGAAATTTTGAAATGCGTAAAAGAAATAAAACTTATATTATCGCCGAATATAGTTTATTAAATTCTATTTCTTCACATTTTTACACACACAAACTTAAATGTAATTTACATTGAGAAAACGGACAAATTATAAACAGCATTTGCGTATCTTTTTTTTTTAATTTGCTGTAGTGATAATGGGTAGCGTACGGTAAAGCCAAAACGCAAACAAAAAGAAAATATAACGCCCGGGATATTTTGTGCGAGACCTCCCGGGTCTTGGATTTAAAGTATTACTGAATGAAAAACGTACATTTATACACTAAGTTAATCGATAATACTTATAGATATCAACACCAGTAATTTTTTTTTTAAATTTTTTGGTACACCAGCAGTAAACAATATTTCTACAAATGACTCGTCGTCCCGGATCTAAAACTCCGAAGACGTTCGGCACTTGTAGAAATATTTACTGTAAACTACATATTGAATTAAAAAAATACAGTAACACAGTTACACGACAGTATTTACGAAAACTGCTTTAGGAAAATTAAATAACTGCGCTTGGGGAGGGGGGGGGGGGGCACGCAGTTCAAGTAACGCGTCGATACACACTAAAATAAATCATTTAAAAATTCAGCTTTATTCTAATTCCGAAAAAAAAAAAGGTCTGGCATTTTAAAGCTAAGGTGGAAGCGATAGACAGACATCAAATAAAATATCATGGACTTAGTATATACTTACTTAATCTGCTAAAAGGAAAACAAGAAGAAAAAAAAATGATAAAATAAATAAAAATTCAATCGAATTAAAATTTTATTCTGATCAATTTAATAAAATACGTATCTTCTTCAAGATCTACAATAATAATGAAATTGGGGGAAACTATTTTTTTTTTCTTTCTACACATCGTGAAAAGAAGTTAAGCTTATTTTAAAAAATTAACGTGAACAATTCAGATTTGCAAAACATATTTTAAATAATCAGAGCTCGATAATAAACGTAAATTAAAAGAGGTCAACTATTATACGCATCGTCGATGATCAAATAAATGGTATAGACACATTTATTTATAATTGAAAATTCAAATTATTCTCTATAATTGTATCCATCTAATATACGTGCATACAAGATACACATTTTATGTATACACGTGTATTATACAGACGAATTCATTAATTTAATAATTTGTTTTACCTACATGACCATATTTGTTTGTTGCACTAAAAATATAATAATAACATTAGTTTAAAATTGCATACGCACATTTAGAAATTCAAGGCAAAAATAAACTTTCAGGGAACATAATTAGAGTGCCAAGTTACATATGACGTCTCTGTTGAACACGACATTGGGATTTTACTGCACACAACATGAATTCTTGTAGCCATTTTTTTGCTTGAGCCTCGACTTGGGACGGTATTTCTCCAAGAAACCCAACTGCTTTGCATTGATAGCTCCCCTACGCTTCCTAAAAACAATTCATTTATGTAAACATTAAATTTTCATAATAAATAAAATTTTCACAATATATAAAATTTTCATTATAAATAAAATTTTTCATAATAAATTCGAACATACCTTTTTTTATATTAAATTTTCATAATAAGTTAAGTCCTTTTTAGTTTTTAAATCTAAAAAGAAAAAATTAACTTACTCTCTAATAATCTCGACGGCTTCTTCATACTTCAGACCTAGTTCTATGAGGGCGAGTGCGACCATAACCGGAGCTCTTCCTAATCCAGCAACGCAATGCACTGCAACGCAAGCGTCAGGATTGTCATGAAACTGCTTCTTGAGAAGTTTGAACCATTCATCGACCACATCGTTCGGAGGAAAAGTTCCATCGTCATACTCTAAATCAAATACGTGTATACCTTCGGTGTTCAACTCATCTGTTCTATAAGATGGTTCACAGACCCTCACAACCGCCGTCACTCTATGCCGCTTCAGTTCCTACAAAACAAAAAAATAAAAAAAACATGCAATATGTATACATACCAATTATATGTGTACGTATCAATTAAATGTATACATATCAATTGAAAGTGTACATATCAATTATATGTATACAAATCAATTGAATTTGTTTGTTGTGTTTTATACCTGAATGTAGCTATGGATGCTTTGATCAGAAGGCCTGTCTGTAATGAGGAACTTGAATCCTTTGTATTCAATTTCGGCTGGAGCAGGCCTGATGTCCTTTTGACGCATATTTACGGTGTTATTCATCCCACACGAGACACTTACCCAAAAAGACAGGACACTAAATGTGTTTAGAATTTGAAGTATCACTAGAGGTGATAATATAAATAGTATCTCCTCTGTTTTTATATTATAAAAAAATTAAAAACAAAAAGCAACTAAAGAGATTGTTTTTTTCTTATTTATTTATTTATTTAAATGGCCGTAACTGTTCTTGTTCGTTTTTTTTTTTTTAATAAATCTTCGCTCTACTACTTCCCTGATGTTTGTAAGTGATTAAATCCTGACTATAAATAATTTATATGCTTCTTAATAATCAGTCTTTGTAAATAAATAAAGATAAAATTGCTTTAAACTTTTTCTTTTTTTTCCTTTTTAGTTATGTACACTATACTTGTTGATATGCAATACAGCAAATATTGTTGGGAAGATACTGGAACAAAACAAAACAAAACAAAACGATCAAAACAGTAAATGCCTCTTAAAAAAACGGATGTTAATTAATCAGGTACTCACATATGCTTATTTGGCTGCAGATGAGGTACTTCCAAATGATCTAACTATGGCAATGACAATAATGACTTAGAAGTGAATTGTCAATTTATTTGTGTTGAGCCTGGCAATATTCCGCACTATCCAAATGGAACTCCATGTATGCGAGTACAGTCTCACCAAGGAACTGAAAAGAAATTTCCTTTTTAACACCCATCATAACACAAATCGGTTTTAATTAAATAAACGCAAGTACGTATCTGGATTCTGCACGTTTCGTTCGTTGTTGGCCAGATTAATTGATTGTGGTATGAACCGAATCCTACTAGTTAATATAAGTAAGTTAACGCGGAGCGGTTAAAAAGCTGAATATTAATTTAGTTATACAAGAGGAGCTCAAGCAGTTTACGTCATTTACTTTTGTAATAAAATTAATATTTAACGCAGTTATCTGTTTTGTTGTATGGGAGTAGCTTGTAGCGCACACACGCAGCTGTTCAGGTAAGGTAGGTACCTAGATTTCTGGATAAAATTAAGCGACATTTACGTTATATGTTGTTTACATCTCGGGAACTTGTACGCATATACATACTTGCGCGTCCATTTAAATCTCGGAAATCACGAGTATTCTAAAAATACCCTACTATTTTTATTTTAGATGAAAAACTCATCATGCCAACTATGTTTGTTTACTTGCCCCAAACGCAAAAATATTTTGGGCTGTCACTGCATCTGTGAAATTTGCCTCTTTTAAGATCTGGAAGCAACCAATCTCAACTCAACACAAATGAGCTATAATGGAGTTGTTTATTTGCAGTAAATTAGTTTCGTCTGGACGCGAAAGCTAATTCTCCCTGCGAGCGCCATTTTTTCCTCCACGTTAATTAGAGAAGTCTGAATTCATTTTGTTTATTTAATTTACCGAATCCGACGACGCTGCTCATGGGGATCTCTTAGATTTAATTAAACGGGTAACAACAACAACCTGACCTTTTTTATATTACTCTAAAAATACGGATTGAATTATTTTTGTTCAATTACTACCTAAACTGCTTAGCTAAAGCGCCCCCCCCCCCCTCCCCCCTAGACCCAAAATTCTACAGAGTCTTCATAAATGATATCTCTGTACATATCTCAGATGACCAAATTCAGTCTGACATATTACACGTAATCGGTAACTGGCAGAATTGCATCATCTTTTGATACGTCACGTGGGATACAAGATTAAAATGAAGACCCGATCTCGTCGCAAATTATTATGCCGTGTGGGGGCCGCTTAACAATAAATAACCAGCGAAGAAATAAATAAACGAATGGCACAGACGCTGACGCAAATCGAACGAGTCACGTTTGCCTCGCGCATATATAATTTCGCAATGTAATGAAAGAAATGTTGCGGTTTTCGATAATTACTTAAGTATGTGACTGTAGCACTAGACTATTTACAGTTAGTTCGTTTTAAAACTGCCTTAGTCACAGGCGGCGACGCTGGCGATAAAATTAATCAACCCGCCAAGAAAACACGTCGTACGTCAAGAGAGAGAGAGAGAGAGAAAAAAAAAAAAACTTTCTTTCGCATTTTAACCACCAATTCGGACCAACAAATGCGCTGGATCTAAGTTCTGCACGTGAAATGTCACAAAACTCACCAGCAAACAACTTAATGTTTTTTTTATAGGTTAATTTTTGTTTTATAGGGACCTTCACAAAACCTTCGCTAGATGTCAGCCACTGCACTTCTATGTTAAAAGACAATCGGTGTATACAGTGACGGCCAAAATTTATGTGACAGGAATACTTAACTCAACAATAATTAATTAATTACGTTGTTTAAAATATTTAAAAAACAAAGGCGATATTTTAGACACACCCTACTAGAATTCTAATTACTTAAATTATAAATACAAGTGACGTACGGCGAAGGTGACTGTAATGTAATCATTGAGATCTAATTGTATTTTTAATAGAATACTTTGACTGCCTTATTAAATTAATTCCTTTTTATTTAATCATGCCAATTGGCAAGCTAAAAGGTTTGATGAAAATAACATACCATAACATACATTTACCGCCCACCTTATATGTATAGCGATGACCAAAATTTTTGTGACATGAATACCTAAACACACAACAATTGATTACGTATATAGTTAGTTAATGGTAAGTCGGAAGTATATTTGTAAAATATTTATGTATACTGTGTGGTCTTACTGTTACGTTACATAAAAACTGCAGGTTACCCTTAAAAAATTATTGTACAGGGTGATTCAGAGTAAGTGTCCGACCCGTTATTAGAAGCGCATTCACTAAGGTCATGCAAGTGTGAAAGTGTAAGAAATAAATCTATCAGAGGCATTTCAAAAATCAACCGCCTTTGAATTCAAAATGAAAATCGCGTTTAATTTCTTACGTATACATACAATTTCTGGATCTTCAACGCATTTTATCTCAAAAACTATGGGTGTTAGACCCCCTTCATGGTTTTCTTTTTTCGTGTATTGCCTGTGGTTGATGTGTCAGACACTTATTTTGAATCACCCGGTATTTAACTTTGTCTGTGTCTGAGACCAATCTTTATAAAAAAAACTCTGATCGCGAGTGTAAAATTGCATCAGAAAACATACTAACCAGTGAACTTCCAGAAGAACTTAACTCACAGATGTGACTGATGTTATGTTTAAGGCTGTGCCTGTTATCAATTTATCACTGAAGTACGTCTGGACTCGGCAGAGGTCCTAAATTAACTGCACCGTTATTTCTGGTGGAGACTGGACCTGAGGTTAAATCGTGTTAATTCCTAGGACAGTATTTCTGATTATTTGTCCGAACTAAAGATTGGAAACGCTCTCTATCTTTGGGATTATTACTAAAATGGGGAAACAATAGACGGTTGAAATTCTATATATAGAAATGTTTGCACTAACACAAGCCCACACATACAAATCTAAACAGGCGCCTACTCGGATAATACAGAACAATAACACTGGATTATACAATCGACCCACGCTTAATTCGCGATGAAAAGGAACATCCTTCCACATATTAAATTTCTAATGTTCTTAAATAATCTCATCGTATATGTTTCGATGCCGTCTAGCACCTGCAGGATTCTCAACGATAACACTGGAATAGATAGACACTGAAATGAAACACCGAATGATTTTTTTTTTTTGGCTAATGTATGTTTTAAGTTAGATTCAGATTATCAAGCATTGAACGTTTCCATTACGCTCCGATAAATAAATAATGGGCGATCAAGTAGAATTGTTTGAGTTGGCAACACAATTAAGACAGCATTATCTTATTCAACTATTTGCGACACTGCACAAGTGCTCTCGGTGTACAGTTTCTGAACGCGCCCCTGCGGTAGCCATCTATGAATTTATGTCTTTTTTTCCTCTCCGTGATGTATTTGTATTTTCAAGATCGACGTTCTATGAAAGTTGTAGATGATTGACGTCAACATGGATGAACGGACTTTTCTAGAGGCATGAGATTTCCAGATCGATAATTGGCAAATTATTAACAGTGACTGAACTTCGATGAATATATGCTTTAACAACAAAATATGCGAATAAATTGGACTCGCAGTGCGATTTTCAAAAATAGATAGATCCTGGTAATGAGGACGAATCTTCATGCTCCAGTAAACTTCATCAACGCCTAGCTGTAGAAAAATAAATCGAAATGCAAGTGGATCAGTGTTGCCATAAGTAAACAGCATAGAAAAATCACTACAACAAATTATATACCACTCGATTTTCTATTCATTTTGTTTTCTGTTTTGCCGACCATTGTTCGGATGTTCGATCTTTCGTATGCCTTGATGCGTATCTGTGACAATTGATAAATAACAATGCCCGTCGTTCTGCACCTATATTCATATTACATACTCTCGACAAAGCGTTGCAACATTTTTCCAAAAACAAAATTTAAAAACGATGAATTAAATGCGAAAAATTAATTCAATAAGAAAAACAAAAGAGAAATCCGTAGCATGAATAATAGAAAAAAAACAAAAGAAAATTGATGACCAAGATGAACAAAAAAAAACAAAAGAATCTGCGCACAGAAATTAAATTTTAAAAAACTAGTAGTAAACAAAGGACAACTGTAAAAATGCGTCAGTCAAAAAAATGTGAAAAATCAATTCGATAAAAATAAACAAAAGAGAAATAAATACCCGAGAATACCACGACACTAAAACGGATAAAAAAACATGACTTGACTACAATTTAGTGGTTTTGTTTTGACAGTCACTTGCGTTGTTTTCTAATATTATTATTAATTACCTATTAATATTTGATAATTCTAAAATAAGGGGATACCACCTTTTTAGAGCCACAAATACTTCAGGTGAATCAGATTTTTATAAAGCGTTTGGTGTAAAATGTTACTAACAGTAATTTAATCAAATATGACAAGGCACTGACATAACCTAGAAATTTTAAGTATTTTTGTCACTTGTTCACATCTGTTTTACATACTATTTCACTGAAAAATTTTCTGTAGGAGGGTGGGCGGAAGTAAAGCGTAACGAGTCCATCTTTCTTTTAAATGTGAAGAAGAAAATGGAGGCGTTTGTCCTCGTTTACATGCCATGCAATTTTATTGTATAGAACTTTCACAGTCCGTTCCTGTAATCGCGTACTACAAGTGGCGCACACAGACGGGGCACGGATGAGCTTATAACTTATAAAAGGTCATCGGCCGAACCACGAACATATCGAACGTAGAAACTCAAAATAGAAATGTAATTTTCATTTTGTCGTAGTACAGATAAATCTCTTTATTGAACGCTTAATATATCCCTGGAATAAATATAGCATCAGACGAAAGTGGGCAGCGAATCCAGACGAATCCTCGTCGCAAATTACGACGTCGTCTCAAATATACAATCATTAATGGAAGCTCCTTTCGTCATTTATAAACGACTACACTTGTAATTATTCAACCTTGAAGAAGAAGAAGAAAAAACTTTTAGTAAGGGATGTTGTTTTCAGAGGAGAACAAACGCGTATTTTCTATTTTATAAGTAACTTTAAACTTGAAAGTGCTGTAATGAAAGCAGACATAAATGCCCGTCGCCCTTCATTATATCCGGTCTTCAACAAAAAAAAAAAGTACCTTGAGTTAGCCTTGGAAAAAAAAGCGTATGTCGTAGCTTGCACAATTAATTTCTCATATGTCAATTAACCTCAAATATTTCATATTCGTTAGAGCGGAAACGGCCGTTCTTACAAGAATAGGTAAGTGTATTAAAATAAATCATCTGAATTCAGTTCCTTCGCCTAACCTAAATTTCATATTTTGACAGTTCTTGCGATAATCACAGTTCACTCTTTTGTTTCCAGGGTTAACTCGCAGTGTGATTCTGTTGAAGACTTGATACGTATAGTATAACAACCATAGTATAAAATGCAGCCAACACAATAATTAATCTAACCTTGAATTTTGTATGCATGGCAAATTAATATACCTAATTAAACTGAAGTTGAACTTTCTGTATATAGCAAAAAAAAAATTTCTATGCACTGGACGGATTTGTTTCACTAAACAAAGATAGCTGTGGTGAAATAAAAAATAATCTCAATAAATGAACTTGACAAAAGTCAACATACAATCGTGTAGTTGACATTAAAACAGTCTTAGGTCGTTTTTATTTATTGTTTATAATTTACATTCAAAATAAGGTTGTTATTGCAGGAGTGTAACTTTTATACACAGATGGCTGACTTTTAAATTAGCCAAATAAACTAATTGTTGCCTGTGTACAGAATTCCAATGTAATACCATTTAATAAGATTTTGAATTTATTCTTTCTAAATGCAACATTCACTTTAGTCACTTACTTTAACGACTGCACGCAGGATTGCCAGATTTTTTTCAGGCAGTGACGTCAAGTTATTGATAAAATGCAGCCAAAAAGCGCCAATTTTTCTAAAGCCATCGCCCAAAAGCAGAAAATAGTAGGCAATTACAGTTTCCTGCAATTCTTCTTTCGCCCAAACTCTATGAAGTCAAATCTGAAAGTTGTCAAAATTTTTAAGCGTCACCTGTGAAGTTGCATTTAAGCAGCGTCCTTTTAAAAGAAGAAAAATTATAGGAAACTGTAATTTTCTACTATTTTCTGCTTTCGACTGTAATTTACAACAAGCCAATCACTTGCTACACATTAAAAACGTCGCATCTTTTTAAATTAAAAATATAACAGAAAGGAGTAAAAGAAATTGCAAAGATACGGGGGAATAATTCAAGACAAAAAAGAAAAAGAAAAACAAAAACAAAAAACAAGAATTGGGATATCAGAAATGAGAGAGAATTTTGCTACAAGGCAGAATCAGTTTTGCCAATAGGTTTTCATAAAGTCCGTACATTTATCTTAAAAAAGCACCAAGAAGTAACTAACTTTAAACAAACAGTATTCCATATCGAAATTGATTTTATACCCTGCGGCTGTTTATTGAACTACTTTTACAATTGGCACGTGCCACAGGAGGGTCGAGGATCATAAACAATAATGCAATCTTCCGAGAATAAAATTGTTGACATATCCGTACCGTGGAAACCCCCTAGCAACTGAAACGAGTACATATTTCTCTCGAACGTAAAAATTTACAAGAAATTTTATAAATTTAAAATTAAGGTAAGGTTCTCTATGCTATTGAAATTTAAAATTCTCGATTTATATTATTTAACATTTTAATTCGGATCTGAGTGATTCCCCTCTGTGGTTAATAAAAGATTTATAACAGGGCGTTCAACATTTCTTTTTTGAAATTGTTATTTCTTTTTTTATTTTGCCTATTTTGATTGTATTTCTCGTTTTAATTTTTTTGTTTGTTTCACGTCGAATTTATAAGACGACAAGGTAATAAGTACACTGTAAACGTTTACACAGGAAGGAAGTTATTAAAATTATCCTCAAAGTATTACAGTGTAGTAAGCATTATCTAACAAACATTTGTTTTAAATAAATTTTGCAATTTCTAATTTCGAAAAATAGGATCAAATTGCATCAAATTAAAAAAAAAGGAAACCTAGTCTTTTAAAAGCCGTGATAAGCGGCGTTCGCACCGTACCCTAAATACACATCTTGAAAAGCGTTTCGATTTATCTGAATCAGATAATAGTAAATATAGACTTCGAACTTCATGATATCTGACGTATCTGGCGTGGCATGAAAATTAAATGGCTTTTTTTCGAAGAATCTAATCTGAAAGACAGATTTTTCCGTGTTCATCGAAAGGAATAAAATCATCTATTTCTGAAAATTCAATCAAATTACATTTTTAAAATTTCTTTACGATCGAATTCAAAAATAAATAAGAACAGACAATTATAATAAAAAAAAAAATAATAATAATAAATTCCAGTTTCAGATTTGACGACTCTTGTATTTATATTTATAACAAAAATAAGTTCACGTCCGAGGTAATTTCTATTTTGTCGTTGTAAGTAGAAGATAAATCTCAGATTGAAAGCTTATATCTTTTATCCGAAGAATAAATACAGTGGCAAATTACAACATCGTTTCAAATAGACCATCATTAATGGGATCCGATATCTTTATTTAGAAACGATCGGACGTGTAATTCTACGTTCAAAAGAGTAATCCTCTTTATTGAGAGAGGTTTTTATATAAGATAACCGAAGAATACTTTTATTCAAAGTCACTCTAATACGAAAATAATTTTGGCCACAACTGAGATTCGAACTCGATTCTTAGTCGAAACGAGACGAGTCGAGTTACCCCAGAGGACCCGAGTTCGAATCTCAATTGCGACGGAATTTTTTCCTGCCAAAATTTAATTGGTTTAATTACACATATTTATAGTATTGACAATTGAAAAAAGTACGTAAGTAATTGCTATTACTATCACTAAAGACGAAAGTTGTTAAAGATGTTAAGAGGCCTTTAAATATTTTTGGCGCCAACAAATTCCTTAAATTAAATAAATAATTGAATCATTCACATGTGTACAAGTGTACAATAAGTATTTCACCCTTCCCTCTTCTAAAGTAATGTCAAAAAATTTCCAAACTTACATTCAAGTGAAGTTAGGAACGCACACAATCTTGACCGTCACGAAGACCGTTCCAATTTATCTGACTCTGACAATTAAAGCATGAACAAGTTTAGACGACGCGCAGATCCCGCCCAGAAAAATCCGTACAAATCGGCATCCGATGCCGAGTACAACCCCTTGGAAACGACCTTGATCTTGTCGATCTAACAGTACAGTTGACCAAATTATACGAAGCTTACAGTATACTAATTTTAAAATAAATCACATTTTATGTCCTAGAACTATTTATCTGAAGTTACCCCCATTTTTAATCGGTACTGTCCCTATAGCGTCTGCCGGCCTAAGAATAATAAAATACAGGGTGATTCAAAATCAGTGTCCGACCCGTTAACCACAGATAATACACGAAAAAACAAAACAAAATGTCTCTACGCATAAGGGGTCTAGTATGCATGGTTTCTAAGATAAAAAGCATTAAAGACTCAGATATAGATTGATTGATACGCACTTGTAGAGCAGAATTGCATCTCAAGAGCAATTAACCCAACCCTCGCGGAGTAGAAAGAAATACTAGCGTTTACCTAATTTTATATAACGTTTTTGTTTATGAATTTCTGCGGAAAAATTGTATTCATTGTTTCGGACATCGAACTTGTGTATGCGTGCATACGAAATGAATCATAAATTCCATTTTGGACTCAAAGAAAATCAATTTTTAGAATGTCGAATGTAGATGATAGATAAGTACAAAGTGATTAAAAATAACTGTTTGAGTTGGCAATACAACGAAAATTGTTTTTCCATTTCACTGAGATATTTGACGTACATCATTAGCGACAAAATTCTAGGTTATGTCAATGAAAATTAACGGTGCGAAGAAATTAGACTTGACATTCAGGTAGAACAATAATCTAGACACTAACTAAATGCGTCCATGTGTGGAAAAAATGTTTATTTTGTCGTGGTAGAGATAAATGGCAGATTGAACGCTTACATCCTCCGAATAAATATAGTATCTGGGAAAGGTGGGCGGAAAATACAGACTCGTCGCAAATTGCGACGTCGAGCGTCTTCTCAAATACACCATCATTAATGGGATCCGATTTCTTTACTTCTAAACGACTGAACCTGTAATTCTATGTTTACGAGAAAAATAAGTTTATTGGAGGGGAAGATGTCAGACTCATTTAGTGTCACTTTAAGAATACAAAAATAAAAGTATGTAATTTCTGTTTAGACTGAAATGACTGTGTAGTTTAAAATTTCCTGTTCCATGACTGATGTCCTTCACTATACATAATTGTAAAATACAGTCAACGCAATAATTAATGTAAAGTTAATAAAACTAAATGAAACACAAGTTGCCGCATCCTCCCAAACCTAAAATACACTTGTCAAAACCTGAATATCTATCGCCATATACCGAGGAGATCGAAATGTTTGAAATCGACTTAAGAGTAAAGTACCTTTATTTTTCGGGATACGCGGAAATGTTATTTGGGAAAGTTGTTCAGGAATGTTATGGGATTCCAAATATGAAATCGTGGCTGCCTACGTTGATTTTGTTATATCTCCGAAACTATGCGTTTGCGGACCTATGTTCATATAAACTTTTTTTCATATTTCGGTGTAAGGAACTGGCCCTGAAAGTTTGGCACCTCATTAAAGTTACACCCTGTATATATATATATATATTTTTTTTTCGAAAGAAAAATAAGAAACTGGTGATATTGTAGAGGATGCCAAACACTTAACCCTCGAATATTCGAAAACGTTCGCTTTATCTAAGATCAATAAGACTTTTTTTGTGCCAAACAATCAAAAGAATACTTCCTTTAGAAATTTTTGATGCAATATGTAAAAAATAAAAAGCTGAAAGTTACTCCTTCCTACAAAACTACCCCTTAAAAAAAGGCGA
This sequence comes from Prosopocoilus inquinatus, assembly GCA_036172665.1. Classification (NCBI taxonomy): domain Eukaryota; kingdom Metazoa; phylum Arthropoda; class Insecta; order Coleoptera; family Lucanidae; genus Prosopocoilus; species Prosopocoilus inquinatus. The sequence goes on along the minus strand of CM069880.1, from coordinate 16,513,228 downwards.
GGATATGACAAATCGGTTGTTAAGCCGCAGTTAGGTGCTTTATATCTGAGTATATAGTAGTATATTGGTGTGATGACTTAAAAATATTACCAAGAAACAAAATTTTTCACCCATCTTTAAGGGCTTATAAATCGCTTATGATTCACTTTTGGAAAAAAATTTATATAAAAAGGTGACCTTAGTTTTCGATGTTCTATTCACCCTGAAAATATTGGGAGACATTTCCGAAACACCCTGTATATAATAATCTTTTTTGGCGCCAACAAATTCTTACACGTGCAAAAATTCTCTTTATCTACACTAATCGAACGAGACGTCACGTCAAATTTTAATACTAACTACATTTTTTGTTGTCAAAATAATCGAATTTGTAAAACGTTATCGTAAATATTTACATTGAAATTACCTTGGAATTATTTTAACACTGTTGTAAACATTAACAGAAAAAAATATTACGTACGTATAAAGGTTGTCGCACACTTATCCGTTAACACCGCCGTCCATCTACCAAACACAGATGATGGAAGATAAATCAGATGTTTCACTCGCAAGTTGCGTTGTTAATGGTCGTATCCTTTTCTAAAAACTTCTTGGGACTTCATAACACATGCGCGTGGTCATCCCATTGGTTTACATGGTAACCGTGATATGCGCGTGGGCGATATAGTTGAATGCGCAGTACTTAAAAGCGTTAAGCTAAAGGTAAGTACATACCTATCGACAGCAAATGAGGCACATCCCATTCACGTATAATTTGTCAAGTGGACATACACATACTCACGTGCATCTGTTTAATCCAGTTCGTCTTTTGAATCGTGAGTGTGCGACAACCTTTAATGTATAATTCATATTTTTTTTAAAGTAGGTAGACAAAATCGAATTGAAACAAATTTAAAAATTAAAAAAGATGTTTAAGTAATCGTGAAAAGCGGCATCCGCTGCGTAAAAACACATTTCGAAAAGCATGTCAATTTATCTGAATCTGATAATAAATATAGACTTCGAACTTCATGATAATATCCGACGAGAGTTGGCGTGGCACGAAAATTAAATGACCTTTTTTTAGGTGAATCGAATCTAAATAACAGATTTTTCCGCGAACAAACCCATCTGTTTCTGAAAATTCAAAACACATTGCCACGAAGTGCGAAGTCGATTTCTTTTTTTTTTTAAATATATACAGGAATCAAACCTACAGATTAAATTCTTGATTTTACAACAAAAGTACATTCATGCGCGCATCAATCTTATAAATGTTATTGAATGTTCCCAGAAACATTAATTTTGTTGGCTTGAATACCAGACACTGATCGACTCATCTCAAAACATTTTAATCAGAAAAAAGCACAGATTTTTTTCTTTTTTCTTTTTAATAAATGTAGATACACAGAATTTATATATCGCACAGGACGACCTTGTTATCATTAAAACGCGTTTTTTATGCCGTCGCCATCACGAGTTGTAAATTCATACACAGACATTCAAATCATGAAAAAAAATAATTTTAAATTAAAATCAATTTGCTCTGCCTAAAATATCGCCACATAAAAAAAAAGATATTAGATATTAAATATTTTTTTATTGTACAGGGTGTCCCAACGTTCCCATCCCGAGGATGTACAAAAATGGCATTTTATCTAGATACACTTTATCAAAAACTTTGCTAACAAAAGTTGCGCAATTTCGTACTCTGCATGTGATCAAAATTATATGCCTAACAACATATTAAGTTGTTTTAAGTAGTTTTCGAACTTTTCTTTTTGTATTTTCTGTAAGAAAGGATATGTACAATGACGCCCACCATAAATGATACCATTTGACGGTTTCGTCCCCCTTACGCTGAATGTTCTTAAGGGTGCGGTTCGCATGCAGGAGTGTCATTTCACTTGAGCGTCATAGTACGTGAAAATTGTTTTTTCATCGTGTACATCCATAATTTCATATTTGAGATCTCATAACAATTTCGAACAATTTTCCCAAATAATATTTCCGCCTAGCTCAAAAAATAAAGGTACTTTACTCTTATGTCGATTTCAAAAATTTTGATTCCCTCGGTGTATGGCAGGAGGCATTCAAATTTTGACACGCGCATCTTGGGTGCGGGAAGATGCGGGAGCTTTCATAAAGAATACATTTTTCTCAGGAATTCATAATAAAAAAAATACCGTATGTGTCCAACTTTCTACCAGCCCCTGTATATAAAATGTATAATTAGAATTAGTCAAGAGTGCCGTGACTGATGGTAATTGTGTGAAAGCACGTCTTATTTTATAACATACGGTTCGGGAAGTCTCAGATCTCGGGTGGCCATGAAAAAAAAACTCTTGCCTAAAGGCTGTTTTACATTGTACAAATTTATGTTATATACAGTACTAAAAATTCGAATGTGTACTGAACTGTTTTCTTTGTATGGTGCAATTAAACTATTATTATTAAGAAAAAAAAATGCAAAAAACGTTACTAAACCAGCACGATTTTATGGTAGGTAGCATAATTTGTTTTATTGTTTTACACAATCTTAAGACCTGAACCTCATTTATATGATAATGTAAAACAGGCTTTAGCCCCGTTTGACACGATGCAAAATGTGATGTCAAATCTTACGTGGTTATCGTCACACGGGTTTTGCAGTAGAATTTTATACATATCATAAAATGTGTGTAAAAACGTCTTTAAAATAATTAATTTACAAGGGCCATGGATTAACAAAACACGTATGTTGAAAGTGCTCATCGTTCACTTCAAGTTCAAGATATTTTTGAATCATTTCTTTTCGTAAGATGTCAAGTGACGACAAAACAAAACATAAAAAACTTGAAGCCACGGCCACCTAAGATCTGATATTTATTAAATCGTTCTCGTTAATTGGTTAAGTTACAGGGGCGGCGTTCGTCTGTTTTTACAAATGGATGGTAAAACAAGTCAGTTGTTTATTTTTATTAGAAAATTAAAATACATCGCCCTCTCAATCACAAATTTGACATTAAAATTGACAACTTGATTTATGTGGGACATATCTGCAAAATATTAAGTATTCGTGATTACGTTTTAATTACCGGGTACCTGATAATTCCATGATTTAACTAAACGAAAGTACAAAAACAGAGAGAGATGATGATTTCAGGCGTAGCTCAGATAACAACAATCTAATGCGTTATTAATGTAGGTAACTCATTGTATTGTAGATAATTTCCCAATTACTCATTGTACCGGTCGTTTGAAATTATGCGCGCATTATAGGATCTCATCATTAAACATCGTAAACAATTTGATTTACACGGAATAAATAAGAGAGGTTAACGCTTAAAACAAATGACGAAATTTCGATTCGCAGTGTTCCCACCTTAGGAAAGAATGCGAGGAGGGACACAACCAAACAAAATAAACCTACAATCGAATCGGTCCATCGATGATTAATCAAACTTGAAGAAAACAAAATCGCAGATCGCTTGATAAGATTGGCCTCAATTGCATTTTGCACTTAAAATTACTGTACTTTGCTGACACAATTTTGAAAAAAAAAAAAAAAAACAAATGAAAAACATCCAATGGCTTTGGGATTTAATGGAAAAACAAATGATAAGAAGATTGTTCTCAATTGCATTTAAAAATTACACAATTTTAAGAAAACAAATGAAAACCACCACGGTAGGCAACATACCTAGCTTAAAAGTTGCGGTAAAATATCTTTTTTATGACTCTTATCTATTAAGCAAATATATTTGCATAAGTAAAAATGAAACCGAAAGTAATTTGGGACTGTTGGATAATCTATTTCATGACATGATGTTGCTGTTAACGTTAAAGAAAAAAAAACCTGGTCTTTGCAAGGTACCAGAAAAGTAGCTTGTGCTATTTTTAGTATGGGTATGAATTATAGTACGGTTGGATAATCATAATTTCTAAAGTTAAAGCTTGCCTTGTCTCCACGTTATTTATTTAAGTCCGGCCTTAATCTTTAATAGAGAAACAAATATATGTCTCTCATCTCTTTTATTATCTCGCCATTCGATTTTGCGTCTGGTTTCACGTAGCTGTGAAAAAGGATTTTTTTTTTTTTTGTGGACAGGCCACAATTCAGACTCACCCTTAAACAAGGTAATGTATCACATATTTACGTGAAGTTTTCTCACAGGTACCTAATTACATTAGCTGCATGAAAATGACGTTTACGAAGTAGAAAGTAGGTAAGTGTTTTATTCGTGACGAAAGGAACATACATGACTAAATTAAAAAAAAAAAAGTGTACAACGGGTTTGTTGAACTTACCACTCTAGCCATACACATTGAAAATAGATTTGACTAAAAAGCCCTTGAATTCACGAAATTTCACGTAACTCGTCACCACTGCACCACAGCGGCCCACACTAGACTGGTTTAGGCAGAGTAACTTTAGACAAAATGGACGTCCATTGACGTCACGAATTTCCCCGTACCTCTCCGTGACGACAATCGCCCAATAGTGACGTAATATACAGCCCACGTGATTTTAAAACAAAAGCCCAAAATGTTGGTGGCAAAAAAAAAAATTAATTACAGCATTTCATTTTCAAACAAAAACCCACCAAACCATTAAACTCATAAACAAAAAACTTCCCAAATCATAACTCATAAGATAAATGGCATAAAATTAAACAGCGTGCGCATCAATTTGTGCAAACGTTGCAGCATTGCGAAATTATCTGATATCTCCACATTTAAAGTGATAAGAGACAACTCAGTCGGTAACTATAATATTAAGTTCCAGCACGCTTTTAAAGGTAGGCAAAAATTAAAGAAATAAACAAAAGTAAGATCAAAGCGGATGCTGAGCATAACGTTATCAGAAAACACAATTTGAAAATAAAACGCTGTTATACTGCTTATACCAACGCAATAACTATAAATATTTTCTAAACATGTTTGGTCTCTTTAGTAATTCGATACTTGTTCGTTTGTAAGCTATCACAGTAAAAATATCAAGCTGTATTACGAGTGTTATGTTTCAAAATGTAATTTACACGAGCCAGTTTTTTTTTTTGTTTGTAAGTAACCAAGTACGAAATCCTTTATATTTTTTTAATACAGCATACAGAGGCACGTTCAGAAACTGTACCGGGAGTGCACTCCGGGCGTTTAAAATGGAAAGCAAAATTACCTGCATGAGAGAGAAAGGATATTACCCAGAGCGAGTTCTTTTCTATTTCTGAACAGGCCCCAGCAAGCGCAAGAATTTCTTTATATTTTCGAGAAGCGAAATATCAAAGTTACAGACCGAATGCGTATGGCGGTGTTGCCAGTTATCAGGAAGTGGCGTAATTGATAAGAAAACTTGAATATAAGCGGCGCTGTAAAATGACAATATTAAAGTGTCTTATGGCGTCTTCGACTGACTGCTCTCGGAGTATCTCCATCTTTAACCTCAGGTACAAACAGACGATGGAAATACTCTCTGAGTGGTTCCTAGGACAGCGGTACCGTAATGTAGCGGTGAATAACGTCATATAGCGTTGAAAAATAGCATCACATAGCATTGTACAGTTGCGAACAATAAATTTTGGTGGTCACTGATTGTCAAAGATTGGTGCCAGACTTGTATTTTTACTAAAAAGTAAGGAGATTGACGTTTTAATTTTGTACAATATACTGCGAGTCATTTCTTAAAGATCCAAGTTGTCTTCGGCCCTTTTTTGATAGACGATAACATATTTATCTGAAAATTTGTAACTTTTGGAATTAAAACTGACGTTCTGATTGACAGCGATGTCCAAAATTTAATACTCGCGACTGTACTTTGAGGTAAAGAAAACCGACGATCCGCATTTATTTTCACAAACAAGGAAAAATACCAATTTCCGCGTCGTACGTCAAAGATTTTAGAAAAATGTATATTTTCAAATACAGAATAGTCCGAAGTAAGTAAAAAAGAAAGAAAATTAAAATACAAAGAAGAAAAAGTAATTTTTTGGAGATATTATTGCCGGAAAACAACTTCAAAACAACTGGAAACAAATTTCTTCTAGTTTTTGTTTTATTTAACCCAAAATTTTTACTGCTTTTGTCACTTTATGGAAATACGATAATTCAAAAGAAGCAATTAAGCAGTCTTGATTTATTTAGCCAATTTTTTTTTTTAATTTTGCTTTTTTAATAATAAATTTTGTGATAATAAAAGGCGTTGGTAAAGATTTTGCAACCCGGCGACTTGACTTCTAGTTACGCCACTGTCTTTGTTTATTTAAATAGAATTACAGAATTCGATATTTTTGTTAAATTCGATAAAAATTCCGTGAAAATAGTACATCATCCGCTCTTTAGTTATTACATGGAGTAGAAAGGTATAGTGAAAGCGAGGCATATGCAAAAGTGAGACAAACAAACAATCGCAAAAATACAAGAGCAAATGGTGTGAACGTAGTTGAATAACCAAACTCATTTATTTGATTTCCTGGTGGGTGTATTTTTGCTGGCGTTACGTTGCTGTAGTTATGCAACCATCTGCCTTCGGATGTAATCGTTATGCAACCACTTTATGTACCAATCAAATATTAAGCAAGTTTGAACTTGAATAAAGACAATTGACGTAACATAAACGTGAAAGTGAAAGAAAATTTAGAGTCTTCTATCATTCACAATAACGTGAACGCAAACGCGAAGGTCATCTCAAGGTTATTCTCAACTCAATCTAACTTTATTCAACCGAAGCAATAAGTTAAAAAAAAAAAAGAAAAGTAAAATATTTTAATTTAAAAAGAAAAAAGCAAAGCACAGCTCGAACAATCGACCCAACTCCATTTAACCCAAGCAAAAAATTATTTTATTGAAGCTTCTCAACATAAGTTTCAGTAATAAGACTCAGTTTCAAATTCAAATTTCGCGCCAGTTTTAGGACCGCCCACTCTCCCTATCTACTGCGATTTTAACTGCAAATTACACTGTTAAAATCAATAGCAGCAGATGTCATCGTCATTAATTAATCAATAAATATAAATAATCGCTCGTCATTCGTTACTTACAGATTTAAAAAGGAACGTACGCAATAAATGAAAAAGTATTCATTTATAAATAAACCTTAAACTTCATCCGTGAAACAAAAATAGACTGCTGGTAGTATTTTTAGCAATACTGTTTGCCTTTTGCAATTGTAAACAAAATATGCGGCGGCGCCACTTTTCAATCAGCCCCGCGATTAATTTATTTGCCAAGTTTCCCGTTTACGTCTATTTTAAGTTGTCTGTCCATCTCGTCATCAACCATCCGAGTCACAACGTCCAGATAATCGAAAAGGACATTTTTTTTTCTTCGAAACCACAAGATGACATTTAAACCGACGAGAAAAATCGCTTATGTTAATATTTTGAACGAATTAATGGAGGACACACCCAGCTTTCAAATATTTTTATGGTCTAGACCAGACCTATAAATTCCAGTCTTTAATTTATTTGCAATTCTGGTTTTAGTTTGTGTAAAAAATAGTGTTATGGCTGATAGGCAAGCCCAGGTTTTATTAAATTTCCATTGTTTATAACAATTAGTTTAATAATCAGAGCGATGAGGGTAATGAAATCTATAGACAGTATGAGCCAATTAAGTAGTTTTCTGTAACTAAGTAGGCAGATTTCTAATTAAAATTTGTAGGTACCTATTCGCGATTTACCTTTTTTTCTCCTAAATATGCTGCAGTAAACTATTAAATAAATTTGTCGGTTTTAAATACACATAAAGTTATTTTTTAAAGTTGCATGTACCTTATTGTTTATCTTTCTGTAGATTCTGGGTAACAACACTCAACGTCTTTTGAAAATAAAAAAGAATTAACTTCGTAGAACGAACTCACCTATCGTTTAAAATTAACACAGATATGAGAATAAGCAACAATAACAAGACAACAGATGATCACCAGCTCAAAAATCGTTTAAACACTGCACCCAAGGGTTTTCAGTAAAAATTTAAGTGTTTTTGTTTGCGTTACATTTGTGCTTGTTGCTGTAAGACTATATTGTAAATCGTGTTTAGCCTGTTTGATGCCAAGTTCGTAATATTTTTGGCACGGTAGATTTGCTAATGAATGTGGTTTTAAAAATACTACTTACACTTTCTGCGTTGCCTGCATTTTCTTTTTTAAATCAAAAAATAAAAATAAAAATTCGATACATTTACTTTCGTTACGCAGGTGTTTATTAATTAACGCTTCGCTACTGACGTTCTTAAGAATTGACGAAACTGGTTATCGATTTCGAAGATCGTTTATTACCACTATTGATCTATAGAATTCTTTTCAGCAGCAATAATAAAGTTATTAATTAAAGAACGTTAGATAACATAAATAACAAAGCAGGCAAAGCACAAATACTAGATATTATCGACATTAGTGAGATATTAAAAAAAAATAACATATCTGTGTTTATCCATAAAGTGATTTAAGACTAAAATATTGAATTGTTCAATAAATAAGGGACTACACTTGTTAAAACAAAAGAAAATTAAAGAAACTATAATTTTCCTGAAGGGTTCTTGTTAAGCTAAACTACCAAAAATATTTCCATGTTTAATACAAAACTCCATAACCGCCTAAAAATTAATTATTTTACTATAAACGAAATTATAATTTGTATTGTTTTATGATTTGCACAATAAAGTCATTTATTATTATTATTATAAATCCTGAATTTAAATTGAATTTTTAAAAATAATAGCTATATATATACAGCTTGAACCAAGTAGCTAGGTTCACGTATGGAAACTTTTCCTATTTGGGCCTGGGGGGAAAGGAAGAGCAACATAAGAAGGAAACTACTAATAGTACAGGAAACTGTGATGTCGGTATGAGCCAGAGGATATTCAAATCTTATTAAAAAAAAAAGGACGCTTTAAAACAGCATCTCTTAGGCTCTTGGAAAATAAAAAAGGAAAAACGGGAAAATCTCTTGGGACATTCACAAAGAAAAAAAAATTGATACAAATCAGAAGTACCTGCTAATCTGAAAATCATTTATTAAATTATATTAGTGATCGTACATTACATATGTTAACATTAATAATCTAGGATTACTTTGCTTGTAGATATACCGAGAAAAGAAATATTCTGGCAAGATAGAAATATGGTATACATGTACGCGTGTGTAACAAAAGTTTCTTTTGCACTAAATAAACTCACCAGTACGTTTCAATTATAAAAAAAATAGAGAAGAGGTTAAATTAGTTCAGTTCAAAATAATGAACGTACTATAACGTATGTACAGTCGAAAGAAAAAAAAAACTCGAGCATGCGCTTTGAAATGACAACGATTGATGAAACGTGTGTCTTAGCCGTATACTTTAATTCAGAGCTGTCAGTGGCCGCAGAATATAACCTCCTCAATTCTATATTATTGAAAGAATACAATGTTACTAATTACAATTTTATTTTTAACAATGAATTTTAGTTAGAAATAGCCGAATGGAAATTTCAACGTGAAAAATAAAAATGAAGGTTACATTCAACAAATGTCGCTAAGAAAGTGGACAATCAAGTTACGACACACGTTAATTTTCCGTGGATTGCAGCGCTTTTCTTTTCTTTTTTTCAACTATACGTACTTTATATACTGAGCTTTCGTGAATTTTTTTAATAATTGAAAACCAACATCCTACAGAATAATACAAAAATACACACACTACGTAGATGTATACAAAAATTGATGTATGTATTATTAAAGATTATAGAAAATTAGAGAATAGAAATTAAATGAACTTAAATGATTTGTAAATACACGTGAATGCATTTACTGAAACTAACATTTACAGTCCCTGTACATAGTTAGTAAATTTTCTTTTATTAAACATACGGTCATACAATCTTTATTAATTAAAAAAACCATCGGTTCAAAGATGATTTTGATTATACATGATACATTATACACTAATAAAAAAAAAATCAAATGCTTTAGCGCGAAAGCTAAATATCGAACGTAATAATGACTTTAGCATCAAAATAATATATGCAGTAGACTAAAAGAAATGTTGCATGAGTCCAATATATTATAATACACAATGACGTATCAGACATATTGGTCTGTTTTAAATATAGAAATATGCTGACTAACTGGACCCAAAAACCAGCCACTATTTAGCAAAACCTCATGGTCCAACTTAAAAATGACATATTCCTTACAACTATCAAAATTACATAATTAGTTAATCTTACACACCCCATTCTTACGTACTACTACATATTTACATTTACTCTAGATTCTCTCTTATCTCGCCTTCAGTTGAATAAACGAATGCCCTGTAAATCCAAAACATCAATTAACAAGAAATGTAATTTGAAAAAAAAAAAAAATGCACCAACAAAATGAAGGAATTTGTATGTATACCTCGAGGAGATCCAAAACCTCTCCTTCTATACATACGTACGGCGAACCAACCAACCAACCAATTGGATTGGAGACTGCGTAAAATAAAGATAAGAGAGAGTCTACTGTATTTTTTAAAAAAAAGGAGTCATTATATTTAATAAAGTTGAAAAAAGCTTACATAAAATTTACTGTAAAATGAAACTGCAAAAATGGAGTAATGAGTAGTAGTTATGTGCTATACAAATTCAACAAAACTTTTTAGTCATTTTTTTCTGGTGAATTATCTTTGGTAGGTGAACGACTGTTCGATTTGCTGCGTCCCTTACTAATTGAACGGGAATGAGAACGATCCCTAAAATAATTGAAAAACAAATAAGTATTTTCAACAACCACTTTTTTTTTTTTCTTTTTTTTTTTAAAGCCAAGTACTTACTTAGACATGTCTTTATCTTTAGAGATGGACCTCGATTTAGATCGTTTCGGATTTGATCTAGAGCGAGATCTGGACTTGGATCCTCCTTTAGATCTAAACGAGGAGGGGGCGAACATTAATTAAAACGTCAACTTCATTGTGAACAAGAAAAAAAAAAAAAACAAAAACAAAACAAAAAAAGTAGTAAACATTGGCTAATTCACTCACTACAATTAGAGTTATTGAATTTTTCTTCAATATACAATGTATGTTGTAAAAATGAGCAAAATGCAACAGTTTTATAATTGCCTGTATTTTAATGTGAAATATTTATGGGCTTTATTAGAGCGGGTGAAGGTTTTAAAAAAATGAGTGTGTGTGTGTGTGTCATCATGATGAAGCGGAACACTGTTACGATGCAACTCTAAAAATTCAACGACAAAAAAGATATATTATTATTAGGCAAACAGAGAAATTAAAGGAGAAAATATATTAATTAAGTAGGTACATACCAAAAGCAACACAAACGTCTTTAAAAACTCTGAACTATCCTACTTGCAGCGAAAATGTCTTTTTCTTTTTAACTGACTCGAAGAAAGGGCACACTTAAGAAGTCTACAAAAAAAAAACTTACTTAGATCTTGATCTAGACTTAGAATGTGCCGGCGATTTGCTTTTAGAGTGACCACGAGATTTTGAACGACTGGATCGATGGGAACGACTTCTTGAGTGAGAACGGCTATGAGATCTACAAAAAACATGTTAACATGTAGCTGGAATTTCTTTATAGTAGAAACACGTCAGTCACATTTTCGCTTTTTTTTTTTTTGATTTATTAAGTTAACCAGGGTAAAGAGTGAAATATATATCTATCCGACGCTAGCCTTTTCTTTTGATGAAACAATCATAAGAATGCAATTACGAAAAATTACAAGACAAGACAAGTATAGTAATAGCAAGTACAGTATTATAACTGACTTTGTGAAATAGAAACCACTTAAAAGGAATTTGGGAATGTTAAAAGGAAAAATTAAAACTACTGTCATGCAGAGTACTACACACATACATGCCCTCCTTTCCTTTTGCTTTTCGTTAGTGGCATAAAATTTACTTGTTTTTCTTTTTGCTACAATAGAGTCGGTTTTTATACTTTGTTAATTAATACTGGCATTAATTCAGACTTATTATTTGATTTTAAATTGAATTGGCCCCACATTTCAAAAACTATCTTCAGCTCAATGTACCTTACAGAAGAATCTTATTGAGAGAGAGAGAGAGTAAGACGTCTTCTTAATATAACAAATATCTACTAGATCATAGTTTTCAGAATAATTTCAAAGTTATGCCACCACTTACACTAATATAGATTAGATTAAAGCCTGGTTCACAAATGAGTCGTAAACATTTAAAGCACAGTTTCATTAACAACACAATTTAAAAATATGCAAATGGCAATATCAGTGGTGCTTGTGGCATCTATCTTATAAAATTCTTTCGTAAAAATTAATATAAACACAGAGCAATTATAAAATCATGTTGAGATACTTTAAAAACCAGTTAACATTAAATAATAATAGTTTTGCCAATGTAATGTAGTGTTAAGGTGTAATTAATTTATTTATTTATTACACTTAAAATAGTATAACAGCGTTCTGTGTCCTTTAAAAAATAATTTCACTTACCTTGACCTGGAGCGGGACCTGGAACGACGACGAGATCTGGAACGTGACCTACTCCTGCTGCTGGATGATCTGGAACGTCGTCCACCACGACGTCTGTCTTCGATCAACCGAATGCGTCTTCCATTTAATTCTGAATCGTCGAGTTTCTCAATGGCATTTTTCATGTCTGAATAAGAAGCGAATTCGACAACGCTGTAAATCACACAAGAGAAAAGAGTTCAAGTTACAATGAAGCACGAAAATACACGGGAGGATAACTAACCCTTCATTCCTTCTCTGCTTGTGAGCATCCGCATAAGTAACTTCTCCTGCTTGACGCATATAATCTTTTAGATCCTATCGCAAAGTACAATAAAACGAAAATTAGTACATGATGAAGCAATTTTGCGTAAAAATTAAACAAAATTACCTGTAGTCGATAAAGGTAAAATCTTTGAACTTAAAAAGAATATTAATCACAAAAATAATTGATACATTGTAATACAGTATCTATACTTAGTTATGTTTTGTCTACATATCGATTTATTAAATAAATAAAGTCTTCTTGCTTGTTTGGAGGAGATCTTCCTATTGATTGGAATATGCACTTCATCGTCTGAAATTCTCTCTCAACGTCCTTGTGTGAGTGTGTGTCATTTTCAGCAACAGAATGGGCATCTTGTGTAATCAACACTAATTATGTGTTCGATGTTGTTCCAATTAAATCGCAATCGTGCACTGAGTTTTCCTTCAATCGTCACATAGATCCTTTGTAAACGTTCTTCCTTTGCAATGTATCTTCGTCTGAACTTCCGCACTCGTTTGTTTGATTCTTGTGCAAACACTTCTCTTACAAGTGCACTAAATGAAAATGTGACGTGTCGTAAACAAAATTAAACATCACAAAACTAGGTGCGAATATAAAATAATCACAAATGTATTATCACTGCACTTGAACAACACTCATGTAAAAACTATTTGGTGAAAACTAACTACAAATGTGTAATGGATAGCCTGCGCACTTATTTAATTTTTCAGGTTACGAGGTATATGTAAAGACAAAACATAACTAAGTCGAAGTATCACAATATTGCGCGTCATGCTAGGGTATTACCTGAGGCACATTGTGCATGAGAAACCACAGAACGGTACCAATGGAGCGGACATGATCGGCACTTGACATGTTGCACACTGATTGAGTATTGTTTGGGCCTAGTTAAACTTCATACTCCAAGGGAATGGGAGCACTTTACAAAAAATTTATTTATTTTACATATTCATATGTAACATAACGCATTTTTTTTTTTTTTTTAATTTTGTCTTTAACTGTGTTCATTTGGAAAGTACAGAAAAAAATAAGAAGGGTTAAGGAAGGACAGGTTACCACAATTTAGTAGAATATCCCTCTATCAAAATGCGCCCTATTCCTGAATCCGAACATCCTTGATAATTATACACAGGAAATTTTACGTGTACTTCAAAGAAAAAATAAACAATAAAGTTGTTAATTTTGAAAATTAACTACAATTTTCTGTTGTAAGCCTCTGAATATTTAAAAAGGAAAACATTATCTGCAAGCACTGCAGATGAATGAAATTATAGTGAACATGCAACCGGACTAAAAATAACCTAACTGTGTATCACAACTAACTAGAGAGGCTAACGGTATAAAAACATTTGTAAATTAAAGAGTACGTGTACCAATTAAAATTTCATACAAGATTAATGGCGACTGCGTTGAGTTATCTTCAGGGATACTTTTGTGTTCTCTTCGTTCTCATTTTCCTGATTCAAATGCCCAAGTGGATTGATCGATCATCTCGTGTGTAAACTCATCATTCTCAACTGCTTTTCTGCATTCAATCCGAATCCACCTCCATTAAAACTGTGACTGTCCTCCAATTCTGTGTTCTATAACGTCAAATTTCTCTTTCCTTCATTCAAAGTTCTTTTGAAAAATCCTTGGAAACGTAACTTCTACATTCATGAAGTGCTCCTCGTGGTCTCTATCCTTGCTCACTTGATTCCTAAATTTAATATTTCAGAAACGAAAACTATATGACATCCTAGGTTCAGCTATCTGCGTTTAATTTTACAGAAACAATTGAGACAACAATTTCTGAAACGAACGATAATGCTCCCATTGCGGTTAAGTGCCCCTCTATTAGTCGAATTTATTTAGCCCTTAGCGAGAGAAGATTTGACCCGAATGGTGCCCTTTGCTGTACCGAACGTCTGCCTGCCATAGCGGTTATGGAACCCCCTATACTCGGTAGGACCCAAACGATCAAGCACTCTTCGGTCAGATTGGCGGTACACATCATGGGTCGATATGAAAGGATAAGGACATTAGGACCCAAAAACCCAATTTATGTAACATGCAAACTTCAAATTTTAAACTTGAACAAAATTTTCTTTTCTACTCACTTGCCAGCTCACCCGGCTGCTTAAATTTTCAACAATTAAACGATATTCTGTTCTTGTTGGTGGCCCATACCTAACAAAAATAAATTTAAAAGGAGATTAAATTACGTATTAAAAAAGCTACGCATGCATTCAATTAGAACTTTGACAAATGAATCAATTAATTTTCAACCTATATAATTTAAGTTAAAAGAAGTGCAATTCAAGTTAATAGAAATATAATATTTACCTATCGTGAGCCCGTAAATCTGGGTCCCTGCTACAAAAAAGAAAGAAAAAAGTAAATTACCGAATCACCATCAATAAATATCGAGAAAAAATTATGAAATAAAAGTCAACTAACTTATCACGACTTCGGCCACGAGGTGGGCCATATCCTCTACCTCCACTACCTCTCCATTGGTCAGATCCTCGAGGTGTTCCACGAGCTCTTTCAACAGAAACTCTGTTAACAGAAAAAAGAATTAATAATTAACTACATTCACACATCAGCATTTTTTGTTCTCACCTTTCTCCAAGCAATTCTTTCCCATTCAACTCATACACAGCATCATCTGCATCGCGATAATCATCGAATTCCTGCAACATAAAAACATATTTTCAAGCAAATTAAACGCTATTGCCTTAAGTGATTAATACGATGTTTCACTCAGTGATATCAAGTATCTTCATCGGAAACTCAGCCCCGAAAGATGGTATAAATAAAGTGATTTCATCATAACAACAATGCTAATGTTTTTCAAAACTATGAAAATCAGGTGAATCGGTAATAACATACCACGAAAGCAAAACCATTCTTCATTGCAACTTCCTTGATTCTTCCATATTTACGAAAAAACTTCTCTATGTCACGTTCACGAACTCTGTACGTAAGACCTCCCACAAATACACGTGTACCCATCCTGAAAAAAATAATAAAAACCCTTGTTTTTGAGGCAACTTCCACTGTCTTACAAAAACTACATCAAAATACAATCGTACAGCAAAATCCTTCGCCTTTCACCATGAAAAATTATACAGCATTTTGAAATTTTTACATACTTTACAGTGCCTCGTGTAACTTGAAATTTGATCAATCTCAGATATGGCTTTTCAATTTGGAATCATGAATCATAAACTACACCAGTTATCATAAACAATGCGTGAGCAAAAATGACTGATGTGTGTGAAGTTGTAGCTGCTACGGAAACTTGGAGATTACTGTCATTGGTTTTCGTCGATCACGTGATCACTTCCCCTCAGAGGCATTAGACAAAATCTCTCAAAGAGGATGTTCCAAGTGTTTTCAATTTTTTTTAAGGCAATTTTCAAACGCACGCGCGTTTTTCATTATTATTATTATTATTATTATTATTATTAACCCAAAGAGCAACTTGTGTTCGCGGCAACTTCACACATATCAGTCATTTTTGATTGCACTCCATAATTACATATAATTGTTAGAGCAGTTAAATTAATGATAGTGACTGCCTATTAACCAGGCAGAGACTTAATAAGGCAACCGAAAAAGCAAATAGGGAAGAAACCTTTAGCTGTTGGGTCTCAACTAAAAACGTTATGCATAATTTCTTTTGAATTTCGAGGAGACACTTTTGTAAAGTGATTTGATTTAGATGTCCAAATTTTATTGTTAATTTTAGATACCCCACAAAAAAAGTGCAAAAGGTAAAACAGGCCACTGTAGTATTATCTTTGTTTTTATATATCATTCCAAAAAGTTATGCCATTAGATGGCGCAGTAACAAAATGTTGTGAATTCCTGTTAAATTTGAAAGGAGATTCAAGAAAAAAAGGGGGGGCCCTACACTTCAACAGCAACTTCGCCTTCAGAAACATTAAAACCCTAAAATAACGTATTAGAAACCTCTCTGTTTTTACACGTGAAGTGGATCGGAAAGCCTTTTCGAATGAAATAGCTTGTTTTGAATGAATTTTGAAATCATTCATTTGTGGAATAATAGATGCCGCCTACTATTAAATATGATAGGCCAACTTTATATATCCACACAAAAAAAAAGATTATTACAAAGTTCACGGTGATCAGCGCAAAATTGATGTAAATATTTATTAAAATAAAATACCGTTTAAAACTGGTGAATCAAGATTTCATTGCAAATTCACTGAAAATTTCTTAAATAAACGAAATTGTATGGATGGTTTTAATCTATTGATTACAGAAACCATAATTAAGGTAAAATGACACAAAATCAATGAATAAGTAATTGACTGCCGAGAGGAATAAAATTAAGTGATTAAATTAATTCAATCACGCTTTTATATACAAATCCTAGAGTAAAAAAAACAGGATTGTGAGTGTTTGTCCATTTTCATTGAATTAAGTATCATGCATGATGCATCACCATGCTACATAACTGAAGCATGTTTTGCATATGGTAACCGGTGGCGTCCTTTCGTTTTCAAGCATAAAATGAAACCATAGTAATCACAAACATTACATAATGCCAGTATTTAAATCAATAAAAGAAAAGATATCGGCATTTGCCCACACCAAGCAAGCACATTACGAAACGGTGAATTGATAAAATACTTTCCGACGCCAACAAAAAAAAAAAAAACAGAAAAAGTAGCGTCACTAAATACAAATTGATAAAACGTTTATATTCTTACCTGATGAACAATTAAACAAAACAAATTTAAAATATTTCGTGCAGACCACTTCGCGCTACAACAACGAATATGGCGACAATTTATTAGCGAACGCCAAGAACGCGCCGCATCAATTCGTCTCACATGCGCAGGCGCACGCAACTGAAATTATTGATTACATTTTTCGCTTAATTGTTGTTATAATTCATTAGTTAGTAAACTCTTGGGCTGAAAATAAATCGCATGCTTTTTTTAAACTTATTGCCGCAAAGAAAATCGCAAATTGATTGTTAAATAAGCAGCAAAGCCACAACGTACAAACGCGTGCGTTTTGGGTTCGAGGCTAATTGACGCGGGAAATTTAAAACAAATTTTCCAAATTCTGAGAACAATTTTAATATATGCATAAACGATTTAAGGAAAATATACAGGTTTCTAATCCTTTTCTCTTGAATTATCTCGGTGTGGTACGTAATTCAGAGTTAATTCTGAATTACCTTGAATGTCAAGGTAATTATTAAATATTTTATTATTGTATACCAACCATGAGGTTGTCTCAACGATGCCAAACGATTATCAAATGCTTTCATAGTATTTTTTTAAATATTTGAGAAGCAATACATGATATTTCATAACAGCACATCTGTTTTTGTTCTTTTTTCCTTTGTATTATTGAAACTTTTATTTTTTATTTATTTTTTTAATTGAACATAGGAATATTTAATTGTAACACCTGGTATGTAAAACTATGTTATTAATAAATCATATAACGTACATAAAATCCAAAATTTCACAAATTTCATGTAGGTAAGTGGGTAGATAGGTACAATACATAATTATTTATTTGCTATTCCAAATGTTTGTACGTAAAAGAAGTAAGCGTTTGGTTAAATATATTTAAATTAATATGTAACTTTAATTTAAGACGTTAATTTTGTATTTCTTTTAATTACACTTTTTGCTTACGTTGCTTATTAGTAGTTCGTATGAACAGTAGGTGAAATGTACCAATTGCAAATGACGAAGCATACTCATTCGTACAAATGAATGGTAATCTGTCAGTTGCATGCAGTTTACGTTCAATTGAGGAGAATTTAAAAGGTTTTATTAAATTTCAAACTATCGCAAAGTCTAAATTAAGTTTAAATTTTGCAGTGTTAAATTCGTATATTGTTTATTCATAATTGCGACGGTTTAGACCAATTCAATAAAATGAGTGCCGAATCCGCGAGTGCTACTCCGAAGGAAGAACAAAAAGTTGAAGAAGAAAAGACTGATTTGGTGAGTTAAATACAAGTTAAAAGAGAAGATAAAAGCATTTTTTAATAGTGTCGTGCTGGAAATTATCTTTGTATAAATTTTTTTTTGTCAAGTTTATTTAGGTTATGTATTCATGACATTCACGTTTTTTCAGTCTGAGGAAGATAAATTGCTTCAAGAGGAGTTAAATTTATGCGTGGAGAGATTAACTGTGAGTGTTTGTTGCGCGTTAAAATAGAGAATTTCAAAATTTGTTGATTTGTAGGAAAATGATGAGTGTTTGTACGTCCCTGCAATTAAAACCCTCGGGAATCAAATACGTGCTTCTACAACATCCATGACTTCAGTACCTAAACCTCTGAAGTTCATGAAGCCACATTATAACACAATGAAGGAGGTTTATGATAAAATCAAAGACACAGATATTAAGAGGCAATGTGCTGATGTCGTGTCCGTATTGGCTATGACTATGGGTGAAGGAAGAGATTGTTTAAAATACAGGCTTCTTTCAGATTTGACTTCGATTGGCGAATGGGGCCATGAATACGTCAGGTTTGTAGAATAAAATATAATTGTCTTAGTTAATATGAAGGAAATTATGTTAATGTTTAGACACTTGGCTGGGGAAATTTCAGCTGAGTGGGCTGATATGACTGGTGATAATGAAAGTGAAGGCGATTTGAAGGAGAAGCTCATTCAGTTAGCACGTCAGATTGTCCCGTATAATATGGCTCATAACGCAGAAGCGGAAGCATGTGATTTATTAATGGAAATAGAACGTCTAGATCTACTGGAGCAGTACGTTGACGAGAACGTCTACCCAAGGGTTTGCCTTTACTTGACAAGGTAGGTGACTGATTGATTATTAAGAAAGAAAAGTCATTGATTAATTTATGTATTCAGTTGCGTGCCGTATGTGGCTGATCCAGAAAACACAACTTTGCTTCAAACTGCCTTGCTGTTATTTCGTAAATACGGGCAGTTTCCTCAAGCGCTTCGTTTAGCCATGCAGTTAAACGACCATCAATTAATAGAAGAAATATTCACATCTTGTCCCGATACGTAAGTGCTTGCGCCTACAATACAAAGCCATTTTAATTTATTTTCCATGTAGGGCTATGCAAAAACAGTTGGCATTCATGTTGGGTCGCCAGCAAATCTACATAGAAATTAACGAGAGCACTCCAGAATACGAAGATTTAATTGAAATAATGGCTAACTGCCATTTAAATACTCATTTCATAAATTTGGGCAGAGAGGTAATAATTTTTTTTTTCACTTCCGTCACACAAGTTTATTTTTTTTTAAATACAAATCAATTTCACAGCTCGATATTTTGGAACCCAAAACCCCGGAAGACGTCTACAAATCGCATCTTGAGAACACCCGTCCGCAATTTGGAGGCGGCCAAGTTGATTCAGCCCGACAGAATTTAGCCGCAAGTTTTGTAAATGGATTTGTTAACGCTGCGTTTGGATCAGACAAGCTTCTGATGGAGGATGGAAATAAATGGTTGTTTAAAAATAAGGAGCATGGAATGTTAAGCGCGACTGCGTCGTTGGGTTTGATCCTTCTGTGGGACGTCGATGGTGGTTTAACACCGATAGACAAATATTTGTATTCCTCAGAAGACTACATAAAATCCGGTGCATTATTAGCCTGTGGAATTGTTAATTGTGGTGTTCGGAATGAGTGCGATCCAGCGTTGGCTTTGCTGTCGGATTATGTGCTTCATAATATTAACATCATGCGTTTGGGAGCTATAGTCGGTCTGGGATTGGCTTACGTTGGATCAAACCGCGAGGCAGTCCTGAGTCTACTCACCCCCGTCTTCTCTGATTCATCTTCCATGGAAGTCGTCTGCATGGCTAGTTTAGCTTGTGGCATGATTGCGGTTGGTTCAGGCAACCCGGATGTTACAGCTACAATTATGCAAACGCTAATGGAGAAAAGTGAAACTGAGCTGAAAGATACGTACGCGAGGTATTTTGTTCAGTAATTAAAAATAGTAGCCGGCCAGTGGTACTTAAATTTTTTTATTTATAGATTTCTTCCTTTGGGTTTGGGCTTGTGCCATCTGGGCCGACAGGAAGCAGTCGAAGCTATTATCGCTGCTTTGGAAGTGATACCAGAACCTTTCAAATCAATGGCTGTTACGATGGTTGAAATATGTGCTTACGCTGGCACTGGAAACGTACTTAAAGTGCAGCAGTTATTGCATATTTGTTCGGAGCACTACGAGTCTTCGGATCGTGATGAATCACGCAGCGATAAAAGCAAAGATAAAGCCAAGGAAAAAGAAGAAAAGGTACTTTTTATGTGATTTCTTAATCTGCTGTAATTTATTTTTATTTTTTTAATATCCGTATACGTGCTTGTTGTTCTATAGGAAAAGGATTTATCCGCAAGACAAGCGGTTGCAGTATTAGGAATAGCTTTAATTTCCATGGGGGAAGACATAGGAAGTGAGATGGCCTTCAGAACCTTCGGGCATTTATTAAGATATTGTGAACCAAGCATTCGACGAGCTGTCCCATTAGCACTTGGACTCATCTCAGTTTCAAATCCGAAATTAAGTATTTTAGATACTTTGAGCAAGTTCTCTCACGATAGCGACTCTGAAGTTGCACACAATGCAATTTTTGCCATGGGCTTAGTAGGGGCTGGCACAAACAATGCAAGGTAACTAACTAGAAACAATGCAGTTATTTTTATTAACTTGTTGAAATTAGATTGGCAGCAATGTTACGTCAACTGGCACAATTCCACGCAAAAGACCCCAACAACTTATTCATGGTGAGAATTGCTCAAGGTTTAACTCACTTGGGAAAAGGGACTTTGACTCTTAGTCCGTATCACAGTGACAGACAACTTCTTAGCCCCGTTGCAGTTGCTGGTTTGTTAGCTACGCTTGTAGGTTTCTTAGATGTTAAAAATAGTAAGTTCATATTAATGCTATGGCTGATTGATTGATTCGCTTTGACCAACTGCTTTGTTATAGTAATTTTGGGGCGATCTCACTATTTACTCTACACACTAGCAGCTGCCATGCAACCAAGAATGTTAGTTACATTCGATGAGGATCTGAATCCATTACCCGTACCAGTTCGCGTTGGCTTGGTAAGCAAATAAAATTTATTTTTATTTCCTTGATGTTATTGAGAATTAATTAATTTCTTTAGGCTGTGGATGTTGTCGGACAGGCAGGCAAGCCAAAAACTATCACAGGTTTCCAAACACACACTACTCCTGTACTATTAGCACATGGAGAGCGTGCAGAGCTAGCAACAGAAGAATACGTAAGTCTAACACCGATCATGGAGGGATTTGTTATTCTTCGAGAGAATCCAGACTTCAATCCTTAGTGTCGTGGAAGCTTTTTATGATTTAAATTTAGTAGAAAATTGTGAAACTTTGGAATGTATTTTTAAACACTATTTTTCTGTCCGAGAACTTACTTTTTTTTTGTCTATGAAAATCATATTATTGTATTTATATTTTTAAATAACAATCTTTAATTAAATAATTATATACGTGTATTAAAATTACTTGTATTATTTATAAAAGAAAATAAGGAGACAGTAATTATTTCCTGTGCGAGTTTGAAACTTGCTTTGAAATTTTGTATAGGTAGTTGGTACTACTGTTTTAAGTGGATGATTGTGTTTGTATGTTGTGTACATCAGAGCTCCTGCTTAACTCAGTTTTCAGGTATTTATTTTATTTCATATTCAATCAACATTCCTAATTAATTTAAGCATTAATAATTTTGTATATTTGCTTTGATAAAAGCCTGCATATATATTTACGTTTAAATGTGAACCAAGCCGGGCACTTGTTTGAGGTTAGGAATGTGAACGGCGTGTTGTATCGAAATTTATTTAATTTACCGCATTTTCGTCTTTGAGTTTCTATCACAAACTGTTCTTTTTATTCAAAATTAAAAGTTATTAATTGATGATTATTTCATTAATCGCCTGCGTGGACAGTTGGTACTGCTGTTTTAACTACTCGAATGTGTGGACAGTTGGTATTGCTGTTTTCAGTAGGTGATAGCGTGCTTGTGTTTAGAATCTTATCGCTCTGTTGTTTCCAGGTATTTATCTCCTTTATTCATAATCAATCAACAATCTTTTGCTAATTTACGGATTAATAACATGCTTGCTTTTATAAAAACCTTCTGAATCTGTTTATATTTTCACATTTATGATTTAAAATGTAAATCCGTAGGCGCTTGTTTGAGGTTAAGAAGGACAACGGCGTCATTTGCCGAAATTAATTAAAATTTAATTTAATTTCTAAGTTTGTGTTACGAAATTAATCTTTGATGCAAAATTAAACAAACATAAGGCGGTTACAACAATTAAAGCGGTATATACCGGTTTTAATCTATTCTCTCACTCTTACTTGCATTAAACACATTCGTTCCATCTCACTTTTCGACCTCGATCTATGTACTACGCCAATTTTCCTAAACGTTTGAGGTTTCGTGAACTTTTGTGTGGCGCTAGTTGGTATTACTGTTTCAAGTAGACGAAAGAGTGCGTCAGAATACCGGCAACAGCTTCGCTTCCAGGTATTTCTCTAATTTAATTCACATTTGCTATTAATTTATAGATTAGTTGTGCTTGCTTTGGCGAAATGCTCGATAATCTTTTATATTTTCGTTATTGCATTGTGTATTTCAACAAAAGTCCGCGATCTTTGTTAGTCGAGGTTACAAATATTAATGGCGGCGGTAGCGTTGAGATTTGTTGCGGCTTCGTTTCAGAATTTACACCGCCAGGCCGGCATTTTATTGAAAACGGAACGCCATTTGTTTTAAAATTGTGATTTGGATTAATTTTTGTTTATGAGCGTAGGTTAGAATATGATTAACTAACCTCAAATAACGTCAGAATAGTAAAAAACATTATCCGAGCGCCATATTCAGAATAAATTGCCGTTTACGTGGCAGCTTTGAAATTTTCATAGCACGAGTCGTAGTACAAAATTGCACCGCCGGCGTGTTTTGGATAGTCTTGGCCTAAAACCGTTAAATTCTTGTCGTTGGTATCACGGTTTTGAATAGATGATAAAATAAATTATTCGGTTTCAAATAAATTTCAATTCCGTCAATTTTTATTAAAGAAAGCAGGCTTTTTTATTGTAAATCTTGAAATCAATATGTAAAAATTAAGGGTGCAGTAGTGCCCTCTAGAAGGAAAACATCTAAACTGTTATTATTTATTTATTTATCTTGACACATGTAAAGCCCGATTTTATAATTGAATTTTAAAATGAAAGTCACATCCTGATGTGTAAATAATCACGTTTTCGCATTTTTTTGGACATGTGACTGTGACTAGTTAGATGATGTAATCGAGGCTTACGCCTTTAAAATGAAAGTCACAGTCACACGGCAAGAAAATGCGAAAACACAGTTATTTGCACATTAGAATGTGACTTGCTTTCAAAGTCTCCTGTACTTCGATTATGAAACCGGGCCTAACAGAATTATTATTAAATAATAAATAATATTTAATAATAATAAAAAATTAAACATTTAATTCTGAAAGATCCAAAACAACGTTGATGAAATGCTTTAGTGTGTTTTTTTTTCTTTAAGTTGTTCATTTTCGCTAACTTTTGTTTAGGTGATACTTGTAGCTAACTTCGCTTCAGTTATTAATATACGAAGACGTTTAATGCATTTAAGCTTTCGAAGTATTTAATTTATAATTAATGGAGCTTAAAAAGTATTTATGGTAATATCAGTGTGTATAGTTGTGTGAAATTTTGCAGGCATTTTTCCACGTAAATATCTTTAGTGTACAGTGTGACATCTTTCAGAAACGAAACATTACATTTAAGGTTTGTTTCGTTATATCACAGGAAAGGTGTTTAATTTAATATTTCCGTTGTAGATTTATTTTTGGCAGTAAGATTGCTTGCCGTTAAAAATGTTCTCGAAGATTCGGAACGCTTTCTCAGGATCTCCACCGGACGCTAACAATAGAAACTTTGCTCCATCCGGGAAATCTTGTCTTTCACCGAAATTCCCCTACAGTAGACCACATTTCCTGGCTTTGAGCGAAGACCAAGTTCAAGCGTCCGCTGATCACAGGACACGGCCTATAATAACCCCAAACCATGGAATGTCTTTTCTCACTGGATACGCTGAATGTATTAACGCAGGCAAAAGTAAGTGGAATGAGGATCAGGCAGTTTCTCATCACGGGGTTTTAAAATCTGGGAACTTCGTAATGCCATACAAGTTTTACGCCCTTTTTGATGGGCACGCCGGCGTTGGAGCATCGATTTGCGCTGCCAATCAGATGCATCATGTTGTTCATGTAAATATTTTTTTTTTTTATTTATGTCTAAACAGTAATTGCGATGCGTTTAATTTATTAGGAACGATTAGTAGACACTCAGGATGACATTTGGGCAGATTTTCTTGACACTGCGAACCCCCAGAGACGAAATCTTCTAGTAATTGGTGCCTTAGAAGCCGCTTTCAGGGAGATGGTATGTTTTTAATATTTTTTATCAATGCGGCTCATTCTAGAAAGTAATTTTAAAGGATGATATCATAAAGGAAGATCGGGTGACGCTTCAGAGTTCAGGGGGTTGTACAGCTATAGTGGCGATTTTTCTTTTGGGGCAGTTGTTCGTTGCAAACGCCGGGGATTCAAGGGCTATAGTGTGTAAAGGTTTTGGTTTTGAACCTATGTCCACTGATTTTACCCCGGAATCCGACAGGAGCAGAATTCGCCAGCTTGCTCAAACCAAACCAGAACTCTTAGGTAACTTTCCCAATTATAAATTTGCAAGCAATCATAAATTTCGTCCGTCAGGGAATGACTTTACTTACATGGAGTACAGTCGCCAGCCGAGGGTGAATGATTTAGGTAAAAGAATTTTGTACAGGGATGCTTTTATGACCGGTTGGGCTCATAAGACTATCGCACCGGAGGATCTGAAAATATCAATCATCTCAGGTCATGGAAAGAGGGTGAGTAGGACGTTTGTTTATTATAAAAGTAAAATCAATGAAATTAAATTGCTATAGAGCCGTGTTATGGGAACCATCGGTGTTACAAGAGGTTTCGGGGATCATGAACTTGTATCTGTCCACCAGAAAGTGCCTATTAAACCATTTCTTTCTTGCCACCCTGAAGTTAAAGTGTACAATTTAGCAGACTGCAGCAGCTATGATGTGCTTGTTATGGGAACCGATGGTCTGTGGGACGTTGTAGACGGACACATGGTGACTCAAATAGTGAATTACGCAACTGATAACTTCCACAAGAAGGAGATGTGCTCTACTGCTGCAGCTTGTCTTGTCGGTGCAGCTCGAGGTTCTTTAAAGGAAAACTGTTGGATGATGAAGTCCGGCAAACTCGCATCCGTCGATGATATTTCAGTTTTTGTTATACCCTTGTACCCCTGTTCTCATTTGACTTACAAAGTGAGGAGGCCGATGGCAGCAGAAGGAGAGAGTGACGGTGCATCAATAGAAGATACTATAGACAACAGCTCCGTAGAAGAAGTACCAGTTGGTAGTACTTCGTCGCTTGACTCTGCATCAAGCGATGATTATTCACTTTTAAATCAGCCTCAGGTTCGCGTTCCGAAAGTTACAATCTCCGGCATATCCCTCACAGAAAGCAGCAAATCTAACATAGTATTACAGGAAGAAGCGGAAGAAGAAGAAGAGTGCGAAGAGGTAGAAGGAGAAGTAGACGAACCCTTGAGCACCGATGTTGACACAGAAGATATTGAGACGGATGAAAATGCGACTGCTTCTAATAGAAGTTCAGATCAGACGGAACTGATTGCGAGAAGTGATGAGGAAGAGGCTATGTCTGTAACAGATGATGATCGTCAAACCTACGAATTGCAATTGTCAGGAACCTCTTCAGATACAACAACACATGTTCCTCATGAAAGAACCGAAACGAATGATGAATCTTCTGAAGACGAATTTACTCCTCCACCAGAGCAACGACCTCATTCTCGTAGAGTCAAAGCGGAGTCTACGAATGTGATTAGAGAAAAACAGAAACAAAGAGGTGCACCTTTCCAGTATTCGGTTGATACGAGTAATAGAGATAATTCTGATTCTGATAGTATCTCAGGTGCTTTTAATACGTTGACAATTGCTTCAGACCAGCAGTCGGATCTTGGTGCGCAAGATAATTCAATGTTTGATTACGGAGCCTTTGATGCTCAAGGTGATGCCCATATTAGAGTGCAAAGGGAGTTCCAGTATCATCCTGGTAGAAATGTCAAAGATACGCAGAAGACTGTCAGGGAAACGTATGTCGCAAGCGATTCGAATAGTCAATACGTCACGCAGCAAACCACGAAAACCACAGAAATTGTTTCGTTACAAGAAGGTTTAAGACCCCCTCAAAACCCATATGAAACCGACTCATCTTCCCCAGCTTCTGTGTTGTTCACCGAAAGTTCTAGTATTATAAGTGAAGACGCACCTTTCACCCCGGGCAGAGAATCTGGAAGTACCATATCCGAAGATACACCATCCATCATTCCAGACTCATCTATTTCAAGCGGTGACATGGATTATATAATACCTGATGAGAGTATTCCCGAAACTCAAACGATGTTCACAGGAATCCCAGTAGAAGATTATTATGGTTACCCTAAACAGGAAACCCGTGCTCCTCCTGGAAACTATCAGCCACAAATGCTCCATGCTCCGATGTTTACGATTGATCCGTTTAACATTACAGTTCAGAAACAGACGCTTCACACAGATGCACAGAGTGCTTCGGGTAATAGAAGAATGCCAGAGTACATGCAGGGAAGCTCAAAATCCCCGGAGCCTATGCGCAAGACTGAGTATACCCCCGAATTTAAACAGTGGGCAGAGCCTATGCGCAAGACTGAGTATACCCCCGAATTTAAACAGTGGGCAGAGCCTACGCACAAGACTGAACCTATCCGAGCTTCAAGATCACCGGAACCTATGCGCAAGACCGTACAAATATCACCACCGGAGTTCAAGCCAAGAGGATTTACTCAATCCTCAGAGACTCGATCACCAGAACTTGGAGTTTCAAAGTCACCGGAATACAAAGAAAGGACTGCGGATACTCGAGTTTCACATTCACCGGATTACGTCATGCACAGTCCTGAAATGGCATCTGAAACTAATTCAGAAAGAATGAGACAGTTACAAGTATTAGAGCCTGTCTTAAAGCAACAAGAACTTCAACAACGGGAAAAACGGGCTTGCAAGGTGGTACCAGTAAGAAGAAGCGAGTCTCCACCACTGCAACAGGTTCATGCTGCTTATAGAGAGAGGACGAATTCGTTTCCTCCGTGTGAATTGGTTAAGCCTGGTCCAAGCGGAGGAAGAGGACAGGAGGGGGCACGTAAAAAGCAATATTCTAAACCGAGCACTTCTCAGGGTGAAGCAAAAGGCAGAGTTGCTGCGACTCGCAGAGGACAAATCATGCCTCAGGAGATAGCCGCTGCCGAACAAGCAATTCGTGCACATAAACAATACTCGGGGACTGTTAAACCGACATCAAAATCGAAGAGTACACCACAACGTGATTCAAAAGGCGTGCTGGAGGAAGCGAAATGGGAATTCTACAGTGACTACAACGGAAGTGATGAAGATCCAGCAAAATAGAAACTGTTTAATTAATAAAAAAAAAGAAAAAAAAATATTTTCAATATGATGTGATATAACTTATTTGTTTACTTACGTTTCAGATTTTATGTGTAAGCTCCTAGTGCAATTATTCAGCAACACAGGACAAATGAAGTTATAACTATTTCTAGAAGCTCTAAGGCTGTTGCAGTTAGTATTTAATAGTATTTTATTTCAGCTCGCTGAAAATAATTTACTATGATTAGTTCGTTTGCACATTCGTATGCCTTCACTTATTTTTATTGTTAATCCAACGAGGATTACATAGTACATAGTCTTAAAGTGACTATAGTATTTTATTTTGCGTTTGACTATTCCCAAATTTCAATTTATGATGATGTTGTTCAAGTTCATTCCATATTAACGCTTCGTTGACATAGTGCAGGCATACTACAAGTATGAGTTCCATTTTATAGATGATAATAAAAATTATATTTATTATTATTATTGTTGTTAAGTTATACTGAGTTTATAAAGTTAAATATTTCCCTTTTTTCTTTTAATAGTTGAGAGTAAAAGTAGTTACGATAATTTGGAATTGCTGATGCAACACGAATTGCATTCTTAGAATCCACCTCCAAATCGTATAATTCTTGCTTCTCTCAACTATTAACAAAGCAAGCCCTTGTTTTTAGTCGAGTCGAGTTCGGTGATGCAGAGATAGCGATTGTTTTGAATACACGTAAAATAAGAAAAACACCGAACTCGCCTTTTTTGTTTCGTAAAATACTGCATCAGAATTTCATCTAAACTGTTCCTTTGCGTAAGCCAAGCCGCCCACCCCTCTTGGTTTACTAAATTTTCTCTGATCTTAGTGAATTCTGTAAAGGAAAGCAGTGATATATAAATACGGAACACACTTGTTCAATTTCTGTTCATTGATGTTTTTGAAATAAATGTTTTTTTGTCTTTGTTTTTTTTCTTTGTTCTGTGCCTCAAATCGAAACGCTATTACATGCATGAAGTCCCTCACTCATCCATGCACTACCGTTATCGAATGGACAAGTTTTTTTAACTTTAAAATTTGCACTAAAATGCAAATACAATTATTTTTTATGAAAACAGGTTTGCTCATTCGCCTCAGCGCTGAAAATTGTCGCTAATTTTGGGTGGCTGAGCGACGCAGCGTAGCGTTGAAGCCATCGTTGAGTGCCATTGAACGCACTTCACGGATGGACGCGCCATCTGTACGCCAAACATGCAACTTGGAGCGCAACGAATATTACAGATTCCTGTAATCTTGCAGGAACCTGTGATTATTAATAATAGTTTTATTTATTAATATTTTAAATGTTTTATGAACAAAAATAACACCAGAACGCCCCATAAATAACGATTATTCGATTTGCGTGAAGGGATTTTCGCTTATCCAACTTCTTCCTGAGAAAATACTTGTTTTACGCAACAGGCCTTAAATTTCGATTTCTTTTTAATTAAACAGGGCAGGATTAGTTGTTTTTCCTCTTTTAACATTGACTGCAATCGAACAAACGCTAGTAGATTAATTTTTGATTAGTTTACCTCCGTGGAGGAGAAATTTTTGAAAGAAAATGTGAAGGGGGTGATTAGCTTCGATTTATCAATTATGCTGGCTTAAAAACGATGAAAACCATTTAAATACCACCGCAGACGATGAGTTGTAACATAATTTACTCGTTAAAGCTTGTTTTCTGTGCGGAATTAATGCATTTTTGGGATGGTACTTTAAGGGTCGATATCTCGGAAAGGGGGTGAGCTAGAGAGGAACGGGGCACGGTTTTGGATGCGCCTCGTCGAGCTCTACGTAGGTGAATTTTTTCACGATTTTAGGAGAAAAAAATATTTTTTGGCCAAAAAAGTAGTAAGGTTATATATAGTCCATGAAAATTTGTGGTTTTTGACGAAAAATAGATTGCCGCGAAAAAAATCACCCTGATAGAGATTGACGGGGGCGATCGAATGCCATAAACCGCAGGTCTCTAACTCGCCCCGTTTTCGAGAAAAAAATTTTTGAAAAATATCGACTAAAAATGGATTGCCGCGAAAAAAATTATTCTGATAGAGCTTGACCAGACGAATCGAATGGTCTAAAGCGCAAGTCTCTAGCTCGTGCCGTTCTCGAGTTATTACATTTTTTTTTCTTTCGATTCCAGCTCTTTTCAAATTTTATTTTCTCGAAAACGGTGCGAGCTAGAGACTTGTGGTTTGCACCATTCGATTCGTCTGCTCAAGCTCTATGAGGGTGATTTTTTTCGCGGCAATCTATTTTTCGTAGATATCCTCAAATTTTCATGGACTATAGCCTTACTACTTTTTGGCCCAAGAAAAATTTTTCTCGCGTAAAATCGAGAAAAAATTCACCCACGTAGAGCTCGACGAGGCGCATTCAAAACCGGGCTCCGTTACTCTGTAGCTCACCCCCTTTTCGAGATATCGGCCCCGAAAGGGTGGCCGCAGAAAAACATTTTTTTCTCATTGAAAAGCTGCAAATGTAAAAATCCGCTGGCGCCAATCGAATAACCGTTATTTATCGAGTGATTGGGCATGGCTTTAATGAATAAAACAGCTAAAATAACAATAAAAGCAATAAACATAATTAATTCATTCCTACATTACTAGTGCTGCCATCTTACGAGCACCCGGTGGAACCAACACGTTATCCATGAAAACAGATCTCTGTAATTATGCAGGAATCTGTATTTCTTCACCGCCAATGATTCGTAAGTTGCGCTATGCGCCCGAAGATGGCAGCACCAGTAATATAAGTTGAATTAATTAAATTTATTGCGTTTATTGTTATTTTAGCTGTTCTATTCATTAAAACCATGCCCAATCACTCGATAAATAACGGTTATTCGATTGACGCCAGCGGATTTTTACGTTTGCAGCTTTTCACTGAGAAAGAAATGTTTTTCTGCGACCACCATTTCGGGGCCGATATCTCGGAAAGGGGGTGAGCTACAGAGTAACGGAGCCCGGTTTTGAATGCGCCTCGTCGAGCTCTACGTGGGTGAATTTTTTCGCGATTTTACGAGAAAGAAATATTTTTTGGGCCAAAAAGTAGTAAGGCTATAGTCCATGAAAATTTGAGGATATCTACGAAAAATAGATTGCCGCGAAAGAAATCACCCTCATAGAGCTTGAGCAGACGAATCGAATGGTGCAAACCGCAAGTCTCTAGCTCGCGCCGTTTTCGAGAAAATAAAATTTGAAAAAGTGCAAAAAAATTCAATAAGAAAATTTAGATAATTTAAAAGTTAGGAAAAATTGGCGGGAACTTTTCAGCTCCTGACATCCGTCATTTGACATCTCCTCGCATTTATGTGATCCTGGTAGCAAGATTCAAAAATTACAGTAAATTTGCTTCAGAATTATTTTTTATTGCTTAAGAATTTTTTTTAATTGGTTTCTAAAATTGGCGGGAAATCCTCGGCTCCGGATAAACTTTGTTCGACACCTCGCGTTTATGTGATCCTGGTAGCAAGATTCAAAAATCGCAGAAAATTTTGCTGTCCCGGAAAATTGTGACAAATTTTGCTGCGATTTTTGAATCTTGCTACCAGGATCACATAAACACGAGGAGGTGTCAAATATGTCTGAGGCAGGCACAGAAAAATGCCCGCCAATTTTTCCTAACTTTTAAATTATATAAATTTTCTTATTGATTATTTTGCACTTTTTCAAATTTTATTTTCTCGGAAACGGCGCGAGCTAGAGACTTGCGGCTTGCACCATTCGATTCGTCTGCTCAAGCTCTAACGGGGAGATTTTTTTCGCGGCAATCTATTTTCGCGGCCAAAAAGTAGTAAGGCTATAGTCCATGAAAATTTGTGGATTTCTACCAAAAATAGATTGCCGCGAAAAAAATCACCCTGATAGAGCTTGACGGGGGCGATCCAATGGCATAAGCCGCAGTCCTCTATCTCGCACCGTTTTCGAGAAAAAAAATTTGAAGGATATCGACAGGCGACTAAAGAATTCAATAAGTCGAGAACGGCTCGAGATATTGGCTTGAAATTTTTACCGTTAACTCAGTCTGAGAGGGCGAAGCTAATGGTGAAAACCACAACTTTCTATATCATTTAATTCCTGAGATATTAATACTTTTACCGGCGCATCCACCAAATTGCGACAGAAAAATCACGATATCTCAAGAACCAGGCTAAGCAAAATGATGCGGTTTTCACAATTCAATTAGCGTCACCCAAGGACGTAAGATAGTGCTGAAGTTTTCAAAAAAAATTAATAGCGGGCGAATTTGAAATTCCGTGCAAAAGGAACTATAAGTCGAGAACCGCTCGGAGTATTGACTTGCCTCTGTCAGCGTTGGTTCCTCTCTACGAGGCGACTTAATGCTGCAAAGTACAATTTTCTATCTTTTACCAATTTCCAGATAATAATTTTTAAATCAAATTAATGAAGCCGGCGCGTGTCGACTTTAATCGTTCGCATCAGTTAATAATAACTCGTTTTAAGTAAACGCAACAAGATTTTAATGTTTGCTATAAAATGCAAATACAATTATTTTATAGAAACAAGCTTGTTCATTCGCCTCAGC
This sequence comes from Prosopocoilus inquinatus, assembly GCA_036172665.1. Lineage (NCBI taxonomy): Eukaryota > Metazoa > Arthropoda > Insecta > Coleoptera > Lucanidae > Prosopocoilus > Prosopocoilus inquinatus. The sequence goes on along the minus strand of CM069880.1, from coordinate 16,480,338 downwards.
GCTGAAAATTGCCGCTAATTTTGGGTGGCTGAGTACGCAGCGAAGCGTTAAAGCCATCGTTGAGTATTATTGAACGCACTTCGGTGATGGATGCGCCATCTGTGCGCTAACCACGCAACTTAGAGCGCGCCGATTATTACAGATTCCTGTAGTCCTGCAGGAACCTGTAATTACTGACAGCTTTGAAATTCGCGTTGATCGCTCTAAGATGGCAGCACTACGACGCACTCAAAATTAATTTTATTTATCATTATTTTAAATGTTTTATAAACAAAAGTAATACCAGAACGCCCCATAAATAACGTTTACTGGAATTGCGCAAAGAGATTTTCGCTTATGCAACTTCTCTCGGAAAAAATACTTGTTTTACGCAAAAGGCACTGAATTTCGATTTCTTTTGAATTAAACAGGGCAGGATTACTTGTTCTTCCTCTTTTAACTTTGCCTACAATTGAACAAACGCTAATAGATTCATTTTTGATTAGTTTACCTCCGTGGAGGAGAAATTTTTGAAAGAAAATGTGAAGGGGGTGATTAGCTTCGATTTATCAATTATGCTGTCGTAAAAACGATGAAAACCATTTAAATACCACCGCAGACGATGAGTTGTAACATAATTTACTCGTTAAAGCTTGTTTTCTGTGCGGAATTAATGTTTTTTTGGGATGGTACTTTAAGGGTCGATATCTCGGGAAGGGGGTGAGCTAGAGAGGAACGGGGCACGGTTTTGGATGCGCCTCGTCGAGCTCTACGTAGGTGAATTTTTTCGCGATTTTAGGAGAAAAAAATATTTTTTGGCCGAAAAAGTAGTAAGGTTATAGTCCATGAAAATTTGTGGTTTTTGACGAAAAATAGATTGCCGCGAAAAAAATCACCCTGATAGAGCTTGACGGAGGCGATCGAATGCCACAAACCGCAGGTCTCTAACTCGCCCCGTTTTCGAGAAAAAAATTTTTGAAAAATATCGACCAAAAATGGATTGCCGCGAAAAAAATTATTCTGATAGAGCTTGACCAGACGAATCGAATGGTCTAAACCGCAAGTCTCTAACTCGTGCCGTTCTCGAGTTATTACATTTTTTTTCTATCGATTCCAGCTTTATTCAAATTTTATTTTCTCGAAAACGGTGCAAGCTAGAGACTTGCAGTTTGCACCATTCGATTCGTCTGCTCAAGCTGTAGGAGGGCGACTTTCGTCACAATCTACTTTTCGTAGAAATCCTGAAATTTTAATTATTTATCGTCCTACTGTTTCCTTGACGATAATAAAATATTTCCCTTTTTCCTAAAATCACGAAAAAATTCACCTACGTAGAGCTCGACGAGGAGTATCCAAAACCGGGCTCCGTTAATCTGTAGCTCACTCCTTTTCCAAGATATCGATCTTGAAATACTGTAGCAGAGAATTAATATTTCTTCAGTAAAGGACTAGAAAAGTAAAGGTCCGCTGGCGCCAATCGAAGAAACATTATTTATGAAGCGACACGGAACGATTTTATTCCATAGAACAGTTAAGATAACAATAAAAGCAATAAATGTAATTAATTTATTTAAATATTACTAGTGCTGCCATCTTCGAGCGTTTGGCGCGATTTACGGATTACTGGGAGGTGAGATTACAGATTCCTGTATAATTACAGAAACCTGTTCTCGTTGATTGCCTGTAGGTGCCACTGTTGGCTCGAAGATGGCAGCACCTGTAATACATGATATGATTTAATTACATTTATTGCTTTTATTGTTATTTTAACTATTCTATGCATTAAAACCATGCTTTATCACTCGATAAATAACGGTTATTCGATTGGCGCTAGCGGATTTTTACTTTCCCGGTTTTTCAGTGAGAAAGAAATGTTTTTCTTCGATGGCCCTTTCGGGGCCGATATCTCGGAAAGGGGGCGAGCTACAGAGGAACGGAGCCCGGTTTTGAATGCGCCTCGTCGAGCTCTACCTAGGTGAATTTTTTCGCGATTTTTGGAGAAGAAAATATTTTTTGGGCCAAAAAGTAGTAAGGTTATAGTCCATGAAAATTTGAGGATTTCTACGAAAAATAGATTGCCGCGAAAAAAATCACCCTCATAGAGCTTGAGCAGACGAATCGAATGGTGCAAACCGCAAGTCTCTAGCTAGTGCCGTTTTCGAGAAAAAAAATTTCAAAATTTCAATCGAAGAAATAGATTGGGGCGAAAAAAATCACCCGCATAGAGCTTGAGCAGACGCATCGAATGGTGCAAACCGCAAGTCTCTAGCTCGCGCCGTTTCCAAGAAAATAAAATTTTAAAAAAGATTGAATAGGAAAATTTCAAGATTTTTTTTCTCGAAGACGGCGCGAGTTAGAGACATGCGGTTTGCACCATTCGATTCGTCTGCTCAAGCTCTATGAGGGTGATTTTTTTCGCGGCAATCTATTTTTCCTAGAAACCCTCAAATTTTCATGGACTATAGCCTTACTACTTTTTGGCCCAAAGAATATTTATTTCTCCAAAAATCGAGAAAAAATTCACCAACATAGAACTCGACGAGGCGCATTCAAAACCGGGCTCCGTTCCTCTGTAGGTCACCCCCTTTCCGAGATATCGGCCCCGAAAAGACCATCGCAGAAAGACATTCTTTTCGCAGTGAAAAACCGGAGAAGTAAGAATCCGCTGTCGCCAATCGAATAACCGTTATTTATCGAGTGATAAAGCATGGTTTTAATGTATAGAACAGTTAAAATAACAATAAAAGCAATAAATGTATTTAATTCATTCATATATTGCTGGTGCTGCCATCTTCGAGCGAATAGTGCGATTTACCGATTATTGGAGTTGTAAGATTACAGATTCCCCGAAAGGGCCGTCGCAGAAGAACATTTTTTTCTCAGTGAAAAACCGAAAATATAAAAATCCGCCTGCGCCAATCGAATAATCGTTATTTATCGAGTGATAGGGCATGATTTTAATGTATGAAGCAATGAAAATAACCATCGTCGTTAAACTTTGACAGTTCATCTATCAACTATTGACAACGCCGCCCATGAACTAAACACAAGGAATGTAAATATGTGTAGCGTGTAGTTTACCATGTAGTTTAGATGTAAACTAGATGTTTTTTTCTCTAAAAGACGAAATATGAACAATTTCAAAATACAACGATCATTAATGGCAAGACTGATTTAGGGAAAAATTAAATAAATGTCACTGCGAATGTTGGCAATGTTGACTGTCAGGTTTGATTCTGTTTGTTTTAATTTTAAGATGGATTCATGCGTTTAATTATTTACCGGTTGTTTAAACATATTTTAGAATGTCGAAACGCCCCTGCCCCTTCGATGAAAACTACGAGCCCCAATATAAAGTTCGAATATCCGAGAAGCAAGTGACCGAAACTAGTAAAAAGTCAATGGAAAACGTTTGGAGTAAGTCGTGCTTATGTTTCACGTTATAAAAGAAAACTTATTTAAAAAGAAAACAATTTGGCCCCGTCTTTATTTATAAAGGGGTTGATTGTAAAGCTGATGATGATTTTTTGAAGTGCAAAGTTATTCGATTCTATAAACATGCTTTTTTTTCAGATAAGACGAGAGATTTATTGTTTGAGGCTGCTAAAAGGAGTACTGAAAAACACGTGGAAGAATCAAATGAAATTTGCTACAATTGTCATGAAGGCACATTCGAATCACAATCGTGTAGCTTTTGTTCGAACAGCTGCTGCAGTAATTGCATCAAGACTTGCATTTATTGCGCTGGATTATTCTGTTCGCATTGTTCTATCCTCATGTAAGTTCAAAATTGCTTCCGTCTTTTTAGATGATTTAATTTTTTTGCTTTCAGATATGTTAAAAATATCACCGAATCCATTTGTTTATCGTGTGTTAATTAATTCAGCTGGCGTTCCCCTATTTATTTTATGCCCATCAATGTGTATTTTTTTCTTTCGCTTCTGCTATATCCAATTCAATCTGTAAATGTGTTCACGTGTTGTGATCTCTCGTTTAGGCCTAATTTCTAAGACGACACAAGTTTTAACTTAACTTAATTAATATCAGATATCAATGTGAGACTGACTCGATGTTAACGGTGTTCATATTTCAAAGCAAAAAAAATTAAAAAAAATTGTGTATATAAATATTTTTCGAATGAGCTGTGATTCATTTTATAAGTCACTTCATAAACACAAAAGTTACCTGTGATTTTTCGCTAATGCGGGTTAAGTTGTTTTTCTGTTTTGTATTCTTTTTTTTTTTTTTGTAAATTAACGAATTTCAACTTTTTATGGGAATTATTATTAGCATTAAGACTTGTATTATGTAATAAAGAACTTGAATCGAGGTAGCACGACTTTAAAACTCACCTGCTAAACCACTCACCATCCGCCCCCCTTTTTTTTTTTTGGTGCTTTTTCCATTTCATTAATAATAAGAACAAAAGCAATCCGTTTTAATGACTTTATTTTAAAAATATTACATGAAAATATAACAAATCAAAGATTAATTGTACGTAGTAAAACTACAAATGCAATTTCATTTTGATGACTGTAATTAAACATGTTTTTCTTGCCTATTAAAAATTTATTGAACTAAAGTGTAATTGTTTGACAGAGTAATTTTTTTTTTTTTTATATATCAGTATGACATGAGAAAACCATCAATGCACAGCCACACACATGCATTAGAAAAAAGCATTACAAAAAGATATCTGAAGAATTTTAGAATACGTTTTCGTTTCATAACATGCAAGAGAAATAACACACTTATATAGTATATAATAAAATATTTAATACACTCATAAAATGTAATAAAACACAGTTATTTTTTTGTTGTTGATGATTTATATATATATTATATTCTCATACCAACTAAGAGTTTATGGAAAATTATTTTTCTACAGCTACTGCATGATGTTAGCTAAAGTCTTAAATTGTACACACGAAGTTGCACCATTGATTATCAAAGTTACTAATTTTTTTTTGTGCTATTTTTAGAGATAAATGACAATAATACTTAAAAAAGTTATAACATACATGATATTTTGTGTACCTACACATAACATAGAAAAAAAAAAAAAATGCACCTGATTACTTTCTTTTCCCCCGAAAACTTTGTAGCCCATTGTAATTTCAGATTTGTATAAAATTATGCTTCTTGAACGTAGGTGCTAACACTTTTCAAAAGTTCTTCCATTTTATAATCCGGTGGCATAATAAACTCTTCCATTTGTGCGGATGATATAGCGAATATTCCGTAGTAGGTTGGATTGATGTAGCTTAACAGCAACCGTAAGTACACGAAGCAATGTTTTGAAATCTCTGAAACGCATGCGACTTGGTTTGAGTAACGGGTGGGAAACATTGGCAACCTAGAACACAATTCCAATAACGTAGAGTGCGTTGCCAGAGCCGTATCTCTACTTAGCCTCTCCTTTTTATCAAACATAGCGATTAGTTTAAGGAAATCAAGAAGTAGTCCTCCTTGATACTTCCAGTTGGAGATAATTTCATGACCCTGTTCTAACGTTTCCAGCAGAATTTTCAATACGTCGTAGTCTTCGTTAATTATTAATTGCGGTAGCACATGCATTATGCCTACGTTGTGACAGTCGTACCATTTCTGTGTGAAACCCAAGTGTCTGTATGCCTCCCAATATCTTGATAATAACATGGTTTTGTTCGATTTTACTTCGTGTATCCACGATGGTGGAATACAAAAGTCTTGCACGATTTCATCTTCGATTTCTGTATCAGTCGGACTGTCCTGTATGTTTCTGTGCAGAACCCCCATGACCAAGTTCTTTTTGAGCACTTCATCTTCGATGAACAACAACACGAAAACAGCCCATTTATGTAAGCCCAAGTTTTCCAAGTGCGCAGAAAAACTAGTCGTAATATAATTTTTAGCTCGGGTACTAATAATTCCAACTTGCAATGACGCCAGTGTTTGCAGCAACAACCAACTGAAATTTATTATTAAAGCTTTAATTAAACGCAAGCCCAAGCCTGTCAGGGTTACTCTTACCTTAATCTGTAATCGTATGGATAGTGAGTGTGCGTGTTTGGATTCAACACGACTTCCAACGGTCTTTTATTATTGCAAAAAAGCATCATTAAATGATACTGTATATCAAATGAATCTTGAAAATTATTTTTGTACTTCGAAGTAGGTCTGACGACATAGCCGTACTTATCGAAAGCTTCAGTGTAAAGATTGATTGCAATATCTAAAGGATAAGCGCTCGGTGTCATATACCAAAAGTACACGGCTAAAGTCCTCTTCCAATCTAAATCCTCACATACGTTAACAGGCCCAAGTTCCGTGTTGTATAACCTGTTATCAATTGGTATCCCTGATAAAATCATGTAAATTTTTTGGGTGATTTTATCTACGTGATCAAAAGACTGAGATGTCATCCACTGTTTCATTTGCATTTGCATCGCCGATTTCAAAGAGCAGTTCAAATTGAGCTGCGATATCAACAGACTTAACCTGGGCATTTTATTGCTTATCGCCAATTCGGCTGCTTCTTGAATTTGATGTCCGCTCAAGTGAATAAAAAATTGCACAAAAAGTGACTCGTTTCCGCATATACCCTGGCGACTTAAATCAGATAAAACCTTCTTTCTGGTAACACTTTCCAACCTGCACATAAAAACATTTCACTTCGATAGTTTGAAATTTAAGCGAACATTATACCATTTGCTGAAATGACTTCTTTGTGTTTCAGGCTTGGTAATGGGGCCCCAAAATGCCAGGCACAAATCCCAAATCTCTTTGTGATACTGAGTCATTTCATTAGACATGTTTTGTTGAGCGGTTTCAGTTGCGAGAAACTGATGTCTCAATAGCGCTGACTTTCCAATTTTTGGTTTAAATAAGGGCACCCCATTTTTTATACTCACATCAGACGTCTCCAGTATAATTCGCAGGTGTTCCGGTAAAGAATCCTACACATGAATGAAAAAAAAAAACACACTCACAATCGAAAAAAGTAAGTTAGTTACCACAAATGCTTCCTCGTTAGCAATCTTAGCAATGTCCAAGACTGTAATAACAGACGATCGATTTTCTAAAGCGCTTTCATTTATATACTGAGCACTTCTAGTGGCAGGAGTTAGGGTCGTTGCAAGCACCAATCCTTTACCCCACCCTATTTTAAATGAACGACCCTTAAAAACGGCAATGTCCATGTAATTTCTACAATTTAACACACTCTTCTCCATCGATATGTTGCCTAGAACAGGGTTAAGACCAATACATAAAAGCATAAAATTTAACGAAAACTTACAGGATTTATTAAACAAAGAAAAGATTTCCGGTTTCTCAACTTCTGCTTTTTCTTTTCTCTGAATCAGGCGCGGTTGCTCGAAATCCTTAAATAACTCCTCACTTTCCAGCACTTCCGTATCGGTATACACGTCACCAGGAAGAGATTCCTCGTCAAACAGGGACGCTTTCATTAAATAAATCAAATTGCCGCGTGTTTTGTATAAGGACCTTCTGGTTTCAACTTGATGTAACTGCGACGCTGATAGTGAATGAGGAAAATCAATGTCGATGTCTTCAATATTATCACTTATATCGGTTAGACCACCTAATCCCTTTCGTTGTATGTATTCATCCTGACTGTCCAACTGGACAGCAAAATATTTACCTTTTAAGACTGGTTATAAAAGATATAATTATCAACAAAATAATTTTAAAAAAAGACACTTCCCCCAAGTTAAGACGATCTTATGTGTTATTAATAATAAAATAAAAATATGACCACTTCAAATTTGTTTAATGCTGATAGTATTACAACATGCAATTTATATTTTATAGGTTATCAAAATGTAGAAATAAAATATTCATGCTTAAATTCCGAAATCCTTTACCTCCTTGTCTGTGATATCTTTCAAACTATCCTCTTCCATAATTTCAATTGCCACGGCCGCTTTCTCACTTTCAATTTCCTTAGTTTCCTTCGCTTCTAGCTTCTTCTTCTCTGCGAGTTGCTTCGCCTGCGTCTCCTTCAATTTCAGTATCTTCTCGTTTATTTCATCGTCATCGCTATCACTAAAGCCGTACTTGGAGAAGTGTTCCACCGTGAATACCCAAGAACCCGTGTCAGGGCGATAATCCAAGAATTTAGTTCCGTGTCTTTCACAAATATCACGTAGCGTGTCCGAAAAATTAATGGCAATCAAAGTATCGACGTTTGTAATAAGACTTCGATCGGTTTTTGACTTGGGGTAAACACGATCTAATGTTACTTGTGCATGTCTGTTTAACCCCTGTCCCAATGGGGGTTTACTTGCGTCATCTGGATAGATTGTTAGTTCACGATATCTGAAGTGAACCAATTCGTCCAAATTTAAATTTGCTATGTCCATCAAATCCGGGAATGACACGCTTCCATAACCAACACGCCCTATTGTAAATCCTTTAATCAAGCAGGAACCATCGGATTGCTTATGTTCTATTAACTTTTCAAGCGGTGGAATCGTATAATATTCAGGTCGACTTAGAACTACACCGCAGGTGTCTACGGGTTTATTCTGTTTCTCCAACATTGGGGGATCTCCATGTTCAAAAGTGGGGCTTATGATATCCTGAGTTGTAAAACCGACTTTGCTATTTTTGTTCATATCCGGAGTTGGTGTCTCATCAAGCAAATCATTCTTATTTTGAGTGTCATTTTCATTCGAGAGCAATTTATAGGGTTCATCATCACCAGTTACTGCAACAATAATTTTAATTATTTTAGGCCTGTTCGTACACCATTTCTGACAGAACCGGTTCACCATCGAAATAATAATCGATTTTAACAGAGCTTACAACTCGGACGAATTTCAAACTGCTGTTCGAACAGGCCTTTTATATTTGTATTACTAAACACTTACTTTCAGATAAATTAAGAGGTGGAACTACAAAATTCGGACCTTCTTTACCGTTGTTTTTATTTGGTGCCTTCATGCTAATCACATCAGACGAGCTTTCATTAACAGAATAACTATCAGTCAGTGGAAGACTGATGGAACTGAAGCTTTCATGTAGTGCTGAAAGCGGGGACGCAGTCTTATCCTTTTTTAACACTAAACGCTTTGCGGACGTTCGGAGTGTAAAATTCATATCCGTTGTTTGTTTATCCATCACATCATCGAATAAAGTTGCCTTAAAAGAAAAAAAAAAATTGCCACCAAACATATTTCCCCATCATAATATAATAAGAGCAATGTCTTACTTTACGGGTGGTTGCAGGAAGAACTTTCATCCGTTTAGTAACCGGGGAAATATTTATGGTTTGTGGAACATCCAGTAATTTTTGTATTTCTTTCGGATTTGTAACATAAGTAGTTTCCAGTGGCTTTACAGGTGAAAGTCCTTCAAGATGCGGACTGTATCCATAAGGATCCGTCAACTGGACAATGTTTCTAAAATCTTGACCCTGCGATTCCGTACTCAAAGCCCTAAAAAAAAATACATAATTACGCATTTCACAAAACTAATCCAGATTATTATTATTTTTTTTATTATTAGTATTTACAGATTTTGCGGTTGTGGTTGTTGCTGTTGAACCGGTAAAGTAAATCCGCTGTTGGTTTGAAAGTTATTGTTTCCGAAAAGGTTGGTGCTTCCACTTGTACCAAATAGATTTCCACTTGGCTTCACATTAGTATTTCCGAAAATCGATCCTCCAGATTGTAGTCCTTTAAACAAACGTGTAAAACATCGAGGATTTCGTCAGTAAAAAAAATAAATACCCAAACCAAATGTTGGTTGACTCGGTTGCCCGAAAGTGTTTTGAGTTGGTTTGCTGAAAGTGTTAAATCCACCGAATGTTGATGGTTGCTGTCCAAATGAGGTGTTGCTAGAGCTATTTGGTCCGAATATACTAAACCCAGTGTTTGTTTTATTAGTGTTTTGGAACAGGTTTGTTTGGGTTTGCTGGGGAGCGCCGAAACTAAAACCGCTTTGGCCGCTATTAAAACCAGTAGGTTGAGTAGGTTTTCCAAATATTCCGCCAGTATTCTAAAAATTAAATTATTCTTTCTCATTATCAGTATGTTGTTCAAACAACATTACCTGAGTGTTAGTTTGTCCGAATATGTTAGACGTGCCAAATGCGGTGTTTGGCTGCGTTTGATTAGTACCAAAAAGGGTTTGATTTGCAGGTGCTCCAAATGGCTTTGTCGTACTGCTCGAGCCAAATAATCCACCTGTACTCGATGTATTAGTGCCGAAACCAAATGTACTAGCTGTTGTTGTAGTTCCAAAAGCAGTGCTGGGTTTTCCAAAAATATTCTGCGCCGAGCTCTGTGATGTCAAGCCAAATCCAGGAGTTTGTCCAAATGCAGTAGATGACTGTCCAAAAACCGTCTTATTTTCAGTTTGGCCGAATAAAGACGGTGCAGTCGATGATGTTTGTCCAAACGGTGTCGTAGTTCCAAACCCAGATTGTTGTTGAGGTCCTGCAAATTTAATTATTCCACCGCGCAAACAAAACAAATTCTGCAGTTTACCTTTTCTGTTGCATTGGTAATCTTCCCAGCGTAATTCTTCCAGAGATTTATTTTCATATTCTTTCATGCATGTTATGCAATGGTGTTTCGTACTGATTGTATGTGCAACGCCTGCTTTTTGCATCGAATCAGTGCCAGTGACGAGTGTGAATTTGATGGGTGTTCCAGCTTGTGATGTGGTACCGCCGAATGTGCTCGAGCTTCCGAAAAGACCACCGGATGAACTCGGTTGAAACATAGAAGTGCCTTGCTGTGACTGTTGAGCATTTTGTCCGAATAATCCGCCTGTAGATGAAGAAGAGAATCCAAAACCACTCGGTTTATTTTGTTGACCGAATGTGCTCCCAGAAGTTCCAAATAGTCCAGTTCCAGACGTTTGTTGTGAAGAACTACCAAAGGGTGACGAACCTTCAAAAGAATTAACCATCGACAAACGATACACCTACGTAAATAAATTCATAATCTGATCCACTTGTAATAGCATTTCAGTTCATTCATTTTGGCACATCTGGTAATCATGCAATTTCATATGCAGTCTGTAAATATTAAATACCAACTATTATTGATGCAAAAGAGTAGCCTTAAGGAAAGGTTTTAATAGATTCCTAAGCTGCAGAATCACCAGCACAACCTGTATAAAGCACAGATAAAATAAACAAAACAAAAAGTCTTTTATTTTCAAAATTAACCACGCATTTTATTCGCCTGTAATTTAGCAAATAAAGCAAATGACATATTTTTCTTCTGCGAACGTTTAAACGCATTCTTCTTGGAACCATAAAACAATAGCATGAGACCATTTCATGTTGATGCAATGAATTGAAAAATGTGATATTGAAAAACTGCTCGTGATGAACTTGTAACATACCGAAGCTTGATTGATTTGTTTGACCAAAACTAGGTGCAGAAGAGCTTCCGAATAATGTAGATCCTGGTTGTTGTGTTGTTCCAAACATAGGCTGGCTAGAAGAACCAAACCCCGAGGTTGAGGAACTGCTGCCGAATGTCCCAGCTGATGTATTGCCGAAGAGTTGATTTTGCCCGAACGGAGTACTGGAGGTATTTCCAAACCCTTCGATTTTTTTACTCGTTATTGTCAAACTTTCCAAGAACACAGTTTTAAACTTACCAAACGTATTCGGTTGGGAAACGCCGAAAGATGGTCTGCCAAACATGTTTAATCACACACGATAATCAACACACGAAAAAATATAATATTTTAACACAAATAAGTAATTACACAACAATTAAATAAAGTAAGTTAAAACTCATTGATATGATGATAACGCTAATTATTTATCACGATGTATATTTCGCAGATACAACACAACTTTGTGCAATGATGTTTCTGCGCTTGCGTAAAAAGTTAAGCTATAAATGAAATGGGTCATTTTTGTGTTCTGTTAGATAGATTTATTTATTTATTTCGTATATAAACCAAAAAATTTGTAACCCTCTGTATAATTTCTTTCAAAATACGGCAGTGGTAAAGTTTAGGGGAGCCAGCTAACGCGCACGTACTCGCTCACTTACGGGAATTGAAATCTACATGACTTCCAGCATGGACGTTCATTAAAAACTACGTAGCCATTTAGTTGACAAGTTAAATTAAAAAAATGTTTTTATATTTTATAGTGTTTATATGATTATGAATTGATACTATTATTTCACGTAACATATCTACAAATCTGTATTTAACGATAAAGTTTCATGTCATAGTTAATTATTTATAGAATAAATTATGCTATTTTGATTTAATATATTATTGAAATGTTTGTTTTTTTTTTTAAATACAAAGAAGAATAACTTGAACTACTCAACAACAAATTCTCATCTTTATCCTCTAAAAGAAAAAATGCTCTATATTTTATGAACGCACTCACTTTCGTGCTAACTTCACTGTTGTTACTGTCAAACGCCACCCAAATTATTAATGAGACGTACGATTCAAACTTTTAATTAAAAATATGTTTATCAAGTAGATTTCAGAAAACCATATTAAAATAATCAATATTTTACTCGAGATTAGTCAATAGTTTCTCCAACCAACAATAATCAAGAAGAAAAAGAAGAGATAATTGAAATGATTCCATTGTCTTGTTTTCCTGTAACGGTTTCTGTTAGATGGCGTCGTATGTTGAGGTGAGAATTTTCAAGGAATTTAACATTGTAATTATTTCAAACGGAAAATGGAATTCGGTATTGTAAGTTAATTAATAGCGTTTGTTTTAGTTACGTAACTTACCAGTTTCAATTTCCATGCTTGCATCCTGTTGATTAATTTCTAGGTTGTGTAGGTCTGCTTCGTATTGTTTCATCCTCCAATAGCAGTCTTCGAGTGATTCTTCTTGTGGCCAGTATCTTTCATATTCCTCGTCCTGATAATCATCTTGATCCCCAAATTGGTGTCGTGGTGAATTGAGTGGTGTGCAGTAGGGATTTTCCATAGGTGGAAAGTCCGTTGGTGAAAAATTAGTATAATTGGAGTTGTAGGCCTCTAATGCGTAAGGATCATTTGTGAATGACTGAGACATGTCTAGTAAATCATATTCGTCTGTTACAGTGTGTGAATATATGTTAGAGATGGAAGGTGTTCTTGGTGATGATGTAGCAAATGTGTTCATTCTACCGTTACTTGATGATGGATGAGCATTTCTGGGGGTGGCCGGAGGTGATTCTGATTGTCCGAACACAAAAACTGAAGGGGGTGCAATTGAGTTTCCTGTTGTTGGAATGTCGCGAGAATTCTCGTACTGCGCTTTACGAGATCTTTCTCCTGTTGAATTTCGTTTGTTGCTGTCTTCTTTGTGACATGTGTTTCGTGACCTGGATTTATACCGTCGTGCCGGGGATGCTGGACAGAAAGTTATTCTAGGCGATGATGAATTGTTGGGAGAGTTTGAAGGACCGAAGGAGTCTGGTGTGTTTCCATTAGCCATACATTTAACAGGTTCAAAAACTTGCGAATGCTTTCGAGATAATTCAGTTAACTGAGGTTCCCTCGTCGAATATGAATATTTGTTTGATGGTATATGAGGCGACGAATACCCGGATGTGTGGTTTGATGGTGTACGAGGTGATGAATAGCTGGATGTTTTGTTTGGTGAGATATTTTTCTGAGAGGATTGTCCGAAAACAAAAACTGAAGAGGAGCTCGACGGAAATTCTTCTTGAGAGTGTATCGGAGTGAGCGGTTTATATGAAGCATTCCTGTCTGTGATTCTTTGATGTTGGTTAAAGTCTAAACCATCCAAACGACAGCGATCAGTACGTGTATTGCTGTGTATGTTAAGTTGTGATCGTGCTTCGGGTAATTTAGTAGCGGAAGTGCATCGTTTTACCGAGTGCCTTTTTCGCTCCGACAGTAGGGAGTTAATTTGCTCACCTGTAACTCATCATTTTTAGAAAGCTTTCCTTGCTGTGATATATAGTTTTAATTACGGCTGATAATGTCGTCTTCTTTTGGTTCCTTCATGACGAAACCTGTAAACGGTGATATTTTGAAAATATTAATTTTTGTAAATTTTCAGGTTTTGTGTGATAGGCACTTCAACTGTACAATTATTTACATGTTCCACATGCAAGCTTGTTAATTGAAACGATTTTAAATGAGGAATTTAAGTTTTGATGTACATCAAATTTTGGCCGTTGAATTTGATCGAATCAAAAGTTGCTTATATGCACAAATGATAGACTGCCGCTTTAATTAAGTGAATTTGAAGCAAAAATTTAAATTTCTTACCTCGAAACTTGCTTTTTCAGAAGTTTTTGGGAACCTGTTATGATGACAGCTAAGAACTTTCAAACTGACAATTGTTTATAGCGACTGTTCCAAGGTAGCTTGATGTTGTGAGTATGACGGAAATAGGTGACGATAAGTTTTGGAAATCGAGCACGACTGGTAGCTTTAATTTCGATGATGATCAGGTAAGTTGAATAAGTCGTCGAAAATTAAAAAAAAAAAAAATTGTATTTTTAGGATGTTTCCAATTCGGCTTCTGTAAATCATCAATTATTTGATAGTGGCACGGATTCAGTGTTTAATTTAGTATTGGAAGAAAACATAGTTTTACCGATTCATTCTGTAATATCAAAACGAGGGCTAGATTCAAGTGAGATTTGCTTTGATTTGGGGTTTCACGTCGTCAAACGTGTGATTTTAGTTTTACAAGACACAAGTTTGCCGTTGCAAGTTAACGTACCTTTGGTTGAGGAGACTATAAAAAAATTATATTTAGGCATACCATGTACGTTGGATTGCTATCGAACACTGGAACAGAAACTTGAATTACTCGATAAAGCAGTTGATACGTTTGATGGAAATGTAATACTAAAAGTATGCTTAGGTGTCAATTTAAAAATAAAGTTTATTGAAGGCAATCATTGTTTACAGATTGTGTTATTCTTGAAAAATACCTTGCAAACAAAACTTCTGCATTATTACTTATCAAAGAGAAAAGTTGCTTTACAACATTACTGTCTTTATCTAACTCATGAAAGTAACTATGATGAACTGTGTACGATTTACATGTAAGTATTGAATTGTTTTTGCAGATAGCAATTGAAATGTGTACACAAAACAATTTTGCAAATCACTGTAATACAAGTTATTTTGTGTGCCACAAATCTTTTACTTTCAACTTTCTTTTCCTCTTTTTAGGTCTGTTGGAAACAATAGTGACATCGTAAGTAAGATTCAATTTAAAATTTAATATTACAACATTTCTTTTCAGATTAATCTATTTTATTCACCGTGCAAAAGTTATTCTAGTAAAAATAGATTGCACGCACAGTTAAATAAATTCATAGCTGAATATTCCACCAGCGTTGTTTCCAATTTTGAAAAGAGTGTTCTGCTGGATTTTCAGAAATTCACTTGTAAGTAGACGTTGTTGTTCATGTGTGTGAACGTGACTTTAATAATATTCTAGCGTGGCAATTAAAAAAAAACATGACTTCGAATTCAGTTATCGAACAACTAGCAATTTTATATAAAAACAAATACGAGAAGGGTGTATCCGATGACGTTACTGATTTAAAAAGCTTGATGAAAATAAACAGCTTTCAATACGATTGGGTCGAGTTGAATACCATGTGTTCTTTAGGGGTTTGGGATAAATTGACTGAAACGTTTATTAAATCTGTAAGTTCGGTTTTGGATGTCTTTGTGATTTGACTGTTGAATTTCTGCATTTTAGAATTTATTCAAAAAGAATGTAATTAACACGGATATTAATGTGGAAATTATTTTAAATGCGTTACACAAACATGGTGCTCCTGTGAAAATACTTCATGATTTCTTGCTTTGTTTATCCGACAGTGAGAAAAGCCTCTACCTCGGGAAAAAATTTCATTGCCACAGGTTTGTAATCGATAAATTAATTGAGAGTAGAGATAAAGCAGGATTAATTGAATATAAAAAATGTTTGCCCCCACAATCTGAAGATTTTTTCTATTTAGAAAAGAATCTTTGACATCACTAGTTAAACTGTGGTTTCTTATGCCTGTGATGTTACCAATTGTTATGTCTTAACGTATATTTTATACATTGTGTTCACTATTTATAATAAAAATCAATCCAACAGCTATTTTCTTTGTAATAAAAATAAATAAACAGTTCATCTATCTGATTAGTTTCATTTTTTAAATCAAGGTGTTTGTTTATCGCAACAAAATAGATTTAGGAGTGAAAGTTGTTACTTTATCTTTGTTGTACGAGTAACAAACTATTTTATATACAGTACGTGCAAACATGACTGATGTGTGCGGGGTTACCACCCACCAGGAAAACTTAGAAAATTGAAAAAAAGGTTTAAAATGTTAGGGGATTTGCTTGTTCTAACGCAAAAGTCGGTGAAATTAATGAAAAAACTGGAAACTTGTTTTCTAAAATTAAAAAAAAAAAATGGAATATTGTTTTGAATATTAGGAGAATTATGTATTCTAAGCAAATAGCGAAAAATTTATCACGTTTTCAACAAAAAAAAAAAGGATGATATTGGGGGTCTTTTGGTATAGGCAACCAAACAAGCGACTGTGTTTATTGTGTTGTCTATTCTACGGGTTCTTGTGTTTTGAAGAATTTATTTTTTAAACGTACATGCACGTTATTAATTAGAGGTAATTTAATAATTTTCTTCACAATACACGTGATAATAAAAAAATTCGTAATTTATGATGTTTCCACATAAATTATAAAATAATGATTGTCATGACTTTAATTAATTTGTGTTTGATAAAACATTCGTTTTTCTTTTTGCCTGTTATTGACTATTGACGGGTTTTTATATGAAATACGCACGTAAATAAATTTTTTAATTCATAATAGGAAATAATAATACTGATACATTTACATGCCTTAAGGTGAACTAAGTTCCAAACAAATCTACAAAATAAAATTCTTTAAATTATGTTAAAATAATTAAACTAACACATCAATAAATTAATATAACTCGTTACACGTCCAATTTCCAGTCCACTTAATTGGAATTCATAAACTTTTCTTTTATTTCATTCTCGCACAAATTTACGGTTATTATTATTTTTTTTTAATCATACGCAGAGCTACTGATAATTAAATTAAAACGATTAAATTGGAACGACTGAGTTCTTGGACATGTCCCCGACATGATATTTGTGATCTTTGATTAAATTGTGATAGTGTCAGGAAATAAGGTCCGAGTTACCACGTTTCTGTATTATTGTAAGACATGTCAACGTTGATTAATGTGCACGTAAAAATAAAAGTTCTGTTTTGTATGTTGCCAAAATTCTATGACATACAGATTATCCCTTAGGGCCAGTTGTAAAGAGGTTTAAACCGACATTAAACTGAATCGGATTCAAAGTGAAGAAAATTTTTTATTTATGAATGCATTCTATACAAATTTGTTTACTTTTAACCTGGTTCAGTTGAACGACAGTTTAATTAAACCTTCTTGGTACAACTGGCCCTTGATGTGATCAAGATAAGCCGGGGTTCATATCTCATCGAGTTAAGGAAGAACCAGCAACGTTATTGCTGTAGCGCCGGTCAAACTTACACTTTCATTACTTAACAGAAAAAAAGGGGTATACAGAGAAACCTTGGCAATAAGTAACGATGTAATCCAAGTATTACTAATTAGCTGGGATAAGAAATCGGCCCACTTATTCCACAAGCAGTACGACAATTTATTAATCGGACTGTATTAGTCTCGTTCGCGGTATTTTCTGCGAACATCCCTTCCTCTCCCACTCAATAGCAATTTTGATGACGCGGAAAGAGTAAGTAGGCGTGTAAAAAGTGTGTAAAAGACTGAGTGGGCCGAATTCTTTTCCCTGCTAATTATTTATTGATGGAGACTGAGGAAATTCAGGAATAAAGTGAGCTAAATAAATAAATTGTAGCCAACTGTTACATTGATAGGATTGTGTTTTTGTTGTGTGTAGGTAATACTTGCGCAATTTGAAGACCGGTTACCGATAATACTGACTGAGATTTCTTCTGTTCAATTATTTTCCTGGGGTAACTTATCAAGCTAATAAATTTGGTACGGCAATATAAATAGCAATAATAAGAATGAATACTTGTCGTTGTAAAAATATAGTTGTACGTTAAACCTTAAATATACAGGAACTTATTGTTTAAATTACTACATCACATCTACCGCCGTAAATCAATGTGTCAATAAATTATCTACAATAATACATTGTTTGATAGTACAAGAACCTCGGACATGCAAGCAATAGTAGTGTGTGCTTTAAAAAAGTATCACAAAATCTGTTTCACTCTTTTGTAACATAATACTAAATGCTCTCAAAATAAGGGAAGGAACCATAGTTTCGTACTGCTTATGCTATTTGTATTGGCCACTTTATTGAACACATTTAGTAGGAATCATTGGTAGCTCGTTCAGAGTGGTCCCGTGCATTGCACTAGTATTGTAGATATTTCCTTAAAAAGTTCGATTAATAAATAACACGTGTTGTAGTTCGTACAATATTGCACTTGCGTCTATACTAGTCATCACAGCGCTAGGGAGTATCCCTGTCGGCAGACTCGGATCGTCCCGGAGGAGGTTGATTGCGTTTAGGGGGTGGTTGCAATGGAAACAGCCTGTGTTCCGATGACCAATAATTTTGACGTTCGCCGTCGTCCGACGAAGCGGCAACCGCTGTTAAACTAGGCACGAACTGTTCGGGCATCCAGTCAAAAGAAAACGCATTTCCCGAGTGCGTGCTGGGGGTAGCCGTCGGCGTAGGAGGTGCGCTACCTATATAAGGACTAAGTTCTTGATGGCATAGATCCGGAACCTTCTGCAAGGTATCCGACCAAGGCGGACTGGGATTCCATTGATCCATAAGATCACTAGGGTCTACTTTAAGGAGAGTCCGAGGTCGCTCCGTGAGATGCGAAACCACTAACAAACCACTACTTCCTCCTTCGTTGTCGGGCGCGTCGACGTTCGCAACGTCTAAGTCTAAATTCTGAAGTTCTTTGGGTTTACGTTTACTATAAGAGTAGTCTACTGGCTCGGAATCGGCTCGTCGGTGGTGATGATGGTGTTGGTTGTGATGTGCGTGAGAAGGAACGCCGTGGTGGGTTATGTGAGGTTGAAGGGAAGTAGGCATGGCGGCGAGGTGAGCGTATCCTGCAGATTCGTGACTAGTCGCAAATTCAGGACCTTGGTGGTGCTCGGGATAATACAGCAACCTCGTTGATGGTCCTACGTCGTAAGCCAAGCCGTACTGTAACTTATTTTGTACTGAATAGTAATGGTATAACCAGCTGTTGGTCCTCATAACCGCCGCCTCTGCCTCGCTGAGTACCTGGTTGGTACAAACGATAACTGGTTGCTGGTTACTCTCGGAACTTTCTTTGACTTGGAGGACGCAGTGCATCCACAACCAGTCGCCGGATCTTCGTTGGAACTGAGCGAGAAGAATGCACGATCGTTCCTGCTCGGACTGGGTGACTGCAGAACGGAGGACGTAAAAACGTGTACTGTACGCATTAGCGTAGAGGATTTGTACTTACTGAGGCGGTGTTTCGTCTGCGCTTCGCGTGTACATTCCCAATGCAGCAGCCGGTACCAGGACACCCCCTGCAGGTCCCCTCTCGGGAAGCCCAAGTAGAATTCGCCGCTGTAAAACACAAGTGTAACAATCACTGTGATTTATGGTATCCAATGTCACCGGCTCTCCCGCGACCCGGTGACCTGGACCGCCCCGACATCACGAGCGACTGTTGATTTATCGTACCCACGAGCTCTAACAAAAGCTCCATACTCACTTGTTGTCGATGTGGATGAAACGCATATCCATGGAGTGGATGGACGTGAAGACGTTAGTGGCACCCTGAACGACGCACTCTCGCGTCTCCGGCATAGCCACAGGAGTGCAAGTAGCCAAGAACACGGGCTCGTTGCGGCTGCACAACGGCAAGAACGATAAGTAGCGACCCTGTACCAGCACCACCTGCGACCGATAAACATAAATAGTGGCGCTTTGGTATTCCAATGAGAGTCATTTCCATAAGTTCGCTGTACCATCGTGTGGGCGTCATAACACACAGCAGTAGTATTCGCGCCTCCACCTACTTTACATATTACCTATATAATGATATATGGATCGCGATTCTAAGAATAAGAAATCTAACGGATATCAAAGGTGGTGGTCCGGTAGGTATACATAGGTACCGCATGCACAAAGTTAAATAACTTTATCTAAAGTTGTGCAAGCAAGCACCATCCGTTCTTTCTTGAAATAAGAGAGGTCGAGAGTACTGCCGCAATGTACTACCGAGAAATGCCTGCTGCCTTTTCGCCGTTCCGTTGGAATTATCTATTCTAAACAAATTCCTAATGTATGCGTTCAGAGAAGCGTCCACGCCAGCAACAAATAACGATAACAATAATAAAGTGTAACACGTGTTGCATTGTAAATGTGCAACTTGTATTTAGATAGATTCCCGCTGTACCTATGGTAACTATGTTAGGTGTGGGTGGAATCATTGCTGCTGCAAGGGGAGCGGGGGAGGCGACCCGTTGAGGTTACTGCATAGTGAAAGGCAGATCCGGCATTGGTACATTCAACAACACAAGGCATCCGCGTAGATCCCGATGAAAAAAAAAATCCGACTGCTCGCTAATAAGTATTTATCACAGAACCAGAGACTTAACTCACCTTTTGGTCACCGAATCGCATCTGACGTCGAGCGTTCCTCGATACGTTCATCCTACAAAGGAAAAGGCGCATCTCTTCACTTGGATTGCTATTCGCTCCGGAATTTACCGGTCTGCCTAGTTCACATTGAATTGCCTGATGATCCTGTTTATCAATTATGTCATAGACGCTATCTCCGTGGATTAAAAGATCCTCCTATACACGAAACATCACATCATTTATAAACCCATCATATCTATCTATGTATACATGTATACACTCTCCCCCTTCCCTCGACTTTTCATTTGCAATTTTTCATCACATCATCAAATTGTCCCAAAAAAGCAAGAAGTTAGCCAGTTGTAATTACAATTACTACTCTTTTAATAATATTACAAATATCCATCATTTTTATGTCATCATTATATTTACATAAAGCTTAAGCATAAAAGCAATGGTTGGGTGGGTGGAGTGGATAACATATTAATAAGACCGAAAGTGCAAAGTCATTGACGTTGATGGCAGTCAGTCGGTCTCAACCACTGGCTCGGTAATGTATAAAATCCAGAACAACTGCGTCAAAGGAATACCTGAATTATTTTATCCTGCGCTTTCTACATGACCGACATTATTACCAGAAATATTTTATCCTCGGTTCCATAAATCATCTACCTAGCGTGAATTAAATCTTTTTTATACTTACTGTTTGTTTAGAACGAAAAAGAATAATTACTTCAGTACACCTGACATATTAACGCTTAGCTTTCATATCAAATCGACGCACTTCATTTACGATACGATAGATAATCGTTTTTATTTCGTTTGTCATAAAAAAGTTGAAGTAAAAAAGCTCACTCTTAAGCATTAAGCTCAAAGTTCGCTCACCTTCAAAACACTCACCATGGAATGACCTAGGTACTCCGCTGCGTTATCAGATATGTATAGAAGTTTACCATTTTGTGTCATCATCATTAAAAATCCATTCAGAGCCTGAAATGAAACACAAAACAGAGCATTTCTTTCTTTAATAAATATTCTATTAAAAAAAAAAAAAAAAAAAAATAAACTCCAAGACACGATTTTAGCGCCACGCGTTTAGGGTTAGGACAAGTGCGTTAATTTCCGTTCTCAGATGGAAAAAAAAGATTCAATCTGTTGTAAGTTATTCTGTAATCTAAAGTCTAGAGTTTTCGCTTTCGAAAAGTTGTAACTCATGATCTGTTCATCTGTTGCATTAGTGTACATGCACTCAGAGAGTATTTGTGTCTTGTTCTATCCTCAATCATTAACACGAGATGAAGATACTTAAATGTGTACTAGTGCAACAAACGAACAGACTTTCTGTTATAATTTTGACTGCAAAACGCGACTGAAATTTCAATTTTAATCGGAAAATTCGCCTGTCAACTTAAAATAAAGTTGGTCCAAAGCAAAACTGACATTATTTAAATTTGTCTGTATCTGAGATTCATGTAAAAAATATATTTAGTTTCTCAAAGTTGAAACTTTAGAAACGTCGCTATTTTAGGATAACTTCGCGTTTTTAACTTTGTCCCGCCAAAACTCGACTTAAATGTAGGGAAATTCTGCTCGTCATATGTCGGGTTGGTGAGACTGATTCGCGTTTCAAACGTTTGCAAATGTCAATTTGCGGGTTATGCCTAGAATTAATTATGTGTTTTATGATTTAATTTAAGTGCTTATAAAGTGTTTTAGTTATGTTTATAATTTGCGACGCCAACAAATAAAGGCAATTTCAACCACCATTCAATTTGGAGGTAGGTAATTTTTTTTTAATTTGAGATGTGAACAAATGTGGAGCGGTCCGTTCTAAACTGTTTTGAGTTACTGACGAGAAATATCAGTAACTAATTCTATGTTAATTAAACAAAAAAATTCGATTGCATTAATTAAAAATTTTAAAAAAATAATCGATTGTAATTGATTTTATTTTGTGAACTAAAGTAGGAAAATTTTGCTCGTCGATGTCGAGTTGGTAAGACTGGTTCGCGCTTCAAATATTTGCAAATGTCATTTTGCGGGTTATGCTTTTAGAACTAACTACGTATTTTGTGATAATTTAAGTGCTTAGAAAGTGTTTTAGTTATGTTTATAATTTGCGACGCCAACAAATGAAGGTATTTTCAACCACGATTCAATTTGGAGGTAGGTAATTTTTTTTTTAATTTAAGATAATATGCGAGTAAATGTGGGGAGCAAACAGATAAATCCGTTCTAAACTGTTTTGAGTTACTGACGAGAAATGTATATTCGTAACTAATTCTATGTTGATTAAACAAAAAAATTCGATTGCATTAATTAAAAATTTTAAAAAAATAATCGATTGTAATTGATTTTATTTTGTGAACTAAAGTAGGAAAATTTTGCTGGTCGATGTCGAGTTGGTAAGACTGGTTCGCGCTTCAAATATTTGCAAATGTCATTTTGCGGGTTATGCTTTTAGAACTAACTACGTATTTTGTGATAATTTAAGTCCTTATAAAATGTTTTAGTTATGTTTATAATTTGCGACGCCAACAAATCAAAGTAATTTCAACTGCGATTCAATTTGGAGGTAGGTGCTTTTTTAATTTAAGATAACATGCGAGTAAATGTGGGGGGCAAGCAGATAAATCCTTTCTAAACTGTTTTGAGTTACCGAAAAATGTGTATCAGTAACTAATTCTATGTTGATTAAACATAAATTTACTTTGCATTCTGCAGACTTTACGTCATTAAATGTTATTGCTCAATTTGAAGTTTTTTCTTAACCTACAAGGTAAGATATTAACACAAACAAATAATTTACCCAGTTTTGTATGATTGCGATGGATATATCGGCTTTTGTAGACAGTAATTACAAGTAGTTTTAACCTCACTTTTATACCCAAGCAACAGAGTTTAATTTTCAATTTATTGTCATGTGAACAATTGTTTTTATAAATAAGGAAATAAACCGAAAGTTAAAGTCAGCTTTTGATTGATTTGGCTGAAAGTGACTTTCAATCAAATAAAGAAACATCACTAACGATACAGTGTTGCCAATCAACTCGATCAAAAATTCCTTTTTATATTAACATTATATTATATTAAACACTCACAAGAGGCGCTGTTGGCGTTGGCTTTTGTTTTTGTTTATTTTTGTAGATAAATATCATTATAATTTTGGTTTTTATTCATACAGAATACAAAAAATAAACAACACTTTTATTTCTTTTTTCTAGTGTCACTGGCAAGATTCAAATAAAAAAAAAACTTGTACGCCCTCTACCGGATAAAAATCGTCAAAAGCACGAGATGTCGGTGCTTAATCTTATCGATTTGCTTTGATTCAAATTACCTACACAGCAACTAAAAATTACCAAACTGTTATTATTTATTTTAGGTACATTAATAGAAATCATTTGTTTTTTAATTCATCATAAAAATGGATTTATTTGATCGCTCCCCAAATGTTGTCGCCAACCTAACAAAATAAATTTTGAGTACCTACTTTAATGAGGTACTTTTAAATCCAAATAAGTTTTTTAACGTATTGTAGTCATTAAAGTACTAATATTTTTTGAATTTCTCAGTTTTATTTGAGCGAGTCTGGCAAAAATTATTACTATTTGATACTTGTGTACATACAAAATGTAGTTAAACAACATTGAAAAAGGCTAAAATGTTTACGATTTCCTTTCAGCGTATCACCATGTAAAATATGAACATGTAGATAAATTTTACTGCTATTTTATGTGTAGTTCAACGATAAAACGTGTTTAAGGACACGAGACACAACTAGAAAAATGAATTATCTTTCCCATTCATAATTAATTTTAATGTATTCCGTATCGTTTTAAAAGCGGATTATTAGTTTATAGTGGTTTTCGATGTATTTTAAAGTCGGGTGGCTTTATCTGGCTGCGTTCGTAAAAAACAGCTATGTCACTTACTGCTCGATGATAAAACGCAACAATTATATTTGGTTTTAACTGATCAGAGTGATTACCACTGACACTTTAATTTTAATATTTTTTTTTTTGTTTTGATCGAAATATTCAAAACTTCTGCAAGCAAACAGCTGTAAAATAAGTAGGTACAACAGATTATATTTGTTGTTGCGTTCTTTGTATAATAATAATAATGAAAGGAACGGAAAATATAGAATGCTAAAGCTTCTAGTACATACATATATGGTTTTTATTGCACATGTTGGAGATGTTGTTATGGGAAACATAAAACTCAAGTGAGAGATTTAAATTTAAATATCTTATACAACCTAGCATGTTTATGTTTAAAATGTAAGTACGTAATTTTAATGTAATCTAAAATAGAATATATATATATATATAAGTGTTGTTTGTATATAATGTAAATAAAATACATATATATGTGTATAATTAGTTGAAATTGATCCAAGTTAAAATATGAAAGATATTTACAAGATGTTGTGAATAGTACGTTTCTTGTTATTGCCTTTATAGTATTTAGGGTCTAAAAATGTGACCTTTTACTGATTAGAAATCTTAATTTAGTACAGTATTAGTTATGGGATAAGCTGTACTGTAAAGGTAAGCTCGAGCCGAGCGAGCGCGGTAAAGTAATGCTCCCATCGTGTAATATATTCTTTAATGATCTTCTATCGGACTCAACGATCTTAAAGAGTAGAGCGAACTCTTAAATTTTTTTGTAAGATAAATAATAAATTAAAAAGTACGCTTGCTTAAAAATGAATCTGTCGGTTTGGGCGTACTGGGGTGTGTCAATTTTGACTATTCAAGGGCATGGAGACTTCCCAGTTTTAAGAGTTGTTATATTACTTTAGATTATGCTTTGATTAATTTCTCGAAAGCAGCTTGTTAACATTTTTACTTTCAATGCAACAAAGAAACATATATTCCGCCAAAATTACATTAACTATTAATTATATTTTTCTTATTCACACCTAATGACTATGCAATAAAATTCAATGAGGTACTTATTTTATTTAAATGGACTCACATTTATTTATTTCATAATGTACATAATTCAAAAATTATAAATTATTAATGACTGGCAATTGATAAGTATTGAAACTCACTTTCAAAAATCGAATTTTTCCATTCGTTTTCTATACAGGGTATTTCACTTAAGTCGGTTTCCTTCATATCTTTCTAGTTACTCATTCTAGAAAAAAATGTTTCACATGAAAGTTATTTCGTATCCTGGCGAGCATATTTTAAGGAGAAAGAAATCGACTGAGAAAGACACGGATACAGCAGGTTACAACACTAAAGGAAATGGAATTACTGGCCAGTGACCGAAAAAAATGGAAAAGGTGGATAGAATAACGAACAAGAAAACCCGACGCCCTCATGGGTAAAAGGAATAGACAAAGAAGAAGAAGTTGTGGTTATCAGAAATTAAAAAAAGACTAAGTATTTATGTTCTTTGGTGTAAGTGGACGAAACAGAAAGATATTCTGAAAGGAAATGGTGGATACAAGAACAGTATAGAACATGAGATGGGAAAGAGTGGAGGATTATCTACAAGAATTGAGAGTTGAAAAGTGCGACAGCTATATATATAATCCATGTGCTTTTGGATGCGGTAATAAATAAAACAGAAGATATAGGGACAGTCAAGAGAAACTTAACGTAACCTCCTGGAAACGCAGACGGTGTACTAAACATTATTACAAGAAGTAGAACGGAATTAGAAAGAACAATATTAAGACGGGAGAAGCAGCGAAGAAAAGAGACTTCAAAATTAACGAAAATCAAACCATTTTTTTGATGATATCCGCGGTGATAGGTAATTTTCCGCAACATTTAAGTTGCATGCCTAGTAAAGAATAAAATTTTTATTCCGCTCCACAGTACGACAAATATAGACATTACTGTCGTTATTTGAAGTTTATTATGCCTAAGCACATGTAAAATATGTAAATCTCTAAAGAAAGAGGTCTTGGATTTCATATGTGACTTCCAATTAGTTCCGCTGAGGTCAGGTAGGTATTGTGGATTTTATTATATACAGAGTATGTATTTTTTTTTGTTTTTTGTAAAATAAATTTGTATTCTTTAAGCCGTGTTTTTAGTTAAAAGAAAAAATTAAATTGCGCCATTGATGTGAAATAATATGAGTCGTTGAAGTACTAAGGTATCAATAATTCTCTTGATTATTAATTAAGCCGGTAACATTAGAACGTTTAATTGTGTGTTAAAAGATTGAATTATGGTAATTAAAGCGTTACAGATTAAAGCAGAATAAGTTATTAGTTGGATATACAGCTTGGCCGCAATTGTTAAACGTTCGTACGTTATGTAATTACCTGTATGGAACGATGTGTTATGTTTGCTTTAGAATGATAATTAAATCAGTTTTATAGAGTAATTAAAAGTGGCCATGTAATATTTTCTTACATTGAAACTAAACAACACTATAGCGGTACAGTAAATGTCAAAAAGGAACGTAAACTCGAGCATTATGATTTGTTTTGGAGTCAGAGCAATGAGCAGGGCTAGTTCAGGGCACATGGGTGGATCTGTATCGGGGCCGTGGACAGTGAGGGGTATTGGGGGGGCCGGGGAGCGGGGTCAGCGCGTGACCTCAAGCCGAGGGGTACACAGCTACTTTCCCACGGACCCGCCCGCAATATCTACCGCTCTTCATCTGAGTACTCTTAGCCTGTCATTAAATATGGCAATATGTGGTGAGGCAATCCAGATACATGCACAACTGTATCGATTAAGCCACGGATTAAGCAATACGGCGTAAATACACTCGTACTTCTTCTGTTGCTGCTCGTCGTGAAATTTCAGATCTATGAACTATTACCATCCTCTATGTTACGAAGTAACTGTAAAACAAACGCTCCATTCTATTATTTTGCTTTATATTTCGAAAAACGCACGCTTACTAACATGCAACATCAACATACTAAGAAAATAACCTCAGACAATCGCCATATAAGAACCAAAAGCTTCTTATTACAAAAACAAGCCACCATACAGGAACACCCGAAACTAAAGTACCACGGAAAAAAGGCAAATTATTAATTAACAAAACAAACTTTGGTAAACTAGATCACACAGCAGTTAGACCTACGATACACATAGATATATTAAATTGCGTAATTCATGACGACAATCGATAAGTAACACATATTTCAACCAATCACTATTTAAATACAACCCACTTCTATGTACTAACTGGTCAAAATATGTCACAGAAAGAGTATATGATAAGAATACATTCAGTGGCCCCACCTCCCACAACGATATTATGGATTTATCCCAAAACTCATAACGATAATCGATATCTAACATGTTTAGACCAATCAGTTCTTAGGTACAACGCATTTCTATGTACTAATTGGTCAAAATGTGTCATTGAAAGAGTATATGATAAGAATACATTCAGTGGTTCCACCCCTCACAAAGGTATTGTGGATTTATCCCAAAACTCATATCGACAATCGAGACGTAACATATTTCGACCAATCAGCACTCAAATAAACGCATCTTCAAATACTGATTGATCAAAATCTGTCAAAGAAAGGGTGTATAATAAGAATACATTCAGTGGTCCAATTCGCATCCATAACGAGATTATGGACACATATTAATAAAGTGCCTGAACATTGAATGATTGTTCATGTCTAAAAATTACTGTTCTTTTTAATGAAAATTAATTAAAGGAGGTTAGGGGGTTGTGGTATGTTTTGTAAATTGAATTACGAAAGAGTATATGTTAAGGATACAATTCAACTACAGTGCTACAACTCCGCAAAACGATAAAAACTTAGTTCCTACACAGTTCTAAATCAGTTCGGAACTGTATTGCTCATGCGCTGTTGTTAAATACACAGGATTTTTAGCAAGAGCGCATGAGCAGTACTGATTTAGAACTGCGCATGAACTTTCGTAAGAAAAGGTGTTTGCAGGGATATTTCACATGCAAGAATTTTTTTGTTCCTAAAGAACGTCGATGATAAAAGAAAGTGTAAAAGTGGGCAATTTTGCGTTGAAATAAAGTGTTCAATTAAAAAGCTCATCAAGTAAAAACACAATTAATCGGTTTAAGAAGTTGCTCTCAAACTTCTTCTTGCATTATAAAATGAAAACCGATTTAAGAAGATTTAATTTTCAATTGGACGTTCATTATAACCACAATTATAACGGTGACATCTATTATCATTAAGTGGAATGAAAATGAAGCGCACTGGGGTGCGTTCGAAATCTCCGGAGATTGCGTCGGGTATAAAATAGTAAGTAGTAAGTAAGTTGGCACGAATGTTGCATCGGTGTAATTATTACTTATACCGATTCGATTTTTTAACGAGTGCAGTGTTGCATTAACTATACTTTATACTTTATATATACCAACGCCCAGAGTTTTCGAATGCACCTCTAATGCATTCTTGAGGGAAAATTACGAGATTGTGATTATGGGAAGTAATAGAAGTGGACGTAAAACAAAAATGTAATTTATGTAAAGAATGTATAAGGAGTATACAAGGAATTTGCATACATTAAAGTATATAAATGTGTACGTTGAGTTTACTTAATAGAAGAATGCATGGTTCCAAACAAGTTAATAGTTATTGAAACCGTGTGAAAATTAAGTGAAGTCTTGAGTAGCTCATCTCATCTCATCTGAAATATGAATTTATGAAGTATAGAAAAATAAAACAAATACGCCGCGAGAATGGTTCAATAATGTGATGCAAACACGCAAGTAGGTAATTGTTTCATTTAAGAACAGAAACCTGGCATACTTGGATTCCCACGATGGACTCTGGACGCATCGGGCAAACAGCAATTACTCTAACCATTGAATACATAATTTTACGGTATAAAAAATACTACTATTTAACAGTTTTTAAATTATATCTTCCAACTCTAATCCAATACCAATATCCTCTATTTGACATTAAACGTGACAATTAAAACTGAAATTTCCATGTTTTTCTTTTTCACCGCAAAGCAGGAATCAATAAATAAATTAAAAAAAAAAAAAAAAAAAACAACAAAGAAAAACGCGAAAGGTTATTTTATAATTGCCTTTCCGATATCCCTTACCTCGACTGTATGCAATTATATACGAAATGACTTAATAAAATGTTTAACTTCGCAATAACGTATAGGTATATATATATATTTTTTTGTTTCTGCGAATAATTATGTATATGTAAATGAATTTCATTATGAATTTTTCAGGATATTACTTACAGACAAAAGACCGTAGAGGTACTAACTTGCAGAAGATCTAATTATAAAGCTGTATCATTAATAAACAATCTGATTACATCATCAATGTAAAATTTATGTTTTTATTCTTAGAAATAATGAGCACATTTTAATCTTGATCTTTACTGTTTATGTGGTCCATCAAGTTTAGAAAACATTCATTCATTTATTTGCATAATGCAATTCTTAAACGGTCGCAGTAGAAACGGAATTACATTTTATTTTTTCTTCTTTTAAAATAAAGGTATTGCAATTTGATGTGATGATAAATGAAGTATTATGCCTCGATATTTTTATTACAACAAACAACGTGTTTAAATTGAAATGGACTGGATAATTGATGCATTTTGTTGTTGTAAAAGCTCCACAAAAGGAAACCGCAGGTATTATGTAATATCTTTATAGAACGTCTAATTCATTTGGATTACGTAATTACGCGAACGAGAAAATGAATGTTGATGATACTGCTGAGACATTAATTTTATCATAAAGGATTTCCACGTACTTGTAAACTATTACAACGATGTAAATAGCACTAACCTTTGAGAAGCCGATATTGGGCGTTGGTGGTTGGTGTAATCCTACGTCGTGGCATTTGAATGCTGCAACAAATATTATAAAACAGCTTTATTACAATCCACATTGTTATACATTTACTGTTTTGGATTAAACAAAGCAACACAGAAAAGAAATTAAATAAATTAAGTTCAAACTTGAATGGATAAAGAACAAATGTGTTCGATTAGGTGGGTATCCCAATTAAGTTTAGAAGTATATACTATGTGGTATAAGAATGTGAAATGAAACGATTCATTATAAAAACGAAGTTCTAGAAAATCTAACGTATTCCAAGAGTGTGTATTAATTAAAAATACTGTAGGAAACGTTTTACTGTATCAGACAATGTCAGTCTTGTGTCAGTTACGCAATAATATGTTGCTTCTTATTTAACTGGTTATAGTGAAGAGCATAGTATGTATTTCTCAGAGTCGGTAAAAATACAGAAACTATTTAAATACAATTTCTTTGTTTTTTTGCTTCCGAGCTGACAGAAATAAAATACGACGACGCCATCAATATCGTTAAATCACGTATTTTTGGCGAGCGAAGTCAAAGCAGTGAAATTACCCATTGTTTATTGAAATTGAACGATGGAATATTAAGTCAATCAATGTCGTTTTCGAGTCTAGTGACAAAATCCTCCATTGATTGGCCTGTCAATTAACTCTTCTTTGGACATGTATACGTGCGTGCAAACACGTCTTATCTGATCCATCCGTCACTGTTAAAGACACTGAAATGTTTATAGATTCCTGAAGAATATGTGCCAAGTGCCTCATCAAGTTTCAATTAAATGACGGCCTTTATTAAACTACTTTTTATTCCAATCTTATACAGCGTCTTTCAAAAACTGTGCACACAAATGGCATTTTTTTTTTCTTATCGATTTTTATAAAAATTTCTTCTTCTCAAACAGGGAAATGTCAGATGAAATTCACCTTGAACGGTATATACAGCGTGGACACTAAGAAATTAAGATCACTCAAGAGTAAAATGCCCCTATTTCTTTTTGAAACATCAACAAAAAACGTCACAGTTTTGAATGTAATTTATTCTAATTTCTAAAAAGAACAATTTGTTTTATGTCAAGAGATAATCAAAGAAATACTTTCGTCTTAAATACCGGAAAATTATTGTAATTTCCTCGTGTTTGTTTTAATAATCAGAGCAAAATGCCCGCCGCAATTATTTCCTTCATCATTAATATATGCATATCATAACGGTGTAATTAAAAAAAAAAAAAGAAAAAAAACTACAAATGGGTTAGCGACACCGATTAGTTCTAGTTCCATTGTGTTCCCGGGGCATTCGTAATTAGATGATATTATTCTGGCTAATTAGCCACCCACGGCTTGTCCGCGCTTCAAACTATAAAGATGGCTATGGAACGGCCTCATCATTAATACGAGCTGACCCTTCTCCAGAGATGCTTTGTGATAATTATCAATTAATAAATTTATGACATATTTGATGTACAGGAGTAATTTGTATTCGACTTCACACTAATGAATCATTTGGAAATATCTGTTAACATCTATTAATGATACTGTGCCAGGTTTCTTTCAGAACGTGATATTTATTTGTTAGATACTATTTTTTATGAAATTGATAAGTAAATTTTAGCACAGATGATTATTTAATCATTTTTGTAGCTCTTTTTTGTTGCTGTTTTTTTATGATATGGAAGAGATTTGTGCCGCAAACCAAAAAGTAAAGCGAAACCTCACACGGATAAGTAAATTTTGGCACATACTGTATATCGATTTTAATATTCGTTTTCTACTGGATGATATAATTTTTTTCAATCAATTATTTTTGTAATTCGTTATACTTGTTTGTTGGTAGATAGGTTTTGTGATATTTAAAAGATCTGTGTCGTAAAACGTGACTTCAAACGAATAAAGTAAATTTGGGACGTACTGTACATTGATTTTAATATTCATATCCTACTCGATGACATTATTTTTTCTTATAATTGCTGTTAATGAGTAAAGAATTTCGTTTAATTTTTTTTTGTCAACAGTGTAGGCATTTCATTATAACAGTTTCTAATTTTGTACAAGTTTTTTTTCGAAAAATCGAGCCGAATGAGCGCCCTTTGTTTTCGCACGGCTTTCATCGACGATTTCCCAAATGAAATCGACCATTTTCGCATGTCTAGAACTGGAACATTTTTGTGTCTGCATGTGTGTACTTATTAGACAGTTGCTGTGTATTCAGTTTGGTTTATTATTTTTCTAATTATTAATGATTACAACGACCTTATGCTAATTATTTAGCGAGTGAGCGCTAATTATTAGTGATACCAATATTTTCAATAAAATCTTTTGTATGTCATTGTAATTTATTTAAAAATTACACTCGGTAGTATATTTTTTTTTTCTGATGAAAACACGAACTAACAAGAAGTAACTCGAGAAGAGGAATTTCAATAATTTGTTTATTGAAAATCTGAATGTTATACATACCTTGTTGAAAATAGTTTGCTTTTCTAACGTAGACACAGACTAGAGCCATGAGTTGTAACTGTGATAGTCTCTGGCGTGTTGAGGGTGGTAAGGGTAGTAGTTCACGCAAATTTGCTATTTCGGCGTTAATCAGGTCTCTTCGTAGCTTGCTGGCTCCTTTTGTAGATTTATTTGCATCAAACCTTCAATAACACACTCAGTTAAAACTTACTATAGTATAGTATTCCCATTTTAAATTGGTTTTTATAACCTAAGATGCAGCTGGCACGTCGTATTGTAGCACCTGTGGTTTCTGGCCAGTATTTACATTAACCACTATTGCCCTCCCATAAAAATCATTTTTAAAATGGGAATACTCTAAAGGGTAACTATAAGTTATAAGGTTGAACTGAAATTTCAATTTTTAATTTAACGGTTATCCAAATTTGACAGTTGGTATGTTGGTATAATCACTGCGTAGTTGAATTATAAATTAATTTAATCTCATGGTATTTTATGTATATGCCACGAAATAAATTAAGACCTGTTTATTGTCAGTATTCCGGTATTTATTTAAAGGAGTGAAAACAGATTGTTAAACAGGGCTTTTCGTGACTTGGGAGCCCGTTAAGCTAGGTGTTCGTATATGTAACGGTAGACTATGTGTGCTGCTCTGCACATGTGGCCGATCTTAGCGAGTCTTAATAAATCTGCTTGTTAATTACTGAAGCCGTGTATCGTACGTTCACATGTGGTACTTATGTTATACCTTGACGGTTTCAGGTTTTCAGTTGATACGCTTCACAAATTTACTATTTATACCGCGTTTTTATCGGCCGCTCGAGATTGCCGCCTCGGAATTATTCTAATTACATATTTCACCTCTTCTCTTTCATACCGACAAATAACCCTCTGTAATGTATTCAGCGCATTATGTTTAATAACCTGGACTTATCCAGGCACAATGGACAAATCATAGCAATTTGACTTAACATTGTTTGTTTAGTTAATTCAATATTTTTCTCAACTTTTTTTATACCTCACTGTATATACACATAGGGCTCATTAAAGTATTTACACTGAGAATACAGAAATTGAACATTTATTGACGTATGGATTCTAAATCAGGGTAACGATAATCAACAATCTCAATCATTACTAAACACATTATACAATGAGTTATATGCAGTAGTTAAGGCCACCCCCATCTCTTTTGCTTGTTTACTTATCGTTTTCTGTCTGTTTTAAGTACCTATTGCATATATTCTTTCTGAACAACCACAACCTGTATAATCTACAGCAACACCCTGTCGTATACACATATATGTATATATATATGTATTGCAGCTACCTGTATAGGGGTCATTCTATATCATCATCATTATTAAACACATTATACAATGAGTTATATGCAGTAGGTAAGGCCACCCCCATCTCTTTTGCTTGTTTACTTATCGTTTTCTGTCTGTTGCACATATTCTTTCTGAACAACCACAACCTGTATAATCTACAGCAACACCCTGTCATATACATATATATATATATTTATATATTGTAGCTAGCTGTACAGGGGTTGCGTTGATGAACGCATCATATTGAAACTCCAAGTTAATTTGATTATTGGCTTTCCTAATTATTTCACAGCAAAATTCCATTTAGGTTTTTTAAAGTACTCTTCAAGTTGAATCTGTCTGTGCAGTTTGAGAATTTCTTATTTACTCAGTTTCAAGATATTTAAAAAAAAGATTCAGTAACGAAATTCAATTTATATCAAACCATCACCATTGATCAGTGAACGTTAAAATAAATTACTGGATCGATCTTTTTTTTTTAAAAAAAAAAAAAAAAAACGACGGGATTTATTAATCATCTGTTCAGTTCTCACAAGGCTAATTTGATAATTTGGTGTACATTGAATTTGTTACTGAATTTTTTTCAAATATTTCGGAACTGCGCGAATGAAAAATTCTCAAACTGCGCAGACAGATTCACCTTGAAGGGTACTTTAAGAAACCTTAATGGAATTTTGGTGTAAAATAATTAGGGTAGCTAATATACGAGCACTTTTAAATTAACATCGGATTTTCTTTGTTGCGTTCATCCCTGTATAAGTAAGTGTGAGAACATAAAGTAGAATATGCATAGTTATTTTTAGGTAAGTCCTTTGATTATATTAATTAATAAGTTTTATTAGATGAGTGAGTTCAGAAGTAGTATCTATATAGTACAGATTACTTTCTTAGAATATCCGAAGTATTTACGCACGAATTTTTCTGAATATGGTCGAGATTTATCTGGGAATTTCACTTTACATCCACGTACACAAAGAACAAAAGTCGGTTTCTGTGTGAACTTAAGAGGGTTTCGTTAGATCGAAAAAAAAACAAATTGAACAATTAATTTTAGAAATTCATGGCAGCACAACCGATCGATCAGCTTAACAATACCCGTTTGAATAAATTCAATTGTCTTTTTCGATTCATAAACTTTGCTTTCGTGTTTCTATGAAACGACGACGAAAAAGAATCGTCTAATTTATAAGAGAAAGGATCTTTGAGTTAAAAACTTTTCGAGTTTTGTTTGCGGCACAGTTTTGCTTCACAGTGAAGTGAAATTCCCGAAACATATCGGAACGTGTGAATGAATCGATTTCCGTTTTTGTAATTTAACTGGAAAAGTAAGACCATCATCGTCAGTAAATGAATAATCGGCAGTCAAAGTTCAGGTAGGCAGTTGGACAATAAAAGCACCGACAAACAAGCTGTTGATATACGCATATGTATTCAGCTACACGTGTCAGCGACCATTAAACTTAGAAAATAACTTCATTGAAGTTACGAGCATATGAGATGCGATAGGTACTTAGAAGTTGCTTCGATAAGTACCACTTAAGAATTAAGAAATTCTATGTAAACATCTTTGTTTGAGTTTGATGATTTTACTAGAAATCTTCTTAGTTAAAATTATGATACTATTCAAGAAAATCTCACAACTTATCGAAGAATACCATAAATATCGTCGCATTTTTAATACAAGTATATACAGAGCGAGCCAAGTTAAGAACTCTTTCATCATTCACATACAACAGGAGTGTTAAGAGCTGTCAACATTTTAGGTTAGGAAGATGAACACGCTTGAAATGCACCCTTGTTCATCCCAGTTAGAAGCTTTAGCATACCACTATCGTGTTACTCAAATATAAGATTGATAAGAAAAATAAATTGATTATATTAACAAAAAATTTAATTTTTTAGCTTGTAAAACATAAGGGTTTGTGTGCTTGCTAAGTCACACCTTGTTCACTATAAATTTTCAGCAGGAAGCTCATTTCTAACTAAAATGAAACACACTGTAGATAAAATAAGATTTTTGATTGTTGGTCATGCGTAACTCGTTCATTTGGTTACTTTTAATATTAATACCATACCGAATAACTAAATAAACGTTTGAGGGTTATTTTATTAGGTTGGCCGCACTTTTCAATGTTTACGTTGGTATACTGGATTTTCAAATTCAGTTTCTGTTTCTGGTATTCGAGAAAATCACGGAGTGGCTGACAACTAGCGGAAGTTTTCTTTGTAATAAGGAAAACATTGGAATGATATTTGGTTGACCTAAATTGTACCTTTTTTATACAGGGCGTCAACCGAAATTAATAAGTTAATCAATCCCCTAAAGAGAGAGAGAGAGAGAGCTGTACATAATGTTCTTACAATTATTTAGAGAATAGAGAAATCACTGCTTTTTACAGTAGGATTTGAAATTGTACCCTTTTTGTATAGGGTGTCAACCAAAATTAATAAGTTAATCCCCTAAAGAGAGAGAACTGCAAAGGATGTTCTTACAATTTTTAGTACATCCCTTACTTGTCTTAAAAAAAAAGAGTACAAATCAGATCAATCGTTTTCAAATTATTATTTCGTAACACTTTACTTGAACCATCCGCTAAACACATAATAGTTACGTGTGTGTACACTAAGCAATAAAAGTAATGTCTGCCTAATGAATACTAACTAAATACATATTTTTCTTTCAATTATGTAAACTGTTGTAAGAAACTTTATCAATCTTTATTGTCTAAATTCGTTCTTTCTGTGCGTGATTGTGATTAGCAAAACAAGAGAAG
The DNA here is from genome assembly GCA_036172665.1 of Prosopocoilus inquinatus. Lineage (NCBI taxonomy): Eukaryota > Metazoa > Arthropoda > Insecta > Coleoptera > Lucanidae > Prosopocoilus > Prosopocoilus inquinatus. Next base: position 16,443,368 of record CM069880.1, on the reverse strand, counting down.
CAAAGTTGCTCAACTTTTTCTTCCGGGGCCAGTTAATTTTTATCCTTGGAAGAAAAATCTGCTAAAATCAAGTAGTTTGTATATTTTATGTTTCTGAAGAAAACTAAAACCACGCGGATTATATAGATATTTAACTTGCTGTCGGCATCTTTGATTTTCGTTGTCAACGTTTAGGTACTCTCCCTGCGACCAGGCGTACCAACAGTTGCAGCCGAGTGGTTTACTCCATCCAATTGGATGAGCCCAGGGGTTTTTAAAAAACGATAAAACTATTAACAAACAAAACTTGTGGGTGAAATGTTTGTCTGTGCTACCTAAAATTTTGGTAACGTAGTGTACACGTGAGGTTTTCGTTTTTGTGTGTTACGCTACTGGAAATTATGCAATTCTAAAACGATCTCCTCATTTGAATAACAAAGACCTTTAATCTACACTTGTTTTCTTTTTTTATATATAAATAAATGTGGCGCCGAAGAAATGAATTGGGTTCATGTTTTTGCGTTGCACTCGCGTCCGTTTCTTTGTTTTGCATGCCGAAAAGCAATAAATATCGGCCTGGGACATTTCCAAAGGTATTAATTAATTAACTAATTTGTAATTCGTGCCTTGACGTTTTCCGGTTATAGTTAAGTTAATTTCAGACTCGAAATTAAAAAAAAAAAAAACCGCTAACAAAGAAGTGTGTATGTATCAAATATGGCATTACAAAAAAAAAATATAATAACTATTAAAACATATTAGGGAAAGCCTATTTATAGATTATGAAAATGGATAATGTTCCGAATATTTGATATTTCAAAAAAAAAAAGTTTTGATGTAAGTACGCTTTTCAAAATTTTATTTTATTCAGACAGACAATCAAAAGAAATATAGGTTAGGATTGATAAGTTCGCGTAAATATGTATGACTGTCAACTGTTTCTTACGAAAGCTATCGAAGCTATCTTTGATTTTTGCGTGAAAACGACGATGTTTCTAACCTATTTCTTTTTATTGTATTGTTCATCGAATTTGTTTACAAGAGTATACTCTGTCTTATAATAAATGGCGCAATATTTTGTCATTTAGCCGCTTCGATATTAAGGCTAACTGTTAGGCCGCGTTGCCTAAAAGATTTATGCCAGGGGTGCGTTCAAGAACTTTACTCTAGAGGAAATTTTACAAGTACGAGTGAGAGTAATAAATTAAGCTAAAATTACTTCTTGTTTTTTTTTTTACATGTCACCGGACAGACATAATCTAAATCTATAATAACAAACAAGCTGTAGGAGTGCGACGATTTTTTTTTTTTCGCTTTTAAAACGTCACTTTTGACATTTTCGAACGCTACATCTTATAGATTTGTTAAGCGACTGTTTTTGTAAATATTTTAAAATGGTGTTATTCCCGAACGCATTCCTGGATTAAATTTAAGTCTAAGTTTATAATGTGTAAGGTTTGAAGTTACCTTGGCGGAAACTTTAACATCACAGGTATTTGCTTATAAAGAGTGATTCCTAATGCAGGGTGATTTTTTTTTAATTTTTGGAAATATGGGGCTCTGACTTTGCATTTGGGCGCAGCTTTTAATCCTAAACAACATCTTCCAGTTTCTTTTAAAATAAGGGGACTTCACTCGTAAGCCAACTTCATTTTTCCGCATCCGCACTGTATGCAGTCACAAATAAATTTCATCTGACGTTCCTCACTTTGATTTGAAGGAACGCGGAGGTGTTTTGCGTCAATAAAATTTAATTAAAAGTCGAGAATAAAGAAAAACTTCGTTTGTTGCAACAAGAAAAAATGCATACGCATTTTCGGAATGCATTGAAATAATGACTCAAAAACAAATGAAATAATTGAGGAACGACAGTAAAGTTTAGTTATTGAAGTCATCTTGGCGAAAACTTTAATATCACAGGTATTTGCTTATACAAAGGGTGATTCGTAATACAGGGTGCATTGAGATAGGAGGCTGTGACTTCGTATTTGAATGTCGATTTCAATTCTAAACAACATTTTCTTATGACATATTGCGGTATTTTGTAAAGAAAAGGCACTTTACTCTTAGGGCATCTTCTTTTTTTCCGTGCCAACACTGTATACTGTACAAAATAAATTTCATCTGACGTTTATCAATTTGATTTGAAGGAATGCAGGGACGTTTTGCATCGCATCAATGATATTTAATAAAAATTGATAATAAAGAAAAATTTCATGTTTCTTAAAAAAAATCTCATTTCATCTTTGTTTTTTTTTTTGCAATTTTCTTTTATTCATTTGTTTTAATGGACTGTATGTAAATAAGATCGAGTAGTACACGATATAATACTGATCTGTATGTTTTAATTAAAACATTTTCCAGTGGCGTAGATAAAGGGGTTTATAAAACTTTTCTTTTTTTTGTGTTTAAATTGTTTACGATCGCATTCATTCGCTTAAAACAAATAATGTATGTAAGATTTTATTAAAGAAATTGTCCGCGGCATACCAGATTGTTAGAGTAAAATGTGCTAGGTAAACATTTTACAATTTACTCAAAGGCATTAACAATTACTTGCGGTACGTAATAATTTATGTTCGACGATGTTCAAGAGGTAGAAATTTATTTGTTTACCTGTAACCGGCGAGTATTTTTAGATAATTATACTGATAAACAGATTATAGTTGTTAGACGTAAATATTATTATTAAAACATTTAATAGGAAACAATGCAACTTTCAAACACATCATTCCTAGTTATTTTAAAGAGGGGGATAATGTCACGCCTCTTATGGTAAACGTAAACGCGAAGTAGGTAACGTAAAGCAGGCCGTACAGCGCCACCACCGAAGCGAACAAGGCAGGAGGCCGAGCCACGCTGGAGCCGAGATGCTGAAGCACATGCCCGCTCTTTGTTCCTCCCCCGCGCAAAGTCCGTAACAGCGCATAGCGTACTGCGCACACTGGGTCACTACACGCGCCCAGATTACATTGCGCACCATTAGACCAAAGACTAGTCTTTGCTAATCTACTTTTCCACCATCCAATATAGATCATTCGCAATCTAATCCCCCGCATACCCCCCTTACCTACTTCACTGGAGACTTCCAAATATCATCAGTTTCTTCACTAACATCAAACTCTAATGATGGAAGATCTATGATCGTCTGATCTGATTTGACAGTTAACTTATGTACATATGATGTATGACATGTCATATTAACCTCACTTTTTTTTCAAATTTCCATCAGTTCATCATACTTTCAGCAATGATCAGATCGGATTAAATGTACAATTCCATACTGGTTTAGAACTGTGGAGGAACAAATCTTTTATGAATTGACAACACCGCTAGGTTAACATTTTAAATTTGGCGGCGAAATTAAAAAAAACCGAAGACGATAGTTCATAAATCATGACATTTTTTCTCGTAAAGTTGATGCAATTTGACAAAAAAGTAACCGCTTAAGCCGATTTTCCTGTTTTGGAGATTTGTGTACACGTAAATATTGTTTAAGAGTAAAAAAATCGTTACGTTATTGTCAACTCAAGTTACTTAACTATTCCCGCCGTCGATAAAGAAGGAAACGAGCAATCTATGACGTAATAAGCGACACCAAGGTTCCTGAGTTTTGCTTGTAAGTTCGATGTATTTTTTTTTTAATTTTGGATTTGTGTTTATTAAATCAGTTCAAATAGTTTTAAAAACCAATGCTCAAATTCTTGTCAAAAATGTGATTGCAGGCCGGAGTTTATTCGTGGTATACACGAATAAAGGATTCATTGTATATTATTGTCACTTTATTTAAATACACCCTGTATAATAAATAATTAATTATATTGTGTTAACCAAGGCTAATGATAGAATGAATTTAAAAATGGCTGTCAAGGGAAACTAAACGAAGAAGGACGGTTAAGATGATTTGATTTTTTTTTCTATAATACAGGGTGTCTCGTCAGTGCGTTCTCGGGCAATATCTCGATAATTATTGGAGATACAAAAAAAGTTTCAAGACGTTTTTGTTTTCAATTTTAAAGGTCTTTAACATAAAATTATTTTCATCTATACAGGGTGAATCAAAACGCTGATGTTGGATGGAAGTTTTGATTTTAAATAGCACACTCTATACATGATTTGGCAAATTTGGTTGCCCATAAATCCTACATATTTTTTGTATATCATAATTTATGCTTAAATCTAACGTTCCTGGAGATATTTAATATTTTATCTCGAAATTATCGTTTGTTGTCATTATTTAATTTATATCTACTTATTTTATTTATCTTTTACTCAAAGTATTGACTATAACTGTACCAAGAATCTGTTTCCTACAACTAAAAATTATTAAAGGGAGGATAAATAAAATAATAGTTGAAAACGACACTCAAGAACGGTTAGATTTAAGTAGGTACAAAAAATATGTAGGATTTTATGGATGATCTAAATTTGACATCACCCATGGGGTGTTTCATTTGAAATACCACCACAGTTTTGATTTATCTTGTAGAGACGAAAGCAATACTAAATTGTGCACCTTTAAAATCCGAAACAAAAATGTCTTGAAACTTTTTTTTTATATCTTCGGTTGCCCGTTGGGGCACCCTGTATAAAGTGAAACGCTCTTTTTTTTTATAAAACAATATGTAATCTGAAAGTGAATAGATTTAGATACTGTTTAAAGAATGTGCTTTTAAATTTTCTTAAATTAATGAAAAATGTAAAAAGAAGAATTTATATCAAATCATTTCTCAACGAAGTGAATTCGATTAATAAACAAGTACCATCAATAATTTCGTTGCATAAGTGTATAATTACAGCAAACGGTTATGTTAATCGACTGATTCAACACGATCTTGAAAAAAAAAATATAACCTTTAATTTTTAATTAAAATACAAATGATTAAGCCGGCGATTACGAGATTATCGGCGATAAGAAGGAAAGTACCAAAGCCATGCGCTCTTTTTTTTTGTTTTTACTAATAACATTTGCTTTATCAATTAACAAACGGTTTATTTTTAAACGATTACTGCATAATTTCTTCGAGTGAACGTAATATTTCCTAATCTTATCAACAATCACTCAAAGCATGTACTTCTTCCTCAAAAAAAGAAAGTTACCTCATAAACAATAATATTTAAATAATATAGAAAAAGAAAACATTAACCCACAGTTTTACAAAAATCACTGATTAATTTAACAGCATGATTAAAGCCTATGATTGGTTGAGCGAAAAAATATAATTGGTTGTTCCAAAACTATTGTCCAATGACGTTCCTTAATCAGAGAATTAGATTAATCGCTGATTAATAATTTTTTTTTGTGAAGCCCACCCTAATAATTGTTAAGTTTTAGTTTGTCAGTTGTTTTACATATTTATTATATACCGGGTGTCTCAGAGAGAGCGATGACCGGTGATATATAGCAAACCATAATAGCTACAGCTTCGGGAAAAAAAAAATTACAGTCAAAGTGACCAAGAGCAATTCAAAGAAAATATTTTTAAGTATCTGAGTTGACCGCAAGGGGGCGCAATCAATATTCTCAACAATAAAAATTAATTTTACTAACGAAAATCTCAGAATAAGCTGCGGCTTTGATAGCACCATTGGAGAGCTGCATTAATTCTGCACAATTTTGACTCAAGACTTTTTATCGTATCACCATTAATAAGAGTGCGGGAAACAATTGAATTATTTACTTTGAGAATTATCATAACTTCTGTTCTATTTATCAGAAATGAACGAACTTCGGCTCGTTTTTAAGCTAATTTAAAACTTATATTCAATTACTCCTGCTGCTTTGTTAGAAAATAGCTAGAGGGCGCTATTTGCAAAAGTAACAGTTTTTCCCAGTTTTTCAAAAAACAAGAAAATGAAACGGAAATGTTAGTTTCTTTTGTAATAATTACAAAGCGTACAAAATGATGAATATTATTACGAAAACCCAAAATAAATGATCTTTATCTTTTTTCGTTCTCGAGTTATTATCAGATATGTCTATTAATTGATGATATTAGCGGAAGGAGAAAGTTCAAAGAAATGCGAACGAGTTATACTTTTCGTTTTAAGTTTAAATAATGCATATACATTTTTGTATTAATGTTAGGACATTATTGAGAAGTATTTAATTGTTTTTGGGAGCAGAGACTATTTAAACCGTATTAAGACACCCTGTATACAGTTGGTGATTATAATTCTTGTGGTTTTCATTCTATTAATGATTCTGGTTTGGTGATGATTGATCTCTAAATTCTTCTTAAAAACATTATTGAGAAGTATTTAATTGTTTTTGGGAGCAGAGACTATTTAAACCTTATTAAGACACCCGGTATACAGTTGGAGATTATAATTTTTGTGGTTTTCATTCTATTAATGATTCTGGTTTGGTGATGGTTGATCTCTAAATTCTTTTTAAGAACATTATTGAGAAGTATTTAATTGTTTTTGGGAGCAGAGACTATTTAAACCGTATTAAGACACCCTGTATACATTTGGTGATTATAATTCTTGTGGTTTTCATTCTATTATGATTCTGGTTTGGTGATGGTTGATCTCTAAATTCTTTTTAAGAACATTATTGAGAAGTATTTAATTGTTTTTGGGAGCAGAGACTATTTAAACCGTATTAAGACACCCTGTATACAGTTGGTGATTATAATTCTTGTGGTTTTCATTCTATTATGATTCTGGTTTGGTGATGGTTGATCTCTAAATTCTTTTTAAGAACATTATTGAGAAGTATTTAATTGTTTTTGGGAGCAGAGACTATTTAAACCGTATTAAGACACCCTGTATACAGTTGGTGATTATAATTCTTGTGGTTTTCATTCTATTATGATTCTGGTTTGGTGATGGTTGATCTCTAAATTCTTTTTAAGAACATTATTGAGAAGTATTTAATTGTTTTTGGGAGCAGAGACTATTTAAACCGTATTAAGACACCCTGTATACAGTTGGTGATTATAATTCTTGTGGTTTTCATTCTATTATGATTCTGGTTTGGTGATGGTTGATCTCTAAATTCTTCTTAAAAACATTATTGAGAAGTATTTAATTGTTTTTGGGAGCAGAGACTATTTAAACCGTATTAAGACACCCTGTATACAGTTGGTGATTATAATTCTTGTGGTTTTCATTCTATTAATGATTCTGGTTTGGTGATGGTTGATCTCTAAATTCTTTTTAAGAACATTATTGAGAAGTATTTAATTGTTTTTGGGAGCAGAGACTATTTAAACCGTATTAAGACACCCTGTATACAGTTGGTGATTATAATTCTTGTGGTTTTCATTCTATTAATGATTCTGGTTTGGTGATGGTTGATCTCTAAATTCTTTTTAAGAACATTATTGAGAAGTATTTAATTGTTTTTGGGAGCAGAGACTATTTAAACCTTATTAAGACACCCGGTATACAGTTGGAGATTATAATTCTTGTGGTTTTCATTCTATTAATGATTCTGGTTTGGTGATGATTGATCTCTAAATTCTCCTTAAGAACATTATTGAGAAGTATTTAATTGTTTTTGGGAGCAGAGACTATTTAAACCGTATTAAGACACCCGGTATACATTTGGAGATTATAATTTTTGTGGTTTTCATTCTATTAATGATTCTGGTTTGGTGATGGTTGATCTCTAAATTCTTTTTAAGAACATTATTGAGAAGTATTTAATTGTTTTTGGGAGCAGAGACTATTTAAACCGTATTAAGACACCCGGTATACATTTGGAGATTATAATTTTTGTGGTTTTCATTCTATTAATGATTCTGGTTTGGTGATGGTTGATCTCTAAATTCTTTTTAAGAACATTATTGAGAAGTATTTAATTGTTTTTGGGAGCAGAGACTATTTAAACCGTATTAAGACACCCGGTATACATTTGGAGATTATAATTTTTGTGGTTTTCATTCTATTAATGATTCTGGTTTGGTGATGGTTGATCTCTAAATTCTTTTTAAGAACATTATTGAGAAGTATTTAATTGTTTTTGGGAGCAGAGACTATTTAAACCGTATTGAGACACGCGGTATACATTTGGAGATTATAATTTTTATGGTTTTCATTCTATTAATGATTCTGCTTTGATTATGATTGATCTCTAAATTCCCTGTACAACGTGGTTCACTGATTCAGAAATTGCTGGGGCCAACCCTGTTTTTTTTTCTTCACTAGTGGACTGTCTATAGATGTGATTGGAATTCATTACTCGCATTAAGTACGAGATCTAAATCAATGTTCCTCTGTTATAAGAAAATGATATTCTTTTCAAGCAAGAACTTCGAAGCAGAATACCAGCTTAACGAAGCACTTTCGAGTATAGACAAATTGGATTAAATCGACGTATTTTGTGCCCATGAATTCGTGATTAAGGTCGCGCGGGGAATTTAGGAAACACCCTGTATAGTATTATAAAAATCTACATGCAATCACTATTTAATTATTTGTGACGCAATTTATAAAGAGTAAGGCTATAATTATTTATTTCATTTGAAGCTGAGATTAATTCGTTTGAATTTTTGCTGGTAGGTGGAAAAATAAAGCGGCGTATTTACGTACCTACACATTTTTCGTAAATTATAATTAAGGTTTCGAGTTGTTGCATATCATTTTTCCTTCCAGCCCGTCATAACGTCTTCCTATTTGGCTGACGCGTGCTATAATTTGTTAAACACAGCGAACGCTTGCTTGTGCTCTTAATGAAGAGCTCACCAAGTTTTATGGAGCTATTAAAAAGTAAATATTATATACATAAATATTTTGAAACTAATTTTATTGTTCAGTTTTCTCGGCGGTCATTAAATACAACGCAAAGAAAACCACAACTTTTCCAACAAAGTATATATTACATTTTAATTATTTATTTATTCATTCTATTAAGTATTAAAACTATGATTATTCTTGTGTAATACATTGTCTGATATTATCTCAAAAGTGTATTCAAAACTATTTCCTTTTTACGTCATTTTAAGTAGGTATTACCATACGTGTATATTTGGTTGCCTAGTTTGGGGGGTTCAAAACATGGGACTTGGACAATTACATGCAAAAATTTTGCAACGTTTAATGTAGAATTTTTTCACTCCTCCCTCCCTTCCTAATAATGATTTATTAAATTAAATATTAGAAGAAAGCTGTTTATTTGAATTTAATAAAACCAGTTTAATTGATAATTTTTGCATAATAAACATAAAAAAATATTTCAAAAATTTTGAAAAGCAGTCGATTATAGTAATAAAAAGTGATTTGGAACGAGCATTAATTTAAAATTTGCAGATGTGTTTGTTGTCGTAAACACGGATGTGTGTCAAATAATCACGGATGATAAATATTAGCATTGGGTATAACCGTGGTGGAATATCATCTTACTAACTGTGGCATGTACTATACTGCATTATGAAGCATGACTGGTTAAACGGCGATTGAATTGTTGCCGTCCGCGCATTCCATTATCACATTAGAATATTCATCATTACAACGCCGTAGTGTTAACATCACATATTTCATATGTGTCCAACTTCTTAATTTATTGAAAATTGTTATTAATATTCCACAGGCCATAAACTCTCATGTATCTCTCCTTATGTACGCCAATAAAAAATTGTAAACACGAAATATTATTTGTAAACGAATATATTTCACGAGCACATAGTTATAAATTTAAAGCCTTATTAATCTATCATAAATTATTTATCAGGTAACCTATCCCAGTATATTATCGCATCGCGCTACAAATTTTTATTAAGACGTTTCACAAATCGTTGCCTTGTATACATTCACGAAATTCTCACGCGAAGATCTAATCAAATCTTCAACGAAAACTTAATAAATATAATGTTAATTTAACTTAATCTTTTTTGCAGTTTCTTTCTCCAACTAGATAATTCTAGACTTGTTTGTTTGGTGGCGTAACGACACCCTCACATCCTCCTAGAACCGTCAAAAGCATGCGCACAACAAAAAGCTTTCGTTTTCTTTTGTTACGCGCATGCTCCTAACGGTTTTAGGACTGCCCGCGCAAGAACCCCAAGCCTTCTGATATCTTGTCTCCTAAAATCTTATTTTCCAACTGCTTTTCAACTAATTTAATAAAATCCTCTGTTAGTAAATTTCGCCTGTGACAAACACCATTGTCAAATTTTGAAGATCTAATCAAATCGTCAACAAAAACTGAAATTTCAATGTTGATTTAACTTAGTTTTTTTTACATTTTGTTTCTCCAACTAGATAATTCTAGACTTGTTTGTTTGGGTGCTCGTAACGACACCCTCACACCCTCCTAGAACCGTCAAAAGCATGCGCACAACAAAAAGCTTTCGTTTTCTTTTGTTACGCGCATGCTCCTAACGGTTTTAGGACTGCCCGCGCGAGAACCCCAAGCCTTCTGATATCTTGTCTCCTAAAATCTTATTTTCCAACTGCTTTTCAACTAATTTAATAAAATCCTCTGTTAGTAAATTTCGCCTGTGACAAACACCATTGTCAAATTTTGAAGATCTAATCAAATCGTCAACAAAAACTGAAATTTCAATGTTGATTTAACTTAATTTTTTGTACATTTTGTTTCTCCAACTAGATAATTCTAGACTTGTTTGTTTGGGTGCTTGTAACGACACTCTCACACCCTCCTAGAACCGTCAAAAGCATGCGCACAACAAAAAGCTTTCGTTTTCTTTTGTTACGCGCATGCTCCTAACGGTTTTAGGACTGCCCGCGCGAGAACCCCAAGCCTTCTGATATCTTGTCTCCTAAAATCTTATTTTCCAACTGCTTTTCAACTAATTTAATAAAATCCTCTGTTAGTAAATTTCGCCTGTGACAAACACCATTGTCAAATTTTGAAGATCTAATCAAATCGTCAACAAAAACTGAAATTTCAATGTTGATTTAACTTAATTTTTTGTACATTTTGTTTCTCCAACTAGATAATTCTAGACTTGTTTGTTTGGGTGCTTGTAACGACACTCTCACACCCTCCTAGAACCGTCAAAAGCATGCGCACAACAAAAAGCTTTCGTTTTCTTTTGTTACGCGCATGCTCCTAACGGTTTTAGGACTGCCCGCGCGAGAACCCCAAGCCTTCTGATATTTTGTCTCCTAAAATCTTATTTTCCAACTGCTTTTCAACTAATTTAATAAAATCCTCTGTTAAAAATTTTGCCTATGAAAAACTTCACTGTCAAATTATTTATTTATTACTCTTGTTTTAATTGTTAGGTGCGCCCTGAGAACCTCCGCTGTGCCGCTACACGCTTTGAAAATCCCCTAGGATTCCGGTAAGTTTGGCAACACTGTTTCAATGTTTTTCTTATTACAGGGCCTTTCGTAAAACTTCCGCTAGGTGTCAGCCACTTTTCCGTGAATATAATGGGTCATAAATTTTTGAACTGAAAATAATTACAAACAGTATAATGAAATACTCAAAAATAAATGGGGCATATAAAAATAAAATCATTTGGAAAAGCGTAACAAATTTAAATGCGAATATCCTCGTTCGTTTTTCTTTTCTTTTCTTTTCGTCAATTTCTATGTTTTTTAGAACCTTAAAACTTAGTCGGGTTGGCATTATTTGTTAGCCGGAATTTAAATGAAAGGTGAAAGATAAATAATTATAATAATAATAATAATAATAATAATTTGTTTCCTCCCACTTGACTTTAGTCAAAAAACACAACTTTAATGGAACGTTTAGAGTTTTTGTTTTCTATTTTGGTTTGTTTTTTTTTTCTATTATAATGTCTACATTACGAAATTTGCTTGAATTTGTTGGCATTTTAAATTATAACCATAACCTCCAAACTAGACATGTTAGGGGTCAAACCAATGCCACCAACTGCAATACAATTAAAATCAAGTTTTTTTTTTAATGAAACTTATCTTTTTAATTTACGCCGCAACGATTTGTATTTATAGTCGTAGGTCATGTCGTTTTTTTTCTTTTTAATATTTATTGTAAAACTGCAATAGACTTCTTTACAAGACCCTGTACATTACTAACGCAATTGTTCATTTAATTCAATTCAATTGATTTAGGTTTCATAAACTATTTCACTACAGCATTTAATTTTATTGGGTTGGCTAAGCAGCGACATTTGTTGATACTTAACCTCCAAATTGACGTTTGCTTGAATTTGTTGGCGCTTGAAATTATAACCATAACCTCCAAACCAGACATGTTAAGAGTCAAATCAATGTCACTAATTGCAATACAATTAAAATCATGTTTTTTTTTTTTAATGAAACATCTTTTTAATTTACGCCGCAACGATTTGTATTATTTATAATCAAATATTCCTTCGTTTTTTCTTTCTTTTTAATATGAAAGAGTTTTATTGTAAAACTGCAATAGACTTCTTTACAAGACCGTGTACATTACTAACGCAATTGTTCATTCAATTCAATTCAATTGATTTGGGTTTCATAAACTACTTCATTACAGCATTTTATTTTATTGGGTTGGCTAAGCAGCGACATTTGTTGATACTTAACCTCCAAATTGGCGTTCGCTTGAATTTGTTGGCGCTTGAAATTATAACCATAACCTCCAAACCAGACATGTTAAGAGTCAAATCAATGTCACCAATTGCAATACAATTAAAATCATGTTTTTTTTTTTTTAATGAAACTTATCTTTTTAATTTACGCCGCAACGATTTGTATTATTTATAATCAAATATTCCTTCGTTTTTTCTTTCTTTTTAATATGAAAGAGTTTTATTGTAAAACTGCAATAGACTTCTTTACAAGACCGTGTACATTACTAACGCAATTGTTCATTTAATTCAATTCAATTGATTTGGGTTTCATAAACTACTTCACTACAGCATTTAATTTTATTGGGTTGGCTAAGCAGCGACATTTGTTGATACTTAACCTCCAAATTGGCGTTCGCTTGAATTTGTTGGCGCTTGAAATTATAACCATAACCTCCAAACCAGACATGTTAAGAGTCAAATCAATGTCAATAATTGCAATACAATTAAAATCATGTTTTTTTTTTAATGAAACATCTTTTTAATTTACGCCGCAACGATTTGTATTATTTATAATCAAATATTCCTTCGTTTTTTTTTTCTTTTTAATATAAAAGAGTTTTATTGTAAAACTGCAATAGACTTCTTTACAAGACCGTGTACATTACTAACGCAATTGTTCATTTAATTCAATTCAATTGATTTGGGTTTCATAAACTACTTCATTACAGCAATTTATTTTATTGGGTTGGCTAAGCAGTGACATTTGTTGATACTTAACCTCCAAATTGACGTTTGCTTGAATTTGTTGGCGCTTGAAATTATAACCATAACCTCCAAACCAGACATGTTAAGAGTCAAATCAATGTCACCAATTGCAATACAATTAAAATCATGTTTTTTTTTTTTTTTTTTAATGAAACTTATCTTTTTAATTTACGCCGCAACGATTTGTATTATTTATAATCAAATATTCCTTCGTTTTTTCTTTCTTTTTAATATGAAAGAGTTTTATTGCAAAACTGCAAGAGACTTCTTCACAAGGCCGTACATTACTAACGCAATTTATTGTTCATTGAATTAGTCTGAATTTTTTCACCTTTGAAAACAGCCGACGATATTAAAGAGGCCAACCAGATTTTCAATGAAGTCATCATCCTCTATCTAAACATTATTTAAATTATTTCAAAGAAAGATAAAATAAAATCGAAATTAATAATGTCAAAATTCGATTACTTAATAGATATGATAGATTCATATTTAATAAGCGACTGCTGACTAAATAAATGCAAACCATAAACAATTTTTCAATGTAGAAATATAAAAATAATGTTCCCTGTCTGTCCTCAAAGAAAAAAGAAAAGGTCAAACACAGAGAAATGAAACTAAATTTGTGTCACTGTTTCCTTTTTTTCTTTTTTAATCCAATTAATAAGTAATTGTCGTGTAAAAAAGTGTTAATTATATTTCGTGCGTTTTACAGGCAAGAAACGTCACCCTCAAATTTTTGATTAACTTAAACACTCAGCTGTAAATTGTTTTTTATTTGAAAAAAAATCACATTCCGCGTCTTAATCGTTCCCGCAAACATTTTGTTTAATTCGTACTTTCCCCTGTGATTTATTTTATTTCATAACGCTGCATTTTACTATACCATAGCAACAAGAAACATATACTTTTTTTTTTTTTAATTCTTAAAAATTAATTCCTTTTTAATTGATTTTCTTCGATTTAAAAGCACGTCGCCGATATTTGCATAGACGAATGCGTGTTTTTTGAATTGTTTCCTTCGAGTGCTCGGATTCTCTCATTTTTTTGTTTTTTTTTTTTTTAATTCTAATCAAAATTAATCAAAAAGAGAAAGTTATTTGAAATAATTTCGGGTCTTCCGATAAATTATAATCGTTTATATTAAAATAGTAATGCATTATAGTAATTATCGGCGTTCTCATAAATCGAGTGTGTCCAACCCCCTTTCGCACAAAACCAATTAAAACGAAAGTGTGTTTTAAAATCTATAATTTTATACCTGTTCTGATTTATAATTTTTGGTTGCATTTGAGGGATAGATTCTTTTTTTTTTTTTTGTTTGAGGTTGTATGTGCTTACAACCTATTATACCGATAAGTAAAGGAAGGTTCGTTTTCTGCCGTCGCATTAAAGTCTCCGGGTAATTTGCGGCGTTCAATCAAATATGCTTAAATTTAGGGTTATTTGCGTAAAATGAGATCACTATTTATGCGCAGGTAATTATGTTTTGCTTCGTTGCGGTCGATTATCTCCGTTTTAAATCTGGTATTTATTTTATTTAATTGTACCGATGAGATTTGCGGGGCGATACTATCGTAATATCCGTCTGTACTATACGCTATGTGATTATTTGTAATTTTAATTAATAACCTCCGTAACTTATTATACCTTTAATGATTGAAAATAAATTAATGATATATTAAGACGTTACCCATGCTTTACGATCGGTTAGTTTTGATTTACAATAGCCGCTGCAGGAATTACAAGAGAAACAATAACATCGTAAAGAATGAAATACTTTGCGCAGGAATAGCGCACGATTTAAACTCGATGAATTACAAATACTTAGTTAATGCGGATATTAATAAATAATTGCTAGAGTGAGTTAACAATTAAATGAATTACCGTGTAAACATGTTGGTTTGCTAATTATTAGGGCATATACGTTTCACATTTAAATCACACACATTTTACACACAGCATGCGTAAGACCACGTGAAGATTTAGTAGATCGTCCGTACATGCACCGCACCGAGCACCAAGACTTCTGACTACGGTCTCGATGCCCTTCCAACAACTCACGGGCCCCCCTATCCAATTGGATAGATATGATGCTCTTCGCTATGTTGCATTATTTTCACGTACAGCACCATAATCCAAACGATAAAAATACTTGTACTTTAAAACAACCACGTCGTTCGTATTATATCTCATATTAACATTCTTTATTCTTTATTTCTCTTCCGTGACTTGTGCTTTACTTTCTTTACCTACCTTCCAATTTCCTCCGCGACAGCTACAAGAAAGTTTCACGAGGATTGCAGATACAAAATTCATTGCACAATCATTTTTCATATTTCAAACATTCAATAGTGATCCACTAATTTACAAAAAGTTTTTTACTATGTAAAGCAGAAATGATTTTTTTTAAATCAAATTACAAATTCACTTGTGTTCACTCAAAAAAGAAAATGTTCACAGCGCTCAATATTTCAGATAAAATAAAAGGAGTGAAGAAGTTAAGCAGTTTCATCAATACCGTCCGGAATCACATATTTTGTTTGACGTCATCAACAAAAAAAAAAAACTAGCTCATTTGTTAAAAAAAAGAACAAAATAATTTTTACTCTTTTCTACTACTATTTACAATCCGCTTTGTCTCCGATTTATCTCGAGAGTCCGAGTTGATTGACAGATGTCCTCCAGATTTGTTTGTAATACACAAATTCTTAATGACGTCGAAATATGTGATTCCCTTCTCTAGTCATGAGGTTCCTGACAAAAAAAAAAAAAAAAATGCAATGACGCCGCGAAATTAAATATTATTTGCCAAAGAAACATTGCGAGCAAGAAAAAATTTTATTCCCAAAGTTTTCTTAAGCATCGATCGTCCCCTTAGCACAAGCAGGGTTTCCAAATTTTTCAAAACGTCGACCCCTTACAAGAAAATCAAAAATTTCCGTGTGTGATTCTGCTAATCTTCAATCTTCATTTTATTTTATTTTTTTTTTAATTATGCAACGATCATCTTCTGTGTTAATTCTTGATTCGAAACATCGCGCACTGTCATAAACACCGTTCGGAATCACATATTTTGACGTCATCAATAAAAAAAAACGAGTGATTTGCTTTTGTTAAAAAAAAAAAAAAAACAAAGTTCTTTTTACTATCTACTATTTTCGATGATCCGATTTATCTCGAGAATCCGAGTAGAAATGGTCTGATTTGTTTATAGTACACGAATTCTTGATGACGTCGAAATATGTGATTCCCTTCTCTAGTCATGAGGTTCCTGACAAAAAAAAAAAAAAATGCAATGACGCCGCGAAATTAAATATTATTTGCCAAAGAAACATTGCGAGCAAGGAAAAATTTTATTCCCAAAGTTTTCTTAAGCATCGATCGTCCCCTTAGCACAAGCAGGGTTTCCAAATTTTTCAAAACGTCGACCCCTTACAAGAAAATCAAAAATTTCCGTGTGTGATTCTGCTAATCTTCAATCTTCATTTTATTTTATTTTTTTTTTTAATTATGCAACGATCATCTTCTGTGTTAATTCTTGATTCGAAACATCGCGCACTGTCATAAACACCGTTCGGAATCACATATTTTGACGTCATCAATAAAAAAAAACGAGTGATTTGCTTTTGTTAAAAAAAAAAAAAAAACAAAGTTCTTTTTACTATCTACTATTTTCGATGATCCGATTTATCTCGAGAATCCGAGTAGAAATCGTCTGATTTGTTTATAGTACACGAATTCTTGATGACGTCGAAATATGTGATTCCGTTCTCTAGTTATAAAGTTCCTGACAAAACAAAAAAAAAGAACGCATTGACGCAAAATTAAATATTATTGGCGAAAGAAAAGTTGCGGGACTTATTTTGCAAGGAAAATTTTGATTCTCAATTTTTTTTTTAAGCGTCGAGCCCTTAAAACAGGGGGGCGGGGATTCCTAACCTTCTCAAAGCGTCTACCCCTAACAAGAAATTAAAAATGTCCATCCACCCCTCTTTAAAATGTATTACGTCATTTCACTTGTCTATATTTTATTTAATTTTATTTTAATTCTTGATTCGATTTGACTTTATTTTATAATTAAATTATTAGTTTGTCTTTTTTTTTTTTTTTGTTTTTCCTCCTTCATACCGCATGGAAGACATAACCTCTTTTCTTCTTTTGTTTCAAACATTCGGTTAAAAATTCATCAACGCTCTTGATTTGATTTGTTTTAGTTGGTTCGTTCCGATCGTCTTTTGTTTTCTTTTCTTGCATCAATTCCTTCCTTGACTATCCGTATTTCATTTAATTTTTAATTAATGTAATCAATTGATCGGTCTTTGTTTTTTCTTTCTTTTCTTCCTTTTCATTTGTTTTGTAACTATCAATTTATGATCCTTTTTGTTTTTCTTTTGTTCAATTGATCGTCTTTTGTTTTTTTTTTTTTCTCTCTTTTACTTGATTTATTTTACACTTTCCATCAATCCATTCGATTGATCGCGTCTTTTATTCGATTTGACTTTATTTTAGTTTTTAATTATTTTTAAGTGATCGTCTTTTCTAAATTTTTGTTTGTGATTAAAATTCGTCAGTTTTTACTTTACTAATTTGATTTGCTGAGTTGTACGCAGTTTTTATTTTCGTTCTTTTTTCATTGACGATCCTTATTTGTTTCATTTATTTTTCTTTTATTAAATCCATAACTAAATCGCACCAGTGGCGTAACTATAGTATTTTATCTGCATAAAAAGATGAATGATATTTTTTTATTAGATAAAGAAGTCTCTTGTAAGATCATTTTGATTCATCTTGTAATCGAGGTTTCGCTCTGCGTCGGAAGCTTTCTCAAGTTTAAATTAACTTTAATATTTATTTTATTTTAACTTACATTATTTTAACACTCAACAATTAAATGAAATTAAAAAAAAAATGATTCCAGTATTAAATCAATAACTAAATCGTACCAGTGGCGTAATAAAATTAAAAAAAAAAAAATTCAATATTAAATCAATAACTAAATTGTACCAGTGGCGTAATAAAATTAAAAAAAAAATAATAATTCAATATTAAATTAATAATTAAATCGTACCAGTGGCGTAGCTATAGGATTTTATCTGCATGAAAAGATGAATGATTTTTTTTTATTAGGTAAAGAAGTCTGTGGTATGGTCATGTGTCATTTGATTCGTCTTATAATCGACGTTTCGCTCTGCGTTGGAAGCTTTCTCAAGTTGAACTTAAATTATTTTGTTTATTTGTTTATTTCATTTGAGCTCACGTTATTTATTACCACTTGCAATTTTATTTTTGTTGTCATTAATTGCCTACTTATCTAATGCGTTAAAAATAGAAATAAAAATAGAACGCAGTGTTTACTGCGATTTTTTTTTCTTTCAATTGAATATTGATTGACATAACCACAAACATCGTAGAGAATAAATACATTAGCTAAACTAAAAATAGACAGCTGTATATTACTGCCTTCGTATTTAGAGGACTTTATCTTTTATTAAGCAGTTAAGAAAATAATTTTAACAAGCAGTTAAGAAAATAAGGATACAAAACGAAACTTTTTGGTTTTCGATTCTAGACCAACGTACGTTTTTTTTTTTTTTCAACGAAAAATATTGTTACGGTGTTTTATGTACCTACTTATAAAAAAAAATCTTTTTTTATATTATTTTATTTCATTAAAATTAAATCGACAAATTATACTTTTGTAATCAGAAAGTTTACCGTCCGATTGTTTTTTTTTTTTATTGTTTAAATGCTATTTTGTTATAACTTATTTAGTACTGAAAAAAGTGAGTTGATGTGTCCAAAAATGTGTGAAACCTTCTGGTTCTGTATTCCAAATGTATTGATTCCTTCTTTTTTTGTAAAAAAATTAATTAAATCAAATTAAATTAAATTGAATAAGGTTAAGAATTCTTAAGTTATTCAATTGTTTGTGTTATTTTTTGGCAAGTAATATTGTATCAGTGTTTGAAACAGTTTGATTTCAATTGTCAATTAAAGTGAGTTAAGAAAAAAAAACTGATCTATTGTAGATAAGACAAAGAAAATTAATAAATTGGTGTAACAACAACACAAAAAGGAGTGCATCGTCATAATTATTATTCTCGTTAAATTTTATTGTACAAGCACTGTTAGAGAGTATAAAATTATATTAGTTCTATTTCGAAAGCTAAAAGTGAAAAGTCTTTGTGTATTGTAGTTTGGGAGTGCTCCATTTAGGTCATGCAGAGCAAGTAAAGTACGCGGACAATGACCATGCTCTGTAATAACAGGTTTAGTAGACTAGAGTGCGGGTGGATGCTGGCCTGGACCATGTTGAAATGCGGTTACAGCGTCCAAGAGATTACGCTCATCCCTCCGCCTACACCGCACTTCGGTTCACGAGCAGACCAGAGGATGGCCACTGAAATTTCCACCAAAGTTACATCCAACTTACATCATCTTTAAATCATCGCCAAGTATCCCATAATGAAAAAAAATTACTACAAATTTACTTCAAATTTTTAATCTACTTGCTAAATTGCTTGCTTCGATTGATATCATTGATTTTATTAATCATTTGTTCAACAAAAAAAAAGCTTGCATAAATAATTTCTTATCTGTCAAAAATTGATTAACCTAAAAATGTTCAAATCCACCTTATTTTTGAGATATCTGCAAACTAAATTGCATATTTGTTGGTGAAAGTCGGTAAAGCGAAAGAACATTTTGAAAATAACATCTTCCTCCTTGAAAGAATGCATTAAAATAAACAGTTTGAATTTAGGTCCATCGCATAACCTAAATTTGATTTGATTTTGACAGTTCTTACGATAACCAAAGCACGTAAGTACGCACGTATTTTTGTTTCCAAGGATAACGCGAGATATTTTCTATTGAAGGCTCGATTTCGTAATAAAATTGATTCGTACGTTTGAAGAGATCGCTGTTTTCATAATAGAATCTTAAATTCCTTCTGGTTTTTGAACTTTAAACGGACACTATAAAACGATTAAAGTTTAAAAACCATTTTCTGGGAGAAGAGACGAATTCAATCAAAAATATTTCGTCTCGTCACCACAACCTAACTCTTGGAAAGAGTAATATTCTTATTTTTTGTAATTTGCAACGATATAAAAGATGCTAAATTAAAAAAAAATTGAACGGCATAATCTTAAATCAAATCGACATTTGATCTATATAATTAAAGTCCATAGAAAAGAATTAATTCTCTCTATTAAAAAAAAATATACGTTATTGTGTGTATAAAACAAAATATTTAATCGACTTGCACTGAAAGTGTTTATTTATTTGCTTCTGAATGTTATCGAAGATTTAACGATTAATTAAAAATTAATTAGTTAAGGTGTAGTGCAAGATGGCTTCTAATTAATTTATTCAGCGGAATCTAATTTATTTAAATTAAATGCCGACGTAAACGTGCATCTTTAAATATCAATGTCCAGAATCGCACAGGTCTATTATATTATGCATTCCAGAATGAAATTAATTCCGCCAGAGATTTTGGTACGAGCAAGTTGCATACTGCAGTGCAACTTTGGTTGCATACACAATTTAATTATACTTGTCTATGAAAGTATTTAACATTTTTTCTTTTCTATTTTGATGCTGTAATGGATTGCATTATTATTAAACTGAAACGAGTCATTTGAGTTTCATAAATTAGAAATAGAACAAGAAAGCACTCGAAATTTATTTTGTCGGATTGGTGGCAACATACAAAATTAGTCGTTTTTAATCACATGTACTTACTTACTTATTTGTTTAAAAAACATGTACGGCTTCATTATTTCCCCACGCTAAAAATTTTATTGTCGTTGATGTCGCAAAATTTTGTAAAGACAAATTAAGAAAATAATGCAATGTTCTCCGTCTAAACGCTCCTTTCTGACCAGCGTCCCCACAACCATGTTCGACCGTCTGTGCGCTTCTTTCTGACCAGTATCCCCACACTATCATGTTTAACCGTCTATGCGTTCCCTCTTGACGAGCATCCCTACAATCATGTCTGACTGTCTATGTGCTGCTTTCTAACGAGTATTCCCTCAATCATATCTGACCGTCTATGCGCTCCTTCGTAACGAGCGTCCCCACAATCATGTTTGACCGTCTATGCGCTACTTTCTGATCAGGACCCCATAGACGGTAAGACATGATTGTGGAAATGCTCGTCAAAAAGGAACGCATAGACGGTCAGACATGATTGTGGGAATGCTCGTCAGAAAGGAGCGCACATACCATCAAACATGATTGTGGAGTTGCTCGTCAGAAAGGAGCGCGTAGACGGTCAGACACGATCGTGGGGACGCACAGTTTCATGAAATAAATAAATATTAAAATACTTACTAATTTTAATCATGAAAAGATATATTTTTGTATTAATTTTGTGTTTCTAGCAGGTGTATTCCTACGTAGTTTGCGTCCGCAGCCGTCCAATCCAGTGGCCCATGAAAATGATGGACTCCTACTAAATGCAGACATTTAAAATCAAAGCAGAATGACATTGTAAATAGTTTGAATATAATAAAAAATGAATTCTGTTCAAACTGTGATTCATTTCAAGTTAACAATAAACATATCGATTAAAATGCGATATTGTCGACCACGGATCTACGCCGCTGGTCAAAAAAGTATTTCAAATTGGTAACAAGGACCGTAACACGAGCACGGTCCGTACCAAGGACCATAACACCGACCGTAACAAGGACTATAACACGGACCGTTCGAAACGGCAAACAAATCTTCAAACAAATTTCTTATATAAGCGCTTAAGGCTGATTTAATTGGCTCCACCCAAAAGAGGAATCTTATTTTAAGGTACTGAGATTCTTGGCATTACAATGAAATTTATCGATTTTACTGACGGGCAAACTGGGATTTTTGTATTTTGCTACCAGGATCACATAAACACGAGGAGGTGTCAAATACCATGTACCAGGCGCAGAGAAATTCCCGCCAATTCTTGTCTCACTAGTGCTGCCATCATCAAGCCATTAGTGGAATTTACAGATTGTCCACAGAAACAGGTTTCTATAATAAATATAGGAACCTGTAATCCTACACCACGATTAACCTATAAATATCGTCATTCGCTCGAAGATGGCAGCACTAGTTCATATATGAATAAATTAATTACGTTTATTGCTTTAATTGTTATGTTAACTCTTTTATATATTAAAACTATGCCCCATCACTCAATAAATAATGATTAGTCGATTGGTGCCAACGGATTTTAACATTTTCAGTTCTTCACCGAGAGAAAATGTATTTCTGCAACGGCAATTTCAGGGCCGATATCTCGGAAAGGGGGTGAGCTACAGAGAAACGGAGCCCGGTTTTGAATGCGCCTCGTCGAGCTCTACGTGGGTGAATTTTTTCGCGATTTTACGAGAGAAAGATATTTCTTGGGCCAAAAAGTAGTAAGGCTATAGTCCATGAAAATTTGAGGATATCTACGAAAAATAGATTGCCGCCAAAAAAATCACCCTTATAGAGCTTGAGCAGACGAATCGAATGGTGCAAACCGCAAGTCTCTAGCTCGCGCCGTTTCCCAGAAAATAAAATTTGAAAAAAGTGCAACAAAATTCAATAAAAAAATTTAGATAATTTAGTAGTCAGGAAAAATCGGCGGGAATTTCTCTACTCCTGATATATCATATTTGACACCTCCTCGCGTTTATGTGATCCTGGTAGCAAGATCCAAAACTTGCAGAAAATTTAGCTGTTCCGGAAAATTGTAACAAATTTTGCTGTGATTTTTGAATTTTGCTACCAGGATCACATAAACGCAAGGAGGTGTCGAACAGAGTTTATCCGGAGCCGAGGATTTCCCGCCAATTTTAGAAACCAATAAAAAAAAAATTCTAAAGCAATTAAAAAAAAACTCTGAAGCAAATTTACTGTAATTTTTGAATCTTGCTACCAGGATTACATAAACGCGAGGAGGTGTCGAAAGACGGATGTCAGGAGCTGAATAATTCCCGCCAATTTTTCCTAACTTTTAAATTATCTAAATTTTCTTATTGAATTTTTTTTCACTTTTTTCAAATTTTATTTTCTCGGAAACGGCGCGAGCTAGAGACTTGCGGTTTGCACCATTCGATTCGTCTGCTCAAGCTCTATGAGGGTGATTTTTTTGGCGGCAATCTATTTTTCGTAGATATCCTCAAATTTTCATGGACTATAGCCTTACTACTTTTTGGCCCAAAAAATATTTCTCTCTCGTAAAATCGCGAAAAAATTCACCCACGTAGAGCTCGACGAGGCGCATTCAAAACCGGGCTCCGTTACTCTGTAGCTCACCCCCTTTCCGAGATATCGGCCCCGAAATGGTGGTCGCAGAAAAACATTTTTTTCTGAGTGAAAAGCTGCAAATGTAAAAATCCGCTGGCGTCAATCGAATAACCGTTATTTATCGAGTGATTGGGCATGGCTTTAATGAATAGAACAGCTAAAATAACAATAAACGCAATAAATTTAATTAATTCAATCTATATTACTGGTGCTGCCATCTTCGGGCGCATAGCGCAACTTACGGATCATTGGAGGTGAAGAAATACAGATTCCTGCATAATTACAGAGATCTGTTTTCATGGATACCGTGTAGGTTCCACCGGCTGCTCGAAAGATAGCAGCACTTAAAGTAGGAGTGAGTTAATTATATTTATTGCTTTTATTGTTATTTTAGCTGTTTTATTCATTATAACTATGCCCAATCACTCGATAAATAACGGTTATTCGATTGGCGCCGGCGGATATTTACATTTGCAGCTTTTCAATGAGAAAAAAATGTGTTTCTGCGGCCACCATTTCGGGGCCGATATCTCGAAAAGGGGGTGAGCTACAGAGTAACGGAGCCCGGTTTTGAATGCGCCTCGTCGAGCTCTACGTGGGTGAATTTTTTCGCGATTTTACGAGAGAAAAATATTTTTTGGGCCAAAAAGTAGTAAGGCTATAGTCCATGAAAATTTGAGGATGTCTACGAAAAATAGATTGCCGCGAAAAAAATCACCCTCATAGAGCTTGAGCAGACGAATCGAATGGTGCAAACCGCAAGTTTCTAGCTCGCACCGTTTCCGAGAAAATAAAATTTGAAGAAAGTGCAAAAAAATTCAATAAGAGAATTTAGATAATTTAGAAGTTAGGAGAAATGGGCGGGAATTTTTCTGCTCCTGATATATCATATTTGACACCTCCTCGCATTTATATGATCCTGGTAGCAAGATTCAAAAATCGCAGCAAAATTTGTCACAATTTTCAGGGACAGCAAAATTTTCTGCGACTTTTGAATCTTGCTACCAGGATCACATAAACGCGAGGAGGTGTCGAACAGAGTTTATCCGGAGCCGAGGATTTCCCGCCAATTTTGGAAACCAATAAAAAAAAAATTCTGAAGCAAATTTACTGTAATTTTTGAATCTTGCTACCAGGATCACATAAACGCGAGGAGGTGTCGAAAGACAGATGTCAGGAGCTGAATAATTCCCGCCAATTTTTCCTAACTTTTAAATTATCTAAATTTTCTTATTGAATTTTTTTTCACTTTTTTCAAATTTTATTTTCTCGGAAACGGCGCGAGCTAGAGACTTGCGGCTTGCACCATTCGATTCGTCTGCTCAAGCTCTATAAGGGTGATTTTTTTGGCGGCAATCTATTTTTCGTAGATATCCTCAAATTTTCATGGACTATAGCCTTACTACTTTTTGGCCCAAAAAATATTTTTCTCTCGTAAAATCGCGAAAAAATTCACCCACGTAGAGCTCGACGAGGCGCATTCAAAACCGGGCTCCGTTACTCTGTAGCTCACCCCCTTTCCGAGATATCGGCCCGGAAAGGGCGGTCGCAGAAAAACATTTTTTTCTCAGTGAAAAACCGAAAATGTAAAAATCCGCTAGCGCCAATCGAATAATCGTTATTTATTGAGTGATAGGGCATGGTTATAATGAATGAAACAGCTAAAATAACAATAAGAGC
This sequence comes from Prosopocoilus inquinatus, assembly GCA_036172665.1. Classification (NCBI taxonomy): domain Eukaryota; kingdom Metazoa; phylum Arthropoda; class Insecta; order Coleoptera; family Lucanidae; genus Prosopocoilus; species Prosopocoilus inquinatus. Next base: position 16,418,193 of record CM069880.1, on the reverse strand, counting down.
AATAAATGTAATTAATTCATTCCTATATTACTGGTGCTGCCATCTTTCGAGCAACCGCTGGAACCTACACGTTATCTAAGAAAACAGGTCTCTGTAATTATGCAGGAATCTGTAATTCTTCACCGCCAATGACCCGCAAGTTACGCTATGCGCTCGAAGATGGCAGCACCAGTAATATAGATTGAATTAATTATATTTATTGCGTTTATTGTTATTTTAGCTGTTTCATTCATTATAACCATGCCCTATCACTCAATAAATAATGATTACTCGATTGGCGCTAGCGGATTTGTACATTTTCGGTTTTTCGCTGAGAAAAAAATGTATTTCTGCAAGGGCCCTTTCGGGGCCCATATCTCTTAAAGGGGGTGAGTTACAGAGGAACGGAGCCCGGATTTGAATGCGCCTCGCCGAGATCTATGTAGGTGAATTTTTTCGCGATTTTAGGAGAAAGAAATATTTTTTGGGCGAAAAAGTAGTAAGGCTATATAGTCCATGAAAATTTGAGGATTCTTACGAAAAATAGATTGGGTCGAAAAAAATCACCCTCATAGAGCTTGAGCAGACGAATCGAATGGTGCAAACCGCAAGTCTCTAGCTCGCGCAGTTTCCGAGAAAATAAAATTTGAAAAAGTGCAAAAAAATTCAATAAGAAAATTTAGATAATTTAGAAGTCAGGAAAAATCGGCGGGAATTTCTCTACTCCTGATATATCATATTTGACACCTCCTCGCGTTTATGTGATCCCGGTAGCAAGATCCAAAACTTGCAGAAAATTTTGCTGTTCCGGAAAATTGTAACAAATTTTGCTGTGATTTTTGAATCTTGCTACCAGGATCACATAAACGCGAGGAGGTGTCGAACAGAGTTTATCCGGAGCCGAAGATTTCCCGCCAATTTTAGAAACCAATTAAAAAAATATTCTAAAGCAATTAAAAAAAAATTCTGAAGCAAATTTACTGTAATTTTTGAATCTTGCTACCAGGATCACATAAACGCGAGGAGGTGTCGAGTGACGGATGTCAGGAGCTGAAAAATTCCCGCCAATTTTTCCTAACTTTTAAAGTATCTAAATTTTCTTATTGAATTTTTTTGCACTTTTTTCAAATTTTATTTTCTCGGAAACGGCGCGAGCTAGAGACTTGCGGTTTGCACCATTCGATTCGTCTACTCAAGCTCTATAAGGGCGATTTTTTTGGCGGCAATCTATTTTTCGTAGATATCCTCAAATTTTCGTGGACTATAGCCTTACTACTTTTTGGCCCAAAAAATATCTTTCTCTCGTAAAATCGCGAAAAAATTCACCCACGTAGAGCTCGACGAGGCGCATTCAAAACCGGGCTCCGTTACTCTGTAGCTCACCCCCTTTCCGAGATATCGGCCCCGAAAAGGCGGTCCCAGAAAAACATTCTTTTCTCAGTGAAAAACCGAAAATATAAAAATCCGCTAGCGCCAATCGAATAATCGTTATTTATTGAGTGATAGGGCATGGTTATAATGAATGAAACACCTAAAATAACAATAAAAGCAATAAATGTAATTAATTCATTCCTATATTACTTGTGCTGCCATCTTTCGAGCAACCGCTGGAACCTACACGTTATCTAAGAAAACAGGTCTCTGTAATTATGCAGGAATCTGTAATCTTTCACCGCCAATGACCCGCAAATTACGCTATGCGCTCGAAGATGGCAGCACCAGTAATATAGATTGAATTAATTATATTTATTGCTTTTATTGTTATTTTAGCTGTTTCATTCATTATAACCATGCCCTATCACTCAATAAATAACGATTATTCGATTGGCGCAAGCGGATTTTTACATTTCCGGTTTTTCGCTGAGAAAAAAATGTATTTCTGCGAGGGCCCTTTCGGGGCCCATATCTCGGAAATGGGGTGAGCTACAGAGTAACGGAGCCCGGTTTTAAATGCGCCTCGTCGAGCTCTATGTTGGTGAATTTTTTCTCGATTTTACGAGAGAAAGATATTTTTTGGGCCAAAAAGTAGTAAGGCTATAGTCCATGAAAATTTGAGGATATCTACGAAAAATGAATTGCCGCCAAAAAAATCACCCTTATAGAGCTTGAGCAGACGAATCGAATGGTGCAAACCGCAAGTCTCTAGCTCGCGCAGTTTCCGAGAAAATAAAATTTGAAAAAGTGCAAAAAAATTCAATAAGAAAATTTAGATAATTTAGAAGTCAGGAAAAATCGGCGGGAATTTATCTACTCCTGATATATCATATTTGACACCTCCTCGCGTTTATGTGATCCTGGTAGCAAGATCCAAAACTTGCAGAAAATTTTGCTGTTCCGGAAAATTGTAACAAATTTTGCTGTGATTTTTGAATTTTGCTACCAGGATCACATAAACGCGAGGAGGTGTCGAACAGAGTTTATCCGGAGCCGGGGATTTCCCGCCAATTTTACAAACCAATTAAAAAAAAAATTCTGAAGCAAATTTACTGTAATTTTTGAATCTTGCTACCAGGATCACATAAACGCGAGGAGGTGTCGAATGACGGATGTCAGGAACTGAAAAATTCCTGCCAATTTATCCTAACTTTTAAAGTATCTAAATTTTCTTATTGAATTTTTTTGCACTTTTTTCAAATTTTATTTTCTCGGAAACGGCGCGAGCTAGAGACTTGCGGTTTGCACCATTCGATTCGTCTGCTCAAGCTCTATGAGGGTGATTTTTTTCGCGGCAATCTATTTTTCGTAGATATCCTCAAATTTTCATGGACTATAGCCTTACTACTTTTTGGCCCAAAAAATATTTTTCTCTCGTAAAATCGCGAAAAAATTCACCAACATAGAGCTCGACGAGGCGCATTCAAAACCGGGCTCCGTTACTCTGTAGCTCACCCCCTTTCCGAGATATCGGCCCCGAAAGGGCGGTCGCAGAAAAACATTTTTTCCTCAGTGAAAAACCGAAAATGTAAAAATCCGCTAGCGCCAATCGAATAATCGTTATTTATTGAGTGATAGGGCATGGTTATAATGAATGAAACACCTAAAATAACAATAAAGGCAATAAATGTAATTAATTCATTCCTATATTACTGGTGCTGCCATCTTTCGAGCAACCGCTGGAACCTACACGTTATCTTAAAAAACAGGTCTCTGTAATTATGCAGAAATCTGTAATTCTTCACCGCCAATGACCCGCAAGTTACGCTATGCGCTCGAAGATGGCAGCACCAGTAATATAGAATGAATTAATTACATTTATTGCGTTTATTGTTATTTTAGCTGTTTTATTCATTATAACCATGCCCTATCACTCAATAAATAACGATTATTCGATTGGCGCTAGCGGATTTTTACATTTTCGGTTTTTCGCTGAGAAAGAAATGTATTTCTGCAAGGGCCCTTTCGGGGCCCATATCTCGGAAAGGGGGTGAGTTACAGAGGAACGGAGCCCGGATTTGAATGCGCCTCGCCGAGATCTACATAGGTGAATTTTTTCACGATTTTAGGAGAAAGAAATATTTTTTGGGCGAAAAAGTAGTAAGGCTATAGTCCATGAAAATTTGAGGATTCTTACGAAAAATAGATTGGGGCGAAAAAAATCACCCTCATAGAGCTTGAGCAGACGAATCGGATGGTGCAAACCACAAGTCCCTAGCTCGCGCAGTTTCCGAGAAAATAAAATTTGAAAAATGTGCAACAAAATTCAATAAGAAAATTTAGATAATTTAGAAGTCAGGAAAAATCGGCGGGAATTTCTCTACTCCTGATATATCATATTTGACACCTCCTCGCGTTTATGTGATCCTGGTAGCAAGATGCAAAACTTGCAGAAAATTTTGCTGTTCCGGAAAATTGTGACAAATCTTGATACGATTTTTGAATTTTGCTACCAGGATCACATAAACGCGAGGAGGTGTCGAACAGAGTTTATCAGGAGCCGAAGATTTCCCGCCAATTTTAGAAACCAATTAAAAAAAATTCTGAAGCAAATTTACTGTAATTTTTGATTCTTGCTACCAGGATCTCATAAACGCGAGAAGGTGTCGAACAGAGTTTATCCGGAGCAGAGGATTTCCCGCCAATTTTAGAAACCAATTAAAAAAAAATTCTAAAGCAATTAAAAAAAAATTCTGAAGCAAATTTACTGTAATTTTTGAATCTTGCTACCAGGATTACATAAACGCGAGGAGGTGTCGAATGACGGATGTCAGGAGTTGAAAAATTCCCGCCAATTTTTCCTAACTTTTAAATTATCTAAATTTTCTTATTGAATTTTTTTGCACTTTTTTCAAATTTTATTTTCTCGGAAACGGCGCGAGCTAGAGACTTGCGGTTTGCACCATTCGATTCGTCTGCTCAAGCTCTATGAGGATGATTTTTTTCGCGGCAATCTATTTTTCGTAGATATCCTCAAATTTTCATGGACTATAGCCTTACTACTTTTTGGCCCAAGAAAAATTTTTCTCTCGTAAAATCGCGAAAAAATTCACCCACGTAGAGCTCGACGAGGCGCATTCAAAACCGGGCTCCGTTACTCTGTAGCTCACCTCTTTTCTGAGATATCGGTCCGGAAAGGGCGGTCGCAGAAAAACATTTCTTTCTCAGTGAAAAACCGAAAATGTAAAAATCCGCTAGCGCCAATCGAATAATCGTTATTTATTGAGTGATAGGGCATGGTTATAATGAATGAAACAGCTAAAATAACAATAAAAGCAATAAATGTAATTAATTCATTCCTATATTACTGGTGCTGCCATCTTTCGAGCAACCGCTGGAACCTACACGTTATCTAAGAAAACAGGTCTCTGTAATTATACAGGAATCTGTAATTTTTCACCGCCAATGACCCGCAAATTACGCTATGCGCTCGAAGATGGTAGCACCAGTAATATGGATTGAATTAATTACATTTATTGTGGTTATTGTTATTTTAGCTGTTTCATTAATTATAACCATGCCCTATCACTCAATAAATAACGATTATTCGATTGGCGCTATCGGATTTTTACATTTTCGGTTTTTCGCTGAGAAAAAAATGTATTTCTGCAAGGGCCCTTTCGGGGCCCATATCTCGGAAAGGGGGTGAGTTACAGAGGAACGGAGCCCGGTTTTGAATGCGCCTCGTCGAGCTCTATGTTGGTGAATTTTTTCTCGATTTTACGAGAGATAAATATTTTTTGGGCGAAAAAGTAGTAAGGCTATAGTCCATGAAAATTTGAGGATATCTACGAAAAATAGATTGCCGCCAAAAAAATCACCCTCATAGAGCTTGAGCAGACGAATCGAGTGGTGCAAACCGCAAGTCTCTAGCTCGCGCCGTTTCCGAGAAAATAAAATTTGAAAAAGTGCAAAAAAATGCATTAAGAAAACTCAGATAATTTAGAAGTTAGGAAAAATTGGCGGGAATTTATCTGCGCCTGATGTATCATATTTGACACCTCCTCGCGTTTATGTGATCCTGGTAGCAAGATTCAAAAATCGCAGCAAAATTTGTCACAATTTTCCGGGACAGCAAAATTTTCTGCGATTTTTGAATCTTGCTACCAGGATCACATAAACGCGAGGAGGTGTCGAACAGAGTTTATCCGGAGCCGAGGATTTCCCGCCAATTTTAGAAACCAATTAAAAAAAAATTCTGAAGCAATTAAAAATAAATTCTGAAACAAATTTACTGTAATTTTTGAATCTTGCTACCAGGATCACATAAACGCGAGGAGGTGTCGAACAGAGTTTATCCGGAGCCGAGGATTTCCCGCCAATTTTAGAAACCAATTAAAAAAAAATTCTAAAGCAATTAAAAAAAAATTCTGAAGCAAATTTACTGTAATTTGCCGCCAAAAAAATCACCCTCATAGAGCTTGAGCAGACGAATCGATTGGTGCAAACCGCAAGTCTCTAGCTCGCGCCGTTTCCGAGAAAATAAAATTTGAAAGAGCGCAAAAAAATTCAATAAGAAAATTTAAATAATTTAGAAGTCAGGAGAAAGCGGCGGTAATTTCTCTACTCCTGATATTTGACACCTCCTCGCGTTTATGTGTTCCTGGTAGCAAGATACAGAAATCGCATTAAAAATTAGCCGATACTTCTCAGCGGTGTTGACAAATGAACAAACCTAAATCTTTAAGTTGGCGATGCCGCAGATTGATTGCCCGTGCGACATCTGGTGATGCAAATTTAAAAATCTCTTTGAGCTAGAGCTAAGATTTAAACCATCCGTTGCAGTTTCTCTTGTTTGTCAAAACGAGAGATGTGGAGTGAGAGTGAGCCATGGAGCTTGTGATTAGAATTTTGTGAATTATTTATATTTAATTGTTATTAACTATGATCTGCTTGGTTTGTTTCTTTAACCGCCTCTGACAACTTCGCGAACTGAAAATGTCTTCCAAAAGGTAAACACCGAGGACCTCCTCGAGCACATTCACTATTTATATTATCAATTACAGTAAAGAATAGTAGTGAAGGAAGTTCATAACCTCATTTTTTGGACTTATTTCACTTGTATTTTTGGCTGTGCTGCAAAAAATCATAAACTACAATTCAATTCTGTAGTAATAGATTACACTGATGTTATTTTTAGATTGCGAATGCTATGTAATAAGTGTTAAGGGTTCTAGAAATTCGTTTTATTTGTTTTTCTTTTTTTTGCCCCACAATCTTCTGATAACCGAGTTGTTTAATTGCAGTGAATTAAAAAAGCTGTCAGAAGAGAGTTTAACCAGACAGCCCGAAGAAGTATTTGATATAATTTGTAAGTTAGGAGAAGGTTCTTATGGCAGTGTGTACAAGGCATTACATAAAGAATCCGGTCAAGTTTTGGCTATCAAACAAGTACCTGTGGACACTGATCTCCAAGAAATCATAAAGGAAATCTCTATAATGCAACAATGTGACAGTCCGTACGTCGTCAAGTATTACGGTAGTTATTTTAAAAACACAGATCTGTGGATTGTTATGGAATATTGCGGAGCCGGATCTGTTTCCGATATAATGAGATTGCGTAAAAAGACTTTAACCGAAGATGAAATCGCTACTATTTTATGTGATACGCTCAAAGGTCTAGAATATTTGCATTTACGAAGGAAAATACACAGAGATATCAAAGCTGGGAATATATTGTTGAATTCGGAAGGGCACGCCAAGCTTGCTGATTTCGGAGTCGCCGGTCAGTTGACCGATACGATGGCAAAACGAAATACTGTTATAGGTATAAATCGATGTAAACTAAAACTAATCGCCTCTTATTTTTTACTTACCAAATTTAAGGTACTCCGTTTTGGATGGCTCCGGAGGTAATACAGGAAATCGGGTACGATTGCGTAGCCGACATATGGAGTTTGGGTATAACAGCGCTTGAAATGGCTGAAGGAAAACCACCTTACGGTGACATTCATCCCATGCGGGCTATTTTTATGATTCCTACAAAACCACCGCCGTCTTTTCGGGAGCCGGACCAGTGGAGCCCCGAGTTTATCGATTTCGTCAGTGTTTGTTTGGTGAAAAATCCTGAGGAACGTGCCACTGCATCTGATTTACTTCAACACGTATTTATAGGTAAAAGCTCATCATAAATAAAAATATGATGATTGAGTTTTTTTTTTTTTTTTTTTCTTGTGAAGGTAACGCCAAAGCACCCAGTATTCTTAGTCAAATGATAGCTGAAGCTCACGAAATTAGAGAAAATCAAAGCTATCGTAATGTTTCTCTCTCGAATGCGGCCGGTGCTAAACCTAACGTTAACGAAGAGTCTGTAAGTTTTATTACTATTTTTAACCATTGAATTTATGATATGATGGTGGTTTGTAGGATGAAGAAGTTGCAATAGGAAATCAAACTATGGTGCAGTGTACGGATGAAGGTACTTTGGTGCCTGGCAAGGGAGGAACATTACTGCCCGTCTCACAGAGCGGCACTTTAGTCGAGCTCCAGTCTGAATTAGGTACTATGGTTATAAATAGTGATGTCGATGAACTAACAATGAAAAGTATGATCGTTCTAAACGAATTATCTAATTAAATAAATTGATATTTACTTTTAGGACATGACACTACAGATAGCGGACAGGTTGCCAGAAAATACAGACCGCTTTTTATGGATCATTTTGACAAAAAGGAAGCCGAAGTCAAAGTGAGTCAGTCGTTTTATTCTCAAGTATTACAAATGCGAATTGAATATTTTATTTAGCAAGGTAACGGCGTAGGAAGTCCAACTACATTAGATGGTCCGGAGATGAACGCGGATGAGCAACAGCGTTTTCAAAGTCACTTTCATTTACAATTGAATCAAGTTCAAGCACCTCAAGCAGTGCAGCATCAGGAAAATAAGCCTAATTTTCAGAGGCCATTCTCAGATGTTGATTTCGAATTTGTAAGTTGCACTCATTCATCATGTTTCAGCCCCCCCCTCCCCTCTCAAATTAAATTGTTTTGTAGTTGAAATTCCTAAGTTACGAAGAACTACAGCAGAGGATGGCCACTTTAGATGCTGAAATGGAGAGAGAAATAGACGAACTGCGAAGAAGATATCAGACTAAAAGACAGCCAATCTTAGATGCCATGGACACTAAACGTAAACGACAACAGAATTTTTAATCCTCTCATATATTTTATAGACTATTCATTAGTTTTGAATCCTTCATGGTGCTCAAAAACTTTTTGTTTTGTTCATTATATAGTTAGTTAAGAAGTAATCTTTTTAGAAGTATAAACCATGAAAATAGAATAGTATCGAATCAATCACATCTCCCCCCCGTCTACTTTCAAACAGTATTCGCAGCGTTCAATCATCATGTTGGATTAACTTCTTCAATTATTCAATTCGAACATTTTTTATATCAGGGAGAAATAATGTGTTCCTAACTGTACTTAATGGGTATTCTTATAATTAAAATTGCTTTTATAAATGCATATAATAATTTCATGTTTCTGTTTAATCGCCTAAATGCCTAATTTATTTACTTAACAGTTATTTCTCTAATAATACATATTTTAAGCAAATGGTTAGGAACTATGTAAATTAGGTTGTTACACTCTAATTGCATTTTTTTTTTTTTGTGATAGAATGAAATAGAAATTATCCATTATTCTTCCATTCTTTTGACAATAGATTTAAATAGATTTCACTTCAGCATATTAGAGTGTAAAGTGTCAGGTTTATATATATATATATGTCACTGTCATCATATTTGATTATTATTTTGAGTTAACCCGAATTATTTTCGTTTATCACGACAGCCTTACAACATTGTGATATTGTAATATAACTATTTTTTTTTAACAGAACATGTAACCGAATCTTTTAACAACATATCACTTCTCTCAAATTTTCAAATATTTTTAAACGATGTGGTTTTTTTCTTTTTTTAATTTGATCTTCTCTGCGTGCACACTCACAATCGACAAATTGTAAATAAATATCCATATTTTTATATGTATACATGTAGCAATAATGATTGGCACTATGTTTTTGTTAACCGTTCTAAAAAAAAGTTTTTTTTTTTTAATTACGTGCAACAAAAATAATGTATTTGTGTAACTCGTTGTTTTTTTTTTTTTAAATCATGTGTTTTTGCATTGCCTCCTCATTTTTTTATAGTAACAGCCTAAAGAATAAATTATGTAACAACTACTTAATTTCCTTTGTGTTTTGGAACCTTGAAATTTTAAACACGTTTTATAAAAATAATAATCATAAAGAGTTTAAACTTGTAAAACTAAAATCAACGATGCCATACTTCTCTGCACTTAAATCAAATTAAATTATTATGTGCATTTATAACAAAAAAAAAAAAAGAAAAAGAGATGCAAAAAAATTTGATATAATTATATAGAACGAAGGATGCATATATAAAAACTTTATTTTATTTATAATTTACTACTACGTTTAATTTAATGACCATATTCGTAAGATTAAGTAATTTTTGTACAGTGATCATATAAATCATAATTAGACTATGTAACCAGTACGAATAAGTACGCTTGCTGTGCCTTTAATAGGTTAGTAGTAGATATTTAAGTGACAAGTGTAATCACTATTTTTCAAAGGTCCAAATAAAACCTGTGAATTAACCAATTTCTGACTGTTTCGTTTAAATAAATAGCGCAAGTCGTTTGTAAAATAATCAGGCCGATCGAGTGTTATGCTAGTTATTTGTTCTTAAAATGAAATGAAATGAAATGAAAATAACGACTTCAGAAAGTTTTCCGATTATATTTACAATAAACGGCTAATACATACAGTAATTTCACGAGAAAACAATTAGGTCACTTCAATCTCAGATCGCATAGACTGCGATTACTAAAATGTTAATTATTTATTAAAAAATATACATGAAGTTTTACTTTACTTTCGTTAATTACAAATACACCGTAATTGTTTTAATATACGTCAACGTAAACGGTCTGTGCAGAATGTATTCACCCGAAAAGGCGTGTTGAATGCATCCTGTAAGCCGTAGAATATATATTAAGACAATCTGAAGTATAATATTTAATAAAATATTTACCAACACCTTTTTTCACTGACTACATTCATCAAAATAAAAATAACGATTAAAAAAAAAAAACAAAAAGAACACGATAAATACACCTGTATACGAGAAAAGGTGTTAATACAAATTTCCAAAGTGCATATAAAAATGTAGAAATATATACTATTATTATTATTAATTAATTAATTAATTAATTTGATTCTATCAAACACTTATTCTATACTAGAGTAAATTTAAGTGAAAGGCACTGCTATGTTAGTGTAAAATAGTAGTGTATAATTAGAATTATATCTAAGATTACAAAAAGATTGTCAAATATTTACAAATAAAGGCACCAAAAATGGATGGATTTGTTTAGTATGAGCACAAGGACAGTGTTAACGTGTAAAACGTTTTAATAACAAAGTACTGTTCAATACTTGAAACTATGGTTTTTCTATTACGTGATACTAATGTCACAACACGGCTGCTCCATCAGAAGGAGCAGGGTGTGAAACAAATACAAACTAAATAACTGCATACAAAGGCGTATACGTAGAGAGTATACACCCGCAATATACATATAATACTCCAATATATAATAAAAATTCAATATTTAACAGAAAAATTAAACTTTTTCAAAATTCATCATCATTACAAACATGAAAATCACAGTGTAAAGCTTATTTTTCACTAAATTTTGATTTTAAAAGGTCTGTTACGATACAAGAAACTCCTCCCTCGTCTTGTACAATCGGCATCATACAACTATGGTTTCAGACCAATGCTTTCCAAGTCGAATCGAAAAACTCATCGGGGGGCCCCCCCACTTTAATAATACAAACTATCGAAGAACAATATACTGAAACGAGGCAGAAAAAGTGTAAGGGCTTCTTAAAAACAGCACTTGGAAAGCAATGTTTCTTTCGTACATTAGCGAATGTTAATTAATTGTAAATGATTGAAAAAAAAAAAAACACGACGAATAAATAATTTTTTTTTTTTACGTTCGAAATTACAACAAACCAAAACGTTAATTTGTTTTCAAGATAATCCAAGTGGTTTTGTTTTTTTTTTTTTTTTGTTTGAAGTAAGAAGGAAATTAACATTCTGTTACATTTATGAATTAATAAACTACAACAACTAACTTACAAAGAAGACATTATTACAAACTATAAAATATGTATGAAAAAAAAAAGAAAAGAAAAAACATACCCAACAGTACTCAAGTTCCCATGATTGCTGAGAGAGATATAATAGAATTTTACTATTCAACAATTTTTCAACTTATTTATTTATTTATTTATTTATATATTATTGCCGTTTTTAAAGCGTATGTTCGTGAAATATTGCAAAATTCAATGTTGTACGTACAGCTTACAGTGTTCTCGTTCTTTCTACTACGTTTCTGATAATCTCAATCAATTAATAATCAAACGTACTACACCAAAATAATTAATTATTTAAGACACATTATTGATTTGCTTCTTCGATTAATTTTAGATTTACGTGGAGTGTTTTGTAATTTATTTTGGCGTAGTACAACGACTTGATGTGGTGTAGAAACCTTAATTTTATTTTTACTACAAGCTGCATTTAAGGCTGAAGCTCTTAAATGTAAAAAATGAGCAGTATCAGGCACTTTTGTTTTAAATTACAACCAAATGAGCACGTTTTCAGGCCTGATGAGTGATTGAACGTCTTCTATGTTTGGGAACTCTTCGCCGAGATGAAGGGAAGGTACTAAGTCATCAGTAGAGTCAATGTTGTCACTTAGCGACGAGATATCCGGCGTATCCATGGTGTGACTTTCACTTCCCACTTCCATGTTATCATCTATATTTTCTAGAAAATCTTCGGGGGTATGCGGCATCGACAACGTTGGACCCATACCTAAAATACAATCCCTTATGTTATTGCTTTATTATAACACAAATAATGTTCTTACATGTGATCTACTGCTGTTGCTGTGTGTCAAAATAGTACATACCAAGTCCACTATCCGCAGATTCCTGGCGTGAGTGATCCGTCAGTCCGGACAAAAACGGATCCATCGGTAGTTCTGTGCTGCTTCCTCTCATCATCAGCTCTTGTTGTCGTCTGATTTCCTGTTGTCGCTGTTTCAGGCGCTCCCTCTCCAACTGCAACAACTGAAGGCGAAGCTGCTGCTGTTTGGCCGGTGATGACTGCGGAGATAACTGACTTGTGTGCCACTGATTACCCAATACTGCTGTCCTCTGTTGTACATGCGTGGCTAAAACAAGAGATACCAAAATTATTACTTTTTTTTACTACAAACCACCGTTGCAAAATATTACCACCTACTATTTATTACAAAACTGCTAATAAAATCTATGTATTAGGTACGTTTTCACTTTCAATTCAATTCAATCCAATTCACTCTCGTACAGAACTTATTTTTAAATACCAAGTAAATTACAGTTAAATGTTAATTAATAAAACTTTGGTTAGTATAGTAGAAGTTTCAAATAAAACATTGTGTAAATTGGAATGTTGTGATAATCTATCATCGATAAGTATATAATAGTACATAATAGGAAGCTCCAACCATGAAAGTGATAGCGACATTTTTTTTACTAAACAATGTGAGAAAAGTGTAACGCAACGCCTGTAACTATTTCCAAACACATCAAATAAATTGTATTTATCAAATAAAAGCATTTCCACCTATTTATTTATTATAAATTAAAAATAATCTACAGTTGAAAGCAAAAAGTCGTAATAAACAAATTACAGTTCCCTGTAATTATTTCCTCTCAAAAGGATATCAAGATTTTAAAGACGAATTGACAGATTTTATCAAACTTGTCGATTTTGAAAAAGCTTTTAAATTTTTGAAATGTGAAGTCGTCTTTAATCGGCTCGTTGCAATTTTCAGAAAAAATAATTACAGAAAACTGTAATCACATCACTCTACTTCTTTTTGCTTCCGACAGTAGTAGTAACAAACGTTTGCATTCAAATTATAATTATTTCACTTACTGCAGGCTAACCACAAGATAAATTACATGCGTATTCGTAAATAGGTCATACCATAAAAAAAAAATATAAAATTAATTACACATCTTTGAAAGCAACCAAATAAAACATTTAGTGCCTCTAGATTTAATTAACATTTAACTCGTCTTGGACTGGGAAACATACTGTCATCTTAATTAGCAAGGTTGCCAGGCTTTTCAAGCACGAAGTTCCGCACAAAGGCCGATAAATAATCAAATCTGGCAACTTCGTTTATTAGCAATTCCAAATTTTACGTTGGCGAACCTTCTGTGACAGCGACGTAAATTTTCGATTTCCTTTAAGTTTAAAGCTGAATTTCAGAAAAAAAGTGTCCGCCGTTTGTTAAAGGTAAATATTTACGGACGTTTCGTTGAAATGTTAGTTACTTTTGGGCTAAGTAGTTGTAAAAGTGCAAACCGTAATCCTAAAGGCACGGCAACTTTAATGTTTTTATTTTTTTGTAAATTAAAGAGGCTACCCGCAAGGTTCCTGGGATGGACGACGAAAATACGCAAAAGTGAGGTTAAATTACACAGGACATGGAATAAAACTTTTTCCGATGTCGGGAGAGATTAATTTACCGCCATAATTGCTTTTAAAAACGTCAACAAATTCGAGAAAATCACGGAGTGGCTGACATCTAGCGAAAGTTTCGAGATACTAAGGATGTTTGTTTGTGAGTTTTGCGATACATGTGAAAGCGCCTTTACAACTGGACATTTCTTTGGCTCGTAATTTCATCTAGTACTTTATTTAACAACACCTAACATAATATAAACCTTAAACTTTTAATAACAGGTGAATTTATTCTTTTGTTTATCACCAGTCGTTAGTAAAAAGGTTTTCAAACTAATCATCATATTTAAGGCGAACGATCAAACTAAACGTTAACGGGTCAAGTAGTAGTCAAGTCTAGACGATTTCGTATAATTTAACATTGACTTAACCTGAAGAAAAAAAAAACGAATAATACTGAAATTGAGGTTATATTTAACGTCAAAAACGTCAGAACAGTCAAACACGAAGCGACACCTGGTAGTTGACAATCGTTCTTGAAACATCCCGAGCTTGATTATATCTAAACGCGCGCATCTTGAAATGTACCGCGGCCATGGCTTGTGAATCTTGAATTGTATCGCGGCCATGGCTTGTGAATCTTGCAATGTACCGCGGCCATGGCTTGTGAATCTTGAAATGTACCTCGGCCACAGCATAACAGACTATAAAGAAGAAGTTTTAATTTAAAGTCAGTTTAAGAATAGGGAGACAAAAGAAAAGTAAATTTAGAGTGCTATTCTGAAATCGGCCTTTTAAGCACCAAAATAGAAAAAAATAACTTCAAAGATGTTTTTCTTTCTGCTTGGAAGAAGATTGCTACTATTGGTTATCATCGGTCACGTGACTAATGATAACCAATAAGCTTCGCCGAGTGAACGACGAAAGCCAATGACAGCAAACCACAAATAGAAAATTTTGGAAATCTCCAAAACAAGAAAAGCAGCTTCAGTCAACTTGGTTTAATAATAAGTATTTTGTCAATATGTTTTAGGTTTTTATATACATTTTCTTTCTTGGCAAAACACTGACAGGTTGTCTTTAAACTCCATTAGATACGATAAATGTCAATCAAATCTAGGGTACTTTATTCTACACCAATTTTAAATATTTTATATAATATAAGAGCAAAGTTAATGTTGTCGTTGTTAATTTATTTCAGGTTAACGCTGAAAAGAATGCAAAATTTTAATTTCAAGAAGTGAAAAATGGATGAAAGAAACGATGGAAAATGGAATACTTTAGAAATAAATGTAAATACAAAATAAACAGGTAAATTTAGGACTTTATTATTTATGTAATGCCTAGGTGTTTACTTTTTGTGATTTTTTTGTTGAAAGCGTATTTTACTTTTCGGAAAATAAAATTAGATATACCATGTGCAACTATTTAATTAAATAATTGCAGCAAATTAAAATCTGGCAACACAGACGTACATGAGTGACTGACTTTAATAAAAAGAACAAATGTGTTTTGTTTTTCCTATAGTGTTCAAATGTTATTTACGTGCAGACCACAGACAGATTAAGATGCTACATTAATCTATGCTGTTTGTCTAAGACAGCACATAGTCTAATAAATAGAAAATTATAGCCTCGTCTATATTTGTGAGCTTTGAAGGTCACTGTACTAGCAAATAACTATATTTGTTAGTGTGGGTCAATATTTGGAAGACTAAATAATTGTGCAGGTCCTTCAGATAAATTATAACTTCGTTATTATGAAAGATACATTCACAGTGGATATTATCAAAGTTTCACTTTAAATACTTCAATAATAAATCCTGCATATGTACCTCCCTTCACCCTCGGATGCATCAGTGACAAATGAAGTTAAAAAAAACGAAAAAAAAAAAAAAAAATTCTCACTTCCAGTATTTTTAATTTAAACAAAACAAGTACAAAGATCATATTTAAATAGGTAAAACAATGATACTGAGAAACATACACAGCCTTAATGTCAACAAGTTTTATCTTATCCTTATTCAAATTGAATTGGCAAAGTAAAACACAAAGACAGGGCACAAAATAATTGTTTAGGGTTTTTAAACAGCTAAACAATTAAGATTCTTGTGTTTACACTGTCCGGATTATTAAAAAAGAAAGAAAAAGATTTCTTTTAATTAAAGGGGCATGCATCCGAGGGTTAATAATAACGAAGTTATTTAACGGACAGCTGTATGTAACAATCACATGTAGTACGTACGTATTCGGGGATCAAACCACGATGTAGTACGCGTTTGGTGGTTAATGAAATAAATTTCTCCTTCCGCAGTCTGTGCTTGTTCCCATCCTTCAGGCAAAGGCCCTAAATCTACGTCTGTACTTCCTTTTACACCTGAAAATGTAACTTGTTTTTTAAACCACTGATCAATCATTTCTTATCAACACATTTGAAAACTCATCTGCTCAAATACCTACCCGTACATGTTGTTGTAGATTGTGTTTGTGTCGGTGTTACTTGGTGTGAAGTTAGTAATTGCTCGGCACTCTGATGTTGTTGGACCGCTGCTTGCGCTGCTAACGTTTTACGAGGATCTTCCCATGTCGTTGTACGTGTTATGTGACTGAAAAATAAAAAAAAAGACAATTAAAACCACATACTTCACTTACAGATATTTAATTTATTACTTGATTACAGTGTTACCAACACTACTTATTATACTCTCGTAACTGCTTTTGCTACGCAATTATAAAACTGCTAAAATCAATTGCATTATTTACGTTTTAACTGCTTTTTTACTTTTAATATTAGACTGACAACTTTAGTAGTTACTTAAGCGCCATCTATTATTTCAATTGACAAGTAAATTCTAAAACTGACGCCGTATTAGCACCAAGATTGAGCGCGTCCATACGATCCTAGCAGCTGAGTTGAAAACCCAACAGTCTTTAAACGCATAGAAGCTGTCATATTTTAAAATACGAGCTGAAATGACGTCACTGCAACAAGTCCCAGCACTAATGCTTTCAATCACAAATTTTCGTTGAAGTAAAGAACATACCCCTCGTTGAGTCACCTGAACGCGACCAATGTACGCATTCAGGTGACAGAACGGCTGTACATGTACATTGGTCGCGTTCAGGTGACCGAACGCCAGAGTTCTTTAGCTGCTTTCTTTTGCTTAATAATTTAAATCGTGATTCGATACGTTTGGATCTGGATGATACAGTTCTTGCAACAAAACACTTCAGATTTGGATCATTGACTGACAGTTTACCTGTTAATAACGCAAAGAAATGAGTCTTAAAAAAAATTGAAAAAAAGAAAAGGGTGCAAATGCGAAAAACAATTTTGGGCACTATTCTTTGGAAGATGTTGGCACTCCTACTCTTGGGTATTGTTTTTTTATGATTCTACCAGGGACGGTCTGCGATAAGTAAACACCAAGGTTGCCAAATTGGACGAAATTTCGCCATTTGGTTGATAAATTTGGCGTTTAAAAATCGTACTTGACGCCTGGCGCCTAATTTGGGCTATTTTTGTTGTCTTGACATAACGAAACAGAAAAATATGCGATGGATAACGATTGTCCATACCGCTACTTTAATTTATAAGCGTTATAAGACAACTTCGAGCATCGTTTTCTTTTGTTTGTTGTCTATTTCATATTTTTTCTTTTTCTTTTTTTTTATTTTATGGAACTGACGTCTTGCATTTTATTCGTGGTTCTTTTGTTTATTTTTATCAAATTCTGTTTTGTTGGTTGAGGCTTTTTTATAGTTATTTCTGTTTTCTACTAAATTTCTCGTTTGGTTTTCATTCATCTCAATCGTCAAACATCTTTTGTTCTTTTTTCTCTGTTCTTTATTCTTCAGTAAGATGTATTTTTCTTTTACAGTACTTATAGAACTGATTTTTCGTATTTTATTGACGCTTTCATCGCTTCTCATTTGTTTTTTGTCTCACTTGGAGTTGTGATCTTCTGTTTTTTTTTTTTTTTTTATATCGTATTATTGACTTTTTACGGTTTGTTTAATTCTCTACGAATTTTTTGATTCGCTCGGAAAAGCTTGATGTCGATCGTCCTTTGTTTTCTTTTTTGGTGTTCACTTCACGCCTTGTATTTTATTGCTGCTGCTTTAAGTTCTCTT
Organism: Prosopocoilus inquinatus; assembly: GCA_036172665.1. Classification (NCBI taxonomy): domain Eukaryota; kingdom Metazoa; phylum Arthropoda; class Insecta; order Coleoptera; family Lucanidae; genus Prosopocoilus; species Prosopocoilus inquinatus. Next base: position 16,400,082 of record CM069880.1, on the reverse strand, counting down.
TTGTTTCTGTTTTCTTTGCAAGTTCTTTTTTAGTTTTTCTGATGTTTGATATTCCAAATGGTTTGTCTTTGACTAGAAAAAAATTGGCCCGCCTTCTGGCTACTTTTTATCAACAGGTTGGCGACATTGCCTGCAAAAAATCTGACAACCCTCGTAAACACTACAAATACGTCAAAAGAAAAGAGAAAAGTCCTTTCCTTTATTAGTAACAATCCTGAGACGTTAAAAATCCCTCCATCTGGCAGCACTGTTTTTGATATTTACAATGGAGATGACGTTTCACTTAAGTAAAGTAAGTTCAACTCTTAATTGCAGTTTCACGAAATTACACTAGAAATTATTATGTAAGTTCCATACTTCACAGTTATCATCTTAATTTTACCCCGGATTGAAACCAACTTTAGTTAATTTATGAGTTATGAGGGTATTTCAATTTCAATCGAAGAGAAAACATTTTTTTCCGTTTCGCAATACGTTGTTTAAAACGTGAATGAATTAATTACTATCAATCCTTGAAAATCTAAATAAACACGTGCACGTAAACTATATTAAAAAAAATGATTTAATGAGTGGTAGGTAACTGTATCATTACAGTTACCTACCACTCATTAATTTTTCAATAATAAATACCTTCAGTAAAACAGACATGTTATATTCATGGATTATTGATTATCAATTTACTTACTTATTTAAGAAAAAAGAAAAGAAAAACGTGAATTTGAATTTAAAGAATAATAATCGAGTTTATTATTGATGGTGATTAGTGTATTGAAATTTAAGGCAAACCTGGTGCCCTCTTACCGAGGACACCTGAAGCAAACAGGAAGTTCTTTTTTTTTTCCAACTATTATTTAAATTTATTCGCGCAACTAATTAATTAATATTGATAAATCAAATGACATTATTTTCTTAGATACATAGATAACGGTCGACTCTGATCAATAAAAATGTACATTCTCTGTATGTAAGTAGTTAATATTTAGCATGTGTAAGCTGAATAATTTTATAAAATAATCATTTATCGTTGTAGGTGAATCTTGAAGGTGTCGGACCCCTACGTTTCCAAAACAAACTATCCGCGTTTTTACTTGGCCGGAGATAAAACATGCGCCTTGGCATACAACAAGGGCAATTACAAAACAAGTGGGAGAAATCAAACGTTGGATAAACTGACTGCAGCGCCACGGGCCAGAGATCGGACGGTGCCCGAACGAAGTCTCCATCAACGTATCTTGTCATCTCATAAATGATTATTTCTTTTTAAACACAAATCAAAAAAGTTAATTATAAACTAAAGCCAAACGAAAGGGCGCGGCGCGGGGACTTAAAAATATTATCGGCGCTTAATAATCTGTAACGAGATCTACCGAGTGTTGCAGACATAAAAACTTTTACTAACAGGATTAAATAGATTTTTATGGAACATCTCGAGTAAAATCGAAACAACTGAGCTACATACTTCTTTTTAGTATTAAATCCGATGAGGGTGTGGCAGTATCAACTTCCACCTTTTTTTAATTTTACGCCTAAGGTTTCCATCCACATACCGAGTGATTGATTAACTGTTAGGTATATCTCAACAAAGTATAATAATGAAACGAAGGAAAGTTATCAAATCAATTACGTATGGAACTTACTTTTAAAGTTAACATTGCGAATTATTTCTATTTTAAATTAGTTTCAGGATTGCCAAATGATACATATATTAAAATATATCATTAAAAGGTAAAAAATAATCATTAAAAAAAATATGTCGACGTAGTTTCACATTATTTACAGTCGAAAGCAAAAAAAAAATATAATATTCAATTACAGTTTCCTGTAATTTATCTTTCTCCAAAATGGTATTGTTTAAGTATGGCTTCCAGGGTTATCAACCAGATCGGACGAAATTCCGCCATTTGGGCGTTTAAAAATCTTATTTGTTTATTTTAAGGAATTAATAATGTTTTGCATTTCATTCACGGTTCTTTTGTTTTTTATTTTATCCTTTTGTTTCCTGCCAATTTCTTGACCTGCAGAAGTTTTCGGCCGGAGAATCGCGTTTTTAGTTTTTTTTTTTTTTTGCTTATCCAATCTGCTTTTGTTTTCGTTTTTCTGTTTTCCGCATTATTCTTCTTCTTAATCGACTTGGCTTTTCTATTTCTTTCACTTCTTTTTACAGTTCTCTTTTGTTTCACGCGAATTTGTTTTTATTTGCAACTTTCGCCGTTTTTCATTTTTCTTGTGCATCTTAGCATCATGGTACTTCTCTTTTTTTTAAATTATTCTTTCGTGTTTTTCCTTTATTCATTTTTATCAAATTGATTTTTCACATTTTGTTGATTAGCGCTTCTTTTACAGTTGTCTTTTGTTTTTTTTTTACTACGTACTCTTTTTCGCCTGGAGATTCATTTGTTCTTTTATTCATCTTGATCATCAATCTTATTTTGTTTTTGTTTTCTGTTCTTTGCGCTTTCGTACTATTGTATTTTTTTTGTTGTCTCAACGATTTTTCACTCATTCTTTCTATATTTTGTTACTTTTTGTTTGTTATTCATTTGTTTCGTGTCCATCTCAGCTGCGATCTTTTGTTTGGCGTCAGTTTCTTATTATCTTTTCGTAATATTAATTTTTTCCCAGTTTATTTTAATTCTGCGATTTCTTGATTGTCCGACAAATTGTTGTTTTTCGTTCAGCTTGATGCTGTCGATCTTCTTTCATTTTATTTTTTGTTCACGCCTTGTATTTTATTGCTGGTCCTTTCATTTCTCTTTTATTTCAGATTTATTTGCGGGTTTCATTTGTTATTTGTTTTTGTTCTGATTTTTTATATCCCACACACGTGATTTATTTGTTTTATTTTTCCTTCGTATCTTTTCTTTGATTGAAATCTATATATTTCTAATACAAAGTGTGTTTTCTATAAAATTTTGTTGATTGCAGAAAACCCTCGAGCAGCCTAGTTCAAAAAACGATCGTAGTATGTCGCTGTTTTAACTAATAATGTTTTTATTGTAGAGAGAATTACAGTTTTCTGTATTTTTTGTTTCTCTGCTGCCTCAATACGTCTTGAAAGATGACACTTTAAACTTTTGTTTTCAGACTTGACTTGACAGCGCAAAACTTTTGTAGGACTGGTAAAGTCGTACTTAAACAATGCGTACCATTTCGGCTAGAAAATAATTACAGGAAACTGTAATCGCATATGTTATATGGGCTTTAGAAAAGTCGTGGTTACATTTTATTAACAACTTGTCGACATACTCCGCAAAAAAATATATTTGGCAACCCTGACACGGCTTCACTGGTGATAGTTACATTTTTTAAAACAGATTTGACAAGTTCAAAACATTGGGCAGGTTCTCTATTTCAACGCAAATTTGTGATTGAAAGCATCACTTTGTTATCATGAAAGCTACAAACTCGGCGGTTAAAAAAACAAAATAACATTATTGCAGTTAGATTATACGCGAAAATCAGCAACCAACAGATGGCGCGGCGCTTTCAATAGGAGAAACATTTAGCTGTCATTAATATTATTCAGTTCAATTCAATATAACCTGTTCTATGTCATCCACCAATGTTCTTGATTAAGATTGATCATTTGTTTAAACATAACCTGAAAGTGTCACACACGAAAAATCGATCGATGGCAATGTAAGAGTTCGATGAGGACTGGACAATGGTGTCAAATTATATACACATTCTATTTATAAAGTTATTATAAACCATAAATGTTGTGGTGGTCATCTGGTGAGTGAGTTTAATGCTTAAGTAATTCATTTAATAAACCGTGAAAGTTAATTTAATATTTTGACATCTATAATAAAGGAATGCAAACCATGCGGATATGATATATTAAAAAAAGGATAGCATATAGGAGAATCACGAAAGGCAGTAAATGACAGATATAGTCCACAAGATTGCAGTTTTTACACTGCGAATGAAGAGGGAAATCCCCTACATGTATGTCGATAACTATTTTCGTAACGTAAATTAAATTATTACGTCAATAATTTAATAACCATGCAGTAAACGGCGTTTTTTTTTTGTTAGTTCTGAATTTGAATTGACGTTTTACTGTATGTTGGCACTGCTGCTACTTGTGTATTTTTCATTCGGTTAAATTCCGATTTCTTTTATCAATCTTTAATAAATCGAGTTTCATAGCAAAACTTTATTAGGCGTAATGAACGTGTTTCCTTTATGTCATATATGGGTTGATAATGTTACGTTTTCGTGTTGAAACCGGTCGTAACAACGCGATTTTACACAACCAACGTTTTCATTTATCTCCGTTTATTCAATTAAGTTGTAATAAGTTTGTTCCTTTGTGCTCAAAAAAACCGTACGAGCGTGCGTATTAAACAAAATGACATGCGCAGTGAACAAAACGATAGTTTGGTTTACTGCGCAAGCTCATACAAAATGACATGCGCAGTGAACTAAACGACAGTTTGGTTTACTGCGCAAGCTCATGTTCGAGCGTTTTTGAGTCGTCGGAATGGAAGTTAATGTGTGTTTTTTTTTTAAATTGTTTTGCAATAGCTTCTGCTCTTTGAGTATGTAGTAATTGAATTTTGGGATCATTTCGTTAAAAAATGTATTGGTACACGAGCATGCGCATTAAACAAAATGGCATGCGCAATGAATAAAACAACACATGTTTTGTTTACTGCGCATGTTCATGATCGTGTTTTGTGAGGAGTCGTTGAAGTGCTTTTTTTTAAATTGTTTTGCAATAGCTTCTGCTATTCGAGTACGTAATAATTGAATTTTGGGATTATTTCGTTTAAAAAAAAAATGTAATGGTCAAAATGCGAAAAAAATTCACATCAAATTGAAAACTTTAATTATATATTTCATTTGATTATAACAAACACTGTTAGTTAACAAAACAGATTTGATTACATAGTAGATCTCGTTGAGGTCTAGTCTTTAGTTAACCATTCGTCAGCAGACTGCTACTTTTAGTTCCTGAAAATTAGAGAATACTTGTATAATGAAATTTATTCTCAAGTTCAAGATTTTTATGTTAACGAGTTGTGCTACGAAAGACTTTATTAACTAAATCCGCAAACTCATCATCATCATCATCGAACTTTCGATGTGATATTTAAATAAAATAAAAAAAATTAGAAAACCCAAACGCGTTCTTGCAAGGTAAACAAGTAACACAATAAAAATGCAGCAATAAAAAAAAGAATAACGTCTCGGATAGCTTTCAGGATCTCTTACAAAAAAAAATATAATAGCAAGCACCTTAGTACTACATACTTACATACATAGTATAGGCTAAGTGAATTTATTTTGCAATGAAATCAAAACTGACGAGGCAAAGGTGAACTTGCAACGAAATTCCAAAATAAATTTTGCAATCGAAACTTGACTAATTAATTTTAATTAACAATATTCGACAAGCTAAACATAATTATACAGACTAAACATGACCTTTTAGTAAAAAACAGATGACCTCGTTACAAATTTGTTATCAACGTGATCTACTGATTCAAAAGCCAAAATCTGTCAGCTCATTTTTTTGCATTTTATCAAAAAAAAAAGAACCAATTTTGAATTTTATGCACACATAGGTGCTTCGAGCAAGAGTTACGTAAAGGAAAAAATAAAACGAAACTGGCGTCAGATACAGGATCAGGTTTGAAGATATTGCTACTTTCTTAGAAATCAATGAAACATCTGGCAATTCCACCTTCGGTCTTAAATACTGTTATTGCAAATACATACATGAGAAAACCAAACAGTCGTGTTGACTCATAGGATATAATATGTAATAATACGCTACCTGATACTCTGTGTAACAACGGCCTTTGAAGGACAGACGAGACGAGGACACTCTATAGCATCATCATAACTATGTATAGAATGATCAAAAATTAAACTGCTTTTTATGATTTTGTATACACACGTACATTACATATAAAGTCAAAATAAATTTCTAAGCGCCTCCACCAAAAATCTTTCTTACAAACAATTTGATAAATACTTTGTTTATATGTATACATACATATACATGATTGCTTAAGTTATTCATGAAAGTATCAGTTATTTTATTAATGAAATTTCGATAATGGCAATGTGTCTTTTATTACATATATCTCTAGTTTCAAGTTGTTTTCCGTTTAATTAATGAAATGATTAAAAAAAAAAAGTACAAGACTTACTTCGCACTCGCAGCCTAGTAAAATCGCGAAGGAATTTAATTCACAGTTTAATAATGTCTATATTTAGAATGGCAACGCGTACAATTGATATTTTTATAATTTCGCCCGATTAAATTAATGTAACAACGTCTGGGAGTTGCAATGGTATAGTAAACGAGATGAGGCCTTATCAATTTTTTTCTCTTCTTTTCCTTTTTGTTGATATTACGTATTACAAACGTAAGCAAGAGATATCATTGCACTGTCTGCATGTAAATACGTACACTCACGCTTGGCGGGTGTTAGTTTTCATTCACCTGGTAGATGAGAATGAGATTAAGAATGAGAAAGAATAGTTTCTCACGGTGTGAATGTAACTATTATCATTAGTATATCAGGAAAAGCAAAGCGCGGCGGTTCATTATATAACAATTTTCACTTCTATTGCGTCCAAAAACAAATTTTCAGTGTGATATATGTAAAAAATAAAAGGTAAAGATGAAGTACAGAAAGTTACTTTTACAAAACTACCCGGCAAATACGTTGTTAATGCGTAGTTAGGTGCCTTATATCTGTTTTGAAAATATTAGTTTGACAACTTAAAGCATCGCGAAGATATTTCCAAAAACAAAAAAAAAATACCCTCTTGCTATTCATTTATTCGGAAAAGAAAATTATTATATAAAAATGTGACCTTATTTTCTAATGTCCTATTAGATGAGATATTTTTGAAGAATCACGATGTATATATTGAAGAAACCGTGGTGGAAATGACCTTCTACTCGTTGGGATTTTTTAATTTCCACCTCCACCTCACAATTTTTTTTTTCTTTTAAGAAACAAGTAAATACTACATTGTATGTATGTATGTATGTATGTATGTAGGTAGGTATATACAGAAATGAAAAATCCGACATTGAAATATTTTCGTAAAGCAAATAAAGATGACATTCGTACTTCAGCACATTTTTTATGTTTGCGTATCAAGCTCACGAAATTATTTTGCAGAATTCCTCTTCGATGATTAACGCGACCGCAAATGAATGGATGGATGTGATTCTTTTTTTTTATATTCGAAAATCACTGTGCAGAGATAAAAACAATCATTTTGCGACCTTTGCATGTAGAGCACCGAAACGGTCAGTGAACTTCACTTTTAGATTTCGCAAGGACTTATTTATTGAATAAATGAAATGGGCGACGCTGGAAAAGAAATCGTCGATTAATTATATTAGTCAATCAGTTTTATTCATTCATAAATGTTCCAGATATATTTTTAGACAATCAAGTGAGCGTCGAGGATCAGATATTATTACTTGTTGAAATTTAAATTTAAACTTCGCAGAAGTTGTTTTGCTAATAGAATGAAAATTTTGGTTTTTATTACGAATTATTAAATACGTCAAATTCGAGAGACTTCGGAAAACAAATCGGAGAAGTATATATCAGAGGAAAACTCAACTCTGTAGCAATTTGCAGGAACTAATATATCTTACAATAACAGAGATGTCAATGGGTGGTAGCCAAATTGGAACACGTGCCTGTTAGTCATCACGCAAACATTATAAAAAGTAATCTGTTCTGAACGTATAAAAAAAATAGCATTTCAGTAGTTAATAAAACAAAAATTTTTGTTTATCATATACTTATTCATTAAAAAGGTATATTTTAATCCAAAAGAACTACTAGGAACACCGTCGGTCATACAGGTACCGTACAACCTGCGTGTTATTTTCGTAACTATCATACGAAGGCGTTAAAAATACATGGAACTACTCTTCACCATTACAGATTGCACTACGTAAATATTTGTAACAAAAAATTATTTTTAAACTTACAAATGTACACAAAACTCATTCAAGTACAAGAACACTATTATACTACATCTTCAAAATGTAAAACTTCACTCCTACCTGCGCAGAAAAAATCGATTATATTTTTGGAATTTATTTTTAATCGCCGTGAATTTCAAGAGAAAAAAATAGAATATCGAAAAAAATTTTTAGAATGCATGAAATTTCTCACAACTAATAAAAACACTTCCCGCCATCATTGTTTTTTTTAAATTATTATTATTATTATTATTATTTACTCCTCACAAAATATATCTTTTGTTGATCACAAATCTATAAATTCTAGAATTCATTTCTTATTAAAGATTTAAAATCATCATCTCTACAAGAAACATTAGCAAAACCTTCTTTAATACTCGATTTATAAAGGACAAACGCCATTTTTGAGACACCCTCTATACACACACTCGGAATAACACAACAAAAATGTTGATGTTTGAGGTTAACGCACGTTAGGTATAGTGGCACGTGCCCCCGGGATATTTGCCACAAAACTACGCGCAGTATAACCAACCTCAAAAATAAAATTCGTTATTTCCACGTTATACACTGCAAAAAACGCGTTTACTCTCAACTTACAACAACAAATGACTTGAAGGCAGCAAGGCAAGTTAATCTCAGCTACATTTTTACCAGAGATTGAAAAAGCGATGGGCCTAAGAGCGAATGCTTTGTTCACCCTGGAGAAAGAACCGGTTACTCCCCTGTTTTTTCTACCATCATCAATATGGGTGGTAACCCCAAGAACATATCAATTCTAACATAAAATTAATACTTAACAAAAGAGTAAAGAATTGGAGTTTCTTTTTTCTTCTTTAAATGGCTGAGTTTATGGTCGAATGAAAACAATCAATTGTTTGAACGCCCCATTGTTCCACGAGCAACAATCCAAATATTAATTGGAATGGTCAGATCGAAAGATTTTGCAATACAAACAAAGAAACAACTCTTGTTATCGTATATTATGCAGTTATGTGATCGGTTACGCTTGATTTTGATGCAGTGTTTTATTAAACGAAAGCAAGAAAAAAAAAACCACACCCCAAGTAATGAAATTATAATACACACTGCAAATGTATACATTAAATACTTTCACCCATTAGAACCACAAGCTCTCGTGCACTTAACAAACATTTAATTAACAATGCAAGGAATAATTCCCTTTTACGTCACATTTAATTGCGAAAAAAAAACATGACCTTTGTTCAAAAACATTGACGTAGATAACGTACATGTGCAAAAGCTATTTATATTAATTTGGTTTGGCAGAGCAAATCATTTTAGTAAAAAAAAAAAAAAACACGTAATGGTAGCCTAACGTTCTAATTAAGTATCACATAGGGCATGTTATACCCTTTCGTAATTTATCTGAAGATCATTAAAATTGAGAAAATTTGTTTCGATTTTAGTATAATTTAATTAATAACTCTCCACGAATTTCATGTACTTCAAACCTAAGCTAACTTCTTTTATGTACTACGACGCTCAACTTAAATGATACTCCTGCATGCGAACCACACCCTTAAGTACATTTAGCGTAAGGTCTACGAAACTGTCAAACAGTATCATTTAAGTAATACATTAAATCGTTCTTGTATTTGTTGCATTTCTGAATTGAGGTTAGAGATTAGGTGAGGTGAGTGCAAGTGCCGTCTAATGGTACGCGGAGACCTCGCTCATTAAAAAAAGAAGAAAAAAAAAAAAGTAATGCATTGATTAATCTTCTCTACTCCGAGGGACGAATACAAGAGAGAACAAAACCTCCTCGCTCCCGCTTGCCTCCCTTCAAGCAAAAGAAATGCGTAATTTAAGTGAGAAATGGGAAGTGAGGTGAGGTTATCCAAAATTTCCCTTGAAACTTGACACTTAACCTGTTTTACATTATCATATGAAATGATACTAGAAGAAAATATATCATCGTGTATCAAGTTTTAGGGCAGTATACTCGATCGTATTTTCCGTAACATAAATTTTATTATTCATTTAATATTTGTTTAGCATCTCAAAAGTTTTTCTCTGGCTGAATATATATGCTATAATCACAATAGAATGTTTTATAGTAGATATACTTTGTATATTTTGATATATAGGGCAGTATACTCGATCGTATTTTCCGTAACATAAATTTTATTATTCATTTAATATTTGTTTAGCATCTCAAAAGTTTTTCTCTGGCTGAATATGTATGCTATAATCACAATAGTATGTTTTATAGTAGATATACTTTGTATATTTTGATATATACCTACATTTTAAGTTATACGTGCATAGTATATCATGTACTTTAATGTAATTTGTAATTAATAACATGTTTTATGTAGGTATGTACAACATGTTCTATTCCCTGTTGTTGTAATATCTTGTAATTTATGCTGCCATTGAAAAACACTAAAGAACAAGCAGATATTGCATAATTAAATGTGTTTGTGTAACTATATTGTATAATTATTAAATTGTAACTGTGAATACCTTGATTGGAACAGTTAGAATCGTGTATTTTTAGATTGTGTTATCGACTTACGAGGTAGGTATTAAAATAAAAATGACAAAAAGTTTTATTGAAATCGTGACTTTCCATTCATAAATATTTATAAACCACAATTACAGTTCATTCATAAAATTAAAACAACGTTCAATTTCGGTTCGTAGATGTACGTATACGTGCGTGTGTACACTTATACTTTTGAAAATAGAAAATAATTTCTTGTTCTTGGCTGAATCGTATAAGTCCGCTCCTCCCACGGAGGGAGTTCTGTTAAAAAAACGTATTCTAATGCGCCTGGCGCCTGGTTTACTATAATATGACTACCGGCCGATATTGTGTTATTTTTAGTTCTATTAGGTATTTTTGTCATGAAAAACCACAGTTACCGTCATTAAGAGATTCACATGCGGTACACATACGTCGTTCACACAAATACTGCGTACATCCTTTCGGAATATTTTTGTGCTTCATGCAAGCGAAACCACAACACTCCATCTTTCTTCTTTTCCCCAACGTTAAACACACTCTGGGACCTAATTTCAACGCGAACAATGTTATCACCTCGAAATATCACCGTGCATTACTTGAAAACATCTGTTACATACTATACAATGTGGGTGCTTTATAACTAAGATTAATGAAACCTGTACAGAAGCTCGTAAACCGAAGTATCACGGATCATCTAGGTATATTTATTCTTCTTATTCTAAATAGGATCATCACGTATGTATACCAAGTGTTGTTTGTTATCATGCGCCAAGTTAAAACTTGAGCTAAAAGATAATTAGGTGACATTAGTGTGTATTATACAAGCCAAGGCAGTGTGACCACTATTTAAAAATACATACACGTTTGTTGTTTCGAAAGACTAACCCGAAACTTTTTCGGAAAGAGTAGCAGCATACGTGTAACAAGATATGGGTCAGGTTACCCGATGTATATATCGTGTTTATTAAAAACTGTTATTGTTACATAAACAAAATGTTTATTTGAATACCAACGTGGACACCAAAAATTTCAAAACTAGGTCAAATATTTGTAGAGGTTTGATGATGTGAAACATAAAACATAATTCGTTTGTTGTTGTTATTGTTGTTATGAGCATTGGGTACGTAACAGTTATGAAAATGAATTCACAACAAACAAATACAGATTATGTCTTGTGTTGTAGGTGGGTATTTAACACGGGATGATGTTTTTTTTTCTTTTTTCTTTTTGTTGATAGATGATGTTGCGATAGTGATTTATAAATTCAGCGGGTAGAGTAGGTATTTATCTAATCGATCTTATGCACGTAAGTGAATGTGTTTGATCAAAACCTGTTTCTGCTTTATCCAATATCTCGATGGATATTTTCTTTTCTAACGGAATAACAAATACGCTCTCGACGATAAGGTATCTGTGAATATCGACGATTGCCTAATTATTCGTTCGGTGAAGTACGCATTTTCTCCTCGCAATTATAAAGCCATAGAGGATAAAGACGATGGAGGACGAGATAAGTAAATTTCCTTTCCATTCGAGTTAATTGTGTTTACTCGTTAAGAAAAACTTGGAAACGACCGATAGAATTTAGAACGATAACAAAACAATTAACGATTAAATTAATCGCAGACACAGTTCGGAGATAAAGCACATACATAGAAAGTACCCACACGATTTTGATTAAGAGTAAATAGATTCATTATTTTACTAGTGTGTTCAGTAAGGTTCGATGGCCGACTTAGGCGCCTAGAATTTTAAAATCTAAAAATATCCGTCTCGGCAGCTAATTACTTGTATGTGGAAGCGAAGGCCCAAGTTGCCAAAATGTTTTATTTTCACCTCAAGGTTTATTTAAGCAGGTATACGTGAGAATACGTTTAAAACAACAAGATTCGCAAGGTCTTTTATTTGTGGAAATGTCCACTATTTTTAGCCGTTATTTTCCCGAAGAACTGATAAAGCGTTGCTAGCGCGACCTTAGCACAAACAACTCTGACTCACGAGTTCATTGGATTACGATTTTCGCACGTTGCAAAAGCGGCGACATCGCGGAAGATTCATCTTCAAAGTTACAATCTTGGAGATGAGATGGAGAAGAGCAAAAGGCAAGCGACGCGCACGGCATCATCATAACAACACAACAGCAAGGCAACGCAAGGCAATGCAAGGCAAGGCAAAGCAAAGCAAACCAGACCGGACTAGACACACTAATTATGCTCATATTTAATCACGTACCATGAACCGCCTAAATATAGTATTTAATGAAGAATTCCAATTGGCAGGCGGAGATAATGTAAATCCAGTAATAAAGCTTATAACGCAACGGTTTAATGACTGAGTAGATTTAAGATATATGCAAATAGACGTGAGGTAAGGCCGTTTCCTGGATAGAAAGTCGTCGAGGCACACACACGGATCACGGCAGGTAGGTCTGTTTAACAACCAATGTAAAAGCAACGGAACGACTGCTCCGGCCGAATAATAGACAGGCCGAGAAAACTGGTAAGTGAGAATAATAAAGCAGGTACTCACTTCAGGTAATACACCTGTCCCTCGGGGGTGCGGGCTTGTTCCCAACCGGGGGGCAGGGGAGTCGTGTCTTCGGACTTGCTGGCCACGTCGTAAGAGCGCTGTTTCATGTGGTGGTGGCCGGGGGCCGCCTGAGGTTGTTGTTGTCCCATCGCATACGTTTGCTGCAAGGAAGCAGGCGAGCTATGGGCACGGTGGTGTGCGCTCTGTAAGGGCACCGTGTTAATCGCGGTGGCACCGCCCCCGTTAGCACCACCGGTGGTTGATCCGAAAGCCGAATCGACAGAGTTCTCCCGAGAATGGTTGATCGACTTGGAGCCGGTGGACGGCGGGTTGAAAAACGAATCAGGAAGTTTCCGCATACTCCATGGCACTTGGAGAGGTCTCTTAGAGTCCGGTTTTAAAACGGTATCGAACAAGGCCTGCAGGTCCGTTTCAGAGTCTTGGTCCACTCTCACCACCTGTTTACTCGATTCGTCCGGATTTAATGCCATTTTCGGCACTAAAATGGACCGAAATTGTTCACAACTTCCCGCACTGGCACTGTGCACACACAACACTGCTTCACGTCTACAGCCCTGTCCCCGTGATTTGGGGGACGCGGGAACGGTATTCGACCGTGTGATGTGAATGCAGACAGGTCAGCTACGGGCTCGTTTTGTCTGCTGCGCTGCGCTGCGTGCCGAGCCTTTGCCTGACAGATAGCTGGTTTCTCTGCTTAGGAATGCATGACCACGATACACTTGTGGAGTGATTCCTCCGCTTACAAGTAGCTCCAGCTTACGAACACGCCTTCAGATGGCGTACTCCGCCACAGCCACCATGCATTTACCTATCTTTCTTCCTTCAAACTAGCTTCAAACCATTCCTTCCTTGCAGGGCTGCCACATTTTCATTCAAAAAATATACTTTTGTTAAACTAAAAAGTAAACCAATTAACAGCGCCGCCAACCCACCTAACCTACAATTCACAAAAAAAAAACATGTGAAAAACGTAATTCAATCTATAATTATAATACATACAAAGCACGTAAAGTCACATACAACAACGTAATGGCGGCAACTTCTTCTTCTTCTTCTTCTTCTTCTTCTTCTTAAGCCTAGTTCTCATTACAACCGATATCCGATGATGTCCAATTATTTTAAAATATTTTAGCGCTAAAATTTGTCCGACGTCGAAAAAAGTTAAATTATTTTCAACTTTTATCGCAACGGGATCGTAACCTCACAAATTACAGTTTACTTGTTTATCAAGATGAATTTAATTTAATTCTGCGAGTTACTTAAACTATTATAAGCAATTAAAAAGGTAATTAAGGGTATTTTCTTTCGTCCTTCCGCACCCGGAATAAAAATTATAATGCCAACATACAAACGATATAATCAGTAAAGTCACTAGGTGAATTTTCAATAAAATTCGGATACATATGAAGGAAATCCATTTATGTTATCCGATTCGAACGTATGTACATCGGACGTAATGAAAACTAGGCTTTACTCTCAGTGCCCCTAACCCTACATACACGCTTGTGCTTGTGAATTGCCTACTAGGGGACTGTCCGCCATTAGTTTGCGCAAGATTTTATAAGCGCATGTAGAATATGAACTCAGAAATTCGTTCTTTTAAAAACTCTTGGGGTTATTTTCTTTCTCGTATAATTCGAGAAAATCTACCGTCACTAAATAATTCTAGCGCGAAAGTTTTGTGAAGGTTCCTGTAATAAGGAAAACATTCGGTTAACCCATGAAAACCTTAAATGGAAACGTTTGTTTGAGAGTTTTGTGACGCTTCCGAACTTTTAGCATAGTACACAATAAAAAAAAATTAACAAAAAGTATTGTTGGATCGAATATTACAAGTTATACTGAATAACATACACAGAAGATTAGCAAACTAATGGCGGATTTGGTGACGTATTTCTAGCAGCCAATCAAAAGTGAAACCTTTATAAATAAAGTCACTGTGGCACGAGTTAACTTTAAATGCCATCTATAGAGAAATCGCGTAACTACTACGTTACCAGCGACTGAAACTTAGCATATCCATTCAGTAGCTACAGTGAGTAAAGACAACTTAGCTGCTAGGTCACCTGAACGCGTCCATGGGATTATGCCAATAGATGGCGAAGCAATAGCTTTTTGTGAATTTCTATTAAAACCTGCAGGAAATTCAAGAGCCACAATCGTGCTCTACAGTTCAACACTGCAAACACGTGTATTTTTAGGACTTCTGTTCATTAGAAGTTACTGTAAATGTGCCAACGTCGCACCTAATTTTGAAACGTGGAACCTCGAAGTACGGTTGTTGGTGGTGTGTTGTTGAACATACGACTTTGGAAGTCTTGATAGTGGTGTGTTTCAAAGAAGACTGAATTGAACATGTCCAAGTCACACGTGAAGCCCTTTACGAAAGAAGAGGAGCTTTTGCTTCAAGATTTCAGTAGAAATGTTACGACGAAATCTTCGGCCCTTTTCTATGGGAATGCTTTCATCGTGTCTGCTGTGCCCATCTGGTTGTTCTGGAGAATACACATGATCGATATTTATTCTTCTTTGATCCTCTTCGTTTTGGTGACGAGTGCGTCGACGTATTTATTAGCCATGGCTTATAAAAATACAAAGTTTGTCTTGAAGCACAAAATCGCTGTGAAACGTGAGGATGCTGTTACCCGTGACATGAATAAAAAGCTTTCCGAAGACAAAAAGATGAGCAAGAAGGAAAAGGACGAGAGGATTCTGTGGAAGAAAAATGAAGTTGCCGACTTCGAAGCTACAACCTTTTCGATATTTTATAACAACGCATTATATTTGGCAATCGTCATTTTTGCTAGTTTTTATTTATTCCGTTCATTCACACCAGCTGTAAACTATTCGTTGTCAATCAGTTCAACTGCTGGGTTATTAGCGTTGTTTTCAACTGGTTCGCAATAATTAATTTATTTTCCCTTCAATTGAAATATGAGAAATAAACTAATTTTTTTCTAAAATGCATTTTTATTTTATTTTTTTTTTTTAAAGAAAATTACATGGAATCTTCATCATGGTCAACACGAAAAGGTCCTGGGCAATTTGATTGTAAATCATCCATATCTGTACCAGTAATTGCACAATATATACAATATAAATGTGTGTTTCTTAAATAATCTATAATTATGTGCAATTTTTCTTCTGTAATTTCTTCTTCCTCTTCATCCTCAAGACTTTCATCATCTTCCTCTTCATTTGCCTCTGATTTTCTTAGTTTATCCATAGTAAATTTAGTCCAAAAGAAGTCTTCTAACGGTTCCTTTACGTCCTAAAAATTATTTTACTTATGCAACGTTCTTGCATGTACAATTATCAACTTACATTTCTCGTATCTAATTCCTCACAAATTCTTTGCGCTTTATGATAATCATTCTTTAACATCCACATTAAACTTTTCTCTATATTTGCTGCTCTAAATTCCTTTTCTCTCAATTTTAAATCGGCTTCTTTTAGCTTCTGCTTTTTCGTAATCAAATTCTTAACATGCTTTTCCCTTCCTACACCAGACGCAGTTTCTTTGACGACAATACCAACAGGTTCTTTGATTCCTTCTTCCGTTTTACCCAGGCTACCTCCCGCCTTGTACCCCATCTTTTCCAGTAACTTAAAACCTATATTTTCTGACGATATTGCAGTGCTAAGACCCTTCTCTCTCAGCTCCTTTTCTTGTTCACGATACGTTCTAGGTTTCTTCACTGTTTTCTCTTCGACTTGCTTTTTAAATAATTCGTGACTTCGTTTTTGTTTGCTACTGAAGAGCAATCCTGGACGTACATCGGCTTTTTCACTGTGCGAGTATGAAGTTGAAGTAGGAAATTAGTTTATTTTTTTTGAAATGTTAAAGTAAACTTACCAGACGTTTAGCAACTTGTCTGACATATAATCATCTTCAGAATCGGACATTCTTTAAATTAATTATTACTACGAGTTGAAAGGTTAACCTCAAAAGTGCTAATCGTGTAAAATAGATATTAAATATACATTCTGTTTAATGTGTTTGATGTTTAGAAAAATATATGCGGGAATTTTAATGCAGGAGTTTTAAATCTCCAATTTTCTTTTAATAATCGTAATTAAACTATAAAACAAAGTAAGGCTGCGTTAAGTGAACGGTCGAAGTTGTCACACAAAATCACGTGATCACTATTCTCAATTGGTGATTGGCCAGAGCGTTTAGTCGGGCTGTTGACTTGGTGATTTTATGCGCAATGTGACCGTTCACTTAACTCAGCATTGCCAATCTTGCACCAACAGAAAATCCTGATCCTGACGTGTCAGTGTTTGACATGACGTTTATTTAACTACAATAAAAAGAAAATGTGTCGTTAGTTTTGCTTTAAAGAAATTAAAATGGCATGGCTTCAGAACTTGGCTGGAAAAGCTGAGGATTTCCTTAACAAGATTGACCAAAACGCAGCCAACGTCTTGAACGAATCTTCAAGCTCGAAAAGCTTGGAAGTTGCAGAGTAAGTGTTTATTTTTTTTTTTTTCTTGTGGCAGGCACTAGTTTTAAAAGCTTTGGTTTCACAGGCGAATGCCCATTTCTACAGACCGTACGCTGGAGGTGAAGCAAAATGCTCATTCTAATCAAAGCTCAATCGAAATTTTAAACGAATTTAAAGGCGCTTCGGTGCAGAATTTTGGATCTGCCGATAAAGTTAACGTGAAGGATAATGTGTCGGTTGCAAGTGAGAAGTCAAGAGCTTCAGAAACTGAAGAGGATGGAATTTATATCGATTTTAGTCCTACCAAATTAGTTAAAGGTGAATTAGTTTGATTATTTTTAGATAGACAACCATATTAGCACGACGCGTAGGCTGGTTGCCAGGTGGAAATAATACCAAATGCCTGTAGTGCCAAAAAGAGAAACATATTTCTAAAATAATTAAGTTTGGAACGTTCTTATTTTTCACAGGTCTTTTGAAATGAAAAATATTTTTTATTACAGATCTTGTCCAAGAGGGAAACGTCTTAGAACGCTCAATAAGAACTGAAACTTCGCTTTCGTCAAAATCATCGAGGCATAACAGGTTGACTTTCTAAATAATTTACCAGGTAATGAATTTCCTAGACGCATTTAATTTGCAGTTTCCATCTAATAGAAGATTTGCAAACGAACTACGAAGACAGAATAGTAAAACTCGAATCGGAAAACCAGACGTTGAATAAGCAACTCTTAAACTGGCAACATCTATACTCGGAGATGCAACAAGAAAATGGCAATTTGCAGAACCAAATCGCACGTGCTAATGAATCGGTGACCCTCGCTCAAAATGAAATGGAACAATATAAGGCTCGCGCTCAAAGAATCTTGCAGGAAAAAGAGAAGTTAATTTTACTGCAGGCTAAAAGTAGTTCTGACGAAGATTTAATGGACGGTAACATGATTGTTACTTACAATGAAGAATTAAAGTAAGCAAAACGAAAGCAAAGCTTCGATGGTTTTTACACGTTGTTATATTGCAGGAAGGAATTAGAATTTCAGCAGGAGAAAAACAAAGATTTAATAGAAAAGAATAATTTACTAAACAGTGAATTTACATTGCTGCAACAACAGTATGTGTCGACTCAAAACAACAACAAACATTCCCTTCAGAGCTTACAGGAGAGTCTGGATAATGAGAAACGAATTAGAGTAATTGCTGAAGAAGAGTGTCGCATGAAAACCAAGGTAAACTATCTTCAAAATAAGTTAAAACAGCGAACAGTAAGAATATTACTTAGTGTTCTTTCTGTCTTTCAGGAATTGCAGTCCGTACTTTTAGAATTATCGAATCAACAACTTCTCATTAAAAACAAAAGTTTAGAACTGGATGGAATTAAAAACCAATTGAAAGAATATACAAGTCGTAAACCTAATGAAGATGCCGAATCTCGTCTGCAAATACTTACTCAAACCCTGATGGCGAAACAGAATACTTTAGAGACGGTGACCACAGAAAGGAACGCGTTGAAAATACAAATGGAAAAACTAGAAGTACAGTTTACGTTGTTTGAATGCTTAAAATGTATACTGCTTGTGTTGTTTTCAGAACGAGTATCACACACTTTTAATGCAAAACGAGAGAAAAGAAGTCGTTATCTCTAATATAAATGACACAGATGACGGTGAAATTATACTGTAAAAAAAAATTAATAGGGTGTTACAGCTGGTATTCTTTCAGCAAAATCTCAAGTCCCAAGACTGATGATTGTCTCACCGTTTGACGCAGGTGTTACTCGAAGAGTCAAACACGCTTATTCTACCTTGGATGCCATTAGCATTCGAACTGGAGTGTTTCTTCGAAGGTACCCTCTAGCAAGAATCTTCGTATTTTGTTATATGGTAGGCGAAATGCACACACATTTTTTTCTTATTACTTGTATACTCTTTGCAGATATTACTACACATATGGATGTTGATTGTGTTATACACGTATGTACCATAAACGTTGTTGTGTATCGTATTTTATGTATTAATAAAAAATTTGTTCGTTTATTTCATTTCTTTCTACAATTAATGAAGGGCAAAATAAGGAATTGAGAAGAAAAGATTCAGGGAATTTGCTTGTTTTAATGGAAAACGCAGTGAAATTAATTGAAAAATTGAATACTTCGCTTCCAAAAATTAAAAGAAAAATGGAAAATTGTTTCAAATATTTAAAAAGAAGTGGTAAAATTGTTTATTCTAAGTAAATTGTGGAAGATTTTTTTTTCTAAAAAAAAAATCAACCTTGGGTCTTCAATATAGGCAACCATACAAACGACTGTGTATAGGGTAAATAAATTTAATTACCCATGGCAAGAGTTAATTATAATTAAGAAACTGCTGAAATTTGGAATATTTCATAAGGCGAAATGTTAAGAGCATAGATAAATTAATTCTTTCCACAATTAACAAAGGACAAAGTAAGGAACTGAGAAGAAAAGATTCAGGGAAAGCCATCGCTTTAATGCAACAGGCAATGAAATTAATTGAAAAATTGAATACCTTGCTTTCTAAAATTAACAGAATAATGGAAAATTGTTTTAAATATTAAAAAGGAATGGTAGAATTACTTATTCCAAGTAAATTGTGTTTTTTTGTTAAAGAAAATTATTCTTTGGTCTCCAATGTAGGCAACCATACAAACGACTGTGTATAGGGTAAGTAAATTTAATTACGCGTGGCAAGAGTTAATTATTATTAAAAAACTGCTAAAATCTGGAATATTTCGTAAGATAAAATGTTAAGAGCAAAGACAAATTAACATACTCTAGAAATGACTTAATAAAAATATGAAAATTTTGTTGCAAATCGTTTTTAATTGCAATGAAAAAAAAAAAACAGTCGTAGGATGTCGCTGTTTTATCTATTCATCAATAAAAATATGCTAATTTCAAATTCAATTATTCGAAAAAATCAGCAACAAAGAGAAGGCGTTTTTAATAAGAAAAATTCTTTCTCTCGTGTAAGTGATTTTGTATATTTTGCTTTTCGTTTTATACACCTAAACCCCTCTCCCGTTATAGCTTTTGCACGCAACCCAGGCGCCATTTTTGTTCTAACTTGGTGAGGGAAGTTCAAAATTGAGTCATTTATTACTTACGGTGATTTCCTACGTGTGACGATTACCTTCAAGACATTTAAATAAAGAAAAGCATAACAGGCGTATTTATAGTACATTTTTATGTAGTTATTAGTATTAGCGGTATTAGTCAAGATTGTGGTTATGTGATAATTTCTGTTTAAAAAGTACCAAAATTAATAATAATCGCAACAACGGATAGAATATCAAGAAATACTCACCAGAATAATCAAGGTAGCACTGTAAAAATCGTCACAGTTTAAGTTAATTTTGAATAACCTCTCACAGAAACAAACTTAGAGCAAAAATGGTTACCAACTGTATTACCAACCTAGGTATACAAAGTCGAAAATTGCTCGCAACCAAAAGAAATCGACTTCACGTATTGCCACACTCCTCTTTTAGGGCACTCTAGAAAAACTAGGAAAACAAAGAGATGAAGTGAAGTCGTATTTAAATAGTACCATTTTGTTGAAAGAAAAATTACAGGAAACTGTAATTGCCTACTATTTTCTGCTTTCGAAGGTAACATGTTATATTTAACGTTTTCATCATTTGCATAAATTTAACACACACTTAACTAAAAGCATACTTTATTTATTCATTCTGCAAGGAAGTGAAAGGGCAGTTAATTCTGCCGTTGCCTTAAATCTTCTTGATCTGCTGTTTGGAGATGTAATTATCGAGATGTAGAAAGTTTTCATTTAATTAGTTTAAATAATTTACGCAAAACACAAAATTTATTGTATTGATGAATTCTTAGAAACTGCAGTTTGATAATAAATTTGCTTTCAAAGTTTGCGTAACAAACACAAAAGTAATTAACGTTGGTAAATTATTTATTTAAGTGAAAGTTGAATAATTTTTATTTTATTGTACAAAATTGCAACAACAAAAACATTTCTCAACAATATTGCATTTTTAATCGATCGATTGAACATAAAAGATCAAATTCCTTTTTTCTTTTTTTTTTTTTTTAATTATAATAAATATTGCAGTGCAGTGGAATGCCTTATCGCAAATCAGCTTAAGTTTCAATGAAAATGCAAACAAAAGTAAATTATCAGTGATTATTTTTTAATTAGATAATGTGAGATGGCATACATGTTTTTTTTTTCTTCTTAGATATGTTTTAATCGCCGTATGATAAGACATCGAGTTATTCCTATTTTTAAATTTCTAATAATGAACTAATCACGAAACAATGTTACATTTTTTTTTTTTTGTCGTTATATCTAAAGTAGTGTATCACATACAACAATAAAATAATACTTTTACATTGTAACTGCATCATCCTATATTAAAATAAATCACTAACTAATATTGCCCCCAAGACCATTAAAATAATATATGTTATGCATATAAAAGATCTAAATTGTAAAAAAAAAATTGCAGGAACATTAACATGAAAGTACGGATGCCATAATTAAAAAAAAATAATAATGTTTTTGAATTAATCCGAAGTTCCATTGGTCACAGATTTTTCTTCTTCGGCTAAGAGATGCACCGGAGCTTCTAAAATTTTGTCTCTCACAATCAATTCAAGTCCCTCACCTGCGTACGAGAGGAGCGGTGAGATTTCTACTTCTTCACCTATCACAGTTCCGTAAGCTTTTTCAATAAAAAGCTTGTGCAAGTTGAATAAATCCCTTCGTGCAGTCGAAGGGCAGTCTTTGTTAGCGTCATCTGAGTTTTTCAGCGCACTGAATTCCGATTCGCGAGGAACTTCCCACGTAACAAACGAGTTACTAAACGGAAAAACATCGAACACGAACTTCTCGATTTTCATACCGTTCGGAGACGTCGGCTTAATTTTCTCCCCAGTGTCAGCAACGTGCGGAATCTTTTTCTTTGCGACGTGCAACTTCAATTGGGATTCGTATTTATTAGCGATGGTACGCAAAAATTGCACGGAAAAGAAGTGATTACAAATATTTCCAGCGTTAAATACTAAATTGCCTTCGGAATCTTTTAAATTTGCTGTCCTATCGGTAATTTCACTGTACTCAACGACTTGGAATTTGCCGTCGACGAGACATACAACACCAACCGCTTCTGTGGGGCTCGCTTTACGAACGACTTTCGCTCCACAATCCGCTTGTTTCGAGGTACAGTATCCAATAAAAACTGGATCGGCTACTTTAATTAAAATATTATCCACGCTATGCGCATGAATGAATAATACTCCACGGTTTTCCATGTCGGTGAGGACCCCGCTCTTATCTAAAGCCCTGTAGATCCCACCATTTCCATCCGGTGCGAGGGCAATTTTATTTTTTTCTTCTAAGAGAATGCGCCCTGTGAAGTCGAAGCAAGGTAAAAGGCCCTGCTCGAATATCACTATATTAGCGGGGTTTAACCCGAAGTAATTCTTCTCTGCCAAATACTGTTTGGTGGGGCCCACCGTCGGACCACTTGTCATGATGTACCAGATGATTTGCCCTTTCCTGCCGGTCTTCTCCTTTGCGATTTCTTCAACTCGTCTGATTCTTTCCGCTTGGATTTGAAACAACGTCTTGTTAGATGGAAGGCCGACTGAATACATACCTTTGGGGTATGTAACACCTAAGCGAGTGCCCTGCCCCCCTGCCATTAAAAGCACACCGACGTGCCCCAGTGAAATCTCTTCTAATCCACGGTCGTAATAAATTTTAAGCTGTTCTTCCGTGCTGCTTTCCTCGGATTCAAATTGGGAAGGTGGAACGGGCTTCATTCGATCATCGAGTTTCTCGACGTCCCCACAAACAGAACTAACAGCTTTTTCAAATAACTGCCGCATTTCTTCGTAGTCAATACCGTTTAGCTCGTCGAGGAAAAATTTCTTTGAAGAATCATCCAGCTCTTCATAAAACGCCAGCAGATGTTGTTGGTCAAACTTTGATAGTCTCTGGTGTATATCTTTAAAATTGGCCATGGTTTGTTTTTTAAATAAAATAAATTAAAAAATTACGTGCACTTATTATCAACCAACGTTCGCACTCAACACACACCAACGAAATAAAACAGAAACGTTAGATCTCCAGCTCCACGTATTCTCGCATTTCATACGAGCCATTCCCCCTTACTTAAAACTATTCGAGTACTACTATCACTTCTACCGTCTTTGTTTAGTTTGTATTTCATCAAGGTGGAACGAAGTCCCGTTTTGCTTTCATCGTATCGTATTTACGCTGGATTTATTAAACTTTAATTCAAAAATCGTCGACGTTTTAGGTTAGTCGGTGCGTCATTTAACACAACATCGATTTTCATTTCAAATCAACCTCCACGCACTCCCATTGGTGGGAAATTTAAACATTTCCCGAATTTCTTTCAATTGTTCCGCGAACAACAAATCACAGATTTGCATCGATTTTCGCATCGGCGCAAGCTCATTGGTCGAAATCTCTTCAAATCTTATCATTTGTTTTATAAATTAGCGTACCCTTATCACCGGAAACAGATTTAAATCACAGATTAAAATTAAGTATGTGATGTGCGTTTCTTGGTAATGTAAAAGTGAAAGCATGAAATTAGAAATTTCTAGTAAGGTCTTCCAGTGACATTAAAACGTGTTAAAGAAAGAAAACTCGTTTGATACTTGTACCTAAACGACCTCGATATTAATGGCAATCACCTTCTAAAATGCGACAGGAACGTAAACCATTCCCCCTTGCACATATTTACCACACCTACAAATACCTGCAAACATAATGCAGTTTGTGTTTGCCATTCGAAAGGAACGTGCCAAACTCACTCAACGTAACAAAATAAATATTTACGTTTTCAAATAATAAATCGAAGATAATATTCTGATAATTGGACGCTTATTTAAACAAAAGAGAAAAAAAAGCATTTTATGTAAAAGTAAAAACAACGTGTACACGATAGGCGACGTTCCACAATTAAATAAATTCATTAGGCTAGGGGGTGCGTTCAAAATCTTAAGGCGTTGGTACATATAATGTAAAAGGTGCCGTAAATCGCCAAATTCATATTTGGGTTGGAAATACTCCGTGACAAAAGTATTTAAAAAGTGGTTCAATGTAATTTTCACTCGACCTACCTATATTATTGCGATAAATCAAAATGAATGCTCATCTGACATACCTACATACATCAAATGTGTCATATCGGAAACTTGTTGTTAGCCAGAAACTGGAGTCTAGATTCGAGCAAAACGAAAAATGTTGATGAATTCAGGCTTCGCCTAAAATTAGTTTTCAATTTAGGGCCTTCAACTTCTCTCTAGGTAGGTACAGTCACGATCAGCCCAATCGAGTGCTAACTGCGAGCTTACTGACGCTGGCAGTAAGAGTTACTAAACTGTCAATCGGTCTCGATTCGTTTGATCGCAACTGTACATTACTTTTTAATGCGTAATGATTTCAGGAATTGTTTATTGGACAAAACAGCTCACTTTACTACTTATTAAAAATTATCAGAAGTGTTAATTAGAGGCACGCAAGAGAACTGCAGCATACTATGTATATTAGTTTCTGTCTGCCTATGTTCTCACTTTATATCAACGACCGGTATACTTTACCAGATATTAAAAACATTTGTCTTATTATCTGCCCCTTTATTTAATTTTTTTAATGAAAATTGTCCACAAGGTTTGTGGGATGTGAATGTTTTTGTAACATAAACGACATTGGAATTCCACATTCCAATTTTTATGCGCCTCTAAACGGAGAACCTGCTTTTATAAACTTCTTTGATTTTTTTATTGTTGCGGACTCGGCTTTTGTTGACGGTTTTAATAATAAATTTTCCGAAGATTAAAATAATTAATTATGAAATAAGCTGGAAATAGACAAATAAAATTAATTGTAAATAGACAAGGTCAATTCAGAGTCGAGAGCAAAAAGTCGTAGATTACAGTTTCCTGTAATTATTCTTTCTCGAAATAGTTTTCTATGACACCAACTAGGCAGATGACATATAAGAATTTTGAAAGCTTTCAAATTTGTTTCTATTTTGTGTTTGTTTACCTGCTTGCTCTTTTGCTTGACTGTCAGTATAACATTCGCGAAAATAAGCGTTTAACAGATGGCGCTTTTAATAAGGAAAACGGCAAAACAAAGAACTGTCATTAATTTCCAAAATATAGTAGACAATTACAGTTTCCTGTAATTTTTCTTTTCCAGAATGATACTGTTTAAATACGACTTTACAGGTGACATTTACATTTTTTTAAAGCTTTCAGATTTGACAAGCCCGAAACTTTTGTAAAATTTGTGAAATCGCATTTAAACAGAGAAACAAAAATTACAGGAAACTGTAACTGTCTACTAGTTTTTGCTTAAGTAAGTAAGTACATAGTACGAAAGCACGAAGCACATAAAAAAAAACCAAAGAAAATTGACGATTAAAGCCCGCTTGACACTACGCAAGAGTTGATATAAAATCTTAATTAAATTGAAATAAATGTTAGCTTGTCCCTTTCATTTTGTACAAGATTTTAAGTATGTGAAATCTTGCAAAGCGTCAAACGGGTTTAGACGAACAAAAAACAAATGAAACTGATAACGGTTTCGAATAGTTTTGTCATTTCGATTTGATGTAGAATTTTGTTGAGTGTCGTTGTATGAAGACAACAACAAAAGTAGACCAAATTAGGCGCCAAATATATCTAAAATGTAGCCCAAATGGCGGAATTTCGTCCAATCTGGCAACACTGGTGTTAACCAGTCAATCGATCGAAGTGAAAAGTAGGGTTAGAAATTCCGCAATGGTAAGTTTAAATGTCAAATTGACAGTTTGTTGATGGTTCACAATTAAACCTTCATAGCCAACTTCGACGCCAGATTAAAAAAAAAAAAACACTATTAGAATGTGGAATTTTGTTGAGTGCTGTTACGAGAAGATTAACAACAAAAGAAGCCCAAATTAGGTGCCAAATAAGATTTTTAAACGCCGAATTATGTTTAAAATGTAGTCCAGGAGTTCGTTCAGGAATGAAAAGAGTTGGCTCTGGGTAATATTCTCTATCTCTCTCATGTAAGTGATTTTGCTTTGCATTTTAAACGTCGCTCCCGCTTATACAGTTTCTGAACGTGCCCTAAATGACGAAATTTCGCCCAATCAAGCAGCGTCGTTTATTTTACTGTACAATTAATGCATTTGTTTAATCAGTGGCGTGCGTAATCATTTCAAAAGAACGGGCGTTTCACTATGCTTTAAATTAAACTCGGTTCGTGTAAGTGATTTTGCTTTGCATTTTAAACGTCCAAAGCGCTCCCGCTTGTACAGTTTCTGAACGTGCCTTAAGTGACGAAATTTCGCCCAATCAAGCAGCGTCGTTTATTTTATTGTACAATTAATGCATTTGTTTAATCAGTGGCGTGCGTAATCATTTCAAAAGAACGGGCGTTTCACTATGCTTTAAATTAAACTCGGTTCGTGTAAGTGATTTTGCTTTGCATTTTAAACGTCCAAAGCGCTCCCGCTTGTACAGTTTCTGAACGTGCCTTAAGTGACGAAATTTCGCCCAATCAGGCAGCGTCGTTTATTTTACTGTAGAATTAACGCATTTGTTTAATCAGTGGCGTGCGTAATCATTTCAAAAGAACGGGCGTTTCACTATGCTTTAAATTAAACTCGGTTCGTGTAAGTGATTTTGCTTTGCATTTTAAACGTCCAAAGCGCTCCCGCTTGTACAGTTTCTGAACGTGCCTTAAGTGACGAAATTTCGCCCAATCAAGCAGCGTCGTTTATTTTACTGTAGAATTAACGCATTTGTTTAATCAGTGGCGTGCGTAATCATTTCAAAAGAACGGGCGTTTGATTATGGTTTAAATTAAACTCCGTTACTTTTACTTTTATTTAACGTCAGTTTTAGCTTAATTCGCGGTTTATTAATGTTAAACTGTTTAAAAAAAAAATGTCCAGGCGCCGCCGCCGTTTCCGTCTGACCTACAGATTTTAAATTGGCTCGTTATTTAAACAATTTAATTTCAATGTCGCATTTTGAAATGTGAGAGTGAGAGTTTTCGGTCTGATCTAATCTTGACCTTCTCGAAAACGCAAAGCTTCCGGCACGTTGTACAGGCGTGTTTTCAGATTTTTGCGATGATAAAAAAAAATATCAGTACAGTACAGAGATAGCACATAAACAATCAGTATTAAACACAAAATAAACAAATATGCGATAATCTTATCAATAAATTGCTTACACAGCGTCTAGGTACTGTACATATGTACAAACAAACAAACAATTAATTTCATTAATTAACTGCAGTATTTTTTTTTTGTTTTTTGTTTTTAATTTAATTTCATTTTAAAGGAGTTGTGAATTAAAACATTAAAAGAAAAAACCTGTGGGTACGCGAAAAATGTTTTAAAGAACTGTTTGGAAGAGCACAGAAAAAATCGCATGAAACATGGCTGAAAGTTTCATGCAACGTAAAAATCGTCGTCAAACAGTTCAAAACAGTTCCTCACACTTTATTCTCAATTTTACAGAAAATTACATTGTCTAATCATTTAAAACAAACAAACAAACAAACAAACAGACAAACAAAAAAATATAGAGTTATTAAAGAATTCTTCTACATACAAATAATTTGTACGATAAATTATTACATAACTAAGTGAACAACTTTACACAATGGGGCGGGGCGGGGCGCGGCGGGGGGAGGGAACTAAGTACATGTTGTAACGATGAATTATTATATAAAGTGCAATACTTTTTGTAATGTGTACAGAAGTTAATGATAATAATTTATTTTAGATATCTTACACCTGGCAATCAATCATCACAACACGATTAATTTTTTCTTTTTGTTTTAGTTGAAGCAGTAGGGGTTTTATTTTACTTTGTATATTGACAGGTATAATATATCTTGTTTAGTTTAACATATTGTGTGCACAGTCATGCTTTGCTTTTTTTTTTTTTTTTTAGTAATGTCTCCCCTAAAAATTTTATTTTAAATTGCAGTAATAGGTCACAGACAAGTCGAGTTTGTTCGACCTTTAAATCTTAAAATTTAAGGGGGGGAAGACTTTACTTTTACTCCTCATGATTGTACACACACACACACACACACACACACACATACTTGTTATGGTTGTAACGAAACAGAACCTGAGGAAAAATCTAGAATGTAATGTACCAGAAGAAAAAAAAAATCATTTATGGCAACACCATTTACAATAGTATGGTTATTTAAATGCAGTTTAAATAATACACGTACATTGTGCAATTAAGACTGTAGATTTAGTTTTATATATATATATATTTTTTTTAACACTAAGCGCAGTAAGGAGACATTTTATTTAAGTGCACGTGCCAACAACATTTAGTACAAACAAAAAGAAAGAAAGATTTGTTTGATGTATGAACAGTTTTAAAGAAATTGAATTGTACGGATTTAAATGAGAATGCTGCGGGTGTTGTTATTATTGCGAAATGAAAATCTTAAGCGTTGCTCAGTACAAAGTCGATATCAGTCTAATGTTTGTTGTGTACTTTCTTGGCTAAAGTATATCAGTTTACCATTCGCTAAGTATTGTTACGTTGACATTTTTTTTTTTGAATCTAAATATGGAAATCATTATTATTATTATTATTATCATTATTAGATGTACTAAATAAATAATTTTTATTTTGATTTACTCTAAAGACACAGAGTGTATTCACTAAACAATTTAACTAAGAAATAAGATTAACAATATAAAAAAATATCACATTTCGTATAATTCATAATAATAATTATTAATTTCGTCGAAGCAAGTTTTGCCTCTTGAGATGCTTTAGAGCACACTTAGCTGCAGTACATTTGGCAATCCGATAGTTCCTTCCGATGCCTTTAAACACCCCCTTTCCGAATACCTCGACCGTAACGCGAACACGACGTCCATCTGCTAGTTTCTCCGGTGTTCCAAACTTCGCAGTTTCCGGCTCTAATTCTAATAATTCTCTAATGGGGGACTTTGGTACTCGATCGCTGAACTGTTCTATTTCGTTTTTCATCATCTCATAATAGACTTTCCAAACGGCATCCAAGGATCTTCCCGAATCTAAAAATATAGCACCGGCTACCGATTCAAAAACATCACCCAAGGCTTTAGGAACTTCAACATCCTCGACTTCCTCGCATTCGTGTTCGGCTAGCAAATATAATTCTTCTACGAGAGCATGCCCGCTTTCTTCTTGCAGGCGGATGAAGCGCTCTAC
Source organism: Prosopocoilus inquinatus (assembly GCA_036172665.1). NCBI lineage: Eukaryota > Metazoa > Arthropoda > Insecta > Coleoptera > Lucanidae > Prosopocoilus > Prosopocoilus inquinatus. The sequence goes on along the minus strand of CM069880.1, from coordinate 16,370,353 downwards.
AACTTCATGCAAACCCGGAGATAAATGTCGAAAGTAACGATGGAATCCATGCCGCACTGCCAAAGAAGCAAAAATGGTATTATTCACTAGAGCCGAACGTAAATCTGTAAGAGCACCAGGTGAATGCATCCGAGTATCCTCATACAGATGTCTCGTAATTAAATAATCCAAGACGGCGTCTCCTAAAAACTCAAGCCTCTGATAACAATCCGTCAGTGCATTCGGTGAATACGATGCGTGTGTTAAAGCTTGAAGAAGATAAGCCGGATCATTAAATTTATAGCCAATGCTTCCTTCGAACTCATCGTAACCATCTAATAATATAGCGAGTTCACTTTCAGGATCCGGAACGTTTTTTAAAAGCGGAGATCGAGGACATTTCAATTCACCGTAACTCCCATCTTCAAGCTGGGGCAAAACCCGAATACCCAACCAAGCCATGAATAATAAAGCACCTCTAGGGCCACACTCGATCAAGTAAGCACCAATCAACGCTTCCACACAATCAGCGATGCTCTTATCCGGAATACTATGTTGAGTAACTAAATTATAAGGAATCACACTCGGGATCTCAAGTGTTTCCCCGTGTTCTCTGACCATGACGCAAATCTCTTCTAAAGTCATGGTTCGCGTTGCAGCCATGTCCGATAAGCTCCAATAATTCGCAGGCACTCGAGCGTCGATCAGCGCTTCCTCTAGTTCCTTGGGGACGTAAAAGCAAGGGGGCAACCAGTTATCATGCGGATCGAACTTGGTCGCTATCATTGATTCACCGAGGTTCTTCTGTTTGCCAAGCCGATACAAATTTAAATTGCTCACCTGCTTCGATCTCAAATGGCTCAATTTACCTTCATGTATGTTCTCGTATTTCGAATACAAATAATCGGTGATTGCGTATTTTAAAAATGAATCCCCTATAGTCTCCAACCTCTCTAAGTTAATACCATCGTTTGCATTCGACATCGTAAGCGCTTGAAGCACTACACTCGGACTAGGGCCCGGATGATCAGTTAGATTAGGCTGTCTGTCGAAGCTGAAAGACGAATCATCTTCGGGAAGTATAAATTTATCACTGTTAACAGCATCGGCGCTTTCGTTTTTAAATTCGGGGCAAATCAGTTCAACGTCGAACGTCTTACAACTAATATCTTTGCATTGTGTATCGTTTGCAGTAATTTTCCTGAACGGTTTGTTCTTTGGTATGACTATATCACTCGATAGAATACTATTTTCATTGTTAATGCAAGCGTTTATAAATTGCTGCTTAAGTTCTTCGGAGTTTTCCGTTGTGACATCGCAGGCTTCCCAAGAACCTGTTAACCTAAGAAGGTAATCATCGTCATCTCTAGCGACTTCGTCTTCAACAGCTTCCGCTACGTTATCACCGGTGAATTCGATGTGCAATCCACCGCATTCCGATTCGGTTTCATCTATGGAATAAGACTCTTCCGAATCAGAAAAGTCTTCGTAGGTAGTATTATACCAACTGGTAGGCGAGGCATATCGAATTACAGTGCCACTATCAAAATCCTTCATGTCGATCATGTCATTCGACCAAGTTCCGATTTCAATCCACTCTTTCTGATCACGATCTTTTATTTCATCATCGTCCTCATCATCATCATCATCATCATCAACATCAACATCAACATCAACATCAACATCAACATCATCGTCTCCATCATCATCAGCGACGCACTCTAATGAATTTTGTTTGTGGATTTCATCTTTTGCAACGGGACTCTCATCCGATCGATTTATTATCAATTCCTGCCCTTGCCCTTTCGGTTTTTTCAACACATCAGACAAGCTCCATCCGAAATTCAAAGTGGGCCACGTGAATACTAAAAAAAAAAAAAAAATGTAAAATAGGATTATCGCCAGAGTATTTCGGGATTACCCGCTGGAAGATTCGTTTTCCCTAAATTAATTTCTAAGGCTACGGTTCGTCTAATTTGGTCGGCGAGGAGCAGCGCGTTGATTCGATATAAAATGCAGGGAAGGCACACGGCCTTGCGCCACAGCGACGCAGAAAACGGATGTATGGCACAGAGTTCCGGCACTAAGATCTGCTTCTGCTCTAAATTCTCTCTTTTAGCACGCTTTGTCTCTTCACTGCTCGTCGGCAAAGCAACACCTTTACGGTTGACGTAGCGCGGGGTTAAAAAATTTAACCTCGCAGAGGTGTGATCCACATCCAGTAAGAGCTGATCCGTGTTTTGTATTTTAATGTTGTACTTCCTCAGATAATATTCCTCGAATGTGGCGTACTCGGAGCCGGGGAAAGAAGACTTGGGGTTTAGATTGGTGCATATTTCAGCCACGTAGAAGTACTGAGGCTGATCACGATTTCGATACCAAGGCATCACGACAGCGTCTTTATAATTGCCGGGTTCAAATTTATATTTAGTTCTTTCTTCGTCTGATATAGTTTGAGGTAGCACGTTTCGATTTTCGTAAATCAAATCAATGAAATCCCAGTCGATCACAGTCCGAGTACCAGCTTAAAAAAAAAAATCAAACGGTAAAATTATTATTATTATTATTAATTTTAAAATACTTACAAATAGTGGTCGGGACTATCAAGTACGAACTTTCAGATGCTTCTGGATTAAACAACATGAGATAACGTTGCAGACGTAATACGCTTGTGAAAGTGTAGTTTAGGAATTCGCTGATTTTATGTATTTGTTCTTGCGTTAGGGTTTCTTCGGATGAACATAATTCTAGTTTCACGCTGACTTCTCCTGATCTTGTAAATATGGGAAACGGACAAATCTAAAACAAATTAATTAATATTCCCGTGGATTTACTTCATATAAACGGTCACCTGTGGTATAGGTTTGCATGTGAGTATCCCAAATCCCTGCAGTGATTCTTCAGGCGGATATATTTTACGACCTCTTGTATTTTGCTCCTCGGGTAAAGGGCAAGTGAGAGTCATAACAATTCTGTAAAAATATGTGTGCTTTTCAGGACTAGGATGACAATTAAGTAATGAGTTGGCAACTCGTTTATAATAATACTGACGACGTTTTGTAGTACCGGGTCTTTGCTCGAGATTCTCACGAGTTAATTCTTCATCGCTAGATTCCAAGGAAAAATTGTTCCAATCTTCCTCGCTAGCTTTAAAATTTTCTTTCCCAACCGGCTGCAGATAATCATCTAATTCCCCTGCTTGATGAAGCAGCTGGCAAGTAAAAAACGCTGCGACTCGCCTCGCAAGTAATGGATTCGGAAGAGGGGGCGAGACGATTTTTTGTTTAACCGGTGAGTTAATGGGCAGCCTCAAGGAGCATACGTATCGACCGTTTACTTCGGCAACTTGCCACAAAGGGGTTAGCCTTGTGAAGGTATCACTTGGTAGTTTTGCGCAGTACTTATTGACTAATGGGATTGATGTAAGGAGTGTAACGTTGGGGCAACCTTCATCAGAAAGCGGTTGATACGGTTCGTAGCTATTCGTGTAACGGTCTGCCTCGTTCTTTTCCTCCTCATCCGGTTCGAGACTACTGCAACGCCTTAATAAAATACTCTCGACTTCGATATATTCGGCTAATTGTTTTACAAGACGGCTTAGCTGGTCTTCGGTTGCCATTAAGATGTACTGAGAGTCAGCAACTCGAGCTCTCGCTTTGCTTTGTACGTAACTATGGAATGTTAGAGGTAAATCAAACCTTATAACAAGATTGCATTTTGGTAAATCACAGCCTTGTTCTAGTACGGATGTCGCTATCATTATGTTGCACTCGTGTGAACGGTACTTACGTAAAACTTCTTCTTGCCTTCGGTGTTCAGTCTCTGCCTCTCTTGGTTCTTTACTTGGATCAGTGATTTTATCAACTGAATATAATGCTGATACCCACCAATAGTCTTTATCACATTGGCTCATTGTCTGCAAAATAAATTAAAACAATGACGAGTCTTATCACTACTTATACTCCACATTATTTTACTTACGTATAACAAAGTATACAAAACTTTAGCGGTGGAGCGGTTCAAAACGAAAACTAAAGCACATAATACATCGTCAGATTGTTGCCTAAGAACGTAGGAACGTCTCGTTCCGCGATAGTTTTTTCTGTTACCCTTCGTATTTGCATTTTGTACAACTTCGATATTTGTTTCTGCGATTTCAGGAGGCCGTTCGCAATCCGCCGGCTTAAATTCTTTGATAATTTCTAAAAATCTTAATACTTTCGGTGAACAATATTGAGCAATCCTATCTCTATCTTCGATATCTTGAAATGCAAAATCACAGCAAGCTCTAATAGACAACATCGTGGTCGATAACATACAAAGCAAAAGATAATGGCGTTCGTAAGGAACTTTCACCTTTAATTTTTCTATCAGACTGACAATGCTCAACGCTGCTTGATCGGCTGCCCAAGGTCCCAAATCGTCCAACACATGCAAAAAATCATCTAATAAATTAATGGGTTGAATTTTCGGATCGGGAACTTGGCGCAGCTCTTCTAAAAATTCATCGGAATAAATTTCGCTAGGATCGAATCGATGGTCCATTATAAATGTTTTCGCCTTGAAGGCGATCTCTTTTAATTCGTCACTGAGAGGCATGGGTAAAGGTCTCGGACATTCCAGGATATGTTCGCGAGGCCGACAGCATAATCTTAATAACGTAACTAATTCGCTCGACGTATCCACGGATGATCTCAGTAATTTTTCTAATCGTTGCATTTCTGCATCGAGAAGAACAGGCTGAAGTTCAGTACCTAACAATCCAGCGACGAGACCTAAAACTCGCGGTTTATTTCCTTCTAACCTCTCGTATCTTATCATTAAGTCCTCAAGAAGGTGCTGTCTCTGACCGTGAAGGCAATCATCGATCACTAAAAGGTTTATGACTGACAGATCTAAATAAGCGGATAATAATAAATCTACGCATATTTCCACCGTCGTTACAAGCACTGAATTATCAAGTAAAGTTTCTTCCCAATCTAAATTTCTTATGCAGGTGATGCTCGCTACTGACAGGTCAGTAAGTAACTTTATTTGAGTGGTCATGATTGCAACGTTCTGCGGATCTAATATAAAAACTGCTCGCTTTCCATTCTTCCCCCTCATCTGCCAGGAATATTCTTGCACCAACTTGACGGCTATGAAGGCTTTCGCCGCACTTGTACTCGAACATACTATCGTGTTTTTCTTTTTTAATGTATCCAACAATTCAACTTGGTATTCTCTCGGAGTGAATGTATGTGTGTACACATTATCATTTACATGACATGCCATTGAAACAATTTGTGTTTATAAATTTTCTTATCCTATGTAATGTAAGAACACGAAATAATCACATCGAATATCACAATTTTCAGTACATTTCACTAATTTGAATTGTTCGAGGTAGTTATTTATATAGGTTATGTTTTATTTCTGTTTCTGAAACCACTTTATTATGCTAGTAACTTTTCTCATCGAATAGATGGTATCAATCCGACTCTACCATATCATTTTCCCCTAAAATCTTTCAATTCATCTAAATCTTTAATTACGTGATTAAAAACACGTACGTTCCACGAAAATTCAAGTGTTAATTGCGAAACCGATGAAATTAAAAAATTTAAATATCAAATCGTGCTTTCTCCGACGACAACGTTGGCAGCATTTTTTACTATTAACAAAAAAAGAAAAATGTAGGTCAAGGTTTATCGCAAGAATTTTAATAGATCGCATCACATCAAACAAAATTAAATGCCTCGTAAACTTTCTTTAAAATATTTTCGCTTATGTCACTAATCAAGTTTAATCGTAAATTATTTCGTTACAATCTTGTTTATTCATTGATGAATGTAGTTTTAAATATGCAGTTGAAAGCAAAAAAAAAGGTAGGCAAACTACAGTTTCCTGTAATTATTCTTTTTCAAAATGCCATAGTTTAAAGACTAATTCACAGATTTTACCAAGCTTGTTAATTTTGAAAGCTTTTGAATTATTTAAATGTTATCTGTAATGTCGTTTGTAATCACTACCATTTTCAGAGAGAATGATTACAGGAAACTGTAGTTTGTTTACCTTTTTTGCTTCCGACTGTAACTTTGGTTGACCGGTGTAAATTGGTATGACCGCAGTACGTTCATAAATAAAACTTGGCAATGTTCAGGTTATATTTTGTCTAATATGGTGTGTTTCTAAATTCAGCGCTAGATCTAGCGATTGCAACAGGACTTTAGCAAACCGTTTCTTAATTTAGCGTTAAATCCTAGCAGATCGTTTCTTAATGGGCGTGTCTTTTAATTACTCGAACAGCTGTTTGAGCGTTCTAGCAGACGAAAAAGCGTTTTTTACAATTATGTTCGAGCAACGAAAGTAGCGTTCGAAATGTCCACAAACTGTTCGAGCTAAGCGCTTAAGCTCCGCGAGCATGCATCAAGTGCCGAGGTAGTGCAGCAAAGGCTACGGTAAGTGAACGGTCGAAGTGGTCAGACCAAATCACATGATCACTTTTCTCAATTGGTGATTGGTCAGAGGGTTTAGTCGGACCGCTGACTTGACGGTTTTATGCAATTTGCCCGTTCACTTAACGCGGCCAAAGTAGAACAGCGAACATAACCTAACAACGTCAATAATACAGCGTGGTGGGTGTGCGAACGACTGTTCGAGCACACAAGCGGCTATATACACGTTAGATTCACTAATAAACACACACTAATAAAAATAATCAGCCTTGCTTCAATATTTTATTTATATTCTGAAACGAATTAGGTTAACTACTCGTTAAAGTAAGAAGTGAGTTTCTGGAAACATTGTAATGCTTGAGTTAATTTGACGCAGCAGTCCGTTAAGTTAATTGGCGCATGCGCAATCTAAGTAACCCTACATTTTCCCGTAATCGAATCATGAATACTTGTTTCATTTGAATGAAATGTTTATCTTTACGAGTTTTCCTTTGTGGTAACTGGGACAACGTTGATCGTTTCGCAACACTGCAGGTCATGTTAATCCGATGTGTCCAGAAACCCGATTCGCTTTAATAGCCTTCTTATAGCGTTTTTCACTGGTCGCACTTTCTTGCACTCAGTGCGCACTGAGTGTATCTCCATCTCGGTTCAGCTTTATGTAATAAAACGAGATAGAGATACACTCAGTGCAGCCAGCGAAAAACGTTATTAGTTTAGCAATCAGTTAATTTAATAAACCGATTAAAGTTGCTTGTCAGTAACCGTGCTTAGGTTTTCTGAACGCACTCCATCGTTTGTAAATAACTTCACTTTAGTACCTGTCATCAGAATTTGAGTAATCGGTAATAGTTTATTTTTATGTTGAAATAATCTCGCGTGTATTTAAGAAATACTGCGCCCATTAATAATGTTAGAACCAAGGTTAATAACCGAGAAAAATTTAAATAAAGAAACTCACAGTAAGTATAAGTTTCGACGAATCAAATTTCCTAACCTCCAATACGTCAAAAATTATCTTTGATCTGATTTTTCACGAATATTACAGGATTAATCGGGCAGGTTCAGCTACAACGCTACGGCAGTTTCCTAGAAACTTACAACACGCAGTTGAATTTATTTAAAAAGAAGCTGTCGAATAATTTGTACGTACGAAAGGAGCCCGTGTCTGTAGAGGTTTGTGTACTTCATCGATTCATTACTTAACGCTTAAATTTGCTCGTTCTTACTTATTTTAGTTTAAGCCATATGAAGATATTACCTTGCTGCAACTAATTCATTCGGATAATAAACTTTTGACTCGAATTTTGATTAGTTTGGCATCGATTTGCAACGAAATTAATTTGTTAGTCAGCGAGGCACAAAATGATTATTACTGGACGTTTGTGTTTTACGGAGAAGGTATATTGGTGTATTTAGTCATTAATTAAAGTGTAAATTGATGGGTCATTTTTAGATCAGGGTAAAGGAATCGAAAATTTGGAGAAGGTCAGTAAACTAGTCGAGTTGTTGCAGAAAGTAAGTTGTTTCGTTCGTCGTTCACATCAAGTTATTGTTCTACTTCTACGACAGTTATGCGCTTTGTTGGGGAAAGGATTTTACACTGGAAGTTCAAGCTCTTGTTTTCCTGTAACATTTAACATTTTTTTTTTTTTTACAGCGCACGATAACATTTATTTATTTCAGGAACCTATAGATTGTTTGGCTGAATTGTTGGTCTGCTTAATTACCCTGGATTGTTTATTAAATCGACAAGTAATAAGGGAACATTGGGCATTGTACAAGAGAGCTGTAAGATCTATGTTACACAGTCCAACTCAGTTTAACATATCTGCCGATAACTTACGGAATTTATATCGCTGTTTGAACGATATTGATAATGAATTATTGAGTGGAACTATTCTGCAGGTATTTAAAAAATTTCTTAAGAGTTTCCTTTAAATAAATAACGTTCTGCTTATGTGATGATAGCGCACGTTGGAGAAGTGCATCGACGAGTCTCTAGTAAACACGGTGAAAAGCTGTAGCCTTGCAAACGAATTTACTTTATACATCCACCAGATGTTAAGCGAATTAGAGAAAGACGATGAAAATCTTTCTTTCACTCAGATATGGTTGCAAGCGAATGCGTTGTTTGTTTTTCAATATAATTTATTTGGAAGCGTCGATAAGAAGATTTTAAAACGTGTGTTGGACGTTAATAAGAAGGTATTTTTACTTCTCATTTGCATTTGCATCACGTGTGAATTCGATTGGGATTACAGGCGATTGCATGTACTATATTTGGAAATATTTTGTGGTATCCTGAACAATTTCTGTTAAAACATGTTCCAATTTTGTTGAAGAATCTTGATGAGAGAACATTAGCCAATAATCGAACTGCACAAATAGCAACACGTAGTCAAAACCTATCAAAAGATGCACACGCTTTGTGTCTTCAGGTAGAAAGTTTTTTCGTATGCGCTAAGTTTTAAAAAAGTATTTCAGGCCTGCTCGTGGATCATAGAAATAGAAAAAATAACGAAGCAGGATATGTGCCGCTTCAAAATAAAGCACCTCCAGGACACTTGCAGTTTATTAATAGAAGGGATGAAATTAATAAAGAAAATTAGTGAGGTTGTTAAGTGGATTACTAATCTTCATGCGGATGAAGGCAGACCAATGGCGAAGTCTGTGTTGTTATCGCTTTGCAGACTCATCGAAGTCCTGCGAAGCTTCCATTTTATTTTTAATAAAAATTTATTACCGTTGACTTATGTTATTTTGTTAATTATTCAGCATTTAAATCACAAGGCTTTAACTATTTTAGCAAGCTTGAAGGTAATTATTTTTGCGTTGCAAATCCCAGATAGGCACTCTAAATTTTGTAACGGTTTTAGAAAAGCGTAACTCAAGAAAAATCTTACAAAGAGCAACATCTTGATGTCTTATCGGCTTTAGTCGTAGCAGAACATTCACTTAATGGTATAATGAAGAAGTGTATCGTTGGTTTTCTTTAAGCTTATGTTAATTAATTTTTAGGTCCATGCACTGCGCAAAGGATTTTGATAACGAAGTTAGCTCTGTCGGCTAGTGGTTTATCCAATGAAACTCTCTTTGAAATTCGATCTGTGATATCTCGTCTAGAATTAATATCTAACATTGGTTATTTATTACATCGGCTGTGCAATTGTTCATTCCTGTATTGGCATCAAGGTTTATTGCCCGTTTACTTTTCTAAACTCTTACAGTCACGCACTGATTTATCTTGTTGTTGTGTAAGTGTTAAATTAAATCACACCATTGCTTATTTAATAACGCGCGAATTATCAAATTTCAGTTATTACTGAGTGCTTTAGGCGATTGCACAGGTATTAGTGAGAAATTCACTAAATCAACCCAAGACCAATTGAAAACGAACTTAACTAACGTACTGACGCAATTAGTCGAGACGAATTTACGTCTACAAACTCATTTACATTTGCAACTGCCACCGTCTGATCCATTCCAAAATGCACCGCCTCAAACATTTAAAAAAATCTTCCCCGCACTTTTCAGCAAGGAATACATAAACATCAAACAGGAAGTAGAACATTATTTAAGCACCATTTTTTATAACTTAACGACGGTAGTTTTACACGATTGGAGAACCTACGGGGAAATGCGGAGGTGAAGCAATTTTTTTTTATTGTTTGTGTGTGATTGATCTTAACAGTTTGTTATAGATTAGCGTTGGTCCAATACGGTTTAGATACTGTGGAAAGTAATTTGCCTATGCAAACATTAGAACAGGGTTTAGATGTTTTGGAAATAATGCGAAACATTAATGTGTTTGTAGGAAAATATTTGTACAATTTAAATAATCAACTGTTCGTCGAAGAATGGAGTAATAATAAGCATTTAAACACGATTAACATTTCGCATGTTGCTAATTCGATACGTACTCATGGAATAGGTATTATGAATACAACGGTAAGTTTATTTTCTTAACCCATCGGGAATTTGTTTAATTCATTTAATTTCAGGTCAATTTCACTTATCAGTTTCTGCGAAATAAATTCTACATATTTTCCCAATTCATGTTTGACGAGCATATAAAATCTCGTCTATTAAAAGACCTGCGCTTTTTCTCTGAACACAAAATCGAATTGCGACAAAGATATCCTTACGATCGTGCTGAAAAATTCAATTTGGGTATTCGCAAGTTAGGCCTAAACTCCAGCGGCCTAAGTTATTTAGATTTGTTCAGGAAACTTATCACACACATCGGTAATTAATAAAAAAAAAAAATAATACAGAATTATTTTTTATTATTGGATGAATTTTTTTTTTTGTTTGCAGGAAATGCCATGGGTTATATAAGACTGATCAAATCTGGTGGCCGGCGTTGTCTGGCTGACGCAACGTGTTTTATACCCGATCTTAAAGGAATTGATGATTTTAATAAACTTCTGGATGACGTGGAATTACCAGAAATGACTAAAAAGGCTGCCAATTGTTTTAAACGTGATATTAAGATTTTAGTGGATAATTTCGAGGAAGCTACCGAATATTTTAAAGTAACTCTCCGATTACTTGTAATAATCGCAGGTTTTATTTTTATTTTTTAGTTGCTTGTAAAAGTATTTGCGCCAGTTTTTCGAAACCCACAAAATATTCACTTGAGGAATTTTTACATGATCGTACCTCCACTGACAATAAATTTTATAGAACATTCTTTAACGAGCAAAGAAAGACTGAATAAAAAGAATAGAGAAGGTGCTGCCTTCACAGATGATGGATTTGCTATGGGTCAGTTTATTTTTGATTATTATTGAGTTGATTAATTTCGTTGTGTATTGCAGGATTGGCCTATATTATAGAATTGTTGGAACAAACCAGTCAATTAAATTCTTTGCACTGGTTCGAGTCTGTGAAAATGAAGCTGGCAAACGACAGAGAGAGAAACATGGAAAGTCAGAAAACCGGCTCTAATAAAGACGACGAAAAGTTGCAGCAAACTTTAACTTTGACTGAAAAAAGGATCAACGCTTTCGATATGGAATTTCAACTTCTCTACTACAGCTTCAGCAGTGCCAGGATATTTTTTCAATCATGATCCTTGTCCAGATATAATAGATACATTGTGATAATTACGAAGCCTAATATTTTTTGTTAACAATGTTAAAGTATTATATTTAAGAATATTGTAATATATAAATAGCATATATTATCTTTTTGCAGATATATATCAAATATGGTAAAATAAATATCATCGTATTAATCTTTTCATTTCTAATTTCATCCCTATTAAAAAATCAATCGCAAATCAAGTTGCAAAATTTTACTAAACATTATTAAATATGTTGCAATCTCATTTTCCCGCCATTTTTCAAATGCGTCGACCAATTACTTCATTCGATTGTTCCTTTTCTTTCTGAAAACGGGTACCTCGTGTTAAAAAAATTGATTCGCAAACTTATTTCCCGTGGCAAATAATTTTCTTTATTTTATTATTATTCACGCATGCAAATTAATTGTAATTGAATTAATTGTAAGTATTTATTTTGATTACGTGCGTGACGTCACATCGCCATGTTTTACAAAAGACGCCATCTTCCTTTCTTTCCTCATAATCTGTCTTGTGCAGCGCACGCGGCTCGAAATGAGGTAGGTTAAAAATTAACGTCGTGTTTATACTTCTTATAAATCGACTTTAAATAATTAATTATCGCTAAATCAGTAATTCAAATACGCAGCTTGAGGTTTTTCTGGTATTTGTTTATAAAATGCAACCACATGGTGCAGGCCGTATTTGTTGGTTATAATCAGCACAGCATTGGCAAATTTCACCAAGTGATCGCTTTTTTATTTACTTGCCGCGCCGGTGCTGCAGGAATTTTTTAAACAACAGTGCACCTAAAACAGTTGACAATCACCTAATTGTGTTTTTTTTTATTTTTCAGTTCGTTGAAGTTACAGAAGAGGCTGGCAGCCTCTGTTATGAGATGTGGCAGAAAGAAGGTCTGGTTGGATCCTAATGAAATCAATGAAATTGCCAACACAAACTCACGTAAGTTCATAATTTAAATGATTCACCGTTTATTTATGTTTAAGTTCGATGTTCATTCCAATAACAATTCGAATCGAACAATTGCTTGCTAAAGTAAACGGATTTTGACAGCTAGATTAAACAGTGTTGCCATCGATGGAAAACAAAACCTCGGTGGATTTTGTTTTTCATTAAAAAAAAAAAACCTGCCAGAAATAAGCAAAATTATGTTTAAATTTAAACTGGCATTGTCTATTAACTGAAAGAAATCGCCGTAGCAAATGTGCAATGATCATAAAATCAAATAAAACAGTTGGAAAAAGTGGGAAAACATTGACAGATGGCCAGGGACAAAATTATCAAATTTGCCAAATGATATTTTGGCCCCCCAACTTGTCTCTTAAAAAGCTGTATAAATCTGGCTTGAAATTTCCTAAATTGTTAGCATTGTTGGCCAAGCCATGATCAGCAAACTCCATTATTATTTAAATTCTTATGCTTGAGCTTTTTTTTCTTTTTATCAAAAGCCCCATTTGTTGTTTACAGAGTTTAGATTGGGGACCTGTTTGAATTCATTTGTTTTTAGAAGACTGAAATTTTCTTTTGTATTTACACTTAAAAAACAAAAGCAATGACATGAAGTAAGACACTTTAGAATATATATATTTTTTTCTTAATTCAAAATAAGTATGAAAAAACTGAGATTATTGTTTTTATTAGATGGAATTTGTAGTGTCTTTTAATTTTTTTATATTCAATACATAAATGGTTTTTTTTTTTTTTTTTTGAAATCACAAATTTGGATTAATTGTGTGTGTGCTTTGGCGTATCAGGAAAGGTGATTGTTTTCAGGACAAAACATTCGCAAACTCATCAAGGATGGTTTGATTATCAAGAAACCCGTAGCGGTTCATTCACGTGCACGTGTTCGCAAAAACACTGAAGCTCGCCGCAAGGGTAGACACTGCGGTTTCGGTAAAAGAAAGGGCACTGCGAATGCTCGTATGCCCCAGAAGGTATGCTCTTTGAGATCTATGTTTTGGTAGCTTGTGGTAAAACCGTGTGCGAATTGTAGGAATTGTGGATTCAGCGTATGCGAGTGTTGAGGCGTTTGCTGCGTAAATACCGTGACGCCAAGAAGATCGATAGGCACCTGTACCATTCGTTGTACATGAAAGCAAAGGGAAACGTCTTCAAAAATAAGAGAGTGCTTATGGAATACATCCATAAAAAGAAGGCGGAGAAAGCACGCTCGAAAATGTTGAACGATCAGGCCGAAGCTAGGAGGCAGAAAGTAAAGGAAGCTAAAGAGCGCAGGAAAGTACGCATTGCCACCAAGAAGCAGGAAGTCCTGCAGAATTACGCACGCGAAGATGAAGCTGCAGCAGCAACTAAAAAGTAAATTAGTTACATGTTCATGTAATAAATAATATCATGTCAACATGTATTAATTAAATTAAATACGTCGAGAAGTACATTTGTTTTCGCTTTTTAGTTTATCATGTTTTTAATTACCTATTTATATATTATGTAATCAAAATATTCTGGGGATTAAATACTGAAAATTTTATTAGTTGCATTATTATTTTATGAGGTTCTTCAAAAATTAAACTATTTTGCCAAAGAAATATTTTTGGCAATTTTTAGTGCATAAATTTTTTTGCAGGGGTTTTTATAATAAGGTTCTGTCGCACGCACATATAACAACATTTTCATCATGTATTTATAACTTAAATCCTTAATTTATAAAACATATCACTGATACAATGTGTAAAGTGTTACGCAAATCAAATTTGCGATACATGTACCACTAAAAACGTTCCTAATTGGTGATACTTTTTTTTTTTTCCTATCTATTGACTCTTAAAAAATCAAATGGCGGCAATACAACTGACTTAACAGGTCACAATAAAAATTCTTTAACGTCTCTCACTTAGTTTCTTACCTATTTTAATCAGTTATATCACAATAACTATTTTCTTTAATCTTAATATAATATTAGGTTTGTTCCTGCGAACTTTATACTGCGCTTGCGCTCTTGCGCTGTAAATTTAATAGCAAGGGCGCATGAGCAGTAAGTCCAATTTCAAATTGTAGGAACAAATCTATTACCGCTTGAACTTTGTTTACCAATTAGATTAAAACAGTTAAAATTAGGAGTTACGATTTATTTGTGTCGGTTTTCACAACCTCCAGTTTATTTAAGTCGTCTGTTTTTTCCTGGTTTCCTGCATCGTCCACGTCAAACTCTTCATTATCTTCGTAAGCCAAATTCGTCAGCGTGTCTTCGTATGGTACCGATTTAATTTTATCGACTATATCACTTTGCATGTTTCCATTGGGAGTTGTCTTGGTGAGGTCTACGTCTTCATAACCGTGAGGCGGTTTTTCTGATTCCGGAATGGCGGGGGACGTTAGTACAGAACGCTTCTTCATGTACAGGTGATAGAACGCCATGTAAAGCAACCCCGTGAATCCTGTCATCAGGGCAAAAATCTGGAAGGTTCTTCTCATGCCCACCGATGTAATTAAGTAACCACCAACGAGGCTTCCGGCACTTTTTCCTGCGAAATTAATTTTGCTAGGAATTTTATACGAAATTTAAAACGTAAAAAGCACTTACCTACGCCATAGAACAATCCTCCGAAGATTCCCTGTATGGTGGTGTCCGTGGTGACGGTGGAAAGTCGAGCGGCGTATGTTACAGCCGCCGTGAAACACAAGGAATGAGTGAGACATTCCATGGCTTCGAAGATTAACGAAAGCCAAGGATTATAAATCAGGGAATATCCCATGAGCCGTATGGCGTAAGCTACAAAACCAATGAAGATGACGTTAGCGTGCCCTACTTTTTTAATGAAAGGCCCAGACAATACCAACAAGGGTATTCCAACTATTCCCCCGACTGTAATCGTCAGACCCATCAGGGATTTCGAACCTCCCAAATCCTGGATTAGCCAAAACAAGAAGCTTTCGATATAACCCCAGGCAGATCCTGGAAACAAAACACTTGGAAAACTGCTTGGAAATTTGAGTATTTGGGGATTGCTGCTATTGGCTTCATTGATCGACGATAACCAATAATTTTCGTCAAGTGATGGACGATGGCAATCCCCAAACATCCCGAAACTCCAAAGCAGATTTGAGTTGAGTTGGCCTAAAGGAGGAAGGAATCACACGAACCTAGCAAAAATGATGCGACGAATAAAGAAATTAATTCTACGTTTAGGAGAGAGAGGACGTCGGAGACGACGCTGGCCGCTGGGGTTTTAAATTCTAGATTTATGAAGAGCATCATAGCGGCACTTACGACCTTTAAAACCGCGTACAGGAAGAAAACTGGCCTGGAAATGATTGGATTTTAAAGAATTGTAAGTTGAGGATGAAGCTATTTACCTAAAATCGGTGTACCCTTTGCCTTGACTCGCGTAATCAATCAACCATCCAGATAAGGGTGAACTAATCATACCACCAATTGAGGCATACATCCTTTGCAAGCCATAATCTGCTTTGTATTCCCTTAAAATTGCAATAACTGCCCCCTCAAACATCGTATAGGCCGTGCCCCCTATGATACCAATGAAGACCCTTACTGCAAGATAAGACCAGAAGGTTAGTTTCGTATCGAATTCAATAACTATGTTTGCATTGGCACAAAGCTGTTTTCTTGGAGTGCTCGCGATGCATTTCGGAAGGCAATTATCCAAATCGAAGGTTTCGCTGTAATTATTGTGGACCAAAATCGAAATTAGGTTTTCATCTTGCCCAAGATCTTTCGCGCAAGTCGATTGGTATCTTCGCCCATCACCCTGTATGTATTTAACCGTGTAATTCTGAGTGTTTTCCAATTTGTCAAACTCCCCAATTGGATTTAGCTTCACGCCAACTTTAAATGTCTTATTAAATCCCTGCAGGCCCTTAGTAAACGGACACCCATGTGTATCTTCCAATTGGAGTTCGACTTTTTCGTCATTCGTCGACACGTTATATTCAGTATTTCCATTATTGAGATTCTCCTGGCAGTTTAAATTATACAGGTCGATGCTTGGAAAGAAATAAGAATTTTTGGAGAACTTCCTGATCGCAGTGGTGTACCGGTCGTTTTCTTTTAGGGTCTCATGGTTACGCGTTTCAGATATCATTTTAGGCACGTAAATGTCTTCGGGTGTTAAATCGTAATGCAGGAGGCTCGTTTCATTTTCGTGCAAATCACGGATTTGGACGTCGTAGCTTCTCGTCCAAAAAATTTCATCGTCGTCGATCGTATCCGGGTAAATCGGGCAAACGAAACCGCACGAGCGAATGTTAACATCTATTTCCATTACGTCACTGACGTTCTTCTTCAAGAAGCACGAGTATTCTTGAGCCAAGATTAAA
This sequence comes from Prosopocoilus inquinatus, assembly GCA_036172665.1. NCBI lineage: Eukaryota > Metazoa > Arthropoda > Insecta > Coleoptera > Lucanidae > Prosopocoilus > Prosopocoilus inquinatus. The sequence goes on along the minus strand of CM069880.1, from coordinate 16,353,550 downwards.
TCTAAATGGCTGCTCTGAGGATTGCATGATAAACCCATTACAAGCGTTTCAGGATAGGTTATGGTAATTCTTCCTACTGGTACAAGCAAGAGTAGTAAAGCGGATAATCCCCCGAAAACAGAAAATGCAGCTAGGAGTATCTAAAATTGTTTTGTGAAACGTATGGTTTGAATGCTTATTAGGGGAATTTACTCTGAAGTTTCCTATTTTATCAGCCAGCATTCCAGCTAACGGGGGCATTAAAATTCCAACCACTGGAGTGACGGCGGACATTATGGCAGTTTCTTCAACATTAATCCCCAACTCTCTCATGTGTATGGTAAGATACGGATATAAAACGAGGATCGCTGGAATCAAAAACGAAACGAAATAGGCTAGGTGGAAAATTAAACGCACGCCACTGCTTACTGGACATTTGCACAAAAAACAAAAACTTCACGGGAAGCAGTGCTTTCTGCTTGAAATCTTTTGCGATTCTCGCAAAAAATAAATGCACGTATTTGGCCATGTTTGGTGGACTCTTCTTCTATTAGGATTACGAATAACCTGCAAAATAAACATAAAATTATTTATTTGCTTAGTTTATTGAAGTATTAAAACGTTTTATAATTCGATTGCCCTCTCACTCCGTACAAGATTTTATCAAATCAAATCTTGCGCTCATTTGGAACTCGTTTTAAAAGTGTACCGACTACTTACCGGTTGCTATACTATAATACACTCTGTATATAATTTATGTATATTATATTATTGTTCTGTTTTGTTGGGTTTCCTGACGACTGTCACTGTACTTATTGTTAACAACAAAATAAAAATAAATAAATCCTATTTTATATACAGGTTGTGTCACTGTTTATAGCAATTCTGATCGTGCTCGGAATTAATTCCTTCGTTTTCAATTATTTGTCTCACTTTTACTTTAGTTATGAAAAGTACGAGACGAAGAGAGTGAATGGAGCGCAGCTAATGTCAACGCGTCGGGATTTTTTTCGTTTATTCCATAACCGACACAACCTGTATATTACGTATGCACAATACGTATTAAACATCGCACGTAATTCGTTGTTTACGCAAGAGTAACAAAGTATCTTTATATTCGACCTTACAATTGTGTTCTTCAGATCATTTTAAATAGCTTTTTAACGAAAGCGAAAAAAAAATGGTAATTGGTTTATAATGTCCCCCAAGCCTTAGATAACATTCGTTATTGTCTCGATTTGTTTTTTTTTTTTTTTTTCCTTTTTTTTTTGTTGAATGAAATTATGATTTGGTCCTCGCTTTAATTGATTGTGTACTTGCGTCGAGCGGTGATCTTTTTTATTTTATTTGAAAAGAGAAAGGAAGAACGCGTTACCTCCAATTAACTCCTCATTTTGCATTATTACCTCGGCACGAAAAAAAAATAACGTTATTGAATTTAATGATTTAATTGCCGAGTGTTTGGCTTGTTATTATCGAAATGACACACGTGAAATTACAAAAGAAAAAATAATATTAATAAAAAAATGCGTTTAATATTTGATTATGTTATGTAATCCTGGAAGCTCGCTGTTATTAATTCACAAATTTAAAACAGGTATTTAAAGAAAAGAAAAGAAAAAAAAAATTAAAAAGTATAACAATTATATAATCAAATTCTGTGAATTTGTGGTGTTGCATAATTTGTTAATAATAAGTTAAATCATTGTAACGAAATGGTTTTTTTTTTTTTATCTTTTCGCTTGGTTTTATTAGAAATTAGGAATGTGAAAAGCGATTGAAAAATAAATCAGGCGATGTTATCTCTGGTAATGAAAGTCGCGAATAGGAATGTTTGTTGTTTCTTTTAAACATAGCATAAACAATTTATGCCACCAGTGCTAAATAAATAAGTACATACTATACATAGTTCTGTAACAATATATTTTGTATTAGGTTACGTACATCCAGGAGAGATAGTTGTATTAAATTAATATCTTAAGAGATAATGTTCTTCTTATAAATAAATTTCCTGCTTGAAAAAAAAAAAAAAACATATTGTTTTGATATGGTAATCGAACGACAACCTTTTGTTTCACGTTCAACTCTCCTAGGCAGAAATCTAAGAAAACAGATGAAGATTTATTAATAACTTTCTTTAACGGAGATTGCTTTTAATTATTTATAAGTAGTGGTTTTTTTCCATTCCATCTCATCGACTTCTGCGGAGGCGTTCCTTTTTTTTTATAAACAATTAACGAAAATAAGGAAGTGCTAAACTGCCCCCCCACCCCGTCCCAAAAAAAAAAAAAATCGTGTCAATTACATTTACAGTTCCGACACATTTTTTTTTTCTTCTTGATTAACTACTTCTCGAGTGTGTTGTTATGTTTACTTTTAAAAGTAGAAAGGAAATCCCAGGCACCGCGTGCACTGAAGAGGACACAATTTTTCAATGACGGAGCAAATAATTAACATTACAAAATCTTATATTTGTGTGTTCTGTTAGCGTATTATAGAAAACAAATGCCTTTTTTTTATTTATGCAATTATTTCGTGCATAACTTCGATGATGTTAGGTACCTGGGATTTTCGGTGTGATTTTTTTCCCATCGAGTTTTTTTTTTTTGCAGATCCAGTTCCCCTTCATTTCATGAATATCATCATGACGTAACAGAAAATATTTATTTATTTAATGGCTCGTGTTATGTTATACAGTGACCGACAGAAAATCGAACACGCACGTGATTTGATTTTATTATCGATTTCTCAGAAAAAATTATTCTTTATGAAAGCTCCTGCATCCTCCCAAACTCACGATTTACGTATCAAAAATTGAATACCTTCAGTCATATACCGAGGAAATCAAAATATTTGATCTCGACGTAAGAGTAAAGTACCTTTATTTTTCAAGATATGCGGAAATGTCATTTGGAAAAGTTATTCGGAATTGCCTTGAAACCTCAAATACCACATCGTGCTATTTATTTAATAGGTTGTGTTATATTATACAGTGACAGCCAGAAAATCGAACACGCACGGAATTTTTTTTATTATCGCTTTCTCAGGAAAATTTATTCTTTATGAAAGCTCCCGCATCCTCCCAAACTCACGATTTACGTATCAAAGTTTGAATACCTTCAGTCATATACCGAGGAAATCAAAATATTTGATCTCGACGTAAGAGTAAAGTACCTTTATTTTTCAAGATATGCGGAAATGTCATTTGGAAAAGTTATTCGGAATTGTCTTGAAACCTCAAATACCACATCGTGCTATTTATTTAATAGCTTGTGTTATATTATACAGTGACAGCCAGAAAATCGAACACGCACGGATTTTTTTTTATTATCGCTTTCTCAGAAAAATTTATTCTTTATGAAAGCTCCCGCATCCTCCCAAACTCACGATTTACGTATCAAAAATTGAATACCTTCAGTCATATACCGAGGAAATCAAAATATTTGATCTCGACGTAAGAGTAAAGTACCTTTATTTTTCAAGATATGCGGAAATGTCATTTGGAAAAGTTATTCGGAATTGCCTTGAAACCTCAAATACCACATCGTGCTATTTATTTAATAGCTTGTGTTATATTATACAGTGACAGCCAGAAAATCGAACACGCACGGGATTTTTTTTATTATTAATTTCTCAGAAAAAATTATTCTTTATGAATGCTCCCGCATCCTCCCAAACTCACGATTTACGTATCAAAGTTTGAATACCTTCAGTCATATACCGAGGAAATCAAAATATTTGATCTTGACGTAAGAGTAAAGTGCCTTTATTTTTGAAGATACGCGGAAATGTCATTTGGAAAAGTTATTCGGAATTGTCTTGAAACCTCAAATACCACATCGTGCTATTTATTTAATAGCTTGTGTTATATTATACAGTGACAGCCAGAAAATCGAACACGCACGGAATTTTTTTTATTATCGCTTTCTCAGAAAAATTTATTCTTTATGAAAGCTCCTGCATCCTCCCAAACTCACGATTTACGTATCAAAAATTGAATACCTTCAGTCATATACCGAGGAAATCAAAATATTTGATCTCGACGTAAGAGTAAAGTACCTTTATTTTTCAAGATATGCGGAAATGTCATTTGGAAAAGTTATTCGGAATTGCCTTGAAACCTCAAATACCACATCGTGCTATTTATTTAATAGCTTGTGTTATATTATACAGTGACAGCCAGAAAATCGAACACGCACGGGATTTTTTTTATTATTAATTTCTCAGAAAAAATTATTCTTTATGAATGCTCCCGCATCCTCCCAAACTCACGATTTACGTATCAAAGTTTGAATACCTTCAGTCATATACCGAGGAAATCAAAATATTTGATCTTGACGTAAGAGTAAAGTGCCTTTATTTTTGAATATACGCGGAAATATCATTTGGAAAAGTTATTCGGAATTGTCTTAAAATTCCAAATATGAAAGCTGCGATGAAAAAAAAACAAAATTTTCGATTTCCTTCGCATCCCCCTGTACGCGATGGAACTTTGAATGTGTAGGGCTAGACGTTTGAAATTGTTTGTTTTTCACTCAACTACCAATCAGCTATTATGATTATGACCAACAATTATATCCGAGAAATTATTATCTATGTATACTTTACTGTCAAAAAAAAAAAAAATGTTTTTTTCATCGCAGGCGGCCATGATTTCGTATTTGAGGTCTCATAATAATTCCGAATAACTTTCTCAGATAAGATTATTTCGCATCTTGAAAAATTAAGGTACTTTACTCTTACGTCGATTTCAAATATTTTGATTTCCTCGGTATGTGACTGAAGGTATTCAAACTTTGATGCGCAAATCATGAGTTTGGGAGGGTGCGGAAGCTTTTATAAAGAATGATTTTTTCTGAGAAATCAATAATACAAGAAATTTCCATATGCGTCCGAGTTTCTGTCGCTTACTGTATGTAATTCAATTTATGGAAATTAAATTTTAATGAAACTGAACTTTTTGATTTCGCCGGCAAAGCGTAGATCAGATCAGTTCAATGCAAATTCGCGTGCGTTTTTTTTTTTTTCCTTTTTCTAAACTTGAATTCAATTTGATTGAATTGATGAATGTACTGGGTGAGTTCAAGGTTGATTTTTTTCAATCACCCGTACAAAAACATCGAGGCAGACGAACGGGCGTTTTTTTTTCTTTACAAAAAAAAAAAAATGTGTTCAATAATTTTGATTTATTTATTTGTTAAAATGTGGGGGTGAATGGACTACCTGGCTTAAGAGTGCAAATATTAATAATTAATGCACGTGACGCGAGTCAATGTTTTGCTAAGCAAACCTGGCTTGCGCAATGTGGTAAATGTAGTAAAAATTTATCTTCTTCAGTGTTGTGGTGTTTATTTAAAAATAATCTCATCCTATTATGCATGTGCCTGTGCCTGTGTAGTTCCAGCCTTGAAAGCTTTTCATACAATAAATACAGTGATAGTCAAGGTACTTCAGGCTAAATGCGAATTAAAATCATCATTGGATGCATTGGATTTACAAAGATGCAAAACCCTATTTGCATTTTAAACATTTAGAAGGCGATGGATGCGTTTTCCTTAATAACAATCACCAATTCGGTGGAGATGGGATTGCCTAAACAGCGATTAATTAATTACTTACATATGTACGTACATCAGGGAGTTTGGGGGATTTACATCTTACGTCGAATTACTGTTAATGGGCATCTTAATTATATAAGATAGCAACAACAATGTTGTGGTTTAAGAAAAAAAAAAAAAAGAAACTCGTATATACCAGACACTAATACTAATATGCAGGGTAAAGAATTCGGGCCACTTGTTCCCCTCCGAACGGCACGAAAACTTAGTAGCCCCGCCCACAAAAATTTGCCAAATGAGAACGCTTGCATTCCCCTCCCATTTAAAAACAATTTGATGCATCGGAGCCGCAGAGTAAATAGTATATTTGGCATGAAAAGTGGCCTGAATTCTTTTCCCTGCTAATACACTATGTATATGAAAGTTGAATTTAAGTTGTAAAAGAAAAGTGTAACCTCATTTAATATGAACGTACGTATACATAAAAAGCCGCGTTTATAATTAGGTAGCGTTTTCTTTCCTACGAAGGATGAATTAGTTGTAGAAATCCAAATCCAAATGGAGAATAAATAAATAAAAGAGTAATGCGTTCAGCTGTACACTTTCTACTTGCAGATGAACATGAAATTTTGAACCCGTTTCGATTTCTTACATCGCAGGGTTATTTGTGAGGAGGCAATTATCGGATGGAAATGATATTTCGTCGTGCAAATATTAACAAGACCTTCCTGGTCAAGGTTTACTTTCTTAAGGTCGTCCGTATCCAATGAAAATAATGAATATTAAAATATCATCAAAACTCTATGGCCAATTAGTGATAACAGAAAATTCCAACGCTTAAGTGCAACCTGATATACAAAATGGTTTTCGTTTTTAAAACGCATAAAAGTTTACCAATTTTTTTATTTCGTCGATAATCAAGCTTGTTTTCGGGTAATTTCGATTTAAAAAAATAAAAAAAAAAAAAACATAGTTGATAGGATTAAATTAATCAAAAAGTGCACATAGATTTTTTTGTTAGAAAAAAACAAATTTTCCCATCGTTTGATCATAATACATACAAACATTTTTAAAACGAGTCAGAAGCAAATGGGGGGGGGTGTATAAGTGGTATGTATAATTTTTGTGATTTTAAGAAACCAAATGAAAATTACTTTCTAATATCTTTTTATGATCGTTTGTAATTTTTTTTTTTTTATAAATTTTGCTCGTTAGTTTTGAAGATACAGGGTAAAAGGATGCTACCCCTTTGCTTCTACCCGCCTTAATTTAAATTTCGACTAGAAAAATGGGTCATCGGTTTGATTTAAGAATGAATAACAAAAAAAAAGAAAAGACTAAGCAACTTACCAAACCAAAGTATTACTTATAACTGAAACCAGTTTGTAAAACTTGCAATAAAAGATGAAATTGTTCTCATTCCGGTCAGGTCAATAAATAAAAATAAATCGTGCACCTAAACAAATTAGGAAATAGGTACGTCCGTAACACACTTCAGTAGATGGTAACAATGGAACATCACAAATCACAATAGATTTACACGACGAGCGAATATCAACTGCATAAATTCAGAGTGTGTACAGGAAAATATATATACCAACAAACTTAGATGACAGTAAGAGTACAGGTCAATACTAAACCCACAGAAACTTTCGCTATGTTTGCGCTTCGACGTTTAAATTATGCGATTAACTACATCATCATTAAATGATTACACTGGCAGAGGTAACGTTCGAACGGTGCAAATCAAATTTCGAAGGTTACAACAAATTTCGTAGGTACGAAACTTGCTTGCGAATTGATCAAGATCAAATATCTCGAATTCATCTTCGAATATTCATGAAGATTCGCGACACTAACTTACGTAAACTACCAAAACATTGATTTTCTTTGAACGGTGACGTAGTATCAAATTAAAAAAAAACTTTTACTTTGAGTATATCAAAGAAAAAATAATACATTCTTATATATATCATTAAACTTGTATTACTTACACTTATCTCCATCCCTTTAACATACATTCGTACGTCATTATTGTTGATGTTGATGGGGGCATACGCACGCGTGGAGAGGGGTATTAGTTAATACTTTTACGCACCGCAGTTTATTCCCTTCAAACGCACTTTTTTAATTCATTCGATTTATTTATTATATATTTTATACATCACATGCAAATATTTATTTAGTTACTTTGTTTTATAATATTATTTTTGTAACATTGCGTCAGTTTCAAATAAAAAAAAAACTTCAGTAACCGACTTTTTCATACCTACTTACCGCATAGTATATAGAAGCACTTAAAAATTCGTAAATAATGTAGAGTATAATATACAGGTTGTCCCAACCGTGCGTTCTCGAACTATATATATATATATATATATATCGATAACCACGGAAGTTAAAAAAAAAGTTTCAAGACATTTTTTTTTTTAATTTTAAAGATCTATAACAGAAAATTATTTGCAGCTATACAGGGTGCATCGAAACAGTGATATTGGATACAACTTTTTTATTTCAAGCGGCACACCCTGTATGTGTTGGCAAATTTGGATCGCCCATACAATTCCACACAATTTTTGTACACCATAATCTATGCCTAAATCCAACCGTCCTGGAGATATTTGACAATCTATGTAAAAACTGACATTTGCAGCCGCCATTTTTTTATTTGTCCTTACTTTTAACTCTAAGAAACGATTTCTTGTGTGTAATTGATTGATACTTAAGAGTACAATAAGCCATTATTAAATGCATCTTGGTTACAGGGTGATCATGGTGGTCATAAAAAAATTCGAAAATCAATTTATTTATTTTTTCTTCGATCCTAACTTCTTCCTTTAATAAAAACTTTCATTTCCGTGCGAACAATTTAGGATATAAAAATACAGGGTCGTTTTCAATTTTTTTTATGACCACCCTGTCTGTACCATAAAAATATATTTAATAGTCGCCTAGAATAAGCTGAAGTGTCAGCCACATCTGCACCAAAAATCTTTATTTCCAAAGTTAAAAATAAATGTGTAAAAAATTAATAAACAAAGTAATGCCTGGAAACGGCAGTTTCTAGACGAAACGTCAAATATCTTCAGAACGGTTAGATTCAGGCATTGATTATGGTATATAAAACAATGTGTAAAATTTTATGGGCAGTCGTATATATGCTGTGACGTTTGAAATAAAAGAGTTGCATCACGTACCAACGTTTTGATTCACCCTGTATAGGTGAAAAAATTTTTGTGTTGTAGACCTCTAAATTCTGAAACAAAAATCTCTTGAAACTTGTTTTTGTATCTGCAGTAGTTATCGAGATATAATAGCCCGAGAACGCACTCTTGGGACACCTGTAGCAGTGTTGCCAATCTGATGATTACGTTACTAGGTTTGGTGACTTGAAATTCTGTTGAAATATTTCACACAGCTTCTCAGAGTTCAGTGCTAAATCTAAAAGGGATTTTAATTGAAAACAATGAATTCAGTTAAACAAGCCAACCATTAAAAAGTTAGGTTATATCGGTATCTACATATTGCAGATTTCTACTTCAAGTAAATGATTAACACAAGCAGAATAAACGGAGAATTATTAAAAGACTCAAGAGACTCGATTGGAATTAAAAAAATTAACGATGAAGAAGCTGAAATGTTTCTCTGCTGTATCACAGATGGCGCCACTTTTCTGGCTCTCAAAGAAAATCTCGCTCAGGGTTGCCAGATTGAGGCTACATTTTAGACATATTCTGCGTTTAAAAATTTTATTTGGCGCCTGATTTTGACTACTTTTGTTGTCTTCATACAACGACAAAGAAAATATATACCGTGCGATCAATAATGACGCCTGCTCTCATTTAGGTATTATATAACGAGGATACTTCGACCATCATTTTCTTTTGTTTTTTATTTATATTTTATAAAAGAACTAAAAATATGAAATTTCATGTTTTTGTTCTTTTCCTTTTTGTTTTAAGGAAATGATGTCTTGCATTTAATTCACGGTTCGTCTGTTTTATTTTGTCCTTTGTTATTTCCTGCCGCTGAAACGCGTCGTCTCTTCCATTTATTTTATTTTTTGTCTAATCGCGTAAGTCTTTTATTTTTCCTTTTGTTTCTCGCGTTTATCTTCTTCCTAACCAAATTGGCTTTGTTTTGTATTTCTCTTTTGTTTGTTTTTATCTAATTGATTTTTCACATTTTGTTGGTTGTCGCTTTTTTGACAGTTGTTATTAGTTTGTTCGTCTGGGGATTCATTTGTTTTTGGTTCATTCATCTAAGTAGCCGATTTTCTTTTTTCTTTTTTTTTTCTTTTGCGTTCCCTCTCACGCACATTATTTCGCCTTCCATTTTAAGCACCTGGCGATAGAGTTTCTGAACGCGCCTCTGTTGTCCCCGGCGTTTTTAACGCACTCAGTGCTCCGTGTAAATCGACCTTTATGTTTCTAATTTACTTTAATGTGATAGATCTTTTCTTCAGAATTTTTTTTATCGCACTTAAATTTCTAATTTTTGCAAAAAGGAAAAAAAAAAAACTTTGGGAAAGTACCGCCGCCAACAATTAAATTTCACCGAAAGCAGGCCCTTGGGCATAAAGAATACTTTAAATATTTATAATAGTGATTTTGACGATGATGATGATTATTATTATTATTATCCAACCTGTAAATATTTTTGTCTTTAATATATAAACGTCAAATATTTTTGCCGCACACTTAATTATTGATTTAGTTTATCAGGTTTGACAAGGTTGAATGTTACTTTAAACTCTCAGGAATTTCAAAACATGTTTGATTTATCTATTTATTAATAACGTGTGGTGTTTTTTTTTTTTTTTTTAATTTGTTTTGTTATTATTTATATCGTCGGGGCGTTATTAATAAACCCTGCGTTGTTAATTAAAAGTGCTCTGCAAGTCAGAGTTCACGATAAACTTTCTTATATGTGAAAATAGGTTGTCGACAATGACACCAACCTCGTTTAACGTAAAAATTTTTCATTCTGTTTAATTATTGTTAACAGAAGCGCGTGTGCTCATTATTTGTTGCACAAGGGCAAATATATCACACATCACGCGGAGACCCTGTAATGAGTGTTGCCTATATTTCTGAGGATTTTAAATTCATTATTTCTAAAAATTTAATGAATAAGTATCTGTATCACAGTATAAATAACAGTATAATAACAACGACAACGTTTTTATATTACAGTGTACTTTTTAAACGCCTGAGATGCAACGCTGATTTAAACACTTGTGTGATTTGTGTTGTCTATATAACAGGCGTTCGTCTTGCTGCAGCGGTTTGCTACCATCTAAATATTATAAAGTATTTTGGTTTTCTTTTTTTAAATTGGAGTTGTCCTCAATTTATATGCAAATGAGGTGATTTATTTAATTTAATATTCAGTTCTTGACATTAGAATACTTTTAGAATATGAGAATTCTGTGTGTGTGTCGCTGTTTAATATTCCTGATTTTTTATTTATAAGCCAAGGTTGTTTGGCTGATTTCATAAAAGTCGATTTTTATTTTTTTACTTACCATGTATTTTTTGTTTCTAAAAATAATTAGCCTTAATAAACAAACGAACTAGAAAATAGAAAATTTTAAATTGTTGCTTAAGTTTAAAGTCCATCCGTCTATTTGTCCTTCTTTCCTTCCTTCCTTCCTTAATTCCTCGAATATATTCTCTATTATAACTACAACGAAAGTGATGATGTGGATTTGTTTAAATAAATATTCTCCTCTAATTTGTTAGTTTTTAATTTTATTGCCTTTTTTTATTCACCTAATTTACCACATTTAAACTAACGGCCCTAATTTTCGAATGTAATAGACAAAGTAATATTAAAATATATATATTTTCTTTGATTTGCATGTTTTAAATGCATGTTCAAAATGATTGCATGCATGAAGAGTTGTGAACAACCCTTATCAAGATGGCAGGCTCTCCCACCTTAACGTAAAATTTTTCTAGTATGGCGGTCGTTTCCTTGTAAACAGTGTTGGACTATTTAGAATGTTATGTTTTTTTTAACCGGTATATTAAATAAAAAGCGTTAATTTATGTAGTGTTTGTTGTTACCCTAAAAGACGTGAACGGTTGTACGCATGGTTTTCATTACAGATGTCTGCTGTAACACATTCTGTACCAGGTTAGTATTTTCGCGAGTGTTTTGTTATATTTCATTTGTTAACCAGTGGTTTTGGTTAGGCGAATTGAATTTGTTTATTTTCACGTGTTGGTAGTTTAATGAAGTTGGTGATTTCCTATACGCGTGCTGATGTGTTCCAATTTCTGTTTATATAAGTGTTAAATGTAAACACAATTGTCGAAAATTGCATTCGTGTCTGCCAGATTTCTTTTTTTCACACGAACCCTTCCAGGAATACCTTTTTGTTTTTAGTGCTTCCTGGAATTGATACTTGATTGTCAAAGGTATTGCCTGCGAGAAATTTCTGTTTATTTTTCGTGTAAGTACATCTTCATTCATTAATGTTCGCAAAACACAAAACCACAGTGAAAATATTATTGAGTATGTAAATAGTGTGTAATAAAAATTAATATCTGGACGTGGTTTTTTTTTTATTAGTATGTAAACACTGGTGACACAGATAGTGTGACTTGAATAAAATCGCCTTTTTTTTTCAGGTACTGACCCCACGAAGGGCATTCAAAAACGAAGGGGCGGTAGCATAGGGTAAGTGTGTTACATTTTACAAACCGCTTTTTCTGTAATTACTCGCAAAATAAAAGTTTTTGCCGTTTGTTATGGAACTAGTTACAAATATTGTCGGTAATGCAGTTTTCCCCACAGAAGAGAATTTTGATGCGCAGGATCACGCATAGGTGGCCCTAGGAGCGAGATATTATTTAAAATTCCGGCAAACATTTTGTGTAATTTATTCGAAAATCATAATAAACATTGCGTTCGACATTTATTGCAGTTATTTTGACGCAACTATCTGTTTGTTGTGTAAAAAGAAAGATCTAGATTCTCCTTTTTCTTTGTGTTTTGCATACAGTAATTTGTGAAAACTCAACTCTTAGAGATTCAATTATGATAAGCAAGTTATTTACTGTTATCAGTTAATAAATAAGTTGGTAATGCTTGCTGGTATATTAAATATAAGAACATCTTGTGTTTATCTTGTTCAGCAACCCCCTCATTATAAAAACTTTTAGAAGCCGTAACACAACGACAGGGAGGGAATTCTTATATTTTAAATATTTTTATTTATTACAGCTTTTAACTTCTTTCCATTTTAGCTTTCTGCAATATTTGTACAATTTAATAATTTAAGTAAATAAATAAATACATTTCTGTTATGCAAATAGTTTACGGTGACGTAACATATTCGGAGCAGAAAACGAACTGCTCTTTTTTGTTCTGCACTCATAACCAGAGAGCGGAATTTCGAGGCCTAACATAATACCTAAAAGGCCCTCCCTCTGCTCATAGCCAAGCGAAAGTCAACACCGTATCTTTCGTTTACCAAAGCTCCAAATTTGATACTAATTTCTTTTTTTGACACCTGCTGCGGCTGCGACCGACTTACAATATGTCTTCCCCTTTCGGCATTCGATTTAAAAACTGGGGAATCGCACTGACGAGTGCGTAATTTTTAAAAACTAATTTAAAAATTGTAACTCTAAGTTTGTGTTTAGTAGGAGAGTTCTCAGAATAATATAAGCACATAGTTAGAATTCTGTGTCCATTTAAATTTTTAAATCGAGTTGAATTGTGTGTTTTGATGTTTGGTATGCAAGTGAGCGCACCTTTTTCTTTATATATATCATCACAACGATCTAAGATTGATAACAAGGATTCAACACATGTATGGATGCATACTTAAGCAGTGTCGTGTGAGTGAAGGTGCAGATTAAGTGTAACGATGTGCAAGAAGGAGGAACATCAGTATTCATGATGAGGGTGCTCACCACCAGTCTGACTTGGGATGGGATGGGATGAGCTGCTCGGATTTCGGGAATATTGTAGCGCTATTAGGGATAAGATATAAAGCTTTATAAATGGTGTCTTGTCTATGAACTTAAAGGCTAATAACTCCGGAAGTTTTATTCATTTTTATTCGTTACTCTTACTATTTATCTCTATTATAACTAAGACCTTCCTTAATAGTGATTGACTTCTCAACGAATTTCAAATTTAAACGTTTTAACTATATATTGATTGCACAAAGAAAGAAAATTGCGTTATGGCACAGAGTATTAAAAAAAAAATGCTTAAGTAATTTACTTGGTTATGAGTGTGGTGGAATAATCTGTTACGCGATAGAACATGCACTTTTTATCATTTTGCTTCGCAAAATGTCAACATTCCGATATCAGAGGACCCATTAACAGAACTTAATTGCTTTTGAAAACAGATTACAGACTAAATAGTTGCTGTACTTGCACGCAACTACTTTGTAAATTTATTGTTATGCATTTTTTAGTGTCGAAAAATAAAATTTATTGCATGTATTAAGTTAGTGGCAATAAAAAACTTTTGTACTAAAGTCTGTTTTTTAATAGTTGAGACCAATGAAATTTATGATACCAGGTGTTTATGAATGAAATTCATTCTCTCACCCTGTCATCGATGAACTAAACTAAATGCATTATAATATTAAAAAAACAGAGTTATTAAAACCAAGACGTTTATTAAAAACGTGTTCTTCGAAAACAGGAAATGGTTACTGCTGTAAATTGCAAGTGGCAATTAACTGTTTCATATCCGCATCGATGTCTCTGTAGAATTTATATTGGGTCGTTTCTTTTTTTTATGTAAGTACGCTTTTAAACAACAAATGTTGCAAAATTACGACACATTTCACGCTACCTGAGATTCTGAACCCGTTATTATTATTATTATGTTTATACTGTTTTAATTGCCTTTTCCCGCTAAATTACAATTATAAATAACATATCGTTTGGGAGGGACCTTGTAAGTTTTTTTCGTCAGCTCTAACGCTTTGTTAATATTATTATTATTCAGAAAAAAAAAAACTATAATAATAGACTTTTACACCACGTGAACGCAAAATATTTTTGCTTGGAAATAAGACAGAGTACAGCAAAAACTCGTCGCTAAGCAATAAGTGCAGACTCATTGTTTCAAAAAATTTATACTTATATACAGGGTGTAACAAAAATACATGCCGCAACTTCAGTGACGTATTCTACAGACCAAAATAAAGAAAAAAGTTTATATAAACATGCATACAGAGTGTTCACGGGAAGCTACAATAACAGTTTGAATTTCTACGAAGTAACTTAGCTTCAGGAACTATCCTGCCCAATTCTGCGGCAACATCGGAAAAACAAATGAGATTTTCAATAGTTTTCAACTGTTTTTAATCAAACTTAATCATCGCAACGTGTGCAGAACGTCGTATTAATTACGCCTCTAAGATATTTTCTTCCAAAGCCCACTATTTTGTTTTTATTATTTGGTAAATACATCGTGGTGTTCAAGAAAATGTCTACAATTTTTATTTGAAATACCACGGGAGACCTTAAATTAGAAAAGTGACAGGGATTTTATGGCAGTGTCAGAAAAACAAATGACAAGTGTATACAGGGTGTAACAAAAATACATGCCGCAACTTCAGTGACGTATTCTACAGACCAAAATAAAGAAAAAAGTTCATATAAACATGCATACAGAGTGTTCACGGGAAGCTACCACAACAGTTTGAATTTCTACGAAGTAACTTAGCTTCAGGAACTATCCTGCCCAATTCTGCGGCAACATCGGAAAAACAAATGAGATTTTCAATAGTTTTCAACTGTTTTTAATCAAACTTAATCATCGCAACGCGTTCAGAACGTCGTATTCATTACGCCTCTAAGACATTTTCTTCCAAAGCCCACTATTTTGTTTTTATTATTTGGTAAATAAATCGTGGTGTTCAAGAAAATGTCTACAATTTTTATTTGAAATACCACGGGAGACCTTAAATTAGAAAAGTGACAGGGATTTTATGGCAGTGTCAGAAAAACAAATGACAAGTGTATACAGGGTGTAACAAAAATACATGCCGCAACTTCAGTGACGTATTCTACAGACCAAAATAAAGAAAAAAGTTCATATAAACATACATACAGAGTGTTCACGGGAAGCTACAACAACAGTTTGAATTTCTACGAAGTAACTTAGCTTCAGGAACTATCCTGCCCAATTCTGCGGCAACATCGGAAAAACAAATGAGATTTTCAATAGTTTTCAACTGTTTTTAATCAAACTTAATCATCGCAACTTGTGCAGAACGTCGTATTAATTACGCCTCTAAGATATTTTCTTCCAAAGCCCACTATTTTGCTTTTATTATTTGGTAAATAAATCGTGGTGTTCAAGAAAATGTCTACAATTTTGATTTGAAATACCACGGGAGACCTTAAATTAGAAAAGTGACAGGGATTTTATGGCAGTGTCAGAAAAACAAATGACAAGTGTATACAGGGTGTAACAAAAATACATGCCGCAACTTCAGTGACGTATTCTACAGACCAAAATAAAGAAAAAAGTTCATATAAACATGCATACAGAGTGTACACGGGAAGCTACAACAACAGTTTGAATTTCTACGAAGTAACTTAGCTTCAGGAACTATCCTGCCCAATTCTGCGGCAACATCGGAAAAACAAATGAGATTTTCAATAGTTTTCAACTGTTTTTAATCAAACTTAATCATCGCAACGTGTGCAGAACGTCGTATTAATTACGCATCTAAGATATTTTCTTCCAAAGCCCACTATTTTGTTTTTATTATTTGGTAAATAAATCTTGGTGTTCAAAAAAATGTCCACAATTTTTATTTATTTGAAATATCACGGAATACCTTAAGTTAGAAAAGTGGCAGGGATCTTTTTCCGCTCGATTTTTAATGGCAGTGTCAGGAAAACAAACGACGAGTGTTGTTTTCGAGATTTTCAATTGTTTTTAATTTTTTTTTTGTAACGGTTTGAATACGTCCGGTCTGTATCTTTGTTACACCCTGTATAATAAGTTACCTGCTAAATATGTGATAACCAGGGTAAAGAATTCGGGCCACTTGTTCCTCGAATAGCACGAAAATTTAGTAGCCCCGCCCACAAAAATTTGCCAAATGAGAACGCTTGCATTGCATTCCTTCCCCTCCCATTTAATAACAATTTGATGCATCGGAGCCGCAGAAAGGTAGCAGCAGTAAATAGTATATTCGGCATAAAAAGCGTTCAGCATTAAGTGGCCTGAATTCCTTTCCCTGGTGATTGATAACTTATCAGTCACTTAAGTTCGTGTTTTTTATTTTATGCTTTTGAAGAATCTTTTTCTTTCGTTGAATTACAGGAATGACGTCTGTTTTTTTTTTCTTGATTACGATAGAAGAGAGAGAAAAGAAATTCTTGTAAATTATTACGTCCGGCAACAATGTTACATTATGCTAGTCGTAATTCTTGGAAGTGAATTTTACAAATTACAATAAAACGTTTTGCATTACAAACAAGCCAAACAAACCGAAAGAGGCGGCGACCCAACGACAAATTTAAAAACATGAATGAATTCTGAGATTTTTCTAAAGCAGGTAGAAGTACAATAACGTTAAGAAGCTTAAATAACTTGCAGGTGTTTCCCCATTCATATTTTACACAGAACATAAAAGCTAAATATATCATTTTTTTAACGCGTAGTTTTAACCGACCAACAATTTGTTTCCTTTTGTTATTTTTTTCTTCTTATTTCACGCGCTTAATATGTTTTTTTTTTTCACACCTGTTTTTTTCTTTTTTTTTTTTGCACACAATCGTTATTCCAAATATGTAATAACATTTTTGATTGTACAGTGAGATAGTATATGAAGTTTGTTTCTCAAATAGATTGATCTGTTGTACCTAACGATCGAAAAGATAATCTTGACGTGAACATTAGCCGAAAAGAAAAAAAAAATTATAACAAGCATTGTGTTGCGCCTACAAAAAAAAAAAAAATAAAAATAAGACACTGTTTCAAAGTCAACGACGGAACTGACTGACTGAGATAGGTAAGATACTGTAGATGTAACGATTCAAGCGAAACGAAATTCCAATCCTCGACCAGAAACACTAAAATCTTTTAAAACGCTTTACTGAACAGTCAATTATAAAATTCATTTTTTCGCTCCAGAAAATTGCTCGATAGTCTTTTTCTGTATTAATCCAATAAGTTTTTCTCTGCCGCATTGACATTGCTTTTCATAAGACTGCAAAAATTAAATCGATTAAAAACAAAAAAACACAAGTCATTTTCATTGTTTCTGATTGTATTAACAAGTTTACAATTTAATTTTTTTTACCGTATACAGGGTGCGCCAGTGCAAGTACGCGCACACGATCACCACCCAGTCAACGACGTCTACCAACCCAGCAAAGAATGTTTTCCCTTTCTAAACGACACAAATCCCCTATTTTAAATCAAAAATTCCTGAATCGTTAAGTTTAAAATTTGAAAACTATTTTATTTCATAGAACAGTTAAGATAACAATAAAAGCAATAAATGTAATTAATTTATTGTAAGCGCTTTAACATAATGCAGAAAACACCAGAAGGGATTGCAAAAGGCGCCTGTTCGAAGCCTAAATTAAAAAAAAAAAAAAAACAAAATTAGCAAGCAAATATCAAAGTATCATATTTTCTTGATCTCTGAAGAGATACACAAGATCGAATTAGTGATAACTTATTCTTCAAAGATAGTGATAAGCAGGGAATAGAATTCGAACGGTACGAAAATTTAGTACTCGAACTGTATCGGCTTCGCTCAACGCTCGCATTGCACTTCTTCTTCCCCCTCCCACTCAATAACACTTCGATGCATCGCATCGGAGCCCGCAGAAAGAGATGGTAGGAGTCAATAATACATCCGCCGTAAAAAAGCGTGCAACACTTAAGTGGCCTGAATTCTTTTCCCTGGTGATACGTGCATACTTCCAAATATGAAAAAAAAAAACAAGAAATAAGTGCAAAATAAGAAATAAAATCAAATTTACTGAATCGTCTCTAAATTAAAATTAAACTAAACTAAATTAAAACGTAAAGCAAACTAAATGAATGACATTTGTGGCGCCATCTGCGTTAATTCGCGCCTTACATTTCTAATTTGCAGATTTCCAAAATTGAAATAGGAACGGAATAAATAAAATTTCAAGCGCAAAGCGTAAGAATTTACGAACATTGTGGCGCCATCTCTTACTGTAAGCCGCCGTAACCTCGTCCCTTTCATTTACACGCGGAAACAATTTTAAAGTAACTGGAAAACGAATTCATTCGGCAACAACGTTACAAAAACAATCAATTTCGAATAAATTAAGTTGGAATCGAAATGGCTACGACACAAGAAGCGTAGCGCCATCTGTTAATCTGTAATCGCAACGAATGTCGTTCCCTTTAATCTCTCTCAAAATGAATTCTTTTCTCCAAGCGAGAAAGTGTATAAGAAACGCTTGAAACGTCCGCCGGTTTTCGAGCGTTTTTCTAACCTAAAATTTTGACAACTCCTGTCACTTTTTTTTAGAAATGGAATAATCCACGAGCAGCTAAATTTTAAAGAGATGGTAGTTAAATGATTTATTTCTCAGTTTCATTTTGCTAAAAATAAATAATTGTAAGGCGCTGGTAGAAAAAAATTTTGCAACCCGGCGGCTTGACTTCTAGTTACGCCACTGAAAAAAACACTTTTCTGCATCCTAGTGACATTTGTTCCGCCCTTTATGACTAACCCTGTATGTTACGTCTTCAACTTATTAACGAACTTACTAAAACAACCGTAAAGAACCTTAAATTATTATTAATTTACCGACAGTTACAGAAGCGCAAACTGAACAAATGAAAATAACAAGCATTACGCATGCTCATGGGCGTCTTCGATAACTTTCAACCATCGCTCGAGATGGGGGAGTTTTTTTTTCTGAACGTTTGAAGTGTGTCACTCCAGGTGACATTTTGTAGTTTCTGAACTACTACGCGTAACTTTCTTTACCTAGGTACTATTTCTGAACGCACTCATGAAGTCGTCAGTCGTATTTAAACAGTGCCAGTTTGGAGAGAAAAAAAATTACAGAAAACTGCAACGGTCTACATTTTTTCGTTTTCGATTTCTGAACGCACTCCTGAAGTCAGTCGTTTTAAACAGTACCATTTTGGAGAAAGAAAAATTACAGAAAACTGCAACTGTCTACATTTAATTTGTTTTCGGTTTTTGAACGCACTCCTGAAGTCAGTCGTTTTAGACAGTACTGTTTTGGAGAGAAGAAAAATTACAGGAAACTGCAACTGTCTACATTTAATTTGTTTTCGATTTCTGAACGCACTCCTGAAGCCAGTCGTATTTAAACAGTACCGTTTCGAAGAAAGAAAAATTACAGGAAACTGCCAACTGTCGAATTTTGTTTCTTTTTCACTTGCAACAAATACTTTTATTTAATCGGGTGTTTAATGTAACCCTGGACAGTCGTAAATCGTATAAAAAGGCACGTAACATAACCTCAAATACAGAATATTAAATGGCGGTTCACTTGATTCACACGATAAATCTAAAACAAATCACAAACGATGTCAAGAGAACGATTTATTTAATTTTTTTTACCCGCGTACTGTTTCTGAACGCTCTCTTGAAGTCGTGGATATTTAAAGAATACTATCTTGGAGAAAGAAAAATTATAGAAAACTGCAACTGCTTTTCGACTGTTAACAAACGCTCTAATTAGACATTTGACAGTCGTATATCGTGAATACAAGCACATAACATAACCTGCAATACATAGAATGAAATGACGTTTCATTTGATTCACGCACGATACGTCGTTCGAAAAATCTAAAACAAATGAAAAGATGTACAGAGAACGATTTCTTTAATTTTTTACCCGCGTACTGTTTCTGAACGCTCTCTTGAAGTCGTGGATATTTAAAGAATACTATCTTGGAGAAAGAAAAATTATAGAAAACTGCAACTGCTTTTCGACTGTTAACAAACGCTCTAATTAGACATTTGACGGTCGTATATCGTGTATACAAGCACATAACATAACCTGCAATACATAGAATGAAATGACGTTTGCTTTTGATTCACGCGATACTTTGAAAAATCTAAAACAAATGAAAAGATGTGAACAGGAGTATTTCATACCGACGGAGTTGGCGCGAAGTATTTGATTTTAAAAGTATTACATTTGATTTTAATTTTCTTTTAGTTATTACTTAGTTATTTGCTTACTTGTTAATTCCAAGACTTGTTGCTTTTTTTATTTATATCTCTGACGATGTTTTTGTATAATTGAAACATTCTCCAAGCAATATATTGAAAGTAAGAAAGGTAGGATATGTTTAAGTGAAATTTTTGATTGGCTGTGCTTGCGGTGTTGTATTAATTCTTATGTCTGGCGTTCTTCAATTGTTTCCTGATGTTGGTAAACATTTGTAAAATACACTGTAGCAAATCTATGATTGATGGTGAGGAACTTTTGTTTGAATTTTTGAGTATGCGGGTATCTCAATCATATAGTACGGTAGGTCCCTCGTACCTGTTGGGTCTTCCCCCACTCCGTTTACAGCTTTGGGCCGGCAGTTCTCAGTTCGCGAGAATGCTTGGTATCGTCTGAACGCTTGTGTTGCGCGGGTGGTGTGACATGTGCCGATTATTACGTGCAGTTTTCTTATAAAGTTCGTCTAACAATGAAACTGATCCATAATGGTAATCGATCCAACCACGTAAAAGACGTATTCAAACGATTGTAAAAAAGAAAAAATATCGCCTCTACTTCATTCAACTTTTTCTACAGTATTTTATTTATTTATTTTTTACTTCACGGTATAAAATTGTTGGTGGAATTGCAATGGATGATATTGGTGTGACGATTTAAGAATAAAATAAAAATAAAAAATTAATTACTGTGTTTGTGGTGTGGAGCAAAAGACTGAATTCGAAGTGGATATGTACGCTTATGCTGGGGGCGGCCCCCCTCATTATGCGCCGCCCCCAACATATTTACAACCTCCTCCGCCGCCCCATCATCCCCAAGTACCAACTATGCCCATGCCACAGGAACCACCGCCACCTCCAATCGCACATTACTCAAAAAGAAAAAGGTATTTCAACTTATACACCCAAATTTTATACCCCCCATTTATACCCAAATTGCATACCCAAAACATATTTTTAAATGTGAAAAAAAAAAAAAAAATTATTTTTACTTAAACAGATTAATTTGATGAATTCGATTCAAAATTTTGGGTGTTTGTATAATGACATCATGCATAAGCCATTTTCAAACCCCTTTCAGGTGTGTTTTATTATTATTATTCAAACATTTTCCAATAAATTCATTGACGTAGAAGACGCAGACGTAGAATGAATCACCCAAATCACTTCCTAAAATCATCATTTATTGAATTAGAAACGAATCTAAACGAAAATACACCGGGTGGTATTTTTTTTTTCTTTCTTGTGCCCTTAGAGAAAAATCGTTCTGACAAAATTATACGTTGCGACGACGCGATTAGCTTTCATAAAAATTCAAATTTCATCGAAGCAATTACATCGATTAATATTTTATTTTAAGTGTGATTTATATTTGTTGTAAAATAAATTTGCACTTTCACGCACCCATTTTAATAATAATAATAATAATAATAATAATAATAATAATAAAAAAACCTTATAGAAGTGTACTGCATTGGTTTTAGTTTCAAGGGCGTACGCCTAAACTAAACTAAACTGACTCACTTTTAAATACATAAATGCACACGCCTTTGTCAAAAAAAAAAAAAAAAAAACAAGAAAGTATATATTTCAAATACACAATTTATTATTTTAAACGCAAACGAAATTGTCCGTGTAGGTATATTTCGGACAGCTGTAGACACAACTTAAAAGGGGGGCGCAGTCTCTCTCTCTCCCCCTATACGAGATGAATGATTATTTATGCAGTTAAATTGTCTTCCGTATTATTTTTAGTTTTACGGGAAAGAAAGACGGGGAAACTCTTCTTCCTAACATAAATAGCACCCGTGCTTTTGTTATTCGTGGAAATAGTTTCGGATTTTCAAGCCGGATTATTTAATCTCGGTTTTTGCGTTCGTCACTTCCTATTCTGCTTATTTAATATTCCCTTGGCTTTTAAAGTAATCAAGAAATTGTTTAAAATCGTTTTTATTTTGTTGTGAATCCAAGAAACTGATGGGACACGATTTAAAAAAAAAAAAATTTTTTTCAGAAACTCTGGTTAACTGGCTTATAAAATTTTTCCTAGTCTAAAGTAATCAAAAATTTGTTAAAAATTATTACTATTCTGTTGTGAATCCAAGAAACTCAGGATGGAATAGGAATTTTCAGTTATTTTGTTTTAAACTCCAGTTAACTGGAGATTCATTATTTGTAGATAAGATAATATTTTTCACGGTTTAAAGTAACCAACAAAAGTTTGTTCAAAATCATTATTATTTTTTTGTTTGCCGTGAAACCAAACAGACTCAAGATGGAACAGGAACTCTCAGTTACTTTTTTTAACTCTAATTAACCGGAGCATAATTATTTGTAATATCGTTCACGGTTTAAAGTACTCAAAAGTTTGTTCAAAATCATTATTTCTTTGTTTGTTATAAATCCAAGAAACACAAGATGAAATAGGAATTTTTAATTATATTCTTTAAACTCCAGTTAACTGGAGATTCATTATTTGTAGATAATATTTTTCGCGGTTTAAAGTAACCAACAAAAGTTTGTTCAAAATCATTATTTTTTTTTTGTTTGCCGTAAATCCAAACAGACTCGAGATGGAACAGGAACTCTCAGTTATTTTTTTTAAACTCTAGTTAACCGGAGCATAATTATTTGTAATAGCTTTCACGGGTTAAAGTACTCAAAAGTTTGTTCAAAATCATTATTTCTTTGTTTGTTATAAATCCAAGAAACACAAGATGAAATAGGAATTTTTAATTATATTTTTTAAACTCCAGTTAACTGGAGATTCATTATTTGTAGATAATATTTTTCACGGTTTAAAGTAACCAACAAAAGTTTGTTCAAAATCATTATTTTTTTTTGTTTGCCGTGAAACCAAACAAACTCGAGATGGAACAGGAACTCTCAGTTATTTTTTTTAAACTCTAATTAACCGGAGCATAATTATTTGTAATATCGTTCACGGTTTAAAGTACTCAAAAGTTTGTTCAAAATCATTATTTCTTTGTTTGTTATAAATCCAAGAAACACAAGATGAAATAGGAATTTTTAATTATATTCTTTAAACTCCAGTTAACTGGAGATTCATTATTTGTAGATAATATTTTTCGCGGTTTAAAGTAACCAACAAAAGTTTGTTCAAAATCATTATTTTTTTTTTGTTTGCCGTAAATCCAAACAGACTCGAGATGGAACAGGAACTCTCAGTTATTTTTTTTAAACTCTAGTTAACCGGAGCATAATTATTTGTAATAGCTTTCACGGGTTAAAGTACTCAAAAGTTTGTTCAAAATCATTATTTCTTTGTTTGTTATAAATCCAAGAAACACAAGATGAAATAGGAATTTTTAATTATATTCTTTAAACTCCAGTTAACTGGAGATTCATTATTTGTAGATAATATTTTTCACGGTTTAAAGTAACCAACAAAAGTTTGTTCAAAATCATTATTTTTTTTTGTTTGCCGTAAATCCAAACAGACTCGAGATGGAACAGGAACTCTCAGTTATTTTTTTTAAACTCTAATTAACCGGAGCATAATTATTTGTAATATCGTTCACGGTTTAAAGTACTCAAAAGTTTGTTCAAAATCATTATTTCTTTGTTTGTTATAAATCCAAGAAACACAAGATGAAATAGGAATTTTTAATTATATTCTTTAAACTCCAGTTAACTGGAGATTCATTATTTGTAGATAATATTTTTCGCGGTTTAAAGTAACCAACAAAAGTTTGTTCAAAATCATTATTTTTTTTTTGTTTGCCGTAAATCCAAACAGACTCGAGATGGAACAGGAACTCTCAGTTATTTTTTTTAAACTCTAGTTAACCGGAGCATAATTATTTGTAATAGCTTTCACGGGTTAAAGTACTCAAAAGTTTGTTCAAAATCATTATTTCTTTGTTTGTTATAAATCCAAGAAACACAAGATGAAATAGGAATTTTTAATTATATTCTTTAAACTCCAGTTAACTGGAGATTCATTATTTGTAGATAATATTTTTCGCGGTTTAAAGTAACCAACAAAAGTTTGTTCAAAATCATTATTTTTTTTTTGTTTGCCGTAAATCCAAACAGACTCGAGATGGAACAGGAACTCTCAGTTATTTTTTTTAAACTCTAGTTAACCGGAGCATAATTATTTGTAATAGCTTTCACGGGTTAAAGTACTCAAAAGTTTGTTCAAAATCATTATTTCTTTGTTTGTTATAAATCCAAGAAACACAAGATGAAATAGGAATTTTTAATAATATTTTTTAAACTCCAGTTAACTGGAGATTCATTATTTGTAGATAATATTTTTCGCGGTTTAAAGTAACCAACAAAAGTTTGTTCAAAATCATTATTTTTTTTTTGTTTGCCGTAAATCCAAACAGACTCGAGATGGAACAGGAACTTTCAGTTATTTTTTTTTTAACTCTAGTTAACTGGAGCATAATTATTTGTAATAGCTTTCACGGGTTAAAGTACTCAAAAGTTTGTTCAAAATCATTATTTCTTTGTTTGTTATAAATCCAAGAAACACAAGATGAAATAGGAATTTTTAATTATATTTTTTAAACTCCAGTTAACTGGAGATTCATTATTTGTAGATAATATTTTTCGCGGTTTAAAGTAACCAACAAAAGTTTGTTCAAAATCATTATTATTTTTTTGTTTGCCGTGAAACCAAACAGACTCAAGATGGAACAGGAACTCTCAGTTATTTTTTTTAACTCTAGTTAACTGGAGCATAATTATTTGTAATAGCTTTCACGGGTTAAAGTACTCAAAAGTTTGTTCAAAATCATTATTTCTTTGTTTGTTATAAATCCAAGAAACACAAGATGAAATAGGAATTTTTAATTATATTTTTTAAACTCCAGTTAACTGGAGATTCATTATTTGTAGATAATATTTTTCACGGTTTAAAGTAACCAACAAAAGTTTGTTCAAAATCATTATTATTTTTTTGTTTGCCGTGAAACCAAACAGACTCAAGGTGGAACAGGAACTCTCAGTTATTTTTTTTAACTCTAGTTAACCGGAGCATAATTATTTGTAATATCGTTCACGGTTTAAAGTACTCAAAAGTTTGTTCAAAATCATTATTTCTTTGTTTGTTATAAATCCAAGAAACACAAGATGAAATAGGAATTTTTAATTATATTCTTTAAACTCCAGTTAACTGGAGATTCATTATTTGTAGATAATATTTTTCGCGGTTTAAAGTAACCAACAAAAGTTTGTTCAAAATCATTATTTTTTTTTGTTTGCCGTAAATCCAAACAGACTTGAGATGGAACAGGAACTCTCAGTTATTTTTTTTTAAACTCTAGTTAACCGGAGCATAATTATTTGTAATATCGTTCACGGTTTAAAGTACTCAAAAGTTCGTTCAAAATCATTATTTCTTTGTTTGTTATAAATCCAAGAAACACAAGATGAAATAGGAATTTTTAATTATATTCTTTAAACTCCAGTTAACTGGAGATTCATTATTTGTAGATAATATTTTTCATGGTTTAAAGTAACCAACAAAAGTTTGTTCAAAATCATTATTTTTGTTTGTTTGTCGTAAATCCAAACAGACTCGAGATGGAACAGGAACTTTCAGTTATTTTTTTTTTAACTCTAGTTAACCGGAGCATTATTATTTGTAATATCGTTCACGGTTTAAAGTACTCAAAAGTTTGTTCAAAATCATTATTTCTTTGTTTGTTATAAATCCAAGAAACACAAGATGAAATAGGAATTTCTAATTATATTTTTAAACTCCAGTTAACTGGAGATTCATTATTTGTAGATAATATTTTTCACGGTTTAAAGTAACCAACAAAAGTTTGTTCAAAATCATTATTTTTTTTTGTTTGCCGTAAATCCAAACAGACTCGAGGAGATGGAACAGGAACTTTCAGTTATTTTTTTTAAACTCTAGTTAACTGGAGCATAATTATTTGTAATATCTTTCATGGTTTAAAGTATTCAAAAGTTTGTTTTTGTGGTGAATCTAAGAAACTCCAGAGGAATTTTGATTTATTTTTTTAAACTCTGGATAACTGGAGATTACGGTTTATAGTAATCACGAGTTAAAAATTCAAAATCACTTTACTTTTTCGCTCAAAATCACTTTTTCTGTTGCAAATCCAAGAAACTCCGGATTTAATTGTTAAAATAGAAATTTTTAATTTTTTTTTGCAACTTTACTTAACTGGAGATTAATTATTTTTGCACGAAACATTTTTGTAACTAAATTAATTTTTTTTTTGATTGTAGTACAAGGCGCCATAATCATGAAATGCCAAGTTAAACAAGTCAATTTAATTTAAAAAAAAATTATATTTTGTAATAGTTATTATTAACTCTTACGTGAAAATACCGTAAACGTTAAAATAACGTGATCCCATGTCGTGAGGGGGGGGGGAGGTTTACATTATTTTAACTTTAATGACATTTCAACAGAAGAGTTGCAATAACCTCGCTGAAACTCAAAGAAAGTATTCAGTCTACAGGCAATTTGCTTTTTAAATTTAATTTTTAAAAAGTATTTAATTGAATGTGATTACTTTGTTGAAATTAATTTTAATTTAATTAAACGTAAAAGTAAATTTAATTTTTTATAACTAGTCATCAAGCAATTTGATTTTTAATTTAATTGTTAAAAAGTATTTAATTCAAGATGATTACTTTGTTTAAATTAATTTTAATTAAACGTAAAAGTAAATTTAATTTTTTTTTTAAACCGTAAATTTAAAAAGTACTTAATTATATATGATTACTTTGTTCAAATTAACTATTAATTTAATTAAATGTAAGAGTAAATTTAATTTTTTTTTTAACTGTAATCAATTCCTTGTAGAATCTTTTTTGTAGTACAGAAGTGTGGTCTTGAATTGACAAAATTAAATGATGCAGTCATCAAGCAATTTGATTTAAAATTTAATTGTTAAAAAGTATTTAATTTTTTTCTCTAATAAATTTAAGAAGCTTTAAGCATAAGAGGAAATTTTAATTTTTTTTTAAAGTGGAATCAACTCAATTATCTTTTAGAACCTCTTGTATATAGTAGCGACGAATTGACAGAATTAAAATATGTAGTTAAAAAAATTAATTTTCTGCTTTTAACTTGCTGTAAACCCAAGAGGCTTCAAGCGCAAACGAAAATCGACTCTAAACTTAAAATTTTTAACTACATACATTTTTTTTAAGAGCAAGTTTTATTTTTTAATTAATTTTAATAGTTAAAACATCAACAGAGTTTCTTGCTGTGTTAATTCGAGTTTAATGAGAAATTAAACCGTTTCAACATGCGACCATAAAATCCCTTATCTTATCAATCATTTTAATTTCGTTTTGCAAGTTTCATGTGTGTTTGTTGCATTGCTTTTCTTTATTTTCGTATTTATCTTTTTTTTTTTTCTGTAATTACAAGTGCGTGAGCGTACGTTTCTTTCTTATGATGGAAATGCGAGGTGGTTGTGTTTGATAAGCAAATTATCACCTCGGGAATGATAATTTCAGACCACCCCCTGTATTTCAGAGCAAATTAAAAAAAATATCTGATCGAATAATTTCGAATTGAACTACTATTGAATTAGAAAAAAAAAATAGAGTTTGTTTTGTTTTGTGCGAACTTGGTTTGTAAAATTTAAGTGAGATTATTGTGGGTGTGAAAAGTGAAGTCTCAGTGAATTTTTTTTAAGTCTAGCTTCGTGTTGCCACAGAAAATTTATTTGTAATTCATAACGTCGTCTGGCTCGTGTTGTAACTTGCACTTAAGTAATGCTAATGGGTCTGTGATGTAATTTTAGTAAGATAAGTATTAATTATACTTGAATGCCATTAATATGGAATACAATGTCGGCGTGGCCGTTTTAAAACGTGAAGGTTCAGAATAAGTTGCCGGGGCTATTTTGAAACATGTAAGTCGCCTTTAACATAACAGAGGTGAAAATTTTTGCTTGTTTTGTGTAAGCTGTACAGGATTTCATTGTTTTCGCGGTAAGAATTGCTAAGAATTGCAAAATAATGCCTGGTGAACGTTATTTTCTTATTATGCATTCGACGCTGTCGTGAAACATATGCATTCTTGCCTCTATTTAAATATTTTACCTGTATATTGTTATTCGATTCATTTGTTTTCCAACGATACAGTCGCCTCATTTTCGACTTTGCATAAAACGTTAAATGTTTTTTAGTCGTCTTCTTCTTCTTAAAAATACGCTCGGATTAAAAAAAGAAAAAAAAAAAAAGCGGAACTCTAGAAATTTTCAATTCTGTGGGATTTCATTTTTTTTTTTTTTGTTTTTGATTCGGTTTTTACATTGCCTCTTTATCTACGTTAATCAATTGTTTTTATTCGTTCCTTTACTTAAATATAATCATTTCCCAATAGTGCTTTTCAAAAGCGATTTAAATTAAATTATATGCAGATCACAAAATTAAAAAAAAAAAGAAAAGAAAAACCTTCTTTTTTCAAAGCTCTTTATAATGATTTTATTCCAAAATGATTCTATTTTTATACTTACTTAGAAACTAATTACAAAACTAGAAACTAATAAATTCAGAGCTTTTTTATTTAAAAATTAAAAAAGGTCGTTTTTAGAACCTGCAGAAAAGTGTTCTACAGTTGTTCTAAAATTTTCTTTTGCGCAGAAATTCTAGCCGCCGAGAAATTAGGAGTTCCTTTACGTGCTTGAACTTGCCGACTAAATTAATTCTAAGTTCTACACGTGTAGAAAACTATAAAACTGAAAAGCCGTCGACTTTAGTTCATTTCGAAGTGCTCCATGATTCTAGTTTTTCGGGGGGCGGCGAAAATGAATTAGTCTTCTGTTTGCCTAGAAATTAGCAGCGTCTTTTTTTTTTAATCAGTTTTAGTTCATTTTCCAAAGGCTGGTTCTAAAATGATTCTAAAATTTGCTTTTGCGTGGGCGAACTCGTCATTCCACTTAATAAAAATCTGCTTACCCAGAAACTAATACATTTAAAACTTTTGTGATTGAAAAATTAAAAAGGGTCGTTTTTAGAACCTGTAGAAAAGTGTTCTACAGTGGTTCTAAAATTTTCTTTTGCGCAGAAATTCTAGCCGCCGAGAAATTAGGAGTTCCTTCACATGCTTGAACTTGCCGACTCAATTAATTCTAAGTTCTACACGTGTAGAAAACCAGAAAACTGAAAAGCCGTCGACTTTAGTTCATTTCGAAGTGCTCCATGATTCTAGTTTTTCGGGGGGCGGCGAAAATGAATTAGTCCTCTGTTTGCCTAGAAATTAGCAGCGCCTTTTTTTTAATCAGTTTTAGTTCATTTTCCAAAGGCTGGTTCTAAAATGATTCTAAAATTTGCTTTTGCGTGAGCGAACTCGTCATTCCACTTAATAAAGATCCACTCACCCAGAAACTAATACATTTAGAACTTTTGTGATTGAAAAATTAAAAAGGGTCGTTTTTATAACCTGTAGGAAAGTGTTCTACAGTGGTTCTAAACTTTTCTTTAGCGCAGAAATTCTAGCTGCCTAGAAATTAGAAGTTCTTTTGCATGATTCAACTTGCCAACCGAATTAATAAGTCTAGAAACCAGTAAATTAACAGCTTTTTACTCCTGTTGGTTTTAATTTCTTTTGAAAGTGTTCTAAAATGATTCTGAAATTCTGTTTCACGCGAATGAACTCATCAGTTCTGCTTTTCTGGAAACTATAAATTTTTTGCGTGATTTTTGTTTGTTTTTTGTTATTAGGAAATTAGGTTTTAGTTTTCCTGGCCGCTTAGAAACAAGAAAACGCTTTTGAATAGTTAAAATATATTATTGATTTTAATTTGCAACTAATTATGCTAAGTACTTTGTTTACCTGTTTTGTTTGGGATAGTTAATCGTTTGACGGGATTTTTCTGTTATTTACTAACACACACGTGCAACATATGGAACGTATGTTGTATATAGTGTCCGCATTGACGATTGTAAAAATAATTTGAAATAAACCCAGTTGATTATCGGGGGCCGGACTTGCAACTCCCATTGGTTAGCTCATATATTTGTGGGAGGAGTTTACATCATAGTTCTTTCGTCGTTTAACAACTCTATTGTGATTATTTACAATCGTTATCAATTAGAGTTCTTGAATTTGATTCGTTGTGCGATAATTAAATGGTTTTTACTACAGGAAGTCACAGAAATATTTCGTCTTTTTTTTGTTCATCTTCGGTACTGTTTGGTGCTTTGATTCTCGGAAAGATTTCTAAAATTAAAACTTCTTGGATTATATACTTGGAAATTTCCTGTTATTAAAATCGTGTTTTCATTGAACGTGTGATACTTACTTAAATCAAATAAATCCTGTGATTAACACTAACGTATTAGTAATTAATTTATTCGATGTAATGTGTTAAAAATTAATTACTTGGTTGCATGAATGTAAGCAAAAAAAAAAATAATAATAATATGTAAATGAAAAGAAGTAACTTTATAGCCAAAAATTTTGTAATTTTCGTGGTCTAATAAAAGGTTTAAGTAATGCAGTCTAATAAAGGGATAATAAAAAGGTGAATAAAACGAGAATTACGAGTCCGAAAAAAACAATCAAAATTTTAGAAACGTTTTCTTTACCTGAGCAAGATTTTTGTGTCGCGATAAAAATATTTTTATGCGTGATGTGTTTTGTCTTTTATTGCTTTATTTACATGTCGTTCCATCTCATTTCCTGAAGTTGTAAAAACGTGGACATGTCCTGTTAACTAATACGTTCCCAACATACTTTATGTATTATCGGAATTTCTAATTGTTTTAATGTGTATGTCGTATTTTATGTAGCTCGTTAATGAGATAGATATATCGCTTCTTCGTTTTCGTGCTTCTCACAAATTAAAAAAAAAAGGAAAAACGAAATAAGAAAGCGCCAACTCCATTATTGGTGTTTTAACTTCAACACCTATTCAGAAATTGCATCACATACTTAGAAATCGACGTGGTTATTTTTTTATTATACAGGGTGTTTTTAAAAAAACCCCGGATTTTTCACGCAACTTGTAGTACTCATCGAGAGAAACAAAAAATCTTAATGAACGTAAGCGCGTAACTCAAGCGTTTCAAAGATACAGCTGATTTTGTTGTATTTTGTTCAATAAACAGCGCACCTGGATTTCCATCGTGTTTTTTCCAGAAGGAATAAAACCAATTTGAGTCGTTGCTTCTTCGCTTTCCTTTGTTTGCACTAATCCAGCTCAGTTTACGATTATTTTTACGAATTAATTCAACACACTTGATGTATTATCGGAATTTCCAACTGTTTTAATGTGTATGGCATATTTTATGTGTACAACTCGTTTCTGAGTTAGATATTTTCGTTTTCGTGCTTCTCACAAATCAAAAAGAAAAAAGGAAAAACGAAATAAGAAAATGCCAACTCCATTATTAGTATTAAAAAATTTTGTTGCAAATCGCTTTTGCATGGGGGACTTATTAGGAGCAAATCCGCTTCAATTTGTCTATCCCAATGCAATGTCAGGTCAAGAAGCGATCGTAAGATGTCGCTGCTTTATCTGTTCATCCATTATTAGTGTTTTAACTTCAACACCAATTCAGAAATTGCATCACGCGCTTAGAAATTGACGTGGTTATTTTTTTATTATACAGGGTGTTTTTAAAAAAGCTCGGATTTTTCACGCAACTTGTAGTACTCATCGAGAGAAACAAAAAATCTTAATGAACGTAAGCGCGTAACCCAAACGTTTCAAAGATACAGCTGATTTTGTTGTATTTTGTTCAATAAACAGCGCACCTGGATTTCCATCGTGTTTTTTCCAGAAGGAATAAAACCAATTTGAGTCGTTGCTTCTTCGCTTTCCTTTGTTTGCACTAATCCAGCTCAGTTTACGATTATTTTTACGAATTAATTCAACACACTTGATGTATTATCGGAATTTCCAACTGTTTTAATGTGTATGGGGCCTATTTTATGTATACAACTCGTTTCTGAGTTAGATATTTTCGTTTTCGTGCTTCTCACAGATCAAAAAGAAAAAAGGAAAAACGAAATAAGAAAATGCCAACTCCATTATTAGTATTAAAAAATTTTGTTGCAAATCGCTTTTGCATGGGGGACTTATTAGGAGCAAATCCGCTTCAATTTGTCTATCCCAATGCAATGTCAGGTCAAGAAGCGATCGTAAGATGTCGCTGCTTTATCTGTTCATCCATTATTAGTGTTTTAACTTCAACACCAATTCAGAAATTGCATCACGCACTTAGAAATTGACGTGGTTATTTTTTTATTATACAGGGTGTTTTTAAAAAAGCTCGAATTTTTCACGCAACTTGCAGTACTCATCGAGAGAAACAAAAAATCTTAATGAACGTAAGCGCGTAACTCAAGCGTTTCAAAGATACAGCTGATTTTGTTGTATTTTGTTCAATAAACAGCGCACCTGGATTTCCATCGTGTTTTTTCCAGAAGGAATAAAACCAATTTGAGTCGTTGCTTCTTCGTTTTCCTTATTTGCGGTAATCCAGCTCAGTTTTCGCTATTGTTTTTAGTTTTTAGTTAGTTCAGTTAAAGTAAATGCTATTTTATACCCATGTACAGATGGTTGTATATCGAAAATTTCTGTTTGTTTCTCCATAACATGTAGGCAATTTGTTAATGACAATATAAAGGACTTTTTTTTGTTTCTTTTATACGTGAATAAAACATTCGATTTACTTGTATAACCCAATAGGAAGAATTAGTTTTTAGTTAGTAATAAAATAAACACATTGGTTGAAAAAGGTTATTCTAATCAAGAATATAACTATAGCTTGCTTTGTTTGAGCGTGTGCACGTACGATTTTGTGAATGGTTGATTGATGAATATACCAGCCATTTAAAATAACGGGATAAGGATAAGTGAATCAAATTTTAATGTAAACAGAAAGGTGTCTTTCCTAAACATGTCTTCGTACATATCAATTTTTTACTTGTTGCTTCCTTAGGTACCCATTAGTTATTTCATTAACGTATAATATGAAGGTACTTGACGAGCATGTGAAATTACAATATACGATCGGGTTATTATTAACAAATTAACAGTTTAACAAAATGGTAGTTGCTGCGCCATGTTATTTATTTATTTATTTATTGTTTTTGAGTTGTGGTGTACTTTACTGTACGGTACTTGAACTGTTGCGAATGTTTTTAGGTAGTCGCGTTGTACATTTTAAATACACGGTATTTAACCATCCGGTAGAAAAGCCAACGTACCAGGCTGATGTCGTAGGAATCTCAATTCAATTCATGTAGTTGTTGATTTTATTCTTTTGAATGACAATAAGGTACACAATACGTTTGTCATGCTGTGAAATCATCATTACCATACTATTGCCGCTGACCTGCTGAGGCAGTGCCTGGCATAGGATCTTAACAACTTCATTACTGTTAAATTGTACTTAAATCTAGATACCTGTCTCGGTTATTTACTTCTTATATCGGCGGTAGAACGAATTTGTCCATGGAAATATTTTCTTGCCCTACATTCTTTTCACTTGCCATTTTGAAAAACAAAATTATTTCTAACAGCGTGTCCAATTAAAATAAGATTAGTTTAACATCACCTGTTTACACAAAGAAATAATCGAATCGCTGAATTTTCGAACGGACTCTGCAAGTACTTCATACCAACGACCAGAGATTCCGAACGGACCCCTGAATGACAAAAGCATTAAAAGCGCTTCTTTACTTTACTCTCATGGCTTTCGCAGATTTTTTCCGTGGCGTTTGATCTAAAAGTGTACATTTTAGCTTTTAAACTTCTTTTAAATGTACAATCATGCTCAATAAAAACATGAAGAAACACGAATTTAATTGAACTTGAGAGTACATGCAAATAATAAAAATTGAATTACTTCTCAAAGCCAACTGAATCACAGTATAAAGTGCTGTTAGGGCCGCTTACGATTTTTTTTTTTTGCAAGACGTCATCCACGATTCATTAAAAACGTTGAGCCTTTTAATTTTTTTTTTTTTTTTTTCAAACAGATGTTCCTGACTTCTCAATCAGTGAGACGCTGTTTTCGCTCATCGCTAATTTTTACAAGTATTAAAATGAAATAATAAATCGAACCAATTTAAATTAAACACGCAACAGGGCGGACTCCTTCTCCGGTCGAGTGATTTTAATTAATTAATTAATTAATGCGACGCTGCCAAATGTCTAATAGATTACGTTTTTTTTTTTTACGTTAATATTATTTAGTATTGATATTTTTTCAGACAGAGAATGAGTATTATTTAGTAGTGATGTTCAGGAAAAGAAAGAGGGCTAATTTTAAAACAAGAGAAGGCGCAAAGTCTAAACTGAGGATTGTCCTTTGGAAGTGAAGAGGTCGGGGGCGGGGGGGGGGGGGGGGGGGACATTCTACTGAAACTTACTGTGGAAAAAAATCGAAATAAAAAAATGGCACCAGTGGTCGTGCGAAGTGTATACAAAAATAAAAAATGAAAAAGCCATATACAGGGTGTAACTTTAACGAGGGGCCAAAATTTAAGGGCCAGTTCCTCAGACCGAAATATGAAAAAAAGTTGATATTAACATAGATCCGGAAACGCATAGTTTCCGAGATATAACAAAATCATCGTAGGCGGCCAGGATTTCATATTTGAAATCTCGTAACTTTCCCGAACAACTTTCCCAAATAAAATTTCCGCGTATCTTGAAAAACAAGGGTACTTTACTCTTACGTCGATCTCAAACATTTCGATCTCCTCGGTATATGACGATAGATATTCAGATTTTGACAAGTGTATTGTGGGTTTGGGAAGATGTAGGAGCTTTCATAAAGAATAAATTTTTCTGAGAAATCGATAACAAAAAAGTTTCCCATACGCATAGTTTCTGAGATACAGTAAAATCATCGCAGGCGGCCACGATTTCATATTTCAAATCTCGTAACTTTCCCGAACAACTTTCCCAAATAAAATTTCCGCGTATCTTGAAAAACAAGGGTACTTTACTCTTACGTCGATTTCAAACATTTCGATCTCCTCGGCTTATGACGATAGATATTCAGATTTTGACAAGTGTATTTTAGTTTTGGGAAGTTGTGGGAACTTTCGTAAAGAATAAATTTTTCTGAGAAATCGATAACAAAAAAGTTTCCCAATTTTTTTGCGGACCTTGTATCTCAGAAACTAAGCGCTTGCCGATATACGTTTATATGAACTTTTCTGTATAATTCGACGTGAGGAACTGTCCCTTGACGTTTGTCCCCACATCAAATTTACACCCTGTATGACATGCAAGTTGAACACATTGAGTCTCTGTGCGCTTTCTTGCACTAGTGTACACTCGAACTATTTGTGTCTTGTTCTAACCTCATACGAGATGTAAATACTTTGAGTGCAGATTAGTGCAACAAACGTGTGACAAACGAACAGACCTATTGAAAGTCTGAAGTGTCATTGCTGAAAACTTTTTTGTAGGTTATGTCAGTATCAAAAATAAACCTGACATTATGTCATGAAAATAAAGCATAGACTACTTCGTTAATTTTAAAATATAGAAAGCCAAGTCATTCTCAAAACTGATTTTTCTTTTTGTAAATTTAGTATGTTATTGGATAAACAAGTGTTTAGTCTGAAATATCGATGACAAAACTATGTAGTTACAAGAAAACTGTTGACGCAATTGCCGATTTATCGAGCACCGGTTAAATTTGCAAACAAAGGAGTTTGATATAATGTTTTGTATGTAGATAGGATAAATGAGTAATATTATAATCTGAATAATTAAATTACAATTAAGTGATGCATGAATATTTAAGGCTGCTTTATGTGCAATACGAACGATTTTTATAATTAGAATGCTTCATACGAATTTCTAATGTGAACTTCTCGAGGAATAATAATAGTAAAACGTAAACTAAAGCAGCGTGTTATTAATTTCACAACTAAATGTATAATTAACCCAATAAAACTGATGTTTATAAAACAAGCGAACAGCGGACACGAAACAAACTGCTACATCAGCAGTAATAACACATGTTATTAAGTAGGAATGTTTTCAAAATATTACATGTAATGCAATACTATTCATGTGTGGCCTTAGATATGTTACACTTAATAAAACAAAATTCAACACTTCTAGTTCTACATTGTTCCGTATTTTATAAACAATATTGTATTATGCAGTTTGTAACACTGCTCTGCAATTGATGGCGTTTTTTTTTTTTTTTTTTTAGAGTTGGACCTACCAAAAATTTTATTTTCCGTTACATCACCTACGTGGTAGATCAAATCAAAAGATTATCCATGACTAGATAAAATTTGTGCGTGAAAAAATTCAACGAAGGAGAAAGAAGCCTCCAGTCACTATAAAATTTTGTAGGTTAAGTTTCCAAGTCCGTTAATTGTATGTACAAGTATCAAATTAAATTAGGTTGGCTAGTTGACATGTTGCGGAATTCAAAACTGTATGTTACTAAATAAAATATTATGAATTTAACAACGCCTACAAAAAAGAAAAACTAATATCAAGCTTACTTAAGTCGAATCCGCAAACGCCGCCATTTCCAAACTGAGGCGGTACAGAAAAGACAACAGAATGACAACATGAAGTAAAACTTAATGCCAACCTAAGTTACATGAAGAAAAAAGTTCCCAAAAATTGGAACTTGTAGAATAATGACAAATTTTGAAAAGTTTTGCACAGAAAATAGGATGAGCGAAGGCGTAATTAATTATTTTAAACCAAATATAAATAGATCACAAATGGAACAAAGCACAAGAAACAAGAATATGAAGAAAAGAATTCCCAAAAATTGGAACGTATAGAATAACGACAAATTCCGTATTTTATAAACAATATTGTATTGTGCAGTTTGTAACACTGCTCTGCAATTCATGTTTTTTTTTTTTTTCAGAGTTGGACTTACCAAAAATTTTATTTTCCGTTACATCACCTACGTGGTAGATCAAATCAAAAGATTATCCATGACTAGATAAAATTTGTGCGTGAAAAAATTCAACGAAGGAGAAAGAAGCCTCCAGTCACTATAAAATTTTGTAGGTTAAGTTTCCAAGTCCGTTAATTGTATGTACAAGTATCAAATTAAATTAGGTTGGCTAGTTGACATGTTGCGGAATTCAAAACTGTATGTTACTAAATAAAATATTATGAATTTAACAACGCCTACAAAAAAGAAAAACTAATATCAAGCTTACTTAAGTCGAATCCGCAAACGCCGCCATTTCCAAACTGAGGCGGTACAGAAAAGACAACAGAATGACAACAAGAAGTAAAACTTAATGCCAACCTAAGTTACATGAAGAAAAAAGTTCCCAAAAATTGGAACTTGTAGAATAATGACAAATTTTGAAAAGTTTTGCACAGAAAATAGGATGAGCGAAGGCGTAATTAATTATTTTAAACCAAATATAAATAGATCACAAATGGAACAAAGCACAAGAAACAAGAATATGAAGAAAAGAATTCCCAAAAATTGGAACGTATAGAATAACGACAAATTCCGTATTTTATAAACAATATTGTATTGTGCAGTTTGTAACACTGCTCTGCAATTCATGTTTTTTTTTTTTTTCAGAGTTGGACTTACCAAAAATTTTATTTTCCGTTACATCACCTACGTGGTAGATCAAATCAAAAGATTATCCATGACTAGATAAAATTTCTGCGTGAAAAAATTCAACGAAGGAGAAAGAATCCTCCAGTCGCTATAAAATTTTGTAGGTTAAGTTTCCAAGTCCGTTAATTGTATGTACAAGTATCAAATTAAATTAGGTTGGCTAGTTGACATGTTGCGGAATTCAAAACTGTATGTTACTAAATAAAATATTATGAATTTAACAACGCCTACAAAAAAGAAAAACTAATATCAAGCTTACTTAAGTCGAATCCGCAAACGCCGCCATTTCCAAACTGAGGCGGTACAGAAAAGACAACAGAATGACAACATGAAGTAAGACTTAATGCCAACCTAAGTTGCATGAAGAAAAAAGTTCCCAAAAATTGGAACTTGTAGAATAATGACAAATTTTGAAAAGTTTTGTACAGAAAATAGGATAAGCGAAGGCGTAATTAATTATTTTAAACCAAATATAAATAGATCACAAATGGAACAAAGCACAAGAAACAAGAATATGAAGAAAAGAATTCCCAAAAAATTGGAACGTGTAGAATAACGACAAATTCCGTATTTTATAAACAATATTGTATTATGCAATTTGTAACACTGCTCTGTTCATCATCTCAATTCATGTTTTTTTTTTTTTTTTTAGAGTTGGACCTACCAACAATTTAATTTTCCGTTGCATCATATTCGTGGTAGATCAAATCTTCCTGCATTTGTTTTTAGCTCCTGCTTAATGTGGAAATATGAAAATAGTTTTGATAAAGCAAAAAAAAAGAAAAAAGTTTATTGCACACGCAATGGGCGCAAATATTATTTATTCATTCTAATTTAGTCTTTTCCCCTCCCTTATCTGCAACTAACAAAATTTTCTTTCTTTTTATTTATTATTTCTTAATAGCGTGCCTGTATTTTATTTACATTGTAAATATATTAGCATTCCTTTACTGGTGGAGGAGATAATTAAGTGTATTTAACCTGTCAAGTAATCGTTCTTTTATTTGGACGTACACCTGACATGAAACATCATGCTCGTTTTGAGAAATAATCGATAATTATTGGCCTTTACTTGAATAACTAAGTAACTATGTATGTATCTTTTGCGTTTTCCCCCCTCCCAGAAAAGAAAAGAGTTAAATTAATATAAAACATTGAAGTCGAATGAATTACACCAGAAATTATTTAGTGCATTTAATTTAATAAATTGTATGTTTATTATTCATTGAATGCAAATTAGCAACTAACTGTATAAAGATATCTCATTTATCAGTATCGGTTTTATATGTGGAATTAGTAATAAATATGTTATTTACTTAAAGGGCTAGCGGCGCCACTATCGTCCGATTTACGGTTTACTAATGAGGCCTTTATCAGTGGATCATGGCACGTAACGCAGATTTAGTGCCACAACAGAGGGCGCTCCGGGCATGGCGTTAACTCCACCGCAAACATCGAAAGCCCTATGCACCCTGATTCGTCGCCCTCATACAGTATTACCAACATAGCGCTACCCCTAATTACAATTTGCTACCTGACACTAACTGCACATAAATTATGAATTTATTTCAATTTTAGCTCAGTTCATAGTTTTTAAAGGGCAATTTTAATTCATTTTCGCCATCGCTTCTTTAATACAAAAAAAAAAAGAAAACAACACCAACACCCCACCCGATCGATAAACAAGATTTATTTTCATTATTGTTATTTAAATTCTTGCTCCATTAAATTTACATAATGCGCTCTGTAATTTCTTATTTAGTTGATCTTGATGTCCAAATTTGAGATGCTTCAACAACGGTAAACGCTCTTTATTACCTCCTCAGGTCACAGGTTAGAAACCGTAAATTTTAGATGCTGGAGTTGTAACTAAAAGGACGGTTCACACGGTAGATACGACTTTAAAGAAGCATATAAATTTAAAGCAGGAATTAAACCGGATGTTCGGGGCTAGATTAGATGGATTTTTAAGATTTAACTACAACATTTAGATTGTTTTTTTTTTATCACGTGTTATTCACATGATACGTAATTGTGTGCGTGTTGTAATTCTAAAAGAAAAGAAGGAAGTTTTGCACCTTGAAAATATACGCTTTGTTGCAGTCGATTCACTTTTTCTAAAATTAATTGTGCTGGTAGCACAATTATTGATTGATTATCGTTTCCTAATTTATCAGCGCTTTTTGGGTTAGAATTGAGGTTATGTTTCTCTCTCTCCTTTTTTTTTCTTCAAATTCTAAACGACGTTACGTTGCCAACCACATGATAATTAAGGTGCTGGTGTACTATAACTTACATCAATATACGGCCTACCAAACTAATATTATTATTATTATTATTATTATTATTATTATAATGAAAACTATCTTGCATTAAACTAAATTAAATCCTAATTAAAGCGGGCTATAATTCACAGTGTTTTCTTTCTGAAACGTTTGGAACACTGAGACACCTGTCCAATTGTGACGACGCTTATTTTCAATGCACGTTCAACACATTGACTACTTTCAAATTAATTACTACGTTTGTATGATTAATTAAATTAATGATTCGCTTTTGTTTTCTATCATCACACTTCTAATCCGCAAGTCTTTTCCTCCTAGTATTTCAAATAATGTAATTTTTACACTTGCGCGTTTGACGTAATTGCGCTACACTATATTCTTTTTTAAAGAAAAATCTGGCAACCCTGTTTTTAGATAACTGTAGCAAACAAAAGTGATGATGTCGAGAAGTATTCGATAATTTATTTGAAAATGAATTGAAACACAAAATGAATATCAAAGGATTATCCATGACTGGATAAAATTTCTGCGTGAAAAAATTCAACGAAGGAGAAAGAAGCCTCCAGTCGCTATAAAATTTTGTAGGTTAAGTTTCCAAGTCCGTTAATTGTATGAAAAAGTATCAAATTAAATTAGGTTGGCTAGTTGACATGTTGCGGAATTCAAAACTGTATGTTACTAAATAAAATATTATGAATTTAACAACGCCTACAAAAAAGAAAAACTAATATCAAGCTTACTTAAGTCGAATCCGCAAACGCCGCCATTTCCAAACTGAGGCGGTACAGAAAAGACAACAGAATGACAACATGAAGTAAGACTTAATGCCAACCTAAGTTGCATGAAGAAAAAAGTTCCCAAAAATTGGAACTTGTAGAATAATGACAAATTTTGAAAAGTTTTGTACAGAAAATAGGATAAGCGAAGGCGTAATTAATTATTTTAAACCAAATATAAATAGATCACAAATGGAACAAAGCACAAGAAACAAGAATATGAAGAAAAGAATTCCCAAAAAAATTGGAACGTATAGAATAACGACAAATTCCGTATTTTATAAACAATATTGTATTATGCAGTTTGTAACACTGCTCTGCAATTCATGTTTTTTTTTTTTTTTTTAGAGTTGGACCTACCAAAAATTTTATTTTCCTTTACATCATATATGTGGTAGATCAAATCAAAAGATTATCCATGACTAGATAAAATTTGTGCGTGAAAAAATTCAACGAAGGAGAAAGAAGCCTCCAGTCGCTATAAAATTTTGTAGGTTAAGTTTCCAAGTCCGTTAATTGTATGTACAAGCATCAAATTAAATTAGGTTGGCTAGTTGACATGTTGCGGAATTCAAAACTGTATGTTACTAAATAAAATATTATGAATTTAACAACGCCTACAAAAAAGAAAAACTAATATCAAGCTTACTTAAGTCGAATCCGCAAACGCCGCCATTTCCAAACTGAGGCGGTACAGAAAAGACAACAGAATGACAACATGAAGTAAAACTTAATGCCAACCTAAGTTGCATGAAGAAAAAAGTTCCCAAAAATTGGAACTTGTAGAATAATGACATATTTTGAAAAGTTTTGTACTAAAAACAGAATAAGCGAAGGCGTAATAATTATTTGAAACCAAATATAAATAGATCACAAATGGAACAAAGCTAGAAAACTACATAAACAAATTAAAAAGTTAAAAATATTTATTTTAGTAACATACAGTTTTGGAAATGGAATTTCTTCCGAAACTTGTCGACTAGTCAGCCTAATTTAATGTGATGCTTGTACAATAAACGGTTTTGGAAACTTAACCTAAAAAATTTTCCTCTCCTTCGTTGAATTTTTTCACGAAAAAAAAACAGAAGGAAACGAGTGATGATAATAACAGAGTTAAGAATTGTAGATGGTGTATTGTAAGTCTGGAAGTAAGCCGAAAAATTCTCTTAAACGAAACTTACATAAGCCTGATTATTGTGCAAAGCATGTAATGAAAGAAACCGTTCCTCGTACTAGTAGTAATTATAACGCGCCAATTATTATGTTCTCTATTGTGCATGTCAACGTATTGTCCCGCCGTCCTTTGTTTATCGTCTAATTGTTGCACAGGCATTGAATGTTAATAAATAATACAAAGCCGATGTATTTTCTAACCCAAATAGTTTAGTAGAAAGTGTGCAAACGCTCTATATTACCGGCAAAACGCTTAACTTCATTGTGCGTTAAAACGATCGTGTTTTTTTTTTTATTAGTTTTTAATGACATAACCTATTCCTTGTGGAGATCTATTTTGGTAATAATAAGACTTTTTATGTAAAATGTTGAATATTAATTACCTTTTTTGGGTTCATTTCAAAAAGTAAACCGTCGGTAAATACGTTTACGGACGCAAATGTAATTACATTGTAAATTCAGGTGCTGGCTATTGATTAACATGTAATAGAATAGGTCCAGATATATTGTCCAGCCGGTTATCGTGACTGTCCGGCGCGTGTGTGCTTCTGTAGGCCTCCGGCATTCACTGTGCTTCGACCAGGAATGACTTGCATCAGACCACTAATTGATTATCCGGTGCTATACTAGTATTAATACCACAAAGGCCGTATCAAGGCAATTAGCGGCTCCTCTATTTACACTCAAACTCATAGTAAAACTTCCACGCACATATTTCCAATACATTCTCCTACTTAGTAAAGCTCAACCTTACAGCAATAAAAAGCTCCGCCAGGATGAAGACATTTCTTTCAACGTTACTCGCCGCTGTAAATTTATTGGTTTTTTTTCCAACACATTCATTCCTTAACCTACAAATTTGATACTCGAATAGATTAGAATCATTTACAGTGCTGCCAATCAACTCGACTAAAAATTCCTTTGTTCGGCATATAGATATTTGGAGCTTATTCAGGAACTAAAAAGAGTATGCTCTGGGTAATATTCTCTATCTCTCTCATGTAAGTGATTTTGTTCATTTTGATTCTCATCTTAAACGCCTATTACAAATTTTGAACGCAACCCAAGGTTTTCCTTTCATGGACGTTAAGCCACGCAGGTCGTTGTAATTTTAGACAGTTTAGATCGGTTGCAAATGGAACATGAAAAATCCATACAAAATCTAAAATGCAAAGAAAATCATAATAATTTTCTAACCTCACACTCGTCAACTGATTAAAAGAAAAGACAGTTAATTATACTTTCATAACCTCACAAACTTCGAGTTCAGACTTCCATCATCTTAAAAAGAGCACGCTCTAGGTAATATTCTTTCTCTCTCACGCAAGTGATTTTGTTCATTTTGCTTATCATTTTAAACGCCCAAAATGCACTCCACTTACAATTTTTGAACGCAACCCAAGGTTTTCCTTTCATGGACGTTAAGCCACGCAGGCCGTTGTGATTTTAGACGGTTTAGATCAGTTGCAAATGGAACATGAAACATCCATACAAAATCTATAATGCAAAGAAGACTATTCATAATAGTTTTCTAACCTTACACTCGTCAGCTGAATAAAAGAAGAAAAAAAAAACAGTTAATTATACTTTCATAACCTGACAAACTTTGAGTTCACTTGATTAACTCTCAACTTTTAATAGAACAAAAAAATAATTATTGTTGTTTCGAAATGTATGACATGTAATACCTAACCTCACATTTCAAATTTAGGCGTGAAACCGAAGCTCAAAAGCATGAGATTTAGATTTATTTAACAATTTGCAATAAATATTACATTAGATGTCCTCAAGGGGTAAGGAAAAAAGACAAATTTAACGTATCCTAAGACTTATAATGCCAAAAGAAGTGGGAAAAGGA
The DNA here is from genome assembly GCA_036172665.1 of Prosopocoilus inquinatus. Taxonomy (NCBI): domain Eukaryota; kingdom Metazoa; phylum Arthropoda; class Insecta; order Coleoptera; family Lucanidae; genus Prosopocoilus; species Prosopocoilus inquinatus. The sequence continues at coordinate 16,309,148 of CM069880.1, read as the reverse complement.
ACTGCTTGCTTTGAAGACTTGGGCAGTTGCCAGCGGTTTATGTTAACAAAAGCAAAGCGCATAGTATTTCCCTAGAATAACCTTAAATAATCATGGAAATTTATTCCTAACCTACAAATTTGATAATCGTATCCCTTACAGTGTCGCCAATTAACATTTAATAATCATTTACACGGATGGAAATCGAAAAGGAATCAAGTTTCAATGAGTTCTTAGAATTTGTTTCTGGTTAATACACAAATTCAAAATAATCATTATCCTTCAAACCATATGATCATACGTAACAAAGTTCTAGGTCTACACGAGGAGCAGGACATAAAGGAAGGAGTATTAGAACAAAGTTTGAAGAGCATTACAATATTACGCTCGTAATACCGGGCGCTTTAATATAATCTAATCTCTGTAGCGACTCCGGAGAATTATACTTTGTATACTAAAACTAATATTCGGGTTAAGTTTATGCCCTGGCTCTCCTCCTGTTTTAATTTATTAACGCCTGTATGACGAATGAATGTACGCAACATGATACTCGTTTTTTGACAGTTCTTTTCAGAGTAGGCCGTGTTAGGGTGGTATCAATAAGAAATATGGACGACGTCAGAAAATTAGGTTAGGGTTTCATGATTACTGTTTCTGATGAGCGGAGCTCATACTAAATAGTAATTAAAAGTTATCAACGATTTAATGAAAAAGGCGAACGCAGTTTTTGACTTCTATCAAATTACATACATGCACGTATAGTCCCCGTCACGAGGCAAACGTAATGCGTCAGAGCTAATAATGACGAAGTGTCGAAATAATAGGCCAATGCAATAAAAACGAAAAAACGTTATTTTATTTATTTTCTCAATAATTACACCTCGAATGAAATTTGAACGTAGTCAAATTTATAGTACGATTCAAAATAACTACTTTGACGTACAAATGTCTGAGACACGAAACACGGTTAATAAATCATTGAGGTTATGCGCGAATATTTATGTTTATACTGACAAGATGGCGATATATTGCCAACTTAATTCTCATTCGGCATTTTACATGTTTCCCCAGTATTTTAAGATGGTACGAGTTTTCGTCATTAATGACGTATTATTCTTGATTTGTGATTTTGACTATCGAAATGAAAAAAAGGCAGCCCTACTGGAAAGAGTCAAAAGATCGTGAGTGTTTAATACTTAATTAATACGCATCAAAAGTCTCTTCTTCGTGCTCTCGTTTTTTTTTTATTTTTTTTTATTTTTATTTTTTTGAATCGCATGTAACTCATTTTGGTATTTTTCAGATCAGATGAGGACGACCCAAGTGGTAGTAAATACACAAGGATGGAGGACGATAGTATTCAGGATAAGGAACGATTTGCAAGGTATCTATCAACTCTGTTTTAAATAATAGTCTTTGCTGTGTATGTTTCAACCCCCCGTCTGCCATCACCCCTTTTACGTTTTTTGTGGTGTTGCTCCATAATTGGTTCGGATTTTTGAAGAATTTTGACCCTCTCTTTAGTTTGTCTGGTGACTTCACTGTTAGAATAAGACACAAACACGACCGACATGTATATGTAGATATTTCTTTTGGTTCGTTCTTATAGAATGGTTTTAAAGAAGACGTTTTTTTTTTTTTTTTGGATAAAGTATAGATTGTTTTTTGTTTCGTTTTGAAACAAACTTGTTGGGAGTTGCTTGATCCTTAAAAGAAGAAGAGTATGTAAGTTGGTAATTTGATGTTTAGTGGTAAAATGATTTTAAACGTAGGGAATGAATTTGACCTCGAATTTTCTTGCACGTAACAAAAAATAAAATGTAAGGTAAAGAGCGATTTAAAAAAAAAGGAGCAAAAGAAAAAGGTGCACATTTTACTTTCAGTATCGAGTTCAAATAGGAGGTAGGTATGTAACCTTTATTAGCGTATTCCAGCGCACCTCTGCTCGGCCGGAGCGTGGATTGCGACACAAGGAAATGAGAGGATCATCGAAGAGGTGGTTTGGTGGACGGAGCCGTGAGAGGGGGCACCTCAGCAGCGTGGGAACTGCGGCCCGGCGGTCGCCTCCCCCGCGGCCGGTCACGACTGCTCGAGAACACGAGGCTGATGCTCCCTTTTAATATACGTCCCATCGACGACCTCCGCCGTGCTCCCAGTCCACGGTAAATCAGATCTGCTCCATCGCGTGCCCCCTTACGCTCATTATCCTTCAATTCCTTAAAGCTGTGTAAACCAAGAAACTGAAGCCTTCGCTGAAAACCACTGCATATACTTCTTTCACTGCCTTTCTCATTCACATCAAATGTCACTTGCAACCCAATACCTTCCAGCAACTCTAAACTTCTCACAAACAACCCAAAATTATAATTGGCTACACATTTTTGAAAACACCCTGTATCGACTTTCTTAATAATTATCATGTAATCTAGGCTTGACATAACCAACTTCACTGTATTGACATTCTTAATAATTATGTAATCTAGACTTGACATAACCAACTTCACTGTATTGACATTCTTAATAATTATGTAATCTAGACTTGACATAACCAACTTCACTGTATTGACATTCTTAATAATTATGTAATCTAGACTTGACATAACCAACTTCACTGTATTGACATTCTTAATAATTATGTAATCTAGACTTGACATAACCAACTTCACTGTATTGACATTCTTAATAATTATGTAATCTAGACTTGACATAACCAACTTCACTGTATTGACATTCTTAATAATTATGTAATCTAGACTTGACATAACCAACTTCACTGTATTGACATTCTTAATAATTATGTAATCTAGACTTGACATATCCAACTTCACGAAGGTACCAATACCTTAAACAAGAGACGTTCGATCGGCACACGCCCCCAATATCCGACTACTTTCCTTTTTTCCATCCACGAGACACTTTGCGTAATCACTTTTCGAAATACCAAAACCAAAATCATAATTCTACACCCCCTAAAATTAACCTTTTGTTTTCAAAAAAAAAAAAAAAAACGATTTCAACCTCCCTTCTTCTTCCTAGGTTTGCCAACCGTCTATGGATGTCCCATTTTCATGCAATTTATTAGTAAACGCAACAAACAAAAAATAATTAAACGAATAAAAAAATTGAAAAATAAATCGTTTCTTAATGATACTAAGTGGTGCTCTAGAAAATTTAATTTTCATGTGGCGACACTGACGATTGCGAATCGAATCATCAATCTATGACTCGGCGGGTATGTTCTTGTGTTGCAACTTGCAAATCGAACTTTGTTAATTTTTTTCTTCTTAATAACACCTCAAAAACTCTTGGATTTTTTTTTTTGGACGTGTCCCGATTTTTCATTGACAAACAACGTCCTGATTTCCGAAATTCAAAAGTTGGTGACCCTGTCCGAAACATCCCAGGCGTGATTATGTTTAAACACGACGCGAATCTTCGAGTGCACCTCGGCCACGACGTTTCCAATCTTGAAATGCACCTCGGCCACGAAATTCGAATCTTCAAACGCATTTCAGCCTTAGCATAAGCGCCATACTAATGGAGGTATTAATTAATTAGGAGACAAGCAGAATTTGTAGAGTTAATTAAGAATGATTAATTTTTGTGTGAAATTTGTTGTGAAGTGAGTGAGGCAGACTGGCACGCGAATCTTCAAACGTACCTCGGCCACGATATTCACGGAGAAGACGCGTGTAATTAATTTTTGCGTAAAAGTTGTTATGAAGTGAGAGAGACAGGCAGAATTTGTAGAATTAATTAAGAATAATTAACTTTTTTGTGAAATTTATTATGAAGTGAGAGAGGCAGAGCATCACGCGAATCTTGAAACGTACCTCGGCCCCCACATTCTAATTTTGAAACGTACCTCGGCCACGACGTTCACGGAAAAGACGTGTGTAATTAGTTTTTGCGTAAAATTTGTTATGAAGTGAGAGAGACAGGCAGAATTCGTAGAATTAATTAAGAATAATTAATTGTTGTGTGAACTTTGTTATGAAGTGATAGAGGCTAACTGACACGCGAATCTTGAACTGTACCTCGGCCACGACATTCGAATTTTGAAATGTATAGTCTGAATTTAAAGTAATGTCTCCCATAGATTATATTATATTAGACATTACTTTAAATTCTGAATGTACCTCGGCCACGGCATTCACAGAAATAACATGTGTAATTAATTTTTGCGTAAAATTTGTTATGAAGTGAGAGAAACAAGACAGACTCACACAGAAAATGTTTCTTGGTTGAATCTCTGTTTAATCGAAACAATTTTGAGAAATAATAATTACAGGAAACTGTCTTTGCCTACTATTTTTTTGCTTTCGACAGCGTGTTAGAGGTTGTTATGATGATATGATGTTAGCTTGGATTATAAACTACGTAGGCAATGATTTTGGTGGAATTCGAATTTCGCTGTACGTTTGACAGCTCCTTCAAGATATACATGAAATAATTAGTTTTTGTGTAAATTCCGTTATGAAGTGAGAGAGGCTAACTTACACGCGAATCTTGAAACGTACCTCGGCCACAACATTCGAATTTTGAAATGTACCTCGGCCACGACATTCACGGAAATAACGTGTGTAATTAATTTTTGCGTAAAATTTGTTATGAAGTGAGAGAAACAAGACAGGCTGACACAGTGAATGTTTCCTGGTTGAATCTCTGTTTAATCAAAACAATTTTGAGAAATAATAATTACAGGAAACTGTCTTTGCTTACTATTTTCTTGCTTTCGACAACGTGTTACTGGTTATGATGATATGATGTTAGCTTTGATTATAAAATACGTAGGCGCAATGATTTTGGTGGAATTCGAATTTCGCTGTACGTTTGACAGCTCCTTCAAGATATACATGAATTAATTATTTTTTGTGTAAATTTCGTTATGAAGTGAGAGAGGCTAACTCACACGCCAATCTTGAAACGTACCTCGGCCACGTCATTCAAATTTTGAAATGTACCTCGGCCACGACATTCGAATTTTGAAATGTACCTCGGCCACGACATTCACGGAAATGTCGTGTGTAATTAATTTTTGCGTAAAATTTGTTTTGAAGTGAGAGAGACTGACGCAGTGAATGTTTATTGGTTGAATATCTCTAGAATTTGTAGAATTAAAATAGAATTTGAGTTTCGTGTGAGTGCAGATTTCGTAATGAACGTTGTTATTTACGTGTTTTACAGTTAATTGGTGACCTGCGAGTTAAGAAAGGTTAAAAGTCGATGGTGCTGGAAAATGATGAATGATTGGATTCGGAAATTAGAATAGGGCCATGGAATTCTTCCGCAAATGAAAGAAAGAAAGAAAGAAAGGAACTTAGCTGTGGGCAATTAAAATAATGTGTGTAAGAATTTGATGCTAAATTTATGCTAAATTTTGTTAAATTATGTTAGCGGTGTGTTTGAGAGAGAATGCAATTAAAATTTATCGTATTATTACAAGAAATTTAAGCGTTGCAGGATGAATTGAATTAAAATGAAACCTTTTGAATCGGTATGTGGTATTAGAGAGGTAGGATAAAGTATGTAAGCGAGTGTATGATTATTGTTATTACGGTGAGGTACATTGTAGTAATAATGGTGCAGGGATGGTAATAATAGAAACAGTCGCATTGTTTTGACAGCGGCGCTGCATCGTCGAGTTGGACCTTAACATGATTGCGGTAAATAATCAATAATTGACGGCAAGCTAAATAATAATGATTATCTCGGTTACTGGACGTGGGACCGACCAACCAACCGACCAACTAATGGCCGTAATAGAGATTACGGAGGCACATAATAGCCCAGCAATTGGCCGAACAACGCAAACCCGATATCTTCCCGGCTGATGCGCCTCTGCCTGTTTTCTCACCACTCCGTTTTCTCATTATCATCGTCCACAGCACAATTTTATTCCTTTACCACCGCCCTTAATATAGAGTTCATGCGGGCCTTCCATCTAAATTAACAATAACACACACGATACTGTATTAATAAAAATCTTAATTATTTTTCCGACAGCAATCTGCTTCCACTAAACCAACTTAAAACAACCAAACCATTCCCATTCCCATTCCCATTCCCATTCTCATCCCCCCCAGCAGATGCACCACACAATGTTGGCTTTTTATTGGGTTGGCACAAGCGTTTCCAAGATGTCGACGACAGTCGATAACATAACACTCTGTATAATTCCAAACAGCTACAAGTAAGATTATATTCAATCACGATCATCTCGTTAATAAGCAACTTAACAAAAATTATTATTCTCTCATGGTGGCCCTCTTGAAAACCTCCTAACACGGACCGAGCTCGGAATGAAATCAATCTGAACGCATGCCCAGTAACATGAAAATAAAAGTACTATCAAATCAAGTGAAACTAGAAAGAGGACGAAATCTGAACGCAGTGTTGCCAGTAAGATGAAAAAAATAAAAGTACTGTCAAATTAAATCAAGCTAAAAAGAGGACGAAATCTGAGCGCAGTGTTGCCAGTGACATGAAAATAAAGGGACTGTCAAATTAAATCAAGGTAGAAAGAGGACGAAATCTGAGCGCAGTGTTGCCAGTGACATGAAAATAAAGGGACTGTCAAATTAAATCAAGGTAGAAAGAGGACGAAATCTGAGCGCAGTGTTGCCAGTAACATAAAAATAAAGGGACTGTCAAATCAAATCAAGGTAGAAAGAGGACGAAATCTGAGCGCAGTGTTGCCAGTAACATGAAAAAAATAAAAGTATGTACTGTCAAATTAAATCAAGCTAGAAAGAGGACGAAATCTGAGCGCAGTGTTGCCAGTAACGTAAAAATAAAGGGACTGTCAAATCAAATCAAGGTAGAAAGAGGACGAAATCTGAGCGCAGTGTTGCCAGTAACATGAAAAAAATAAAAGTACTGTAAAATTAAATCAAGCTAGAAAGAGGACGAAATCTGAGCGCAGTGTTGCCAGTAACATGAAAATAAAGGGACTGTCAAATCAAATCAAGGTGGAAAGAGGACGAAATCTGAACGCAGTGTTGCCAGTAACATGAAAAAAATAAAAGTACTGTCAAATTAAATCAAGCTAGAAAGAGGACGAAATCTGAGCGCAGTGTTGCTAGTAACATGAAAATAAAGGGACTGTCAAATCAAATCAAGGTAGAAAGAGGACGAAATCTGAGCGCAGTGTTGCCAGTAACATGAAAAAAATAAAAGTACTGTAAAATTAAATCAAGCTAGAAAGAGGACGGAATCTGAACGCAATGTTGCCACCAGTGTAGCATGAAAATAAAAGTACTAGAAAGTGGGCGAAAAAAAAAACAGTTGAAAGTGAAAAAATAAAATCACCCGAAGAAAGAAAAAATAAAAGATGATGATTATTAACTAAAAAAAAAAAAAAAACAAAATAAAGTCAAATCAAATAAAAAAGAAAACAAAAATGGCAATCAATCGACGAGATTACACTGTAAAATAAATTCAGACTGAGTAAACAGGAAAAAAAAAACAAAAACAAAAAACGATCAACTGAAAATTACAAATAAAACCAAGTCAAATAAAATCAAACAACCAAAACAAAAAAAAAAACAGAAACAAACGAAGTCTATCAAGACAAAAAACAAATGTCGATCAAAAAATTTAAATTTGATTAAGTAAATAAGTCAAATAAGGAAAACAAAAGTCGATCGGCGATGAAGATGGGACAAAAGGAAAGATTCTATGAAACTAACACAAGGACAATCAAAATAACAAACAAAATAAAGTCAAATCGATTAAAAGAGAAAACAAATTAATTGATTAATCGACGAGATTACACTGTAAAATAAATTCAGACTGCGTAAACGAAAAAAAAAAAAAAAACAAAAACAAAAGACGATCAATTGAAAAAAGAAGAAAAAGAAAACAAAAACGAAAGCTGATAAATTGATAGTTACAAAGTAAGAAACAAAACAAATGAATTCCATCAAAACAAAAAAAAAAGAAAACAAATGTCGATCGAAAATTTAATTGCTTAATTAAATTTTTGATTGGCATTTTGTTTGACTTTTGTTTTCCTTATTTTACTTATTTAAGTAAATGAAATTAAAAAAAGACAAAATTGAACTGAATTGAAAATTCAAAATAAAACCGAGCCAAATAAAATCAAACTAAAAAAATACAAAAACAAAAGAAATTGATTGATATTTGTTTTTTTTTTTTTTTTTTTGTTTTGATAGACTTCATTTGTTTTGTTTTTTACTTTTTAACTATCAAACAAAAGACGATTAGTTGAAGATTGAAAATAAAACGAATCAAACAAAAAGAAAATACAAAAACGAAAGACGAAAAATTGATAGTTAAAACAAAACAAAAAAAAAACAAATGTCGATCAAAAATTCAATTAAGTAATTAAGTTTTTGATCGACATTTCTTTTTTTTTTGTTTTTGTTAGGCTTCGCTTGTTTTGTTTTTTTACTTTTTAACAAGCAGTTTATCATCTTTTGTTTTTGTTTTTGTTTTGTTTTTTTTTTTTGGTTTGATTTTATTTGACTCGGTTTTATTTCTAATTTTCAATTGATCGTCTTTTGTTTTTGTTTTTATTACGTAAATCAGTAAAATAAGGAAAACAAAAGTCAAACAAAATGTCGATCAAAAATTTAATTAAGTAATTAAATATTTGATCGACATTTGTTTTTTTTTTTTTTTTGTTTTGATGGACTTCATTTGTTTTGTTTTTTGTTTTTTTTTTTTTTAATTTTATTTACTTAAATAAGTCAAACAAGGAAAGGAAGACAAAAGTCGATCGGTGATGAAGATAAGACAAGAATAAGAATTATTCCATGAAACTAACGTAAAGTCAATCGAATCGAGAGCAGCGTCGAATTTTTCAGCGAAAGTTTGAACAAAAGAGAAGAAAACTGATGGAATCAAGAAGTCAATTCGAAACAAGAAAAGACAGAAGAAAAAGGTGATCGGATCGATAATTAATTCAGAAACGAAAAAAGAAATAAGACTGCAATTTTAAATAAAATTTGTTGGGGGCTTATTCTGTATCAAAAGCGTTAAATTTAAATGGCTGTTTTGTTGCTACGGTAACAACCAATCCTGTATTTAAAATTTTAAAGGACCTCTAAATTTTAACAGCCCGTTAAAAGTTACAGAATACGCCCCTTGGTATGTTTACACAATCATAATGTTTTGGAAATATTAACGAAACTTGGAAGGAGATCGATGGAAATTTTTATTTTCTTTTAAGGGGTAGAGTTACTTATTCGTCGGAGAAAGATTAAAGAATGCTGATTAATACGCATGCGCAAGTAACGTAGGTACGTAACTATTCATTAGCTTTGTTCCTGCGCAGTTCTAAATCAGTTCGGAATTGTACTGCTCATGCGCTCTTTGTAAACTGCTCATGCGCTCTTGCTAAAAAGGCTGTGTATTTAGCGCAAGCGCATGAGCAGTACAGTTTCGAACTGATTTCGAACTGTCAGAGCTATTTTCACCCGACGGTTATCATTTTACGTCATACTTATGATGTTAGGGTAACTTTTTAATAATGTGAGTAAGATGTGTTTAGAAATAATTCTGATGGAATCTGTGAATTATAAAATGAATTGCGGCGGTCGGTTGATGCAGGCGATAAACGACGAAGAATTTAAAGTTAAAAGTAAATGAAAGAGTAAGTTTGTGTGTGTCAGGTTGGACAGGAAGGATATCGATTGAGTCCAACTTTGTTTTATAGTGTCCGGATAATTTACTTGGCAACGAACTCGTAAAACGTTCAGTAGAGACACCGGCAATCTTGCCTGATCGAGCAGAGCAGGGCGTTCGCTGCCCGACACACGACATAAACTTGAATGAATGATCCTTATTCCGCTAAAGGATATGTCCGCAGGACACCTCCAACATAAACTTCCGACGAAATAAGATCCACGATCCGTTCGCAATCTTACAATGTTAAACCTGTCTATCGTTCTTTTTCCCGCACGTTCCCTGCAAACTCATTTATAAAAATGCATGCATCGCAAGAACCCATCTCTTCCTATCGCAGAACTTATTCGTATACTCTAATTAAGGGTTCCTTGACCCTTCCAGGCCAAAGAACCTCCCCACATAATTAGTATTTATTAAGTAGTTAGGAACAATTCGAGTGTCTTTTATTTCAAATAATGGCATAAATCGTTTTCTGGGGTAAGATAATTTGCAATTCCCGAAGTTTCGTGAGGGTAAGCTCCGAACTTGCCGAATTATCTGCAATGAAAATTGTCGATTATAGAACTGATACACGACAATTATCGGTCTAAATGCAGCGTACCTTCCATCCCCATAATTACACCGGCAAACCTTCAAGAAAATAACCATTGGGTTTAAGGATTTAATAAGTGCGGCTCGTTCAAATTAAAAAAAGGCACGCGAAAACTTACCCTGAACGGAACACCTTGTATATAATGGCATTTTTGAATTCCTGAGCAAATTCTAGCCTGAAATGATGGGTCGCATCGTGGGTCTAGCGCGAGCGGTTCTCGAGTTTTTTCATTTGTTTGTAAGGGTGCAACTCGAAAACCAATCGAGGTAGACCCATAGTGCGACACATCATTTCAGGCTAGAATTTACTCGGGAATTCAAAAATACAACACAAAACGTAGTTTTCCCGAAGTTGCGTCGCTTATTTCTTTTATAATGCGGCTTATACAACATCCGACATTCTTGCATGATTTCATCATACAAGTCCAGATTAAAGGACAAGTAAGTTAAAAACATTTCTGTTAAAGTTCAAGTATCTGCATCGCGCAGTGTATCGAATTGACAAAATAATAGATATATTAAATCTTATTCTGAAGATTTTGTATTTTTAAGTCTGAAATTAAGAAATGGAGAGGGTGTTACCACAATCGAACATCGCGTTGCCAAAAATTACATCAAAGTTTTATTTTTTTGATGGGAAGGCCTTGTGTATAATGGCATTTTTGGATTCCCGAGTAAATTCTAGCCTGAAATGATGGGTCGCATCATAGGTCTAGCGCGAGCGGTTTCCGAGTTGCTTCATTTGTTTGTAACAATGCAACTCGAGAACCAATCAAGATAGACCCATAGTGCGACCCATCATTTCAGGCTAGAATTTACTCAGGAAGTCAAAAATGCAACGAAAAGTGCAATTTTCCAACATGCATCGCGTAGCATGTTGAATTGAGAAAATAATATGTAGAAATTAAAACTTTTTCTGAAGATTTTGCGTTCATAAGTCTACAATTCGGAAATATACGTGGTGTTTTCACAAAATACACATCGCGTTGTCAAAAATTATATCAAAGTTTTATTTTTTTTAATGGAATGTCTTGTATGTAATTGCATTTTTGAATTCCCGAGTAAATTCTAGCCTGAAATGATGGGTCGCATCATAGGTCTAGCGCGAGCGGTTTCCGAGTTGCTTCATTTGTTTGTAACAATGCAACTCGAGAACCAATCAAGATAGACCCATAGTGCGACCCATCATTTCAGGCTAGAATTTACTCAGGAATTCAAAAATACAACACGAAACGTAGTTTTCCCGAAACTTTTTTATAATGCGATGTCCGATTTTTGCATGATTTTATCATACACGTCAAAATTAAAGGGCACGCGTGTTAAATACAACTTTGTTCTACTTCGGTAACAAAGTTCAAGAACATGCATCGCGTAGCATGTTGAGTTGAGAAAATAATATCTAGAAATTAAAACTTTTTCTGAAGATTTTGCGTTCATAAGTCTACAATTCGGAAATATACGTGGTGTTTTCACAAAATGCACATCGCGTTGTCAAAAATTATATCAGTTTTATTTTTTTAAATGGAATGTCTTGTATGTAATTGCATTTTTGAATTTCTGAGTAAATTCTAGCCTGAAATGATGGGTCGCTTCATGGGTCTAGCGCGAGCGGTTCTCGAGTTGCTTCATTTGTTTGTAGCAGTGCAACTCGAGAACCAATCAAGATAGACCCATAGTGCGACCCATCATTTCAGGCTAGAATTTACTCAGGAAGTCAAAAATGCAACGAAAAGTGCAATTTTCCTGAAATGGCATTGCTTATTTCTTTTAATAATACGACGTTCGACTTTTTTACACATGTTTTGATAATGCCAGCAAGTGCAGGTTATGTCAAACAAATAACAGCATGGAGGTTACGTTGAAGCTGACGTCACTGCGTTGCCAACGAGATTAAATAAAATGTCTCATGTCATTAAAGCATCAAAAATTACGGTTTCGAGGGCATATCAAATATAATTTTTAAAACTAAAGTAAACGTGTAGAGTAGCATCACAAAAAACGTAAATCTTCCTCTCCCTGATAATTAAAAAGTCTTGTGTACATTTTTTCCAGTGGCTTCAACTTGGATCTAACAATAATCTTATTGATAGTTTTTTTTTTAGTAAAATATTTCATAGGTAAACCAATGGCCAAACCAAGATGTCTTGCATTCGTTGTTACTAATTATTTCGCTATTTTTTCCTCGATTATTTATTTACCCCATCATCATTGCCATGTAATTTTTTTCTTTCTTTGGGAATTCGATGCTGAGAGTAAATCAAATCATGATGGGGTAAAAAAAAACTGCTTTTGACATTTAGAACAGCATGCCTTTAGACAATGTTGTAATGACCGATGGCTTTGTTTGCGAATTACTGTAGGGAGAACCATTGCGAAATCGAGCGGCGGAGACGAAACAAGATGACAGCTTACATCACGGAGCTCTCAGACATGGTACCCACCTGCAGTGCCCTTGCCCGCAAGCCTGACAAGCTTACCATTCTTCGAATGGCCGTGGCTCATATGAAAGCTTTACGGGGTAAGTTCGTTTATGAAAATAAAAACACATCATCTTTAAAAAAAAAAAAAAAAGGGAGAAAAAATCTCATCTTTTCTCTACAAGTTAGCTGAAGAAGTAAACCAACATCAATGGATTTTATTTTTATTGGTCGTCGGCACATCTAAGTCAAAATTATTTGAAAATTCTAGATTTGGTTCTAGATATTACATAAATGAATCATTTTAGTTACTTTAGAGCATTTAAAAACATTCGGGGAAGTACGAGTATATCGGGTTTGTCTTTTTATTTACATTTTGATTTAATGTAAAAGTGTTATATGTCAAAGTCACCACCCCGGGAAGTCCCCCCCCTGCAAAGCAACATGATCGTTTTTGTGTCATTCCCAGCATGCAACACGGGGAACACTGAAATTAATAATAAAACTCTCAATCTTAGATTTGGTTTGGATTTTATTTTAACAAGGGTGTATTAAAAGTTATTTATTTTTTGGGTTGGGGGGAGTACACGAGGGAATTCTTCGAGTGGAATCAATAAATGGTAGTAGAGAGTGTATGTGTATTTATGAATGTATACATCGTTTAGTCACGATGCAGATTTTTTTGTTTTTGTTGGCAATATAATACAAACATTAAAAAGATCATCGTATTGTCTTGAACGTATGTGGGCAATAATTCAAAATTGTTGTATCATCAATTTTTAGCAGTTTTATTTTGGCGTACATGGTAGTCTTTACGGTGGTCTTTCTTTTTAATGCTATCTGGTAGCCAGGCAAACATACCATGGAAGGCAACAGATACTATCACGTTAGTTATGTGCAAGGGGACATCGAGCTTCTTCAAGGAACATACGATTAATGCTGTTATAATACAAATAAAACAAAAATTTATGTATGTAGCAGCAGCAGCAGCAGCAGCGTTTCGTTAAATAATGTTTATATCCGAACGTGCAAAACGGTTCTGCTTTGAAACCTTTTTTCTAGATTTTCTCTTTTTGTGAGCTCTGAATTTAAATCTCACAAATATTTATAACTGTTATGCCATATCATTCTTGTTAATTGTACTGTACAATAAAAGAACTTTGCTGTTAATGCGGCGTAAAATTACTTCTTGATTCTTGTCAAGCGATTTTTAGTGCATCTTTTTTAATCAACGGTTACTGTCGTAACTACGAATTTTACTTATTGTGAGTCATCTCAGCGCGAATTAATTAATTCATATCTACGATGTTATCAATCTACGAGATTGCGCTCAACAATAAAAATAATAATAATAACGTCGAATTATGTAGAAAAGTTCATACAAATACATGCCGGCAAGCGCATGGTTTCTGAGATACATGTTACAAACGTAAGTAAAAATTACATACGTCTTATCAGCACTTTTCACCATTTTTTTGTAGTAACCGCTCCTGTAAAAATACAGGGTGTAACTTTTGTGATGGAAAAAACATCAAGGGCTAATTCCTCATGTCGAATTATGAAAAAAAGTTCATATAAACATATGTCGGCAAGCGCATGGTTTCCGTGATACAGGGCCGGAAGAAAATTGGGAAACTTTTTTATTATCGATTTCTCAGAAAAATTTATTCTTTAAGAAAGTTCTGGCATCTTCCCAAACCTACAATACACTTGTCAAAATCTGAATATCTATCATCATACAGCGAGGAAATCGAAATGTTTGAGGTCGACATAAGAGTAAAGTGCCTTTATTTTTCAAGATACGCGGAATTGTTATTGGGGAAAGTTGTTCGGGCGAGTTATGAGATTTCAAATACGAAATCGTGGCTGCATGCGATGATTTTACTATATCTCAGAAACTGTGCCTATGGGAAACTTTTTCGTTATCGACTTCTCAGAAAAAAATATTCTTTATGAAAGTTCCCACATCTTCCCAAACCTACAATACACTTGTCAAAATCTAAATATCTATCATCATATACCCAGGAGATCGAAATGTTTGAAATCGACATAAGAGTAAAGTACTCTTGTTTTTCAAGATACGCGGAAATGTTATTTGGGAAACCTGTTCGGGAAAGTTACGAGATTTCAAATATGAAATCGTCGCCCCCTACCATGATTTTGTTATATCTCAGAAGCTATGCGTTTGCGGACTTATGTTTATATAAACTTTTTTTCATATTTCGCTGTGAGGAAGTGGCCCTTAAATTTTGGTCCCTCATTAAAATTCACCCTGTATAAAGAGAAAATTCACCCTGTATAAAGAGAAAAAAAGCATCGATTAAATGATTTTAAAATGACGCTCGACCAAAAATTCCTTTCTCGGCATACGATATTTCTCTAGAATTCCCTAAATTTAAATAGGAGGTTAAAATTAAAAGTACGATTACAATGAAACAATAAAAAAATATATAGATATTTACATAGATAAATTTCTAAACAAAAAAGATTGTGCAATTAAATGTTTCAATAAACGAAAAAAAAATTAAAATAACCTTATCTGACACTTTGATGCGTTTGGCAGCAGCCAGAAGCAGTGTTGCCAACGTATCAAATTGCGAAGTTCGTAGCTTTTTTCGGAGAAGAAAATCATATTTTGACGTTAAAAATCGTATTACCCCAAGATTCCGCTCAACAATAATAATAAAAAAAAATAACAAGAAGAAACTGAAATAAAAAATTATTGAATAGAGAAAGATACATAGGTTTGGTTAGATGTTTCAAAATTTGTTTGCAGTTTTGCTTTTCGAATATAATGCAATCGTCATTTGTTTCCAATTTCAAATTCAGTTACGCTTTTCTTAATGGTTTTCCGTCGTGAAATCATACGATCGTCATTTTTTTCTTATTCTTGTTCAAAATAATCAATAAAAATTGATGATCGTCATTTGTTTTTCTTATTTTTGTCATCAGGTATTTTTGTTTATTCTTCATTTGTTTCATGTTTGTCTAAAAACGTTTCTCTTTTTTTTTAACTGCTTGCAATTTTTTAAAAATCGAATAGTTACGTTTTTTTTTTCTTTCAAATTTAAATTTTTCCACTTCGATGAGAAATTTTCTTGTTTTTCTTTTTTGTTTCTTTGTCTCATTCTCGCAACGTAGCGATTATCTTTCGTTCCCTTTTTTTCCTTTTCCTAATTTGTTTTGAGTTTCGCTTTGTTTATTATTTATATTGTGTTTTTATTTTTTTTTTAATTTTCGTTTTCAATTTTTTTCGTCTGAAATCAAAAATGCGTTCATTAAAAAAAAAAAACATTCGTATTTATGCATGTGATTTTGAAGCTGAAATCACACGTTGTACCAACTGCTAAAACAACGTACGAAAAAACGACTATAATCTTATGGTTGGCAACATTGATGAGAAGCAAAAGAACGAACCAACGTGAACTTTGCAACATTCGGCGGTTTGACTTGACATAATAATCACCAACAATCTGAAATGGAAACTCCAAAAATAATTGTTTCTTCGGAAAAATTGAAAAATTCCCTAGGATTTTAATGAACTTTTGCAAGTCACCCCTTTTCCCCCTTCTGTTTGAAATTATCACGAGATTTAACAACGTTTTTCCTAAGTTTTGACGTCAGTGGTTGGCAACAAACTGAACTGTCAGTTTTGCTTGGTGCAAGACTAGGGGAATTTTTGTTTGCCAACTTACTTTGCTTTTCAAAACAGTTCCAAGCTGTCGTTACTATTTGAAATATAAGGGCTGTATTCAAGACAACTGAAAGAATCTGCAGAATTGAGAACTTTTAAGGTAAAGAGGAATATAAGAATAAAAAAAAGACTTCTTAATTAATTCATGTTTACGATATTACCAATTTACAATTTGCATATTCCCCTATAAAAAACAAAAAAAAAAGATAAGGTAAGAAATCAGATGATAGCTGCTTGTCCCTCGAGGTAGTTAATTTTAAAACATCATCAAATTACGAGCTGGCAGGTACCGGTTTATGAAAATTTAATTGGGCCCATATTTTAATAATATTTGGTGTTATTAAATTTGCGGCGATTTGTAAAATCGTGCAGCAAATTGTTAGGATCGGAGTATTGATAGTTGAGTGATGGATTTCCGCCGGGGGGCAACTTTCTAACATCTTACATGTGTAGCATTATGTTCCCTCCAAAGAGCTAATTTATAAAATTGCTTTTGTGTTACTTTAAAAACGTCGGCCCATTAAAAAAAAAAGAAAAGAAAAAAGAAAAACTACGGAAACGGGCAATTTAATTCAAAAAAATTGGAGCGAACAAAAATCGAACTCAAATAGAATTCGATCCCAAAAAGAAAATTAAAAGAAAGAACGGAAAGAAATTATAATTATTCGATTTCTGAAAAATTCTAAGTGTGCAGTTAAAAAAAAAAAACGAGAAACGTTTTTGACAATCGAGAATCAAATGACAAAAAAAAAACATTCCTGTCAAAAGCAAGAAAAACAAAGGACGACTGTAATTATTCGCGAAGGAGAAAGAAGGGCAAAACAATTTTGGTAAATTTTGACAGTAAATGTCACGACGATTTTAAGGTTATAATGAATTGTCAACGTCGCATCAAATTAGACTTGCCTGATTTAACATCACAGCCAACCTACTAACTTAAAATCCCGGCCTGCTACGATTTTAATTAGTCCTAAGTGTCATATTTTTTTATTGTTTGCAATTTTGTTAAAAAGAATTTCGCCTAATATTAAAATCTACATGTAAGAGAAAGTGAAGCGCACGCGCGTAATTTTCTTGTAATTCACCGAATTAACTTTCTGTCACGTGTGCGGTGAGCAAAGAACGTTTTCTTCATAAAGCAAAACTATAGTCACTTTATTTGCGTCAATTGCAATATTTAACGTGTGCATTGAATTTATCTCACGTTCCTAAGAAAGCACTTCGTGTCCGTAAAAGCCGTTATTGTTTCTGCCGAATTTAACGCATAATCGAGCGATTTTTAGTTTAGCACTGCGAGAAAAGAGAAAGCCGTGTAGAAATCCGTGCTTTGTATTTGCATGTATCCAGTGTTCAACAGAAAAAATAGTACCCGGAGTTGCCAATCTATTATGTACTTGGCAAATCCATCCAAAACATTTTAATTTCTAAACAAATAAACGCTACTGGAGGCTATAAATACAGGGTGTAACTTTCATGAGAGGGCAAACGTCAAGGGCAAGTTCCTCACGTCGAATTATGAAAAAAAGTTCATATAAACACATGCCGGCAAGCGCATGGTTTCAGAGATACAGGGTCCGGGAAAAAATTGGGAAACTTTCTTATTATCGATTTCTCAGAAAAATTTATTCTTTATGAAAGTTCTGGCATCTTCCCAAACCTAAAACACACTTGTCAAAATCTGTATATCTATCGTCATATACCGAGGAGATCGAAATGTTTGAAATCCACATAAGAGTAAAGTACCCTTGTTTTTCAAGATACGCGGAAATGTTATTTGGGAAAGTTGTTCGGGAAAGTTACGAGATTTCAAATATGAAATCGTAGCCACCTACGATGATTTTGTTATATCTCGGAAACTGTGCGTTTTCGGACCTATGTTTATATAAACTTTTTTTCTTATTTCGGTGTGAGGAAGTGGCCTTTAAAGTTTGATCCCTCATTAAAATTCACCCTGTATAAAGAGAAAAGTCACTCTGTATAAAGAGAAAATTCACCCTGTAGAAAGAGAAAAAAAGCATCGATTAAATGATTTTAAAATGACGCTCGACCAAAAATTCCTTTTTCGGCATACAATATTTCTCTAGAATTCCCTAAATTTAAATAGTAGGTTAAAATTAAAAGTACGGTTAAAATAAAACAATAAAAATATATATATAGATATTTACATAGATAAATTTCTAAACAAGAAAGATTGTGCAATTAAATGTTTAAACAAACGAAAAAAAATTAAAATAATCTTATCTGACACTTTGATGCGTTTGGCAGCAGTCAGAAGCAGTGTTGCCAACGTATCAAATTGCGAAGTTCGTAGCTTTCTTCGGAGAAGAAAATCATATTTTGACGTTAAAAATCGTATTACCCCAAGATTCCGCTCAACAATAATAATAAAAAAAATAAGAAGAAGAAACTGAAATAAAAAATTATTGAATAGAGAAAGATACATAGGTTTGGTTAGATGTTTCAAAATTTGTTTGCAGTTTTGCTTTTCGAATATAACGCGATCGTCATTTGTTTCCAATTTCAAATTCAGTTACGCTTTTCTTAATGGTTTTCCGTCGTGAAATCATACGATCGTCATTTTTTTCTTATTCTTGTTCAAAATAATCAATAAAAATTGATGATCGTCATTTGTTTTTCTTATTTTTGTCATCAGGTATTTTTGTTTATTCTTCATTTGTTTCATGTTTGTCTAAAAACGTTTCTCTTTTTTTTTAACTGCTTGCAATTTTTTAGAAATCGAATAGTTACGTTTTTTTTTTCTTTCAAATTTAAATTTTTCCACTTCGATGAGAAATTTTCTTGTTTTTCTTTTTTGTTTCTTTGTCTCATTCTCGCAACGTAGCGATTATCTTTCGTTCCCTTTTTTTCCTTTTCCTAATTTGTTTTGAGTTTCGCTTTGTTTATTATTTATATTGTGTTTTTATTTTTTTTTAATTTTCGTTTTCAATTTTTTTCGTCTGAAATCAAAAATGCGTTCATTAAAAAAAAAAAAACATTCGTATTTATGCATGTGATTTTGAAGCTGAAATTACACGTCGTACCAACTGCTAAAACAACGTACGAAAATACGACTATAATCTTATGGTTGGCAACATTGATGAGCAGCAAAAGAACGAACCAACGTGAACTTTGCAACATTTGCGGCGGTTTGACTTGACATAATAATCACCAACAATCTGAAATGGAAACTCCAAAAATAATTGTTTCTTCGGAAAAATTGAAAAATTCCCTAGGATTTTAATGAACTTTTGCAAGTCACCCCTTTTCCCCCTTCTGTTTGAAATTATCACGAGATTTAACAACGTTTTTCCTAAGTTGACGTCAGTGGTTGGCAACAAACTGAACTTTCAATTTTGCTTGGTGCAAGACTAGGGGAATTTTTGTTTGCCAACTTACTTTGCTTCAAAACAGTTCGTTACCACTGGAAACATAGGGGATGAATTCGATACAACTAAAAGAATCTGCGAAATTGGAAGCTTTTAAGGCAAGAGGGCTATAAAAATAGAAACTTCTTACACTAAGAAGAAGGAAAAAAAGAAATACCTACTGTGAGAAAGCGTCACTACAATCCAAAAATTCAAAGGCTTTCTTAAATCACAACAGAATTGCAAACTAGAGATGACAAGAAATTAAAAAAAAAAATAAAAATAAAGCGATTGCAATTAAGTTGTTTCTAACCTGTAAATATAGACGTCCATTGATTTTCACTTGCGTTTTTTTTTTTTTTTCTAAATGCATTTCGGTGGTTGTTGTTCAGGAAAGTTTCTACGTGAAAGACTATTGGCGACAGTGGTGCAATGGTTTATTTTCCATTAAGCTAAGACATGCCAGTTGATATTAGCTTTGTTCCTGCACGGTTCTAAATCAGTTCGGAACTGTACTGCACATGCGCGCTTGCTAAAAACGCTCTGAATTTAGCAGGAGCGCATGAGCAGTACAGTTCCGAACTAATTTAAAACTGTATAAGAACAAAGCTATTATATTTGTTTGAACTGCAACGTTTTTTTTCAATTTTTTTGTAGTAAACGTCAAGCGCCTTTAGTAATGACTAAAGAGCGGAAGCTCTTAGGCTTGACCTGAGGTCATTCAAATAGTAAATTTAGTTATAAAACTTGAAGTTTAGGTACGATTTAGATAGATATAATATCTAAGCGTTCTTATTTGTCTTCTTGCAGAGAAAGACGTGCACAACCAGCGAGCTACGGCCGGCTTTATCGGCGGAGAGCAACGTAAAATTAGCGAACATTTTAATGGTAATGTCGGAAAAATTCTGTACATTTTACCAGAAACGCATGCATGATAAAAATAAACGTAAATTACATTGTAATTTTGTAAACACCAGGCTCTGTGTTTGGCTACGCCGTACTAAAACTACTATATTTATATGAGCTTTTATCGCTGCTATCGTTAAACTAAATACTGTGTGATTTACTGTCGCGTACTCATACATGTAGTTTTTGGCCATTCTGTAAAATGGATTCCCTAATACCTAATATTTCAGCTTTATAATTTAATTAAAAACTTACATACAAGTATTTATTAACGATAATAAAAGCAACGCCTTTTTTTTACGAAGTAAATACAGTAAAGAATCTTAACTCCAACTGTACATACATACAAGACAACGTTTGATGTTAATGCACCTAATTTTCATGCAGAATACGCTTTAAACATCCGGTAGCATAAAATTCCTAAAACACCTAATTAACATTTTCAGGAATATTTTAGCCACGGTATCTCTCATCCCTGAGGTACGTGTCGGTGGACCCTTTCTTTCGTGAACGATAAATAACGTGAATTTTGTAGCAGAACTGTAGCTGGCGTCGTCATTTTTTTTTTTTTTTCTATTAAGTTCAACAGTATTGAAATACCATACTCGGCCATTTTGAATAGCTTTTACAAAAACGCTCCTTGAATAACAATTATAAAATAATAGCGTTCATTCTGTGTACGGCTTCTTTTATTGAATATTAACTATATTTAATTTATTCGTATAAAATCATTACAAATACTATTCGTAGTAGTATGGCGATTATTTTCGAGAAACCAACGGAACCCGCACGCATTTTCTATTTTTTATTTTTTTTATTTTCATTTTTTTTTTCACTTGCATTACGAAACTCATTTTGATTTCACAAAGCAACTCGTTAAGGCAATCGAAATTTTATTTTATTGTGCTGTCGCTGAGGTGCGTTTCAAGATTCGAATGTCGTGGCCGAGGTACATTTCAAGATTCGCGTGTTTAGAAATAATTAGGTTTGAGACGCTTGCCAACCTTGCCAAGTTTCGTAAATTGGGACGTTGTCTTTGAAAAATCAGGGCATGACAAAAAAGAAATCGTGTCTTTTTAAAACGTTACTGAGATTGAATTTGAAGCTGGTTCTTGTCCAATGAAAATTGTAAGTACAAAGTTTTTTTAATCTCGAACCGAACAGAAATATGAACGAAACACACTCTCAACGTTTCCTGACGAAGCTATAAATCTATAGCGAAACGTTGAGTGTGTTCCGTTCGTATTTCTGTCCGGTTCGAGATTAAAAAAAAAAACTTTGTAGTTACTAAGATTATTTAGATTTCTATTTTTTGACCGCCCCACTTTGATTGAACGAGGCCCTTGGCTACAGTCTATAAAATCCCTATACGCCATTTTATTAGGATGCCGACGTTGGGCGCGTTCAACGCACTCAACGGTTGATTGAAACCAGAAACATGTTTCATTTATGTTGGGTTTAAAACAAGTTGAAAACTGTTGTTTATCAATCAACATTTGACATGTGCAGTGAGGTTAGATTTTCTTTACATGATTACTTGCCATAATTTTATGAAAACTTGAGAAAGAGGTTAGAATCTGTCGTCGGAATAAACAAATGACGAACTGTCACCGCACTCACCGTAAATTATCTCTGGTGAGTAAACAGTCAACATAAGTAACCATTAACCGTTCAGCGTACTAAACAAGGCAACATACTCAACAGTTGTGTTCGCTGAACGCGCCCATTGTTTATAACGACATTCGTTGACATTTCAAATTGCAGAAGTAACCTCCATATTCTTCTTCTCTTCCTTCAATTTTTTTGGGGCGACCTGTTAACCTCCATGTTGAAATTGTGTATCTATATTTGTTAGTTGTAGTGAAATTACAAAAAGATTTGACTGACATTTGTTTAAAATTATTTGTCACTAACCGCCAACATAACAAAATATAATTTTCCTATACATTTACAACAGTTTTTTTTTTGCTCTTAAAATACAAGTTCTGTAAGATATTAATTTTCTTTGTTCTGTTTTGATGCATTAACTCTCTTGGGTTATCATAAAATAGCGCATCAAAGCACTCGTTAGATTTTTTTATTTAATTGCAAAACTAACCTCTCCAAATTAATACGTGTTAAATGAACATACCTTTTTTTATTGCCATCCCAATTATAAACACTTTGTAGCAACGTTAATTATTAGAAAACATGTGATTATGGGGCATAACCTCTAAATCGGCTTTTGAAATTATTTCAGGCGCTAACCGCTGTTGCCGGCGTACTGGAAAAGCGTAACGCTAAGCCTCTAAAATAAAAAGCACTAGATTATAAAAATTGTCACTAGGGAAATTTTTGTTTTAAACAATAAATTAAAAATAGGGCAATTACATGAAAATAAATTAAAAATAGGGCAATTACATGAAAATAACTTAATAATCGCAATCGCTTTATATAACTACGAATAACAAAGTGTGTAACTTTGATGATGAACTACAGCTGAAATCAAAGAGTAGAGAAATTACAGTTTCCTGTAATTATTCTTTCTCAAAATTGCACAGATTAAAGACGAATTGACAGATTTTACTAAAGTTTTAAGCTTGTTAATTTTGAAAACTGTGTGAAGTCGTCTTTAATCACTAACATTTTCAGAAAGAATAGTTACAGGAAACTGTAATTTGTCTACTCTTCTTTTTTGCTTCCGACAGTACATACTGCATTCACATGTCACATTTTTTAAGTTAGATTTTAATCATCTGATTATAGGTGATTTCTTTCGCTTCAAAGTTTGAATCGTGTTTCGAATAGTTCAGACCTGAATTTCGTAATTATTGCAATAAAACACCTGACTTGAATTTTTTATGGACCGTTCATTTAAAAGCTGTGAAGTCGTCTTTAATCACTACCATTTTCAGAAATCTAATTACAGGAAACTGTAATTTGTCTACTTTTCTTTTTTGCTTCCAACAGCACATACTGCATTCACATGTCACATTTTTTAAATTAGATTTTATTCATCTGATTATAGGTGATTTCTTTCGCTTCAAAGTTTGAATCGTGTTTCGAACAGTTTGGACCTGAACTTCTTAATTGTTGCAACAAAACACCTGACTGACTTGAATTTTTGATTGAGAGTTCATTTGTAAATAACCATAATTCAATCCAAACAAGTTTTAAGAGTAGAGAGATTCAAAGAAAAGAATGTCTGTTTTTGAATCAAAACACACGTTTGGATCACGATTTTGTGAGCGAAAGAAAGCACCTTTTATCATGAAAAATTCATTGACAATTGAGAGAAAGATGGCGTAAAAGCACAGAAAAAAAGTAGACGAGAAGTCTTTAAGCTCTTTCGCAGGGGTGGATTCAGGCATGGTCTTTAGGCCAAATTAAAGTCCCCCTTCGCGTTTTTATAATTTAAAAAGAGATTTTAGAAGTCCCAGTTCTTTTGTTTTTGGGACCAGTCCCGATTTTTCAAAGACAATGTCCCGATTTACGGAACTTAGTAGTTGGCAGTCCCACCCGGAACATCTAGAGCCTGATTGTTACTTAAAGACGCGCATCTTGAAATGTACCTCGGCCATGACCTGCGAATCTTGAAACGTACCTCAGCCACAACATAAGCGCCATTCTAACAAGAAGCGACAGTAGCCATGTTTTTACGTCTAGAATGTGCGAGTTTTGTTAGGAATTCTGTCAAAGACGCTGTTAAGTTGTGCATCAAGTAAAATATAACCTCTACCAACCTCCGCCAATTTGTTTCTCTTTTTTTTTGTTTATAAAAATCGCGAGATTTTTCGATAAATAAATTAATTTTAAACGAAGTGTTTGCGCTGCATAATTTATTTTTCAATACCTCTTCAAATTTTACTTCTATCTAATGCCGTATTGATATTGCACGTGGGATGGAACGTACCGATAACAAATTCTTATCTTTACGTGCTTGCGATCTTGCGATTTTGCGATTTACGTGCATGCATGAGTACACACATGTCTTCAGTACAGTCACAGATCGTTTAAAGAATTTTTTTTTTGCACAGCAATCGGCTATTTTTTTTTTTTTCATTTTTAACCGGATTGAATTATAAATGGAGAAGCACTCAACGTTTCACTATCGATTGATGGCTAAGACTAAACCTAAACAATTAAGACTAAACCGGTTAAGACTAAACAATTAAGACTAAACTGGTTAAGACTAAACAATTTTCATTTGACAAGAGTCAACATCATTTACGGCTATTTTTTAGAGATCATGATTTTATTACTGTTTACAACAGCATGCAACTAATTTAAAGTTATGTTAAAAAAAAAGTGATTGTATTGCAACATTAACATATCTCAATGGATCTGCCAGTGGCGGTTCGTGATGATTTCCTGCGGGTAGGCAAGAACTGCGAAAGGGAAAAGTGGGTGCATGTACCAAATTTAAGCGGGGGATTTACAGAGCTTTTTCTCAGCATTCCAGCGCCTTCTACCGAAAAAACAATCGACGAACGCTTCTTAACTGAACGTCTCTCCCTCCTCTCGCGATCGCGCTGGTAATTTTTGATTTAAATTTAAGCGTGGGATTCACAGAGCTTTCTCTCAGCTTTCCAACGCCTTTTACCGAAAAAACAATCGACGAACGCTTCTTGATTTAACAATCAAAATGCGGCTCGTTTTTATTTGGTCAATGTCTCTGCCTCCTCTGGCGATCGCGCTTGTAATTTTCGGTTTAAATTTAAGCGCGGGATTCACAGAGCTTCTTCTCAGCTTTCCAACGCGTTGTACCGAAAAAACAATCGACGAACGCTTCTCGAGTTACAATCAAAATTCGCCACGTTCTTTATTTGCCCAATTAACTGAACGTCTCTCCCTCCCCTCGCAACCGCGTTTGTAATTTTCGGTTTAAATTTAAGCGCGGGATTCACAGAGCTTCTTCTCAGCTTTCCAGCGCCTTTTACCGAAAAAACAATCGACGAACGCTTCTTGATTTAACAATCAAAATGCGGCTCGTTTTTTATTTGGTCAATTAACTGAACGTCTCTCCCTCCCCTCGCGATCGCGCTGGTAATTTTTGATTTAAATTTAAGCGTGGGATTCACAGAGCTTCTTCTCAGCTTTCCAACGCGTTGTACCGAAAAAACAATCGACGAACGTTTCTTGATTTAACAGTCAAAATGCGGCTCGTTTTTTCTTTGGTCAATCAACTGAACGTCTCTCCCTCCCCTCGCGATCGCGCTGGTAATTTTTGATTTAAATTTAAGCGTGGGATTCACAGAGCTTCTTCTCAGCTTTCAAACGCGTTGCACCGAAAAAACAATCGACGAACGCTTCTTGATTTAACAGTCAAAATGCGGCTCGTTTTTTATTTGGTCAATCAACTGAACGTCTCTCCCTCCCCTCGCGATCGCGCTGGTAATTTTTGATTTAAATTTAAGCGTGGGATTCACAGAGCTTCTTCTCAGCTTTCCAACGCGTTGTACCGAAAAAACAATCGACGAACGTTTCTTGATTTAACAGTCAAAATGCGGCTCGTTTTTTATTTGGTCAATCAACTGAACGTCTCTCCCTCCCCTCGCGATCGCGCTGGTAATTTTTGATTTAAATTTAAGCGTGGGATTCACAGAGCTTCTTCTCAGCTTTCCATAGCGTTGTACCGAAAAAACAATCGACGAACGCTTCTTGATTTAACAATCAAAATGCGGCTCGTTTTTTATTTGGTCAATCAACTGAACGTCTCTCCCTCCCCTCGCGATCGCGCTGGTAATTTTTGATTTAAATTTAAGCGTGGGATTCACAGAGCTTCTTCTCAGCTTTCAAACGCGTTGCACCGAAAAAACAATCGACGAACGCTTCTTGATTTAACAGTCAAAATGCGGCTCGTTTTTTATTTGGTCAATCAACTGAACGTCTCTCCCTCCCCTCACGATCGCGCTGCTAATTTTTGATTTAAATTTAAGCGTGGGATTCACAGAGCTTCTTCTCAGCTTTCAAACGCGTTGCACCGAAAAAACAATCGACGAACGCTTCTTGATTTAACAGTCAAAATGCGGCTCGTTTTTTATTTGGTCAATCAACTGAACGTCTCTCCCTCCCCTCACGATCGCGCTGGTAATTTTTGATTTAAATTTAAGCGTGGGATTCACAGAGCTTCTTCTCAGCTTTCCAACGCGTTGTACCGAAAAAACAATCGACGAACGTTTCTTGATTTAACAGTCAAAATGCGGCTCGTTTTTTATTTGGCCAATCAACTGAACGTCTCTCCCTCCCCTCGCGATCGCGCTGGTAATTTTTGATTTAAATTTAAGCGCGGGATTCACAGAGCTTTTTCTCAGCTTTCCATAGCGTTGTACCGAAAAAACAATCGACGAACGTTTCTTGATTTAACAGTCAAAATGCGGCTCGTTTTTTATTTGGTCAATCAACTGAACGTCTCTCCCTCCCCTCGCGATCGCGCTGGTAATTTTTGATTTAAATTTAAGCGTGGGATTTACAGAGCTTTTTCTCAGCTTTCCAACGCCCTTCGCCAAAAAAACAATTGACGAATCGACATCAACTGCAAAAGAGAAAATGGTTGCATTTTTCCAAATAAATTTATTTTTTGGGGCTGTCCCGACGAGGAACCGGAACGTGCGCAACTCCAATAGGATGATAGGGTGGGCGGTGCTCACCTTGCCCACCCCGACGAGCCGCCACTGCGATTTTGCTCTACATGAAGAATTTCTTTTGTTCATTTCAGTAATGTAAACACTGGTTTTAAATCAATAATATTCCTATTGAAGCTGCGTTTCAATCTGAAATAAATTTAAAACAGTCCGTATTGTTTACAATTTCGAGCGGTAATCATGAAGTCATGCCCTGAAATAGTTTTACAATAGAAAGAGTAACTACAATGTTAAAAAGGCAAGCGGCCTAGAGAGAGTATTACGTTACTTGGCTTAAGTGCAAGTGCATTCCTTGGGATTATAAAACAACTTGTAATTCTCGGTTGCGTGCGCCTTTTTTTTTTGTCCACTTTGTTTAAACACTGAAAGAACGGGGCGAGGAGTTTCCAAGCCACAAGAGCGAACAAAAAAAGAAGAGAAAAAAAAAACAAAAAAGGTGGCGCGGTAATTGTTTACTGCAAGATAAAAGGATCCGTTCACATTCGAATAAATTAAATCAGACAATTGTAAAATTTTTTTTGTTTGTATCTTTAATCCTTTCACCACAGTTTACAGAGTGTGTTGATGATGATATATGTTAATGCTCTTTATTAAATTAATCTCAAAATATTAAATGTATTTGGTTTGCTTCTTTAAGGGTTTTGTTCCAGCAGGAGTAGTGCTGTTGGAACGAGCATTAGAATCTGATTAAAACTGTTGATTGATTTATTTTTGTTTCTGTTTCAGGTACTGGTAATACAAGTACGGATGGAACGTATAAACCTTCATTTCTAACTGACCAGGAGTTGAAGCATTTAATATTAGAAGCAGCCGATGGATTCTTATTCGTAGTAAGCTGTGACACAGGCCGAGTAATATATGTCTCGGATTCTGTGGCGCCCGTTTTGAATTATGCCCAAAGTGACTGGTACGGCTCATGTATATACGATAACATTCACCCTGAAGATGTTGAGAAAGTTCGTGAACAATTATCAACACAAGAGCCTCAGAATACAGGGCGTATCCTGGACCTTAAAACGGGCACCGTGAAAAAAGAAGGACACCAATGTATTTGTCTTTTTTTATAAAATAATAACGTGGCTTACGCCAATTTTTTTTTTTTATTGTAGCTTCGATGAGGTTGTGTATGGGTTCGAGGAGAGGTTTTATATGTCGTATGAAAGTAGGGAATATAGCAGCGGAAAATATGGCCTTAGGTCACTTGAATCGACTTAAACAACGAAATAGTTTAGGAACAGGTCGTGATGGCCAAAATTATGCTGTGGTACATTGCACGGGCTATATAAAAAATTGGCCTCCAACAGGTAATTCAACAACTATACAAAGCTGTATAAAACAGATGGCACAGAATGTTTTTTTTTTCTTAAAAAAAAAGAAAAGAGTCTGTTTTTACATGGTCTTTCTAAGTAGAAAAAATTTCAGACATGTTTGCAGGTGTACAAATGGAAAGGCAGACGGAAGAAGAAATGCACGCTTCTCATTGTTGCTTGGTTGCTATAGGAAGGTTACAGGTAACATCCACACCGAATACCAGCGAACTCTCCGGATCTAACAGTTCAGCGGAGTTTATCTCACGTCATTCCATAGATGGTAAATTTAGTTTTGTGGACCAAAGGGTTATCGGGCTTCTCGGTTATTCACCGCCGGAATTGTTAGCGAAAAGTTGTTTCGAATTTTTTCATCCTGAGGATCAATCTCATATGAAAGATAGCTTCGAACAAGGTATTCAAATATGATTAGTCGACGGTTCATAATGCGCTTTTATTTTTCAGTTTTAAAACTCAAAGGTCAAGTGTTGTCTGTAATGTATCGTTTCCGAGCCAAAAACAGAGAATGGGTTTGGCTTCGCACCTCAGCATTTGCATTTTTGAATCCGTATACAGACGATGTTGAATACATCGTCTGTACGAATACACCAGCTAAATCTTTGCATACTGGTAGTGAACCAGTTTCGGAAACACCAGAGCAAGTCGCATATCAACAACCTGGCCTTGATTATAGCCTACAAAGACGTGATGCAGGGCTATATTCACATATGTTACCCACAACACACATACAAAGTAAGTTAACTACACACACAGAAACGTAAAACTTTGTTCAAGTTGGTTCCTGTCCAATGAAAATTGTAAGAACAAAGTTTTTTTTTTTAATTTTCTTTAACCTTTTCGTTTCTCTTGACATCTTCTTTATTTACTTCTTTTCACTCGTGACGAAGCTATAAATCTATAGCGAAACGTTGAGTGTTTTCCTTTCATAATTCAGTCCGGTTCGAGATTAAAAAAAAAAAAAAAAACTTCAAACTTGTAAAACTCTGTTTTTAACAATATTAACTTGCCATATATTATAATATGTATAAATGCCGCTCACCAGGAGAACCTGGAAAACCGAATAAAGTCGGGGAATTCACAATTTGCAATTGTAAATTGCTCGCTTTAATATAATCATCGGTTAAATTAATTTAAAAAAGGCTGCGAATTTGTTTTGTATAACTAGGAAAAAAAAAGTGGAAAATTCTTTCAAGTATTAAAAAATATTAAAATCACGTAATTTAAGTGAACCGTGAAAATGTTATCACGTTTTTAACAAAACAGAAAAGATTGTTAGGGGGATCTTCAATGTAGGCAATCATGCAAACGCCTAGGTTCACCGGATTGCCTATACTAAAACTCTCTGGTTCTTTATTTTTTTTTGAAAATTGATTTATTTTATTTTAGACGTTCCTTTGTTGTTGGGTTGATTGGAATTGCCTTACCTAAATTAAAATCTGGCCAGTCACTAAATTTGCTTGCTTGCTTGCTTTTATTAATGTAAAAGTCGGTAAAATTATTAAAAAAAAAAAAAAAAGAAACTGGAAATTCGAATCCAAATTAGTTTTCTACAATGCAAAATTATTTTAAGCATTAAAGATATTAAAAGTGCATAATTTAAATAAGGGAATTGTGAAAATGTTATTACGTTTTTAATAAAACCGAAAGAAAAAAATGTTATTGGGGTCTTCAATATAGGCAATCTTGTAAGCGCTCGTGTTCACCGGATTGCCTATACTAAATCTTTGTTTTTTTTTTTTTTTCTGAAAAATTTGATTTTCTTTTAGACGTTTAGACGTTCGTTGGTTGTTGGGTTGATTTGGATTGTCTAGCCTTACCTAAACTAAAATCTGGCCAGTCACTAAATTTGCTTGCTTGCTTTTATTAATGTAAAAAGTCGGTAAAATTATTATAAAAAAAAAGAAACTGGAAATTCGTAAGCAAATTTATTTTCTAAAGTGCTAAATTGTTTTAAGCATTAAAAACATTAATTAATTATGAAAATGTTATTACGTTTTTAATAAAACAGAAAATAAAATGTTATTGGGGTCTTCAATATAGGCAACCGTGCAAGCGCCTATGTTCACCAGATTGCCTATACTAAGACTCTTTGTTTTTTTTGAAAAATTTGATTTTATTTTAGACGTTCCTTGGTTGTCGGGTTGATTTGGATTGTCTAGCCTTACCTAAATTAAAATCTGGCCAGTCACTAAATTTGCTTGCTTGCTTTTATTATTGTAAAAGTCGGTGAAATTATTTAAAAAAAAAAAAAAAACCTGGAAATTCGAATGCAAACTAGTTTTCTAAAATGCAAAATTATTTTAGGCATTAAAGACATTAAAAGTTCATAATTTAAATAAGGGAATTGTGAAAACGTTGTCACGTTTTTAATAAAACAGAAAGAAAATGAACGTGTTAATTATTTCAAAGAAAATGTTATTGGCGGTCTTCAATATAGGCAATCGTGCAAGCGCGTATGTTCACCGGATTGCCTATACTAAGACTCTTTGTTTTTTTTTTTTAATTTTATTTTATTTTAGATGTTCGTTGGTTGTTGGGTTGATTTAGATTGTCTAGCCTTACCTTAATTCTTAATCTGGCCAGACACTAAATTTGCTTGCTTGCTTTTATAATGTAAAAGTCGGTGAAATTATTTAAGAAAAAAAAAAAAAAAAACTGGAAATTCGAATGCAAATTAGTTTTCTAAAATGCAGAATTGTTTCAAGTACTAAAAACATTAAAATTGCGTAATTTAAGTGACCTGTGAAAATGTTTTACACGTTTCTAACAAAAATAAAAATTGTCACTGACGGTCTTCAATACACGCAACCATACGAGCGCCTCTGTTCATCGAATTGCCTACACTAAAACTTTTTGTTTTTCTTTGCAAAATCTATTTTATTTAGACATTGTTATTAAAATTAATCGTTGATCATTTTTAAAGGCGATTCGACAATTTTCTTCACGATACACGTTGTTAACAAAAAATAAATTAATTACTAGTTTTATGTACGCTTGTTACTTTCGTTCTGTTTTAATGTAAAAGCCGGTGAAATTATTTTTAAGAAGAATTGGAAATTCGAATGCGAATTAGTTTTCAAAAATGCAGAATTGTTTCCAAGTATTAAAAACATTAAAATTGCATAATCTAAGTGACCTGTGAAAATGTTTCACACGTTTCTAACAAAAATAAAAATTGCCACTGACGGTCTTCAATACACGCAACCATACGAGCGCCTCTATTCATCGAATTGCCTACACTAAAACTCTTTGTTTTTCTTTGCAAAATCTATTTTATTTAGACAATGTTATTAAAATTAATCGCTGATCATTTTTAAAGGCGATTCGACAATTTTCTTCACGATACACGTTGTTAATAAAAAATAAATTGCTAGTTTTACGTACGCTTGTTATTTCCGTTCTGTTTTAATGTTAAAGTCGGTGAAATTATTTTTAAGAAGAATTGGAAATTCGTATGCGAATTAGTTTTCTAAAATGCAGAATTGTATCCAAGTATTAAAAACATTAAAATTGCATAATCTAAGTGACCTGTGAAAATGTTTTACACGTTTCTAACAAAAATAAAAATTGTCACTGACGGTCTTCAATACACGCAACCATACGAGCGCCTCTGTTCATCGAATTGCCTACACTAAAACTTTTTGTTTTTCTTTGCAAAATCTATTTTATTTAGACAATGTTATTAAAATTAATCGCTGATCATTTTTAAAGGCGATTCGACAATTTTCTTCACGATACACGTTGTTAACAAAAAATAAATTAATTACTAGTTTTATGTACGCTTGTTACTTCCGTTCTGTTTTAATGTAAAAATCGGTGAAATTATTTTTAAGAAGAAAGAAAAGTTTTCTAAAATGCAAAATTGTTTCAAGTATTAAACACATTAAAATTGCATAATTTAAGTAAGTGAATTGTGAAAATGTTTGTTAGATTTTTAACAAAAACGAAATTATTATTGGAGGTCTTCAATATGTATATAGGCGGCAACCAGGCAAGCGCCTGTGTTAATCGGATTGCCTACACTGAGACTTTGTTTTTTTTTGCAAAATCTGATTTATTTTATTTTTTTAGACGATGTTATTAAAGAAAATGAAAATTTTTAAACGTGTCCAAACATTAGGGAAGTTGCATAATCGCAGCCTGGACAAGTTGAGGAATGTTTAATTGAAAATGAAGTGGATTCTCCTTAATTATTTAACTTTATCGTGTTTTTTTTTTGCTTTATAAGAATAGTAAGTGTTTTATGTTTTGGTTAATTTGAAATAATTTGCAGCACCACAACAAGTTCCAAGACCAAGCAGTGGCCAGAATGTGTATAGCAGTTATGAACCAACGCCTTCTCCGATAGCATACGGATCACCATCTCAAGCAAGTGCTAGCAGCAGCAGTGCAGGTGTTTTAGGACGATTAACAAAAGGTAGTACAACGAGTCCAACTCCGGCAGCTGCGCCTTGGAGTTTACGTCAAGCTCAGCCTACTGCGGAGAGTTATCAGTTTAATCAACCGAGTCCCCGTTCGCCTGGTCCAACGTATACTCAGCTAAGCGGTGGTGCTAGATCAACAACGGCTCCAACTCCTTACCAATGGACATGGCAAAGTTCGAGCCAAGGTTCGGATTCTGGAGGGCCCGGATCGAGTGGTTCGGGTCCACCCCAGCAGCCTCAACCTCACGAACTCTCAGATATGCTCCAGATGTTAGATCAAAGTGGTGCAGCATCTTTCGAAGACCTTAACATGTTCAACACCACCTTCGAGTAGCTTTATTTGGATTATTGCTCTGTTTTATATACGTACAAATTTTGTAATATATTTGGATTCGAGTCTTATTGACTCGTGAGTATGGGATATATTGCCATTTATTTATATAAAATAAATAGAGTGCAGAGACTGGTCAGTGTGTATTGTGCAGTTTAAGGTGTAATTCATTGGGGCTTGTCAGTTTGGGTGATTCGGAACTTGTTTTTAAACGGTACAGTGACCCGAGGAATGATTGACTCAAGTTGTTTGTTACTGTTGTGGCGTCCAGATTGTATAGCTTAAGTATTTAGCGTATTGCTATCAAGTAGTCTGTATAATCAACGTTTTTATTTAGTCTGTACTACTGTAGCATTAAAAATACCCAACACACAATCATCTCACTTTTTCTTTTCATCTTTGTCGCTTTTACTGCAAACAGGTGAACTTCAATAATAACAAAACAGCACAAAATTCTATTCATTTAATTTAAACCGATCTAAAAGAAAGAAAGTATGACAGAGTGAAAAAAAAATATTGTTATTATTTCATTAATTATCGTGTGAACTGATTTGAAAAAAATTAAAATAAACTATAACAAACATCTGTTGTATTTGTAAACTTTAAATAAATGTAAAATGATCTTCTTTTTTTTTGTATATAAGCCTTTGTAATTTTCTTGAACTAGTCTTGTATATTAGTGCAATTTCGTTTTCAATTTTACATTTTTTTAATACGCTCGATTGAGCTTTTGTTATTGAAGGTCACCACTACCTGTGCACTCAATCAAATTTATAAATAATACTCTCATGTAATAATAAAAAAACTGGCAAATCTGAGTGTAAGTGTTCGTCTTGAGACATACTTTATCCTGTACATTGAGCCTTTTGTTTCAAGCCATTGCTTACACTCAAAAAGGATTGATTGATGAGAGTATTATTTATTTATTAAAAAAAAATAAATAAATAAAATAGATTTAGATTTTTTTTTTTAAATATAAACGCTAAACTGCTTAAATGTTTTCATGAAAATCGAGAAGCTTTTAAATAGACGCTGTAAATCGAAAGAGAAAGTAATTGATTTGTATGTACTTATAATTATGTGTTAGGTATTTTTGCCCTATTAAAAAAAAAAAGAGAAACAAAATGCCTTCTGTGCTTTGCGATATGTGACGTTTTTTAAAAAAAAAAAGAAAAGTGTCGAAATGAATAATTTTTTACAATTTGAGAAAGAATACTTTCGGCGTTGCGTTCCGTAGATCATAATATTTTTGTATGTTATTTCAAATTGGTGAAGCACAAGGCAGGAAGTTTTTAAGTTAAACAAAAAATGATTATATTTTAATGCAATTTGAAAGTCAATAAATAAATAATAAAATTTCCTTCGTTTTCTTTTACCTCCTTCCAATCACAAACACACACACACACAATAAAAAAAAAAAAAAGAAAACGTCAAAATCATCAAAGGTATTGTAATAATTAATAACAACGACCCTTTGGTATTTTAAAGTGTTATATTTCACAGCAAATTTCGAAAAATAGTTTGACAATGACAGTAATTTTTGAAAGGTAGGGTAGTTAGCTCTTGGAGCATGTTGGGAGGGTTAATTAAATTCTGGGAGGTGTTGATTAGTACGAATGAACGAACGGATAAGCTTTCAGCTTGTTTCTTCATCGCACTCATCACGGCATTGCGTGGCATGGCGATATCTATGTAGTCTTTTCCAGAAAGGTTCTTGTTCCGGTGCATCTGGTTCATCAGAATCCGTCAAGTGAGTAGAGGTACTCGGGGTTGCCCTCATATCAAGCGTCGCAGGCTTTAAAACCTTAACAACTCTCGCAGGACTTTGTACTTCACTCTGACTAGGGATTTCATACGCTGACGAATCTTGCTTTACGCAAGTATTACCACGCGGTGCAATCTTCAACGAACCAAGCGCAGGCTTTAAATTCACATAATCCGCTGGAACTGTAGTCATATAATTTATGCTATTAATATAAGCTTGTACGTATTTATCAAGAAAGTGCTCTGCAGATTCGCTAAGTTCCCTCTGAGGAACTAAATTCTTAACCGCAGGTTTATTAGCACGCACGTCAGTCACTTCCATGCATTCCGTAAGTCCAGTTTCGGAATTCTGCGTATCCCCGAAACGTTTAAAAGGATCATTCCTCGCTCCGGAATATCCAGCAACGCATTTCTTCGTCTTAAAGCACTTCCTTGCTTTGTACTTTCTGTAAGGTCGAGTATACTTGGGGCAATCGAATTCCTCGTCGCCTATAAAATTAAACAAATAATTACGCGCGGAATTAATTTAACACACCTACTGCGATAGGGGTCCCTGGAGACCGGCATCGCACTTTTATTTTTCACCGAGTTTTGCTCCGTAACTTACTGCACCTGTATTTTTGAAATACAACAAGCGTTTTAGGTAGCTGTCTGTAGGTAGTCATCGTATCCGAAGAATCATCAGTCCCCGGGGACCCCCCTCCCCCCCATCAAACATCAAAAATCAGCGCTAGTCGCTTACTCGAAGTTGAATCATTTGTCACGTTAACTGCGTTTCGGTATCGCCTTTTTACATATCTCTTCTTCCTCAAGAAGCAACTCTCACCTGCAACACGTTCAGTATTATAAATACAAAACGTATTTCCTAACTTGAACGCACCTAAAGCTTCTACAATTGATTTAATCAACTTGACTTTCTGCGTGGTGTCAATAGTATCATCGTCGCTCAATGCCTTAAGGAAAGACTTCGCATCTGTAACTTCCACCCTTGCGGCATACTCCATTAGTTTCTCCATTGAAAGATGTTTCGAAGCTGAAAGCTTATCCATGTTCGATTCTCACAAACAATTCTGCAAAGTATTCAAATATTGGCCAGAGGGACTTTGAGGTTAGGTATTCAGGAAAACCATTTTAAACTCCGTGATTGTCATGATTATGTAAACTAGGGGGCCAATCGACTTCCACTCAGGCAAATGTTAATTATTACAGTGCAGGAAAACATTTTACCTGTATCTAATTTGACGAAAACCTTCACATTTGAAATGTAAACCAATTTGAAATTTTGAACTGTCAATTGTACCAACCTTGTCACGCGTCGCTCATGCCAACGTCACCAAAATGAATTTACTAAATTTATTAAAGATTTACTTCATTATAAATTTGATTTCTGATACTTATACAGAGCCGGCTTGAGTACATGTCGTATATATATCCATATTAGCCCAATCCCAATCTACTTTTCTATTGCTATAAAAGGTTCTTTCTATCGATCACAAAATCGTAATCCAAACACAACGTTACGCGTTTAGATTCAAAGAATCTTTCCGCTGTCTTCTCATATCATGATTAAAGTCGTCTTTAAAGCCTGATTAAAATAAACATGCACGGTATAGCTTCATGCGAATTTCATGAGCAATAGAGTGCGTTGCTAAGTTAAAAGGTCTGTTCGTTTGTCACACGTTTGCTGCACTAGTTTGCACTCGAAGTATTTTCATCTCGTATTAATGTATGAGGTTAGAACAAGACACAAATAATCCGAGTGTACACTAGTGCAACAAACGGGTAACAACGAACGGACCTACAATCGAGGTGAGAATTCATCGAGATTCATTGAATCTAAACGCCTTGGCTTTGGCTGAGGTACGTTTCAAGGTTCGCATGCATGTCGTGGCCGAGGTATACTTCAAGATACGCGTGCTTAGACACAAGTCACATAGGGTGCTTTCTTCACCTCACAAAATTGTAATACAAACGCAAGGTTACGCGTTTAGATTCAAAGAGTCCTTGAATCTAATGGATGAGTAATAAGTAATAGTCACTCTCAGTCAGCTGGCCTATCCAGTTAACTCAAATTTCTTGTACAGTCGCGATCAAGCCAATCGACACCGATTGACAGTTCTGTAACCTTTACTACCGGTGTCATAAGCGCGCAGTTAGCTTACAGCGGTCTCGATTAGGTTGATCGCGACTGTACATCTAATTAGTGGTTACAATTCTAAAGACAACGTTATTTTGTTAAGCGGTGGCCTATGGGGGGGGGGGGCTCCGTTCTCAACTCACTCAACTAAAGTCGTATGCGAAACTGACATCAAAATGGCGCAATTCTGGAACGCCTTATGAAGTTTTGTAGGAGAATCTACTTCATTTAGACGTAATTTTCACAAACGACTTTAATCGAGTGACTTGAGAACAGGCCCCTTGACATCGTTCCACTTCTCATCATTTCAATTTTCGCATACAACTTTAATCAGTGACTTTAGAACACGCCCCTTGACATCATCTCACTTCTCTGAACGTAGTAGCAGATAACGCCGTTAGTATGGCGCTTATGGCGTGGCTAAGGTACGTTCCAAAATTCGCACGCCGTGGCCGAGGTACACTTCAAGATGCCCTTGTTTAGACATAAAGTGCTTTCTTTTGCTCACAAAATCGTGATCCAAACGCAATGTTACGCCTTTTGATTCTTTTTGCAAGCGGATTAAAATTAAATTCCTATCTTCCTATCGGTAATCCTTCTATTTCTAAGACTCATTGGGATCCGTTCAGGAATAAAAAGAGCACACTCTGAGTAATCTTCCTTCTCTCTCATGTAAGTGTCTTAGTGCATTTTGCTTTCAATTTTCAACTCTTAAATTGCTTTTCTGATATAGTTTCGCCCACTATAGTTGCTAAGAGGTGAACTGTCAATCAATGGGCGCGTTTAGAAACGCTCAGCGGCTGACTTGCTTACTCGTCAATCGTTTGTGATTGGCTCACATTAAGGTAATAGCCAATCACAAACGACTTCTGAGTAAGCAACTCAGTCGCTGAGCGTCCGCTGAACGCGCCCATTAATTCAAATCGGAGGTATTTTGTTGCAACAACTGCGGAATACAGATCCAAACTACTCAAATCACGATTAAAATTTTAAGTGAAAGAAAGCAGCGAATATTATTTATTTAAGTCACAGTTACTGTGAAGTAGTAAAAGAATTTGAAGCATTTTGTTATGATGACAGTGGGATACTCAGTGGTAAAAGAGATACAGCTATGAGGATCACTTTGGAGGAGAAAGGAAAATTACAGGGAACTGTAATTGCCTACTATTTTTTTGCTTTCGATTGTCCTTAATTAATTGTTATATCGTCAAGGTAATTTATTAAGTAAAGCAACGGTTGTAATATTAAGGAACTTATTTGTGAATTTGTAATAATTGCGATGCGGAAAACTAAATGATGTAATGTCGTAATGATTGGATGCGTGTTTTTATGTGGATGGGATAGGGCGCTCGATTTGTATGTTGGGTTGCCTGCAGTGTCAGTAGTTCGCATGTCCTGATGCATCTTGTAGGAAGCTGTCTGTATGTTAAGTTGCCTACCATGCTCATTCGTCGTGTGTCCTGCAAGCTCTGCTGCGACCCAAATATCAAAAGGAGTGATTAAGGGTAATTATTAGTGGTGTTTTTGAATGCCATAATTTTGCGTTCGAGTCTACAGTTGCAAGAAAGTAAAGAAAATCGAGTTTCCGCCGCATTTGTATGATGATATAAAAATAAACGTTTTTAATTTTATGGTATGGTTGGTTATGCTGTAAAGTGCATCGCATTAAATTACGTCTTGTTGTTGGTAAATGTTGCATTAGCGAGAATCCTAATTCGTAATAGTTAATATTTCAGGTAATTTGTTGTAAATTACGTATTAACACAGTTGCGTATTTAAAATAAAAAAAAAATCAATAGAAGGTTAACACACTCATCTATTATAAGATCGCCGGCTACCATAAAATTTTATTTTTACTTAATCAATTCGTTTCCGAGATAAATTATGTTTACTGTAAATTGAGTAAGAATCGCCAAGTTTGAATAAAAAAAAAAAAAGAATATCGATTTTGTTTTCCAATCGTAGCAATGAATTGTTTTGTTTTTCGCATTCGAATACAGTACTAATATAATACATTCCTTATTTAGAGAAAAAAGAAAAAGAGTGAATCTGCAAAGTAGCTTATTACGAAAAATAAGTCAGTTAAGTCGAAGTGTCCGTGCTAGCCCGTCACTGTTGCAAGAGCTGCAATTTTTTCTCCAATCGATTTCAAAATAAAACTCGTACAATGTTCACCCTGTGGTATTCCGTCTTGTCGTGGAAGGAATACAGGTATGATGACATTTTGTGTGTAGCGAAATATAGTGCATGATTTTTTTTTGTGGTTTTCTCTTAACCGGCATTTTGCTTTAAGATGCGCACTTAAATGTAGCATATAATTTTGGCCCCATGCCGACGCTATTTTCGTTCAAACACGTGACTCATTTTCCTTCACGTTACAATTTTTTTTCTTTTCGAATAGATGGCAGGCTAGCACGCTTCTTACTTTTGTTTTCTTTTGCGTCATCTCATCCATAAAAATTTCTTCAACGTAATTCAAAATTCCCTAAAATCAATACGTACTCTTATTACCATTTATGTAACACTCAAGGGCGTGACAGTTTTCACTCACCACAAACGGAACGGAAATTAAACACAGAATCAAAATTGAAGCAAAAAAAAAATAAAGAACGTCTTTTATAGATACGTCAATTTGAATTCTCCAACTTACTCATACCAGATTATAGGTGATTTCTTTCGCTTAAAAGTTTGAATCGTGTTTCGAATAGTTTGCACCTGAATTTCGTAATTGTTGCAACAAAACGCCTGACTTGAATTTTTGCTGGACCGTTCATTTGAAAGCTGTGAAGTCGTCTTTAATCACTACCATTTTCAAAAATCTAATTACAGGAAACTGTAATTTGTCTACTTTTCTTTTCGCTTCCGACAGTACACACTGCATTCACATGTCACATTTTTTAAATTAGATTTTAATCATCTGATTATCGGTGATTTCTTTCGCTTAAAAGTTTGAATCGTGTTTCGAATAGTTTGCACCTGAATTTCGTAATTGTTGCAACAAAACGCCTGACTTGAATTTTTTATGGACCGTTCATTTAAAAGCTGTGAAGTCGTCTTTAATCACTACCATTTTCAGAAATATAATTACAGGAAACTGTAATTTGTCTACTTTTTCTTTTCGCTTCCGACAGTACACACTGCATTCACATGTCACATTTTTTAAATTAGATTTTAATCATCTGATTATCGGTGATTTCTTTCGCTTAAAAGTTTGAATCGTGTTTCGAATAGTTTGCACCTGAATTTCGTAATTGTTGCAACAAAACGCCTGACTTGAATTTTTGCTGGACCGTTCATTTGAAAGCTGTGAAGTCGTCTTTAATCACTACCATTTTCAGAAATATAATTACAGGAAACTGTAATTTGTCTACTTTTCTTTTCGCTTCCGACAGTACATACCGCATTCACATGTCACATTTTTTAAATTAGATTTTAATCATCTGATTAAAGGTGATTTCTTTCGCTTAAAAGTTTGAATCGTGTTTCGAACAGTTTGGACCTGAACTTCGTAATTGTTGCAACAAAACACCTGACTGACTTGAATTTTTGATTGAGAGTTCATTTGTAAATAACCATAATTCAATCCAAACAAGTTTTAAGAGTAGAGAGATTCAAAGAAAAGAATGTCTGTTTTTGAATCAAAACACACGTTTGGATCACGATTTTGTGAACGAAAGAAAGCACCTTTTATCATGAAAAATTCATTGACAATTAAGGAGAAAGATGGCGTAAAAGTACAGAAAAAAGTAGACGAGAAGTCTTTAGGCTCTTTCGCAGGGGTGGATTTAGGCATGGTCTTTAGGCCAAATTAAAGTCCCCCTTCGGGGTTTTATAATTTTAAAAAAGATTTCAGAAGTCCCAGTTTTTTTTTTTTTTTGGAACCAGTCCCGATTTTTCAAAGACAATGTCCCGATTTACGAAACTTAATAGTTGGAAATCCTACCCGAAACATCTAGAGCCTGATTATATCTTAAACACGCGCATCTTGAAATGTACCTCGGCCATGACCGAGGTACATTTCAAATCTTGAAACGTACCTCAGCCACAACATAAGCGCCATTCTAACAAGAAGCGACAGTAGCCACGTTTTTATGTCTCGAATTAGTCTGCGCATGCGCAAGTTTTGCAACACTGTAGTTTAAATATACAGGTAATCCCAGTTAAGTTTATAAAAGAAAGTCTGCATAGCTGTTTTATGCATAGTATAAAAAAAATGCATGCCATGTTTTAAAATCGCCTTTCAAAGAGATAACATTTTCAAAGTTACGTCTGCCAGATTTTCTGTAGGCAATGTCGCCAACGTATTGATAAAATCAAGTTGTCATGCTGTGTAATTGTTTGGTAACATCCGCTTTAAGAAGATAATGAACATATTTTAAATTTCTTTTTACTTAACCTCAAAAAAGAAAAAAGAAAAACGATTGTAAAGGAAATTTCCTGAAATTTCAACACACTTTTCGAAATTGCCAAAACCTTGAAATTTCTAGGCTTTTGAAACTTCTGTAAAAATTCCTTAGTTATCGGAAATTTCGTTTTCGTTTGGAAATATCGATTGTTGCGTTTCGAATAGATAACACACAATACTCATGACACGTGTTTGCTTTTTTTGAAGTTAATAAATCGCGTTGGAGTACGTAGAACAGAATGCTATGATAAAATGTAGAAAAGACGATTCAATTTTTACTAAATTTTGTTGGTTTTGCGTCGCAATATTTTGTGATTGTGATTCTTAAAGCACGGAGATTCTTAGGATATCTGGGGAAAAAAAAACAAATGAGCGCGAGGACGGAGAGTGCCTCACACACACAAATCGTACAGCGGAGAAGTTGACGCTTTCTTTTTCACCAGATATCCTCCTAAGAATCGCCGCGCTTTAGCAATTTTTATTGACGTTGTTAGGTTAGATTCTTAATCATTATGACATTACAACATAAACTTCGAACTGTCATTTAAAGCTGCATGTACTCTCTCTGGGAGAGAAGAGTGTCCCGTTTTTCACACTCGCTACTGTACATATTAAGCTTTTTTTTTAAATATTCTTACGTTAATTGTTTGATGTAATCGCTGAAAATTCTTTGTGCTTGAATTCTGAATACATCGCACATTTTGGTTTTGACCTTCCTAAGAAAACAAAAAATAATAAAATTTTGACACAAAATGTGCTAAAAAAAAGTCACAAAAACGCAAATTTGGCACTTACAGTGCTTAAGTTCATAACCTCTTAAAATTTATTTGACAGTTACAGTTTAACTTAAGTTCATAACCTCTTAAAATTTATTCGACATTTACAGTTTAACTTAAGTTCATAACCTCTTAAAATTTATTTGGCATTTCTAGTTTAACTTAATTGATAATGGAACCTTACTTTTAATAATAATTTTTATTAATGGAACTTTTTCATGTGTGTTTGCAATTCTTTTATTTTTTTTCCCTTTTGTTTGAAGCCATCTCTAAATTTACCGACTTTTTAGCTGGGTTGGCAACACTGTATCAGTCTGTTTCGTTTTCATTTGGCCCACTCTGTCTATAATCAAGTATTCTAGGTTCAAACCACCGACCACCCCAAGTACTAGAAGTAGTTCAAACGTTCAAGTAGTGCTACCAACCGACCTAGCGTACATTTTCCACTTCGCTCGCCGCGTTTCTAGGTCTTTAAAATGTTTCCATTTCTGTTTTATTCTCGCAAAATATAGTGATTGTCTTTTGTTCCCGAGAAGCTGAAAAATTCCCTAGATTTTAATGAGTGTTTGCATTTTTTTCTTTTTTTCCTTTTGTTTGAAGCCATCCCTAGATTTACCGACTTTTTAGCTGGGTTGGCAACACTGTATCAGTCTGTTTCGTTTTCATTTGGCCCACTCTGTCTATAATCAAGTATTCAAGGTTCAAACCACCGACCACCCCAAGTACTAGAAGTAGTTCAAACGTTCAAGTAGTGCTACCAACTGACCTAGCGTACATCTCAGAAGAAAGTACGAAGACGTTTTGGTAGATGTCGCTGTGCATTTCGGTAGACCATTAAAGCGACGTGCAATAAAGAAACTTAATTATAAAATGAAAAAAAGAAAAAAACTAATAATCACAATAAAAATGGAAAACTTAACTAATTTTCTTAAATTATTGACGAATTTGATTATAAGTTATAAAAAAATAATAAATGTAGACCTTGTAGACGTTTGCATGTTTTTTTTTTAAATACGTTTGAGATTCCACCACTTCACTCAAACAAGGTGGGATGGGTTTTTGATTGCTTTTAATTTTTATTTTTAGTAAATATGTCTGGTTATTATTTGTTCAGGTGTATCTACTACCTACTTGCAATTCGCACTTTACGTCACATGTATTTTCCGACAGGTAGTAACAACGTCTCATTCACCTTCGTATTAATCGTATTTATTATCTCTGCTATAGTTCGTCAGAATCAAATTTTTCAGATAAAATTTACACCTGACGTTCATAAAGTTATCCAATTATAAATTGAGATTATTTATTGATGATGTATCAGTTCTAATTTATCACGTATCCATATCACTCACAGGTTTATAAGTGCTCGTTGAATAATAATCATCTGACAGAGTCATATTTTTGAAATAATTTATAATCCGTTTGATAGGACTTATCACTGTCATAAAATTGAGTTATATAATTCCGGCTTTGTTCTGGTGCAATTGCCTGGTGATCGGTGATTTTTAAAACGTAAATTGCATGAACCACAAATTTATTAATAACAGTTTAAAAAAAATTATTTCTATTAGTCTAATTACTAAAAAAAAAAAATTTTTGTATTTCGTTAATAAATTTCTTTCCTTCATTTATTTTGTCTCTTTATTATTAGTAAGCAAATCATTTTTAACTCGTTTTGCTGCTAATGACAGTCTTTTTTTTATTTTTATGCTTTAACTGACTATTTTACAAAAAGTAGTAGTTCTTTTCATTATTTTATTATGTTGGCGACGATACACGCAGCGACAATTTGTTGACACTTCAGTTTACAAAAATAACCTCAAAATTGACATTTGCGTGACGCACGTTGACGCACCTTAAATTACAAACATAACCTCCAAGTTGACGTTTGTTTGAAATTATTCCAAGCGTCACCCGATTTCACCAAACAATACACAAATTAAAGGAAAACGTAGATTTATAACCTTTTTTTATATCTAATAAACAAAATGGTATTTAAAAAAAAAAACACGTTTCCGATGCATTTGTCCATTTAGAAAACTCGACTTAAGCCTCGTAAATAATTAGAAGAAAAAGCAGAACGTTTGTGACGGTCTAGACAACATTAAAATAAAAAAAAAAAACAAAAAAGTTAAGCTAAGTGAAGTAAGACACGTCGTAATAAAAATAATAACTTAAAATAATTAATAATAAAAGCCCAAAACGTAATTTGCAATTCACAAAGACAAGAAAATCGTAAAGTTACGAAAG
Source organism: Prosopocoilus inquinatus (assembly GCA_036172665.1). NCBI lineage: Eukaryota > Metazoa > Arthropoda > Insecta > Coleoptera > Lucanidae > Prosopocoilus > Prosopocoilus inquinatus. Next base: position 16,264,504 of record CM069880.1, on the reverse strand, counting down.
AAAAAGTGACTTTTCTGTTCTCGTGTTGTCTTGCCAAAACCAAAAAAAAAAAAAAAGAATCCCAAGTAAAACGGTTGGTACTGCCTTGAAGATTTTGTCTTTGTTGTCGAACTGTCAATTGTAAAATGAATTTTCAAAAATGATACGCGCATTCAAATCAAATTTCGTCAAATCATGGAGATGGTAACCAAGTTTCAAAACAGTAACCAAGTGACAGAATCAAGAGCCAACATAACCTCGAAATATTGACGCTGTGCAAAAACGCACAAACGCTCCTCAACGTTTCGCCATCGATTCGTAGCTTCGTCAGAGTTTAATAAAATATCAACCTCGCAAAAAATTAGTCGGCATTATAACAAAAAGGAGAGAGAGAAAGAGAGGAGGGGGGAGAGAAAAACAAGTGACAATCGTAATAATGACACTGGAAAGAATGCAGAAACGTCTACTATTGAGTGTAGTTTCGTCAGAGTTTAATAAAATATAAACCTCGAGAAAAATTAATCAGCATTTTAATAAAAAGGAGAGAGAAAGAGAGAGGGGGGGGGAGAGAAAAACAAATGACAATCGTAATAATGACACTGGAAAGAATGCAGAAACGCCTACTATTGAGTGTAGTTTCGTCAGAGTTTAATAAAATATAAACCTCGAGAAAAATTAATCAGCATTTTAATAAAAAGGAGAGAGAAAGAGTGAGGGGGAGGGGGGAGAGAAAGACAAATGACAATCGTAATAATGACACTGGAAAGAATGCAGAAACGCCCAACGTTTCACTATCGATTGTAGCTTCGTCAGAGTTTATTAAAATATTAACCTCGAAAAAAATTAACAAAAAGAAGAGAGACAGGGAGAGAAAGAGAAAAAACGAAAACAAATGACAATCGTAATATTGGCAAGACAAAGAGGAGTGCAGAATTTTTTTTCTTATCAAAATTGTATTTCAGAAGATACAATAAAAATGAAATAGAAAATAAATAAAAACTTGGAAAAATGTAATCGGCAAAGAAAAGGAAAAAAAAACTATAACTTCAAAAAAAAAAAAAGAAAAGTAAGAAAATAAACAGAAAGAAAGAGCACACGATCGTTTTACGGAAAAAAAAGAGACAGGAAAACAAATGACGATCGTAAACTTCAAAAAAAAAAAAAAGAAAAAGAAAGGCGATCGTAACGTTTACGAAATAAATAGTTTCGTGGAATGTACTTACAAGTACAAAATAAAATAAAAAAATTAAAAAAAAAACTGCAGTAGCAACAAAAAAGATGATTTCTAAGTGAGATCGAATTTCAAGCTCCAAAAAAGTCTGTAAACAAATGACGATCGCAAGCAGAACAGTCGCGAACATTTCGCGTAATGTCGGGAACATTCGACGGCCTGATGGATGACGCGACTCGTACGAAAACACCTTCCAGGATTTACCGGCGTCGCGGATCACGATTGTAACAATACACTTACTTCAATTGTTCCAAAAAAAGTTAAAAAAAAAAAAACACTCGAATTCACAATGATTTTCGTTACCGAAACACAGTAGCTTAACTAGAACTTTTCGCGTAATTTCTGGAACATTCGACAGCCTCATGGGCGACGCGATTCGTACGAAAACACCACTTCCAGGATTTATTGGCGTCACGGTTGTAAGAATATACTTCAACTGTTTTAAAAAGGAAAGAGCAAACAAACAAAAACACTCGAATTCACAATGGTTTTCGTTAGCAAAAAAGAAAGTGCGCCGTACTGCAAAAAATTTACATTAAAAAATATACAGGGTGTAACTTTTATGAGGCGAGCTAGTCTCCTCTTGAAACACTCTGTATTACGAATAAACAAAAGAGCGAAATAGAAAAAAAAGACTCAATCTTCTTTGCGTTAAGTAAAGCAAGACTGTAATCTTGGCTTCATAAAGATTCTAATAATAATAATAATAATAATAATAATAATAATAATTTATTAGGACTTTTTCCATTCCATTCCATGGGTGCCTTTGTCAGACAAAATATAAAAATATAAAATATATCACAATTTGATTGACAAGAACTGTCAAAATTTTAGGTTAGGATAACCGGCGCCGCGTAGAGTACAGGAATTATGTTGAATATACCGAACTAAGCGTGTAAATTAAGATTTATTTTTGTTTTACAGCACAGCCGCCTTCCACTTTGACTCCGCCTTTTTCAAACTTCAATGAAACAATCGGTATGCCCTTCTTGTTTCTTGTTTCGGTTTCAGATCAGTTTGAAATCACCGAAAGCACGACAATTCAATAAAGTTGTCGGTTGTAGGCGCTGTTGAAATCAGAACAAACTTATTTGACAGTTGACACAGTGTAAGAGTGGACACCCGGTATATTTTTTTGTGTGACGCGTGCTTTTAATTGATTGATTTTAAATGAAGTGGCCAAGACAGGAGTACCGTTGTGGATAAAGCTGGTGTCACTCTCGTTTTTTTTTTTAATTTGGTCGTCTTTTTCTAATATACAAGGCGATTTTAATAGTTGTGCAATTTATAATAAATAATTAAGACATGATTTTAAACGATTTTAAACCAAGTGTACAGGAGCACAGGTGTGGCTAAAGTTGATTTTAATTTTCTTTTTTTTTTTTTAATTTGGTCATCTTTGTCTAATATACAAGGCGATTTTAATAGTTGTGCAATTTATAATAAATAATGAAGACATGGTTTTAAACGATTTTAAACCAAGTATACAGGAGCACAGGTGTGGCTAAAGTTGATTTTAATTTTCTTTTTTTTTTTTAATTTGGTCATCTTTGTCTAATATACAAGGCGATTTTAATAGTTGTGCAATTTATAATAAATAATGAAGACATGGTTTTAAACAATTTTAAACCAAATGTACAGGAGCACAGGTGTGGCTAAAGTTGATTTTAATTTTATTTTTTTTTTTAATATGGTCATCTTTGTCTAATATACAAGGCGATTTTAATAGTTGTGCAATTTATAATAAATAATTAAGACATGATTTTAAACGATTTTAAACCAAGTGTACAGGAGCACAGGTGTGGCTAAAGTTGATTTTAATTTTCTTTTTTTTTTTTAATTTGGTCATCTTTGTCTAACATACAAGGCGATTTTAATAGTTGTGCGTTGGCACACAGTGCTCTTTGGAACCTATTCGTTTGGATAACATTTTTTTTATAATACACAAGGCGTCTAATTTTATATTTTTAATTTTATATTTTTCTGATATACAGGGTGTTTTTAATAGTTGTGTTTTTTCGTTTGAAATCTAGTTCTGGAATGAATTAGATCAAAATCAAGGCACTTATAATTACCCTTTGAGTAAGAATAAGAGAAATAAGAGAGTTTAAATTTAAATGCAGGCTCGCTCAGTTTCTGGTAAGGGTCTTCGCCCTCTGGCCTGTCTCTATTTACGTAAAGTGCAAATGTAAAAAGACATGTGCTCTATCGTGATGATGCATCGCCATAATTATTCTTGGTCATTTTGGTTTCGCTTATTGTTTTTTCGTAGACGACGTTAGTGTATACATATGTTTTAACCCCGGACAGATGAGAGCGCACGTGCTTTCCAGAAATATCCCCAATATTCCAGGGCCACGGTCGCTCAGATATTTATAAACACATTTTCACGTAACGTTCCTGTCGTAGCAACGAATTTATTTCTGTAAATCATTCATCGAGGGAAATCAAGAGTTCCAACTGTCAGGCAAAAAAGAAAAAGAAAAAATGATGATGCACTCTTCAATTGAATGCGTTGGCTTCAAATGACTTTTTTTTCTTTTTTTGCCAAGGCCTTCTGCGCTTCTGAAATATTATTAGAACATTCTAATTTTACGTGAAAGTGTAAATGAACTTGCGAGAGTTTATTTTTGAATATTTCAGAATGCACATCTACATACTATACATAATTTAATAAATAAGTTTCCCATGTACACATACAGGGTGGATTAAATTACTTGGTGGTGATGGTGGTGGTAGTAGTAGTAGTAGTAGTAATACGTTGTCCATCTTTTTTTTCTGTTTGTTTCTTTGTTTGTTTGTTCAACAAGACCGCAAAAAAAAATACCATTTTCTATTCGGCTAAATATTGCATGTCATGTAATTTTAGTTCTCGTTAGGTACATACATACATACATACATACAACCTATGTACGTGCGGTTTGTGTTACGTGAGTGCACGTAATCCGCTGCAAATACTAAGGTGTCATTCACTAAAGTCAGAAAAATTGTCATAATCTCCAAGAAATTAGATAAGTTCCTCAAGGCCTATTTATTTTTAGAGATTACTTTGCGTTACTGCAACTTTGTTACGCTAACACAAAACAATAGAGGTATTAATAAATTACGTGAGATAAAGAAATGCATTTCTTAAGTATAAAACATGCAGTGAGGCAGTGGCGTAGCAATAACAGTTAACCAAGTTAACATAGGCGCCTCCCCCACAACCAAGAATTTACATTTTTATTAAACAATCTGGAAATAATCTTCAAACTCGTGGTATTAATTGCAGAAGAAGACTTTTCTTTATATATTTCTTTATAAGATTGAAAACGGTTTGAATTTGGCGCCACAGTTTTTAGTGTATTTCACTTTTGCAAACGTGATTACCATGAAGAAACACTGACTATATTCAGTTGAAGGTGAAGGTGAGTGGCAGAATTGGATGTTGCCAACGTAACAGCGATTTACTTTTTTTTTTTTAATTACTCTTAAAGTTTAGTGATTTCTTATTTTCAGTAAGAACCACGACGTTATTTTTTTTTTATTACAGAATCAAATATTGCAATTATATTTGCACAGATACTTTCTGATGAGAAATTGATTTGAACGTAATTTCTTTTTTTAATGAATAAGCTTACATAACCTCAAATGACTTCTTTAGTGAACGCCTTCAAACAAATGTAAGGTTATGATGTGTGGTTACAAGTTACAACGCCCGGTATATGTTGCCAACGTAACAGCGATTTACTTTTTTTAATTACTCTTGAAGTTTAGTGATTTCTTATTTTCAGTAAGAACCACGACGTTATTTTTTTTTTTTATTACAGAATCAAATATTGCAATTTTATTTCCACAGATACTTTCTGATGAGAAATTGATTTGAACGTAATTTCTTTTTTTAATGAATAAGCTTACATAACCTCAAATGACTTCTTTAGTGAACGCCTTCAAACAAATGTAAGGTTATGATGTGTGGTTACAAGTTACAACGCCCGGTATATGTTGCCAACGTAACAGCGATTTACTTTTTTTAATTACTCTTGAAGTTTAGTGATTTCTTATTTTCAGTAAGAACCACGACGTTATATTTTTTTTATTACAGAATCAAATATTGCAATTTTATTTCCGCAGATACTTTCTGATGTGAAATTGATTTGAACGTAATTTCTTTTTTTAATGAATAAGCTTACATAACCTCAAATGACTTCTTTAGTGAACGCCTTCAAACAAATGTAAGGTTATGATGTGTGGTTACAAGTTACAACGCCCGGTATATGTTGCCAACGTAACAGCGATTTACGTTTTTTAATTACTCTTGAAGTTTAGTGATTTCTTATTTTCAGTAAGAACCACGACGTTATTTTTTTTTTTATTACAGAATCAAATATTGCAATTTTATTTCCACAGATACTTTCTGATGAGAAATTGATTTGAACGTAATTTCTTTTTTTAATGAATAAGCTTACATAACCTCAAATGACTTCTTTAGTGAACGCCTTCAAACAAATGTAAGGTTATGATGTGTGGTTACAAGTTACAACGCCCGGTATATGTTGCCAACGTAACAGCGATTTACTTTTTTTAATTACTCTTGAAGTTTAATGATTTCTTATTTTCAGTAAGAACCACGAGGTTATTTTTTTTATTACAGAATAAAATATTGCAATTTTATTTCCACAGATACTTTCTGATGTGAAATTGATTTGAACGTAATTTCTTTTTTTAATGAATAAGCTTACATAACCTCAAATGACTTCTTTAGTGAACGCCTTCAAACAAATGTAAGGTTATGATGTGTGGTTACAAGTTACAACGCCCGGTTTATGTTGCCAACGTAACAGCGATTTACTTTTTTTAATTACTCTTGAAGTTTAGTGATTTCTTATTTTCAGTAAGAACCACGACGTTATTTATTTTTTTATTACAGAATCAAATATTGCAATTTTATTTCCACAGATACTTTCTGATGTGAAATTGATTTGAACGTAATTTCTTTTTTTTAATGAATAAGCTTACATAACCTCAAATGACTTCTTTAGTGAACGCCTTCAAACAAATGTAAGGTTATGATGTGTGGTTACAAGTTACAACGCCCGGTTTATGTTGCCAACGTAACAGCGATTTACTTTTTTTAATTACTCTTGAAGTTTAGTGATTTCTTATTTTCAGTAAGAACCACGAGGTTATTTTTTTTTTATTACAGAATCAAATATTGCAATTTTATTTCCACAGATATTTTCTGATGTGAAATTGATTTGAACGTAATTTTTTTTTAATGAATAAGCTTACATAACCTCAAACGACTTCTTTAGTGAACGCCTTCAAACAAATGTAAGGTTATGATGTGGTTACAAGTTACAACGTCCGGTATATGAGTTTAATTAAAATATAATTTCGTAGAATTAAGTAAAAAAAAAACTGAAGCATACGTGAAAAGATGAAACAGAAAAAGAAATCACCTGTCAAATTTGCTAACCTTACTTTCTCATGCAGAAAACTTTATTTGCGATTCGTTTCGAAATTAAAGCCTGCATGCACTTTAATTTTGTTCGTCAAAGGGAGTCGGTATTAGAAAGTTCATTTGGAAAAGGTGGATCCACACAGAGGCGAAAATTTCCGCTCAAACGTGATTAGGTCAAAGAATTTTTAATTGAAAACAGAGTGCCTTTCGAAATTAAACGTCCGGACGGGGGCACGTCCTAAAAATATTAGGCGGCTAATTGTTAATTAAATTTCTTTCCGCTCAAACGAATCCATGTTATAACAAAATTAAAAAATCGCGAGCGTGGAAATAACAAAAAAAAAAAAAAAAGAAAAAAATTGCCTAAGTAAATTATGATTACGTCAACGTAAATTCAATGCTTTGAGGAGGAGAAGGTAATTTGCCGGCCTCTGTTCATACGCTAATGACATTTAAAACGTTGACATTCAATATAACCATTCAACGAAAAGACAAGAGTGATTCAATAATTAATACTAAAACCCGCAACATTGTGCAAATTCGTTTTAAAACGAGATAATTGTAAAGTACAGTGCATAAATTAACAAACCATACGAAAATAGTTTGCCTAAGGGCACCCAGCCAGAACTTACTGTAAATATTTAAAAAAAAAAATAAAGTCGCCAAAATATTGGAGCTAAATTCTTACTTGCTTCGTCATTTAAAAATAAAATCGAGTATCAAGTATTTGTTAATCTCCATCTCCATCTGAACAGGATTAAAAAAAAATAATAATATATAAATTAACACACTGGGCGCGTTCTTTATTTCATCAATAAGCCCGCTTGATGGCATCAGTTCCATCAAACCCGTTGTTTTATTGTTTGATGGATCACTCAGATCCATTTGTTTCAAATGATGAAACCACAGCCAGTTGAATGGATCTGTCACACACGGCCAGTTCAAAACGCTTAAAAATATGTTCCAGTAAAGCAAGCCATGGAGTGTATCAACTAGCGCCCTCTAAGACTCATTAATTAGGTGTTACCGTGGTTATGTTACCGACGCTTATTTTGACAGTTTAAATTTCAAGACGAGACGAATTGACATTACTTATAACCACAGCCAGCTGAAAGGATATGTCATATACGGCCAGTCCAGAACGTTTAAAAATATGTTCCAGTAAAGCTAGCCATGGAGTGTATCAACTAGCGCCCTCTAAGACTCATTAATTAGGTGTTACCGTGGTTATGTTACCGACGCTTATTTTGACAGTTTAAATTTCAAGACGAGACGAATTGACATTACTTATAACCACAGCCAGCTGAAAGGATATGTCATATACGGCCAGTACAGAACGCTTAAAAATATGTTCCAGTAAAGCAAGCCATGGAGTGTGTCAACTAGCGCCCTCTAAGACCCATTAATTAGGTGTTATCATGGTTATGTTACCGACGCTTATTTTGACAGTTTAAATTTCAAGACGAGACGAATTGACATTACTTATAACCACAGCCAGCTGAAAGGATATGTCATATACGGCCAGTCCAGAACGTTTAAAAATATGTTCCAGTAAAGCAAGCCATGGAGTGTGTCAACTAGCGCCCTCTAAGACCCATTAATTAGGTGTTATCATGGTTATGTTACCGACGCTTATTTTGACAGTTTAAATTTCAAGACGAGACGAATTGACATTACTTATAACCACAGCCAGCTGAAAGGATATGTCATATACGGCCAGTCCAGAACGTTTAAAAATATGTTCCAGTAAAGCAAGCCATGGAGTGTGTCAACTAGCGCCCTCTAAGACCCATTAATTAGGTGTTATCATGGTTATGTTACCGACGCTTATTTTGACAGTTTAAATTTCAAGACGAGACGAATTGACATTACTTATAACCACAGCCAGCTGAAAGGATATGTCATATACGGCCAGTCCAGAACGTTTAAAAATATGTTCCAGTAAAGCAAGCCATGGAGTGTGTCAACTAGCGCCCTCTAAGACCCATTAATTAGGTGTTACCGTGGTTATGTTACCGACGCTTATTTTGACAGTTTAAATTTCAAGACGAGACGAATTGACATTACTTTATAACCAAAAAATTCAAAGTGACAGACGCTTTTCATTTCTTACAAAAACATTTTTGAATGCCCTTTGGCTCTGGCCGGCCGTATATGACATATCATATGAATTCAGTTGGCCGTGATGGAACTGTTTGAAAGTTGAAAGCTCAAACCTAACCTCACTTTTCTAAACGTAAGTAAAAGTTGTGTCTTTATTTGTTCTGCTGCATTTTTCTTTGGATTTTATATTAATATGTGCAACCCTGTTTAACACAAAGCCAGAGTTGCTAGATTTTCGGATGATAATGTCGCCGACATGTTGATGAAAAATAACCAAAAAAAGAAACGTCATTTTTTTTTAGAAAAATTTTGTGCAAATCGTTTTTCGATTTCGTCTGAACAATTCGGGATTTCAAAAAAAAAACATTTCGGCACATCGAAAACCAGAACAAATAAAGAAAAATAAATAAAACCTGCAAGCAAAAAAAATCAGAAACAAAAGAGAAATGAAAGAAACGGCAACAAAGTAGAAGGCATGAAGTGAACAACAAAAGAAAAATAAACAAAAAAAGATCGACAACACAAGGCGAGCGAAAAACAAGAATTTTCCGAACGAATGAAAAATGGAAACACGTGATAAAAGAAACAAACGAACGACGAAATGCAGTCGCGCAAGAAAAAGATCACACAAGATGGAGATAAAAGAAATGAAAAACTACAACAAAGCGTCAATAAAATGCAAAAAGTCAATTCGATAAGAAAAGCAAAAGAGAACGTGAACATAAAGAACAGAAAAACAAAAACAAAAGATGAACAAAAAACAATTGAATCTCCAGATGAAGAGAAGCTAGTAGAAAACAAAAGACAACTGTAAAAAAAAGTGTCAATCAACCAAATATGAAAATCAATTTGATAGAAATAAACAAAAGAGAATCCGAAAGCATAAAATGATTTAAATTGTATTTATCACCAAGTGCTTATTAAATACATCAAATCGGCAGTGAAATGCACCACGTTGGCAACATTGGTCCGACTTGAAATTCCACTTCCATAATTATTAACCTCCTGGAAACAGCGAACAATTTAAAATTCGTTATTAATTTAAAAATCGTTTTTTTTTATAATCTCTTCATGCCGCTCTGTTTCTTGTTTATTTTTTTTTTCAATTTCCTGATTAATTAAATCAATAACGGAAGCTCGAAGTATATTTTTTTGAGGTTAAGTTTATTTCCAGGCGACCAGTCGATCGTGTTTTGTTTTTCGTTGACTTCAGTGAACACATTTCACTGGACGTAATTGAAATTCATTCGTTAGTGTTTTTGTTATTTTATTTTAATAATCAAAATGAGATATTTTGAGGTTAAGCGAACCTCTTCTTCTCTTCTTTTTTTCTTAAATTCACCGCTTTCTTTTGTTTTATCATTAGTTATTAATTAATGAGGAAATTGATGTAAAATAAACAAGAAAAAGCAGCTAGAAGAGAAACAATTTTTTAATTAACAATGGATTTTAAATTCTCGGTGCTTCTAATAATAGGTACTACGATGCTCACTATAAATGATTTGACCATTTGACAGTTTCGTAGCCCTTACGCTGAATGTTCTTAAGGGTGTGGTTCGCATGCAGGAGTGACTTTTAAGTTGACGTAAATTAATTTTAACTGTAACTTATTGAACTACTAAGTAAACTTTATCGGAATGAATATAATACCTCTATGTATTATGTCTGGAGCATGCATGTAGTATCGTTTATTATGTAATTCAATGAAATATGAAATTACATATGTACATATTAATTTCGTCGGTTATCGCCGTGAGTAACGCTAATAATAATTAATAAGAAATTTTGCACGTCTGTGTGGAAAGTAATTTTTTGTTTCTCAAATTCTTTACTTTACCTTGTCTTAATTTTTATTGTCAGCGATATTTTCTTTTTAAGTAAAAGAAAGATGCGTTACGTGACAAGACTTGCCTTTTGTTTATTTTTCGAGGACTAATGACTGAACAAATATTGTTTGACATCACTTTATTTGCTTATACGTCTCTTATTCCTTCGGCCTAATAACTGGTATGGCAAATACGAACTCCATTATAAACATCTGTTGTGTCTCTCTGTTTTTTGAAGAGTTACTATTTTAGTTTTCCCGGGCAGTGTTTTCCTTTGAACGAACTCTCCTACTACATTTCAAACAGCTGTCTAATCTGTTAGTGTTTAAATTTAGCGCACATAAATTCCTTTTTTCAATTTCAATCATTATAATTATAATGTATCACATCGCAAAGCACTGTTACAGTATAAACAACAAGAAATTTATTCACAATGCAAAATTAATTGCCGTGGTGGAAAACAGCAGAGCCTAAATGAACAACGCCATTTCCACCAAAGTCTAATCAAATACTTTTCATTGCTCAAATCTTAACCTTCGATTTTACTGCGTTTTGTTTACGATAGCTTTTGTTCTGCGAGCGAACACTTGTATATTGTACGTTGGACTTAATTAACGAACACTTTTACAAGTGATTTAATATCTAGGTACCTGTTTTGTCATCGTAAGGTTTTTCCTAAGCCAAAACACACAGAAATTTTTTGCTCCGTTCTGTATCAAAGGAAATTATGGTCGTCGCAGATGCCAAAAATTAGCTGCCGCTGCCAAGTGTTACACAATCTACGTGCCGGCACTTTTATTTTGTAGGTTTCCGTTGTTTTCTCACACACAGCTTACTTATTTCAAAATAATAACTATAATTAGGAGACGAATCCAGCACGCAAATTACCCCATTATTCCATTCAGAGACGGATTTAGGCATGGTCTTTACGGAAATGCAAATTATTTCAAAAACTCTCGATTTTCCCGGTCGGGTCATGACGTTTTTCAAAGACAACGTCCCGATTTACGAAACTTGGCAAGTTGGCGACCCCACCCGAAGCATCTCAAGCCTGATTACGTCTTAACAATGGAATCTTGAGGTGTACCTCGGCCACGACAATGGAATCTTGAAATGTACCTCAGCCACGACTTTCGAATCTTGAAATGTTCCTCGGTCACGACATTCAAATCTTGAAATGTATAAATGAAGTTGATTTTTGTCCAATGAAAACTGTAAGTACAAAGTTTTTTTTTAAACTCGAACCGGACAGAAATATGATGGGAACACACTCAACGTTTCTCTATAGATTTGTAGCTTTGTCAGGAGTGTGTTCCCATCATATTTCTGTCCGGTTCAAGTTTAAAAAAGACTTTGTACGTGAAATGTACCTCGGCCACGACATTTGAATCCTAAAACGCACCTCAGCCACAGCATAAATAATAGAGTTATCCGTCAATATTTAGTAACGCGATGTTTTTTTTTTCGAATTGTAATTAATTATGCAACTATTTGACATTGGAACACATTCAACGTTTCGCCATGGATTTATAGCTTCGTCAGGAGTGTGTTCCCATCATATTTCTGTCCGGTTCAAGACTAAAAAAACTTTGTACTTGAAATGTACCTCGGCCACGACATTTGAATCTTAAAACGCACCTCAGCCACAGCATAAATAATAGAGTTATCCGTCAATATTAAGTAACGCGATGTTTTTTTTCGAATTGTAATTAATTATGCAACTATTTGACATTGGAACACATTCAACGTTTCGCTATGGATTTATAGCTTCGTCAGGAGTGTGTTCCCATCATATTTCTGTCCGGTTCAAGACTAAAAAAACTTTGTACTTGAAATGTACCTCTGCCACGACTTTTGAATCTTAAAACGCACCTCAGCTACAGCATAAATAATGTAGTTATCCATCAATATTCAGTAACACGATGTTTTTTTTCGAATTGTAATTAATTATGCAACTATTTGACATTGGAACACATTCAACGTTTCGCTATGGATTTATAGCTTCGTCAGGAGTGTGTTCCCATCATATTTCTGTCCGGTTCAAGACTAGAAAAACTTTGTACGTGAAATGTACCTCGGCCACGACATTTGAATCCTAAAACGCACCTCAGCCACAGCATAAATAATAGAGTTATCCGTCAATATTAAGTAACGCGATGTTTTTTTTCGAATTGTAATTAATTATGCAACTACTTGACATTGGAACACATTCAATGTTTCGCTATGGATTTATAGCTTCGTCAGGAGTGTGTTCCCAGCATATTTCTGTCCGGTTCAAGACTAAAAAAACTTTGTACTTGAAATGTACCTCGGCCACGACATTTGAATCTTAAAACGCACCTCAGCCACAGCATAAATAATAGAGTTATCCGTCAATATTAAGTAACGCGATGTTTTTTTTCGAATTGTAATTAATTATGCAACTATTTGACATTTTTTTGGAGTGATAAAAAAGATATTAAATTTGATTCTTCGAATACTCATAGACTCTGTGAGTACAGTCTACAGTCTGCATTTACAGCACTCACTTAGCCAGTACGGTATTGCTTTGCAAATCTAACTTAAAAAAAAAATCTTCTAATATACATTTAAGAAGTCTCATTTTTTTTGGACATGTCCAGATTTTACGAAGACATTGTCAGATTTACGAAACACTCAGATTTACATTTCAAGATTCCAGAAGTTGGCAATCCCCAGCCTGATATGTTTAAACTCGCGCATCTTGAAATCTACCTCGGCCACGGCCTGCGGATCTCGAAACGTACCTCAGCCACGGCATTAGCGTCATACCATAGAACAGTCAAACAAGAATCGACAATAGCCATGTTTTTACGTCTCGAGTTAGTTTGCGCATGTGCGTGTTTTGTTAGTACTTCTGTCAAAAAGACGCCGTTAAGTTGTGCATTGTGCGGAATTTTTATGCTTATTAAAAAGTGTAAAATGGAAGGATTTCCTTGTGGCTCTCGAGGTTACGGCGGCTAAACACCGGAATCTCGAAATGTACCGTGGCTACGACACTCGAATCTTAAAACGCACCTCAGCCACGGCGTAATGGAATTTCAGTCGATTGAAATAACTATGTTTGAATTCCGATGTACAGTGAAACGGTCGAGAAGAGATTTCAACACTTTTCGAAATTTCTGTGGAAATACCTCAGTTATCGGTAATTTCGAGAAGCAAAATATACAAAATCACTTACACGAGAGAGAAAGAATCTTACCCAGAGCGCGCTCTTTTCAGTTTCTGAACGAGCCCCTGTCAACCTAACCTAGAAGAATTAATACCAGACGTATTTCTCTCTCGTTCATGCAGTGGCGTAACTAGAATTAGAAATCAAGTCGCTGGCTTGCAAATTTTTTACCGGCGCCTTTAATTTTAGTAGGTAGTTAAATATACAGAAACAAACAAAAAAACTAGCATCCCTGGCAGTGTTAGTGCAGGGCCCTCAAAGTTAAAGGTCCACCCCTGATTCCATTTCTTCGCAGAATATGCCTTGGCCGATCGATATGGACTCGGCCTTTGTGTTTTGCAAAGGCTTCCAACCTTGTGATTTATTAAAAAGCTTATTTTCCTGCTTGTTTATTCGTTTGTACGGAACAAAAGGCAACAACAGAAATGCTCACTCTCTTGTGTGTTTACGGAGCGATATTAAACAAAATGATTTTTCCAATTCCAGGATTTTCATTTAGTTTGTTTGTTTTTTTCTTTTTTTTTTTTTTTTTTTGATCAGTCTGTACAATATCTAAAGGCCGCTTTACAGTTCCCATTCGCAATTTTCATTACCGGCAATAATAAATAATTGCAGGGATTCGTATTGCGCGCATGCGCAGTATTTGTATTATTTCGATCAGCCTAGGCAAGTTTGATTGCAATTGCAGGAAATAGCTCGGAAGCCATTTTTCTTGCATTGCAGGGGCGATTCTGGGGAATTTGTTGGTAGTAAGTTTTGAAATAACAAATTTATAAAATAAAGAAATAAATATTGCAGGCAAGAACTTTACATTTAAGCAATGGGCGCGTTCAGCCGACGCTCAGCGGTTGAGTGACTTACTCAGCAGTTGTTTGTGATTGGCTATAACCTTAAAGTGAGCCAGGATGAGGAGGCTGAGCGTCTCTGAACGCGCCCAATTTTTATGTAGTTGCAACTAACAGAATTTAAATATTTTATAAATGAAATTAACTTCGTTGTTGTGTTTCTGTCACTACACACTGCGCCTGCGCCTGCAATGCAAGAAAAATGACGCCTGACACATTGCTAATCGTATTCATTACCGACGCGCCTGCGCACAATAAGAATTGCGTCTTACAGCAATACAAATTGCCTCTTGTAAAGCGACCTTTAAGAATACATGAAATAATAATAACTTGTGGTGTTTTGATATGATTTTTGATTTTTTTTTTTTTTAATACGTATATAGTTTAATATTATTTTTGTTTCTTTTGTTTTAAAGAGATGTGATATGGGCAAAGTTAGGGACGAAAACAGCCGAGGCAAATAATATTCCGTCAAATGAAAAGGAAGCACAATCACGAATCCCAATTGCCGAGCCTCCGAAGCCTTCAGTCGTTCCGAAACCGCCCCCTCCTGTACAGAGCCCAAAGGTACAGCCTCCTCCACCTAAATCGCCTTCCCCTCAGATACCCCAAATATCCAAATCTCCTTCCCCGCAACCCCCTAGAATATCGACGCCTTTGCAACCGCCGAGTAAACCGCCCAGATCTCCTTCGCCCCATCCTTTAAGGACTGACGTTTTCGACGATATCGATTATGAAGAAGAAGATAGCGAGGAGGAAGATGATGAAGAAGATGAGGATTCCATCGTGGATTCGAGTCCGCAGGCCAGCTGGTCTTCAGGAAGTAGAAAACCTGAACCAGTTAAAAATTCCGTTAACGACTTCCTTAGCCAAGAAATTTCTAATCAACGAAAGGCTTTCGCTGATATTAGGTAGGGCCTTATTGGTCTACTAA
Organism: Prosopocoilus inquinatus; assembly: GCA_036172665.1. Taxonomy (NCBI): domain Eukaryota; kingdom Metazoa; phylum Arthropoda; class Insecta; order Coleoptera; family Lucanidae; genus Prosopocoilus; species Prosopocoilus inquinatus. The sequence goes on along the minus strand of CM069880.1, from coordinate 16,248,953 downwards.
CAGAGTTACTGATGTGGTAGATTAGTTTTTTTTTGCTCTACTAACACCACTTGCCCTTTGTTTGCATAATCACTTACTTTACTTACCTTGACTTTTCCCTTATTGACGTGGTTCATAAAAGACGTAATATAGATCGGCTCGGCGACGGACGCCCTTGAACTTTGAAAATGCTATTTCCAGCCCAAAACTTTAATATACTAGGGGATACGTGGAAAATCCCTGCAACTCCAATATTCGAGGATTAAGGGATGAAAACCGAGTTTGAACACCTTTTAATACGGATGATATAAAAACCCCCCCGAGCCTGATACTTTCAGATTTAAAGCAACTCGTCGATCTTATATAAAATATATAAAGCATGAAGTACGTCAACATTTCGGTTTAATTTGTTTATGTTAGCACTGGATGTGTTATTTTTTTTTCTGGTGCGAGTTATGTCATACATTGGCTGTTTTGTGTTAGCTTTAAACGTTTGTTATTTCAATCATTTATTACTGGAAGGAAATTTACATTTTATTATTTACTGCAGCAGTCGACTTTCTTTTTCTTTTCGCCAATCCATCTTTATAAATCTCTAAAATTAATTAAAAACAAACTAAAACATCCCACTAGCGCCTAATGGTTTGCTAAATAATAAATTAGGGGAGGCTGTGATTGATGCTATTTGATGCTGTGTGGTTGGATACAATGAGAACGAGAAATAAATAATAACTTGACAGCTGTCATATTTGAGGTTATGTTAGGTTTATTTTGTATTAAACCCTTTTTCACATTCTACTAAACAAATCAATCATTAAATTATCAATTATTTAAAAAGACTTCAAACAGTAAGCTTGTATTGCCAACTTTATGGAAAATATGACAGCCTGCTCCAATTATAAATTCCGTTGGTGGTACTTATAAATGTTTATTAATTACGTTCAGTAAAATCTTATGCACATGCGCTTATACTACCTAATTACATCTAGATGTCGCTGCTACAACTAAACAATCGAATTTAAAGGCTGTAAGTAAGATATTGATTGTCCAGGTGGATTTCAAGCTTCCTACTTTAAATATTCAACGACGGAAAATTGCAGAAGCTGCAAACGCAATCGATATCTTTAATTTTTTTTATGACGCATTTAAAATAAATAGCACAGAGTTGGTATAAATACGATTCATTGGACATAGGGGGCGGGGCGTTGCTGACAGCTGCCTGTCAATGTGACAGAAATATTCGTTGGTGTGTTGCAAGCTTTTGTTCTTACACGGAATGCAATTTTGATGCCTACGCGAAAAATAAAATGTACAGTGTGTCCCCGGATGGATCTAACTATACCTATAAACTTACTTATTTCGAATTTTAGAAAGAAAAGTCACTCTTCATAAAACATTTTGCTTCTTCCAACGAGTCCTCAGCAACTACCAAAATTTCGAAATAATATACAGGGCGGTTGAAAATCGAAACAATGTGGAATTTGACTAAGAGTAAAGTACCTTTTATTTGAAAGGAAAGTAAAACTGTTACTAGGAAAAGGCGTTTGTAATGTCAAAAGAAGCTCAAATATCTAATCTGAACGTTGTATCTTGAAATTGTTTTTTTTTTTTGTCCCTGTATGGACCTAACTGTACCTATAAACTTCCTTATTTTGAATTTTAGGAAGAAAAGTCATTCTTCATAAAAAGTTTTGCTTCTTGTAGCGAATCGTTAGCAACTACCAAAATTTCGAAATAACATACAGGGTGGTTGGAAATCGAGACAATGTGGAATTTGGCTAAGAGTAAAGTACCTTTTATTTGAAAGGAAAGTAAAAGTGTTACTAGGAAAAGGCGTTTGTAATGTCAAAAGAAGCTCAAATATCTAATCTGAACGTTGTATCTTGAAATTGTTTTTTTTTTGTCCCTGTATGGACCTAACTGTACCTATAAACTTCCTTATTTCGAATTGAATTTAGGAAGAAAAGTCATTCTTCATAAAAAGTTTTGCTTCTTGTAGCGAATCGTTAGCAACTACCAAAATTTCGAAATAACATACAGGGTGGTTGGAAATCGAAACAAATGAAATTTGGCTAAGAGTAAAGTACCTTTTATTTGAAAGGAAAGTAAAAGTGTTACTAGGAAAAGGCGTTTGTAATGTCAAAAGAAGCTCAAATATCTAATCTGAACGTTGTATCTCAAAGTTGATTTTTTTTATCTTCACGTTATTTCGATTTACAATCATCCTGTATGTTATTTCGAAATTTTGGTAGTTGCTGTGGACTCGCTAGAAAAAGCAAAACTTTTTATGGAGAGTGACTTTTCTTCCTAAAATTCCAAATAAGGAAGTTTGTATATATAGTTAGGTCCATCCGTGGACACACTGTACATAGTTTAGGTTACTGTGATGACTGACGCTATTATAAATAAGCGGCGGCAAATGTTCACTTGTTTTATTTTTCTGAGGTCGCCGGATCAATTCATAACAGCTGGCTATCAAGATTATTAAAAGAAAATAAATTTTAAACGAATTAAAATATTGATTGTTTTTTTTTTTTTTTGGAGGAGTAATTTCAACTTTTTACTTTGAGAGCCCCATTTGAAATTCAATCAGCGAACTTAAAGGCTCCGCTCCGAGTAAATTCTAAATATATCGCGGAAATAAAATGTTTTAGCGGGAAATACGCATTTCAGTAATTAAGCTGTCATCTTCAGGAATACCCCGAGAAAGTTGTTATTAGGGATTAGCGAAGTTATCTTCCGAGTTTGAATAATAAATTTCCAGTACAATCGTGACCGGCAGACGCAGACTTGTTTTTTCTTGTCGGAAAATCTGTAAAATGCACTCGACATTTTTTATTTAAAAAAAAAGAAACTAACTTAACCTTAAATATAATTTTGGGTTAAAATTAATTACAGAAAACTCCATGATTTATTTACTTACGCAAAATATTTTTATACCTACTTATACTTATATACAGGGTGTTCCTTAACTGCATTTAAAGCTTCAGGTAAACGTTATTTCCTGAATTAAGCACAGCACTGTATATAAAAATCCAAAACAGCGCTAATAAAAAAGATTGGATTCCACGCGATTTCATTGCACTTATGACACAATACAGGCGTACTAGTGCCCATCAATCATTTTATATACTGTATCTACAATGCATTTTATCTCAAAAACTATGGATATTAGACCCCCTATGCATATAGACATTTTGTTTTCTTTTTCTGTGTATACCTGTGGTTGACGAATCGAGCACTTATTTTGAATCACCCAGTATAGAATTACACCTAATTAAATGTCGATTTGATTTTGTACCTTACGTAAATCCCTTACGTATTTTGTTCCTTACGTAAAGATCTCCGGTATCGAAGCCAACTAACTAATTGGGTTGACCTGCAGCCCACATTTAATTAGTTGTAACCCTGTATTCTCTTGTAAAAAGAGATGTGTTATTTCCGAAGAAAAGAGATGCTCGTTTTTCACCTTACGTAAATACCTAGTTACCAGTGTCCTGTATCCGAGCCATTTTAAGCAGATTTACTTCGAATTGTGTTCGTTTTCTAAGAACGAAATTCTGCCTGTGATGTTTGTTGAAAGCTTTGTTCGTATTGAACAAACAAAACAGAAAACAACGACGCAGAGATCGGGATGTTTTCTTCGCGTTTTCGGCAACAATGCGATGCTATTTCGACATCTGTAATAAACACGCAATAATTTTTACATTTAATTATTTTACGGTTCCTATATACCGGGTCATTCAAAGTAAGTATCCGACTCGTCAACCACAGGAAGTACACAGAAAAGGAAAACAAAAAATCTATATGCATAGGTGGTCTAATATCCCTAGTTTTTCAAATAAAACGCATTGAAGATTCAAATATAAATTGGTTGATGGACACTAGTACAGCTTACTTTCTAAGCGCCGCTTGAAGTTAAACTCGGCGTTTAATGGTCTTAAGAATAGCATTTTAGAATCAGCGTTTTTTTGTTTATGTAATTACCCTGTATATAGGGTGATTCGGTAGACCTTTTAAAAATGCTGCCAAATGAAAGCAGATGTAATTTTGTGAAAAAAATACCCCATCAACATAGGCCCGATTTTCTTTCTTTTATTTATTATAAGTACTCGAAGAATTTGAACTTTTTCATTCACCCGGTATTAACACTTTGGAACCAAAATGGCGGTATCATTACGTTATAGTTATTTAAAATTAAAGCGTCAGGTGTCGTCTGTACCTTAAGAAAAGACAATTGAACATCGCGTTAACAAGAAATATATCAAAGTTATATTATTTTTAGAAAACACATGGAATGTAATGAAATTTTTGAGATCCTGAATAAATTCTAGCCTGAAATGATGGGTCGCATCAAGGGTCTAGCGCAAGCGGTTTTCGAGTTGTTTCACTTGTTTTGATAGTGCCACTCGCAAACCAATCGAGATAAACCCATGGTGCGACCCATCAGTTCAGGCTAGAATTTACCCAGGAACTCAAAAATACAATAAAAAGTGCATTTTTTTTACAATGCATAATTGTTGTAAAAGATTCATTGCCATTAACTAACTAAGACTAACGAATCACCCGATATAATCAATTTGAAGTCAAAATGGCGGTATCATTTCGTTATAGTTATTTAAAACTAAAGTGTCAGGTGTCGTCTGTATTAAGAAAAAAAGACAATTGAACATCGCGTTAACAAGAAATATATCAAAGTGATATTTTCTTCGGGGAACACTTTGTATATAATGAAACTTTTGAGATCCTGAGTAAATTCTAGCCTGAAATGATGGGTCGCATCAAGGGTCTAGCGCAAGCGGTTTTCGAGTTGTTTCATTTGTTTTTGACAGTGCAACTCGAGAACCAATCAAGATAGACCCATGGTGCGACCCATGAATTCAGGCTAGAATTTACCCAGGAACTCAAAAATGCAATAAAAATGCATTTTCTCTTGATATTAACACATTGGAAAAGTCAAAATGGCGGCATCATTGTGATCAGCTGTTAGAGTTATTATGTAAAATTAAAGCGACAGGTGCCATCTATAGAAAAAAAAAGTAATTGGGCATCGCCTTACCAAGAAATACATCAAAGCTACATCTTTTTTGAGGGAACACTTTGTATATAATGCAATTTTTGAGATCCTGAGTAAATTCTAGCCTGAAATGACGGGTCGCATCGTGGGTCTAGCGCAAGCGGTTTTCGAGTTGTTTCATTTGTTTTTGATGGTGCAACTCGAGAACCAATCAAGATAGACCCATGGTGCGACGCATCATTTCAGGCTAGAATTTACTCAGGAACTCAAAAATGCAATAAAAAGTGCATTGTTTTAATTATGCTTAAATTCCTGCTTTAATTAAAGCAGTGATTGATAATTATCAATCTCGTTAATTAGTTAGAAACGATGGAAGTGGTCAGTTTCAATCTGTTTCTTTTAAACGCGTATGAAAATATGGAAACCAGACTAACTGGAATGTGAGCTTCAAGCTGTTTTGCGCTTCTGGGGTGCTCATTTGCATGCGGCTAAGTAGAGTAACGATAGTTTGTATCTTTTTGTAAAAAAAAGTGTTATTTCTGTTTAACAATTTCAATTACGTTACAAATTTCCAGTTATAAAGCAGATTTACTTCGGATTGTGTTCGTTCTCTAAGAAACTCTTTTTTTATCATTGAAAGCTTTGTGATATCGAACAAACAAAGCAGAAAATAACGTCGGCGATGTTTTCCTCGCGTTTTCAGGAATAATTGCTCGTTATTTCAGAATAATAAATAACGCGAACGGAAGGGACATAATTTCCGCGGTCTGGCGGTTATTTAATTTTTTTTTTCTTGATGTGCAAGATTGTCGTGTAGATTATACGTTTCCTAATCGTCCTTGTGGCACGTCGTTTCTCTTTATTAAGTTTTTTAAAGTAACCGAGGATGTTTACAGATAAGAGAATTATATACGCTGCCGATAAATCTAATTAAATTAAATCTCGAACACTTGACTATTTGACTGACTGATTGACAAGTATTACGTGATAAGGTTTAATTGTCATATCAGTTAGATCCATGTTCGTATATATAAAAAAAAATTTGAAGGTGCAAATGTTTTGGACTATTGGCCAAGAAAAAACCACCTTGTAAAATTTATCTAAAAATAGGTTTTTTGTTTTGTATATCAGTTTAAATTTAGGTACTTTAGGTTTTTTTTTTATTTATGGCATTTTCTAGATGAGGTGCACTATTGGGTGTACATTGAGTGCATACTTAGAGTATCCCCATCTTGTTCTAACCTCATTTATTAAAATGAGATGGTGATACTCTAAGTGTACATTATTATACAAGGCTTTTAATTATCTGGGATTTAGTTTGGGCGGTGATCTATTTTAAAAAACAAGTTAATATTTGTTTAAATAATGCTACTAATAGTAAATTTATCGGGGTTTTAGCTTAATCCCCAAAAATTTCATCAAAAACACGTTCGTGTGTTTTTGTGCAAACATTCCTGCCTCTCGCTCGTTACATAATGGATGTTTGCCTGAATTTGTTTGAATGCAATATAAACACCATTATTTTTAGATGTTCGCCATACATCAGCAAATGCTATTGAGTACACACCCACACTTTATAAAACTTGATAATGCGGATCGGCCCGAAATTACTGCTAGGGCTAGGTGTAATTTTCCACGCTAGTAACTATAATATCGTCAGTTACAACAATGGAATATTTCGGTGAGGTTTAATTTAATGCGCTTACAGCTTCCAGGATTTGGCGGTATTCTAGCGTTAATTTTAGATTCGAGAATTCTTTGGGGGACACAATTTCACATCTTCCACTACGAGGCTCGTTTCGTTTACAGGCGACTTGAAATTCCTTCTTAAAATAATTCTAACACTCCTCTACAGATTTCACATTAATTAAATACTTTTCTCTTTTTTATTGTCTACTCTGTAAATAACACCTCGTTTATTAATCATAACTTAACAGACATCGGCGTCCTCAAAAGTTAAACCTTAAATATACAGGGTGCCCCGATACTGCATTCTCGGGCAATATCTTAATAACTATTGAAGATATAAAAAGACATTCTTGTTGTCACTTTTAGAGGTCGACAAAATAAAATGATTTTCGTTTATACAGGATGAATCAAAACAGTAATTTTAGATGCAACTTTTTTATTTGAAACGGCAAACCCCATATACAATGTCAGATTTGGATTGCCTATAAAATTCTACACATTTTTTGTATACCACAACCTACACCTAAGTCCAACCGTTCCGGAGATATTTAATATTTTATCTAAAAACTGACATTTGCATTCATGATCATGATGATCCATCAAATTTGGATGGCCCATAAAATTCTACATATTTTCTGTATAACATCCTAAATCAAATCATTCTGGAGATATTTAATGTGTTTTTCTGAAAATTATCGTTTGCTTTATTTTCAACTCTAAGAAAAAGGTTTCTGGCACAGACGAAGTTGATACAAATGGGCGATCCAAAAGATGACATCATATACAGGGCCTTACCATTTGAAAAAAAGTTCCATCCAGCTGTTTTGAGTCACCCTGTATGATAAAAATCATCTGGTAGCGTTCGTTATAGTTATTTAAAAATAAAGCGTCAGATTCCGTCTATATTAAAAAAAAAAAACAATTGAGCATGGCGTTACCACGAAATATTTCAAAGTTACGGTTTTTTTTTTAAGGGAACACTTTGTATATAACGAAATTTTTGAGATCCTGAGTAAATTCTAGCCTGAAATGATGGGTCGCATCATGGGTCTAGCGCAAGCGGTTTTAGATTTGTTTCATTTGTTTTTGATAGTGCAGCTCGTAAACCAATCGAGATAAACCCATGGTGCGACCCATCAATTCAGGCTAGAATTTACCCAGGAACTCAAAAATACAATAAAAAGTGCATTTTTTTACAATGCACAATTGTTGTAAAAGATTCATTGCCATTAACTAACTAAGACTAACGAATCACCCGATATAATCAATTTGAAGTCAAAATGGCGGTATCATTTCGTTATAGTTATTTAAAACTAAAGTGTCAGGTGTCGTCTGTATTAAGAAAAAAAGACAATTGAACATCGCGTTAACAAGAAATATATCAAAGTGATATTTTCTTCGGGGAACACTTTGTATATAATGAAACTTTTGAGATCCTGAGTAAATTCTAGCCTGAAATGATGGGTCGCATCGTGGGTCTAGCGCAAGCGGTTCTCGAGTTCTTTCATTTGTTTTTGACAGTGCAACTCGAGAACTAATCAAGATAGACCCATGGTGCGACCCATGAATTCAGGCTAGAATTTCCCCAGAAATTCAAAAATGCAATAAAAAGTGCATTTTTCTTCATATTAACATATTGGAAAAGTGAAAATGGCGGCGTCACTGTGATCAGCTCTTAGACTTATTATGTAAAGCTAAAGCGACAGCTGCCGGTTATAAAAAGAAAACAATTGGTCATCGCGTTACCCAAGAAATATATCAAAGTTATATTTTCTTTAGGGAACACTTTGTATGTAATGCAATTTTTGAGATCCTGAGTAAATTCTAGCCTGAAATGATGGGTCGCATCGTGGGTCTAGCGCAAGCGGTTCTCGAGTTCTTTCATTTGTTTTTGACAGTGCAACTCGAGAACTAATCAAGATAGACCCATGGTGCGACCCATGAATTCAGGCTAAAATTTCCCCAGAAATTCAAAAATGCAATAAAAAGTGCATTTTTCTTCATATTAACATATTGGAAAAGTGAAAATGGCGGCGTCACTGTGATCAGCTCTTAGACTTATTATGTAAAGCTAAAGCGACAGCTGCCGGTTATAAAAAGAAAACAATTGGTCATCGCGTTACCCAAGAAATATATCAAAGTTATATTTTCTTTAGGGAACACTTTGTATGTAATGCAATTTTTGAGATCCTGAGTAAATTCTAGCCTGAAATGATGGGTCGCATCGTGGGTCTAGCGCAAGCGGTTCTCGAGTTCTTTCATTTGTTTTTGACAGTGCAACTCGAGAACCGATCAAGATAGACCCATGGTGCGACCCATCATTTCAGGCTAGAATTTCCCCAGGAACTCAAAAATGCAATAAAAAATGCATTTTTAAGGTACCCTTAAATTCCTGCTTTGATTATCACTTACGTGAGTTAGAAACATTGGCAATTATCAATTCAGTCTATTTTTTTTCTTAATGTTTGCGTTCATTTATTTTATTTATACTTATTTTTAACTCGAAGAGAAATATTTTTGGTGCGTGCGGAGCATAGCTCTTCGAAGGAGACATTAAATAATGAGCGATTTTGTTGTAGATAAATTTTGCTCGAGTTAAAATGTTTGACTTTCCTTGTTATCAGCGTTTTTGATATCTGGTGATTGCGTGTTTTCTTTTTTTTTTAATAAAATGCATTATCAGTGAGGATTCTGAATAATCCATCGATGTTCGATGTTTTATCAGTATCAGCAGGCAGCGGAATTCTTATGGGGTGACCAAGATACACGTGTGTCGGTCAGCCGATTCTAGGAAGCGCTTTACGTGTCCGTACTTAGTCCACTGTAACGCAGGCATTTGTTACGGTGGACTTTGTACGGGCACGTAAAGAAAGATTACGCGTGCCTTGGTCATCCCGTAAGAATTCCGCTGTCTGTTTATCAGCAGGTTAATACCAAGTTCATTAATAATGAAATACGCAGTTGATGATAATATTTTAAAATTCGAATCTACATGCATATTTTATTTTTCCTCTGCTCTCCAATAAACGTCAGTAAATATTAAATATCCTCTCTTTTATGCCAGTTAGGAGCTTTTTCTTTTCACGCCTGCCGTCAGTTCCTTTACAAATTGCTTTAGAAGGGAAGTGTTCCTTATTGATGAAAACGTCGACATAATAGGCCTATTCTTTGTGTTCGTTGACACATGCATTATATACATGATACCTTGTTTTCCTTCGAATTTATTTATTTATTTTTTACCTAACTGTGCGTGTTGTTTCTACGCAGGAATTTGGAGGGGGAGAGAGGGGGCGAAATGTTCTGTCCATTCCTCATTCCTCATTCCTTCCCCAAATCAATATATGTATGTACAATACATATACATAAGAGGTGTATTATCTCCTAACACACACACAGACACACCATACCTCCTCCCTCCATCGCTCTTATTGGCCTCGCATTTTAAAAGTTTGTTGCAAACGGGGGTTCGAATTTAATGAGGGGGGTTAATCCGATAAAACGTGGTTATGAACTTCATAATTGTTTTCTGACTGTTTAATCTCGCTAATCCGGGTTTTCTCCATCTCGTTACCTCCTGTTTATCTTAACTTCCAATTTTAATACAGGGTGTTCGTAAATGATTGTACTCTACATGATCAGTTGCAGTTAAACGTCAAAATTTTTGATTGATTGCTAGGTTATGGTGACGTGTGCAATAAGACTGAAGTGGCATGTACAATATAGAATCACACCCATCATTGTGATAGCGACATCTATTACCATAATCTGAAAATCTATGACCAAAATAAAGAGCCATCCAGCAACACTGAATTTAGTTACCAATTTTTATTTAGCGATTTCTAGCTACGCCACTGCTCCTGCTCCTCGCTTCCACCCGTTCATGTGCCAAGATCCGTTCTGTAGTGATAACTGACGGCATTTAAAATTTTCTTAACCGTATGAAAAGAATTATATACATATATTAATGGATTACGTAAAAGAATAAATTTGCAGATTCTAAGAAATAAAAGTAGCGGAATTATAGAGTGATAATAAAAAAAAAAGTATCAAACAATAAAATTATTTAAACGTAAAAACAAATGGTGGATGCGCCGGACTTGTTTAAAACAAATTAAAAGACGTGTAAAACAATACAAGAAACGATGCAGCAAAGCTGAAGTTTCAAATGACATTTTCAAAAAAAAAAAAAATAGTTCGTGATGCTTGAACTGACTAAATATACAGGGTGCCCCTACACTGCGTTCTCGTGCAATATCTCGATTGCTATTGAAGATATAAAAAGACTTTCAAGATATTTTTGTTGGCACTTTTAGAGGTTTACAAATTAAAATAATTTTCGTTTATACAGGATGAACCAAAACTGTGATTGTGGTTGCAACTTCTTTATTTAAAACGGCACATCCTATATATGATGTCAAATTTGGATGGCCCATAAAATTCTACATATTTTCTGTATAATATATCCTACACCTTAATCAAATCATTCTGGAGATATTTAATGTTTTTTTTTTTCAGAAAATTGTCGTTTGCTTTATTTTCAACTCTAAGAAAAAGGTTTTTGGCACAGACAAAGTTGATGTAAATGGGCGATCCATCATATACAGGGCCTTACCATTTGAAAGAAAAAGTTGCATCCAGCGACACTGTTTTGAGTCACCCTGTATGATAAAAATCATCTCTTAGCGGTCGATTTAGTTATTTAAAAGTAAAGCGTCAGGTTCCGTCTATATTAAAATTAAAAAAAAGCAATTGAGCTACGCGTTACCACGAAATATTTCAAATTTATGTCTTTTTTTAAGGGAACACTTTGTATATAACGAAGTTTCTGAGGTCCTGAGTAAATTCTAGCTTGAAATGATGGGTCGCATCATGGGTCTAGCGCAAGCGGTTTTAGAGTTTTTTCATTTGTTTTTGACAGTGCAACTCGAGAACCAATCAAGATAGACCCATGGTGCGACCCATCATTTCAGGCTAGAATTTACTCAGGATCTCAAAAATACAATAAAAGTGCATTTTTTTATAATGCACAATTGTTATAAATGATTCAATGCCATTAACTAACTAAGACTAACGAATCACCCGGTATAATCAATTTGGAGTCAAAATGGCGGTATCATTACGTTATAGTTAAGCGCCAGGTGTCATCTTTATTTAAGAAAAAGACAATTGAACATCGCGTTGACAAGAAACGTGTCAAAGCTATATTTTTTTTTTAAGGGAACACTTTGTATATAATGAAATTTTTGAGATCCTGAGTAAATTCTGACCTGAAATGATGGGTCGCATCGTGGGTCTAGCGCAAGCGGTTCTCGAGTTCTTTCATTTGTTTTTGACAGTGCAACTCGAGAACCAATCAAGATTGACCCATGGTGCGACCCATCATTTCACGCTAGAATTTGCTCAGGAATTCAAAAATGCAATAAAAAGTGCATTTTTCTTCATATTAACATATTGGAAAAGTGAAAATGGCGGCGTCACTGTGATCAGCTCTTAGACTTATTATGTAAAGCTAAAGCGACAGCTGCCGGTTATAAAAAGAAAACAATTGGTCATCGCGTTACCCAAGAAATATATCAAAGTTATATTTTCTTTAGGGAACACTTTGTATGTAATGCAATTTTTGAGATCCTGAGTAAATTCTAGCCTGAAATGATGGGTCGCATCGTGTGTCTAGCGCAAGCGGTTCTCGAGTTTTTTCATTTGTTTTTGACAGTGCAACTCGAGAACCAATCAAGATAGACCCATGGTGCGACGCATCATTTCAGGCTAGAATTTACTCAGGATCTCAAAAATTGCATTTTATACAAGGTGTTCCCTCAAAGAAATGTAGCTTTGATGTATTTCTTGGTAATTCGATGCCTAATTGTTTTTTTTTCTTTCTATAGATGGCACCTGTCGCTTTGTCTTTTTTAAAACTAAAATCGACCTGTCGGAGCATTTTTCGAAAGCGCGTGTTTTTCCGATTGGTGCGCTACTTTAGCACCACACTGTACATGCGGTATGGTCATAATCGAAACACAGTGACATTATGGAATTATTTTAGAATTATTAAAAATAAAATAGAGTTTTTGATTTTAACGATTAGCAAGTCTTACATATAACTCTTTTAGAATTATTATTAAAAAAAAAAGTTGAAGGTATTTACACTAAACTAAGTAAATACTATGGGCTACATGTACAGCGTAGCTCATTAAATTTGAGTCAATTTGTTTTTATTGTAATTATTATTATTGGAATTTTGATGATTTTGGCGATGGAAAAATTGAAAGAGTTGTGCTTCTATAGGGTGTTTCTTTTTTTTGTCTTGCAACGCACTCTGGTGTTATTTGTGTGTGTGTGTATGGGGGTTGGGAGGGGGGGATTTTTTTTGAAGAGTTGTAATTTTTTTGTGTTTAGTCAGTAATGATATCCTGCAATGTCAAGTGTGCCTGTGCAGTTTAATGTATTTGTAAGTGCAGGATCAAAAGGAAAAGTAGCGGTAGGTCGGGCAGAGTTTGGTTACGGGAACATATAGCTAACGATTGGTCGAGTAATTCGGGATAGCCTTACGTCAGTAGTTGTGGCGGGGGCTTGTGTACTAGCTTCTCTTCTCCGCGAATTTCTTGATTCATATTCAGTTTATCATCCACTGGGTGTGTGTCTAGATAGACTAGTTGCATTAAGGTGAGAGATACTCACACTTGAAATTTTTTTTTTTTTTTTAGAAAAGCCACTGTCCCATCCCCATATCAACCCCACTTCCCAATTTCCAAGAAAATCCATTCACACCACATCCATCGAAATTTTTTCCTTAAATTACCAACAACTTGTTCAAAGCTTGTGTTTTCAGATTGTTTTTAAATGTAAGTAACTCTGCTTTTTAGATTTTGCTTCTTCTCGAATTGCACATGCAAGCTTTTTTTTTTGTCTTTCTAATACCGAGCTTTTACTGTAGTAGAAAAGTTATATAACTTCATACTTCTACCAAAAACTTGCAAAAAAAAAGAACGGATTTGGTGGTTGCGCCTTCTTCATGGTGCCTGCCTGGGCCACCACTCAACTCAATAAAATTAATATATATATATATTTTTTTTTTAAGCGCGTAGCTCCGTTGTGGTAATGGCCTGATAATAAAATTATTTGTTTTTGTGAAACTGAAAGAAATGATTTGGTTCTTCCGTAGAAAACTTCATTATATAACAGAAACATGTTTATTGAGAAAAAGCGCTCTTCTAAATTTAAAAGTTGGACGGTTTGCCTAGGCTGCTATAATTATGTTACTCAAATTTCTTAACACAAAGCCCTGCTCACCCAGTAACACAAATTTACGTAAATTATTTATAATACGTCTCTAAGATTGCTCGGAAATTTTTGGCAGGGCCGATTTTCACTTTGGCAGGACCGCCGTCGGGAGAATCTTGCATAATAATCGATAATAAACAGACAAGACAGTTCGAGAATGACCCGAACTAAAAAAAAAAAAAAAAAAACACTTCAGATAAATTATGTTTAGGTGCCGAACTGAAACACAGATTAATAAACCTTGCGAGAATTGATTACTTATAGATAATAATCATCGCGTTCAGAGATTATTAAAAAAATTTACATTTTTTTTTTTATAATTACATACAACGTATTCCCAATCACTTAATAATACCACCTTTTATCTTTTTTTTGATGAGATACTGATAAGGTTTGAGGAGGTAGATAACATTTGCAAAAATTTCCGTTGCTAAACCACGAAATGCGTAGGCGAAACGTTGGTACAAAAGTGTTTTCGTCTCAAAGCTTTTGTCTGTGAATCTATCTGTACCTATGTACTTATTTATGTGCCTTTGAAAACTGCTACAATGACTATTATATATATATATATATATATATATATCAATGTCAAAATGTGTAAATCAAACCTTCATCTATCATCTTGATGATGTCAATGTCAAATTTGACAAATCTCAAAGCAAGAATTCAATCACTTTGAATGACGTTTAGAAACTTCAGATTCGAAAGTCAAAATGTACCAGTTTTCAAATACCAGAACTGTACGTATACGTTTCCTGTCCATTTGACATTTTTTCAAAAAAAAAAAAAGAAAAAATCGGACTAAATTACACACTAAACAGATTATTTTCTTTTCTGTATCCAGAGCTTTCCTCCAAAAAATAAATAAATTATAAAATGAAAAAAGTTGTGAGAAGTAAGAAAGCTAAGCAGCTCTTCGTGGCGACCATCACGTTTTTGACACTAAACCTCTTACTTAATGGACTCGTCGACGATCCAAATTTTCCGAAAACCGCCGCCGCGGAATTTGCAACGTAAAACAAAAACTTTATTTTATTTTTATTTTTTTTTTAATAGTTTTATTTTATTGGTTTTCCGAGTAACGCACATAGGAGGCGATAAAGTCGCACGTTTCAAATAATACAACCTTGAAGGCAAATTGAAGCCGCAAATTGATTTATGCAAAGTTGATGTCAACTATTGTGTGCACACTTCATTACCATCGCGTGCAGCAGACAAATAAGATTCAGTTTGTTTTGCAAAAAAAAAGAACTCGGCACGGTATACAGGGTGCTTCGATACTTGACCCTATCATAATTAAACAATATAAAAAAAAACTTCTTTCTTTTGAGTGTAATGGTTCAAACCAATAAGCCTTGACAATTTTTATTGTAAATGTGATATTGTGTAAGCCCCAGAATGTTTTTTTTTTGTTTCTGAATTGGCCAAGAACGAGAGCAGTCATGTCTGATATTACTTCTTTTTTGTTAGGTTGACTGCAGTTTAATAGCGTTTTCTAAATGGTTGCACTGGTGCACAATCATTGTACATCCATCTCTTATTATTACATGAGGTTAAAATGAGATAGAAATACACTTGCTGTGCACTAGTACAGCCATCGGAAAACGCTATAATAAGTGAATAGATATAACTGCGACATACGTGATTTACTTCACAGCCGACTAAGAAAATTAATATTAATCTGTGGCCCATACGATATAGCATCGAAACACACTGTATATTCTTATACAGGGTTACAACTAATTAAATGGGGATCTCGTGAACCACAAGAGATACACAAAGATGGTTAAATCTACAGCAAAATTGCGCTTTTTTTCGGCCTAAAAAAATTATGCAAAGAAAATCATTCGTTTTTGAACTATCTCCAAAAAAAAAAAAACTGAAAATTCTCGTTTTCGAAAATCTCTAATTAATATCTTCTTTATTAAGATGCAATTGTGTTTTTGTATTGAATTCGATGGACAACCTAATGCAATTCGAGGAAATAGGTTAGGAGGTTTGACAGTTTCGTAGATACGACTGTCAACTGTTTCTCTTCTTACAGACGTTACCTCGCAGTTCAGAGCACGTGATGCAGAAATACTTTTTGAATACGCCCATACGAACACTTGTGCTTTTGTTTTAAAACAAAAGATTAATAATTGAATAATTTAATAATAGTTTTAGTTCCGCCTACTAGATATGTTTTTTTTTTTTCAAAATCTTTTGTAGTATCTTGAAGTTTTGTTTTAAAACAAAAGCATAAGTGTGTCGTATGGTCGCATTCAGATGTATCACGTGGTATGAATACCCAGGATAGCGTCCATAAGAAAAAAAGACAGTTGACAGTCGTATCCGCGCCGCAACTGTCAATCCTAACCTATTTCTTCGGATTTTATTAGATTGTTCGTTGAATTTAACATAAGAATATCGAATCTCATGATTCTATTTTAATAAATAAGGAAGATATTCGAGATTTTCGAAAATTCGAATTTTCTTCAGTTTCTTGAAGATATTTCAGAAACAAATGAAGGTAGAAAAGATTTTTTTTTTTTTCAATATTGACGACGGGCTCCAAAATAGCGCAAGTTTTTTGTAATGTACCCAAGATAACGTCCATAAAAAAAAACAATTGACAGTCGTATTTGCGCAACTGTCAATCCTAACCTATTTCTTCGGACTCTATTAGATTGTTCATCGAATTTAACAATTTTTTTTTAATAAATAAGGAAGATATTCGAGATTTTCGAAAAATCGAATTTTCTTCAGTTGCTTGAAGATATTTCAGAAACAAATGAAGGTAGAAAAGTTTTTTTTTTTCAATATTGACGACGGGCTCCAAAATAGCGCAAGTTTTTTGTAATGTACCCAAGATAACGTCCATAAAAAAAACAATTGACAGTCGTATTTGCGCAACTGTCAATCCTAACCTATTTCTTCGGACTCTATTAGATTGTTTATCGAATTTAACGATTTTTTTTTTGTGATAAATAAACAAATGAAGGTAGAAAAGATTTGATTCAATATCTCTTATGGTTTACGCGTTCCCCTTTAATTAGTTGTAACCCTGTATAAGTGAAGGAAGTTATTATGACAGGAGTACACTTTGTTCCTGATGAGGCCTAAATACGACTGAAACGTAAAATAACTCCCTTCACTTATGTTATTATATTAACCTTTCTTTCAATTAAATTCTATTCGTGTATGAAATATAATTTAAATATATAAATAATAAATAAAAATAATAAATATAATAAATGTAACTGTGATGATGCACATGCATTGATCATTGCCTTCTTAAATTTTTTGTAACCACAAATTTCAGTTGAAATAATTTCATAACGTGTAGTTTTGCATTTCCGCCACGGTCGTGATTAATAATTAAAGGTATAGATTGCGCAACGTATGAAATCAATAAAATAAGTCACGTTATTATTGCCTATCGATTATTTATGGCTTAGCTCGTTGAAAATTTAACGACCCTAATTATTTGAGCAGTAAAATCTATAAATAAAATCGGATACGTCACGTCACGTCAATTTTTTTTTTAATCTTCTTGAGGGCCACTGGGGCCCGTTCAGAAATAAAAGAGAGCTGTCTCATTTTGCTTTCCATTTTAAAGTGCTCTTGTTGCATAATTTCTGAACGCGACCCTGTATAATTGACAGATGGGCTAAATACATCCTTTCTTCACTCTATTATTTATTGTTGTTGCTTGCTTGCATTGCTCGCGTCTGTTAAAACCAATTATGCAATGAAACTAAATTCATTTTGATTACTGACTCATACGCATTGGACATTGGATAAATTGACTTAATTCCCAGCACAACGCTTCACGTAGACACGAGCCTTGTTTGCGCACAGTTTTTTTTTTTAACACCGTTTTATTAAAACGACGACGTTACGACATGCCCCCCCGGTCAAATAAAGTCGCAATAATGTCACCGTGTTTAGCACCAAGGCGCGAAAGCTCAAATTGAAAGGGTAAATACATAAAATCACATTTTTTTTCCGTCCGCCCCCCTGCTTATTATGCAACCTAATTTACAGAGGTACATGCGCGCTATCTACTCCACCGAAGGTCAATACAGACGGGAGCTTTCATACCACAGGATAATTCCACATCCACATGCGTTCATGAGTGTATTGTAGAAAATTTCTGTGTACAACATACTCATAACGACTTAATAATAATTAATTAATTAATCATTTTAATCAATTCATCTATACGTATAGGTTAGTGTTATAAAAAAAAAAAATAAAATAAAATCGAACCCATTTATATCATAACATGTGATCATAGACTCGCGTCACTCTCTCTTAGAACGTTACATAAAATCCCGTCACCCACAGCGTAAACGTACGTCTTTTCTTAGAGATTTTTATCAATCGGAATCAGAATGACATTAGTTTCATCGATGTACCTACATGTGAAAACACTTTATTAAGCAAAAACTGGCGTTTAGACATCCAAACATCCAAACAGGGGCGGACCTGTAACTTTGAAGGCCCTGAACTAACACTGTCAGTGGGGCTATCCAATTAACCCAATTGTACATCTGACTGGTGGTTAAATAACTGATGACATGACGCCATTAATATGGTGCCTGTGCTGTGGCTGAGGTACGTTTTAAGATACGCATGTCGTGGCCGAGGTACAGTTCAAGATACGCGTATTTGGATATATTACTTGATTCTTGTCCGATGAAACTTGAAACGGATAAAATTATAAGGGAAAAACACAACGTTTCGCTATTGATTGATATATTCATGATTGCCAACTTCTAAGTTTTGTAAATTGGGACATTGGGCGCGTTCAGAGACGCTCAGCGGCTGAGTTGCTTACTCAGCAATCGTTTGTGATTGGCTCAGATTAAGGTAATAGCCAATCACAAACGACTGCTGAGTAAGCAACTCCGCTGACCGCGCCCAAGGATGAAGTTTGCGTGAAGTTGGTGCACTTTAGTTGCGCCTGACTGTACGCATGAGAACGTGGTTGTTTTTAATTGCAGTGCCGGGGGGGGGGGGGGGTGATATCAAATTAGATCACTTGGTATACCTATATTGTTTAGTATCGTATACACATGATGCAGCACAACGCAGTTGTTTCTATTGTCCTCATGATTTCCGCAGTAAATGACTACATAACCTCACAATTTACAAATCATTTCAAAATTCAGCGTCCGCACATGCGTTTGTTCTAACCTAGAAAGTTTGATGTTTCCAAACGTTTTACAAATGCAACTTCTCTTTCTGTTCCTCATGATTTCCGTGGTGAATGACTACATAACCTCACAATTTACAAATTATTTCAAAATTCAGCGTCCGCGCATGCGTTTCTTCTAATCTGGAAAGCTTGAAGTTTCCAAACTTTTTACAAATGCAACTTCTCTTTCTGTTCCTCATGATTTCCGTGGTAAATGACTACATAACCTCACAATTTACAAATTATTTCGAAATTCAGCGTCCGCGCATGCGCTTGTTTTAATCTAGAAAGTTTGAAGTTTACAAACTTTTGCTGCTGCGTTTAATTACGAATTTTCCAGAGGGAGAAGGGTGATTTTAAATTGAATCACTTGGTACATGTTGCTTTTTATAGTATACATGCTTTATATGCAGTGTCGCCAACAGTCGAAAAAGTTTTCACTGAAACGGACGTTGGAAATCACCAAAAAATCGCTAAATTCAAAAGAAGTACGCCGCCGCAAGTGTATCAAATAAATTTTATAAAAACTTATACTTAAAAAGAGACATATTAAAAAAAATAACACGAAAAACACTAACCTGTATTGAGCCACCAGTACAGTTTTATTTTCAAATAAAACAAACACGATCGCGGTTTCGACTTGTTTGGCCATTCTCAAGTGTACAAAACCTTTAAGAAAATGTATAAATTTGTTACAAAAGGGGCGAATAAATAAAGTAAAACGTAAAAACTTACAAATTAAAAATTGTTCGCAAAGCATGCACGACGCGCCGGATTAAAACAAGTGACAGAAGATCTTGTTGCCTGTTACAAATGTGCACGTGAAGATGGCGCTAGTCAATAGCGAATAAATGATCAACAAATAACAATAATAAAAAGAAGAAGGATTTGGACTTGGTCGTGTCGTAGCTATCTGGTTTAAATATTTGAAAACGAAACACTTCCAAATTTGGAATTTTCAACCTAGCTACAACTTCACGCGGTTTCTAAATGGGCGCGTTCAGCGGACGCTCAACGGCCGAGTTGCTCATTCGGCATAAATGTAAAGCGACTTGGCATGGTCATCCTTTCTGGAATCTGTATCTTTTTAGCATAAACTAATTTTACTACAAGCAATGGAAGTCGTCTCAATGGGTCGATGATGATTGTCTTTATTGCGTGTAGAAGAATTTGGTTAAATCCGAGGATTCGTAACGAAAATGCATCAAAATTTCTCGACAACAAAATCATCTGTTTTAGGCAACTTATTAAGGGGCTGACGAGGTAACTTTGAAAAGAAAAAAAAGGTGTACTTTTTCTTTCTATCAATTATGGAATGCATTATTTATTTTTCGAAGACATTAATAAATGCACTATTCTTAGCTGTCAGTCTAGTTTTTCTGGAGTTTTCAAAAAGTTCGCACTCGTATTTTATTTTTGGGGGAGGCAGCTTTTCGCAGTAACTTGCAGTCTTCTAAATGCTCCAGTTTGTAGTAAAGTGTTCATTAATGTCCGAGATCGCCATTTTAAAGTTTTAGGAACTTTAAGCGTACGAGATTGGCAGCAGAAAAAGTTACTAAAGTCACAATATTTTGGCCAGCGTAGTTATATACATGTATGTATGGTTGTATAACCGGCCGTCTCAAATATTAATGTAGATCTTGGCTGCGTTCGTTTATTCAACTCCATTCACTCTATTTCTTCTCGTGCTTTTGTCTCAACATTTTGATACAAGTGAAAGTGAGACAGAAGTACGAAAGCAGCAAATAGAGTGAGCGGAGTTGAATAAAACGAACGCAGCTCTTATAGAAAATAAAATTATAATTTGAAAATGAAATTCACAACGTAGTCGAGGCAAAAATATTACGAAAATGTATTATTTGCGTTCGCGCTTTGTAAATACTGTGCTATTTACAGTCGAAAACAAAAAAAGTAACAGTAGGCAATTACAGTTTCCTGTAATTCTTCTCGCTTCAAAATAGTACTGTTGTAAATTCGAATTCACTTGAGCTTGTCCGATCTCAAAGTTTTCGAAATTTCTACAGTAGACAATTACAGGAAACTGTAATTGACTACTATTTTTTTTGCTTTCGACTGTATATCGGTTGTCTCAAAAGAAAATGACCCAATTACAAATGCCTCATCATTCATCGCCCAACGCATCAGGAAAATCAAGTCGAAAGTGCTTCTGGTTTATATATTTATACAGGGTGTTTTCCAGCTTCATACAAAAAAATACAATTGTTAAAAAGAGAAGTAATATTTTACATACATTGCAAAAATTTCCGTCACCTGATTGTCAATTAACCGAAAGGTTTTGTTCGTTTGTGTTTCCCATGCTTTGTCGGTGTTCGTTTTGCTGTGGGCATTTTGAAAACAAAATGCGATATGTGAGAAATCGATCAGTTGACGATCGTTAATTGTATCTGCGCGCTTTTTGAGGTACAGTGACTGCTAAGACCGGCATTAATAAGTTCATTTTGTTTTTCACTTTTATCACTATCATTTTTTTTAATCAAGTTGCGGAAACACCCTGTACATATACATAGATATATAGATAGAAATCGAGGTTGCTTCACATCGTTTTGGCCAGCAGGGAAAAAAATTTTGCTTTGGCAGCCTTGCACGGGATGACTTATTAAGTAGCGAACTGGCTTCAATTTGTCAAGCCTGATGCAATGGCAGGGGTCAAAAAGCGATCGTAGGATGTCGCTTTTTAAACTATTTATAGTGAAATCGTTGGGTAGCGTTAGGCCAAAACCTACACTTAGCACCTATGTGCTAAATCTCGTAGACCCCACCGATTTGGGCCGGGATTTAGCACACAGGTGCTAGGTAGTGTTAAGCCAAAACCTACAAGTGATAAATTGGGACTTTCGGGCTTTAGCACACAGGTGCTAGGTAGTGTTAAGCCAAAACCTACACCTAGCACATTTGTGCTAAATCTCAGAGGTCCCTATTTAGCCCTGGATTTAGCACACATGTACTATTGTGCTAGGCAGTGTTAGGCCAAAACCTAAAATGATAAATTGGGGCCTTCGGGATTTAGCACACAGGTGCTAGGTAGTGTTAAGCCAAAACGTACACTTAGTACACATGTGCTAAATTCCAGAGGCCCCGATTTAGGCCGGGATTTGCATACAGGTGCTAGGTACTGTTAGGTCAAAACCTACAAATGATAAATTGGGGCCTCCGGGGTTTAGCACACAGGTGCTGGGTCGTGTTAGGTCAAAACCTACACCTTGTACATGTGTGCTAAATCCCAGAGGCCCCTATTTAGGCCTGGATTTAGCGCATATGTACTATTGTGCTAGGCAGTGTTAGGCCAAAACCTACACCTAGCACATGTGTGCTAAATCCCAGAGGCCCCCGCCCCCGATTTAGGCCGGGATTTAGCACACAGGTTCCAGGTAGTCTTAGTTCAAAACCTGCAGCTGCTGAATTGGGGCCTTCAGGATTTAGCACACAGGTGCTAGGTACTGTTAAGCTAAGACCTTAAGACACTTAGCACCTATGTACTAAATCCCAGAGGCCCCAGGCCGGGATTTAGCACACAGGCGCCAGGTAGTCTTAGTTCACAACCTACAGCTGCTGAATTGGGGCCTCCGGGATTTAGCACACAGGTGCTAGGTAGTGTTAAGCCAAAACCTACACCTAGTATATGTGTGCTAAATCCTAGAGACCCCGATTTAGGCCGGGATTTAGCACACAGGTGCCAGGCAGTGTCAGGTCAAAACTTACAGGTATTGAATTGGGGCTTTCGGGATTTAGCACACAGGTGCTAGGTAGTGTTAAGCCAAAACCTACACCTAGTACATGTGTGCTAAATCCTAGAGACCCCGATTTAGGCCGGGATTTAGCACACAGGTGCCAGGCAGTGTTAGGTCAAAACTTACAGGTATTGAATTGGGGCTTTCGGGATTTAGCACACAGGTGCTAGGTCGTGTTAAGCCAAAACCTACACCTAGTACATGTGTGCTAAATCCCAGACACCCCGATTTAGGCCGGGATTTAGCACACAGGTGCCAGAAAGTGTTAGGTCAAAACTTACAGGTATTGAATTGGGGCTTTCGGGATTTAGCACACAGGTGCTAGGTCGTGTTAACCCAAAACCTACACCTAGTACATGTGTGCTAAATCCTAGAGACCCCGATTTAGGCCGGGATTTAGCACACAGGTGCCAGGCAGTGTTAGGTCAAAACTTACAGGTATTGAATTGGGGCTTTCGGGATTTAGCACACAGGTGCTAGGTAGTGTTAAGCCAAAACCTACACCTAGTACATGTGTGCTAAATCCTAGAGACCCCGATTTAGGCCGGGATTTAGCACACAGGTGCCAGAGAATGTTAGGTCAAAACTTACAGGTATTGAATTGGGGCTTTCGGGATTTAGCACACAGGTGCTAGGTCGTGTTAAGCCAAAATCTAGACTTAGTACATGTGTGTTAAATCCTGGACTACCCCGATTTAGCACACAGGTGTTAGGGAGTGACCTACAGCTGCTAAATTATACACACAGGTGCTAGATAGTGTTAAGGCAAAACCTGCACTTAGCACCTGTGTGCTAAATCTCGCAGGCCCCGATTTAACACATAGGTGTTAGGTGCCTAAGATTAGGTTTTTATGTAAAAACAATCCAGATTTTTAAGTTATACAAGGTGTGCTAAATTTCGGGGGTTTTTGATTTAACACTCCTCTCCCTGGTTTTGGCCTAAGTGTGGTTATAGGACAGAAATGGAAGTAGGTAGATGGTGAAGCCAAGGGAGGAAGTATGTTGAGGTAGTTTCACTTGGGTGATTTAGGTGAGACAACTGGTGTATCTGTTTATGGATGTCTTCGTTTTGCTGTGGAGTTAGTCGGATGTCGTCTGTTTGTTGTTTGTAAATATTCTGCAGTTGTGAGAGTCGTTGGTTGCGAGAGAGAGAGAGAGAGAGAGTGAGATATCGTGAGGTGTGTTGTATTATACTGGATGAATTTTTGGTGGAGGCGCAGGTGTCCCATTGAAAAATAAGATCCCTTAATGAATCGAGTGGCTATCTTTTGATTGCATCTTATTAGTGGTGAAATAAAACAAGTGAATTCGCATAGACACGCAGTTGGATTGGCCGCCTGCACGCGTATATATGCGTTTATCGATCGGTACAAACTGCGCCTCGTCTGTCCGAAGTTAACACTTCAGTCAGAGCGGGAAGCGCACGACTGAAGACGGGCCTACGAACGCCTTATAGGAAAGGGCGGCGTCCCAAACCCCATGCCGATTAGTTGCTCCATCCACTTAGTTGTAGTGTCTTTAAAGTGTATTTTCATTTAGTTAGATCGAAAAAATGGGAGGTTGTGCGTCAAAGGAAAATTCCAAAAAAACCAAAGAGGAGTCCGGGTTTGTACTATTCGTATCGTGTTGGTGTCTGCATGGGTCAATAGCAACACACGGGGTGCGCCCAGATACCTGTGGACGCTTCTTCTCTTGTCTTTTTGTATTGTGTTTCCTCTATCTTCGTAATGTGAAAAAAGTACGCCTTTTATTATCATTTTGTTGTATTTTTCTTTTGTAAATTTTATGTACAGTCGTAAAAAAAAAAAAACTACCACCCACCGGATTAATTGTACTGTCACTGAATACTAGAACACAAGACTTGTTTATTAAACTGACACAAAATCATGTTTGGCTTACGCTTATATTTTACTGTACAGTGTGATCACACCCTGAATTTTAAACGCCCGACAAAAAAAAAAAAAACGACTAACGGAAACAATCGTTGCAGAAAATCCGAAAACATGGTAGACCAAGCCGTTTTGGACAAATTGGAGACCGGCTTCAAGAAACTAGAAGCCTCTGACTCAAAATCACTTCTGAAAAAGTACCTCACCCGGGAAATCTTCGACAACCTGAAGACAAAGAAAACGTCCTTTGGATCCACTCTACTCGACGTAATCCAGTCAGGTAGGAGATAATCACCCAAAAAAAAAAGAAATTAATTACCTCAAACACTTTATGCAAACCTTCGCCCTCCCCCCTTGTCCCCCCTCCCCCGCCCCACCGCCCATCGTTTCTTTCATCTTTAGCTTTAGCCCCCTTTGATCTAATCTAATTTGATCGCAAAAGCCACGCCGTTTACGTTCGTTGTTTACATCCGGATGTAACCCCCTCACTTTTATTAAGGCAAATCAAAAATGTCTTTGGGAATTCCCGCAATTACTCCTCGCTTCTTTTACCAACAGCTGATTTTACAACCTCCATAAACTAGCTCAAGCTCAAGCTCAAGCTCAAGCTCAAGCTCAATTATACCGTTTGGGGGAGTATAAAATGCAACCCAACATACAATTTTCATTGAAATCTACATCTAAATTGTATGTTGGGTTGCATTTTATACTCCCCCAAACGGTATAATTGAGCTTGAGCTTGAGCTTGAACTTGAGCTTGAGCTAGTTTATGGAGGTTGTAAAATCAGCTGTTGGTAAAAGAAACGGGGAGTAATTGCGGGAATTCCCAAAGACACTTTTATTTGCCTTAATAAAAGTGAGAGGGTTACATCCGGATGTAAACAACGAACGTAAACGCCAAAAAATTGACATTTTGACAGTAAATGGGTCTATGGGCGAAGCCCAATGTCAAATGCAAAGGAGTCTATGTACCTGTGGCTAAATAAAAAGTGTAATAAATGAATCACAGATGACGTTATCTGCACGTGCTTTTAGGATTTAGTGAAAATAGTTTCCTTTAATAACTTCTAAAGATGTTTTATTGGCGTTTAGACCCTTTTGAAGTTATGGGGCTGTATTCTCGAATCGAGCGAGAAGAGTCGTATGCGAAATAATAATAATAATAATAATAATAATAATAAATGTCTTTATTTTTGTTTTGTTGGCGGGGTTCAGCCTAAGCTGCTCTGCCACCCAACCAACAATGTTGATAATATTACATTATCATTAAATATAAGAAGAATCATTAAAATATAAAAAAGCATTAAATAGAAAAATAACTCAATTGTAAATAACAAAGGAGAGAGAAAAGAAAAAAAAAGTTAGAAACACAAAAAATTACAATCGCTGTTGCATAAGGAAAAGTTGATTTCGATATTTTTTTTTTTTTTTAAGAGATCGGTGTAGTTTTGGGTAGGAGTCTATGACGTCATTTTCGCATGCGACTCTTGCCGCTCGATTCGAGAATACGGCCCCTGGGACCGTATTCTCGGATCGAGCGACAAGAGTCGTATGCGAAAATGACGTCAAAATGATGCAATTCTCGAACGATTTCTACAGTTTTGTATAAGAGTCTACGTCATTTTGACGTCATTTTCGCATGCGACTCTTGCCGCTCGATTCGAGAATACGGCCCCTGGGACCGTATTCTCGAATCGAGCGACAAGAGTCGTATGCGAAAATGACGTCAAAATGATGCAATTCTCGAACGATTTCTACAGTTTTGTATAAGAGTCTACGTCATTTTGACGTCATTTTCGCATGCGACTCTTGTCGCTCGATTCGAGAATACGGCCCCTGGGACCGTATTCTCGAATCGAGCGACAAGAGTCGTATGCGAAAATGACGTCAAAATGATGCAATTCTCGAACGATTTCTACAGTTTTGTATAAGAGTCTACGTCATTTTGACGTCATTTTCGCATGCGATTCTTGTCGCTCGATTCGAGAATACGGCCCCTGGTCTTCAATTGTATGTTAGGCTCGTCCTCTTATGATACTCATCCTGTACAATCTCATCAATTCCTTGTTGTTCCTTTTTACAATAGTTTGTCGTAGATTTTTCTAATAAATAATATTAAAAAAAAAAAAACAATGATGTTTAGGTTTGGAGAATCACGATTCCGGTGTAGGAATTTATGCACCTGATGCTGAAGCTTACACCGTATTTGCTGATTTATTCGATCCGATCATTGAAGATTACCATGGTGGTTTCAAGAAGACTGATAAGCACCCTCCTAAGAACTGGGGTGATGTGAGCGTCTTCGGGAATCTTGATCCGGCTGGTGAATACGTGGTTTCGACTCGTGTCCGTTGCGGACGCTCTTTGGAAGGTTATCCGTTCAATCCTTGCTTGACTGAAGAACAGTACAAGGAGATGGAGCAGAAGGTTTCTTCCACTTTGTCCGGACTTGAGGGTGAACTGAAGGGAACCTTCTATCCCTTGACTGGGATGAGCAAGGAGGTTCAGCAGAAGCTCATCGATGATCACTTCTTGTTCAAGGAAGGTGATCGGTTCTTGCAGGCAGCCAACGCCTGCCGCTTCTGGCCAACTGGACGTGGTATCTACCACAATGATGCTAAAACATTCTTGGTCTGGGGTAACGAAGAGGATCATCTTCGTATTATTTCCATGCAGATGGGCGGTGATCTTGGCCAGGTATACCGTCGATTGGTAACCGCCGTTAACGACATCGAGAAGCGCATACCATTTTCTCACAACGACAGATTGGGCTTCCTTACCTTCTGCCCCACAAATCTTGGTACTACCGTACGTGCCTCCGTGCACATCAAAGTACCTAAACTCGCCGCTAACAAGGAAAAATTAGAGGAGGTTGCTGGAAAATACAACCTCCAGGTTCGTGGAACACGCGGTGAGCATACCGAGGCTGAAGGCGGTGTCTATGATATTTCCAACAAGAGACGCATGGGCTTGACTGAATACGACGCCGTCAAGGAAATGTACGATGGCATCGCCGAAATCATTAAGATTGAAAAAGAATTGTAAACCAAACCTCACCCCCAAACCCACCCACCTACCTACCCTCCCCCACCCACCCCCCAAAAAAACCTCTTATCGTACGTGATAAAAACCATTACCTACCACCACCAGCAATGACATAATTTGCGTTTTTATTCTTTGCCAACGGTTCCAGTGAAGCAAGCTTAACTGCTAAGGTATAAGATAAGGTGTCAGGACTTATGTTAGTGTATTCAGCTTTCTAGTCGGCGTTATTTAAATAAAAAAAAAAAGTTAAACAAAAAACTGACAAATTCCTATAAACAACACAAAACATTGGATACTACTATTATTTATTATTTCCAACGTAACTGTGTAAAAAAAAAAATGTAAGTATTATTTTAGTCATCCCACCACCGAAAGAATTTGTTATAAACACTTAATAAAAGACGTCCAATGTGTCTTTGACTTTTTATTTATTATTTATTTTACACCTTCACTACACCTCACCGGAAACCTTCTCTTTCTTTCTTTTTTTTTCTTTTTTGGGGTAATTTTTAATTGTACCAGAGCACACACTTTACAACCCAAAACACGACTCAACAACGGATCCTCTTTTATAAAAAAAAAAATGTTTGGAACTACTTAGGTAACCACAAGTAGACATCCATATCTTAAAATTAATTATTTAAAATGTATTATTGCATTTTGTTATACCTAAAAAATCAATAAAAGGTATCCAATACACCCCTGACTATTTATTTACTTCTGTTAAACGATTTTCCATTGTATTAAATCCTAAATGATAATGATTTTTATTTATTTGCTGCACATAACATATTATATTGATGAATGTATGTAATAATGCACAGCGGTATTGTGTGTTGCATACCTAGGGTAACACCTATACCTCATGTAATGCAAATGCTTTTAATAATTTACTTTATTTACAATTGCCAATTCACGTGACTGTTTGTTGTGTACAGGATTTTTTTTTTTTGATTATTTTGCACCCTATCTAGAGGGTTTATTTTAGAAGGAGCTAGAGAAAAACTTTAGGTGCAAAAGTTGTAGGATTTCATGCCTGTTATTATCTTTAAGAGTTATCACAAGAAACAAAAGCGCACCGCAAATTGGATTGGATTTTTGTTTTTCTTTTAAATAACGAGTGTTCAATAAAAAAAAAAGAAAACGGTCAAGTAGCCTGTAGCAGGCTTTTGTTGCCGGGAACGCATGTCGTGTGATTAACGTCATTTGAATTTCAACTTTGACAATTTGACGTTAACCTAACCAACAAAACTCGAAAGCTGCTCCTGCAATTTCTTTTTTTTCTTTTTCTAATATTTATACTTAATATAACCATTCGGTAATAAACGTTTATTTTTGAAATGTCTTCCTTGAGTTAAATTGAGGTTAGAAATGCAAGTGACGTTCAGAATAAATCCATGGCTATCTAGAACGCTTTTTTTAATTGAAAACTCGTTAGAACACATGTTATTGTATATATTTTTTTGCTAAGATGAAAAATCATTTCTTTCTAATTTCAAAAATACACTATGTGTTGAAATTTCGAGGGCCGTTCCTCATACAATTAACTTAAAAACATCAGTAAAATGACGTTTAAAAAAATCAAGACAGCATGAAAGGGTGCTTACAAAAGTTCTAAATCGCTGTTTTAGTTAGCAAAAACAATTGAAAGTCGATTTCTGGAAACCCTACACACTGAATCAATAATAAAAAGAACGAAAACATTAATTAATTCATATTCTAACCTCAAATATTTCACAAATGGCTCTTCTAAATATCATCACATATTATATATTTTTGAAATCAGAAAGACATGATCTTTCACCTTAGCAAACAATATACAGGGTGTTCCGTTTAAGAAAGAACAAAAATTATATTTTCTTCTCAAAGTTGCGATGCGCTTTTGCTTTTTTTTTTTTTTCTGTACTCCCTTCAGCTTGGTGTTGTCGACGTTCTTTTGTTTTTCTTTTCTGTTCACTTCATGCCTTGCATTTTGTGCCGTCGTTTTCATTTCTCTGTTTACGACTCTCTTCCAGGTTTTATTTTATTTTTTATTTGTTCTAATTTTTGATATCCCAAATCCGCTGATTCTTTTGTGTTTTTGACTTTGACATCAGAAAAAATTGGCGCCCTTTGGCTGCATTTTGTCGACAAGTTGGCGGAGATTGCCTGCAAGAAATCTGGCAACCCTGTGTGCGTTTGTAATAATAATAATAATAGCTTTGTTCCTGCACAGTTCTAAAATCAGTTCTGAACTGTACCTACTGCGCATGCGCTCTTGCTAAATACAAACAATATTTCGCGATAACGCATGAGCAGTACGGTTTCGAACTGATTTAGAACTATGTAGGAACAAAGCTGATAATAATAAAACTAACAGAACTGCCGAAAGATCGAATAGAATAGGTTATATTATATTATATAGGTTAATATAGGGAAAAACATCAATGACAGCGCTTTGTTTTCATTATTAAAAGCGCCATCTGTTGGTTACTGATTTTCTCGAGTTAAGAACGTTTTCATTTTATTAGCTGCGTTCAGCAATGCGCTCGTGATGCAAGCAGAGATAGCACGATTTTAATCAGCTGATTAAATAGAGTGCTCCATAACATAAGCGAAATTAGTAAAGCAATCACCATTTTTTTTTTTTTTTCATGATAATTGAAATTAAATTAATTAATTTCAATTATCTCTTAAACCACAGTCTCCTTTACTATTTTAATTTTTTTCATGGCCAATCTTAAGATCCTTCTTGATCACACTATACATTGGGCATGTCTTCATTAAATTTTTGTATTACACCTATTTAAGCGGCGGCTGGTGTTGTCTATTTGAGAGAGCTGCAATTCACGCGAGTTGTACTGTCTTTCTCTCTTCGCATGGATTAAACAAAGCTAGCGCTAGAGCAACTACCGTCGGAAGCAAAAAAAAAGGTAAGCAAATTACAGTTTCCTGTAGTTATTCTGTCTGAAAATGGCGTTGCTGTTTTTATTTATTTTTTTAACTTCGTTCATTTTTTGTTTATTTTATCTTTACGCGTATTTTTAGCTATTTTAATGGTCTACCGAAATTCAGATGCACCCCTACCGACAGTTTTCGCAACTTCCCCGCGAAACATACGCCAGGTGGGTTGGCAGTACTGTGCGTCGGTGTCCTATCTTGCCGGCATTATTCTGTGACGCCTTCAAATGTCAAAATGACAGAAATTTATTATTAAACATGCAAATTTAAAATAGTTTTTTGATTTTAACACCATGGCTGAAGGTAACAAATAATTGCACATATCACAATTATTTAAACTTTTCAATTTAAGGCAATTCTGATGAGGCGCTGGATGACTTGTTCGACACGTGCCGAAAGGACATACCGAAAGCCAACAGGTTTTGCTTTAAAAGCTTCAAAACCGAAGGTAATTTAGCAAGACAGGTAACAACAGCAACACCCCTGAACAGAAGCGACTTATTTAATTTGAATAACACACAACAAGAACAACCACAACAAGAGCAGCAGCCAAGTGCAGAGGATTTGTTTAGCCGGTTAACAAATAAACTGACGCCGGTTGCACCACCAACAAAATCATCACCTATACAGAATGAAAGTGAAAGTGTCTTTGGAGACGGTGATTTTAACAACCGTGCAAACACCAAATCGAAAGGGTTGCAGAAGTCTAAAGAAATCGGTTCGTACAGTAAGTTAACGGTTGTACAAGAGAAGAAGGTCATTAGGCCAAAATTTAGTACAAAAAAGAACGGCGTTTCACGTGATTTACCAAAGGGGAATAGAGTGCAGGTTAAAGCCCTCGATGATTCGAGAAGTGAACGCGTGTCTACTGATATTATAAAGCACGCATCGACGAACGTGTTACTCAAGAAGCCGGATGTTAAAGCTGTGAATGTAAATAAGGCTGGTGACAATGCACGTGGGGACAATCGTTTAAAACCGACTAAATTCGTTTTTAAAAATATCCCCAAACGTACTGACTCGTTAGCTAGCTTAATAAGCAACGAGGAACCACGTCAAAGTTCATCGTGCAATGCTTCGTTCCATGATGTGAGAACTTTAATGAGTTTAAAAGATGAAACCACGACGATACAAAGCGATCATTTCCCAGTGAGTTTAACGAGTACTAAAGGCAGCGTTGGAAATGGAGATAGCAACGTACAAGCGTGTAATCAATCGATTGAAGATGACGAGAGATTGGCGAAGATGTTACAGGAGGAGGAGCAGAAGAATTTTGAAGGTTTTAAATCGTAGTAACGAAAAATAATTCGCTGTTGGAAAGTGTTTAATAATTTTTTTAGAACTGTGTGCGGCTGCCGGTTCAAGTAATCCTTCGATTGAAGAAGACGAATTACTAGCGAGGTTGTTAGACGAGGAAGAGAGGCGAAATTATGAGAATTCTGGGAATAGCACAGCGGAGATAGATCAACACCTACTCGAGGACATCGATTGGAATAGTAATTGGAGTGATGAATTTCGAAATGATGCCGGTTCTTTGGTAAATAATGAAACGACTACCGGTAATTATAAACCGAAAGCTGCAAGAGTCGATAATACAGGTAAGTTTTGTTTTCCGTCGTGAATTTTATCTCCATGCCACTTTCTCTTTTAGCTGAATTTAGAAAGAGTTACCCTCACACGAGTTTAATGAACGAAACGCTTCACACGACGTTTGGCTTGAAAGAATACCGTCCGAACCAAGAGGAAATTATAAATGCGTGTCTTGAACAACATGATTGTTTCGTGTTGATGCCGACTGGGGGTGGAAAGAGCTTGTGCTATCAACTCCCAGC
The DNA here is from genome assembly GCA_036172665.1 of Prosopocoilus inquinatus. Taxonomy (NCBI): domain Eukaryota; kingdom Metazoa; phylum Arthropoda; class Insecta; order Coleoptera; family Lucanidae; genus Prosopocoilus; species Prosopocoilus inquinatus. The sequence continues at coordinate 16,216,347 of CM069880.1, read as the reverse complement.
GATTTTAACGCCGGGCACCACGATTGTGATTTCTCCGTTGCGAGCACTTATTTCAGATCAGGTCGATAAATTAAACGCACTCGACGTAAGCCTTGAAATTATAAATAAAGTACGACGTGACACTCGATTTATGATTGTTTTAGATTCCTTCCGCCCATTTGTGTTCGAATGTGAGCGCAGCTAACGCTGATCTTATATATTCAAAGCTGCACATGAGGGAACCGGGGATCAAACTCCTGTATTTAACCCCGGAGAAAATCAGTGCTTCCAAAAATGTCACCGACGTACTTAATTCGATGTATCAAAGAGATAAGCTGGCGCGTTTTGTTATTGACGAAGCTCACTGCCTGTCGCAATGGGGGCATGATTTTAGGTATGCCTCTGTAAGAATCTTTGTGACCAAGTCTCCAAGAAAGACTTAGTCACAAAGATTCCCTCTGTAAGAATCTTTGTGACCAAGTCTCCAAGAAAGACTTAGTCACAAAGATTCTTACAGAGGTCAAGACCTTTGCCCCTGAACAAAACAAGGTAGTACTTTTTTTTGACCATGTTATTTGATTTCAGACCTGATTACAAATTGCTTGCGTCTTTAAGACAGTCATACCCGAAAGTCCCCATCATGTGTTTGACTGCGACCGCAACCCACTTGGTTCAGGAAGACGTAACTTCCATATTAAAGCTGCAAAATCCGAAAGTGTTCATTCGAAGTTTCAACAGGCCCAACATTAAGTACGTGGTGCTCCCTAAAGTTGGTAAAAGCATCGTCGCTGACATTGCTGAGCTTATTAGAAAGAAGTTCTTGAAGAAGTCTGGTATTATTTATTGTCTTTGCCGCAAGGACTGTGATATCTTAGCTCAAGATTTGTCACGCGTTGGTATTAGGGCGAGGTCCTACCACGCTGGCATGGGTGATGAACTCAGGGAGAGTCTACAGCGTGATTGGATGAACGATAAGTTCCACGTGATAGTTGCTACGATTGCCTTCGGTATGGGGATTGATAAGCCGGATGTTCGCTTCGTCATACACAATTCAGTTCCGAAATCCGTTGAAGCTTTCTACCAAGAATCCGGTCGGGCTGGACGAGATGGAGAAGTCTCCTACTCATATCTATATTATTCATATCACGACGTCATTCGTCTCCAGCGAATTATAAAACGTAACACTCGCAGGCAATTTCAATTTGAATTTAATTAAAACTTTTTAAAATTTTTAGTGGATAGAAAGAGTACTGCGTTGGAAGGTCATTTCGACAACGTGGAACAAATGGCTGCGTACTGTGAAAACAAAGTCGATTGCAGACGGTATCTACAACTGATTCACCTCGGTGAGAAATTCGATAGGAAAACGTGTATAGCAAATAAAGCAACCATTTGTGATAACTGTGAGAATGTGAATACCTACACGTTGTTGGATATAACAAAGGAATGTAAGGAATTGACTCGGTTAACCAAAGAACTGAGTGAGAAGGACAGGGTTACCATGTTACACGTAGCCGAGGTATACAAGGGAAGCAGAATCAGTAAAATATACAAGATGAACCACGACAAGCATTCTTTGTATGGAAGCGGCGCTCACTTAAGCAAAGCCGACATACAAAGGTTTTTAAAGGAATTAATTTTTAAAAAAATTCTCTCTACGTTTTGTGTTTTCAACGGTGACTTTCCCATAAGTTACATTAAAACCGGTGCTAAATACAACACGCTTTTTTCTTCCAACAGTGGTGAGTAGTAATTAAAGATAGATTCCAAACAAACTCATTTTATTACATTTTTTTAGAGACAATCGCAGTGCCTGTAAATAAATCAGCGACCATCAAACAAGTGCCTAAAAAACCACCAGCGGAACCTGAAGCCAGCACTTCCACTTCCCCGAGCGTGCCCGGCACAAGTAAAACCCCCGACTACCAAGTGAACAATTTAAAAATTAAATGCCACGAGGAGCTGTTGGATGTGTGTCGAAGCCTCGCCGTGGAGCGTAACGTTACTTTATCATCGGTTATGAACCTGTCTGCTATAAGAGTAATGTCGGAGTCTCTTCCCAACACAAAGGACGACTTCCTCAGGATTCAGTACGTCACAAAAGCGAATTTCGAGAAGTTCGGCGAGAAATTCCTCGAAGTGACTGCGAGGTATCGTTCTGAATTAGAAAAATTGCAACAACCGGAGCAAGACGAGTCCGATTCAGAAGATGACGGGTCGTTTGCATTCCAAAGCCAAACGAGCCGAGGTAAGAAAAGGAAAATCAAACGCCCCCGAAAGGGCAAAAGAAGAAACACAAAAAAGAAAAAGAGTTAGCAATACGGAATATAATTGTATAAATAAAGTTAGAAAGAGTTTTTTTTTTATAATGTAAATAAACAGATATATACATAATTAATTAATTTATTAACGAGTGAAGAATTATTATTTTTTTTTAATCTACTGGTTTCCCAATAATACAGAGTTTATTTATCAGGGCTTATAAAAATCAACCGATTTCGACACACACAACGATTAATAATAACATTAGGACGCCTGAAAAACGATCTCTAAAGATCGACGTGACGAACACAATTACTATTTGCCTTTTATAAATTCCATAACAAAGAGTAAGTGACACCCAGTATAATAATTATAGTGACAGAAAATTTACTAGCAATTTTTATAAATAGAATTTTAATACATTTCTTATAATTTTAATTACTTGCCTTCCTGGAATGTACATTAAACAAAACCGCTTGTAAAAAAAATAAACTTATTTATGTATTATGTGTTTTCCGTGAGTTTATTTTTTTATGCGGAGGAATGCAGGGTGTTTGCGCATCGTCCATCTTACGGCATGCTTCCGAACTATAAAGAAGTGGACGCTAGATGGCACAGGCGTACTTTCACTCTCGGATAAAACAATCATAAGATCCGTTTGTTATTGTTTCTACTTAAAATACGAAGAAAAAGGTCAGATTTCGCGTGAATGGATCCAAGAAAAAGTTTTCTAATATTTTAAATCAATCACAATGTGCGTTTGCATAAGAATATCGTTTAATTTTAGGTTACGTCAGAGTAGAGGTTATGTTTACTTCCTTGCGTCAACGATTTGCAACTCTAGAGCATTGTGCAACACTCCAATAAATAAATCCTAAATAAATTAAAGTACTTAACGAGCAGCAGATTAATAAAATGTGTTTTCTCTTGTGACCAACTGCGGAAAATGTCATTGCAATGTTTCGCTTATTATAAGGCGTTTCACAAAACTCTTGATAGGTGTCGGCCATTTTGTAATGTCCTCGAATACTTCAAGAGTGCTCTAAAACTGCCAAAGCAATTGAATCGAAAACGCAAATAGTAATTCCCGTTTGCCTTAAGCGTAATGTCGTTTTTTAGTTCCGTTTCCACACAAATTTCAATCAGCCTGTTCTTCATTTACTCACGAAAAGCATCAGACAGTGTTGGTGCAGACATTTCTCGCAAGACCAACAGTGTAAACAATGCTGGCAAGACTAACAGTGTATCTTAATAATCAATTAACAATGAGCTGGTGCCTGGTGTCATGAATCTGACGCTAGATGTCGTGCTCGATCTACCAATCGAAATTTCTGCACGTGCACATGAGATTTCCTTTTTTAAATACAAAAAAAAAACATAATGTTGTGTATTTAAGCTACTTCTTAAAAGGTATTAATATTCTTTAATGTTTGTAACAATAGCGTAAGGAAACATGTAAACAAGCAACAATCTTCCTGGTGTTGCGTAAGACTGGCGCAAGATGTCGGGAGTACCAGCATTATAAATTCAAAATATCTGAAGGTACGTTTAATTAAAAAACTAAATAATAATAAATTGTTTCTCTTTCGTGTCAGAAATCTTTGAAGCGGTTTCCAAAATTTGTTACTACCTTAATTTCCATATTTTATTTACTATTTGGTAGTTTACTGCCCTGGTGCTATATAAGATGGGCGGAAGAGGTCGCCGACGGTTGCAAAATCAAAATCCCCCAGCGTTTAATTAAAAATATTAAATTCATTGTGATGTTTAAGCAGCATCTCTTCTGTTTTTAACATTTTTTAACATAGCGGCTTTATTTTTTATCCCCCCAGCGAAGTCTAAAGTGTAACTGTCACTCTAGTTGTCACTGTCAAGCGAATTATATTTCTCGGTGGCTCAGATAAAATAGCATTTCTTTATTATACGAGTCTTTTAAAATCAAAACGCCAAGAAAAGCGTGTTGATAAAACTAGTGAAAATTACAGTTTCCTATTTTTGACAGTTCTCATTAGATGGCAACACAATACTGTTACTTGTTTTATACGTGAAGTCGATTTCTATTGGTCGCGAGCGATTTTCGATTTTACATACCAAGCTCGGTAACCATTTTTGTTCTAAATGTGTTTGTGCCAGAGATTATTCAAAATTAATTTAAATTGTGACGTTCCTGCAGTGCTGACTTGATTATTCAGGTGAGTATTTCTCGATATTGTATGCGTTGTTGTGATTATTATTAATTGTGGTATTTTTTTAAACGGAAACAATCACATAACCACAAACTCGACTAACGCTAATAACAACATAATAAAAACGTACTATAAATATACTTAAGAATCAAAATAAGGCTGTTACGTTTTCTTTATTTAAATGCGGTGAAGGTAATCGGCACGTAGGAAATAACCATAAACAAGAAATAACCATAAACGGATTGACCACTACTTAATTTTGAATTTCCCTCCGCAAGTTAGAACAAAAGTGGCGCCAGTGTTTTCTTATTAAGCCGTGGCGTACTTTCTCCGAAACTAGGTATCGTATTTTAGGCCAAATGAGAATGAACGGAGTTAGCAATGGTTTCAACCAACAAATTTTATTTCACCAGCAAGTAAGTATAAGTTACTGTAGGCAATATTTATTTAAAAAATATTCATTTTGGTTATCTTAAAAAAAATATATATGATGTCTTGGTAGTACGTAAAACTGACGGGAGATGTCACAACCGTTTACGTTCAAAATATTCAAACTTAACAGTGGTTTGTTTTTCTTTTTTTTTAATTGACATTTATTTATTATTATTGTTATTATTTCTGATTGAAGATGAAAAAGTTAAAACGGATTTTAGTAGTAACTTCTATTTTTCGTTTTGGTTTATAACGTTGTATTTGTTGACGCCATTTTTTGTTTCTTGTAATGACGGCTTAATCCTTTTGCCTGCTAAAAGTTTGGAAGTCTGTAGGGAAAGTGAAATTTTGGAAAGTGTTGGTAATGGTGGTCTTGTCATTAATAATTAGTGCACTCAATATTTGAAGCGCAAGTGGAACCTTTGTAAGTATTGCTTTTAAAATTTGAATAATTAATGCGATTTTAAGGACGGTGGTTAATAACTTCGGTAGTTGGTAGGTCGGTCTTATGGAATATATAATTGCGTTCGTTAATACGTTGAAAGCGACGAGCAAAGAATGTTATTAAATTATTTGTGCGCATTCTGTGTTGCATACATTACACAGGGCCGTATTATAACCGCCCGCATGTTCTCCCATCGACTGATTGTGTTTTAATTTTTTTGTTGTTGACGTCATGTTTGTGATGTGTTGTTGTTTTTATTAACGGAGCGAGGACGTTGGTTGCGTCTTAACAACAGCGAAAATTGCTTCTACCCTTCGCATCACACTTCCTATAATGTATACGCGGAAATCTAATATTGCCTTCGTCTTTCCCCCCGGGGACCTTTTTAAAAATACATACTTTTTCAATTCCTATAAATTGCGTACAATGAAAAGACTCTTCCGTGTTGACATTTCACGATTTCCACTAAAGAAAACGCCCGTCAATTTTCATTTACTTCGAGCTACAGTTCTTTTTTTCTTTTATCGCCTTCACAATTAATTCGTTTTACGATCTTTTATTGCGTCTGAAAACAAAACTCCTCAAGTCGGCCTTAAAATTAAAAAAAAAAAAAAAAACGAAGAATCGCATCGTATGTCACAGCTTGCGTAATCAGTGTCGCTAATTTATTATGACAGCTCGCGAAATTCAAATTGTTTTCTAGGTTAATTATTTCTCAAATCAGCAAATTCTTAGAAAATAAATTTAATCTGCAATACACATTAACCTACAACTGACAAATCAATCGCCAATTTATTATGATAGCCCGCGAAATTCAAATTGTTTTCAAGGTTAATTTGGCACATTGTTAGAAAATAAATTTAATTTGCAATACACATTAACCGACAACTGACAAATTAATCGCGCCTTTATAAGAAGATTCAAGCAATAATTACAAGTACACGTCTTAATTTTAACATTCAAAGCACGATAAGTGTTAAGTTAGCAATAGTAGAAACGATCAGCAATAACATGAACATGGAGGTTAAGTAACCGGAGGAGTAATACTGTATTGAAAAAATATAGAGAACATGTTCATGACAAAGTGCGCGATACTTTACACTCCGTTCATTTTTCCATACTAAAGGCCCCCGGCCGGACCGGTTTTCAATACTGATGTTATACGGCACGGCGTCCTCCGCATACTTAACCTCGATGACTTACTGAAACATCGTCACTATTGCCAATTATAGGTCTGTTTGTTATCTTGCAGCGTACACTAAAGTATTTGTGTCTTGTTCTAACCTCACACATTAATACGAGATGAAAATACTCTCAGTGTGCACTAGTATAGGATAACAAACAGACCTTATGTATACATGTGAGCGAATTAAACAATAAATATTTTAAAAAAAAAGAATGTAAAAAATTTGGAATTAGAAAGCGGTGGCAATGAAGCGAAATCGAATCGTTCCCCTCCTAAAACACAGATGGCGCTGCTCTTTCTTATTATACTCGCTAAGTACGGAAAATTAATTTCGTTACTATTGGCGACATTATTTCTGGTTGTACATGACTGTACACAACAAAATTAAACAAATTAAATAAATAAAAAAAAAAACATTGAACATCAGAGTTCTGATCTACTCCACAATCAGAGTTCTTTTTTTTAAATTTATTTCATTCGTCAACCTCATTTAATTACCAAACTTGTATAAATGCACAGGATTTCTCAAACTGTCCGGATTTTAATAGTGCAGCGTCCGGCGCTGTTTATCGGGTGTTTTCTTAACTTAAAATTTTGACAGCTCTTATCATTTCTGTCGCATATGAATAGTGAATTTACATGCCAAAAGGCGCCAGTAAAAATCTTGATACCCGGCGGCCTGACTTCCGGTTACGCCACTGCGCGCAACTCAAATACAAACTCAAACAGTGCATAGAAGAATATACAGGGTGCGTCTTAATAGGCGGAACAAATTTTACTAGCATGTAGGAGAGACTATTTTAAGTAAAAAAGTTCATATAAACCAAACCTACATACAGGGTGTTCATGGGAAGCCGTTACAACAGCTAACTTTCTTATTTGCAATTTTACGAAGTAATTGAAAATAGAAAAGTTTTAGGACCTTTTCTCCTCGATTTTTTGGTACTTTCGAAAAAACAAATGACAATCAGGTTTTCGAGATTTTCAATTGTTTTTAACTTTTTTAAATGGAACCTTAAGCTTTTTATCATCGCATCGCATTCAGAATGTCAAATTAATCATGTCTCTAAGATATAGTCTTCCAAAGCTTATTATTTTATACTCGTAAATGATTGGTGTTCACGGAAAATAGCTGAAATAGCTAACTTTTTTATTTGAAGTGTCACGAAGTAGTTTAAATTGGAAAAGTTTTAGGATTTTTCCTGGTCGATTTGATGGTGTCATCAGAGAAACAAATGACTGACGGGTTTTCGAGATTTTCAATTGTTTTCGACTTTTTTTAATGGAACCTTAGGTTTTTTATCATCGCATCGCATTCAGGATGTCAAATTGATCACGTCTCTAAAATATCGTCTTCCAAAGCTTATTATTTTATACTCCTACATGATTGGTGTTCACGGAAAATGGCTGAAATAGCTAACTTTTTTATTTGAAGTGTCACGAAGTAGTTTAAATTGGAAAAGTTTTAGGATTTTTCCTGGTCGATTTGATGGTGTCATCAGAGAAACAAATGACTGACGGGTTTTCGAGATTTTCAATTGTTTTCGACTTTTTTAATGGAACCTTAGGTTTTTTATCATCGCATCGCATTCAGAATGTCAAATTAATCATGTCTCTAAGATATAGTCTTCCAAAGCTTATTATTTTATACTCGTAAATGATTGGTGTTCACGGAAAATGGCTGAAATAGCTAACTTTTTTATTTGAAGTGTCACGAAGTAGTTTAAATTGGAAAAGTTTTAGGATTTTTCCTGGTCGATTTGATGGTGTCATCAGAGAAACAAATGACTGACGGGTTTTCGAGATTTTCAATTGTTTTCAAGTTTTATAAATGGAACATAGTGTTTTTTGTCACGTAACGCTCTAAATAAAAAGTAACCATACAGTAATGGGCTTGTATGTAAGTGTAAAGTTTTGTAATGTTTCAAATCTTCGCAGTTCGTAGGTATAGTATAACACAATTAGAATGTAGTTATAGACGATTTCTCATTAAGGTCCATATAGGTAGTAATTAGTTCGTGAGATTGATGGTTTATATTTGTACCGGTCAGTCGAGTCGTCAGTTCAGGTCAAACGAGCTTGAGATGGAAGGATATACATACACACCTTCTGGACCATACTGTGTGCCTTAAATATTATTACGTTATCGTTATTGTAACCGCAAGTTCTAAAAAAAAAATAAAAAGAAAATCTTTGCGTATTCACAGGGCACGTTCTCTTAAATAAAATTGATGCGCTGCCCTTATTATAATGAGACTTTTCAAAATGAGTTTTTTAATTGGCAATCCTCGAAGTTACCTTTTTCAAAAAAGCCGCTAATATATTTTGTTACACCGAGAGAAAAGAATAATGATCCACTTCTCACACTGATACTGACTGATACTCATTCATAAATAATGATCGTGCTATCCCTGAGATATCAGGAAAGAAAAAGTTGCTTGTTTGAAATTGTTTATTGTGCGTTTTCGTTTTAGTTTTCACAGTTACACCAACCCCTTGGTGTTTTTTTTTTTAAATAATTGCCCAAAGGAACTTAAAGTTGGTCGGCGGTCGTTATATAATATGAAATGACAACATGTTGAACAAACTGTAAAATCTCGTGGCTAATGGTCTTCGCTAATGGTTTTCCTTTATGTTGCAATATTTACCCTAGGAAATTTGTCTCCATTCAATTGCCAAGTAACAAATGGTCGGTGGTATCATTAGCACTAAACAGCAGCAAACCGTCATTGGTTTCTCAGATTTGAAAATCGCAATGAGAATGAAATATAACGTACCTAACCGTTTTCGCTCGTATGTACATACATACAATGAACGTAATATACAATTTGGTCATTGATTGGTTTCTCAGATGATTTGAAAATCGCAATGAGAATGAAACATAACGTAACAGTTTTCGCACAATGAACGTAAAATACAAATTGGTAATGAGACGATGATGTTCTCAGTTTGGCGCCAGCCTTATTTTAAACACACACATGGACGCTTTGGAATTGGGTTTGTTTATTAGTGTCAATCAAAGGTCAATTAATATTAGAGATTGTACCAACTCATAAAGCAAGACACAAGGATTGCGTCATGTTACTTACTGAAGATATTTTCAGATTTATTTGACCGGCTCCCCATCTTAAACCGCTTAATACCGCGCCCGCCTCTTCATCTATCACAGCTAAGAAACACTTTCCGAATTTGTCACAGAAGCAACAATTAATTAAAATTTAACGTTAATATATCTTATTCACAAGCAATAAACAGATACGAGCACTTTTGACCTTTACTTTGTCACTTTGATTATTTTTTTTATTTCCCTACCAACTCCTTTTGAGCTAGACACTACTAAAAAACAAAAAAAAAATTACGTTACACCACCAAAACCTTTTGTTAAACGAAACGCAGAGATTTACTGAATGTCCATTTTCAACGATTTTTATTTCAGAAAACTCAATACCAGTGACGTAACAACCGGGGGTGCAGCGAGCAGAAATGTCTCCCGTCATCAAAAAAAAATAAGGTAACATTTTTTTATAATTTTTTTTTTTTGAGAAATAAAAAAAAGTGAGCCACAGATTTTTTTTCTTAGCTACAGTTATAGTTTCTTACATTCACATAAACTCTTACAACTGCTAACAACCTAACCAAGAAGAATTAATATCAGACATGACTGCCTCGTATTTCCATCTCGCTCATGCTGGCCCACACTGCAAAAAAAAAAAAAATCTGCGGCTCACACTATATGCTAATATTTAAACCTCGATTACTCGAAAACGGTTCGGTTTATCAAAACGAAACAAGGGAACCTTTTTGTGCCAAATAACCCAAAGAATATGTCCTCAACAAATTTTTAATGAAATACACAAAAAATAAAAAGTTACGGATAAAATAATGAAAACCACCCCTACGAAACTACCCCTTGAAACGCAGGAAAAATCTGACAAATATGTTGCTAATGCGCAATTAGATGCCTGAGATCTCACTTTAAAATATCAGTCTGATAACTCAAAGGATTCAGAAGATATTGCCAAAAAACAATATTCCCCTCCCCCCCTTTCAAAGCTTATAACTCTCTTATTATTCACTTTTGGAAAAAAATGCATACGAAAAGGTGCCGTTATTTTTTGATGTTGTATTCACCCCGAAAATTTCGGGAGACATTTCCGAAACGCGGTGTATAATATACAGAGTCCGGCAGAAAGTTGGGAAACATGCGAAACTCTTTTATTACTGATTTTTCAGAAAAATTTATTCTTTACGAAAGCACATGCACTTGCCCAAATTTAAAATGCGTACGTCAAAAGTCGAATACCTCTTGTCATATACCGAGGAAATCAAAACTTTTGCATTCGACATACGAGTAAAGTACCTTTATTTTTTAAGATACGCAATAATGTTATTTGAAAAACTTATTTAGAAGCATTATGAGATCGCAAATAGGAAATCATGGCCGCCTACGACGGAAATTTCCTTTTTTGGTTACAAAGAGTGTTTTGTTTTTTAATCACCGTAGACAGCCACAATTTCATATTTGAGTTTCCATGGCAATTCTGAATAACTTTTCCAAATAACATTTGCGCGTATCTTGCAAAATAAAGGTACTTTACTCTTATGTCGAGACCAAATATTTTGATTTCCTCGGTATATGGCAGGAGGTATTCAAATTTTGACGCGTCCATTGTGAGTTTAGAAGGACGCGGGGACTTTCATAAAGAATAAAATTTTCTGAGAAATCAATAATAAAATAATTCCTTGTACGTGCCAGTCATAATAATATACAGGGTTTAATGTAATGATTGCAAAAAGAAATAAAGGAATGATTCCTGGGCTAGTTTGAAGTAAAAAGTATCCTATAAACATGTACCCTAAAACGCTTCATCTTTCCCATATGTGCCGCTAACGATACATATACAGGGTTTAACGTAATGATTGCAGAAAAAGTAAAGGAATGATTTCTGGGCTAATTTTAAGTAAAAAACTTCTTATAAACATGTAGCCTAAAATGCTTCATCTTCAAGATACTGCATGATAAAATTACGGCATGTACAGCTACCCGAAACAATCAAAGGATTTTTGATTATTTTCAGTACTTACTTTAATTTTTAAGGTTTCCTAACCAATTATGTGTATTTTTATCTGTTTTTGCAGCAATTATGTGTTGCAAAAACGTATGAGATAGAGATTGAAGAAACCTTCAAATTTGCAATGACAGGCAATTCATGTCAAGTACATTCAGCTCCCTTCACCATACTTTTTTTTGTTAGAATTTTGCAGAAAAGAAATTTATAAAAAAAAGTCGCGGTATTTAAAAATCTATCCTACCGAAAAGCTTTCTAGAAAGCACTAAACTAACTCTGCTGGCGAGTCTCAAAGAAAAGCCGGAACAGCTGTCAATTGCATTCAAAATCGATTTTCAAAAAAAAATTCAACTGCGCATTTGTAATTACGTTTTAAAATAGTTTGTACAAAAAGTGTTAAATATATTTTTGAACGGGGAATGAAAATTAAAAAAAAATGTTCTGCACTTTTTAGACTTCTAACTCCTTTAAACTCCTACTTATTTATACAGGGTGTGACTTTAGTGATAGGCCAAACTTTAAGGGCCAATTCCTCACACCGAAATAGGAAAAGAAGTTTATATAAACATAGGTCCGCAAACGCATAGTTTCTGAGATCTAACAAAAAAAATCGTATACGGCCACGATTACATATTTGAAATCTCATAACTCTCCTGAACAACTTTCCCAAATAACATTTCCGCGTAGCTTGCAAAATAAAGGTACTTTACTCTTAGGTCGACGTCAAACATTTCTATCTCCTCGGTGTATGATGCTAGATATTCAGATTTTGACAAGTGCATTTTAGGTTTGGGAAGATGCGGGAACTTTCATAAAGAATAAATTTTTCTGAGAAATTGATGATAAATTTTTTTTTCCGGACCCTGTATCTCAGAAACTATGCGCTTGCCGACATATGTTTATATGAACTTTTTTTTATAAGTCGGCGTGAGGAATTAGCCCTTGATGTTTTTTCCATCATAAAAGTTACACCCTGTATTTTTACAGGATTGTTTGCTGCAAAAAATGTTGAAAAGTGCGCGTATAATTTTTACTAACCTTCAAAAAAGTAAGAGATTTTAACTTTCAAACAGTTCCAACCCCAATCCGCCCTTGTTGTACGCCACTGTGCAACGCCCACAAATTAAATTATATATATATAACTTTTATAAAAAAAAATTATCAAACGTTAATTTTATAACAAAGAGTTGTAAGTTTAAATAAATGAAAAGATTGAGTATGTTTGGTTTTATTTCAGAATTACAAAGAAAAAGAGAATCTTAAAGACGTTTTGATAGTTTTTCCGGTTAGCCAACCGTGAAATAGCATTATTCAAATTAAAATTTAATTTTAAAATTTGAATAAAATACATCCTTATGCTACCCCATATCCATTAAAGAGTAACCGTCTAACGACTTACCCTCCTCATAAATTATTGTTTTTATCAATTTTTTTGATGCGGCTTTATTGCCCGCCGCTTAAATGATAAATTGAAAGAACGAGATTATAATGCACTGGAAATATTCTTCTTCGCATTGTATGTTATGTACTTGGAGATGCATTATAATAAATCCGAATGTGAGGAGATGAAAGCGCGTTTTAAATCCGTGTTAAATGTGGTAGAATATCTTAAATCAGTGACGTCATCATTTAACTACTGTGTATTTAAGGCAAAAAAAGATGTGCCCCTATCTGAATTTCTCTTTTTTTTTTTCATTTTAAAAAGGAGACATGTGCATTTCGCAGCGAGATGCCTTTTCAATCGTAAACAAGACAAAAATGAAAACTGTCAATCACTGGGAAGTATTCTTTGTATAAAAGGTCAAATGTTACGTAGATAAAAAGTTCATTTCCTTTTTTAAACATGGTCGGCATTCATAATACACCGACTAACTGATTTTAACCTTTAAATCAATATATTGAATTGTAATTCTTTAGAAAAATAAATTTAAATCAGTACGTTTCATTCCAGGGTTATGCCTTTACACGTAAACAATGTTTGATTATTTATTTGGCAGGTGTCTGACGTAACGTCAGGCATGACAAGATTATAGGTTATGTGACTACGATTAAACTAAATGCAATTAAAATATTTTGTTGTACCGTAAAAGTAATTTTAGATGAATTAATCAAGCTCTATACAAATCTAGTTTCTTCAATTTTGCTATTTGCAACACTGCAACCCAATGTATTTTGTTGATTTATTTATTTGACAGATGTCTGACGTTACGTCAGGGGCGACAAGATTGTAGGTTATGTGACTGTGCAGTAAAAAAAAATGCAATTAAAATATTGTGTTGCACCATAAAAATTATTTTAGATAAATTAATTGAAATTATTCAACGCTCTAGTTGGAATTTGAAATGTCAAAGGACACTTGTCAATGATGCTGTCACACGACGGTCGACATTGTCAAGTTGTAAAAAAACTCTATTTCCTTCAATTTCGCAAAACGTGAGACTGAAATTTTGGCACAGTTTTGACATTTAATTGACATTCGAATTTTAGAACCACCGACGACTTGGTCGTTCAGTTTTCTTTAAAAAGTGACAATAAGAAACTTATTTAATTTTCTAAAATCATAACTTACTTCCCCTGATCTACGCCGCTGGTGGGGTACGCTCAATTTCCCATATGACAAATCAATCCCTGTATGTCACTTGTCCCACATGTCAAATTTCAACGCTCTACCTCAAACCGTTTCAGAAATATTTAAGAAAATATGCTTTTCAAGTTACCTATTTAGGAGGTTATTCCTCAGAAACGAAAGGCTTTTGTATATAGATAAATTAGGTTATTTTGTAATATTTTCACGTCGTCTATACGTGGTATAATTATTGCCACCTTATTCGATAACACCCTGTATACTACCTGACAAGCATAATGAAAATAATAATAATCTTTTTAAGGTTTCTAGGTTAAAGTGCGATATTTAGATGTAGTCTGTACATGGTATTATAATTATTGCCAACTTATTCGATAATACCCTGTATACACGGTCCCCCACTTAAGGCGAATTCTTTCACACCTCCTTAATTATTAATTTTACGAAAAAGTGTTTCAAATCAAAGTTTCACCGTATCACGTGGAGCACATTTTAAAATTAGTTTAACGCATACAGAGTGTTCCGTTTAGCGTGGGCGTCAGCTCACTTCGTTATTTCAAACGGAACACCCTATATGTTTTTGCATTTTTGGATTCCGGACTAAATTTTAATGTGACTTTGTGTACCATACATAGGGTCTAGTGTAAAACGTTTTCGCGTTATTCAACTTTTTAAAGAAATTATCGCTCTTGCAGTACTCAAAACAAATGCAAGTATCTTTCGAACAAATGACGTTAGAGACTTGTGGTTTTTTGCAAAAGTTTCGTCTTGAAGCGCTTTTTTAGTTGCACCGTCCAAAAAAAATCCCAGCAAGACAAGTTTTTACAAAAAAAAATTAATCAACTTGAGAATATTCAAACCCGGTAACTCATTTTTTTTTTTTTTTTTTTTCAATGAAATGCAATGTAATTTTGTTAAACCATTGTTAGATGCGCTATTTAATTCTCTTTTCAATGATATATGGTTGTCGATGTCTGTCGTTAATAGTTTTTTCGGTATTTTAGATTTTTCTTTACGATTAAAAAAAAAATGAATATTCTCAAGTTTATTAATTTTTTTTCTAAGAACTTATGTTGCGGTGATTTTTTCTTGACGGCGTAACTAATGAAGACGAAACTTTTGCAAAATACCGCAAGTCTCTAACGTCATTTGTTCGGAAGATACTTGCATTTGTTTGAGATACTGCAAGAGCGATGTTTTTTTTTTTTTTTTTTTTAAATTGAATAACGCGAAAACGATTTAGACTAGACGCTAGGTATGGTACACAAAGTTACATTAGAATTTAGTCTAGAATCCGAAAATGTAAAAATATATAGGGTGTTCCCTTTGAAATAACGAGGTGACCTAACGCACATGATAAACGGAACACTCTGTATACGGCAAAGTAATTTTAAAATGTGCATCATATGATACGGTGAAACTTTCGTTTGAAACATTTTTTTTCGGTATTTTAGATTTTTCTTTACGATTTAATTAAAAGAATGAGTTACCCTAGTTTGAATGTTCTCAAGTTTATTAATTTTTTTTCTAAGAACTTATGTTGCGGGGATTTTTTCTTGACGGCGTAACTGATGAAGACGAAACTTTTGCAAAATACCGCAAGTCTCTAACGTCATTTGTTCGGAAGATACTTGCATTTGTTTGAGGTACTGCAAGAGCGATGTTTTTTTTTTTTTTAAAAAAATTGAATAACGCGAAAACGGTTTAGACTAGACGCTAGGTATGGTACACAAAGTTACATTAGAATTTAGTCTAGAATCCGAAAATGTTAAAATATATAGGGTGTTCCCTTTGAAATAACGAGGTGACCTAACGCACATGATAAACGGAACACTCTGTATACGGCAAAGTAATTTTAAAATGTGCATCATATCATACGGTGAAACTTTCGTTTGAAACATTTTTTTTTCGGTATTTTAGATTTTTCTTTACGATTTGATTAAAAGAATGAGTTACCCTAGTTTGAATGTTCTCAAGTTTATTAAATTTTTTTTCTAAGAACTTATGTTGCGGGGATTTTTTCTTGACGGCGTAACTGATGAAGACGAAACTTTTGCAAAAAACCGCAAGTCTCTAACGTCATTTGTTCGGAAGATAGTTGCATTTGTTTGAGGTTACTGCAAGAGCGATGTTTTTTTTTTTTTTTAAGTTGAATAACGCGAAAACGGTTTAGACTAGACGCTATGTATGGTACACAAAGTTACATTAGAATTTAGTCTAGAATCCGAAAATGTAAAAATATATAGGGTGTTACCTTTGAAATAACGAGGTGACCTAACGCACAGGATAAACGGAACACTCTGTATACGGCAAAGTAATTTTAAAATGTGCATCATATCATACGGTGAAACTTTCGTTTGAAACATTTTTTCGTAAAATTAATAACTAGTGAGGTATGAAAGGATCTGCCTTAAGTGGGACACCCTGTACACATGCACTCTGTATATTCAGCAATAATTGCAACAAAATGTGTGAATACGGCTTTGCTTCTAATTTATTTATTATTTTATTATGTGGTGTGGATTACTGAAAAGGAAAATAAATAACTCACCCCTCTGCTACCCCAAACAGCATGCCGACGTGGAACTGTAACAAAATAATAACAAATTTAATAAATCAAAGAAGAAGAAGAAAAACTATGATTTCACTTACCCTACCGTATTACGAAGCGTGCAGTTCTAGTGCCGAAAATCCCCCAATCAGCAACCACAATACACACACACACACACACACACAGGCACCCACACACTAAAACAAAAGAAAAAAGTAATTAGAAAAATTATTAAAGTCTCGGTAAATTAATAACTTAGAAAGCTTAATTAGAAACGCTAAGTAGATTATAGATATTATAAACAATGTTCAATAAATCGCCGGTGAGTTGCTGTTCGTCTCGCAAGTAGTATGACCTTGAATTTCAATTTAAATGAAAAAAAAATATATCGCAGGTGACTAACTAATTTCTTACCTTGTTCACTATATTTCACTATGATTCACTACATTTCACTATATATAATAAACAAATTGTAGCAATAATAACGCAAATTCGCTGATAAGAAAAGCACGCACGCTCCCCGATGATATCCGATAAGTACTAAGGAAAAGGGCCAGTTACGAAAAGAATAGATGGCCATGGTATCTTAGATTGTTTTTGCGAGGTTTTTTGTTATTGATACACTTGCACGCTGCGCCGGAAGAGCGTGAATTCCACCTCCAATTTAAATTATTTTCAATAATACGGAATAAGCGAACTTAAATTACAATATTCTTTTGCTTTAGATTGGAAATAAAAATATATGAGCGTCGCCTGAATTTGATTTCATTGAATGTGATTAAGTTTTTAATTTATTTTTGTTATAAAAAATACAAAAAAAAAATATTCAATTGGTCTGTTGTTTAAAAAAAAAAAAAGGAAAGAGGGTGCTTGCTAATAATCTATCTAGCAATTTCCCTATTTTTTTAAATCTTGAAAAATTTAAATTACTATCATGTGTGGGCGGCTTCTGCAACCAAAAAGCATTTGAAGTTATTTTCTTTATACAGTGTGGAAAATTTTTCTCCCTGTTATTTTTAGAAAAGCTCTCGCCCCAATAATATGTGCATGGCTCGATTTAAATTAAAAATTAACTGGATTTTATTAAGTTTTCGGCAGTTTTTCCATTTCTCCCATTTATTTGAAATTATCCCTAAATTTAACCACTTTCCCCCCAAGTTGGCAACACTGCGCTACGTACTTATTAGCGTTGGCAACACTGGCCTTTAGATTTTTGTTTTGTTTTGTCACAACGATCTTCTTCAAACTGTCTTTTTTTTAAATTATTATTATTTTTTTAATTAATCTCCTTAATAATTGCGCTGTCGTAAAATCGATCGTCTTTTGTTTTTAATACTTTGAATCAGATTTTATTAATACGATTTTTTTTAATTCAATTAATTTATTTCCCTTGCTTTCTAGTCTGTTCTGTTTTTTTTTATACCTAAATTTAACCACTATTTCTCTAAGTTGGCAACACTTCGGTACGTAGTTAATGGCGTTGGCAACACTAGCCCTTAGATTTTTTTTGTTTTGTCACAACGATCTTCTTCAAACTGTTTCTTAATTTTATTTTTAAGTTGGCAACACTGCGGTACGTAGTTATTGGCGTTGGCAACACTAGCCCTTAGATTTTTTTTGTTTTGTCACAACGATCTTCTTCAAACTGTTTCTTAATTTTCTTTTAAGTTGGCAACACTGCGGTACGTAGTTAATGGCGTTGGCAACACTAGCCCTTAGATTTTTTTTTTTGTTTTGTCACAACGATCTTCTTCAAACCGTTTCTTAATTTTCTTTTAAGTTGGCAACACTGCGGTACGTAGTTATTGGCGTTGGCAACACTAGCCCTTAGATTTTTTTTTTGTTTTGTCACAACGATCTTCTTCAAACTGTTTCTTAATTTTCTTTTAAGTTGGCAACACTGCGGTACGTAGTTATTGGCGTTGGCAACACTAGCCCTTAGATTTTTTTTTTGTTTTGTCACAACGATCTTCTTCAAACTGTTTCTTAATTTTCTTTTAAGTTGGCAACACTGCGGTACGTAGTTATTGGCGTTGGCAACACTAGCCCTTAGATTTTTTTTTTGTTTTGTCACAACGATCTTCTTCAAACTGTTTCTTAATTTTTTTTTTAAGTTGGCAACACTGCGGTACGTAGTTATTGGCGTTGGCAACACTAGCCCTTAGATTTTTTTTTGTTTTGTCACAACGATCTTCTTCAAACTGTTTCTTAATTTTCTTTTAAGTTGGCAACACTGCGGTACGTAGTTATTGGCGTTGGCAACACTAGCCCTTAGATCTCTTTTTTGTTTTGTCAAAACGATCTTCTTCAAACTGTTTCTTATTTTTTCTTTTAAGTTGGCAACACTGCGGTACGTAGTTAATGGCGTTGGCAACACTAGCCCTTAGATTTTCTTTTCGTTTGGTCACAACTATCTTCTTCAAACTGTTTTTTTTTAAATTTTTCCCTAAATAAAATAAAAAATATATAAAATAAATAAATAAAATAAATCCCTAAATTTAACCACTTTTTCCCTAAGTTGGCAACACTGCAGCACGTAGTTATTAGCGTTGGCAACACTGGCCCCTAGATTTTTTTTTGTTTTGTCACAACGATCTTCTTCAAACTGTTTTTTTAATTAGTTTTTTTAAATTAATAAAATAAAATAAAAATAAATAAATAAATTAATCTCCTTAGTAATTGCACTGTCGTAAAATCGATCGTCTCTTGTTTTTCATACTTCGAATCAGACTTTATTAATCCAATTTTTTTTTTAATTCAATTAATTCAATTCCCTTCCTTTCTAGTCTTTCTGTTTTTTTTTTTTTTTTAATTTTATATATAATATTAAACTACTTCTGAGCGGCTCTTCAAAATCGATCGTCTTTTGTTTTTTAACGTATTTAACTCGTTCTCACCTCGTATTTTTCAAAATTTCTCACTTCCTTTGTTTTCTCTTCGTACTTTTATTTTATTATTTTTTTAGGTTATGTCGTAAAATCGTAAAAATGATCGTCTTTTGTTTTCGTTATTATTCCTTCAAACTTTATTTTTTGTTCTTTTGTTTCTTTGTCTTACAAACTCAACTTAACTGTTTTGTTTTTTTTGAATTTTTATTACTTTTGTTATTTGTTTTGTAATAACAATTCTTTAAAATTAAATTTATTGATTTGTTTATATTAAACTACTTCTGAGCAGCGCTTCAAAATCGATCGTCTTTTGTTTTTTTTAACGTATTTAACCCGTTCTAACCTCGTATTTTTCAAATTTTTTTTTTCATTTTCTTTGTTTTCTCTTTGTACTTTTCTTTTATTTTATTTTTTTTTGTTAATTTGATAATCTATTAAAGTATGTCGCAATCGTAAAAATGATCGTGTTTTGTTTTCGTTATTTTTTCATATTTTATTTTTTGTTGATTGGTTTCTTTGTCTTAAAAATTCAATTAAACTTGTTTGTTTTTTGAATTTTTTATGGTTTTTTCCTTTGTTTTATAATTAAATAATAAATAATAATAATAAAATAAATTAAATTTATTGGTTTATTTATCTTAAAATCTTCTGAACAGCGCTTCAAAATCGTTCGTCTTTTGTTTTTTAACGTATTTAACCCGTTCTCTCCTCGTATTTTTCAATTTTTTTTTTCATTTCCTTTGTTTTCTCTTTGTACTTTTATTTTATTATATTATTTTCTTTTAGGTTATGTCGTAATCGTAAAAGCGATCGTGTTTTGTTTCCGTTATTATTTTTTCAAATTAAATTTTTGTCGTTTCGTTCTCTTCGTCTTCTCACTGTTCGCTTCAAATTATTTTAATTTTAATAATTTTTTTCATTATTCTCTTTTACTCTCTCTTCTGTTTGCAATATTTTTAAACTTTATGCTTTCGTGTTTTTCCATTAATTAATTTTCTTTGCTTTTGTTCGTTTTTTACTCTTAAGTTGTGTCGTCATAAAATCGATCGTCTTTTGTTTTCATTAATACTATTTTCTGATTGTTTCTCCCATTTTTTTAAAAAAAAGCTTTGCCAATGTAATTAATTACTATTTGTTGAATTGTTTACTGTTTTCCTTTTGTTTTCTTAAACGGTCTCAAATTTGTTAATCGAAATGAAGTTTTTCTCATTTGGTTTATTTCCCAAATTATTTTAGGCATCGCCCGTATTATGTCATTATTGTTTTCAGTTTAGAAAATTGAACATCGAACGAAATTATTTTAAAGTCGTAACCTAAACGCCTAATAAACTTAATTCTTGTGACACCCTGTATATAAAACAATCATAAATGATTTATTTATGTTAGTGTAACTTACTTAATTCTTGTGTCACCCTGTATATAAAATAATAATAAATACTTTATTTTATGTTTATGTTAACTTAACTTAATTCTTGTGTCACCCTGTATATAAATAATAATAAGGGGTTCTGTTTATTTTTTGTTTTGTTTTCGTGTGATTAAAATTAATTGTTTTATTTTTCTTGAAAAAAAAAAGTAATGAGATTAATGTTTATTGTATGAATGAGTAGATTGTAAGCGTGATGTTTAATTAATTAGTTGAAGCAGGGTTGTATTAGGTCTGTTCGAGATTTTGGTGGAATCGACGAGTGCAATAAATCTGGAAGTGAAGTCTCCTGCTTGGGAGAGGGATTTCGCTCTATCCTTAAAACGGCGAAAAAGGATCTTAATCTGAATCGGGAATCAACTTTACAATCCTTAGACAAAAGACGGTTACCATGACAACCTACTGACCCGCTCCGATTGGTCACTGGAAAAGTGTCAATAGATACCGCCCACTTCGATGTGTCAAGATCCCCTCCTTTGACCACCGATTGATTTGCTAGACAGCTTAAAATACCCTCGAGATCGGGTTAAGAACTTGGAAGAGACTTAAAATTCTCTGACAAATACACGAACCGCCGCAGACGGATAACACTCTTAATGTCTTCCGTTTCGAATTGACCTCTCTCTCTCATACGTAACGTCTGGAATTTGATATCATCACGTCTTTTTTTCTTCAAGCAATATTTCGTTTACCGATCAAACGCGCATGTTTTGTAAACACCGTTAGTAAAATATCACTATTGATAAGGTAATAATTAATAGCTTTATTAATTAAGGCGAAAACAGATAAATTTTTAACGATTCGTCATTCTTTTTTTTTTTCTTTTTTTTTCTTCAAAGAAAGTTTGCGCAAACACTGATAATCAACATATTTATTACACTTATTACGCTCTATCTTTTAATCTATTAGATACTTAAACATTATTATCGGACGAATTATCAGTTAAATATGACCTCCATTTTTTTTCTATTCCTTCAAAAATAACAATAATTAATTTACATTCTAATTTATTTCGATCATTTCTAATCTAAATTATACAGAGTGTTACGAATGATTCACTCGCTGGACGTAGCAGGACGTTAAAGTAAAAATTAGCACAACTCCAAGGGTTCATGCGCTAATTTTCGGTATGTGAGAAATCAATCAGTTGAGGTACACAAGTAGTATCTGCTTGCTTTATAACCCCAACAAGTGTTGTTAACTTACGGGATTTCCCCCTAGATTTTTATGAAAAGGGGAAAATTTATTCAGGGTAGTTTTTAGAGGGGAGGGGGGCGCGGAAAGCCCTATGTCAAAAATTATTTCCCTATTGCCATGTATCGTTTTTTTACTTAACTATCTACTGTTATAGACAAAAGTAAGCTGGCAACACTGTTTCTTCTTTCGTTATTACAATTATTTGTCATTTTTTTTTGTACTTTAATTTCTTTTATTTGATAATAACTGGGCCTCAAAATCTTTTGTGTTCGTTGTTATTCTTAAAAATTCATCTGTTTGTTTTTCTGAATTTTTATTGTTTTTCTTTCTTTATTTTGTAATAACAATTCTTTAAAATTAAATTTATTGATTTATTTATATTAAACTACTGTTGGGGAGCGCTTCAAACTACTTCTGAACAGCGCTTCAAAATCGATCGTCTTTTGTTTTTAATATTTTTGACCTGTATTTTATAAAAAATTCTCATTTTTTTTTTGTTTTTTCTTTGTGCTATTATTTTATTTTATTTTATTGTTTTAATTTGATGATCTATTAAAGTACATCGTAATCATAAAAATGATCGTGTTTTGTTTTCGTTATTATTTTTCCAAATGAAATTTTTGTTGTTTTGTTTCTTTGTCTTAAAAAATCAACTTAACTTGTTTGTTTTTTGAATTTTTATTCTTTTTTTTCTATTTTTTTGTAAAAATACTTCTTTAACATTAAATTTATTGATTCATTTATATTAAACTACTTCTGAACAACGCTTCAAAATCGATCGTCTTTTGTTTTTAATATTTTTGACCTGTATTTTATAAAAATTTCTCATTTTTTTTTGTTTTTTCTTTGTGCTATTATTTTATTTTATTTTATTTTTTTAATTTGATGATCTATTAAAGTACATCGTAATCATAAAAATGATCGTGTTTTGTTTTCGTTAGTATTTTTTCAAATTAAATTTTTCTTGTTTTGTTTTCCTTGTCTTCTCACTGTTCGCTTCAAATTAAAAAATCTATTGTTTTCAGTAATATATATACTTTTTTTAATTTAATTGTTTGTTTTTTGAATTTTTATTGTTTTTTTTTTCTTTATAATTTCGTGTTTTTTTTTATTAATATTAGATAAAATCCGTCGGTTTTTAGTTTTAATATCGGTTTGACTTTTACATATCTTTTCCTTTCATCCTCTATCTTCATCGACGAAATCGACGATCGTCTTTTGTTTTTCTTTTTCGATTTGACTGTATCTTAAGGGTACTATCTTTTATTTTTTCTTTTTTCGATTTTTGCTAAAATTATCAACAAATTTGGTTTTCCTTTTTGTTTGGATTTAAGTTTATTTTATTCTCGTTTTTGTTTTTTTTTCCAATTTGATTCCATTTGATTGTATTTTAGGAGTATTTTGATTTTGATAATCAATCGATCGTCCTTTCTCTCTCTTTTATTCGAGCTGATTCAAAATTGTTTAATACTATTTGTTGTTTTTTTTTTTTTTTTAATAAACTATTCGGACAGGCCTTCCATACCGACTCCCAAAGACTCCTTGCTTAGAGATTTGATTAGATTTGACTGTATTTTCGGAGTATTTTTATTTTGATAATCAAACGATTGACTTTTTCTCTTTTCTTTTTATTCGAACTGATTGAAAATCGTTTAGTATTATTTATTCTTCCTCCACACCGATTCCTGATAGACTCCTTGCCTACTAGAGATTCATCGACTCCTCATCTGATCCATTAAGGTTCATCGACTCCGTTGAGAACCCTTGATTTAGGATAAAAGAAATTAAGGTTACCAACACTGATTGAGCGACAGTATGTTTCGCATGTGAAGTGTGGGAGGGGGGGGGGCGTCGAAATTCAGATGTAATGCAAAAGTAAAAATGTGATTTAATGTAATTTTTTTTTGTTAATTGGAAAAATTAAGTGTAATTGTTTGTTTTTTTTTTCGATTTTATCAATGCTAATGTGATATCCGGGGAAAAGAATTCTGGCCATTTAGTGTTCTTACGCCGAAGGTATTATTTGCTGACGCCAACTATCCGCGGTTCCGATGCAACGAATTCTTATTGAGTAGGAGGGGAAGGAATGAAATGTGAGAGTTCTTATTTCACGTAGATTATTGTGGGCGGGGGTAATACAGCGTCTTGTTCGCGGGGCAAGTGACCCGAATTCTTTCTCCTGGTGATAACTATTTATAAAATTCAGATGTAATCAATTATAGTACGATCGAAATGATTTTGTTTTGGATGATTTTTTTTTTTTGTTAATTGGAAATATAATGAAGAAGTGTTTTGTGGTAAGTTGATTTGAAATCACCCTGTGTATTAGAGGGAACTTTAAGAAACATAAACCCTTCCCCTGTTTGTTTCTTGCGTAACTTAATTTAGGAGAACATCATTCGATTATAAGCGAGCAAATGACTCGCAGCCAGAAATTTCTTCGGGATTCTCCCATGGAATGAATTAGGAAGAAGGACGGCAAACAGAAAGATATTAATTAAACTATTCAGCGGAATATTTTACGATAATTACGAATGGCAAAGTGTTTATTATTTAGAAACTTTGCACTTAAAAGTCAGTTGGCTGCAGATGTAGGCTTCGAGTTGCTAAGTGCTCCTCATTAGGATTACTGACTAACACCTGGGACATAATCGTGCACGGGGTTGTTTCAACATAGAACCACCGATATTTAATACTCAAGAAGATGCTGGTTTAACATAATTAAGTTAAATCTACCCTTTTTTATTTTTAATACTGAATTTGTTCTTTTTTAATACTTTTATACTATGATACTCCTATTATTTTGCATACAATGAACTTAAATGATGACCTCTTAAGAATTTAAAAGGAGGTATGTACTTAGTTAGAATAATGTATAACGTCTTAGCATGTGCAAGTAAAGAAATTAAAAATAGTATCAAACCATTATAATGTCATTCACATCGAGAGTAGAAGAGTCACATTTGTCCAGTTGGTTGGTTATTTGGTTGGTTGATTGGTTGGTAATAGGTCAGGGTATTAAAACACTGATATATAAATACAGTCAATTTATTTACTTTTATGTTGTAGTTATGTACAAATAATTTGTTACAAACATATATTCGACCGAGTAATTCAACGAGTATCTACAACTACGTCGGCATTGGCACTGGCCTTTTATAAACGACCTAATAACCAAAAAATTATTTCAACATTTTGATTTAGATTAACGTCTAATCTATGCAAAAAACATATATATTTATATAATATTATTAAAGATCGACGATCTCCCCCCCATCTTCTATAATAGGCTCCTCATTTTTTTATGATTACAATCAATCGTGCACACGCCATTAAAATAAATAGGTTTTTTTTTTCTTTCATCAAAAATCGATACGTTTTCGAATTTGAATTTCGCTCGAACAATTTTTTAAAATAAATAAAATACACCGGTAAGTGGGTTTTCCGCTGTAAACAAGCGAATCGACTTTTTTTGTTTGTCCTAAAAACAAATTTCACTGGTGTATAAGTAGCTACGTCCATTAAAAAGAAAACGCCCGGTATACTATAAGATCAGGCGAAAATCGAGAAAAAATTCGAAACTTATTCAACTACATATGGCAAGAATTCGCTTATTTAATCATCGAAGGAAAAAAAAATAGTGAATTAAACAAATTTATTATTCACAGATTTCATTTGTAACTGAAACAGTAAACAATGTTTTCTTTTTTTTGTTTTTATAGCCGGTTTCAAGAAAACCCCCTAAATTAAGAAGAGCGATTTTCTCTCATAAATTTAGATAATAATTTATTATTATCATCAAAACAAAAAAAAATATGTGAATCATATACTGTCGTATACTACAGAATTACAAAAAAAATTACTTTTTTAGTGTTTAGTGCAAAGTCCAATCTGTAAACTAAAAATACCATGAGATCAAACAATTTTTTAAATGTTGGAAAACCACTGGAACATTTGATTTCGTTAAAAAAAATCTTTTCGCCAGAAATCTATTTCACAGCACCCTGTATATTATTACCCAAAGCACTTAACCTCGAATGTGAATGAAAAAACATTACTTATATTAAAAAAGTCGTCGATCCCATGGTATTTAGTAGTTAATTTAAAAAAAGAAGAAAACTTCATATTTGGGGTAAACACAAATCAATCTACTTTTTGGATGCAAGCTTCTAAATGTACCATGAGATCAAGACAATTTTTAAACTGAAAATGGCCCGTTCCAGTCATCGCAGGTTTTCAGCAAATCAGTTTGTTTAAAAATTAAAACCCGCCGGAAGATTTGATTTCGATAATAAAATCTTTTCGCCAGAAACCTATTTCACAGCACCCTGTATAATATTACCCAAAGCACTTAACCTCGAATGTGAATGAAAAAAAATTACTTATATTAAAAAAGTCATCGATCCCAAGGTATTCAGTAGTTAATTAAAAAAAAAAAAAAAGAAAACTTCATATTTGGGGCAAACACAAATCAATCTACTTTTTAGATGCAGAGTTCTAAATGTACCATGAGATCAAGTAAGTCAGTTTCGAAACAGAATGGCCTCTTCATGTCATTATTTTGCTGGGCAACTAATTTTGTACGAAGGGAACACAGACTTAAAACCGTTTCGCTGCGAAAGTTACTTCGGAAATGCTTCTGGTTAAAATAGTGAGCGAAAGCGTCCTGTACACAGGGTGATTCAAAATAAGTAATAAGTGTTCGACTCGTTAGGGGCGTATTTAATTGCAAGAAATAAATTTGACATTTCAAAAGTCGATCTCCCATGAGTCCAAAATTGAAATGGCGATTTTATTTCTTGCGTGTTTTACATTTTTTTCGTGTGGGAAGCCGTAAACAAAAACATTTTATAGTTTTGGGGATACGTTAGTGTTTGGTTCTACTCCGCCAGGGTTCACTGCTCTCGTGCTGTGTTGTACCAGTGCCCATCAACCAATTTTAATCTGAATCTTCAACGCATTTAATCTTTGAGTTTTGAGTTTTAAGTTTAGACATTTATTTATGACAGAAATTAAACTATTTCAACCACGAAAAACTTTTATAATGTTAAAAGGAATAATTATAACTAAATTTTCAAGTCTTGACTACCTAACATCCTTTTTGAAACATGTACAGTGTCTTTCAAAAAGTGTGTTACAAATGCGATTCTTTTTATTATTGATTTTTATAAAAAATTATTGAGGCAGAACGCTTCTGCATCCCTTAAAATCAAATTGAGAAATGTCAGATGAAATTTATCTTGAACGGTATACAGCGTGGACACCCAAGAATGACGATCGCTTAAGAGTAAAGTGTTCTTACTTCGCGAGATACGGGAAAATGTCATGGGAATAAATTGTTTGAAATTTAAATATATCGCCCGATATGAAATTATAGCCTACTATCTCAAAATCTCGAAAATGAATGAATCACAATTTATTGTGAACCACTCTGTATGTTCGCTTCATTACGAAATACTGGTGGGGTTAAAATGTCTTCCAACATAATATGAATAGGAAAATCGGAAATTCGTTCTTATTTCTCAGTTATTTCATCTATTTCATCTTTTGAAATAGTTTATTAGTTTAATTGTTTAATTAATTAATCATTCATTCAAATGAACTGATTGAGAAATAAGAACGAATCTCATATTTTCCTACTCGTATTATATTGGGAGACGCTAATCCCATCAGTATTTCCTAATGTAGTGTGCATACAGAGTGGTTCACAATAAGTTGTAATAGTTTTTTTTTTTCATTTTTGAGATAGGAGGCTGTAATTTCATATCCGGCGACAACTTTTAATTCTGAACGACTTATTCTTATGATGTTTTCCTGTATCTTGTTAAATAAGAGCAGTTTACTCTGAAGCGGTTTTCATTCCTAAGCGTCCACGCTGTATATCGTTTAAAATAAATCTCCCAACTTAATCTTAAGAGATGCAGAAGCGTACGGCCTCAATGAATTTATTAATAAATTTGTTGCACACTTTTTGAAGGACACTGTATATCAAAATACAAAACAATCTTTAAAAAAAACTGGTCTTGTTGCATACAACAGACTTTTTGTTTTGTAGCAATCACCCTGTATTATTCAAAGCGCTTGGAGAGTGCTCACAATTAACCTCGAATGTGGAATGAGGTTAAATGCGTAGTAATTTGTTGCCAACTTAAATTGATCTCATGGTATTTAGTAACTATTTTTTTTTTTTTAACAAATTCAAATATTAGAAAAATACAGTTTATTTTTTTTTTCGATTTCTTCTTCTTCTTCAAAATGACTTAAAACGAAGGCGTCGAAGTTAAAAAGAATAAAAAATTGAATTGAATTGACAGGTTGATTCCCATGATTTGATTTACAATTTCTAATAGAATGATAAATACAAATACAAAAAAAAAAATAACAATAATAATAATAATAATAATAATAACAACTAATAACAATATTAATTACTAAAAACACATGAACACTGGCTTTGAAGGAAAAGACTAAAAAACGTAATAGAGTCGTTATTGATCAGTTAAACTGCGTCGAGAAAGAATCAAACTCAGCGGTTCATCAACAAATTTCGTTTTTTTTTTCTGATATTTACCGTTTTAGAACCACGTCTTTTGCAGAGTACTGGTTGCCTATGTACAAAATTTACAAATTTGTTTATCATAGTTCGCTAATACATTTACAGATATATGTATCTTATCTTACTTATCTAAAACCCTTTCGTTATTTGCACGTTGCATTTATATAAAAGGAACATCGGGCATTACCTCTGGGGGTAGCATGTATTTTATCTGACTGTTTCTGATACACCTCTCTGCTGAACAAAGAAAAAAACACATTTTGATATGTCGGGTATACAAACATTTTGTTCAGAGACTATCCACACCAGGTTTTTTTTTAATTTATTTCTATTTTTGGTTTACGAAATCAAAACACGATCGAGTGAGTTAATTGTTGCAGAGTAAACCAAACGATCGTGTTTGCTATAGCGAATTTTTACCAAAATATGAATCCAGTCTTTTATAATAATAATAATAATAAATAACTACGTACTTATATTATTGGAACGAACTTGGAACAACAAGAAATTTCATTTGATTTTTTTTAAACAACATGTTTATTCGACTTATCTCTCTTTCATGTGGAATTTGCGCAGTATTACTAACTTGTTTATACTAAATCTATTTCGCTTATTATTTCACTTAATTAAAGTAATTACGTTCGATTCCAATTTATTGAAAAATGATTTAATTTAATTTGTTGTTGTTGACGTTATTCAGAATTTGAATCTGTGAAATGCAAACTTCTTATTGTATTCGTATTGTACGCGCAGGCGCAGGCGCAAGCGCAGTTGTGATTGCGCTCATCGGGACACCTGTAAGTAGTCACTTGTATAAGTAAGTAAAAATTCGCCGTTACTATCATCATCTTTTCCACTTTTCTTCTCTTTTTTTTTGTTTAATATAAACAGCCCTCAATACATATATAGCATATTATACAAATAATATTTGACTAGTGCGCCTAGTACAGTTTCAAGTATCACATATACGGCCAAGAAAATGAACTCCCCGAAAGAAGCATGTCTCGGATAAGCGTTTCTATTGGAGTTTTTCCGACCAACCTCACGAAGAAGAGCTGCTCGATCACCGCCGAACTAACAGTCCTCAAACTTGGCAATCGAAGCAGCAACTTACCAAATCTCGTCGGTTGGTTTGGGTATTGAGATCTGCAGTATTCTTCCAGTGCGCACTGGGATTTTTCTTGAATGGATTCGATGTGGGCCACATCACTTAAACCACAAGCATCTGAAACAAACAGGAAAAAAACAAGTCTTTTTAAGCTGTCCACCTAATTTCATAGCTGTAACTAAAGCAAGGACTTGATTCAATATTATACTTTTCATGATTGTTTTATAATGTGGTTTAAACACCGTAAAATAATAAACATACAGTAATTTGTCTGTGTTAGGGAAACATGTATCTTACACACCATTACAAAGAGCTTTTAGAAATGACGTATGTATAATAGAGGATTGTGCAGGTTTTATATAACGATTATCGAACTAAAACGTCAAACCCAAGTAATGTTTCTAAGAGCAAAGAATGAAGCTTTAAGTTAAGACCTTCTGTATAAATAAGTGACCGCCGAGGGCCTGTTCAGAAATAGAAAGAGCGTGCTCTGGGTAATATTCTTTCTCTCTCATGCGCATTTTGCTTTCCATTTGAAACGCCCAAAGTGCTCTCGCTACGCAATTTCTGAACGCGACCTTGCGTTCACGAATGACCGAGCTCATCGGTCTTCCGAAAGAAAGTTAAAGGTAAAAAATGAAAGTGTTGAGTTAAAAAGGGCAACAAACGCGTTGCAAACGCAAAGAATTTCGACTTAGATTAGAGTTTAAACGAATATTTGGAGCATAATTTTAGGGGGTTTAGTGTTAAGCAGTTGGCAGCGATGCGTCACTGTTTTGAAGTAGGTTGAGCGCGTCGCGCGAAGCAAATCGAGTTATGTGGTTTATTTCCGATAGAAATTGGATAATAATGATCGCAGAAGACTAAAAAAATAAGGTAAAAATCGAATACTATGTGAAAACCTGCTTTTCTCCGGAGATTACGCAACATAACCTCAAAATTTCTTAACGGGCATATCGCATTTTGCGACGGATTTTCCTTGGGAAAAGCGCCTTTAATTGTTGCTCGTGCGGACTTTTCATATTATTTATTAATTACTTTACACGTTCTTGGGGGTTTGCAGAAATGAGAAATGATGAAGACCTTGTGCCAAGAAGTTTCAAAACTGAATCAGAAAACTGTACTTGGGAAATTCGGGGCCCCTGTTTTGCAGGCACAAGTTTCAAAATGAGAATGCGCACAATACATCTGATTTCTCATTACTACATTCTAGATTTTCTCTCCGTAACACCCGCTTTATATTATCCCCATGGTTTTGGGGACGTTCTTAAAACGCAATTCATCTTTGACCATCAATACCATCAATCAGTTCGATTTATACAAAGCAAAAAATCAGCTTAATTTAAATTAAAAGATCAATATTGTATCATTCTAAAAATTATATTTCGAAAAATTTAAAAATTACGCAGTTTCGGACCTCCTCCTCAACCCCCTTCCCCCACCCTCAGGAAAGAAATTAATTTTTCCATCGCCGTGACATTTCGTGGATTTGTGGAAACGTCAGCAAAATTTCGGTCCCCAAATTCGTCGGGGAACCGCCGTTAAAAAATGTTACTACAAAAGGGGATGCCGCGTTGACGTCACGAACCGATTTACTATATTTTCTAGGAAGCAAACTGGGGCGCAAGGTCATTGGGGGGCGTTTCTCATTTATGAATGGCAGAGCACTTCGGTCTTTCGAAAGAAAGTTAAAGTTAAAAAAGAGAAAGTGTTGAGTTAAAAAGGGCAACAAACGCGTTGCAAACTCAAAGAATTTCGGCTTAGATTAGAATTTGAATTAATACTTTGAGCAAAGCATTAGGGGGTTGGACATTTAGGAGTTGGCAGCGATGCGTCACTGTTCTGACGTTGGATGAGCGCGTCGCTCGAAGCAAATCGAGTTATGTGGTTTATTTTCTCTAGAAATTGGATAATAATGATCGCGGAAGACCAAAAAATAAGGTAAAATTCGAATACTATGTGAAAACCTGCTTTTCTCCGGAGGTTACTTAACATAACCTCAAAATTTCTTATCGGGCATATCGCATTTTGCAACGGATTTTCTTTGAGAAAAGCGCCTTTAGTTGTTGCTCGTGGAGACTTTTAATATTATTTATTAATTATTTTACACGTTCTTGCAGGTTTGCAGAAATGATGAACACTTTGTGCCGCGGAGTTTCAAAAGTGAATCAAGAGGAGCAGTACTGAGGAAATTCGAGGCCCCCTGTTTTGAAGGTAAGTGAATTTTTTATTCTATTTTAAAACCAGGTAAACATTTTTAAATAAATTATCAATATTTTATTAGACTTTTTACGTACATTTCAACAGTCCTAACAGATCAGATTGTTTCAAAGTTATATCTGAATAGAAAAGTCAATGTGAAGCAAACATTCCTGGTGACTGTGTTACTTGCGATTAATTTAATAACGTGATGGTTAACTTGGTACGGTAAATTTCTTTATCGTGTTCTAGATATGTCCATGTTATGGTCATTTCTTGTGCCAAATTTCATATTATATTCCATTTAAGATTTACTGCTTCTTTTGACTTTTTCTTCTTCTGTATTCTTCTTTGCCTCTTTTATATTTTGTGGACACAGACTATTTTCTCTCTTGAGAATAATTGAGGTGTTATTTCACCAACTTGTCATTGCTTTGCCTGTATGTGTTTCTATTTATTTATTTATTTTCTCTTGTTTTTTTTTGCATTTATTCCCATACTAACCAATTATCGGGTGCTTAACGATAATTGGTTATAAAAGATATTGTTGCAAAACGTTTTTGATTGCTGATGAAGCCCCAAGCAGGGCTGAAACAGCTGTACAGAGGCTGCTCGAGGGATCAAAAATGATTTGCACCAAATTTTTTTAAAACTTTCATTAAGCTTTGACAGCAAGCATGGCCGCTTTGCATGGGATGACTTATTATGTAGCAAACTGGCTTCAATTTGTCAACCCTAATGCAGTGTGAGGTCAAAAAGCGATCGTAGGATGTCGCTGTTTAAAGTATGCATTGATAATTGGTTAGTTTCGTACTTTATGTGAAGTAAAAGCGCCTTTATTTAATCGTTGCTCGTGCAGACTTTTCATATTACTTATTAATTATTGTACACGTTCTTGGAGGTTTGCAGAAATGATGGAGACTTTGTGCCAAGGAGTTTTAAAACTGAATCAGGAAGCAGACTTGCTTGTATAAACAAGTGATCGCTGACTCTATTGCCTTACACCTTAAAACATCCTCACACTGGTCATCGTACCAGAAAACTAAAAAGTCAACAATGAAATCCTCCCTTTAGTAATAATCCATTTCAAAAAAAGAGTTTTCGTTAATTTAATTGAAAAATATTATAATTCCCCGTCAACTCTCAGGATTAGTATTTAAACTTATTTTATGATGCTCCTCCGACAATATAAAGTTTGCGTCCGTCGTGAAATCCTTTATATTAGAAAGTTTTAATTGGCACCATTGCAATTAAAAATTGATGAACAGAAATTTACATAACCGAGCATGTTTTATTAATTGTTTAACTTTCGAGCGGCTATAATTTATGTGCGATTTGGGAATGTTGTTATTATTATTGTTATTATTCATTCCTCTCTTGGTCTTATTGTTCTTTTTCGTATTCGCACCGATCGAAAAACTCGAAGAAACAAATTGCCTCATTTCGACACTAGTGGGGGGTTGATGCGGTGCAATCATGTAAATTGCACTAACGAACCGGGGTATTACCGAAATAAAAAAGAAAACTGTTAAGGTGATCGTTTGGCGAAAATGAAGGGGATACTTAAATAAAGTAAGCAATTAAATAAAATATTTTGGTATTTTCTGGGTTACGGGTTATTTTTAGTTCCTTTAATAAGTTCTTAATGAACGATTACGTAATTTCGCGGTTTTATTTATTGTTTGTCACACAGCTGCTGTTTTTCAACAATTAAAGTTTGCTACATTAGTAATTACAAGACAAATTGTAAGTAACACTTGTCTTTAATTGTTCTTGTGCAATACTTTCTGCGCCTTTTAACGGGGCTTTGCCTTCTCATTCTTTCACATACGTCCTTTGCTTCCATAAAGGAGAAGAAGTTTCTACCGTAGATGCTCTTTCAGCAATTGAGTAATTACACAGTATCAGTGTCACAGTGGATTCAGATGCTCATAAAAACCTAAGACCTACACGTGACGCTGTAAAATAACTAAAGGTTAGATGGATATTTATAGTTATATGCGTCTGTTATTCAATTGATTATTTTTAACATCCACGTTGTTTTTCTAAATAATTGATTTGCCTGAAGAAACTCTCACCTAAACCTTACTGTTATTACATTCATTACATACATACGTCAGTATTTCCGTCATCGATTTAACAGTTGGCAACCTTGAAAAAAAAAAAAAAAAAGAAATCAAACGCCCAAATCACAAAGAGCGATTAATTTAAAAGTATCTACCATGTCCTCTTCGTCCTGTTCAAATTAAATTGACAACTCACTCGTTTGCTTCGTTAATAACTTGTGTTGCTGGAGAATTCCAGAAAGCTGATATATATATATATATATATATATATATATATAGTCGGCAAACGGAAAAACTGCACGTTTCATCATTGACACTTTCGCATTGTTTGAATTTGGAACCCGGACAAATTGCATTCTTAAAACCGCGAACGACTAAAATAGACCCTTAAATTCCGCCCGGGTGATTTGTGCATGATGGCTACCCTCTATAAATATGTAGCCGTTAATTGCGAGCATTTAACTGGCTCATATGTTAATTATTCTTTTCTTTGCCTGCTAATTCTGGTTTACTTACACATGTTTCTTCTCTAAAACGTTGTTAAGAATTGATAAAAAAATAATAATTAGGTATAAGAAGGGCGAGTCGTGATGAACACGTCCAACAAATCCCTTCTGCCCCCACAACATACCGTCGGAAGCAAAAAATAGCAGACAAGTTACAGTTTCCTGTAATTATTCTTTCTGAAAACGGTAGTTTGCAAAACATAACCTCAAAATTTCTTAACGTCACATTTTGCGATGGATTTTCCTTGGAGAAAGCGCCTTTAGTTGTTGCTCGTGCAGACTTTTCATATTATTTGTTAATTATTTTGCACGTTCCTGCAGGTTTGCAGAAATGATGAAGGCCTTGTGCCAAGAAGTTCCAAAACTGAATCAAAAAACAGCACTTGGGAAATTCGGCGCCCCTGCTCTGCAGGCACAAGTTTCAAAATGAGCATGCGCACAATCCATCTGATATCTCATTGCTACATTCTAGATTTTCTCTCTGTAACACCCGCTTTATATTATCCCCATGGTTTTGGGAACGTTCTTAAAACGCAATTCATCTTTGACCATCAATACCATCAATCAGTTCGATTTATACAAAGCAAAAAGTCATCATTCTAAAAATTATATTTCGAAAAATTTAAAAATGACGCAGTTTCGGACCTCCTCCTCAACCCCCTTCCCCCCCGCCCTCAGGAAAGAAATTAATTTTTCCATCGCCGTGACATTTCGTGGGTTTGTGGAAACGTCAGTAAAATTTCGGCCCCCAAATTCGTCGGGGAACCGCCGTAAAGAAAATTCTACTATTAAAGGGGATGCCGTGTTGACGTCACGAACCGATTTACTATATTTCTAGGAAGTAAACTGGGGTGCAAGGTCATTGGGGGGCGTTTATCATTTATGAATGACAGAGCACTTCGGTCTTTCGAAAGAAAGTTAAAGTTAAAAAATGAAAGTGTTGAGTTAAAAAGGGCAACAAACGCGTTGCAAACTCAAAGAATTTCGGCTTAGATTAGAATTTGAATTAATACTTTGAGGAAAGCCTTAGGGGGTTGGACATTTAGGAGTTGGCAGCGATGCGTCACTGTTCTGACGTTGGATGAGCGCGTCGCTCGAAGCAAATCGAGTTATGTGGTTTGTTTTCGCTAAAAATTGGATAATAATGATCGCGGAAGACCAAAAAAAATAAGGTAAAATTCGAATACTATGTGAAAACCTGCTTTTCTCCGGAGGTTACTTAACATAACCTCAAAATTTCGCAAAGAATTTCGACTTGGATTAGAGTTTAAACGAATATTTGTAGCAAAATTTTAGTGGGTTTAATGTTAAGCGGTTGGCAGCGATGCGTCACTGTCTTGACGTTAGTTGAGCGCATCGCGCGAAGCAAATTGAATTATGTGGTTTATTTTCGCTAGAAATTGGATAATAATGATCGCGGAAGACTAAAAAGTAAGGTAAAATTCGAATACTATCTGAAAACCTGCTTTTCTCCGCAGATTACAAAACATAACCTCAAAATTTCTTAACGGGCATATCGCATTTTGCGACGGATTTTCCTTGGGAAAAGCGCCTTTAGTTGTTGCTCGTGGAGACTTTTAATATCATTTATTAATTATTTTACACGTTCTTGCAGGTTTGCAGAAATGATGAACACTTTGTGCCGCGGAGTTTCAAAAGTGAATCAAGAGGAGCAGTACTGAGGAAATTCGGGGCCCCCTGTTTTGAAGGTAGGTGAATTTTTTATTCTATTTTAAAACCAGGTAAACATTTTTAAATAAATTATCAATATTTTAGACTTTTTTGCTCCCATACTTACTAATTATAGGGTGTTTAACCATAATTGGTTAGTTTCGTACTTTTTGTTAGATATAAGATTACATGAAGATTCAACTAAATCGTTGAATCGCTTTTGGTTTATTAAATTTATAAAATATCGTAGCTAAGAAGCAAAAAAAAAAATGTGGAGACTGACAATAAAAAATAAACAAGAGGCGTGAAATTTAATTAAATATTTGAGAAAGTCTTTAACACGCATGTTATGATTGTATTGCATTTAACGCAGGATTGACTTTCGACCTTTTGAAGGCAAGTTAGGTTACATCAAACGAATTTACATAAACACAACGTGGCGGTAAGCGCAGTGTTGCAATTCAAAAGACATAATTTCAACGTAATCCGTAATAACAATAAAGAGTAGGTATACGAAAGCGAAAAAAGGACGGCGCTTACTTTCAACCGCGTTATTAACCCCTCGATGTTTGTCTTACGATTTTATAAAGTCCAGTTTACAAGATTGGCTTTAAATTGCAAATAAGGGACGTTAAGTATGAAAATATTTTAGCGTAGAACTTCGCACTTAAAAGAAAGCAACGCCCGTTAAAGCCTTGCTGGTGGTCTCTCCTATAAGTTAGCGATCTTTAATGCTCTCGTTTTTTCATCGTTTACAGGCGATGTTTACCATAAATTATTTAAATCTAATCGCCATCGATAATTTTCTAGTAAATATGCCCACGATGCACGCGAACCACACACGTCATTCTTATTAGTATTATTATTATTATTACATATGCGCAGCGAAATAAATAACTCCGGAGACGTTCGAATGCGAATGGTCAACTGTTGTTTCTATAATTAAACGACCTATTAAAGAAACGAATCTTTAATAAAACTTACTTCTTATTGTTCCACATAACAGTCACAGAACAACATCCATGCTACGGTTTTAATTATCTACTGCATGCGTACATCTCATTTGAACCGGCATTTCTATGCATTCATGACATTTATTAAACATTTAATTAATGTCTTTTACAATAACATAAAATACAAAGAAGTCAAAGTAGGATTTACAATCGTTTTTAAAAATAGTGTCTCTTAAATCATCAAAAAAAAAACCGTTCACTTACCGCAATCAACAAACATAACCTTAAATAATGTCATAAACTGTCAATTTGTACACCGTAAGTCCTGGGTTGCGTTCGGGAATTGTAACGGTAGAACACTGTGGGCGTTTAAAACGAAAAGCAAAAGTTACAAAATCACTTACACCTGAGAGAGAAAGAATATTATTATCATCCAGAGCGCGCTCGTCTTAGTTCCCGAACGAGCCCCTGTACCGTCAATTAACAGTGAAATGGAATGTTCTATAGTTGTAAAGTCCAAATTCATTCTTTTCCTTTTCAATATTTTTTTCTTGTAAAATCAATTCAAATGAAATAGTTAGTTAAAAGCTTTGCTTAATATTGTACAGTCCTGTTATTTTTAAATGACCCTTTAATTAAAATCGTGCGTATTCTATAATTATAAAACTAATAGATAATCATGTCGCATATAAGAAACAAGGAACGCACACACACACATACACACTACGATCATAAAAATGTCAGTCACGCAATCTACTTTTCTAACCTAAAATAAAATATTAATTGCTGTGTGTTCTTTCGAAATGCATTGCGAGTGTAAGAAATTGATAATTCCCATTAATAATAAAATAATAACTAGGTGAATTACGAGGATAATTTCGTCTTGTTTTTTTTTTCTTTTGGTAAGTCGCGTTACGTAAGAAGAGAATTCCAAGAAGTACAATTATATTGTTATTAATTCCCAAGTAACACATGTATTGGTTTTTATAGCTAAATTGCTGTGTTATTACTGTTTATTCGGAGCGTTACGTGCTTTTTTGATTTATTAAGGTTTTTAAATAAAGTAAAAATGCCCACAGAACAATTCAGTTTTAAGAACAAGCTGCATAACACTAAGTAATATAACATGTATATCTAGAGAACGGAATTACATATTTTGTTCGATTAAATACAAACGAGGCGGCAAACGTATGAAGCTGCAGCGACGTGTCAATGATCGTATAAGTATATTTAAGTAGATATAAAACCAAATAATAAAGCTTTAAGTTTTAAAGAAATTTAATAAAGCATTTTTGATTACTATTATTGCTATTTTTGTGAGGTAAACCACGTAAAAATAATAATAATTAATGGCGTATTTGTTCGTCGAAGAATAATATGTACAACATCCGATATATTATATGACGAGGTAATTCATCCTGTACCATCGAGGAACGACGGTCTATAAAGGCTGAAACCTGCTTGACCCCGGTTCTTTTCGTCGAGGTGCAGTGGCGCACTTCCTAGTAACTCGAGTGAGGTGACTTGCTGCTTCTTTGCGCCGGCCAGAGGTCAACATCAACATCAAAGGATGATACCAATGCTGAGCGACGAAGAAAATCCGTTACTTGTTTATATCAAAAAACGAGAGATAAAAATGACCATCCGTATATCTCGTGTGTGTGTGTAAGTAATAATTAGGTTTTATTTGAAGATGATGTCGGTGATGACCTTCAGCGAGCGCCGAATTAATCAAAGACAGTTGTATGCGTGTATATATATTAAAAAAAAAAATAGTTTCGAGATATGTAGCACAATAACTGTATAGTTACAGAGTGCAGGGTGTCACTGTCACCACGATAGATTATTCACCCTTCCGCAACGCACTTGCTTGGGGCGACATCCCTAAAAATTAAAAGCCACAGATTTGCTGTATGCTGTTACAACAAAACCACCGAACCACCCCAACCCACAACCCTAGTTCCGAGATAAACCGTAGTAGCATAAAGAAGCTGACTAAATCTAAAAATCAATATTCATTATACCACATTGCTTATTTGTTCTATTTTCTTTCTAGGTTAATTTTCGTTTTTATTATTCATGCACCTTGTTTTATACAAATATTAACGACGGGGCCC
Organism: Prosopocoilus inquinatus; assembly: GCA_036172665.1. Taxonomy (NCBI): domain Eukaryota; kingdom Metazoa; phylum Arthropoda; class Insecta; order Coleoptera; family Lucanidae; genus Prosopocoilus; species Prosopocoilus inquinatus. The sequence continues at coordinate 16,176,966 of CM069880.1, read as the reverse complement.
CCCTTTTTCACCATCAAATCATTTTAAACTTTACTTATTTTAATTAATAGATATCGCAGTAAATGTAAAGTTCCTTGTTTTTTTTTATATTAGTGTCCGTTTAATGTTAAAAAACTATATTCTTGCAGTTTCCATCGAGCAAAATGACTTCGATTTATATTTAATGTTGTTATGAACGTGTTTTCAATGAAAAGAAAAAAAAAGTTCTCGCAGCGCGCCATGAAAAGACAAGGACAGGAAAAGAGTATGTCTTAGCTTATAATCTCGGTTGACAGATAGATAGCATTTCGTGATTGTTGTAATAACTTATTATAGTAAGTTCTAATTGGTACTTAAAAATAAATCATTTTAATTTGTAAGTCATTCGTAAAATGATTCTCACGTCAAAACAGTAAGGAAGTAAGGTTAACTGGATTTGAGTACGTTGCCTGCCTGCAATTTTGTCTCTGGAAAACATATCTTCTGAGCTACGTAATTTTTTCTTTTTCTGAGTTGGCCATGAACGAGAGACGAGATACATATACATAGCAGCCATATCTGACGTTAATTCTTCATGGATAGAATGACAGCAGTTGTAAGAGGTTAGGTCAATATAACTGCGACATTTCACAGACAGCTAAGAACAACTCATACATTACGTTTTTAACGTCAAACTTTTCCGTGGCCTACTAGAGAAGTTTTTTCTTTTCTTTTTTTAATTTGAAGACCCTTTAGATTCATTTGCAATGGATGAAATATTCCCTCATTTAGTGACGTAATTAGAAATACTTAACACCATCAATAAAACAGGAAGAATCCAGAGAAAATTTTGAATTTGCAAATGGCTAATATTAGTTTTAATTTTATTCGTTACAAAAAGTTTGAGGTTATGATGACAAGCAGCGCTTGCTGCCAGTGTTGCCAACACAAAAAGTTTGAGGTTATGATGACAAGCAGCGCTTGCTGCCAGTGTTGCCTACCTTGTGAAATTTTTTACGATTGTAGACCTGACGCAATGATTGGATTTTTCTTTAAAATTATTGTACAAATGTTTTAAATATAATTTGAAGGTTATGTTTATTATTTTTCAAACAGGTCAATTTGGAGGTTATTTTTGTAAGTTGAGATTTGAACAAATGAAACTATGTTGTTGCCAATGTACAAAAATGAAATTTCTAATGCTCTCTTTTGAATTATTTTTTTTTTAGTTAAATGGATTCGATAAATAGGCAAATGGGTTTCGTAAAGCTGGTAAATTTCGATAATATACGTACGTCACTAACAAATCTTTCGAAAAATCAGTTCACAAAAAACGGGCTACTTTGTTATGCACCCCTAAAGCAACCACACCACTATTTCATTGTGATTTATTTGCACTTCGCTAAAAGAATCGAAAAAAACGACGCTGAATCAATCAGCCATTATTTCAGATGTTAGACCTGCAGAAGATATAAAAGCAGGGTCAAGTCGCGGGTCATTGTCAGTTCAAGACGTGAAGCTCGCACGAAGTAATCGGACGCGACGAAAGCAAAGTGCCACAATTAAAGCTCCCTAAGCTCCGAGCTTTCGGCTATATAACAGTGTTAACGGATACGCTGAATTACGTAAAGCTTATAACGGACATTTACAATGTCAAATACCGTGCATACTATTGTCATTGCTGTGTATCGACGTGCAATTTCAAATTACACCATTTGTCATTTACGTTACCGTTTAACATTAAATTTTAATAACCCTCGGATGCATGATAAACGTTTCAACTAATGAATTAGGGACAGAGTGAAAGTTTCCACCAAACTTAATAATACGCAGCCATTACAGTTAATTTTTAATAACTGAGAAAGTAATTAGACAACCTCCGGGCAAAAGCGAGGTTATGTTGATTGAAACTGTCAAAAATGTAACGTGCATTCAATTGCAATGTGAAATTAAAATCACCAACTGGGACTTTTTTTTTTCTTTCTTTAAACAAAAAGCAAGGTTATGTTGAATCAAATTGTCAAAAATGTAATTGTGATCGCTAGGTGGGATTTATTGTAGTTATTTTTTTTTTAAACAAGTGATTATGATGGGGTAAAGTATCAAAGAGTAAAATCGGTTTTGGCAGACGGTTCTCTACGATAAACAATAAGTCCGATTCAAGTCCTCGGTCACGTATAGGCACTTCGGAGTACCTAAGAAAGGCCCTCGACCTCTTTGCCCGAGTGGCATTGTTCGCTTGTTCATCGATTATCCAACCTGATATTTGCTAATCTAGTAATCATAACCTCAATCAAAGCCGTGTTCACGTAACAAGTAACCGGCGATCGGACGACAGCGAAAAGGCGTATCGTCGAATTCCCGACGACTAGTACTCCATTGTACTCCTAGCTATTAACTCGAATTTATTGCATTTCTAACACACTCTATCTTCTAACGTTCCAGAATACGAACGAACTGATTTCCTAAATTCATCTCGGCTTTGCAAAAAAAAAAATAATAATAATCAATAAACGCAACGTTAAATTCAGAAAGCTTAAAATAAAAAAAATTACAATTTCAGTTTCGTTTCAAGCGATTACCGCCGTAAAAGTTGAAAATACGCAGCGAAGCATTCTTAAAACATCATCTGACCTATGAAAAAGGTCAGATTTTAGTGTTTTAGGGGATAAGCTGTCCCTTTTGAGCAATAATTTCAAACAATTAACCCTCCGTGACCTTTTCAGCCTCAAAGGTAAAAAGGGCACAAAAACTTTGCGTCACGTATGTTACTTTCTTAATTTGATTCCGCCCCTGAAGATCTTACCAAACAGATGAGACGACAAATTTTTGAGCGCACATCTGGTCCCAAATTTCCTTTTAACGCACCGCACTAAATGCATACAAAAATTTACAAAAGCTCCGTAAAATAACTAAAGCAAACAGTTTTGAGAGGCGTTTCGTATTTCGGGCTACAATACCATTTGGGGTGATATATTAAGGCAACCGTCAATTCAGAATCAGAATTACCAAAAATATTTCTTGTCAGCGCACGTTTATCTAAATCTGTTTTCATCCCCATTGTACAATTTTACAAACCCCACATCTATTAAAATGCGTCAATTTTTTTCAACGAATTATTTCAAATACACCAACCAATACGTTTAGCACAGACCTCCTCTTACAAAAAAAAAAAAAAACAAGAAACTCACTGAGACTTCATTTATAACAATAATTGAAATATCTTCTGTTGAACCAAGGAAATCCATAGGTTCCAAGAGGTCAAAGATAATGCTTCCAAGAATTATTGACAAACTAGAATAAATAATAAAATTAGAGGAAAAGGAAAGGGGGAGGGAGCACCAGAGGAAACATTGGTTAGTTCCAGTAACAGAAAAATGAAGTAAACAACGTTTTAATGAAAGAAAAAATAAATGTATTTCGGAAGATAAAAGGCAAAGAAGATGTACGAGTCTGAAACCCTAAGAAAAGAAAGAATGGCCAATCATAGAAAACCATCGAACCAAATTATAGAGAAAAAACATTAAATCCGCCAAAAGTGGGAAGTACAGTGCATGAGGAAAACAACAACTTGAATGGACCGAATACTTAACAAAGATGAAGAAGGAAACTGGAATGAGTAGTTAAACAAACATACTAATTTTAATTGTAAAACAAAGGAACAGGCAAAACCATAAAAAATTGTTGGTGAAATAAAGAAAAACAGAAAGGAATGTACTCGGGAGTTCAAAACTGCAACAATAAGTACTAAAGTAACCTCAAGTATACCTCAAAGTTTCATTTTTTTAACGGAACACATTGTATATAATAGCATTTTTGGACTCCTGAGTAAATTCTAGCCTGAATTGATGGGTCGCATCATGGGTCTAGCGCAAGCGGTTCTCGAGTTTTTTCATTTGTTTTTGACAGTGCAACTCGAAAACCAATCGAGACAGACCCATGGTGCGACCCATCATATCACGCTAGAATTTACTCGGGAACTCAAAACTGCAACAAAAAATGCAATTTTCCTGTATTCTCAGAAATTTGTTTTACTTCTCAGGACTTTACTTATTCAGTTTTAAAAGTTCAAGCGGGAAAAATTGCAACATTTGTGAAGACGCTAATTTCGCATATACCGACGGGCCGCAATTATGTATAAAATAATTAAAGGCGCAATTTTTGCAGTGCAATGCGCTGCAAAAGTACAACTAAAAGTAAAATAAGCAGTAACATGATGGCATTTTTGGACTCCTGAGTAAATTTTAGCATGAATTGATGGGTCGCATCATGGGTCTAGCGCAAGCGGTTTTCGAGTTGTTTCATTTGTTTTTGATAGTGCAACTCGGACACCAACCGAGATAGACCCATGGTGTGACCCATCACATCAGGCTAGAATTTACTCAGGAATTCAAAACTGCAACGAAAAATGCAATTTTCGTATATTTTCAGCAATTTGTTTTACTTCTCAAGGCCTCATTTGTTCAGTTTTAAAAGTTCAAGAGGGAAAGAATGCATGCATTTATGAATATTTATCTAATACTACGTATGTCGTCTACAGAAGAGTGATCGACCGTCAAATTACCGAGTGAAACCAATTTTTGTTTGTTTTTTAAATACCATTAAAGCCCAACGCAGAATGGGCCGGGCCACATCACACTGCAAAGCTGCGCAGGCTATCATTTTTATACGTTTTATATAAAATTTTGCGTGTACGGACATAGCGTTCCTAAGAAATGGATGAAATTTACGTTTTTTTTATGGAAACACATTGTATGTAATTGCATTTTTGAAATCCTGAGTAAATTCTAGCCTGAATTCATGGGTCGCATCATGGGTCTAGCGCAAGCGGTTCTCGAGTTGTTTCATTTGTTTTTGATAGTGCAACTCGGAAACCAATCGAGATAGACCCATAGTGCGACCCATAAATTCAGGCTAGAATTTACTCAGGAATTCATAAATGCAACAAAAAATCTAGTTTTCGCAAGCATATTTTCGCGTTACTCTTTTTTTTACAGAATAAATTGAATTATTCTTTAGAACGCGCCGCCTATTCTTTATTTTTACCAAAAAAAATTACCTTCAAAGTTTACGAGGATCTCTCTTGTTAAATTTTGAATTTTTTTAAATTTTCGAGAAGAAATAATGGCGTTTGCAATAATTATCTGATGTTACACACATTGTATATTATTGCATTTTTGAATTCCTGAGTAAATTCTAGCCTGAATTGATGGGTCGCATCATGGGTCTAGCGCGAGCGGTTTTTGAGTTTTTTCGTTTGTTTTTGATGGTGCAACTTGAAGACCAATCGAGATAGACCCATGGTGCGACCCATCAAATCAGGCTAGAATTTGCTCAGGAACTCGAAAATACTATAAAAAGTGCAATTTTCGTGTATGTCCAGAAATTTGATTTATTTCTCAAGGCTTTTGTATGTGCTTTGTATAAAGGAAATACTATTAGAGAAGATATGAAGAAGTGGAGGGAAGAGATATGCACTAATTGTTAAGAGTTGAAAAATACGTTTTAGTTTTTTTTTTAACTGCGAATGATACTTATCTTTAAGTTTAAATGTTGTGGTGTTCGATTAGAATTTTATATTTACCCTCATGTATGCATGTTATAAACCTATTAAATTTGTTAAAGTAGATGTAAATGAATTATGAAATATTAATAGCAGGCAATTAATCTTTTTAAAAGCGATTATATGAATTTATTGGTTGTTGAATATGAGGTCGCATTCATTGATTGGGCAGGGGTGGGTCATTTCCAAATATTTACTTTCTCCAGAATTTTCTCTGGCTATATTTTAAAAAAAAAGGACGCGGACGTGAATGCAATAATAGCAAATGTTCGAAAACGGATACGCCCGTTAAATAATAAACAATTTTTAAAGCGGAATGGTTGGGAGATTAATATCGGTATAAATAGTGCTGACATGGATATTTCCAATAACCCGATATTCGGCGGTGATTTGAGTTAATTCGCGCATAAAATCCGATTCTACGTCAATCGCATTATCGTCCTTATTATGTATTAATTTACATTTATCCTAATTACGCGTTTCGCTGATTATTAATTCTAGCCGACGCCAGTGAATTTGTGGGGCCGTAAAAATAATAATAATATAACTTCCGCCTGTGCTAGAAGAGCCAGAAGAACGCGCGGACTCACCCCCTAAAAAGTCTGCATCCCTTATATTAGTCACGAGGCGACATATTGTAGTCAAATTATGATTAGCTTGAACTGAGACCGAGGGATGTAACTGCGGTTACCTCACTTCTACATTCTATTATGGAATATTAATAGAAAAATTTCCATCGAAAATAAAACAATAACAAGGACCGGGCTTACGGGCGTTCGCAAATTAACTTGAAAATTTATTACAATGCTAAACAGGGAGTGATACTTAATTATTCAAATAACTGTTTACATTCTGACCGCCGTTATGTAAGCAATTCGTTAGCTGATAAACCCGAATCATATGGATGAAGTGCCTTAAACTCATTATGAAATTATAAAACCCTCACACTCAATTTTCACTTCAATTCCGCTCACTGATGACCACAGTTTCTCACAAATAACTCAAGAGCGCGCCATTGTCTCCCACTCAACGCGATTCAGCACCGTACACTTATAAATAGATCATAACGGGATGTGTAGTAACCGTTGATCGCGATACTCCTCCACACACGTCACACCAATGAAAACTGAATTAAATTTGCGAGACTATGCTGATGAGCGCAAGCAAATTTCTGCAATCAGAAAATTAATTTATTTGTAAGTATTGCGCAAACTTCAGCAAATTATAATAGATCTAATTTTATATATACAGGATGTAACTTTAATGAGGGACCAAACTTTAAGGGCCAGTTCCTCACACCGAAACATGAAAACAGTTTATATAAACATAGTTCCGCAAACGCATAGTTTCTGAGATATAACAAAATCATCGTAGGCAGCCACGATTTCATATTTGAAATCTCATAACCTTCCCGAACAACTTCCCCGAATAACATTTTCGCGTATCTTGAAAAATAAGAGTACTTTACTCTTACGTCGATTTCAAACATTTCGATCTGCTCGGTATATGACGATAGATATTCAAATTTTGACAAGTGCATTTTAGGTTTGGGAAGATGCGCGAAATATTTTTGGCAAAAATAAAGAATAGGCGGCGCGTTCTAAAGAATAATTCAATTTATTCTATAAAAAAAAAGAGTAACGCGAAGATATGCTTGCGAAAACAAGATTTTTTGTTGCAATTTTGAATTCCTGAGTAAATTCTAGCCTGAATTAATGGGTCGCACTATGGGTCTATCTCGATTGGTTTCCGAGTTGCATTATCTAAAACAAATGAAACAACTCGAAAATCGCTTGCGCTAGACCCATGGTGCGACCCATCAAATCACGCTAGATTTTACTCGGGAACTCAAAACTTCAATAAAAAATGCACTTTTCGCATATGTTCAGAAATTTGTTTTACTTCTCCAGGCTTTACTTGTTTAGTTTAAGAAGTTCAAGAGGGAAAATCGCAGTGTTTTCTAATTTTGTAATTGTTGTCTACAGAAAACTTATCAGTCGTCACATTATCGATCAGTACTATCTTTTTTTTTGTTTTTTTAAATACGATTGAAGCCCAACGCAGATTGGGCCGGGCCGCACCACACTGCAAAGCTGCGCAGGCAATCATTTTTATACGTTTTATATAGATTGTTGTGTGTAAGGACATCGCGTTTCCAAGAAATGAATCAAATTTACGTTTTTTTAATGGAAACACATTGTATGTAATTGCATTTTTGAATTCCTGAGTAAAATCTAGCCTGAATTGATGGGTCGCATCATGGGTCTAGCGCAAGCGGTTTTCGAGTTGTTTCATTTGTTTTTGATAGTGCAACTCGGACACCAATCGAGTTAGACCCATGGTGCGACCCATCAAATCAGGCTAGAATTTACTGGGGAACTCAAAAGTGCAACAAAAAGTGTAATTTTTGTATATTTCCAGAAATTTGTTTTACTTTTCAAGGCTTCGTTTGTTTAGTTTAGATTAGTTTAGATGTTATATTTTGATTTTCGTCTGCAGAACAGTGAACAGTGAAACTAATTTTTGTTTTCTTTTTAAATATTTGTAAATCGCTGTAACTTATGAACAAAAGCAAATCGGACTCATGTTGTTAGGATGTTTTCTTCATAAAATTAGCTCCACTTTCGTTTGCCAAAGTTTGTGAAAAGGTTCACGATTCGCCCTGTATATTAAAATATCATGCATAAAATAATAATAAATTTAAAATAGCAGATTGCAGATACAAAAAAAAAATTATACGCGATGATAATTCACAACAGACTTTCTAAATCGCCCCGGGTTGTTTGGATTACAAAATTGATCACCATTAGAGATCGAATAAAAAAAGAAGTGGGAGCGCTTCGGCAGAAGGAAGTCCGGTGATATACAGCGAGGAAGCTTCTTTTTGTGTAGTTTGGAGCGTCTGCCCCACATAACTTATCTAATTGATAGTTAGGTGTGAAATATTCGGGCGTAAAATATAGATTGCGAGCACTTAAAATAACCATTATAGCAACCCGTCTTTTATAGGACATCAGTTGAGCTAGATTAGCGCGAGCCCTTTCCAAACCAAAGGTCAGACCCGGAGATAAGGTTTCGATTTAAATTATAACACACTGATTCGTTCTACACTACCGTAACTACTAATTTACTACAAATAGTTCATTCGATAAATTAATATTAAATTCTTTATTTCAATAAATCTGTTATGTAATTATTTTGTATGCAAAAACCAATAGTACAGAATAATCATTTGCTCGACTGTAATTTTTATTTTTACGGCACGAAATATTGCGGATTTAAAATTACTATTTTCTTTTTATTCACTTTCACTACCTAATAAGTTCGTAGAAGATTATTGTTATAAAACGACTTTCTATTTTTCCATTCAATTCTACAGCATGCATCAAAAATGTATAGTATGTTATAAACCAGAGAGACTTCCCTGCATTATTATTTTATATCCTGTTTTTGATATGTGTTTTATACAGCACATTCAATAATTTTAGAACCTCTTTTTAGTGATTGCTAAAGCCCGGACGTTCAGGTGGTAAAATAGTCGAAAATCGCATGTACCTACCTACTTTGGGTGACTTAACTATGACCAGGGGAAAGAATTCGGGCCACTTGTTTCACGAACGGTACGAAAATTTAATACTCAGACTGTATCAACCTCGCCGACAATAATTTTTCCACTTAATAAACAGTTCGACGCATTGGATCCGCTGGAAATTGGGAGGACTAAATAGTACATTCGTCGTAAAAATCATCCAGCACTAAGTCGGCCGAATTCTTTTCCCTGATTATGACGTTACTAAGTACAGCAAGTTCTTAGAAACATCCAGTAAAGTTAAATAAAACATTAAATTAAATTTGAAAAAGACAATAAAATTTTCGGCAAAAGAAAAAGAAAAACAAATGGCGTTCGTACATACAGAAGAAAAGAACTTGAAACGAATGGCAAATTTAAAATAAAAAAAAAAATAAATGAACTTGAAATAATAATAAAAATAATTTGTAATAACGAACATTCAAGACAGAGTAATTCGAACTTCACAAAAACAAACAAACAAAGGAAAATAAATCACTATCGTAATACTTGTTTACGAAATTTCCGAAAAAAGCGGGAAAAAACATACGAGAACTGTAATTATTCGCGATGGAGAAAGAAGTGCAAGCAAAAACAAAATTTTTTGGTTAATTTCAATCAATCAATCATTTATTGATTATTAATTGATCGTCTTTTGTTTATGTTTTTTTTTTATTTACTCAATTTGAGTTTATTTTACATTTTAATTCCTTCGGTCGATGACCATTTTTGTTTTCTCTTTTACGCGATTTGATTTTATTTCTTAATTAATTTTTTTTAACATTTAACGATTTTTTTTCTAATATAATTTTTACTTTCGTCTTATTCGTCTTTTGTTTTTTCTTTCGCTTAACTTTATTTGAAACGATTTTTCATTTTTTAACTATCACCTGTTGATTGACTTTTCTTTTTCTTTTACTCAATTTGAGTTTAATTCGTTTTAATTTTTAGTATTTACAGATTAAATTTTTGGTTGTCAATATTTATATCAATTCCTAGTTTTACGTATTTTTATTTTTGTTCTATCTTCATCCACGCGATCGTCTTTTGTTTTTGTTTTTATTAGATTCTACTTTCTACTTATATTTTGATTATCAATTAATATTTTCTTTTTCTTTTTTTTTTGTATACCTATCTTCTTCATTTTATAGTTACCCTTTTTATTTCATAGTCGTACAGTTTTACTCCTTTGTTTCGATTTTTATTTTACGCTTTCAAATAACGACATATTTTAAAAATTGCAACATGGTCAAGTAACAGTCACGTGAAACTATTTCACCTCCTTTTTTTAAATCTACTTTTTATAATGCAAGGAAGATAAACTTTTTCCTCCAGGGGCACCGCAAGAAATTCTCGCCCTATTAGGGCCGCCTCTGTCACTGCACTTCTGTTTTTTGTTTCAATAAAATTTCCATTTCTTGACCTACTTCAAAGACATAGGCGTACGATTATTTCTCGCCCGATTTTCAATTGCGATTTTCTCGGAACGTGTAAAACTTTTGTTAAGGACATGTAAATTCGATCGTTTCCATTTACGGTGATGTATTACAGGTTTAGATTTCTGACTCATTTCATAAACAGCCTGTATAACATATAAGTCTATTGGCAATGACATATATTTTAAAAATTGAAACGTGTCACGTGAAACTATTTTACCTTCTCTTTTTAAATCTGCTTTCTGCTTTTTATAATGCAAGGAAAACAAACTTTTTCCCCCGGAGACAAAAAATTCTCGCCCTATTAAGGTCGCCTGTGTCACTTCTGTTTTTTGTTTCAATAAAATTTCCGTTTCTTGACCTACTTCAAAGACATAGGCGTACGATTATTTCTCGCCCGATTTTCAATTTCGATTTTCTCGGAATGTATAAAACTTTTATTCAGGACATGTAAGTTCGATCGTTTCCGTTTATGGTGATGTATTACAGGTTGAGATTTCTGCACTTATTTTACGAACACCCTGTATAACATATAAGTCTATCGGCAATGAGATGTGTTTTTTTCTGTAACCTACATTTCGCGTCCGCTCTCATCTATAGGTGGTATTTAATGTTCGGCTATTTTAAATTAAATTGCTTCGACTCTTTTCGTTTTGAGCATTTTAAAGTTGCGCTAAATTTAGTATACAACGGCTACAAGGGTTATTATTGTCCTGGTGAGAGAGATGGAATATGCGATAGATAGGACATTGTCGAGATACTGTCGGTGGCGGTGTCCGGAGTTCGCATAGGTGTTATACAGAGAGAGCATTTGCAACTGGACCGAGCTCCAAACAGCTAATATTTAGCTATTGTGCGACCATGTGCTATCACCGGAATAGATAGATCCCATCTCAAGACGATTCCTTCGGGCTGTTGACTACAAACAAAACGTCATGTAGATACCCGAAACAAACGAACGTTATCTGAACAACTTAACGTGCCAGTTTTCATTATATTAACGAGAGAGCATTCAAAATCTAACTTTTGTCCATCCAGTTATAAGTTATAAGTTATAATCAAAGGACTTCGTGTGTTTACCACGCAACTTTTCAATTAAGCGCATGGTTTTTTTTTTTTTTCTTTTTGTATTAGTCAGTTTTGGTTAACGGTAGAAAAAAATAGTTTCGAAGGAAACGGCTGAAACCAAACAATCAAATCCGAATATAAAAGTGTAATTCGTAATACAAAATCACGGCCATTGAAGTGCACGGTTGACTTAGTATACATATACATGAACACCTGCTTCAACTTTGACCTGTTGTGTCTACCACTGCCCTTGGGCATATGTCCACACAAAACTGTCGTGCTTCAATTATTCAGGCAGAAATATGACAATAAAAAAATAATAATCATAATAATAAAATGCGCAGATGTATAGAAATAAGCCGAACATTTACAAAAAAAAAAAAAGCTCATTGTGTTTTTATCTGATCGCATCGCATGTTATTGATGACTTCCTCGTATTTGCGGTTAAATTCATATTTGATGTAATTCATTAATGAATGAAACATCTTGCCCGACGATAACTTTTCACGCAGGGTAAGTCTGATACTTCTGCTTCTTCTTCTTCTTCTTCTTATTCGTTCATCAACGTGCAATATACCACCGAGTCGTATGTATGGCACGGGCTTAAGTCGACTTCGGCCTCGAGCATAGCCCAAGCGACCAGCATGACCAAGCAAGTCACGACCTTTCGTAACCTAACTTGCTCGCAGGTTCACACACACAAAGTCATACTTACATCGTACCAGCTAACCTTTAGAAAATTCGCCGTTAATACTCGTTTTCGTATCATTATTACCTTCAACACCACAAGTTCTATTTTTCATCGATTAATTAATTACATCGATATAATTCACTTTGTTTCAAATAACACGAGATATTTTCATTTAATTCATTATATAAGTCCCAAGTAATATGAAACACACAAAGAAGTTCAATACACAAGTTGGAAAACCCAAAAAGTTCGTTGCATTGTTAAAATATCTAATATCTAATCAAGGACACAAAGAGTAACAGAAATAAGTCAAAGGTTCGTTTTGTATAATATATCTATCATCGTATCATCATTTTTTTCCATTTCTGTACGTGTAATACTAAAAAAGTGTATTCGTTGTAAGTTAGGTCTAGTAAGTTAAGTCCATGGAATAGTTAATCTAGATGTAGTAAGTCAGTTGGTCCTCTCTTTACATTTTAATTGATTCAAATTCATTTAAAAGTCACATTTGCAGCTATTTACTTGGGGATCAGTGATATACGTACATAGAAGTGATTGAGTTCCTCCCCCCCCCCCCAACTGATCAAGCTGGTTTTTACAATCGGCATTCGGTTATACATATTTTGAGGTTATGTTATACGTACATAGAAGTGATTGAATTCCTCCTCCCTCACCCCCCCCCCCCAACTGATCAAGCTTGTTTTTTACAATCGGCATTCGGTTATACATATTTTGAGGTTATGTTATACGTACATAGAAGTGATTGAGTTCCTCCTCCCTCACCCCCCCAACTGATCAAGCTGGTTTCTACAATCGGCATTCGGTTATACATACATATTTTGAGGTTATGCTCATTTAATTTTAAAGTATTGTTGTTTTAAGCACTTTAAGCATGGTGGCTATACGTCCCGATTTTGGCGGCTTTTAACAGTTTGTCTCGCGACCCGCAGAGTTTAAAAAAAGGGCCCGCTTTTTGAAAGTCTGTAACTCTTGTAGATTCAACGTAGACGTTCTAGAATAGATTACAAACCAATTATTAACCGGGGTCGACCGAGAGTCTGTTTCATATTTTTCTACTTTCATATTTGTATATATGGAGAGAGAGAGAGACAGCGCCCTCTTTGAAAACCTTTTTACTTCCGTTGTAAATAATTAGTTGTCAATTTTTTTTTAAGACAATGGTACAAGACGAAGCTGTTGATGAGTACGTAGCGATGATTTTAAGAGTACGAAGCGATGATTTCTCTTTTGGCCAAGAGATGGCGCTCTCACTGACGTCTGTCTTTTCTGTCGCGCTTTGGATTCTGTTATTCGTTTAATTTTGAAAGAAAAGAAAATCGTTTTACTGAGAGTATCAAGAGGAAATCGCGTATTTAAAGTTCGATTAGGGCAGTTTTCATTTTTAGAATATGATAGATAAGTGCACGAAAAGATGGCGCTGTAAATAATTCACTACGACAAGTTTAGTTTTAAGTATCATTTACCTTTAAATACTGCAAAGGCGGAAGTACAAATTATTACTGAGAGTGTCAACGTCAACGCCATTTAAAATTACAAAAAAAAATGGTCAAGAGAGGGCGCTGCGCATGTTTCCATCATCTTTAAAATCAGTAGTTCAGTTCAAAATCAAATCGATTTGATTTTGAATGAAATTAATTTAAATGAAGAAATACATATATACGTGTAGAGCACAGAAGAGTCTCTGTTGCAAAAGTATACGCCCGATAGTCAACGCACTATACAGTGTCCGGCAGAAAGTTGGGGCACACATGCGAAATTCCTTTATTGTCGATTTCTCAGAAAATTTTATTTTTTATAAAAGCTGCCGCACCTTCCCAAACTCAAAATGCACGCGTCAAAGTTTGAGTGCCTCTGGTGATATACCGAGGAAATCAAAATATGTGAAATTGACATAAGAGTAAAGTATCTTTGTTTTGCAAATTACGCGGAAGTGTTATTGGGAAAAGTTATTCAGAATAATCAGGAGATCTCAGATATGCAATCTTGGCTGTCTACGATCAACAAAAAAAAAAACTAATTGGACATTTACTTTTGATTTTCCTCGTGTAACAGAATTTTGAATGTGTAGAGCTAGACGTATACTTTAGATATGATGTGAATGTATATACATGCAGAGTACAGAAGAGTCTGCGTTGCAAAAATATACGCCCGATAGTCAACGCACTATACAGTGTCCGGCAGAAAGTTGGGGCACACATGGGAAATTCTTTTATTATCGATTTCTCAGAAAAATTTATTCTTTATAAAAGTTGCCGCACCTTCCCAAACTCAAAATGCACGCGTCAAAGTTTGAATACCTCTGATGATATACCGAGGAAATCAAAATATATATCTCTTAAAGTTTGGGCTTCTGGAAGTATGTGGTCTTTAGAATTCTTTTTTGCAAAAGAAGATTTTCCTCGTGTAACAGAATTTTGAATGTGTAGAGCTATACGTATACTTTAGATATGATGTGAATGTATATACATGCAGAGTACAGAAGAGTCTGCGTTGCAAAAATATACGCCCGATAGTCAACGCACTATACAGTGTCCGGCAGAAAGTTGGGGCACACATGGGAAATTCTTTTATTATCGATTTCTCAGAAAAATTTATTCTTTATAAAAGTTGCCGCACCTTCCCAAACTCAAAATGCACGCGTCAAAGTTTGAATACCTCTGATGATATACCGAGGAAATCAAAATATATGAAACCAACATAAGAGTAAAGTGCCTTTGTTTTTGAAGTGTTATTGGGAAAAGTTATTCAGAATGATCAGGAGATCTCAGATACGCAATCTTAGCTATCTACGATGAATAATAAAAACGAAACAGACAAAACAAACAAATTGGATATAGTTTTTTTGATTTCTCTCGTGTATTATAGAATTTCGAATGCGTAGAGCTATGCGTTTATTCAGATCTGATATAAATACACTATGTGATTTGTTTTATACTCAAGTGCCAAGAGAAATCAGAATCAATGACGTTGATACTCTGAAAATTATACATTTTGTGTCTGAAAATTGTTTTCTCGCCGTAGATGGCCATGATTTCATATTTGAGAGCACGCGATAATTCTAAATAACTTTGTTTTGTTCTAGAATAATTACCTGATTACCTATTCTTTGTTCACTTCAATGCAACTTGATTTTTAAAGTACTAGGCGAAGATTAGGAATTTTGTTTAAAATGTGTAAAAAGCGTATACAGACAGACGGACATCTGTATGTTTGTAGAATTAATTCACGCAGTAATAAGCGACAAGTCCGAGTAACCCCCCACAAGCCAGCTCACACTTTTTTTTTCAAATGCATATTAATAATGTAATCAACGTTTGAAACCCTTGCGGTATGTGTGATACTCATCGTAAACAAAAGGCATGGACGACATTTCTATAATATGTATGTGTATAATGTAATGTAATAATATGTATATGTATGTATATGATATAGAGTGTCCCACGAATTTGATGGTAACGAAAAAATAAAATAATAATAATTCTGAAGCATGCTGGTCTTAAAAAAAAATTTCCACGACATGCATTTCTTTTGAGTGCCTGGTCGGGTTTCCCCCGCAAGGCAATTATGCGAGTAGGATTAGAGTTCAGGGTAGAAATATTTTTGTGGGGATTGTTACAACGCGCGACATTGTGAAACATAGTTTTAGGTTTTAATGAAAGTGGGTGTGCAGTAACTTACCAGTTGTAAAGAGCACGATGGCTTTGAGGCAGGAATATTCAGCAGAATCTACATGTAGCGCTTTTAACTTCTCCACTTGTTCCTGCGACAATAAGAACAGAAATGTAATAGTAGTAATACTAGTAGTAGTAGTAGTACGAGTACTAGTCAGCGTTTCTCGAGGTCTCGTCCATTGTTTTCAATTTCGTGCAGGTTTTGCACTATTACGGCATACAAGATTTGAATTATTACGTCGCAGAAAAAAATAAAAAAAAGGAAAGTACCTGAAATATACGTATGTGGTCCATAAATTGAACTACTCTATCTGCACACATTGGCGAAGCGTGTAGACCGGCGGCTGCGATAAGGGGTGCTACATGTAATGGCATCGAACACTGACTTGCATTCAGTACGAAAAGTTCCGACCAAACTAATCGTAAAAGTGCAACCTGGAAAAAAAATTATCTGCGTCATTCATTTCATTCATTTTTAATTCCATTAACAAATGTAACCCAAAACTACTCCCTAGTTTCAAAAGCAAAAGTCAATCTAGTTTGATTTATGAAGTTGGTAACATATGAGATGATTGAAAATCCCTTTACAATTCTTGTAAACATCCAACCAACTTCCGTCATTCATATTTATGACGTAATACTATTATAATGTTGCCTAGTATTGATAGTATATGATCAGTGATTGATAGTGTATAGGTTATGTAGACTTCAGAAACAGAATTCCTAACCTCTAACGCCACACACTTCACAGTAAACACATCTGACGTTAGTCACAACTGAAGTAGCAACAACGTCATTTTCAAAAACATGTAGTGTAGTAACAAAATGTTACTAAAATTCGAAGAATACATCGTATGTTACATCTTGAGTTCAGTTAGGGGCAGATAAGTGGTTCAGCGGTTAGCCTAGCCGACTTTGAAAGTCGTGCCACTAGTCGGCGTGGGTTCGAATCCCAGGGCCATGGATATTTATGTTGTCCGGATTGAGACACAACTAGTTTAACGACGACGACGAAAAATGGCTGGAAGCTTACAAGAACTGTACATTCTTTTGGAATTTTTGTTGTGTTTTTCTTTTCTTTTAGAAAAATGCATCCCCACTTGAATTGAGGGATTTTTTTTTATTTTAGGGTAGTAGAAACTAAAACATTTTTTAAAGTTTGGGCTTCTGGAAGTATGTGGTCTTTAGAATTCTTTTTTGCAAAAGAACTATACATTCTTTTAGAATTTTTGTTGTCTTTTTAATTTTTTTTTTTTATAAAAAATGCATCCCCACTTGAATTGAAGGATTTTTTTTTATTTTAGAGTAGCAGAAACTGAAACATCTCTTATAGTTTGGGGTTCTGAAAGTATCTTGTCTTTAGGATTTCTTTTTTTTACAAAAGGGTTGGTTTTAAATGCAAAACGGAAAAAATCTTTTTGAAATTGTAAGAAAATTCCAGTGATTTCAAATCCTTCTTTTGAGAAAAATGAAGCAGACGTTCCAAATTTATTTGGGAAGTGTCTTCTTCAGCTTGCCTTTTTGGAAAAGGATTTCGCTTTGCTTTTTAAAACCCAACAAAAATCCCAAATGAAAATCCCTTGGAAATTTGAAGAATCTTCCAGTGATTGGAAGCCAGTCCCCCTACATTCTTTTAGAAATTCAAAATGAACACCACTTGTGATTTGGGAAGTGCCTTCTTCAGAATTACTTTTTGGAAAAGGGTTTCGTTTTATTTCGAACGCGCCAAAATGAATCTCTTAGATCGTTGCAAGGGTCTTCCAGGGTTTGGAAATCCCTCTGCATTCTTTTGGAATTAATTTTTTTTTAAGGAAAAATATCTGTATTGATTGATTTTGAATTTAACGCAGCAGAAATTCGAAATGTACATCTCTTACAATTTGGAAAGTAACTTCTTTAGAATGCATTTTTGGAAAAGGACTTCGTTTTCTTTCTTTTTTTAAACTCAACAAAAATTCCAAATGAAAGTCCCTTGGAAATTTGATGAATCTTCCAGTGATTGGAGGCCAGTCTCTCTACATTCTTTTAGAAATTCAAAATGAACACTACTTGTGATTTGGGAAGTCTCTTCTTCAGAATTACTTTTTGGAAAAGGGTTTCGTTTTATTTGTAACGCTCCAAAATGAAGCTGAAAATCTCTTGGAAGTTGGAAGGGTCTTCCAGGGGTTGGAAATCCCTCTGCATTCTTTTGGAATTAATTTTTTTTTAAGGAAAAATATCTGTATTGATTGGTTTTGAATTTAACGCAGCAGAAATTCGAAATATACATCTCTTGTGTTTTCGAAAGCGTCTTCTTCAGAATTCCTTTTTTGGAAGAGGGTTTCGTTTTATTTTTTAACGCAACCAAAATGAAAATGAAAATTTCTTGGAAGTTGCAAGGGTCTTCCAGGGGTTGGAAATCCCTCGACATTCTTTTGGAATTATTTTTTTTTTAAGGAAAAATATCTGAATTGACTGGTTTTGAATTTAATTCGCGGAAATTCGAAACGTACAGCTCTTCCATCGGTTTGGGAAGAATCTTCTTTCGAATTCATTTTTGGAAATGGGTTTCAAATGAAGTGTATCAGACAACTTGGCAAGAAAATCTTTTTAGAACTCTGTTTTGAAAAAAGAAAAAGTGATTGGTTTTGATGGTAATGAACGTTTTAAAATTTAATTGGTATTAAAGAAGAATTTAGAAAGAATTCGATATGGAAATGAATTGTTTAGTCTTAGTGCACAAGGAAATGTAATTATACAGGGTATTAAGTGATGAATATGTAAAAAAAAGGTTCTTACTTGATCCGTAACTTGGAGGTCAGGAAAAAAGGGGATATTTCTCGCCCACTCGACTGCAGAGAAGAGAAGACGGGCCGCAAGCTCGCATATATTGTCGATACCCATAATGTTATTGGCTTGTATGCACTGGCCGTATCTACTCGTAGGATAAGGTTCTGCTCTTAGCAGTAAAGAAATGTAACTGCTGAGGTACGTGTGGTTACTAAGGGACGTCGTCACAGAGTCTGCGGAGTTTAGGAACTGGTTGGACAAACCAGGGATGGCGGGCTGCGAAGGTGGTACTCTTCCTCTTTGGACGGCTGTAAATGAGAACAAGTTTTTTTTCTTAGTCATCAATTGATCCACGATTGAATGATTAATCAAGTAAAAGTGTATAAGGTTGTTGTTGTTGTCGTCGTCATCGTCGTCTTGAGCTTATTTCCTAATACTACTACGTTTATGGGTTAATGCATCCGCTAGGTACAAGATACAAGAAGTATTTCGCCCAGAGGAGTGGTAGAAAAATGATTACCTTAACGATCTACGCTCATAAAAATGTTGTTTGTTGTACATAATCCTAATTCGTATTCGAGTATAGCACGTGGAGATGAAGGAAGCTCGGCTTGTAAATCTCTGTAGATGAGTCGTATGACATAAGAACTATAATTCTAAACAGCGTATACGTGTGAAATACGAATATCCAACTCGAGTATCTTTATGGTGGACGCGAAAGTCGACTGTAATACAGCTTGAAGTGTGTCAAAACATAAAACTGCATTCCATCGTTCTAGACATTTATAATTTGCAGTGAGAACCTGTTTTTCAATTTGATTTCATGTCTTTTTAACTGCAAATGAACTCTGGATTAGCAGTAAAACACAAATACTTAAATACTTTTTAGACAGTAAGGAATAGACATCCGACTGACTCTCGATGTACATATAGTATAACCGTCCGAGAGGCACACTTTTTTAATCTTATCGGCAATTATACGATACACAATGGAATTCTTGTTGTTATAATCTCACTCTCTTACTCTTACGACCGTTTATTATCATCATCACACACTTTTCCCTAAACCAAACATTTTCAAATGCCTAATTAATCCTAAAATTAAAAACCGTGGAGGAATTGCCGTTTCCCAATTAGGCCGCCTTATTTTTCCACCTCAATCTACATATCATATAATTAATAACTAACACACTAGGTAACAACAATTTGTCTTTATTAACTTTCTTCCTTCGAAACACACAATAAAATTTGTCAAATAAAAAAATTGAAGCCGTAGTACCAGCACAAAGAAAACAAACAAGAGTGTGATGTCTTCCGAGAGTATATGCACAACATACCATCAGGCGAGGTATAATACACCATTAATCAATAGCCATGGCTGTCTAAGATCATTTATATGAATTCTGACGTTTGAATTAACATTGATTGCTGCGATTGGTGTTCAATTTTTTTTTCCCCCTCGACTTTTTACGGCGTGCACATTATTGTTCTGTCATTTTAAAAAACAATTAATTGCCTTCGACGTATTCCCGTAAACACGTTCGCGTTTCATGTTGGTACACGTCACGTGGTGTTCGAGAGAAAGGAAAAGAAAATACAACTTTAAATTATTTTAATTGGTAAATAATAAATAAAATAATCGATGTATAGGTTAGATTAGTTAGGTTAGAAAAATTTGACGTTTCAAAAAGATCTCAATTTTCAAAATTATACTCAAATCAAGGTCTCCGTAACCGGGCGCCAAGTTTAAGGGGCGGCAATTAGCATCTTGGTTAGTTTTGTCATTTTTCTCGACAGAAAAGAAAAGCATGTCTCCGCTCTCTTTCCACTCGGTGGTCCTCGAAGAGATGTTATATTTTTTTGTTTCTTTTAATTTTTTGATAAATTTCAAAATTGACCGTTTTTGCATGCCCCAATTCATTTGGGGGTTCAGGAACTTGAAAAAAGGTGAGGGAAAATGTTTAAAAAAAAAGTGAGGGAAAATGTTTAATGAAAAGTGAAGGAGAATGCTTGAAAAATTGAAGGAAAATGTTTTAAAACAGTTGAGAAAAACTTTCCGAAAAAAAATTTCCGTTCAAATTTTTTTCTCACTTTTTTCTCTTTTAATTTTGTAGATAATTTTGATAATTGACCGTTTTTGTATGCCCCAACTCATCTGGGGCTCACGGCAGCTAGGAACTTCAAAAGAAAGTGAAGGAAAATGTTTGAAACATTGAAGGGAAATGTTTAGAAAAAGTTGAAAAACAAAAAGTTTTCGTTTAAATCTTTTTTTTGATTTTTTTAAATTTCTTTTAAGTTCGTTGATAATTGACTGTTTTTGCATGCCCTAACTCATTTGGGGGTTCACGGCGGAACTTGAAGAAAAGTGAGGGAAAATGTTTAAGAAAAGTGAAGGAGAATGTTTGACAAATTGAAGGAGAATGTTTAGAAAAAGTTGAGCTTAAATTTAAGTACTGTTTATAATAGGATTATGATATTTGAGGTTATGTAACTCACATTCTAAAGGACGCTTAAGGTTAAGCTCGGTTGGCCCTATATGTCTTACGACGCAGTAAATTGATACTATCGGGTGCGTAGAAAAGCGACGAGTGCCCTCCGTATTGATTTAGTTTTGTAAAACCGGCTTCAGTACCACTGATACCAACGGAAAGCGATTTAGTTTCAGCATTTGGGTGTCCTGGTACTATATCATCAATCAATCAAAAACAAATTCTAATAAACAATCCATTTATTCAATAATTAAGGAGTTCGAACTATTTTTATTATTTATTTTGACTTTTCCTATTTTAACGCAATCATGCGATGAATAAAATTATTATTATAGGGTTTGCAACTTATTTATTGATCGCTTAAGAATTGGTGCTATCGGGTGCATAGAAAAGCAAGCGACATTTAAGGGGGTGCCCTCTGTGTTATTTAATTTTGCAAAACCGACTTCAATGCTGAGTATTAAAGTGTGATACCGACAGAAGGTGACTTAATTCCTTCATTCCTATTCTCCTGGTACATACTTTGTTATTTTCAGTACCTTTCCAAGCTTGCAATAAATAATAATAATTTGATAAATCAAGTGACATGGAATCATTGATAAATCAAAATTTGATGTATGTATATACAACGACGCTCACGATAAGTGATACCATTTGACAGTTTCGTAGCCCTTATACTGAATGTTCTTAAGGGTGTGGTTCGCATGCAGTAGTGTCTTTTAAGTTGAGGGTTTCTATGCAATAAGTACCTTACGTATATGATAAATTTAATTAGATTCTTTGAAAGACGAAGTAAAATATTCCTTGTTATGTGAGAACATGTGAAAGAAAGGACTTGGAGATTGTATGATTGAAATACTTTAGCGTTTACACTTATTATGTTATCTGTGATCTTGCATCAGGTTTATGTGCTAACTTTTAAACGTAAAAGTTCAGTATTACCACCTCCGCAAACATTCCCGTGGATACTTTTGGTTTTAGTAACTTTCTTTCTTCAGACTACTTCTTCATCTTGTTTGTACAACATGTATAAAATTCTATTGTAAAGTCTTATATATATTACCTAGTAAATCAGATTTTATTTATTTAGCTGTTGCTATAGCATAATGTCGTTTTAATGTTAGTTAGATTTCAACCAGGTCAGAGATGAAAGGTTATCGCTTTTATATTATATTGTACACACATATACATATAACTTCAATGAAAGTTAACTGGATTTACATGAGGAATTTAATCAAAAACGCTATGGGTCTTGTTTCGTTTGGATTTTCTTGGATCTGGATGCTGCCGTTTGCTCGTACACTTTGCTTCCAGAGGATCGCGCTTCTACGATGACTTCATTCTTCATGGTATTTGACTGTGGCCCCATCTCTACAACACGCTCGGTCTTGGTTCGAGGTCAGGGTCAGCTAAGGTCATTTCCCACGATAGCCGCACTCGGCATACACATAGCAGCTCTACTCTACACAATTTAATCCAAGTTTAATGCATTAAAAACATTCTTAAACCAGTCCGAAATGTTTAACGTTTATATTATCAGTATTTACTTCGTGTAGTATAACCTGGGTCAAATGTTAACCATCGCCAAATTAAACATACTGACGCTTCTTCGCTACTTAACTACTACATCGATATTATTTATACCACACGTCCCAAGAACATTAAAAAACGAACACCATCAAACTGGATCATTATCACTTTTCAATCTTCAACAACTCCAAGATGACATTTGCCATTCGAAAACGAAAGCTTCGCAGTATCTGGATAAGAACAAAAAAACGAAAAGGACAATATACATTCAAATCCCATAGGAATCAAAAATTAAAATTAACATCCAACAACATTGGATGAAAAGCTCTCTTTTCTCAGAAGAAATTTGGCGAAAAGGGGCAATCTTCAAACCGTGAAAGATATTGCCTGTAATAGTCACCTGAAGATTTGATGATGGGGGGAAGAACGAAAGGAGCAAGTTAGCTTCGCCATGCCCAAATTTGCAGACGATAGGGCTATCGTCTAGGTAAAAAGTGAGTTTGAAAAGGCCTGGGTGAAGCTCCTTTCCCCAAACCTGGGCAAGGCGAAGCTATCAGAAAGCAACCTCGAGATTTAGATTATTTTGGACAATCTGAAAACTTGATGATGAGGAAGAACGAAAGGAGCAAGTTAGCTTCACCATGCCCAAATTTGCAAAATATAGCTCTACCCTGACCTGACAATGCACATGAGAAATTGTAAACAAGTCAAAAAGCAATCGTACGATATCGCTGCTTCAACTATTCGTAAATAAGTAAGTTTAGAAAGGCCAGGGTATAGCTTCTTTCCCCAAATCTGGACATGGCGAAGCTAACAATGATTTATCAGAAAGCAACCTCGAGATTTCTATTATTTTTGGAGGATGCGATGGGAAGATACGCAGATGTTCCATTAGGGAAATAAGTTTGAAAAGTTCCAGCATGCTGGCAAAGCTAACGGCAAACTTACTACCTGAACCGGAGATTAAACTTGTTGTTTGTTTTTGAGAAACCTTATCTCCACAGATTTGGACATGACAAGATATGATCAAGACTACAAAAAAAAAAAAACTATAAAAGCAAAAAATAGAAAGACCAGATTTTTTAGGGCTCTTTCACTTGAAGTAGAAAAGCTTGATGAAGACAGACAAGTTCGGAAAGCGCAGAACATAGCTTGTTTTTATAGAATTGGGTATGAGGAAGGTAACTGTGAGGACTGCAAGCTAAACATTTTTGCAACATTAAAGTAACAGACAAGCTTGGAGGTTCCACTTCTCTCTGCAGATTTAACCACCGAGAAGCAAAGTACCCAAAACTTAAAGACCTAAAATCACCAATCACTTCACTATGGATTATCTTGCGACATCAAACAAGATATGTGGATGTTCCATTGAAGCAGACAAGTTTGGGAAACTGAGGACTTCGAGATTTAGGTATTGGGAAGCTGAGTGTAAAGACTGCAACCTAAACATGTTTGCGATATTAAAGTAATAGAGGAGCTCAAGACATAGCTACTTCCTTTTATAGATTTGGCTATGAGGAAGGAAACTGTGAGGACTGCAAGCTAAACATTTTTGCAACATTAAAGCTTGGAAGACCTAGGGTTCAATCTCTCTCAGTAGATCTAACCAGCAAGAAGCTAACTACTCAAAACTTAAACGACCTAAAACCACCAATCACTCATTGTGGATTATCTTGGGACATTAAATTAAACAAGATACGTAGCTTTTAACTTTTGATTTAAAAATTTCGTATTACTAATAAGGTTTTAAATTCTAAATTAGTTTTAATGAAATACACTTTTGTGAATGGTGATGATTTGTTTGAAATGAAATCAGTTTTAAGAAATGTCATCGTACGAGTGGTCATAAGAACAAGCGACCATTAGGAGAATTCCCCGAAGAGTTGTTATAATTAAATTAATGTAGTGTGGTAGACATGTCTTGTACTATATGAAACATGTCTATTACTTTACTCTTGTGTAAGGAAATAAATGCAGCGTATTCGAGGAAATTGTATCACTAGATATATGACGACAGGACGATGTTCCAACACATCAAGCCTAATGTTGCGCTGGTTATTCTTTATTACTTTTTCGTTCTTTTTTTTTTTTTATTCGTTGGCGATTGTGCGTTATGTTTCCCTCGGGCCACGATAAACCGAGAGATATCGAGTCTTATTTATTTGTGAATGTATCTCGCCCATGGTTTTGTATCCGCATGTAAATGAATTGTATGCGATTGTCGGACGTGTTGATACGGCCTGAAACTAAAGCCTTTTGTACACTTTCGCGAAAACGGGATTCACACTCACATTCACATTCACATTTATATTCAATAATAATAATCTTCATAACACAATAATAAATGACGTCGTCATTTGATGTATGTATGTTGTAGGTACGTCCTGGCTTTGGCGAGGTTTATCTTCTTTCCCACGAAGTATCAAAAGGTCCCTTCTTCATTTGAATAAATCCCTTAAAGCTGTCCTTGCTTCATTTACATAATGTTTACTGGACACTGGTCACTATCTTACCCCTGCAAGGTGTCATTGCAACTCTAAACCCCCTCAGAACTAGTTTTCAATCTTTTTTTCCTTTTACCTGCCCCATCGTTATGATGTGTACTTATCCGTTATGTTTTATTTTGTCAAGCACTCTCGTATTAATTTTATTTATCGTTCTGCGCAAGCACGACAGGAAACAACACAAATTTCACTCTTCTTTCCTTCTTCCTTCAAGTTTGTATCATTCGCGTGATAATTATTAAGCGCATTTCATTTTCTGCGCTTGCGCAACGAATCAGATTCAACTAATTAGTGGCAAATATGACGTTGATTGATCACTTCTTACTTAATGATTTCTTCCGGCCAAAACGGTACACTACAAGTTGTTTTTATGTTTTATGCCGAGCCTTTCAAGTAAAAAAAAGCAAGAATGCCCAAAATCTAGCTCTGTGAGCGTACTTTTTAATTACAGGAAACTGTAATGTCATTGTGTAATCGATGGCAACTCAGGTGCATTTAAATTTGTGTTAAACTTTGTTGTTATTAGATCTATTAAAGCGCACGTTATAACGAGAATCCAATTCTTTTAATCCAAACGCCGAAAATCTAGCAGCTCTGCGATCGTACTTTTCGATTACAGGGAACTGTAATGTCATTGTGTGATAATAATCGATGATAATACTTAAAATTGCGTGTAGGTTATAACAAGAGAACAATTCTTTAAATCGAAATGTCCAAAATCTAGCTGTGCGATCGAACTTTTCGATTACAGGAAACTGTAACGTCATTGTGTAATCATAATCGATGAAAATATTTAAAATTGCATGTAGATTATAACAAGAGAACAATTCCTTAAATCGAAATGTCAAAAATCCAGGTATGCGATCGTATTTTTCGATTACAGGAAACTGTAATGTCATTATGTGATAATAAGCGATGATGATATTTGAAATTACGTGTGGGTTATAGCAAGAGAACGATTCTTTTAATAGAAATGTCAAAAATCTAGCTCTGCGATCGAACTTTTCGATTACAGGAAACTGTCATATCATTATGTGATTATAATCGATGACAAAATTTAAAATTGCGTATAGATTATAACGAGAGAACAATTCTTTAAATCGCGATGTCAAATATCCAACTATGCGATCGTATTTTTCGATTACAGGAAACTGTAATGTCATTACGTGATTATAATCGATGATAATATGTCATTACGTGATTATAATCGATGATAATATTTAAAATTGCGTGTAGGTTATAAGGAGAGAACAATTCCTTTAATCTTTTAAACCGGATCTACTTGAGAAAAAATTTGTCTCGTCCCATTTTCTGTGCTCGCCACTGTACATACGTACTACAAAAATCTGTCACGTCACAATAAAGCCCCCGAACGATTTATTCCTCGCACAGATGCAGTCCATCAGAACAAATCGATTTTGATGTACGTGGTGGCATTTACCACAATTAATAAAGTGACAAGCGGGGCGTTTTCGACCTTGCACCAACCGGTACATCCATACTAACGAGAATCCACGAAGCAAAATGAGGAAGAAATATCGCTTTTCCTTTTTTCCGCCAAGATCTTTGACGATGGTAATAATTTAATTTAAAGAGAAATCTATTCGTCTCAAGTAGTATATACACAGGGTGCAACTTTTATGAGTGGACTAACGTCAAGGGCTACTTCCTCACGTTGAATTGTGAAAAAAAGTTCATATAAACGTATGTCGACAAACTCATAGTTTCTGAGATACAGGGTCCTCCGGAAAAAAGTTTTAAAAACTTTTTTGTTATCGATTTCTCAGAAAAATTTATTCTTTATGAAAGTTCCCGCATCTGCCCAAACCTAAAATACACTTGTCAAAATTTGAATACCTACCGTCATATACCGAGGAGATCGAAATGTTTGAACTCGACGTAAGAGTAAAGTACCCTTATTTTTCAAGCTACGCGAAAATGTTACTTAGGAAAGTTGTTTGGGAAACTTATAGGATTTCAAATATGAAATCGTGGCTGCCTACCACAATTTTGTTATATCTCAGAAACTATGCGTTTGCGGACCTATGTTTATATAAAGTTTTTTTCATATTTCGGTGCGAGGAACTGGCCCTTAAAGTTTCGCCCCTCATTAAAGTTACACCCTGTATATTAGTCAATTACTTTGAGCAAGTTGAAATTCTGAAATTTAAGAAAGAAAGAATTGATGCCTAACCTCAAGTTTCCATATTATTAAGAAGAGAGTACTTGGTAGCTAGTTCAGTTTTGAAGAAGCTGTCGTGTACTTACGTTCTTAATATAAAATATTTTTATTAAAATAATGCAAGGAATTACACCCTGCAGTTACGGACCGTACTTAGGAAACAGCCTGTATATAAAAATAAAATAAGAATGAATAAAATAGTGATCGTAAACGACGAAATATTGAATATTTCCTGAACGATTATTAAATTTAGACGTGGATTATGGTAGATATACAAAAAATTGGTAGGAATTTATGGGCAATCCAAACGTAGTATTATCATATATAGGGTGCGCTATTTGAAATAAAAAGAAAATTGCATCTGACATTACTGTTTTGATACCTAGTTTCTATAAAAACGAAAATAGTTTCATGTTGTGGGCCTGATTTAAAAATTGCCCGAGAATACACTGTTGGGACACCCTGTAGAGGCTGTGCTTCAAAAACATTTCGAACATAACGTGCAAAAAACTCCATGAATTACGTAACAGCGTTAACCGGTATTTTGTCGTAAAGTAGCTATCGTAACAAGACAGAATTTAATTTATGCAAGGACATTTAATTTTCTTTTTCTTTTTTTTTGTGAAGATGCATAACCTGACGTTTGAACACGTGCTGCGGCACCACGGAGCATTCCTGCATCTTCTTCAGGTAGACCGGATCGAACTAGAGGAGACGCTTTGTCTATTACAATGGGCACATGCTATTAACAATCGTTCAAAACCAACAGCACAAAAAAAAACTCGCCTGTACATTATAAACTGTCAAGTTTCTAATGTGAATACCCGATTATAAGTAACTTAAAAGCTTCTTTGAGTTAGATTCGAATTAAAAATTATTATTAGTTTTACATAACACAATTTATTGTATGTACAAGAAGAATAGTTTCAAACAGCAGTGTTTTTTGCTTTAAAAATTGGGTCTGTCTGTTTTATTTTCCAAACAATGTCGTCTGAGCATGCGCAGTGCACAGATGAAATATTTACATGATAATAACTTACTTTTTAGTGTTCAGTCGGGTTTGCAATAACATTTTAACTAACGTACTATATAATGATAATCGTGGCGTCGACTTTCATTTTGAAATAAAAGACGTGACAGGTGAACATAACCAAACTTCTATAAAATTACAATCAACTGCGCAGAATCACGCGAATGTCAAACAAGAAATTACTCAAGATGCTACACAATTTAAATTGTTTTACAAATTGTATACAATTTCTTGAATAATAAATTGTGTAATGTAAAACGGCCTTTAGGGAAAGAGGAAAGTGTGTTGCTTTTTTTTTTCGAATAATTTGAAATGTCATCCGTCTTACGAGTGCGTAATATTATATTTGGGATCGTATTAAAACCAGATCAAATTAATAATAGTGGTATATGTTGGTATGAATGGAAAGAGACTTACACAGGTAGTGGAAATACGATCTGTGTCCGGTTTTGTGCCTGACGGTAAAATTTATTTGAAACGTTTTCCCATGCACTGACCACCGATAAACCATTAATCTTAAGCAAGTCGTTAATGTATGCAAGCGGTAAACGATCCTTTAGGACTCGGAAAGGGCCTTTGTTGGCCCTTACGGTCAACTATTTGTATATTAAACCGATCAATCATCCACAAGAATGGACTACAATGGAACGGGGCCTCGCTATACATATAAGACTGCATATTTTCATGCAAGACAACGAAATCTACGCACATCAACCGTCGTTTGGTTTTGGTTTTTCTCACTCGAAAAGATCATATCGGCAGAACAAATCAAATCACGAATAAATCATTAATAAAGAACGAAAATCAAAGCTTTCTTTCTTTAATTTATAATAAATATAAATAAAATAAAGAAACTCCACTGTGTAAATACCCTAAAATTCGTGACATCTTGAATACAAAATTATTTTAAAACACGTTACGCAATGTGAACACGTCGTTTTCGTTACTTACGTAATTTCGTACTACATTCGGAGACATAAGTACGTTTCGAGCATTCCAAATATACTTCGTCCCATAAAAAAAAACGACTGCCTACTTATTTTTTTTTTTTTAAATATATCGTCAAATTATTACCTTCTACCCCCTTTTGGAGATTTCCTGATATCCATCCACGCCATTCTGAACCGCCGTTGCGTGAGAGCGGCGCACAATTAAAATAATTAGGGATGTTAGTTGTTCAAATGACACACAGTGATTTCCGATGTGAAACAGGAACATTTTCGTCTTGTATTAACGGTCTCGAAACTTCAAATTTAATTATTACAATTACTTATTTCAGTTTACGTAAAGAGGCGACGATTTTTTTAACGCGTTATTAAAAATTTCAACGCCGGAGTAAGCGCGAAACCCACCCATCATGCGATCGATTCCTTTTTTTTTTTTGTTTTAATAATTTTTCTAATTCACTGTAGTTAGCTACTTTAATATATTGCACATAAGCTCTTTCGACGATGACAGCAACAAAAGGCGGGGTGGGGCGGCGGGGGTTGTAATTTAATCACTTAATCCGTTAATGTACCAGGCCTTCCAAAAATATATCTGATACGTAACGGGGGGCGACGGGGACAGATTTGTAAATTATAATATGATTTTAAATATTAGCGTACATCTCACCTTCTCTTCTCATACCCATTTTCATGCACTTCTTTAGTCGACAGTACTGGCATTGATTCCTGTGGTGCTGGTCGATGGGGCAGTTCCGACTACCCCTGCACGAATACGTCAAATTCCGCCTCACGCTCCTCTTAAAGAATGACTTGCAACCTGAAACATCAACAACAGTTATAATCCAGACGTGATCGGAAGGCTCAATCTCTTAAACAACATTTTTCTTCGTTCCTGATCGCGTGAAAACAATTCATATACCTGTATTCGACACAAAGCTTTCCAACATACAATCAACTTCGGTAACATTTTTTTTTGAAACCCCCTATACTCTACTAACATAATTTTTCTAATAAAATACCTGCCTAACCTCCAATCAGTGCATCTACATATGTATTTGAGTTGGCAATAAAATTGCTATTTGCAACCCTGCAACCTGATATGCGTCGCTTGACGTTACATCAACACCGACGACAAAATTGTTAGGTTATGTGAATAATAAAAAATTAAATTCCGCTTCGCAAATGAAAATATTGTGCAGTAACATAAATATTATTTTAAATAATTTAATTCAAATTTGAAGTGCCATTTTTTTAATCTCCTTTTTATATTATTATTCCGATAAATGGCCCCAAGAAAAATATTTTACACACTTGGATGATTTTTGCAATCGGTGAAAATATATGTATCTGTTTGAGTTGGCAATAAAATAAAGAAGAGCGTTTGCAAGCCTGCGACCGCATATGCTTCGTTTCACGTCACATCAACTAAGTTAGCGACCAGAAAATTGTAGGTTATGTGAAAAACAAAAAAACAAAAAGCGCTTAAAAAATAGGCCATTCGAATGAAAATATTGTGTACATCAACAGCGACGATAGAATTGTAGGTTATGTGAATCAAAACTAACATTCCAGTGAAAATATTATGTAGAAACGTAAATATTATTTTCAGCAATCAAAATAATAATAATAATAAAAGAATTTAATTTAAATTTGAAACGTCAATTTTTTTATTTCTTTTTTTCATCTATTAATATTATATTTTACACAGTTGGATAACCTTCAATCAATGCAAATGTAAGTATCTGTTTGAGTTGGCAATAAAATTAAGAAGAGCGTTCTCTTATTCAGCTGTTTGCAACCCTGCAACCGCATATTCTTCGTTTCACGTCACATCAACTAAGTTAGCGACGAGGAAATTGTAGGTTATGTGAAAAAAGAAACAAAAAGCGCTTAAGAAATAGGCCATTCGAATAAAAATAAATAATAAAATAAAAATATTGTGTAAATCAACAGCGATGACAGAATTGTAGGTTATGTGAATCAAAAACTAACATTCCAGTGAAAATTTTATGTAGAAACGTAAATATTATTTTCAGCAATCAAAGTAACAATAATAAAAGAATTTAATTTAAATTTGAAACTTTAATTTTTAAATTTCTTTTTTCATCTATTAATATTATTATAAAAAAGATATTTTACACAGTTGGATAATCTTCAATCAATGCAAATGTATGCAACTGTTTGTGTTGGCAATAAAATTAAGAAGAGCGTTTTCTTATTCAGCCGTTTGCAACCCTGCAACCGAATATGCTTTGCTTATAATTGCTATAATTTTATTTATTATATTTATTTTATTTAATATATTAATTAGGAATTGTAGGTTAAAATCACATGAATAGCGAACATACTTGACGTTAGCTACACGAGAGCGTGATTACCAACGTCAATACCGTAAATAACTATTTGATTTACGTCATAAATATTGAAACGTGTTTTGTTTCATTTGGCTGCGCTTAAAATAAGTAAATGTCAATTTTTTTAGGTTAAGTTTATAATTTGATATCCATAAATGAAGTTGATTGTGAGTAAAAAGTTTTTTTTTTAACTTGAAACGGACAAAATTATGAAGGAAAAACACACAAAGTTTCGCTATTGATCAATAGCTTCGTATTATGAAGAGAAAACACTCAACGTTTCGCTATTGATTAATGGCTTCACTCCTGACGAAGCTATTAATTAATAGCGAAACGTTGAGTGTTTTCCCTTCATAATTCTATCCGTTTCAAGTTAAAAAAAAACTTTTTAATTATAATTTGAATTGGAAATTTACTGAAGGTTTTTAGAAAGTGAGTCTGTATAGAGAGCGTGCTTTTACCATACAGTTGGCCAACCTGCATATAATTTACCACGGCGTAGAATTAAAAAAAAAGACATTAACAATAACAACTAACAATAATTCTGAGATTGTAAAAATAAATGTTTGAGTTGGCAATACAATTACTGCACTGCAACCGGATGTGCTTATTTGTTTTATTTGACAGCAGACATTTGACGTTACAAGAAGTAGGGTTATGTGAATAAAAATTATCGGCGGGAGCAAAGAAATCAAACTTGAATTCCGCTTCGAATATAGGCCATTCCGATGATGTAACGCAGAAATTATCTTAAGTATCCAAATGTTTTGAATTTGAAACGTCAAAGGACGCTTGCCATTTAAAAATAAAATTCAGTATTGCCAACTCAATTTTTTTTTTACTCCGTTTACATTTTCACTTATTTTTTTTGAAATAAAAAAGAATTCGCGTTTACTTTTTTGCTTTCTTTCGAATATTTCCTTTTCGTCTCGTGAGAGTAAGTTCTATTTGCTTTTACAGGCTGACCAATTTTGTATAAATTTGCGGGGACGGAAGGAACTAATTTTATATGAAAGGGAGGGTGTAAATTGTTCCAATATTTGAACCCAGGTGGTGTAAACTCGCGGTGGTCGCTGAAGCATCGCGGTAAACCTCAGAAAATCATAGGCAATTATAATTAAAACGTTCCACAGTGTGGCCAACATTAACAACATTGTTAGAAGGTAAACCGTAATTGCTGTGTTCAGGAATATATTAAGAGTTAATTTCGCATGGATGCAAAAAAAATTAAAACGAAGAATATATATATATTTGTTACTCAATTTTATTTAAGTGAATAAAGTAATTAGTGTTTTTTAAACAAAGGAAACTGAACTTTTTAGAAAGTGGAAATTAATTAATTGGCAATACGTTTTTCTCTTTCTTTCTCTTCGGCGCTGTTAACTACTAGATAAGTCGGAGGTAAAAAAAAAAGAAGTCGTCAGAATTAAGAAAGGGCTCACGTCTCACAAAAATCACGAGGCTATTATGCGGCGGACAAAGATGAAACATTCAAAAATAAATGTAGACATCGTTAGTGAACGGAGAAAAGCCCCTCGCATAGAATTTGACAGCCCTTTGGGGAATTCTAAAGAAAAATGACGGTTTATAAAAACATTTCGGCTATAAAACTATAAAACTCTTACTATAAGGAAGACATGCATCATTTGCTGCCAACAAAAGGTAGGTAATAACGTCCATGGATAATAGAACCGTTTTAATAAGATCGCGTGTAAAATTTAATTAATATATATGCGTGTAATTTGATTTGATTACTACGAGTTCGAGTTTCTATTGGAAATCAAGACAAACGAATCCATAGAAATTATATCGTATTTTTGACTTTCGCCTAAGAATTCTATTCTGCTTTTATTATAATCCTTATGAGGCAAGGTTTCTACTGATCATAAGACTTCGGCTTTTATTTCACATTAAATCTATCTTTTAACCTATCCTACTGCACCCCATACAAAATTAAATTCCCACTTAAATACACAGAACCTTCAATTTAATCAAAAACTATACTTCATACTATTCTTTCTTCTATTTTACAATCAGTTCTGAAAGGTACGCAACTAAAAATAAACCTCAGTTCTTTTGTAATTTAAATATTCGCAGGTCAATTCTTTTGTGTTTCGTTATGTGGCGGGTTGGTGACATTGATTTGCGCTTAAAATAACCTCAAACAAATGTCAACTTCGAGGTTATGTTTATAATTAGACACACACGTAGTATATTAAGTTCAACCGAACAAAACAAGAAAATATCTCACGCTTGTTTATTAGCTTTATGTCGACAAATTCAACAATTAATTTCGACCGAAACTTACTTTCGTAATTTCAAACGTCGCCAACCTAACAAAATAAAATTTTAATACACAGAACCAAATATGCTTTTGTTTTAAGTTCAACCAACCTTTTATACGCTATGTAAATCTGTTTTACGCTTGATTTTACTAAAAAGAAGCTTAAAAGGCCGATTATTTGATAATTTAAATACTCAGATGTAAGAAAATTTCGTTTTTCTAAGCGGGGGATAGGTGAGATTGGTTTGTGCTTAAAACTAACCTCAAAAAAAAAAAAAAACGTCAACTTGGAGGTTATGTTGGACACATATGGAGGAAGCGTAAAAATCTGAGTTATTTGGTAATTTAAATACTTAAGCATAAGAAAATCCATTTTTTTTTTTAAGTGGTAAGAGCGGTTTGTGCCTGAAATTAACCTAAAAAAATGTCAGCTTGGAGGTTATGTTTATAATTAGGCACATACATTGTATATTATGCTCAACCGAACAAAACAAGAAAATATCTCACGTTTGTTTATAGCTTTAGATGTCAACGAATTTAATAATTAATTTCGACCACGTCAGTTCGGAAGTACTTTCGTAATTTAAAATGTCGCCAACTCAACAAAATAAAATTTCCAGTGTCGTTATACTGAACCAAATATGTTTTTGTTTTAAGTTCGACCAATCTTTTATACTTTATATGCTACGTAAACCTCGTTTTGTGCTTCATTTTACTAAAAAGAAGTTTAAAAGTCTGATTATTTGGTAGTTTAAATACTTAAGTAGCAGAAAATTCTGTTTTTTTTTTAAGTGAGGGATTGGTTTGTGCTTGAAATTAACCTCAAAATAATGTCAACCTGGAGGTTATGTTGGACACATATGGGGAATTTCTTTTATTATTGATTTCTCAGAAAAATTTATTCTTTAAGAAAGTTCCTGCATCTTCCTAAACTCAAAGTTTGAGTAACTCTTGACATATGCCGAGGAAATCGTAATATTTTTGTGCTTGAAATTAACCTCAAAATAATATCAACTTGGAGGTTATGTTGGACACATATGGGGGAATTTCTTTTATTATTGATTTCTCAGAAAAATTTATTCTTTAAGAAAGTTCCTGCATCTTCCTAAACTCAAAGTTTGAGTAACTCTTGACATATGCCGAGGAAATTGTAATATTTTTGTGCTTGAAATTAACCTCAAAATAATATCAACTTGGAGGTTATGTTGGACACATATGGGGGAATTTCTTTTATTATTGATTTCTCAGAAAAATTTATTCTTTAAGAAAGTTCCTGCATCTTCTTAAACTCAAAGTTTGAGTAACTCTTGACATATACCGAGGAAATCGTAATATTTGAAGCCGACGTAATAGTAAAGTACCTTTATTTTTCAAGATGTGCGGAAATATCATTTGGAAAAGTTATTCGGAATTGCCGTGGAAACTCAAATATGAAATCATGGCTGTCTGCGCAGGAAAAAACTAATTTTCAATTTTATTCGTAGTTGCCTGTACGTTGTTGACAGAACTTTGGATTTGTAGAACTGGACGTTTCTTTAGGTGTACTCGGGATTTATTTTTTATTTAACTACCAACTACTAACTCGATATTATAAGCAATAATACTGACATAGGCAAGGCGCGCTACATTCCGTTGCATGTCATTAATGAAAGATGACGTTAGACGCATGCTATATGTTGATAAATATTTAAAAGCGACATAACCATGTGAGGTTTTTTTTTTAAAATTGCATAGCGCCAGGTATGTCAATCAGTCAAAAAGCGATCGCAGGATGTCGCTACTTTTTTTTTCTGACCAAAATTTTTTTTCCGTCACAGGCGGCCGTAATTTCATATCTGAGGTCACATAATAATCCTGATTAACTTTTTTTAATAATATTATTGCGTATTTTGAAAATCAAAGGTACTTTACTCTTATGTCGAAAACAAATATTTTGATTTCCTCGGTATATGGCAGGAGGTATTTAGTTTTTGATGCGTGCATCTTGAATTTGGGCAGACGCATGTGCTTTTATAAAGAATAAATTTTTCTGAGAAATCAATAATAAAGGAAATTCTCGTATGTTTCCGATTTTGTGCCGATCACTGTACATTGTACGAATTTTATTAATTCACGCGGGTGGATTTGGAGGTTATGTTTTTGTAATTTGAGACGTGAATGTAGCTGTAGTGCATGTTGTCGCCAACCTAACAACATAAAGAAAACTTCCATACGTTTTCGGCTTTTTGCCGGTCACTGTATGTCGTACGAATTTTATTAATTCAAGCAGGTGGATTTGGAGGTTATGTTTTTGTAATTTGAGACGTGAATGTAGCTGTAGTGCATGTTGTCGCCAACCTAACAACATAAAGAAAACTTCCATACGTTTTCGGCTTTTTGCCGGTCACTGTATGTCGTACGAATTTTATTAATTCAAGAAGGTGGATTTGGAGGTTATGTTTTTGTAATTTGAGACGTGAATGTAGCTGTAGTGCATGTTGTCGCCAACCTAACAACATAAAGAAAACTTCCATACGTTTTCGGCTTTTTGCCGGTCACTGTATGTCGTACGAATTTTATTAATTCAAGAAGGTGGATTTGGAGGTTATGTTTTTGTAATTTGAGACGTGAATGTAGCTGTAGTCCATATTGTCGCCAACCTAACAACATAAAGAGAATTGCCATACGTTTCCGGCTTTTTGCCGGTCACTGTATGTCGTACGAATTTTATTAATTCAATCAGGTGGATTTGGAGGTTATGTTTTTGTAATTTGAGATGTGAATGTAGCTGTAGTGCATGTTGTTGCCAACCAGACAACATTTGTCATAGTCATAAAGTACTGCAAACTAAAATAAATTTAAATCGTATCGTTTTCTGAAATAATTCAAATTGATCTAAATTTGAATACTTTTTATAAATCATTTCAAATGACAATAATATTTTAGGATGTTAAAGAAAACAGATTTAAATGAGCCCCTTCTAAAAAAAAAAAGTGAATTAATGCCTGTGTAAATTATTTACTAATCAGGGAATACAAAAACTTTCTAAATTATTTTCTAGTCGGGAGTATACATTTTGGACGGTAGAAATTTAAACAGAAGTTACGAATTCCAAAAATTAGCATACTGAATATTTATGAGTTATCAACGCTTTTTCCGCTCAAACTTATACCTGACTGCGATAAAAATGCCTTCATTTAACCGGAAAAAAAGAGGAACGCTTATAGATTTCATTCACCGCGTGATATATTTATTATTGTAAAAGGAATACTTTAAATCCTGCGCCGGATGTTTAAAGGATTAAATGCTCACGATTTCGTCCTACATTACGATCCACAAATAAAACCTCATCAATAAAACAGTTTCGTTCGTAAAACTAACAGTAAATTCAATTTAAATACCAAACTTTTTTAACTGCCTTATATAATAAAAATAATCTTTGTCCTTTTTGCAAATCAATCTACGCCAACAAAAGCAAAAGCAAACAGAAGAACACACCAATACCGTTTGTAATTATCACTCCCAACAGAGCTCATTAAAGATACTCAAATCTACCATGTGATCATAAATTATGGGTAAACGACGTAAAACACCTTTTTTTGTATGCTCGTATGTACTACGACGCTCAACTTAAATGATACTCCTGCACGCGAGCCACTGAAGAAGAACATTCAGCGTAAGGGCTACGAAACTGTCAAATGGCATCACTTAAGTTGAGCATCATTGTACATACGTCATATCACTTTAATAAAAGTGCACAGCTGAAGAAGGAAAACCAAAAAATTCAATACAAATAAAATCAAATTTTAAATAAATTACTTTGACAGCACTTAATTTTCATTTGAAGTTGGTCACTATGAAATTCGGATTGGTGTCAATTTCTATCAATTATCAAAATTATTCTTTAGTCAAGTTAATTCTATACCGGATTTAGAAACAAAACGTCGCGAAGCGTAGAGTTGTTATCTAGTGATTTTTTTCTCATAAGTTGGCAGCATTTTTGATGATGCATTGTTCTGTTTTATTCTCGTTGCGAGGTTAACTCTATTTTGAATTTAATCATTTGATTTTTTCTCATCAGTTGGCGGCATTTAATTTTCAGATTTAGGAAGCATTTAATTTACAGAATTTAGAAAGAAACGTTTGCTAATGATTCGACTTTTTCCCATCAGTTGGTAGCATTTCATTTGTAAATTTGATTTACAGAATTTAGTTACAAGGCGTTCAAGTGAATCATCAGAACATCAGTGAATCGGAAACGCTATTAGAAACAAAGCATTTAATGATCCAATCTTTCTCATCAGTTGGCAGCACTTAATTTTGCAGATTTTTACAGTGTCCTGTAAGCTTAAAATGTATAACGTGATGAAAATTGCTCTCCATATTGCCAAAATAATTTCATTTTAATTGAAAATCTAAAAACATAACAAATTAAACTTTAACCGGACACTATTAATATTGAAAAGAATGCTCAACGTTTCACTGTCGATTGATAGCTTCGCCGAGTGTTCTTTCCAATTTTAGTAGTGTCCGGTAAAAGTTTACAAACTATTTTCTTACAATTTTTAACGGACAAGAGGCGACTGCAATTGAAATTTAAATAAGTAAATAAATTTTCATTTTCTCAAATTAAATTTTGATTTTCTCAAGTAAATTTTGATTTTCTCAAGTAAATTTTGATTTTCTCAAGTAAATTTCGATTTTCTCACGTAAATTTCGATTTTCTCAAGTAAATTTTGATTTTCTCAAGTAAGTTTTGATTTTCTCAAGTAAATTTTGATTTTCTGAACTCCAAAGATTACTGAATTTTCTTCGATTTGGCCCCAAGATATTGATTTGGAACAAGAAAATTACCGAATTTTGTTTTAGTTCCAATTTTTTTAACTTTTTTGAATGGATTCTTTCTAAAATTCTGTTCTTGGGTTTGTTTCATTGAGATCAGATTCAGTTCAGTTAAGTTGGGTTCACTTCAGTTGGATTGGATTGACCTTGAAGTACTTTTTAATTAAAAAAAAAAGATATTTTCAATTTCTTACATTTACCTATTGTTTTTTTTTTAATTTTTAAATTATGAACATTTTTATAATTTGTTACTTTTTTTGTTCACTTAGCTTCTCTTCGGTTGGGTTGGATTGATCTTGAAATAGTTTTTAATTTAAAAAAAAGAAAGATATTTTCAATTTCTTACATTTAACTATTTTTTTCTTTTCGAATTTTTACATTTTGAACATTTTTATAATTTGTTACGTTTTTTTTTGTTCACTTAGGTTCCCTTCAGGTTGGATTGACTTTGAAATATTTTTAAATTTTTAACATTTTACTTTTTTTTCGTTCTTAGTTATGGGTGCACTTTTGAATTTTTTCTTTTTCTAAATTTTCTACTACATTTTTTTTTTAAATATAAGTTGATATACATAAATATTCACGAGAGATCCCCAACGTATGTTTAGTGCATAAGGGCGCTTAACGCCCTAGCGACGGACCTGATATTTTGCATTCACTTTCGAAAATTTCTGATAAAATATATCATTTATTACTTTTGTGCGGACAATTGATAAAATTCAGTAGTAAGTCGTCGACGTTTCGACAGCGTGTGTTCGACAGCTTTTTCGGTAAAATTTAAAGAAGATTAAATTAAATTTTCCTGAAGAAGCTCTCAAAAATACTGCGAAACGTCGACTTACAAACCGACCGTACAATTAAATAATTACGTGTACCTAATTTTAATCGGACAGGATCGATGATCGTTAAAACAAAAGTAATCAAGTTTTCGATTAGACCAACACGTCGATTTTTGGAGTAAAGAAATTGGTGAGTCTTTTAAGATTTCTCGGAATTAGCGTCGATTTTTGTTTTTTAATTTGTTTT
The DNA here is from genome assembly GCA_036172665.1 of Prosopocoilus inquinatus. Lineage (NCBI taxonomy): Eukaryota > Metazoa > Arthropoda > Insecta > Coleoptera > Lucanidae > Prosopocoilus > Prosopocoilus inquinatus. Next base: position 16,137,054 of record CM069880.1, on the reverse strand, counting down.
TCAAAAATAAGATTTGCGTTATTAAAACCAAAAGTTCGAAGGTTGTTTTCGATTTGGCCAAAAATTGTGTTTTCTAAATGGAAATTTTTGGTCGTTATAAAACAAAAATAATCAAATGAGTTCAATTGTTTTCGATTTGACCAACATGTCGATTTTTGGAATGGAATAGAGAAATTATATTTGTGAGTGTTTTAAGGTATCTTGGATTTAGCTTCAGTTTTTGTTTTTAAAAAAATACGATTTGCGTTATTAAAACCAAAAGGCCGAAGTTTGGCCAAAAATTGTGGATTTGGAGCAAACAAATTGGTTGAGTATTGTATGCAGAAATGTTATTAGTCTCATCTTCGTTTTTTTTTTTTTATTTTCGAAATGAACATTTTTGGTTGCAAAAGTTGCAAAGTTAATCCTAAGTTAATTTTGATTTTTCCAAAGAAGGTTGTTTTCGATTTGGCCAAATTATGGATTTGGAACAAATTGGTTGAGTGTTGTAATGTTAGTTTTATCTTCGTTTTTTTTTTTCTCTTTTCTAAATTTACATTTTTGGTTGTAAAAGTTGAAAAATTAATCCTTCGTTAATTTTGATTTTTCCAAAGGTTGTTGGCGATTTGGCCGAATTGTGGATTTGGAACAAACAAATTGGTTGAGTGTGGTATCGAGAAATGTTAGTCTTATCTTCGTTTTTTCTTTTTTCCGAATTAACATTTTTGGTTGTAAAATTTGCAAAATTAATCCTAAGTTAATTTTGATTTTTCCAAAAAAAGAAATGTTTTCGATTGGGCCAAATTATGGATTTGGAGCAAACAAATTGGTTGAGTGTGGTATGGAGAAATGTTAGCCTTATCTTCGTTTTTTCTTTTTTCCAAATTAACATTTTTGGTTGTAAAATTTGCAAAATTAATCCTAAGTTAATTTTGATTTTTCCAAAAAAAGAAATGTTGTTTTCGATTGGGCCAAATTATGGATTTGGAGCAAACAAATTGGTTGAGTGTTGTAATATGCAGAAATGTTAGTCTTATCTTCTTTTTTTTTTCTAAATTCTGATTTTGCAAAGTTGCAAAGGTAATGATTTTTTTCAAGTGAAGTCCAAAGGGTTGTTGAATTGTTTTCGAGTTGACCAAGATGTGGATTTGGAAGGGGAAAAATTGGACTTACCTTCGCATGTAAATTGTCCGTAATGTTTCCCTGAACTTTTGTCACCACATACAACACACTCAATATTTTGGTTCTTGTCAGTACTATTAGCACTATTTTGAGAGTTCTGCGAAGGCGTTTGTCTGTTGTTAATAAGTGAAAGATCAGGATTGTCCAGCGTGATGGGATTAAGATTAGTGGGTAGAGGATTCAAGTTAGTAGCCGGCAAAGGATTCAAGGAATTGGGTAGCGCGTTTAGGCTGGTGGGTATTGGGTTTACCAGAGATGGTTCGCGCCAAGAAGGTGCGACCAATGCCATCTTAACACTGTTATCACTTTTTTTCTGGCCGGTTGGTTGCAACGTGAACTTCAACACTTCATTTTGGCACACACCTTAAAAATTGCTCCACCTTTTTTTCTCTTGCAAAAATGTTGACGAAGGAGAAATTCGCACTGTACGAGAAATATTTTCAGTCCGGCGGCTATTTTGGTCGTTAGAATTTTTTAGTGCAAATTTTGAGTATTTCTTGAGTTAGAGTTCGGCGATTCGAAACGAAGCACGTATCAGAGCAGTCGAGGTGATAGGTCATCCCCTCGGCACTCTCTAGCCTCTACTAGTGACCTTTCGGTCTCGGGCCCGACACTGACTTGGCCTGGGCGGGCCGGGGAGGTCCTCGGTTCACAGCCGGGTCACGATAGGCCAAGGGGCGGGTACAAGTCTTATGGAGGGGGTATAACATTCAGATACCGTGCCCATGAAGGGTCTTCACGGCGCACTACGCCGTTACGGCGCTACTGTAACTTCTGGGACGTATAGATATTTCCAGTTACTTGTTACTTGTGACCACGTGCTCGACTACGGTGCCATTAACAACTGCTAGTGTACATCACAGTTACATATTTACGGTGCTTTATGTGCTCCCATAATTTTACTACGAGGATCAATAGATCATTCCAGATTTGTTATTAATACCCATTTGCATTTCCATTATATTTAAAAAGCGCTCTATCATTTCATCTCGCGCATTCAATTTCTAAACGAACGGGAATTTTCCAATAATAGATTCACTTGTTTTAAATTTAGATATCTATTACTAGTTTTTTTTTTTTTTTACTCCGTGCCAAACCACATCTCCATATAACCAACCATTCGAAAACATACATACAATTTCGAAATACGTGCGAATAGTGAAACACAAATAATTACAAGTGCACTTTTAATATACCGAGTGATTATTTCTAAATATACTTATACATAACCTACATATTTATACTACTACCTATCTAGGAATACAAAGTGCCAACTGCTTTGAGCCATCAAGTAAGCTTTTTCCTTTGTTTGAAATCTACGTATGTACTTACATCAGAAATGAAACTGTTTTTATAGACATTTCTGATCTACCTACTAGTCGACTCTTCATCTGCATTTATTTTCTTGAGCTCACAACTTCTTGGACCATCCATTCCTCTTATTGGGAAGATGATTCTCCAATTTCCTCAAAATTCTTTCTGGGGCAAAAACAAAATCAAGACATGACAAACAACCTCCTCAAGTCAACACTTTTTCAAAAACCAGGTAGCTCCTCGACTCCTCAACAAATAAATAAGTGGTCCAGGGGGGGGCACGCACGGGCGTCGGTCTCATTGTCTTTGGTGTCAAACATACAAACATCTCGGAATAACCCCATCGAATTAAGTAACAAAAGGATTAGGCTAGCGTGTGTTCCATTCATGAACCTCGACCCTCACAGCATCTACCTGATGATGACGTACGTCTTTGCCTTCCTTACCCTCTGCGCTCTATCAAGTGCTTAGGTTACATTACAAACGCAATAATTTACAAGCAAAAACCGTGTAATGTGTTTGTGTTTATTCCTGTCCTATTGTGCTCGGCATATCAGAGATATTATTGCCCCCAGTGCAGTATCTTTGTTGGCACTATGTACTTCGCAATGAAAATTTTATTTCGATTACATAACCTCCGCTACAATAAATAATTGAATGAATTTAATTAATTGTTACCAACGTGTAATCCTGAATACGTATATTATATTTATTAAATAAAACTATGAGTAAAAAAGAAAAAAATGACGGTTGCAAGTTGATTAATCATCGTGAGTTAATAAAGCTGCAACTTCACACGTATTAATCAGAAATGATTGGCGCAATTCAAAGCCCCACAGTGTTGGCACTACGTACTTCGCAATGAAAATTTACTTTTTATTACATTACTGCAATAAATTATTGAATTTAATTCATTCTTACCAACGTGATATCCTGAAAGACTTTAAAATTTTTTAATATAGCAGGTAATAAAAATTCTTAATAGTTTTGGAAGACGCTTAAGTATGTTAAATAAAACTGTGAGGAGCAAAAAGGAAAAAAATTACGGTTGCAAGTTGATTAATTATCGTGAGTTAATAAAGCTGCAACTTCACACGTATTAATCAGAAATGATTGGCGCAATTCAAAGTACCACAGTGTTGGCACTATGTACTTCGCAGTGAAAATTTTATTTTCTTTACATAACCTGTACTGCAATAAATAATTGAATTCAATTCATTCTTACCAACGTGATATCCTGAAAGACTTTAAAATTTTTTAATATAGCAGGTAATAAAAATTCTTAATAGTTTTGGAAGACGCTTAAGTATGTTAAATAAAACTGCGAGCAAAAAGAAAAAAAAATGACGGTTGCAAGTTGATTAATTATCGTGAGTTAATAAAGCTGCAACTTCACACGTATTAATCAGAAATGATTGGCGCAATTCAAAGTACCACAGTGTTGGCACTATGTACTTCGCAATGAAAATTTTATTTTCATGACATAACCTGTACTGCAATAAATAATTGAATTCAATTCATTCTTACCAACGTGATATCCTGAAAGACTTAAAAATTTTTTAATATAGCAGGTAATAAAAATTTTTAATAGTTTTGGAAGACGCTTAAGTATATTAAATAAAACTGCGAGCAAAAATAAAAAAAATGACGGTTGCAAGTTGATTAATTATCGTAAGTTAATAAAGCTGCAACTTCACACGTATTAATCATTCGGCCATTTTTTGCTGTAGGTGCTTACAGTAAAAGCAAATTAACCTCGAAAACAAAAGTACGTATTGTATTTACTTAGATTGAAGTACTGTGCAGGTGCCGCGGCCTGTGATTATCGTAAGAACTGTCAAATTTACGTCAAAATATAAGGTGATCATCATCATCGACTTTAGTTTCGTTCTTAAAAAAAAAAAAACAAAACAAAACTGGTGTCTTTCAACAATAATTCAAGTTGACAATTGGCAATTAAAAGCTGGATCTTGCCCATGCCATCATGTACAAATGACATTTTGAGGTTAATCAAGTGTTTTCTAACGGCGTTTCACACGATTCAATTTATTGATTAAAAAAAATCGCCAATCAAATTGATTGACGGCTTTGATTTCTTATGCAATCTAGTGATACCAACTGTAAATAATGTCAAACTTAAACTCATGGATGGTCAACATAAAATAATTATCCTACAGGGTGTTTCATAACAGGTTAAAAGAAAATGAAATCTCACGTACATAATCTGAATTAAAGTCAAAATGAGAGAATAGAAAAAATTCAAATTTTGCCTAGTTTCGAAGTTACCTGAACTTAAGTTTAGATAATCAGAAAAAGTATTTAAAAGTCCTTAGAATGAAGACATTAAAGAGAAACATAAAAATATAACACAAATTAAATGAAATTATAAAAATTGTTGAAAGTGTCCGCCTTGTTGACGTATACAGCCGTCATATCGGACTATTAAAGACTTATAGACAGGAAAATCTGTCTCTTCTGGATATCTTGAACAGCATTAAAAATTTAAAAAAAAATTGGCATAGTAATTTAATTTTTTTTCCAAGGCTAATGTTATTAGAACTAAATTCTAAATTTCTATTTTCAAACTCGGGTAACTCCGAAACTAAGCAAAATTTGCAATTTTTTCATTCTTTCATTTTAACTTGAAATAAGATTCTGTACATGAGAATTCATTTTGTTCGGTCTGTTATGAAACACCCTGTATACTTCGTAACCAATCAAGTACTGATATATCAGGATTTTATTAATTCCGTATCTCGTCATGTGTGTATTGTTGGTTGTCTAACTATCAGGCATAACCACGTGGTATACAATCATTTACGAAGTGCCTGTATTTACGTTTCTTGTTTTTGTTTGTTGAATATGATTATACGGAGTCATTTTAATTATGTGCAAGGTTTTGCATGGGTAATCAAAAGGACAATTATTTGCTAAACAGTCAACAATGTAATATTTATTCAACGGCATCGAAATAGATTTGGAAATGACTTTAACACGCAGTTGTATACTTTTTGATATGTGGGGATCTTTAATTCCGTGTCCCATCATGTGTGTATTGTTGGCTGTCTAACTATCAGGCATAACCACGTGGTGTACAATCATTTACGAAGTGCCTGTATTTACGTTTCTTGTTTTTGTTTGTTGAATATGATTATACGGAGTCATTTTAATTATGTGCAAGGTTTTGCATGGGTAATCAGAAGGACAATTATTTGCAAAACAATTAACAAAGGAATATTTATTCAACAGCATCGAAATAGATTGATAATGCATTTGAAAATGACGAACGTTGCTGCTGACATGCATATTCAAATGAGTCTTACGTTGATTGACGGTTATTTATCGTAATCAAATGTGACCTTTAACACTATGCCTTTGTGATCTAAGTGGCTTGATTTCCAAGTAAAAAAAAAGAAGGTACTGGAAGATAGTGAACAATCAGCGGTACTTGAGCGATTGTATGTTAAAATATTAATAACAGCGGAATTCTTTTGGAAATAGAATTTAATTTCGCGTCTGAAATAATGAAAGGTAATTGAAAATTTGCTGGGGGTATATTAAAAGTGAATGAAAAGAAGTGATATAGTGAGAAAAAAAAATTAACCGAGCGTAAAATCTACTTAGAGTGTGAATATTGTTGAAGTTAATTAAGTATTCTGGTGGAATTGCACGAGTGCGTACCTTTTCTTCTTTATAAAATGAGAAGTTCCTCTCTTTAGAGCTTCGGCTTATCTGGTCCTTTGTATCCCGATATTCCATCAGGATCCGAGGCTGTAGACAATGGCTCATCTTTGAGCGAAGTAAATCAAGTCGCTTGACGTCAAACTTTAAAATTCGGCAACAAATTGAAATTATGGAAATTTAGTTTTGGGTTGGTATTATCTAAAGAAAATTTCTGTGGGCTAAGGAAATGAAATCGAAAAATTTTGTAATATCTACTCGTATTTAGCATATCTTTCGTATAAATCGGCTGCAGATTTACATTTCTACAGTTAACATATAGACAGGGTGACATACTAGAATCTGACCGTGGGAAAGGTAGATGGATGTCGAACTTGCCTTGACCTACCCTGGACAAGAATTAGTTCCATCTATAAGAATTAATTCCGCAGTTCCGATCCCGATTAGCACATCCTACCACTGCCATACATGAATTTGCATTTTTGCAACCCCTCTTTGCAAATTTTAAGGAAGGTACTCATGCAAACACGCACAGATCATCCCCTAACTAACCATCACATCGCCTGCATAACTTAACTACACCTACAGGGTGCCCCACTCAACACGGATTCTTTTATACCTCTCCATTTTACGAAAAAATATTTCAAATGAAAGTGTCACTGTATCATTTGAAGCATATTTAAAAATTAGCTTGACGTATACATATTCGTTATTATAAATGCAAGTATGCGACATTTAGTGTAATTGAAAAAACGTTTCAAGACGAAACTTTTGCAAAAAAAACAAGTCACTAACGTCATTTATTCGGAAGATATTTGCATTTCTTTGAAGTACTCCAAGAGCGATCATTTTTTTAAAAAGTTGAATAACGCGAAAAGGATTTAGGTTAGACCCTATGTATGGTATACAAAGTCATATTAAAATTTAGTACAGAACCCGAAAATGTAAAAACATTTAGGTTGTTGCATTTAAAATAATGAAGTAACCTAACGCCCAGGCTAAACAGAACACTCTGTATACTTCAAATTAATTTTAGAATGTTCTCCATATGATACAGTGAAACTTTTATTTGAAATATTTTTTCGTAAAATTAATAACTAGTGAGTTATGAAAGGATTCCCTTTAAGTGGGTTACCCTGTATACTTAAAAACGTAAAATTTTATGAAAATTTTTCGTTGACACCGATCACGTGTTACACCAGCCCCCAAAACTTGGTTAGGTAGTAAGGGATCGAGCGGCGGCGGCGGCGACAGGTTTTAAAAGGAGAAAACCACCAAACAAAAAAAAAGCACATAAAAATAGAAAAGTATCGAATTTCAGATTTATGGGACCCGTATGTTATTATAACCCGTGTGTGTGTGTGGAGCGGTGGCAATTTACTACGCTCTAAAAACTAATTCTATAAATTTACTTTTCAAATATTAATTATAGGAAAAGTCAACAAGATTATATAAAAAAAAAAAAAAAAACATAAACGATTTTGTGCCGACCAAATAAAATATTTATTCATTTCGTCTATTACTTAAGTAATCGAATTTAATCCCAACCCCATTGTTGTTTCATAATTTTTATTTCTGAACTCATTATTTAATTTATTTCTCTCATTGCCAGTGGCGCAGTAATCATAAGTTTCGTTTAAAAAGTACCATTTTGGAGAAAGAAATATTACGGGAAACTGTAATTGTCTTTTCTTGTCCTCTACACATTAAAACAAAGAAAAATGTTCAAGTAAACATGTATATAGGGTGTTCACAGGAAGCCGCAACAATAGCTAACTTTCTTATTTGAATTTTTACGAAGTAACTTAACGCAATGCATTCAAAGTCTCTTGGAAAAAGTTCTCTTCTAGCTATCGGTACGGTTTCCTGCGAACAGCCTGTATACATGTGTTTTTTTTTCATTATTTGGGTTTGGAGTACATCTCTGAGAAGTAGCTGCTACTGTTTAAGACATTTTAGTGACCAAAACGAAGGAGGAATTTCAAATAAACGTACATCCAATTCAAATAAACGTACATCCAATTCAAATAAACGTACATCCAATTCAAATAAACGGACATCCAATAATCAGCTGCTTTTATTTTATAGCGAATAGGGCTGAAGATGCCCCAAATAGGGCTGAAACATAGGCTGCTCGAGGGTTTCACTGCAATCAAAAACGATTGGCAAAAAAAAATTTTTTAAAACTTTCATTTTGCTCTGATACATGGGATGACTTATTATGTAGCAAAGTGACTTCAATTTGCCAATCCCAATTCAATGCTAGGTCAAAAAGCGATCTTCAGTTGTCGCTGTTTAAACTGTAGACATTTTTCGTGGTCACGCAGATTTGTTTACCAAATAAATCTTAGAAAATAGTAGGCTTTGGAAGATAATATTTTAGAGACATAATAAATTTGACGTAGTGAACACGATGCGATGACAAAAAGCATTGTGTTTTATTTAAAAAAGTCAAAAACAATTGAAAATCTCAAAAACTTGATGGTCATTTGTTTTTCCATTGGTGCCATAAAATTGGGCAGGAAAGGTCCTGAAACTTTTCCAATGTAAGATAATTCGCGTACTATACCGCGTACTATACAGTGTATGATTACTTTGGATCATTAATATCTAATGTATTTTAAGTTGACGATCACAACTAATTGTAAAATTAGCATGTGCTGTAATAAACAAAAAACAAACAATACCAGTATGTCAAGAAACTCAGTCATAGAAAAATAATAAGTGAGGTTAGGTAAAATAAAACAATAAGCGGCGGTATGGTTGGACGGTCTAAATTCCTATTCCACGTTATTTTTTAAACCATATTATATCCGGTGATTTTGACGTTTACCGTAATTTTTACTGGAAATTTGCCCTAGTTTGCAGTTAAGCTAAGACATGCCGCCATCCAAATTTCATGACTGGAGTTGATAATTTCTTTTTTTTTTTAATCGCTCGGTGTTACTGTTTCGATATTAAGATATTTGAAGTAGTTATTTATAAGTACACCCTTTGAAACCGCACTTCACTGGATGTAACAGCGATTATTTCGCATTAAGGGTGGTATTAGTACGCCGTTTTGACTTCTCAAGAATGAGGGATTTTTGCCAGCGGTCCACAAACAAAGTTTTCTGCGTCGTTCCTTTCATAATTACCCTCGGTTATTCTTGGCATCCCTGTTTCGAGTGCTTGCTTTTCCACCGTCAATATCGAGGAGGACGGCGCGGCGTCACAGTTACACCAAAGATATCTTCCGCCTGTTCACGCAGCTAAACATTTTGAAGCGCTCTGGGTAGTGTGATATTTAACGGAGCGTATGAGTAATTGTTACGGTATGACGCGTTCACACAGCTGATATGTGCTACACTTAACGCATGGCCACGATTGCACACATTCAGAACATATCTAGCATAAATGTTAATACGCTAATCCGGCATTTGAAACCAACTCTTCAATGAAGAGGGTGTTTCGGAGAGAGCCAATATTCTATGTATTATGATGGCTCGTTGAGTAGTTTCAGACCGCCCGTCACTTATTCATCTTTTAATACTTAATACCATTTTAATAACGAGATCACTTCAGAAAAGGTAATTTTCTTTCGTTTTTTGGGCGGCGGACATGTTACAGTTGGTATTAAAGTGAAGTTAGGTTGCGCGCACTTTGTTTCTTGCGGTACTCTTTGAAATTACTTACTAGATAGTAGTAGCGTAATGTCATTTCTTTGTTTCGCTCAATGTACCTCGAAAGTGAATACCGCCGCCAATGGTTCCGTGGTGACTGGATGTACTACTACTCATAACTACAATGCGTATTGTTCTTTGAAACGATCTGCTCTTGTGTTGTTAGAATTCATCTGGATAAGACACGCCTTATTCATCGGGATTTGGGGGGGTTTATTCCTTTTTACAAACGAGCGGAAGCTAATACCCACTCCCCTCCCCCCGCCGCCGCCGCCCATGAAAATGGCTAAGTATATCGAAAGATTTTCTTAATTTAGTAAGTGTATCTACATTATACAAAAGCTCGAGTTAATGATAACGATCAAATTACCAGCCGCACTAAACTTTTTTCCGCGTTGACGTACGAGACACAGACGGTGGTAAGGCACTGCTAATTGGACCGACGGAGTGATTACCAAGGTAATTAATGGGCCACACGATATAGGGTGGCGTCCCGTTTCCCCGTGGACATCTACACTAGAATTATGAACCCTGATGAGCGTTATGGCAACCGGCTCGTTCGTCTTAAAGCAAATCTACGTTCTACATGTGCAAACAAGGAAACTCGATGTTCTCCGTTTATATTTAGATACCTTCCTAAATTACAAGACAAGACAAGACAAATCCTATAACAATTAAATATATTCGTTACACCCCCACGTATAATCGAAATGTTTTACGAAAATGGTGGAGGCGCCTGATTCCTTAAATATAAATACACAGTAAAACTCCAATCAATCACGTCATTGCTCATTCCAAATTACATCCAAATCGGTTGAGGCGTTCCTTTGTTATAAGAGAAATTAACTTTCTCTTCAAGAACTTCGAAGAAGAATACCGACTTAACCAGACCATTAGGGATATAGATAAGTTTGGTTAAATCGTCTTATTTTGAGCTCAGGAATCTGTGATTAAGCCTTGTCCACGAAATTTAGACACACCCTGTATATCACTTCTTGCAGCTAAATTATTGTATTATTACTTAATGGCTTAAATAGCGACATCTTACGATCGATTTTTGACCTGACATTGCATTGGGATTGACAAATTGCTAAATGAAACTGGATTGAACCTCCAAATCACAAAAAGTTTTTTAAAACTACTTACGTATTTCGGCAACGATGCTGCCATCTTCAGTAGATGACTTCTTAATTACAAGAGAATCACTTCTCTATGCAGCTATGCTGCCATCTTCTGTAGATGACTTTTTAATCACAAGAGAATCACTTCTCTATGCTGCCATCTTCTGTAGATGACTTCTTAATCACAAGAAGAAGTCATTTGCTGAAGATGGCAGCATAGCTGTCGAAATACGTATATATACAGTTTTATAAAACTTTTTGTGGTTAGGAGGTTCAATCCAATTTCGTTGTACTGGAAACCACAGTCTCGAAAACGTTTCAAAATTGTTAAATAATAAGTCATCTCATACAAGACGGCCAGGCTTGCTGTCAAGACAAAATGAAAGTTAAAAAAATGGTTGCAAATCGTTTTTAATTGCAGAGGATCCCTCGTGCATTCTCTGTACACCTGTTTCAGTCCTATTTTGGGGCTTCATCAGCAGAAGCGTAGCTCGGGAGTTCACTTGGACAAGTCGTTTTGGTTCGCAGTGAAACTCTCTCTCTCAGATCTAAATCTAAACTAAAGGAGACCTTAAAATAAAAGTCACAGTCATATGTCCAAGGAGATGCGAAAATATTGTTATCTATACATCAGAATGTGACTTTTATTTTAAAGTCTCCTTTACTTCGATCATAAAATCGATCCTAAGGAGTTTACCGAAACAATAAAATTAAATTAACAAAAGAAAAACATTCTACTTTTTTATTTATTTATTTTTTTCATTTGTTGACTGTACAGATTGTCTTACACACACAAAATGTGACAGTTTGCATAAGAGTAAAAACAATTGAAAGTACATGCGATATCTAACATTTAATTTGACTTATTATTAAAATTTACTGAACAAAGGAAGGTGTTTGCTGGAACATAAGAATTAAACTTAATAACCGGGGAAAAGAAATCGGCCCACTTGTTCCGCAAGCAGTACGAAAACTTAGGATTTGGACTGTATTATTACCACCCACAATAATTTTTACCGAGTGCGAACACTCGCACTGTACCATTTCTCCTCCCACTCAATAACAATGAGTTGTAGGTAGAAGGAGTAAACAGTACATTCCGCATAGTAAGTGGGCCCAATTCTTTTCCCTGTTAATAACCTATGTGCAACTTTGCATGGCGAAGTTGATGGTTGATTTAGCGCCATCTGTTATTTAAAATCGCACGTAAATTCTAAAATTGTATTTGCGTGACCAGATTTTGGTTGATAATTTTTTTTTTTTAATAACGTGTAGTAAGACAAAGATACTCTGCAAGCTAAAGGTATTAAGATAAGTGTTTTTATTAATACGACGCCACAAACGTGATTGTGACAGTGACATCTATGTTTACAATGTGAAAAGTGATTAGTAATGTTTGCTTTTGGCAACACTGTTGCAAATAATTATGTTTGCACGTGTATGGGATAGATATACAAGGTGTTATGTAATAATTAAGTGAGAGAGAAATAATTTTAAGCGTACGTTTAAAATTCGTCAGAATAAATTCTTATTTAATTGCTGCCATAACGTGGCACGTTTCGCAACGACAATTGGGATAAGAGATGTAATTTTAATGTAAATTTTAAACGAGTAAAAGGTAAGATAGAGCGGGAGCTCGGTTCGTTTTGAAGATAGGTTATGTTGTAACTTCGCCAGATTTTATCTCCGCGGTAAGACATATTGCCACTAGATAGCACACAATAGCATGTTATCTTCTGCATGTATATATGGGTATATAATTTTAGCGGAGGCTGAGTGCAAAATGTTTGTAAGAAGCACAGCCTCGTTAAAAATTATAGCTACGAAACTCGTGACTTTACAATTTTATTTTTTTTAAAAGCTTTCTCCAACTTACAAGTAATAACCGTCGTTTATTATTATTTTTAAAACAAACTTCATTGCGTAATTACTTCATAAAAATCCTTTTTCATTTCTTTCTGTTGTAAAAATAATAAAACACAAGTCAATTAAACGGAAAAAAAGGATTTAAATGATTGTACGTCTCTGATCAAATCAAAGAGTTTTTTTTAGACAACTAACAATTGGCAAAACTGCACAACAAAAAAAAAATTGACAACTAACAAAGTCCGAGTGCTAAATTTTCGCGTTGATGGCAGAACAAGTGACCCGAATTCTTTTCCCTGCTTATAATTTATCATTTACTTGTTCATGTTTCCGCAGAAGATAATCCTGGCGCCGTCAGGAGCATGCGCACTATTGAGAAACTGAACGTTTTTCTTGTTGAGCGCAGTGTTGCCAATCAACTCGACCAAAATCCCTTTTTCGGCACACAGTCTTTCCTCATTTAAAGAGAAGGTTGAAATTAAAAAAAAGAAAAAAACAATAGAAAATATTTGTTAACGGATTTTTTCTGCAATTAACTGTTGAAACAAACCAAAGAAGAATATTAGAACAACTTTGATGTACATTGCGGCAATTCAAAAGCAGTGTTGCCAACTCATCAAATTTTAAAATCGTTAAAAAACGTATTATATAAAGATAGCGCTTAATAATAATAATAATAATAATGAGAAAAGTAAGAAAAAAATTGAAAAATATAAAATTTTTCAAAATTTGTTTGCAGTTTTGTTTTTCGAATGTAACGTGAACCTCACTTATTGTTTTTAAATTTGAAATTCGCCTCAAGGTACTTTTTGATTTGTTTCGATCGTCATTTGTTTCTATCTTCAAGTATTTCTCTCACTTACAGATTTTTTTTGTCATTGTTGCCGTTCGTCATTTGTTTCTGTCTTCAAATATTTCTCTCACTTTCAGATTTGTTTGTCGTTGTTGGAGTTCGTCAATTGTTTTCTGTCTTCGAATATTTCTCTCACTTTCAGATTTTTTTTTGTCGTTGCGAACGCGTCGTCATTTATTTCTATCTTCAAATATTTATCTTACTTTCAGATTTTTTTTGTCGTTGTTGCCGTTCGTCAATTGTTTTCTATCTTCAAACATTTCTCTCGCTTTCAGATTTTTCTGTCGTTGTTGCCGTTATTGTTTGAAAGAAGTTTTGAATTAATATTTGTTTTCTTTTTTCTTTTAGAAATTATTTCTATTGCTTTCGTAAGTATTACGATCGTCATTTGCTTTTGTTTGTGGTTTCCCGTCGCGGAATTTACGATCGTCATTTGTTTTTCTTTTTCGTTCTCAAATTAAGTAATCGAAATTTTTTTTTTTGCATTTCTTCGCGCGTCGTCATTTGTTTTTTTTTTAGCTTCCTTTAGAAATTTTCGTTTCATAAACAAGTATTGAGAGTGATTTGTTTTAGTTTGTTTTTATTTATTTTTTTTTTGTAAAATTCAAATTATTATTAGTCTTGAATGCTTTTTATTACTTTTTTTTTTAATTTTGAAGTTGAATTGTTTTTGTTTTTCTTTCTTTCATACGTATTCTTGTTTTTTCTTTTCTGTTTTCCTTTTCATAATTTGTATCTAAATTTTATTTTAGATGTTTATTATTGATTACTTTTCTTTTTGGCAGACTTTAAATGATTTGTTTTTAATTTTCATTCGAATTTATTTTTGTTCAAAATCCAAGGTATGTTTATTAAAAAAAAAATAATTATACTTACGCGTAAAATTGTGCTACGTCGTACCAACTGCTAAATAATAGTACGGAAACGATTATAATCGTAGGGTTGGTAACATTGATCAGAAACAGAAGAACGGACGTGACACTTGTCGTCTTGCGTCTTGTTTAATCATAATTATAATCTTTATTAGTCCTTTAAATCGATTTGGACATAGGACAGGTCAAAATATAACATATATAATAATGTCAAAATATAACATAATGTCAATGTCAATAGGTTTAGCTTGATATTAGTTCTGTTCCAAGGCAGTTCTAAATCAGTTCCTGTACTGCTCATGCGCTCTCGCTAAATACACCGCCATGTTTGCAACAGCGCATGAGTAGTGTAGCTTGGAACTAATTTGCATTATCACCGACATTAAGAAAAATTTCTGTATTTTTCCCTTTTTCCCTTTTGTTTGAAATTATCTCTAGATTTAATGACCTTTTCTGTAAGTTGGAACTTACACTGGTTGTGCGCACGCTCTTGAGAACTGTCGTTGCGAGAACCCGAACACGCCCACTCAGTGACGAAACATACAAGAATAAACGAAGTCGCTGTACCTATAGTAAAAGCGGAAAGTTGAGTATTGGGACACAGCCTTAGAACAGTAAAGCACCGCGCATACTTTGAACGTATTTTGCAAGAATAGTCAGATCTAAAGATCATAAAACATACGAACTTATTGTTTAAATGCAAAGTTATACGATGTACGGACACAAAAGCTCCCGAGCTGAAGAAAGGCGAATTCTATGAGAATATAATGAAGCAGATCTAGATTGTTTCATCAAGATTACGGAGTGTACACAACGGGAAGTTTTATTTATACTGATGGCAGGCAGACCTTCCAGTGCTTCCGTTCTTGAACAAAAATTACGACCGACCACAACTGATTCTTTTATTATAAGCTAAGCACACATTCGCCTTTTTTTTTTTTCTTCTTTTTTGTTCTTCATCACTTAAATCTCCGATGACAAATTTTATTGTGTGAAATTTATATGAATACAGGATGATTTAAAATAAGTGTTGAGATCATGCAATCTCTTGTGAATCCCAAATTGAATTGTGGTGGAGATTTTCTTCTTTTCTTTACAATGATGCCAAAATTTCTTGTAAAAACTTGGAACTAAATGGTAAAAGAAAAACATTTTCAAATGAGTACGCCTTGTTGATATACAGGGTGAATGTGCATTTTATGAAGTCGCATTTTACAATGTAATATAAAGGAGAAACTGCGGTTTTATAAAATGCATGGTAACTTTAGTTAAGAGGTTTGATTCACCCTGTATATCAATGAATTAAAAAGCAATAAACTAGATGAGCATTTCTTGAGGGTGAACGAAGGGAAAACAAAGTATATTTGGAATTGGGAGTCCCTTGATGCGACTTGGTTTCCTTGGTTTTTTTTTCTTTTTTGTTCTTCATCACTTAAATCTCCGATGACAAATTTTATTGTGTGAAATTTATATGAATACAGGATGATTTAAAATAAGTGTTGAGATCATGCAATCTCTTGTGAATTCCAAATTGAATTGTGGTGGAGATTTTCTTCTTTTCTTTACAATGATGCCAAAATTTCTTGTAAAAACTTGGAACTAAATGGTAAAAGAAAAACGTTTTCAAATGAGTACGCCTTGTTGATATACAGGGTGAATGTGCATTTTATGAAGTCGCATTTTACAATGTAATATAAAGGAGAAACTGCGGTTTTATAAAATGCACGGTAACTTTAGTTAAGAGGTTTGATTCACCCTGTATATCAATGAATTAAAAAGCAATAAACTAGATGAGCATTTCTTGAGGGTGAACGAAGGGAAAACAAAGTATATTTGGAATTGGGAGTCCCTTGATGCGACTTGGTTTCCTTGGTTTTTTTTTCTTTTTTGTTCTTCATCACTTAAATCTCCGATGACAAATTTTATTGTGTGAAATTTATATGAATACAGGATGATTTAAAATAAGTGTTGAGATCATGCAATCTCTTGTGAATCCCAAATTGAATTGTGGTGGAGATTTTCTTCTTTTCTTTACAATGATGCCAAAATTTCTTGTAAAAACTTGGAACTAAATGGTAAAAGAAAAACGTTTTCAAATGAGTACGCCTTGTTGATATACAGGGTGAATGTGCATTTTATGAAGTCGCATTTTACAATGTAATATAAAGGAGAAACTGCGGTTTTATAAAATGCACGGTAACTTTAGTTAAGAGGTTTGATTCACCCTGTATATCAATGAATTAAAAAGCAATAAACTAGATGAGCATTTCTTGAGGGTGAACGAAGGGAAAACAAAGTATATTTGGAATTGGGAGTCCCTTGATGCGACTTGGTTTCCTTGGTCCCTGGACGGTTGGAAATGGTGATCTGTCATCCAATATCATCGTGAACGCGTTTCCGGGACGGTCACGGTCATAATAAATATTAGGTCGGTTGTAAAGTCCGAAAGTTAATTACAGAAAAAAAAAAGTAAGTCGAAGTTATTAGATGCGATGAAAGAAGAACGTGGACCGGCGTCATACGGATTATCAGAAAATCTCTACTAATACGTCAATAGAGCTTGAAATTTGATTAAGTTTACTCCTACAGCCCCTTTAGAACCACACAAAGCATTTCCCAGCAGAACGCGTTTAGAACGGTTGGGTTTTCTATAACGTGCGTGATCCAGAAAAGGATGGGACGTTGCAGCATGATATTGTCGAACAGATATCGGCCACAAAGCCCTTATCAACGATACAAAACAGCGATTGCAGTTACTAAACGACTTGATAATATTCATATGAATTCGTATGGGTGGGAATAATTTGAAGGAAGAAACTTATTGATTCGGTTTACGGAATAAAACCGACGGACGACGGTAATTAGTTCAGAAAGGAGGCTATAAATTCTTGTTATCTTGTTTTTTTCCTTCTTTAGTCTCGGATAAGATATCTATCTTGAAAAAAAAAGTCACGGGTCAAAGTTGAGGACCGATAAGGATGCAAACAGATATATTTTTATGAATATTTCCTAGAATGCAATGAAGGCAAAGCGTCAAACGGAACGGATAATTGCGTTATTCGTTCTTATTAATATTCATTTTCTGCAAAGTGGGATAATCTAATTTGTAACTTGTACAATTGTAATTCGTGTGGTAGCCCATTAACAGTGATATACTTGACCAGTGTCGAACAGCCGTGATAATGCAATCAAGCCCCACAAACCCGCATGTGTTTCGAGTGTGATATGCAACATTAATCTTTATTCACTCCTCTTTATATTCCACATCTGTAGTGGTATTTTATAATTTCATTACCAAAACTCTTATTATTAAACTCAATCATTTCATCTGTGACTCACGATCAGTATCGATTAAACATACGCATCACAAAAACATTTTTTCACATGACAGTGTATAAATACAAAAAAAAAATGATGTACACGTGCATCTATTATTTACATACATAACGTACAAAAGGTATATAAGTACATACATACAACATACGCAGGTGATAATATATATAATATATGTGAAATCTCATTTCAGTGTTTTTGCAGTGTAGAGTTTAATTTAGAGAATGTCCGTTAGGGACGCAGATGCGCCGTTGTCACCGTTAAGAGTATCTCATTGGTCATTGTGACGATAGCAATTCACTAACCGCGGAGTAATCATCATTTTGCAATCGTAATATCGCTTTAATATTTGCGCTGAACGCTCCGTCAGCATGTCAACTCTAATTGTTAAAACGCCACAGCAATTACGTACGTAATCGAATTTCTTTCGTAATCGTGTAATATCATAATCGAGCTAAAAGAATTCTATTATTGCCATAATATATGCGGATGTGTCAAATTCCTAACGAAATTAACCTCAAAAATTTGCAAAAATTAAATAATTTGACACAATTTACTAAAATTAACCTTAAACATTTGATGCAATTTGCAAGAATTAAATACAAAGCAAAAGTTTGACACAATTTACTAAAATTAACCTTAAAAATTTGATGCAATTTGCAAAAATTAAATACAAAGCAAAAATTTGACACAATTTACTAAAATTTACTTTAAAAATTTGATACAATTTGCAAAAATTAAATACAACGCAAAAGTTTGACACAATTTACTAAAATTAACCTTCAAAATTTGATGCAACTTGTAAAAATGAAATACAAAGCAAAAATTTGACACAATTTACTAAAATTAACCTTAAAAATTTGATGCAATTTGCAAAAATTAAATACAACGCAAAAGTTTGACACAATTTACTAAAATTAACCTTATAAATTTGATACAATTTGCATGAATTAAATACAAAGCAAAAATTTGACACTCTGTACTAAAATTAACCTAAAAAATTTGATATACTTTACAAAAATTTGACGTACTTTATAATAAATTTTATTCACTTTACAAAAATTAACCTCAAAAATTTTATGTACTTTAGGGAAATTGTAGATATGTCTAACGGCATCCGAAGAACATTTTAAAATGTGGTACACTTTACAAAAGTTAACCTCAAAAATTTGTTACAAAATTTGGTACACTGCAAAAATTTAATACACTCTAGAGAAATTAAGTACAAGTCAAGAATATGATACACTTTACAAAACTTAACCTAAATAGTTTCATATACTTTACAAAAATTTGATTTTTATGTATAAAGATTTGATGCACTTTATAAAAATTTAATTTACTTTAGAAAAATTTGATACACTTAAAAAGAAATACCTCAAAAATGTGATACACTACAAAAATTAGTTTTTGTATGAAAATTAAAAAAAAAAAAATATTTTTCTCTTTACTACTGTATATCAAGGTCAACTCAACCCAAACAAAAAAATATAATTTAAAAATAATAAATAAAAGTAACTAAATAAGAAATTTAAAAAAAATTATACTTCACAGAAATTAAGTTGCAGACAAATTTCAAAATAAACCGAACCCAACTGAACTCGAAATTAGTTTTTGTATAGAAATAAAAAAAATAGGTGTTTTTTTTTTCTCTTTACAACTGTATATCAAGGTCAATCCAACCCAAGCAAAAAAATAATTAAAAAAAATTAAATAAATTTAACTAAATAAGAAATTTAATAAAAATGAAACTTCACAAAAATTAACAAATTTCAAAATAAACCCAATAATTAAAAAAAAAAAAAAATGAGAATTAAAGAAACTAGCAATTTTTTTCTCATTACTTTATATCAAAGTCAACCCTTTTTCAACCAGGAAAGATGAATTAAAATATGACAGAGTAATAAATAAAAACTAAATTTATTTGAGGAATACAAAACCGATTTAATAAAAGTAACTAAATGAAAAAAAATGAAACTTCACGAAAATTAAGTCGCAAACAAATTTCAAAGTGAACACAACCCGACTGAACCCGACGTAAGTAGTCAACTCAAGTAAAAAAAAATATGAAGATAAAGAAAACTAGTACTTTTTTGTTTTTCTTTTTACGACTTTAAATCAAGGTCAACCCAACCCTAACAAAAAATAATAATTAAAAAAAAATTGAAAGTATAACATAGATTTTATGTAATAATTTATTAAAAATTTGTGCAAATCGTTTTTGATTGCAGTGAGAACCTCGAGCAGCCTCTGGACAGCTGTTTCAGCCCTGCTTGGGGCTTCTTCAGCAGAAACGTAGCTCGACATTCCCACTGCAGACAAAAAACGACTTGCCCAATTTATTCGCAAATGCGATGTAAGAATGATGAACATATAAAATAGCGACATCTTACTATCGCTTTTTGACCTAACATTGCAGTAGGATAGACAAATTGAAGCGGGATTTGCTCCTAATGAGTCTCCCATGCAAGGCGGCCATGCTTGCTGTCAAAGCATAATTATGCTTTGACAGCAAGCATGGCCGCCTTGCATGGGAGACTCATTAGGAGCAAATCCCGCTTCAATTTGTCTATCCTACTGCAATGTTAGGTCAAAAAGCGATAGTAAGATGTCGCTATTTTATATGTTAATAATTTATTAATTAACATAGACAAACAAGATTGCTTAGAGAAAAATATTATTAGTAGTTATGTAAATAACGACAAGTAAAATACAGTGTAGTTTTTCGAACGAATTTTAATTTTATTACAAATTATCGCCAAACTACTTATGTAAATATCCTCCTGCTATTTTAAACGTTCATTTTGGTCCTTCGAGCCGGATTATTCTTTGGTAGTTTCGTGTGTTTCCTTCTGCTGTTTCAAACATTCATTTTGGTCCTTCGAGCCGGATCATTCTTTAGTAGTTTTGTTGTTTTTCTGTTACCAATACTTGTCTAAACAAATATAAAGGAAATTGTATAAAAGATAATAATAGAAAAGAAGTCTGAGAGAATGATGATGAAAGATTGTGCGTAGTAATGGTTTTACCATAGATGTTCCTTGCTTTTTGCTCACGCTGTATATTATAACAGTGTAGGTAAATTGGAATGGTGAAAATCAATAACAATATAATGATCGTGTTGAATTGCTAGAACATCTTCTAAAGGGTTCGTGGACATTGCTCTTTTTCTCTCGGTGTAATTGCATCTTACAATCCCGCCCCTAAAATATACCCCATTTAGGTAGATTTACGCGATACGGAGCTTTTCCCGCGGCGGACAAAGAAACTTTCCAAATGCTTCGGCGGATTTCGATCCGAAATCCTGGTTACGAGCTTAAAATAAAACGCGTTCATCCACCGAGTGTGTCCCGATTTGTTTCCTCGCGCAGACACGAAGATTTATACGCATACGTGCTCGACGGTAGACTTTTTATTTTATTTTACTTTTATTTCTTTTTTTTTTTCGTTAAGAGTCAAAACGCCCTCAACAGCCGGGCTAACAAGCATAATGTTTCAATCCAGACCGCAAATCAGATTCTCATTCAATGCGAGCGTAAAACAGGAACCCCCGATATTTGATTGCTAGGCGCATGTTGTATGCACTTTTTAAAGTGATTCCCCTCAGTCAATGACCATTGTACTTTCACAATGGGTATTCTATGATTATTAAAATATGACGTCAGTGGACAATTATACGAAATGGGACACCTGCTATCCCTATCGTTTCGACTTCGACTTTTTTTTTCCTTCAATATAATCAATATACAATTTATAACAAGCTGAGAGACCATTTTAGAATTCGAATGTATCCAACGTGACCTACGACATATCAAATTAATTAACAAACTCGTGATATACAGGATGCCCCGATAATGCGTTCGCGAGCAATACCTCGATAACTGTCAAAGATACAAAAAAGTTTCAAGATTTTCTTTTCTTTAATTCTACGAAACAGTGCTGTTGGATGCAACAGTTTTTATTTCAAATAACACACCCTATATATAATAGATATCCAAATTTGCGCGCGTTCAGCGCAGGGTTAGACAAATAATGCAAGCACAAATTAAACTTCTTAAATTTTTATTAAAGTTTTATTCAATAACATCTGTAGATAGAATATGAGAAACGATACAAGGTGGTGATCATGATCATATAGGGTGCAATCGTTTATGAAGACCCTGTATAAATGTTTCATTAGAGTTGAAACTAAAACAATTAACTGTGACGTTCATAATTTAGAAGATAGGAGGGGGGCGAGCTTGTATTTCTTGCAATAGTGATAAGGAAGTCTGGTTTTTGTTTTTGGTGTAATAAAAATGACAAGAAGTAAGTGGCGGCGCGCGTCTAAGTAGATTAGTGGTAAGTGCAAACGATTATTAGAGCTGAGCTGCACTTGACTTTCCAACTGATTCCGCAATAAAACATCTTCACTCCTGTTATACGTGAGCTTGGGACTGGTTGGTAAAGCCGTGCCCGCGCCCGGTTGGTAACACAGTGCACTTTAATTTCAACGGCGGCTAGTTTCTTTAAATCCTCGTTATGCAAAGCAAAACAAATCTCATCAGAACTATAGGTACAGAGGACCGCATCGGATATGTAACGATGTTATCGAAGGTAGTGATTTGCAAGGGTCTCCACCCTTATTGCATTGTTCTCACTTTTGAATCTGGGGTGGTCTAGCGCAGATAACACAAAGCCAATATTACATTACAACATATAATTTCACTTCCATCGACTGACTGACTGTACGTACAAAACACACAAAGTTTCACCTAATATTCCGAAACACATCCTCAGGTAAATTATCATTTACTTTTCTTGATTATTAAGGTTTTTAATAAAGCAAAAATGCCTGCAGAACAAATCAAGTTAAAAACAAGTTACTAGTTCGCTTTTGAAACAATTTCCAATGACGTTTTGGAGGTTATGTTTATAATTATGTACATATTTTGTGATCACAGAGGATTTTTGTTTTATTTAAAATTCACTATGACAATGAATAAAGGTAAAAATATCGCAGAATAAATAACTTAAAAGAACATGATTGTTTTGCAGCTTTTTATAGGTTTTATAATTGTTTACAGGCTTCTACGACATCGTTTCTGTTAGCAGCCATAGTTTTATATTTCCTTCTTGACAGGATGCAGCAGCTGTAGTAGGCTAGTGTCATAATGAAAAGCGATTAAGCTTTTCTAACAAATAATCAAGAACTTTTACGTAGCTCTGGGATACCCTGTATAGAATAATCCAATTTTTATTATTTTGCATAATGCTCAGATAATGTATATACACTGCAGACTGTTGTTTAATGATATTCTTAAGAGAATTAGATAAGATGCAGCAGAAAACAGAACTAAACACCTTTACATTTTATTACAAACACACAAAAAAAAAAGATTTTTAAACAGAACAAACTTTACAATTTATGAATGAACTCTTCATTAATTAGACTATTCAAGGGTGTTTCAATTACAAAAAAAAAAAAAGTAATTTTGATATTTTTATATAATACTTGGACACCCTGTATATTAACGAAAATATTTTTAAAATGTGCAAAAGAAACGCTCCTATTATATATATATACAAAAAAAAAATATTCGACTCGATTCCTGGAATAGCAAGAACTTTTACGTATCTCTGGGATACCCTGTATTGAATAATCCAATTTTTATTATTTTGCATGAATTACTTATTAAATTCAATTATCTATAAATCAAATATAAAACAAAAGGCAATTAAAATAAAAACAATATTTATGTGCAATAAATTTGTGTATTTCAATTTTTCTACTATTTTCTCAATAACTCGCCGAATATCAGAATTGGACCGCACAAACCATATACCACTGAGAAGCTTGTCAAAAACGCTATGAGACGATGTGAAAATATACAGGGTGATCTATTAAAAAAAAAAAAAAAATGAGTTTTTGTTATTTGCAGTTATTCCTATTCAAAAAATCGTAGCAAGCCTTGGAACATCCCTTCACGACTCAGCTTTATCCCGAAAGAATGGCCACAGCCTCGGGCATTGACTGAAAAAAAATCGGTAGCGTTATCTTTAGCGGTTTAGAAGTTACGAATTTTTGAATGGAAGCATCCGGGAATTTTCAAGAAAAAATTGACTCACGTCAAAAAGTATGATTGATACGTGAGAGTCACTCAAACAAACTTAACGCAGGATTTAGTGTAGAATTCAAAAATGTCGAAAGTCAAAAATTGGTTGCTTCAATTAAAAGAAAAAAAAAAGAAAACGTAACTCTGAGATATTTTTATAATACTTGGACACCCTGTATACACACGAAAATATTTTTAAAATGGTGCAGCAAAAGAAGTGCTCCTATTAAATAAAAGAAAAAATCGAGTCGATACCTGGAATAGCAAGAAAGTTATGGAACTTTTACGGAGCGCTGGGACACCCTATATAGAATAATCCAGTTATTATTATTTTCCATAAGCAATTATAAATTGGTGTACTTAATGAATTACTTATTAAATTCAATTATCCATAAATCAATAACAAAAGGCGATTAAAAAAAAATAATAATAACATTTATGTGCAACAAATTTGTGTATTTCAAGTTTTTAAAAAGTTTCGAAAAAATCTTGATGATGAATTTTGATTTGCTTGAAGAACTAAGTCGTCGATGCCTCCTAACGACAATTCCACAGTATTTCATGTTGTACTGAAGACTAAATTAGATGGTATACTTAAGAAGATATTTTGTGGCCTTAATAAAATGAAACTCCACTCTTGGTAACTGTTATCCAGCGAAATAGTTTTTTTTTTAGAATGAGTATTATAAAAGAAGTCCACAGTAACTAGACAACAAAATAGTTACTGTAAACCTATTCTACAAGAGTTGTATAAGAGCAATATTAACATGACTGCCCCACTGCTTTATAACGTATTTATTAAAATAGATTTGTAATACTTCCAGAAACGTATTTATACAGCATAAAAAATAGCGAGCGTTGACTTTTCTTAACAAGCTGCGTTTTAGACACTTCTATATTTTGGCTTTATTAACTTGTGCTTTATTAATATCGAGAGCATGTTATATAATATAAGACCAAACTTTAAATTGTATAAACAAACATTTATGTGAATTTAATAAAGAAGCATTTTTGATTACTTTTCTGTAAAACACGTGTTTACTTTACTTTACAAGCTGCATTTTAGACACTTCTATATTTTACTGCATTTACATTTAAGTGCTTTATTAATATCGCGAACATATTTATAAGACCAAACATTTATAAGAATTTAATTTTACTTGAGTAGGTAGTTGTTTAATATTGATTGCAAAGACAAAACATCGAAATCATTCGCAACGAATTTAAACGTATTGTTAATAACTGTTTTTTGGTGCGCTTTCCAGTCCGAATCAGTATTGTAATACGACCCCACAAAGGGTAACTAATATGGTTTTTGCGGTCCCTTCACCACTATTCAAATAGATAAGGGTTGATTCAAAGCTCCTTCTAATTATATTATATCAGTGGGGTCATATATCAGACCGAATTTCTCTAAATTTAACTACCCCGCTAATACCTACTGCTTACTTTTTTTTTTTTTTTTTTAAGTTAAACCGAGATTACACAACGACTTAACACCTATCACCAACGAACGGATAATTTTTTTTTCTGTGCGCGTGTAAAAATCCACCGCCTGACTACATGATGCAATTTAAATTGCAGCAAGTTACGCATGCGTATCGGAAACTGTCATTCGAATTCGAGCGAATTTTTGCAATTTTCATTGCGTTTGTTTTTGTGAGACTCACACTTAAAAATAGAAATAGCCTTTTAATTTCCGTCGTGTTTTGCCTCTTCCTTACGGACGATGGAACAATCGGGTGGGTAACCGTAAACACGGTTATAAATTATCTGGCTGCATTGTAATTAAGCAAATAAAGCGATTTGTGAACGGTGCGCTTTGATATGGCTTTGAATTTACGAATATAAATGACCGTTGGCCAAGGAATCTCAACTATTTGTTTAATTAAATTTGGGGGTATAAATGTTTGCGCTCTTATACGTTCGCAGCCAGGCCATTCAATGTGTGATGGCTTCAAGAAGGGTCTTTACGCATTAATTTTATAGAGCAAAGACGTCGACAGAATTAACAATTCCATTACGTTACTTGTTACATAATCGCTAAAATCAGGTTAATATTTAGGATGAAAATTGATGCTAATTTTACATAAGACGAAATGTACAGGGTCTTTGGGACTAAAGTCCGAAAAATTTGACATGTCAGGCGGCATTCGATGATAACACAAAATGATCAAAAATTAGTTACCAATATAATGAAAAGTATTTTTTATTTGGCTGTTTGCAATACTGCACCGGATGTATTTTGTTGTTTTATTTATTTGACAGATGTTTGACGTAACATCAAAAGCTACAAGATTGTAGGTTATGTGATGATCGAAAGTTATAATGAGGAGTATTTTTTATTTCCATTCCATATTCCATTGTTTTATTTATTTGAGAGATGTTAATAAAATAAAATTTTGTATTGCCAACTCCCTCGATGACTTTATACCACGATTTTTATATATCTAATGGTTTTGCAGCTTTATTTTGTTTTTTTTTTTTTTTAAAGAAGAGTTGCGTCGGTCATTAAATTTTGTAATTAATGTGCATTTAGTTTGGATCGGACGGCTGGTATATTTGAAAAAGTGAGTTAATGAATACGATTTGCATACGTTGTTGAAATAGGAGAAAAATCTAAGGGCGTATTTTATATTTTATTACAGGAATACATGAATAAATGAATGAGTTCTAAAAATCTTTTACATCGCGATAAAAATCTTATGATAATTTGATTGTATAAATACGTTCTATAAATGAAACATTTCGTAGGATTTTGGATAAAATTACTATTTGCATAATGTTATTGTCAACGGATCCCTTTATGGGGATGATACGAGGAGCGGAAATGATTAAATAAGCTGCTACTATTTCTCTTTCACCTTCTTGCATACGCTTACGATATATATTTTTTTTTATATACTTCTTTTTGCGTATTTTCTTTTTTTAATTTAGGTTTAGCCCAACTAAATTATTTATAGATTCGTTTTATTTATTTTTGGACGAGCACGAATATATTTTATTTCCTCCCCTAATAAAAGAGTAGCCACTTTTTTTTATTCATGCCATACTAAAAGATTTTCTTCGGTAAAGCATACGTTTCAGTGAATTCTGAGGGGGGGTATATGGGGGGCGCGGGGTGTATACATGTATAGTATATGCTCCGACCGTTTGTGATAAATCGTTGTGGAAATGATACCGAACTGACCAGGATTTTGTCAACGTCCTGGATTATCCTTGCGAGTTTTTAAGTATAAAAAAAAACGTCCTCCTCGGTTTTTGGATGTTTCGTTTCGATGGGGGGGTAGTTTTACGGTCATTGTAATTTTAATTGACACATGATACTCTTTGACGCGTGTGTGCGGTTTTATAGCAAGGCAGCATCTGTTCGAATGAATCAAGTTTCGATTTCGATCAATTTAGGATCAAGCAGATGTACATATGCGAGTATATTCGAAATTGTCGCAAAAGTAAAATGGGACAATAAGTTAATATTCGACAGCGGGTTATTAATTTAGGATGAATGACTATAGTCATCATGGGTGGCGTTGTAATTACGAGTAGGCCACCAAGGTCACTTAATTCCCGCAAACCCCCAGGGACAAACGCTGATTGAATGCTACCCACCCCCATTGATACAGAAGTCGTCTCCTGACAGTGACTTCTTCATTTGTAACGCAAGGATCAAACACTATGTAAAACCACATCCCTTTCTATTTCCAAGCAAGACATATACATATTACTTCTTACAGAGCTAAATTAATGTTTACTTGAAGGGTTACATGTTTTAAATAAAGTAAAAATACTTACAGAACAAATCAGTTTAAAGAAAAAGCTGCAAAAAGTACTTATATATACTATACTATATAAATATCTCGAAACTGAGCGAATGAAAAACTCTCAAACTTCACAGACAGATTCTCCTTGAAGAGCACGTTAAGAAACCTAAATGGAATTTTGCCCTAAAATAATTAGGAACGCTAATATTCGAGCAAATTTAAATTAACCTGGGATTTCCTATGTTGCATTTCAAAATTCAGCACCCTGTATAAGGAACCCAAGTTTGTAGAACTTAAAACTTTATTATTTGGTCTTATAAACATGCTTTCGATAATAATAAAGCACATATATATATATATACATAAAATATTGCAGATAGGTATAGAATTTTGCTTATTACTTGTGCCCCATTTAAGTGCTTTATTATTATCGAAAGCATGTTTATAAGACCAAATAATAGTTTTAAGTTTTAAAAACTTAGGTTCCTTATACAGGGTGCTGAATTTTGAAACCCAACATAGAAAAAATCCCATGTTAATTTAAATTTGCTCGAATATTAGCGTTCCAAATTATTTTAGGGCAAAATTCCACTTAGGTTTCTTAAAGTGCTCCTCAAGGAGAATCTGTCTGTGAAGTTTGAGAGTTTTTCATCCGCTCAGTTTCGAGATATTTAAAAAAAGATCAATAACGAAATTCAAGATGTACTTTTACAAGCTATCAGCACGACATTGTTCAGTAAATTTTGAAATAAATGACTGGAAAAGTTTTTTTCTGTGAATTTTTCTCAAGAACGACTATATTTATTAATTATGACTATCATTGATCAAGGTTACGCTGATAGTTTGATGTGAATTTAGAATTTAGTTGCAAAATCTTTTTTTTTGTTAATATCTTAAAACTCAGCGTCTGAAAGATTCTCAAACTTCACAGACAGATTCACTTTAAAGAGTATTTTAAGAAACCTAAATGGATTTTTGTTGTAAAGTAATTAGGGAAGCCAATATTCGAATATCTTTAATTAACATGGTATTTCCTATGTTGCGTTTTTAAAAATACGCTACGTCCTCAAACCACCACCAACCCACCCTTTTTTTCGATTTTAAAAACATAATTATTCAAAATTTATTTTATTCCATCATACCTAATGGGAAAGGGACAGTAATATCGATATCGGGCAAGTCGACAAGTGAATTATTGCTTAACTTTGTCAACTACATTCGAACTTTCAATCTAAAACGAATTTAGTCTTACCTGTCCTGAATATTTTATTTAAAGCTAGTATAACATTTGGGGCTTCCCCCTTCTAGACAATCGATACGGCTGAGGCAGTCCTTGACGCGTTGCTAATTTTTTTTTTTTTATTATTATTACAATAAACTGCGTCGTATTTGTGACTGTGACATTCGGGGAAATGAATCTGATGGTTCGTTGTACCCCCCTACCCCCCTCGCTCGAAAATTATGCGCTTTATGAAGTTCGAGTGTAATACCAACTTTAGAACTTTCATCTATCCTTCGCATAATGGTATTGCATTCAAAAATTTTCACATATGTGATACGTGCCCTGAATATTACATTAGACCACTAAACTCACGCCACTCTATTCAATGAACCGAACAGAATGTAACGCACTCGGTGAACGATACTTTAGTTCGAGGGGGTGAGGCACCTACGTGAGATTTTGCATCCGAATTGGTCCTTCTTTTTGTTTTCTTTTTTTACTTCTCTGTATTTATAAAACACAAATTTAGGATTCTCCTCCTCAAGAGGGTATTTAGATATTAGATAGTGGAGGGACTTAAAGAACCCTCATGCGTACTAGGGATTCGGCAAAGCATCAAAATCCCTCCGTTTATTTATAAAACAAAATTAAGTGATTCTTTTTCTTGTCTGTTTCAAGACGACTAGTAATGATGCGAATAAAACGATTACTTATTCGATGGGCATGCATGAAGTAGCACATTTCGCAGGCAACAGAAAATCTCTGCGGAGAGATAAAACATGAAACGAGTCCAAGACAGAGACGTTCGATATCTTCAAAATGACCGCATATCTTTTTGAATACAAAAATATGATAATATATTCTCTGTGGGAGAGGGCCATAGTAAAACTTATTCACTTCTTTCGCCTAAGTTAGAAAAATCTTTCATTTCTGTACTCAATTTTTATATATACAATTTAAAATTCTTGCATTTTTCCTGTAATCTCCTTAATAGTGTTTTTTTCTTATTATTTTAATGAAGTTGGCTATGAAAATTTAGAACCATCTTCAAAATAGCACTTGTCAATTTGACATTTGAATTTATCCCTAACGCAAACCTAACCTTACTTTTGAGTTCTATTTTAACAATGAATCGGGGAATTTCTGGCAGAATTCTTCAAAAAATTCCGCCAAGAAAATTTTCAGTTCTTGCGAAAACGCCCTTTCATTCGAAAGTTTTATTTCAAAACTTAAAGCAAGTGTTTAGATGTTTAAAAAAAAATTGGGTTGCGTTCACAATAAACACGTCGTCGCCAACTTCGACAACAAATTAAAAAAAGAAGACGCCCAACGGAATTTATAATATAGGACAGGCTGTGATATTTTCCAAAAAGTTGGCAACACGGGCTTACAGTTTGAAATTAAAAAATTTCAAGTGACTTTTATTTATTTTTTTTTTTTGATGATTGATAATAAACGAGTTTTTCTTGTGGAAACTCTCCTAATATTCTAAAAAAAAAGATATAAACCAGCATCCATACAAAATAAAGATTGTATAAAGCACGAACATAACCTCAAATATGACAAGCGTCGACTTATTATTTATTTCTCATTAAATCCAACCGCACAGCATATAATAGCACCACTAATCACTGCCTCCTCTAATTATGAATTCCATTGATCACTCGGTATAATCCCTGGAAGGAACAAAAGTAGTAGTTTTCTTTTGTTTTTTGTTCCTTTGAAACTTTCCCTATTGTTTTCCTTGTGTTAATGAATTGATTTACTCATGGTTCGTTTGTTTTGTTTTCTTCTTTTGTTCCTGCGCCAAATTTCGGCCTGAAGACGCCATTTTTTTTCGTTTATTCTTTTTTGTCTATCCATCTTTCTATTGCTTCTGTTTTTCGTGTTCATTTCTTTTTAATGGAGCTGGTTTAATTGACTGCTTTTTACAGTTCTCTTTGGTTTCCTAAGGGTTTGTTTGGATTTGCAAAAAGTCTTTCGTTGATTTTCATTTTTTTTTTTTTGTTCGCCTTAGGATCATGGTATTTCGGTTTTTTTGCTTTACTTTTTAATTCATTTTATTTCTCTTTTTTTATTTTTTATAAAATTGATTTTTCCGCTTTGTTCGCCGACGCCTTTTTACAGTTGTTTTTGTTTTCTGCTAGTTTTTGTTTTTTTTTTTAATTTTTCCCCTGGAGATTCATTTGTTCTTATTCATCTTAACCATCAATTTTTTGTTTAGTTTTTTTTTTCTGTATCGTATTTTTAACTTTTTTGTAGTTTGCTTTTATTATTTACTTTTTGATTCGTCCGGAAACACCTTTTTTTCGCTTAAGTTGGTGTTGCTTCTTTTTTGTTTTGTTTTTTTCGCTCGAGTTGGTGTTGCCTTGTCTTTTTTCGCTTCATCCCTTGTGATTCTTTGCTGTTTCTTTCGTTTTTCGCAGGTTGTTTTATTTTTTTTTACTTAGTCACTGATTTCTGATATTTCAAATCGGCGACTTGTTATTTTTATCGTTCCAAAAAATTGCCAAGTTGTTGCAAAATTGATTATAATTAATCCTGGTTATCATTTAATAATAACAGCAATAAGCAACTTTATTTCTATTTGAAAGATCAATCAATATGGTGCTTATGCTGGAACTGAGGTGCGTTTCAATCTTCGAATGTCGTGGTTGAGGTACGTTTCAAGATTTGCGTGTTTAGACGTAATTAAGCGCTTGAGATGCTGTGGGTAGGGTAACTTTGAAAAATTGGAACAAGATTGTCCAAAAAAAGTCAAAGACTTTTTGAAACGTTACGAAGATAATTTAATTAATTTATTTTTCGACCGCATTTGCATGCTTAAATCCACGATGAAATAACGTTAAAGTCGATTTCGATTTTTGTAATAAATAATTTTTGGATTAACGAGTGTTTCGTTAGTTTAATGTTGCATGCAGAGTTCGTAAAGGTTTCTTAAAGCTACCTACAGATGAGAGTGATTTTAAGCTTCTTCATGAGGTATTTATGCAAATTGGTAGTCTGCCGTAAAGCGATAAAGTATTAAGAATGAAAACAGTCGTGTTCTAAGTAATTATTCGATCTTCCCTGTTGACGGAATCTAATTAATATAGGTATTTATCTTACAAATTAAGATGCATCGCTTACTACGGCAAATACCGTCCAAATTCAATGATTAATTACTTAGTTATCGTGGATCTCCCGTTATGAAACGAGACCTTTATATCATCAAGTTAGGCAAAGAATTAGTGCTGGTGCGATCTTTTTTTTTTTTTTAATCAAGCTCTCGTCCCGCCATGTTCAGGGACGTCGGAGTTAAATTTATTATCGGAATCAGCAAGGACGAGTTTGTATTTACGTATATACTCCTACGTTTTCGGGGAATATATGAAAAATCCCCAAGACTTCTTTCGGTCCATATGTTACAGGCTTATCGCATGTAGTAACATCGCAGTCGATTTTCATATAAAATTTATAAAGATATTCGGTCGGTGACAGATTGTGATAGAATTTTGTGAAACACGACACGAATATCTAATAAACATACGAGGTTATGCTAAATTTGCACGCGTTTTACAGAAAAGTAATCAAAAATGCTTCTTTATTAAATTCACATAAATGTTTGTTTATACAATTTAAAGTTTGGTCTTATATTATATAACATGCTCTCGATATTAATAAAGCACAAGTTAATAAAGCCAAAATATAGAAGTGTCTAAAACGCAGCTTGTTAAGAAAAGTCAACGCTCGCTATTTTTTATGCTGTATAAATACGTTTCTGGAAGTATTACAAATCTATTTAATAAATACGTTATAAAGCAGTGGGGCAGTCATGTTAATATTGCTCTTATACAACTCTTGTAGAATAGGTTTACAGTAACTATTTTGTTATCTAGTTACTGTGGACTTCTTTTATAATACTCATTCTAAAAAAAAAACTATTTCGCTGGATAACAGTTACCAAGAGTGGAGTTTCATTTTATTAAGGCCACAAAATATCTTCTTAAGTATACCATCTAATTTAGTCTTCGGTACAACATGAAATACTGTGGAATTGTCGTTAGGAGGCATCAACGACTTGGCTTTTCAAACAAATCAAAATTCATCATCAAGATTTTTCCGAAACTTTTTAAAAACTTGAAATACACAAACTTGTTGCACATAAATGTTATTATTATTTTTATTTCAATCGCCTTTTGTTATTGATTTATGGATAATTGAATTTAATAAATAATTCATTAAGTACACCAATTCATAATTGCTTACGGAAAATAATAATAACTGGATTATTCTATATAGGGTGTCCCAGAGCTCCGTAAAAGTTCCATAACTTTCTTGCTATTCCAGGTATCGACTCGATTTTTTCTTTTATTTAATAGGAGCGCTTCTTTTGCTGCACCATTTTAAAAATATTTTCGTGTGTATACAGGGTGTCCAAGTATTATAAAAATATCTCAGAGTTACGTTTTCTTTTTTTTTTCTTTTAATTGAAGCAACCAATTTTTGACTTTCGACATTTTTGAATTCTACACTAAATCCTGCGTTAAATTTGTTTGAGTGACTCTCACGTATCAATCATACTTTTTGACGTGAGTCAATTTTTTCTTGAAAATTCCCGGATGCTTCCATTCAAAAATTCATAACTTCTAAACCGCTAAAGATAACGCTACCGATTTTTTTTCAGTCAATGCCCGAGGCTGTGGCCATTCTTTCGGGATAAAGCTGAGTCGTGAAGGGATGTTCCAAGGCTTGCTACGATTTTTTGAATATGGATAACTGCAAATAACAAAAACTCTAATTTTTTTTTTTTTTTAATAGAGCACCCTGTATATTTTCACATCGTCTCATAGCGTTTTTGACAAGCTTCTCAGTGGTATATGGTTTGTGCGGTCCAATTCTGATATTCGGCGAGTTATTGAGAAAATAGTAGAAAAATTGAAATACACAAATTTATTGCACATAAATATTGTTTTTATTTTAATTGCCTTTTGTTTTATATTTGATTTATAGATAATTGAATTTAATAAGTAATTCATTAAGTATACAAATTTATAATTTTCTATGCAAGATAATAAAAATTGGATTATTCAATACAGGGTATCCCAGAGCTACGTAAAAGTTCTTGCTATTCCAGGAATCGAGTCGAATATTTTTTTTTTGTATATATATATGTATATAATAGGAGCGTTCCTTTTGCACATTTTAAAAATATTTTCGTTAATATACAGGGTGTCCAAGTATTATATAAAAATATCGAAATTACTTTTTTTTTTTTTTTTTTGTAATTGAAACACCCTTGAATAGTCTAATTAATGAAGAGTTCATTCATAAATTGTAAAGTTTGTTCTGTTTAAAAATCTTTTTTTTTTTGTGTGTTTGTAATAAAATGTAAAGGTGTTTAGTTCTGTTTTCTGCTGCATCTTATCTAATTCTCTTAAGAATATCATTAAACAACAGTCTGCAGTGTATATACATTATCTGAGCATAAATTATCTGGTTTAATTAATAACGGGGAGACAAGACGGTCTTGTTTAATTAACTACCCAGTGAATCTAAAATATAAATCATTACATTCGCTTAACAGCCAGACAAAGCTCCTTACTAGAAAATTGTTGCTTGGAGCTTTTATGAGCGTCGCGAAAGTTGCGGGGCGAAGTAAATTTATTGCAGCGGCGGGGGGAGGGTCAAAATTGTAAAATAAAATAAAATCGCGGATAATTTCGTAGAGACGAAGCGATTCGATACAATTTAATTTAAAATATTTGACGTTTCGACGTGACTTGTCAAAATGATGAAGTGCAAGGTAGGGGTATTGTACGAAGTTATGATGTCCCGCAGGGATTCCGAGTGTGGTGCACATCCTTTGGGGAACCCCCGGAAGTAGCAAATGCTCAGACCTGTCTCGTGCGTTTCCTATATGCAAAGATTAAGATTCCCACGCACCCATTCCCCATTTCCAAAAGCCCCGGCGACGTGTTTCGGGACGGAAGAAGACCGCAGTTTTAAATTTCCTGGTTCTCACAATTTTCCCGGTAATACCACAACAACCGCTCCGCAAAGAAAAAAAAAAAAACCACCCACATACGTGCACACGTGAATTAGGGAGGAAGTTCAATAATTCGAACACGTGCAAACGCAAAACCCCCGCCGCATTCGAAGCTTCTAGCTTCTAGATTTAATGACGTGAAGTTGTTGCAACTCGAAAACGTGAAAATACACCTTCGCGCCTCTGAAACACAAAATGTGAGAGCCGTAATATTTTTATTGACCCCGTGAACTTTTATCTTAAACGCAGCTGCTTTACAATTATATAGAGCGACCTTTGAACCGTCATCTACAAAATTAATGTCTACACTGTTAAAACGGAACGCGATGCTATTAACAACAACAGCTCGAGTTGATTTAAAGCAAAAAAATATCTTCACTTTTAGAATATTGCATCGTCTACACTACACTTTACTTAATTAAACTACATATACATTGTTGCCAAAATTTCTTCTTCTTCTTTAGTTGAAACTAGAAACAACCCGAAAAAAAAACCTAACGAAAAATAATTAGGTATATTTTGATTAGCAAAGAAACAAACCAGATTCTTCTACTAGTTGAGATGAGAAGGTTGCGTTCAAGAACTCTAACGAGACAGTAACGAAAAGCAAAATAATACAAAATCACTTACAGGAGAGAAAAAGAACGTTACTAAGAGCGCACCCCTTTTCAGTTTCTGAACGCTCCCCACTTAAAAGCAAAAAATACTAGAGAAAAAACAGTTTCCTGTAAATATTCTTTCTCAAAATGATTAAAGACCTTTTTTTAAAACCTTATGGCCGTTTTCATAATCCGACTTTAAGGAAGCTTATTACCCAGAGCGCGCCCTTTGCGGTTCCTGAACGCGCCCCACTTGAAAGCAAAAAATACTAGAGAAAAAACAGTTTCCTGTAAATATTCTTTCTCAAAATGATTAAAGACCTTTTTTTAACACCTTATGGCCGTTTTCATAATCCGACTTTAAGGAAGCTTATTACCCAGAGCGCGCCCTTTTCAGTTCCTGAACGCGCCCCACTTGAAAGCAAAAAATACTAGACAAAAAACAGTTTCCTGTAATTATTCTTTCTCAAAATGATTAAAGACGATTTAAAACCTTATGGCCGTTTTCATAATCCGAGCTTAAGGATGATTTAATTTAAAGTCACTCTATGATTGTGGAAACAAATGTATTTTTTTTTTTTTTTTAGGTTAAAGTAACTTTAAATTTGTTTTATCCTATTATGAAATCGGTCCTTAAGGTTGTTAGATCTGAAAGTTTTCAATTTTCTAAAATATTATTTGTAAAGTCATCTTTAATCGATACCATTTTGAGAAAAACTAATTACAGGAAACTGTAATTTGTCTACTTTTCTTTGTTTCCGACGGTTTTATTATTATTATTATTAATTTTTTAATGGCTGTAGGCGATCGTTTATTATCAATCAATTCTTTTGATAATGACTTAAGAAGTTTCAATTTTTTTGCACACGTCCCGATTATTCAAGGACGATGTCGCGATTTTTCAAGGACTACGTCATCGATTCTTCAAAGTCAACGTCCCGATTTACGAAACTTAGAAGTTGATAATCCTACCTGAAACATCCCGAGCCTGGTTATGTCCAAACACGCGCATCTTGAGATGCACCTCGGTCACGGCATGCGAATCTTGAAACATACCTCAGCCACAGTATAAACGACATACTAATGGCTTCATCTGTTACTATTTTACTTTTAGGCGACCAATTAGCGGCAACGTTGCCGTCGAATTAAGGAATTCGATACCATTTTGAGAAAAAATAATTACAGGAAACTGTAATTTGTCTACTTTTCTTTGTTTCCGACGGTTTTATTATTATTATTATTAATTTTTTGATGGCTGTAGGCGATCGTTTATTATCAATCAATTCTTTTGATAATGACTTAAGAAGTTTCAATTTTTTTGCACACGTCCCGATTATTCAAGGACGATGTCGCGATTTTTCAAGGATGACGTCATCGATTCTTCAAAGGCAACGTTCCGATTTACGAAACTTAGAAGTTGGTAATCCTGCCTGAAACATCCCGAGCCTGGTTATGTCCAAACACGCGCATCTTGAGATGCACCTCGGTCACAGCATGCGAATCTTGAAACACACCTCAGCCACAGTATAAACGACATACTAATGGCTTCATCTGTTACTATTTTACTTTTAGGCGACCAATTAGCGGCAACGTTGCCGTCGAATTAAGGAATTCGATACCATTTTGAGAAAAAATAATTACAGGAAACTGTCATTTGTCTATTTTTCTTTGCTTCCGACGGTTTTATTATTATTATTATTATTAATTTTTTGATGGCTGTAGGCGATCGTTTATTATCAATCAATTCTTTTGATAATGACTTAAGAAGTTTCAATTTTTTTGCACACGTCCCGATTATTCAAGGACGATGTCGCGATTTTTCAAGGACGACGTCATCGATTCTTCAAAGTCAACGTCCCGATTTACGAAACTTAGAAGTTGGTAATCCTGCCTGAAACATCCCGAGCCTGGTTATGTCCAAACACGCGCATCTTGAGATGCACCTCGGTCACGGCATGCGAATCTTGAATCATACCTCAGCCACAGTATAAACGACATACTAATGGCTTCATCTGTTACTATTTTACTTTTAGGCGACTAATTAACGGTAACGTTGCCTTTTGAATTGTAACCACTACTCATATATCCAAAAAAGGAAACTCGGGTTAATTGGATAGGCCCCCCGACAGTGTTAAAGTTTGTTTATTTTTTTAATATGTTTCATTTTATAAATTTTTATAGAATTTATCTGAGAAACAAGCAAATTTAATTGTTTGAAGTTTCAGTTTATGACTTTTTTTTTTAATTTGGTGATTCCTTTTTATAAAACTGTGAAAAATCTTGTGACTTACTGTAGGCAACACTGCTTAGTGATTGATTATTTAAGCTGTTTTTACGAAACTCTTTTGGCATCCCATCTCGCTGTCTTGACATTCTTCATTGCGAGGTTATGTTTGCGTCGTCAAACTATAATGCGTTATAGGACAACACCAATTTACGACATACGTCTGTGACGTTTATTTTCCTAACCTATTAGGAATGAAAGAAGAATTAGTTAGTCTATCTATAACCTATTATTTTCGTGTGTCTTTTGTTTATTTATTTTAAAAATGTGCATCTCTTGAAGATGATGATAAAAATAAGATTCCTTCCTCCCCTTATGTAGTGGCATGAAATATTTGTCACAGATGAATAACAGCCGGCAAAAATCTTAGGAACGTGTTTATTTAAAGTGATTTAAATTTGGCGGAAGAGAGTAGGTAGGTACGTAGGTCAGGTCTTAAAGTTTTGGATTCCCAGCCAGACAGACAACCTTCCCGGAAGGAAGCGTGACCTTGAACACCTGAAGAATATCCAGAAGTCTTACGACATCATGTGGTTCGTTAATTCGTGCGCGTTTCCTGAATTTAATTTTTTTTTTTTTTGCTTCGTCGCAGGATGCGCCCATTAAAACTTAATTTATTTGTTAATATTCGCGACTCTGGAATTAATAAACTTGCGTCTGCTTTTTTCTTCTTCTGTTACAGTGACGGGGGCGGAAGGGAGGGTGTGTGCTTTTTATCATTTACAATTTCCATTTTAATTATGAAATTACGACTTCGCGCTCTTAATATGGTAATAACTCAAGGAGACAGAATTTAAAAATGAAATACAAAGAAGTAAATTAGAAATTATCTTCTTCAAAGGCGGAGGGTGGGGAGGGGCGGCGGGAGAAGGCAATTAAAGGGGCGTCGATTTTATAAATAAACTTGACAAACAATTGAAAATTTCCGCTAAATTAGAACGTTACATTTTACAGCTGGCTCTTGCCAAAGCAAAAAAAAAGGGAACCAGCAAAAACTTCCTCCACCTCCTCCTCTTTTTATTTGAATATCGTTGTCGTGACAGGGAGATGCGCTTATTTTAGCTTCAGATTAGTTTATAAAACACTCCTATTTTTTTTATTTTATTTTTTTTGAATGTAGTAATTAAAAATTCGTTTGCGATTAGACAGGGTGTGTGTGTGTGTGTTTTTTTTTTGTTAATTCGATTGGTGATACATCGCGTGTGTGAGAATTATAATTACTTGATTCGCTAGGATCACTCAAAGGATTTCAAATGAAAAGCTCCGCCTACAGGATTTCCAACCCCTCCCTGAAACAAGTAGATGCCTCCTGTCTTGCCTAAAAAGCTTTTCTGTTCTATTTCTGTACATACATCCATCCATCTCGATACCACCCTCATCTTTGTAAGACGCTCAGGCAACAAACAAAACTTTATTACCATGTAAATCATTTATTCCCAAAAAGGTAAAAAAAAATATCCTGTTAATAACACGAACGTACATGCACTGCAGTACTTAAATATCATGTGTAAAGCTGTCAATCAAAACCACTGGTAGGAGAAATCGAATTCGATATAAAACCAATACGTTCCTGAATAAAAATGTATCCCCTATCATCTTCCTATTCGTTATATCTACCTCTTCGGATATTACGTACACATTTAATTTCCATGCGATTAACTCAACCGTATTGTTAAGATTATGCTTATCTCTCACTTCATCTCCTCCACCACCCCCCACCCCCATCACTTCTTTTGCTTTTGCCTCTTTTAATTGATTGCACTGTCAAAGAAATAACGTCAACCTTCTGATTAAATCTATGTTAGATTTTATGAAACGTCCTGTATACACATTAAGCAGGCACAATTACAAAGCAATTATATGCCCTTAGCGAATGTTTTACACATTTCAAGAAAATCGCAGTTGAAAATTGGGCAAGAAATAATCGTACGTCTATGTCTTTGAGACGGGTCAAGAAAAGGAAACTTTATTGGAACAGAAAACGGAAGTGCAATCTGGCACTTTGACATTTGCTGAATTCGAAAGGCCCACAAAAAAAACGTCGCAATAACTCGTATTACAGCTGAGCGAAAGAATTTGCTGCATTTTTTATGATTAAGAAACACAGTTTATTGCTTCGTGTTCTTTGGGATCAACAGTTTAGTTTGCGAAAGGTGAAGTTGATTGAACGAGTTAAAGCTAAAATTACATATAAAAATGCCGCAATTCACGAACGCCCAGAACACAGCTATTCAGAGGAGTCCCGCCGCTAATCCTGATATGCACACGAACACAAGAATCACTGTTCCGCCGAGCTCGTTCGTGTGACGCTAATGATGGACGCCATGTTTTGGTTATGTCGTTGTTATAACAGTAAACACGAGTGACATTCAGCGTTGCCAACTTTGGAAGTCTCGAGCGCGTCAAATTTAATCGCCGAAGTTTTTACGATGGGATCCAAAAATTATTTCGGTTTACAAAGATTAAGTACCGGAAATAATTTTTAAGTAACAAGTTCTGAAAATTTCGAATTTCGAAAACTTGTTTCCTCTTTTACTTTACAAAGAAATCAAGAAAATTCGATTTTTATTCCAATAATAGATGACTGGCAATTTTATCAAAAACATTTGGCGTCTTCTCTTTTTCAAACTCCGTTCTATTCTGTTATTTTTGGGAAGAGAAATTCAACGTTTTGACTTTAAAAAAAAAAAACGGCCGAAAATACGAAAATCGGAATTTTGAGAAACAAAAGAATAACTAGAACGTCGAAGTCTGATTGAATTTTGAACAAAAAGCGATCGAGTTTAAATTAACTGAACATTGTATTTTTCAGAAAACTTTTTTTTTTTAATCAAAATCTATATTCAAACAAAAGGCGATCGAAAGCAAGACGGGAATCTCAGAAGCAAAAAAAAAATTAGAACAAAAGAAAATATTTTGTGGACACTAGAAAAAAAATCAAAATTTTGACGTTATTATTTAAACAAAAGAAGATCGAAAGCATTGCGGAAATTGAAAAAAAAAAAAAACAAATTACAGCCGTCGAAATCCGAATTAATTTTAAACAAAAGGCGATCGAGTTTTAATTTAAGAGAAAATTGTAGTTTTCTGAAGAAAATATTCTTACAATCAAAATTTTGTCGGGATTTAAACTAAAACAAAGGACGATCGAATTCTAAACAAAGGAAGTTTGAAATCGATACGAATTAATTTTAAACAAAAGACGATCGAGTTTTAAATTAAAAGAAAATTGTAATTTTCTGAAGAAAATATTCTTTCAATCAAACTTTTTTCGGCATTTAAACCAAGAGAAAAGACGATCGAATTCTAAACAAAGGAAGATCGAAAACGATACGAAAATTTTTGAGGATTTGGGGCTTTAAACAAAAGAACGATCGAAACCGACGACGCGAGAAGAATCGAAACAAAAGAAGATCGAATTTTGAGACGGATTAAGAAAATCGGATGCGCCGGAGTTTGATCAAGCTTTAAAACAAAAGACAGAGGATCGAAGCCGACGCGAAAATTTGACGCACGAGACGAATTCAAACAAAAGAAGATCGACTTTTGAGACGGTCGAAATTCTAAACAAAAGATGATAGAAACCCATACACGAAAGTTTTTGAAAGGATTAAGAAAATTCCGGTGCGCCGGAGTTTGATCAAGCTTTAAAACAAAAGACAGAGGATCGAAGCCGACGCGAAAATTTGACGCACGAGACGAATTCAAACAAAAGAAGATCTACTTTCGAGACGGTCGAAATTCGAAACAAAAGATGATAGAAACCGATACACGAAAGTTTTTGAGAGAATTAAGAAAAAATCGAATGCGCCGGACTTTCATCAAGTTTTAAAACAAAAGACAGACGATCGAAGCCGACGCGAAAATTCGACGCACGAGACGAATTCAAACAAAAGAAGATCGACTTTCGAGACGGTCGAAATTCGAAACAAAAGATGATAGAAACCGATACACGAAAGTTTTTGAGAGGATTAAGAAAAAATCGAATGCGCCGGACTTTCATCAAGTTTTAAAACAAAAGACAGACGATCGAA
Organism: Prosopocoilus inquinatus; assembly: GCA_036172665.1. Taxonomy (NCBI): domain Eukaryota; kingdom Metazoa; phylum Arthropoda; class Insecta; order Coleoptera; family Lucanidae; genus Prosopocoilus; species Prosopocoilus inquinatus. The sequence goes on along the minus strand of CM069880.1, from coordinate 16,095,171 downwards.
GCCGACGCGAAAATTCGACGCACGAGACGAATTCAAACAAAAGAAGATCGATTTTTGAGACGGTCGAAATTCGAAACAAAAGATGATAGAAACTGATACACGAAAGTTTTTGAGAGGATTAAGAAAAAATCGGATGCGCCGGACTTTGATCAAGTTTTAAAACAAAACACAGACGATCGAAGCCGACGCGAAAATTCGACGCACGAGACGAATTCAAACAAAAGAAGATCGATTTTTGAGACGGTCGAAATTCGAAACAAAAGATGATAGAAACCCATACATGAAAGTTTTTGAAAGGATTAAGAAAATTCCGGTGCGCCGGAGTTTGATCAAGCTTTAAAACAAAAGACAGACGATCGAAGCCGACGCGAAAGTTTGACGCACGAGGAGAATTGAAACAAAAGACGAACAACGACTTTTGAACCGAAGACAAGAGTCGACTTCAGTTAAATTAAAAAAAAATTAAATTTCGCAGTGCAACAGTTGTGTTCGCTGAACGCGCCCATTGTTTATTATTATTATATTTATAGATTGGCATTTTTGTTTATAATTATAAACAAACAAGAAAAGAGTTAGCTTTTAGTTAAACACAAATGAGATATGAAGGTAGCAGGAAAATGTTTTTTTTTTTTTAAGTAGCAGGTCAAAGTGATTTAATTTAAATGACAGAAAACGAGTAGCAATTTTTTTTTTTTTTTTGACAGTTGGTGACATTGGCTCGGAGTGGTTTTTATCTGCGTAGTATAAACGCGCTTTGATGTAGGGGTACGTTAGATGTTTAAAGGCAAGGAAAAGGTAGGGGTACAAAACTCATACAGCGGTCGTATTCTAATTACTCAGTGGTGTAATTGATTCGGGTTCTGCATCCTGTGGGACGCTGGAGACTGGGATGGATCGGTCCCATGAGGAAAAGTGACATCGTTATCGAAACACTGTCGTCTCCATATTTATTCTGTTCGCTCTATTCGTTATTCCATAGAACTCGAATGAATGTAGGTATGTATGTATGTACATATCATACATACGTGAAAGTAGCTAATTTCTATTGCCAACTGTTTTTTTTTTTTTTTTTTTTTTTTCTAAAAGTGATGCACTTGTTTTATTTTAAGAAATGAAACTCGAGAAGCTCCTTCGCCAAGCAGTCATCACGTTCGTGGTGTCACTCGCTAGTCCATTCACTAAATTAAATCGGACAAAGTAAAAAAGCTCTAAAGTAATGAAAGTCGACCACCACTAGTTTATAACGCAATAAAAGAAACTGTGCACTCGTCGCTTGAACATATTAAGCGATGAGATAAGCAAAGTAATTTTTCAGCTTGAAACCATCCCACCGGTGGAAACTTAAGAAAAATTCAAAGCAAAGTCGACGAAAGAATTCAACACAACAAGCCTCTTACAGTAAGGGCACTGTAAAATAGCGGATTGATTTCTTTTAGTTTTAGGGGAAGTCTATCGCTATATTTTTATGTGTGTTCGCACCCTTGTCCCCTATAACATGTCTGGCCGGCAAACTTGTCGTTGTCTCTCGCATTTCTGAAACTAAAATAAATTTATTTAGGCGTTTTCAAACTTCTCGTTCGTCCTTTCCTTTTCTTTTCTTTTTTTTTCTTTTTTGTTTCCAATTTTAAAGCGAGCGAGTTCGATTGGTTCCCATCTGCGAACCAACGTCAAAAATGATATGAACTAAATGTTCCGCCGCCCTCGCACTTGTGAAGACTGATTATCTTCCCCTAAATTACTTGTGGCCACTAACAAACCTATGCATCTCCCGCGTGGTTACTGCACCCCCCTAACTTATAGAGCCCAGTACAACCCTAACCCCGTTTCGAGCACTCATTCCGGCTTCTCAATCAACACGTCACTATTTGATTAAATTAGTAATTTCGTGTTTTAATTTAATTGCCGAGAACGCTTTCCTCTCACTAATTTTTCTTATAACAGTGTTGCGTTAAATCCCGATGACAACGAAGTTGGCAACGAAAGTTTCATTTAATTGACATTTGAACTTAACACAACGGCGTACCTCTTATAATAGTGCTTCCTTAATAAATCCGGTGACAACGAAGTTAGCTACGAAAGTGTCATTGAATTGATGACATTTGAACTTTTGACACAGCGGCGTACCTAACCTCCTTGATGTTAACAATAAATCCGAAATTATTGGCAAAAGTCGAAATCATCAAAAAGAACTTACTAGACCTTTTGTTTCGTTTAATTTCGGTTTACATTGGCTTAAATTCAAAGTAACTAGTGTCTGGGTCTTCAATAAAAAAAAAGAAATTGTCATATACAGGATGTAACTTTAATGACCGGGGGGTTCTGTAGGAAGCACAGGTGGCGAAAATATCAAATCAATCCGTTTATAAATTTTAAAAAAGAAATACAGGGGTGTGTAGATGAGAAGTAAAACACAGTGTATATACAGGGTGTGATTTTAGTGAGGGGCCAAACTTTAAGGGCCGGTTCCTCACACCGAAATATGAAAAAAAGTTTATATAAACGTAGGTCGGCAAACGCATAGTTTCTAAGATACAACAAAATCATGATTTCTTGAAGTTACTCCAGTTATATCAAAATATTTCGGCTAAATTTTGGGAATTCGGGTTATTTCCTAATTCCATCCGGCTTTTCGCGATTAAACAAGGCCTAACACGTTTTCTTCATTTTTTGCAATTGTTTTTAAAATCGGAAAATCTCGGTTCTCAAAGGAAGTACAAGTGGCGAAAATATCAAATCAATCCGTTAATAAATAAAAAAGGAAAATGTGCAGGGTAGATGAGAAGTGAAACACATTGTATATACAGGGTGTGGTTTTAATGAGGGGCCAAACTTTAAGGGCCGGTTCCTCACACCGAAATGTGAAAAAAAGTTTATATAAACGCAGGTCCGCAAACGCATAGTTTCTGAGATATAACAGAATCATCGTAAGCAGCCACGATTTCATATTTGAAATCCCATGACGTTCCCGAGCAACTTTCCCAAATGACATTTTCGCGTAGCTTGCAAAATAAAGGCACTTTACTCTTACGTCGATTTCAAACATTTCGATCTCCTCGGCTTATGACGATAGATATTCAGATTTTGACAAGTGTATTTTAGGTTTGGGAAGATGCGCGAACTTTCTTAAAGAATACAATTTTCTGAGAAATCGATAATAAGAAAGTTCGCTTTTTTCGGGACCCTGTATCTCAGAAACTATACGCTTGCCGACATTTGTTTATATGAACTTTTTTTCATAATTCGACGTGAGGAACTAGCCCTTGACGTTTGTCCCCTCATAAAAATTACACTCTGTATATACACACATCGTTTAAGACGACATTTAAATAAAAATTAATCACTGTTTTATTGTATTTTATTTTTAATCGAAATAACCGCAGTCTGGCTTCAATTTCTGAAGAATGCTAATGCAATGTCAGGTCAAGAAACAATCGTAGGATGTCGCTGTTTGAAATTAACATAGAAAAATAACCGAAAAGAAAATAAATCGATTAATTCGAAACTTTTTGCAGATTTTGTAAGCACAAAGTTTTTTTTTTAATCTCGAACCGGACAGAGAATTATGAAAGGAAAACACTCGAACGTTTCGCTGTAGATTTATTTATTTATAGCGAAACGTTGAGTGCTTTCCCTTCATAATTCTGTCCGGTTGGTGATTAAAAAAAAGAACTTTTGTACATACTTACAATTTTCATCGGACAAGAACCAACTTCAATTAAATTAAAATTTCGATTTTAAAATCTCAAATAATTGTTATTATTCTTGTCAGGTAGACCAGCAATATTTTCGAAAAAAAAATAAATAAACAAATTTCACCTGGTCGCTTTTAATAATGCAAGTCTTTGAATACAGTTTTGTTTATTTATTTATTTATTTATTTATTTATTTATGTTAAGCGTCAGATTGGAATAATACGAATTCTGAAAATTGGTAACACTTGGCAACACTGTAATGTATTGCGAGGAATTTGCGCAAACCAGGCTGTGGAAGTTAGGGCCTTCCTATTTCGAATATTCTTCCGGAAGAATTACGCAATAAGAGCTTAAAAATAATGACATCTCAGACATGTCTGACAGTTTACAAACCAAATTCTATTGATGACGTTAAAATATGTGATTCCGGTCTTTAGCTATTAGCTATTAGAAAATGAATTTTTTTTTTTTTGTAAGGCATGAAAACGATTAAAAATTAATTTAGACGAGGATTATACGTCTGTTGAATTATTGAATGTAAGCTGTGAGTACTTATGCTTTAGAAGTGAGTTCTAAACTGTCATAATGCGCACATGCCGCCTATATTAGTGGCAATTAGTAATCACCGTCAACTCGGGCGCGTGCCTTAAGATTCCTCTTCGCTTCTGCTATAGTTAGACAAGGAGAGCCTGATCTCCTCTTTAATATCATTGACACGTTCTGCCTCCTGTATTAATGTTTTTCTTGTTTTGGAACTGCTCCTTTAGATCTAATCTTACATACGTGCTACTAATTACAGGCGCACCACGCCAATAAAAAAAAAAAAAAAAAAAGGAATATCGCAGTCGACACATGAGTCGTCGATTCTTTTTTCTGGTTGTTATTTTAAAATTTAAATGTACGGTATTCTCATGATAATGAGTCTGGCACGGTCGAAACATCAAATTGCGAAAGACAATAGGCGCCATTGTCCCTAAAAAAAACAAACACGGACACATTTTCATTAAACTGTTCGTTATCGAATCTGATCCTACGTACTGGCGGAACTTAAATTGTTTCGAGACAAAATTATATATATGTACTTTTTGGTATTTTGCTGAAAAATGAAGCTATTTATATCTTCCGGTCCATTTGCTGTCACGATTTGATTCACAATTTAGTTACATCGATAGAGGATTTAAAAAAAAAAAAAAAAAACAACGCGATGATTTAATAGACTAAAATCGAAAAAAATTATTAGATGTGATGTGTGATTTTTTGATTTGTGATGTAAGTACATAAATAGAATAATCAAAAATAAATGCAGACGAGGTTCAGAAAGTTCATTCCATTCGTTCGATTCCCCCTTTTTTTATTTCTTACTTATAAATGCAGGCGGACGCGTTTTTTTTTTTTTTTTTTGATGGCATCTTTTTACATTAATTTTATTTCTTCCTCCCCCAGGAGACACATGTTTTTAAAATACTTACCCGAAATATATAATACGACAGAAATCTCATTTCTGGAGCTATTTCATAAAGTAAATGGCGCGAAACGAATATACTTAGAGTAAATGTATTTTTGTGTTTTTAGAGAATATTTCAAAGTAATATGCCCACAAAGATGTCATTATTTTATATTCGCCACTATAAACACGAGGGTAACTTTGTTGCCTTTAAATCCGGGGACGTAATCTGCTCGGTTTTAAGAATATTGTATGTATTTTACATGAGGTGGGTAACTCACTTTACCGATTTCTATTCAAATTTTTATTGTCAACTCAAACTTTTGCTTTTCCCTACATTCCAAAATATCGAATCCTCAACAGAAACATAATACCTCGATTAGTAAGCCTTGTTGGAAACAAAAGCACCTAACCCAAAACAAAACTATACAAGAACTGTCAAAACATAAAATTTAGGTTATGCGAAGGAAAACAATTTATTTTAATAACTTGCGTTGAAATATCCTCGCCTTTGGATTCTATTCTCAAGTTAATTCTCTCTCGTCTATAAATCATATTAATTCATTTACTACTGGAAACAAAAGTACCTACCCTAGATTATTATTATTATTATTATTATTATTAGACAGAACTATACAAGAACTGTCAAAACATAAGGTTTAGGTTATGCGAAGCAATTTATTTTAATAACTTACGTTCGAATGTCTTCTGGTTTGGGCTGAGCTTTGGTTTCTATTCTCAAGTTAACTCTCTCTCGTCTGTAAGTCACTTATTAATTCATTTACTACTGGAAACAAAAGTATCCTACCCTAGACAGCACTATACAAGAACTGTCAAAACATAAGATTTAGGTTATGCGAAGCAATTTATTTTAATAACTTACGTTCGAGTGTCTTCTGGTTTGGGCTGAGCTTTGGTTTCTATTCTCAAGTTAACTCTCTCTCGTCTGTAAGTCACTTATTAATTCATTTACTACTGGAAACAAAAGTATCCTACCCTAGACAGCACTATACAAGAACTGTCAAAACATAAAATTTAGGTTATGCGAAGCAATTTATTTTAATAACTTACGTTCGAATATCTTCTGGTTTGGGCTGAGCTTTGGTTTCTACTCTCAAGTTAATTCTCTCTCGTTTGTAAGTCACTTATTAATTCATTTACTACTGGAAACAAAAGTATCCTACCCTAGACAGCACTATACAAGAACTGTCAAAACATAAGATTTAGGTTATGCGAAGCAATTTAATTTATTTTAATAACTTGCGTTCAAATATCTTCGCGTTTGAAGTAGGCTTTGGTTTCTATTCGCAAGTTCAAGTTAATTCCCCCTCGTCTGTAAGTTACTTATCAATTCATTTACTAAACGCTGTCATTTTTAGGAAAGAAAGAGTTTTGCTCTTTTTTGACGTCAGATGATCTCTTTAGGCCCGGTTTTTCAATCACAGGTTAACCCTAACTCTCGGTTTATTTCCATGGTAACAAGTACGAAGACAATTGTTTTCATGGCAATAAAGTGAAGGTCAAAGTTAACTTTTGATTGAAAAACCGGCCCTTAGAAAAAGAAATTACCTCAGGAGGTAATCGATGTGTCCCGGATGTGACAGAATTTTTCTATCCTCCTGTTACTGCTTCTTTTCCTGAATGACATTTGACGGATGCTTGACTCAGCGACAATATTGTAAGGTTATGTCTTGCGTTTACTTTGAAACACCAGCGCTTACCTTGAAATGAGCGTTTTTATTCAAGGCTTTCTGCGGAAAAGATGTATAAAACGCAATTCATTCGTTCGAATTTCGGACTTGTTTGTATACGTAAGAGATGAATCATGATTTCCATTTTGGATTTAAAGGAGGTTGATTGTTGAAATGCCTCTGCTAGATTTATTTCTTACAATTTCGCACTTGCCTGACCTTAGTTGAATACGCTCCGCTCCTAACGGGTGTGACACTTATTCTGAATCACCCTATATAACGAATGTAAATAATTGTTAATGTAAAATGTTAGCTCTCTCGGCATTTTCTTGCAATTTCGAACTTGAATGATCCTAGCAAGTACGCTCCCAACGGGTCGGACACTTATTCTGAATCACCCTGTATAGGGAATGTAAATAGTTGTTAATGTAGAATTGAAGCTCTCTTTTTTTGCAATTTCAAAGTTCAACGACCTTAGCTAATACGCACCCATCGGGTCGGACGCTTATTCTGAATCACCCTGTATAACGAATGTAAATAGTTATTAATGCAGAATGTAAGCTCTCTCGCGTTTTTTTTTTTGCAATTTCGAACTTGAATGACCTTAGCAAATACGCTCCTAACGAGTTGGGCAGGAATCACCCTGTATAAAGAATGTAAATAGTTGTTAATGTAGAATGGAAGCTCTCTCGGCTTTTTTTTTGCAATTTCGAACTCGAATGACTTTAGCAAATACGCTCCTAACGAGTTGGGCACTTATTTCGAATCACCCTGTATAAAGAATGTAAATAGTTGTTAATGTAGAATTGAAGCTCTCTCGCCTTTTTATTGAAATTTCGAATTCGAATGACTAGCAAATACGCTCCTAACGAGTTGGGCACTAATTTTGAATCACCCTGTATAACGAATATAAATAGTTGTTAATGCAGAATGTTTTTTTTGCAATTTCGAACTTGAACGAGCTTAGCAAATACGCTCCCAGCGGATCGGACACTTATTTTGAATCACCCTGTATAACGAATGTAAATAGTTGTTAATGCAGAATGTTTCCTTTTTGCAATTTCGAACTTGAATGATCTTAGCAAATACGCTCCCAGCGGGTCGCACACTTATTTTGAATCACCCTTTATAACGAATGTAAATAGTTGTTAATGCAGAATGTTTCCTTTTTGCAATTTCGAACTTGAATGATCTTAACAAATACGAACCCAGCGGGTCGGACACTTATTTTGAATCACCCTGTATAACGAATGTAAATAGTTGTTAATGCGGAATGTTCTTTTTTGCAATTTCGAACTTGAATGATCTTAGCAAGTACTCTCCCAACTGTTCGGACACTTATTTTGAATCACCCTATATAATAACAATAATAATAAAGCGTCTGTATTTTCTCTGACAGGCATCACAAAACAATTAATAAATTCAGTTCAAGAAGAGAAAGGAGGCGTTTTCTTGTAATTTCGAACTTGCTTTGCAACCCCTGCAAAATCACTGTAGTTACGCCACTGCTGTCAGTTATTGACAACTGGGGATTTGAGTGTTACCAATAGCATAAAAAGAATCACGGCCTACTTTACCGAGGAATTCATTTGAAGGCAGGATTTAATATAATTCATAAATGTTTGTTGATAAGGAAATAATGCGTTGTTTAAACTTTTTGATTTATGGTTTTTAATTGAGAGATAAAAATAGCTGAGATGTTTTCGTGATTGTGTGTGTGTGTGTGTGTATTATACATAAAAAGATTATATTATATTGAGCTTATAGTGAGAAAATGTGTCGAACGGCACACGGCGTATACAATGATACCACCACAAAACGGTTGTCGATTTGAAAGCGACGCGGATTCAATTTTAAGCTTGCACAATAGACAATCTCCAAAGCACGTTTCCACTAAGGGATGACACCCACTAAACACCCCGTCGCTCATCCTCTTGCGATACATTACCAACATCTCATCATCATCATGAAATCACGCTCTTGTTTCCAATTGAGCGTCGCTTTTAGAAGAAGCTATTGTCCAGGATTTTTTTTTTTGTGGGTTGAGGGTAATATATGGCAAATATCCGTCAATATCATTATCAGCGTCGAGTGTCCGGTAAAGAACGACAGGTCTCTGGAGATGAGTGTTCCGTTTTATCTCCTGTGTTTTATGCTTGGGTTGACAGAAGATAAAATATTACGAGTGACTGATAGTCTTCTTTTACTTCTAGGGAGAAAGAACTTTACTTACAGTATACATTTTTTTTTTTTTTTGTTAACCAACCGCCATTAGTTACATTTTTATGATGGCCACGTTCAGAATTGAAATATAACAACAGTTCAGAAATGAACTTTTATAATTACTCTTGCAAAACAAAAAAAAAAAAAAAAAAACTAAACTAAGTAGTAACATTAATAACAACAACAAAACAAAAGAAGTGCAGCATCATGTGTGTTCCAAGAATAATTTATAGAGCAATATGTCATTTTGCGTGCTAATAAATCAGCTTGTTGAATCAATAGGTGTTCTGGGAATCCACTTAAGACCTTAAGCCTCACCAGCGTGTTCGACACTCACATTCAGAAATGCTCTTAATCACTGGATTTAAATTGTAACGGCTTGTTAGTTACCACCACTGAAATTAATCCCTCATTCCACTAGATTCAGTTTTATTTAGTATCTACCTCCATCTCGGGCGTGCCGGAAAAAACATTTTTTAAAATAGAACTCGAAAATTTTATTTTATACATTACCTTCAATAAACAAATTCAACAACGCAAACTATTTTTTTTTTTTTTTTGCTGTTGGTATTTCTACGTCAACGTCAACGTCAACATCAAAGCGCGAAACACAATATAAAAAGCGGTCCAAGTGTTTAATGGGCCCATTTCACGGATGATTAGGGATTTAAATCAAGCATCAATCTGGCCAACTGCGCCATATATTAAGATCAAACGAGCTTTTCTATTGAAAGCAGCGCTTTTGAAATGAACTTCATCGAAGCTTTCGTGCATTCAAAAACATGTTTAACCATCCGTCTCATTAACTGCGGTCTAGAGTTTCCATAAATATGATACGCCTGCTTTCCACCGAGCGCCGGGAGAGCTTGCGGCGCCACTCTACATTCTACATTAACAACTATTTCCATACATTTGTTATACAGGGTGATTCGAAATAAGTGTCATTCAATTGCCAAGGCCGTTCAAGTTCGAAATTGCAAGAAAACGCCAAAAGAGCTTAAATTCTCCGTTAACCATTTACATTCGTTATACAGGGTGATTCAAAATAAGTGTCCGACCCGTTGGAAGCGTATTCACTCAAGCAAGTGTGAAATTGTAAAAAATAAATCTATATATATATATATAATAAATAAACAACAATTTACATACATTCGTTATACAGGGTGATTCAAAATAAGTGTCATTCAATTGCTAGGGTCACTCAAGTTCGAAATTGCAAGAAAACGCCAAGAGAGCTTAAATTCTCTATTAACCATTTACATTCGTTATACAGGGTGATTCAAAATAAGTGTCCGACCCGTTAGGAGCGTATTTGCTAAGGTCATTCAAGTTCGAAATTGCAAGAAAACGCCAAGAGAGCTTAAATTCTCCATTAACCATTTACATTCGTTATACAGGGTGATTCAAAATAAGTGTCCGACCCGTTGGAAGCGTATTCACTCAAGCAAGTGTGAAATTGTAAAAAAATAAATCTATATATATATATATATATATAATAAATAAACAACTATTTACATACATTCGTTATACAGGGTGATTCAAAATAAGTGTCATTCAATTGCTAGGGTCACTCAAGTTCGAAATTGCAAGAAAACGCCAAGAGAGCTTAAATTCTCTATTAACCATTTACATTCGTTATACAGGGTGATTCAAAATAAGTGTCCGACCCGTTAGGAGCGTATTTGCTAAGGTCATTCAAGTTCGAAATTGCAAGAAAACGCCAAAAGAGCTTAAATTCTCCATTAACCATTTACATTCGTTATACAGGGTGATTCAAAATAAGTCTCCAACTCGTTAGGAGCGTATTTGCTAAGATCATTCAACTTCGAAATTTCAAAAAAAAAAAATAACGCCGAGAGAACTTACATTCTGCTTTACATTCGTTGTATAGGGTTATTCAAAATAAGTGTCCAATTCATTAGGAGCTTAGATCATTCAAGTTCGAAATTGCAAGAAAACGTCCAGAAATCTTACATTCTACATTAACAACCATTTACATTCACTATATAGGGTGATTCAAAATAAGTGTCCGACCCGTTGGAAGCGTATTCACTCAAGCAAGTGCAAAATTGTAAAAAATAAATCTGTTACGGGCAATTCGAATGAATGAATTGCGTTTTATACATTTCACAATTTCAGTTCAAGGTTCAAGCGCTGGTGTTTGAAAGTAAACGCTCGACATAACCTAAAATTTTGTCGCTAAGTCAAATATCTGTCAAATTAATCAGCGAAACCTAGCCGGTTGCAGCGTTGCAAATAATTACTCTTAATCGTGTTGCCAACTTAAACAGTTACCATCGATCAATTAATAAATTGAATTACGAAAAAAAGACGTGAAAAGAAAAAAGAAAAACACCGATTGATTATCAAAGTAAAAATGAAATGCAGTCGAATCAAATAAGACAAAAACAAGAGACGATCGTCGATGCAGATATGACGAAAATAAAAATAAAGACGATCGGTAAATAATTAAAAACAAAACTGGCGATCAATCGACGGGATTATAAAATGTAGAAGAAAATAAACTCAAATCGTGTAGTGCGCAAAAAAAAAAAAAAAAACAAAAGATAAATCAACTGTTAATTAAAAAATCATATCAAATGAAATCAAACAGAAGAAGAATTGAAAAACAAACAAAAGATGATCGATTGCTAGTTAATTAAAAAATAAAAGAAATCGAATAAAAGATAAACAAAAGGCGATCGGTTAAGTAGTGTGAAATAAAATAATGTCAAAAGAATAAAAATTTAAGAGAATAAATCAAATCGACATGAAAATAATTATTTTTTTCGACTATTAATGATGATTAATAAAATTTCAAATCTAGGGTCAGTGTTGCCAATCAACTCGAGCGAAAAATTCCTTCTTCGGCGTACAGCGTTTCCCTAGGATTCCCTAAATTGATCGGGGAAATTTAAATAGGAAGTTAAAGTTAAAAAAGAAAAAAAAATTATTAACTCTTGAAGCAAACGAAGGGAAATATTAAAACAACCCCTAACCTATGATGCACTTTGGGGCAATCGGAAGTAGTGTTGCCAACTCACCAAATTTTGTTTTGATTCAAAAATTTCTTTGCAATTTTATTTTTCGAACGCAACGCGTTCGTCACTTGTTTCTGGATCATTGTATTTAAGTTAGAATTCGAATATTCCAGTCCGTGTTTGATTTTTTTCTTGCGATCGTCATTTGTTTCCATCTTCAAGTATTTCTGTCACTTGCTGATTTTTTCGCCGTTTTCTTTTTTTTTTGTTTGAAAAAAAAGAATCTCTTAATTTCATATCCAGTGTTGCCAGATGTGTAGGAAATTCCCTGTGGGTTTGACAAGGTTAATATTATTATACAGGGTGCATCATTGATGCATGTATTTCTTCAATAACTTCTTAACTATTAATTATAAGTGAATTTTTTTTTTTTTTTATAAATATTATCGCCAATATTTTTATAAGTGATGGTTTTCGTATATGTTGATGTGTAGGTCGACAAGCTGTAAAAGAAATAGTTATTTTTGTGTTTAAAATGGAGAAAGGAATGGGTTGATCCTGTTAACATTCAAGGAGTTCGGGAACTTAAGCTTTATACATTGCCGTTCTATAACAGTCGACCGATAGTAACCCATTTGTTCCTCGACACCGATAACCACAAGAAATCTGCATATCAGATGGAACGTGAATCCACCAAAGCAAGGGAAAAGCGAACTTACTGTTTCCAGTCAGCTCTTTTAAAAAAAAAGTAAATTCTCAATCGTGAAATTAGTTCTTGATCCAAAACGATAGAACTAATTTAATCTAAGAAAGACATGTGTGTGTCCTGAAAGTAAATAACAAAGTGTTCGCCAATGCGTAACCGAAAATATGTTTAATAACAAATCACGTGCAAAGTTAAAGTTGATATCGTTACGCTTATTTCCGCCAGTTAGTTTTAATAATGTTTTAACCACCGAGTAAACGGAAGCTATACAAAGCAGAGCATTCTTCCGTGACAAGCGAGAGGGTCCAAACTCACTCAAAGTATTTTCAGACGAATTCTCAGCACACAAATGTGCGTGCAGGCGATTGCACACCTGGCTACATTAAATTTAATTAAATCCCAGACAATTTGACAAGTCTGAAAGTCACGAGAATCCTTTTTCGCACTTCAACTGCCTCCTAATAATATCAAATCAGGCTTTATTTTGCTGCTATCACTATCAGTAAAATACAGGGTGTAACTTTTATGACGGTACAAACGTCTAGGGCTAGTTCCTCACGTCGAATTATGAAAAAAGTTCAGGTAAACATAAGTCGGGAATCGCATAGTTTCTGAGATACAGGGTCCCGAAAAAAACAAACTTTTTTATTATCGATTTCTCAGAAAATTGTATTCTCTAAGAAAGTTCCCGCACCTTCCCAAAACTAGAATACACTTGTCAAAACCTGGATATCTACCGTCATAAACCGAGGAGATCGAAATGTTTGAAATCGACGTAAGAGTAAAGTACCTTTGTTTTTCAAGATACGCGAAAATGTCATTTGGGAAAGTTGTTCGGGAACGTCGTGGTATTTCAAATATGAAATCGTGGCTACCTACGACAATTCTGTTATATCTCAGAAACTAAGCGTTTGCGGACCTACGTTCATATAAACTTTTCTTCGTATTTCCGTGTGAGGAACCGGCCCTTAAAGTTTGGCCGCTCATTAAAGTCACACCCTGTATAAATAAATCCAATACTATAATTAATAAAAATCAGCTTTTGCGTTATATATTAAAAATACCCACTTATTTGAACAAAAAAGGAAGAAAAAAGTATAATTTTCTAATTATTTTGTGTTTTTAACAGGTGTATTCCTGCGCAGTGTGCGTTTGCAGCAGCCGTCCAATCCAGTCGCCCTTGAAAATGTTCTACTAAATCTACTAAATGGAGGCGTTTAAAATCAAAGCAGAATGACGTTATAAATAATATGAATGAAATAAAAAATGAATCCTGTTCAAACTGTGTTTTATTTCTTCATGAAGCTAACAATAAATGTATTAATTAAAATGAAATGTGATGTTACCCCTCACAGATCTACGCCGCTGGTGAAATTTTCTAATTTTACTCGACCTGTATTTCAAGTAGCGTTTTTTATATTAACCAAAAAAAAAGGATTTCAAATCGTTTGATAAATTAAATGAGGAGGTAAGTATGTTTTCAAATTAAACCAATTAAAAAAAAATTCTGAAGCAATTAAAAGAAAATTCTGAAACAAATTTACTGTAATTTTTGAATCTTGCTACCAGGATCACATAAACGCGAGGAGGTGTCGAACAGAGTTTATCCGGAGCCGAGGATTTCCCGCCAATTTTAGAAATCAATTAAAAAAAAATTCTGAAGCAATTAAAAAAAAATTCTGAAACAAATTTACTGTAATTTTTGAATCTTGCTACCAGGATCACATAAACGCGAGGAGGTGTCGAACAGAGTTTATCCGGAGCCAAGGATTTCCCGCCAATTTTAGAAACCAATTAAAAAAAAATTCTGAAGCAATTAAAAAAAAATTCTGAAACAAATTTACTGTAATTTTTGAATCTTGCTACCAGGATCACATAAACGCGAGAAGGTGTCGAACAGAGTTTATCCGGAGTCGAGGATTTCCCGCCAATTTTAGAAACCAATTAAAGAAAAATTCTGAAGCAAATTTACTGTAATTTTTGAATCTTGCTACCAGGATCACATAAACGCGAGGAGGTGTCGAACAGAGTTTATCCGGAGCCGAGGATTTCCCGCCAATTTTAGAAACCAATTAAAAAAAAATTCTGAAGCAATTAAAAAAAAATTCTGAAACAAATTTACTGTAATTTTTGAATCTTGCTACCAGGATCACATAAACGCGAGGAGGTGTCGAATGACGGATGTCAGGAGCTGAAGAATGCCCGCCAATTTTTCCTAACTTTTAAATTATATAAATTTTCTTATTGATTTTTTTACACTTTTTCAAATTTTATTTTCTCGGAAACGGTGCGAGCTAGAGACTTGCGGTTTGCACCATTCGATTCGTCTGCTCAAGCTCTATGAGGGTGATTTTTTTGGCGGCAATCTATTTTTCGTAAGAATCCTGAAATTTTCATGGACTATAGCCTTACTACTTTTTCGCCCAAAAAATATTTTTCTCTCGTAAAATCGCGAAAAAATTCACCCACGTAGAGCTCGACGAGGCGCATTCAAAACCGGGCTCCGTTACTCTGTAGCTCACCCCCTTTCCGAGATATCAGCCCCGAAAGGGTGGTCGCAGAAAAACATTTTTTTCTCAGTGAAAAGCTGCAAATGTAAAAATCCGCTGGCGCCAATTGAATATCCGTTATTTATCGAGTGATTGGGCATGGCTTTAATGAATAAAACAGCTAAAATAACAATAAAAGCAATAAATGTAATTAATTCATTCCTATATTATTGGTGCTGCCATCTTTCGAATAGCCAGTAGAACCTACACGTTATCTATGAAAACAGGTCTCTGTAATTATGCAGGAATCTGTAATTCTTTCCGCCAATGACGCGTAAGTTACGCTATGCGTTCGAAGATGGCAGCACCAGTAATATAGATTGAATTAATTATATTTATTGCTTTTATTGTTATTTTAGCTGTTCTACTCATTAAAGCCATGCCTAATCACTCGATAAATAACGGTTATTCGATTGGCGCCAGCGGATTTTTACATTTGCTGCTTTTCATTGTGAAAGAAATGTTTTTCTGCGACAACCCTTTCGGGGCCGATATCTCGGAAAGGGGGTCAGCTACAGAGTAACGGAGCCCGGTTTTGAATGCGCCTCGTCGAGCTCTAAGTGGGTGAATTTTTTCGCGATTATACGAGAGAAAAATATTTTTTGGGCCAAAAAGTAGTAAGGCTATAGTCCATGAAAATTTGAGGATATCTACGAAAAATAGATTGCGGCGAAAAAACTCACCCTCATAGAGCTTGAGCAGACGAATCGAATGGTGCAAACCGCAAGTCTCTAGCTCGCACCGTTTCCGAGAAAATAAAATTTGAAAAAGTGTAAAAAAATCAATAAGAAAATTTATATAATTTAAAAGTTAGGAAAAATTGGCGGGCATTCTTCAGCTC
Organism: Prosopocoilus inquinatus; assembly: GCA_036172665.1. Classification (NCBI taxonomy): domain Eukaryota; kingdom Metazoa; phylum Arthropoda; class Insecta; order Coleoptera; family Lucanidae; genus Prosopocoilus; species Prosopocoilus inquinatus. Next base: position 16,079,044 of record CM069880.1, on the reverse strand, counting down.
CTGACATCCGTCATTCGACACCTCCTCGCGTTTATGTGATCCTGGTAGCAAGATTCAAAAATCGCAGCAAAATTTGTCACAATTTTCCGGGACAGCAAAATTTTCTACGATTTTTGAATCTTGCTACCAGGATCACATAAACGCGAGGAGGTGTCGAACAGAGTTTATCCGGAGCCGAGGATTTCCCGCCAATTTTAGAAACCAATTAAAAAAAAATTCTGAAGCAATTAAAAAAAAATTCTGAAACAAATTTACTGTAATTTTTGAATCTTGCTACCAGGATCACATAAACGCGAGGAGGTGTCGAACAGAGTTTATCCGGAGCCGAGGATTTCCCGCCAATTTTAGAAACCAATTAAAAAAAAATTCTGAAGCAATTAAAAATAAATTCTGAAACAAATTTACTGTAATTTTTGAATCTTGCTACCAGGATCACATAAACGCGAGGAGGTGTCGAACAGAGTTTATCCGGAGCCGAGGATTTCCCGCCAATTTTAGAAACCAATTAAAAAAAAATTCTGAAGCAATTAAAAAAAAATTCTGAAACAAATTTACTGTAATTTTTGAATCTTGCTACCAGGATCACATAAACGCGAGGAGGTGTCGAACAGAGTTTATCCGGAGCCGAGGATTTCCCGCCAATTTTAGAAACCAATTAAAAAAAAATTCTGAAGCAATTAAAAATAAATTCTGAAACAAATTTACTGTAATTTTTGAATCTTGCTACCAGGATCACATAAACGCGAGGAGGTGTCGAACAGAGTTTATCCGGAGCCGAGGATTTCCCGCCAATTTTAGAAACCAATTAAAAAAAAATTCTGAAGCAATTAAAAAAAAATTCTGAAACAAATTTACTGTAATTTTTGAATCTTGCTACCAGGATCACATAAACGCGAGGAGGTGTCGAACAGAGTTTATCCGGAGCCGAGGATTTCCCGCCAATTTTAGAAACCAATTAAAAAAAAATTCTGAAGCAATTAAAAATAAATTCTGAAACAAATTTACTGTAATTTTTGAATCTTGCTACCAGGATCACATAAACGCGAGGAGGTGTCGAACAGAGTTTATCCGGAGCCGAGGATTTCCCGCCAATTTTAGAAACCAATTAAAAAAAAATTCTGAAGCAATTAAAAAAAAATTCTGAAACAAATTTACTGTAATTTTTGAATCTTGCTACCAGGATCACATAAACGCGAGGAGGTGTCGAACAGAGTTTATCCGGAGCCGAGGATTTCCCGCCAATTTTAGAAACCAATTAAAAAAAAATTCTGAAGCAATTAAAAATAAATTCTGAAACAAATTTACTGTAATTTTTGAATCTTGCTACCAGGATCACATAAACGCGAGGAGGTGTCGAACAGAGTTTATCCGGAGCCGAGGATTTCCCGCCAATTTTAGAAACCAATTAAAAAAAAATTCTGAAGCAATTAAAAAAAAATTCTGAAACAAATTTACTGTAATTTTTGAATCTTGCTACCAGGATCACATAAACGCGAGGAGGTGTCGAACAGAGTTTATCCGGAGCCGAGGATTTCCCGCCAATTTTAGAAACCAATTAAAAAAAAATTCTGAAGCAATTAAAAATAAATTCTGAAACAAATTTACTGTAATTTTTGAATCTTGCTACCAGGATCACATAAACGCGAGGAGGTGTCGAACAGAGTTTATCCGGAGCCGAGGATTTCCCGCCAATTTTAGAAACCAATTAAAAAAAAATTCTGAAGCAATTAAAAAAAAATTCTGAAACAAATTTACTGTAATTTTTGAATCTTGCTACCAGGATCACATAAACGCGAGGAGGTGTCGAACAGAGTTTATCCGGAGCCGAGGATTTCCCGCCAATTTTAGAAACCAATTAAAAAAAAATTCTGAAGCAATTAAAAATAAATTCTGAAACAAATTTACTGTAATTTTTGAATCTTGCTACCAGGATCACATAAACGCGAGGAGGTGTCAAATGTAGGGTATTAGGAGCTGAAAAATTCCCGCCAATTTCTCCGAAGTTTTAAATTATCTAAATTTTCTTATTGTATTTTTTGCACTTTTTTCAAATTTTATTTTCTCGGAAACGGCGCGAGCTAGGGACTTGCGGTTTGCACCATTCGATTCGTCTGCTCAAGCTCTATGAGGGTGACTTTTTTCGCGGCAATCTATTTTTCGTAGATATCCTCAAATTTTCATGGACTATAGCCTTACTACTTTTTGGCCCAAAAAATATTTTCCTCTCGTAAAATCGCGAAAAAATTCACCCACTTAGAGCTCGACGAGGCGCATTCAAAACCGGGCTCCGTTACTCTGTAGCTCACCCCCTTTTCGAGATATCGGCCCCGAGAAGGTGGTCGCAGAAAAACATTTTTTTCTCAGTGAAAAGCTGCGAAAGTAAAAATCCGTTGGCGTCAATCGAATAACCGTTATTTATCGAGTGATAGGGCATGGCTTTAATGAATGAAACAGCTAAAATAACAATAAAAGCAATAAATGTAATTAATTCATTCCTATATTACTCGTGCTGCCATCTTTCGAGCAGCCGGTGGAACCTGCACGTTACCAATGAAAACAGGCCTCTGTAATTATGCAGGAATCTGTAATTCTTCACCGCCAATGATGCGCAAGTTACGCTGTGCGTTCGAAGATGGCAGCACCAGTAATAGAGAATAAATTAATTACATTTATTGCGTTTACTGTTATTTTAGCTGTTTCATTCATTATAACTATGCCCAATCACTCAATAAATAACTATTATTCGATTGGCGCCAGCGGATTTTTATATTTGCAGCTTTTCACTGAGAAAAAAATGTTTTTCTGCGACCACCCTTTCGGGGCCGATATCTCGGAAAGGGGGTGAGCTACAGAGGAACGGAGCCCGGTTTTGAATGCGCCTTATCAAGCTCTATGTAGGTGAATTTTTTCGCGATTTTTGGAGAAAAAAAAATTTTTTGGCCAAAAAAGTAGTAAGGCTATAGTCCATGAAAATTTGAAGATATCTACGAAAAATAGATTGCCGCGAAAAAAATCACCCTTATAGAGCTTGAGCAGACGAATCGAATGGTGCAAACCGCAAGTCTCTAGCTCGCACCGTTTTCGAGAAAAAAAAATTCAAAAAATGGGTCGGTTGCAGAAGAATTCAATAAGTCGAGAAGGGGTTGAAATATTGACTTGCCCTTTCCAATTAAGAAATCAAAAATACAGTTCACCTGTAAATAATTGCGGCACAAACCAAACCAGTCTTCAAAATAGAAAGATTTAAAAGGAAAAGAGGATTACATGTCACTAAGGCTTTTCAGGGCTCGCAGAAAAATCATGCCGCTTCAAACAGTTCGTGTTATGTACTGTGTGATTGACTTTACTTTTCTAGTTTCCCACTAAGAAAGAATTATTTTTCTGCGACGGCATTTGCTTGTTTAAATTACAAATAATTCACCCCGCTTTGCCCGAAGTCGATCGTCAATAAACCCGTAGCTACGACTCCCCTAACTCAAGAGGAATGCGTATCTCCTCTTTTAAGTCAATTGCCTTACGCAATTAAATCTAGAATTAAAAAGGAAATAAACTATTTCAGGAATGAAGTCGCTCCCGGCGCTGACCCTGTTGAACGCATCCATCATTACTAACTTTCTTCTTTCTTCTCTGTTATTGTAATTATCAGAGGCAACGCAAGACGTATTAAACATTGCATTCAAATTCCGCGCTTTAAATTAATCTGCAAGGTAACTAACAAACATTTTGTGTGATGTTTGCAACGCTAACTGCATTGAACGCACTCGCTCTTATCGGCTTCTACTCAAATTCTTTGTTATAATTACAATTACACATGCAATCCACGGCGTTATAAACTCTTGGTTTACGAGAGATAACGTTGCAAATTGTCAGAATTAATAGAATTATTATATTGCGATGATGTGATCATGATCACACCGGCGTAGACAATGTTGAACGAACCGTCATTATCAACGTCAAAACCGAATCTACGTTCCAATTACAACAAATACAACTCACAATGTTTGGGGCCTTGTAATTACCGTGAATGAAAAATGCGATTCCGCAACCAGATCTTGTACTGAACACGTTCGTGGAGGAGCAACTTGCGTTTGGAGCGAACCTAACCTCAAATCAGCCATGAGAAATTTGAATAAACTTGCCGTATGTACGGCATTTGCGATTTACGCCTACGTTTCGAAGTTAATATTCGATAAGGTCTATCTCTCTACGAAAACCGTCATCGATGAAGCTTTTCACCTGCCTCAAGGACTTGCATATTGTAATTACAAGTTCGATACAGTAAGCTCCATTTGTCTTGTTTGTTACGATGTCTTAATACGCTTTGTTTTGCAGTGGGATCAAAAAATTACTACGCTTCCTGGATTGTACTTGATTTCGACGGCAGTTTTAGGCCCTTTAGGCCTGTGCGACGTGTACTGGTTAAGATTCGTTAATTACGCAGCCGGTTTACTTAATCTTGCTTTGTTCTACATCTGGTTTTCGATTACCCTCGAAGGCTCCTCGGTAACTTACCGGAGAGGTTATTTGAATCAGTTTTATCACAATTTTCTGTTGCAGACGTCTGCAACGAAGAAGTTACTGTCCAGTCTTAATTTATCACTCTTGCCTCCGCTGTATTTTTTCAGCAACTTGTATTACACCGATGTGGTATCGCTAAGCACGGTCTTGCTCCTTTTGATTTTTAACAAAACCGAACGACACTTCCTTGCCTCGGTTAGCGGTATAACTTCCCCGCTGTTATGATTCATTAAATAATCCACGGCGTTGCAGGTTTGATGTCGGTTGTAGTACGTCAGACGAATGTAATTTGGGTCCTAATGGTTTTCGCAGAGTATTTTTTGAAGCACTATTGCCACAGCTGTTTGAAAATAACTTACAATCGTTCTAGTCACAAAATGGCGCAGCGTTGGAAGGCGGATCATTTAAAAATCTCCGAGAACGTAAGTCCGGGGTTAAAGTTGCGTGAGTAAGTTGCTTTATTATTTTGTGTTCTAGGCTGTGAAGACGCTCTCATTCTCAATGAAGCACCTCAAGAGTTTCCTTCGCTTGCAAAACCTATCCGTGGAAGTGTGGATGAATTTGTCTGCGTATTGCGTCATTTTCCTGGCGTTCGCAGCATTTTTAATTGGGAATGGCGGGATAGTGATCGGTGATAAGACTGCGCATACAGCTGTGATTCATATTCCTCAGTTATTTTATTTCTCCTTGTTCTGCATCGTTTTTAGTTGGACGCATTTTATGCCTTTGGTTACTCCTTTCGTTAGATCAGTTGCGAATAACATTTTCTTGACTGTCATCCTCGTTATTGTCATGATACTCACGGTTTATTTGAATACGTTAGTCCATCCGTACTTGCTAGCTGATAACAGACACTACACCTTTTACATTTGGAGTAGATTCTACCAGGCAATGCCAGCGTTTCGTTATATAATAATTGGGGCATATTTATTCGGTTTGTATTGTCTGCTGCATTTTGTTTATTCGAAACAGGACGTTTCTTTCGCTGTCGTTTACCTACCGTGTGCAACGCTCGTATTGATTTTGCAGAAGATGATCGAAGTACGATACTTTCTTGTGCCCTTCATTTTATTTCGGCTTCGCATGAGAAACCCTTCGGCCAAACTACTTACCATCGAGTTAGTATTTTATTGTTTAGTCAACTTTATTACTTTGAATCTGTTTTTCAATAAAGACATTTACTGGGTCGACTTTGACTACGCTCAGAAATTAATTTGGTAGAACAAAACAGATGTATTGTATTGTATTTAAGAAAAGGAACGTTTATTAATAAAAAAAAAAATAATAATAATACTGACTGAAAACCATTAAATACACATACAAAACAATCAGACTTTTTTTTTATTGCTGCATCGCTTTACTGTATCATCGATTGTTAGCTGGGGAGGAGAAGGAGCGGTGGAAGTTGTTAGTTATTGTAAAAATTGTAATCATTTTGATGAAACTCTTCCACCGGCTCGTTTTCAAAAACCTCTTCGTTTCCAGCCCAATCATTATTGCTGGCAGCTGCTTGAATTTGAGCGGCCAAAGTCTAAACAAACAAAATTTCAAATCGAGTTACCTTCTAAGCTCTAACCGCTTCGTGACTCACTTGATATTCGTCGAAGGGCATCGCATCCTCGGGGCTGAAATTCTGTAAAAACAAGAGGGGGGCGGCGAGGATTTTTAGAGGAAATCTACTACATAATAACACTCACACTAAAAATATTTGGCATGGGCGGTGCAGGTGGTGGTTGCATTGGCATAAGCGGCAGAGTAGGTTGCATATTTGCATCCTGAAAGTAGAAAATACGCATCAATTTTTATAATGCAGGTTAAAAAAATACTTTAGCAGGCATGGGACAAGGGGTGGGTTACAATTTCACAACAAGAATACTTACATTGAGCAGTACGATATGTTGAGGTAAAGAGTTCGGAGGAAAGGGTAAGGTAATTTGCTGGAAAAAAAGTTTCAAACGCTTACAGTGAAGGAAAATAGTAGCTGGGTTCGCTTTCAACTCTACAAGGCTGCCACTTTATTTTATTTTCATTGAAACATTCCCCGAATTAATTAAAAAAAAAAAAAAAACTTACTTCCTGTGTGATTATGCAATTTAAACATTTCCTGATTTCACGTCAGAAATATTAGATTTACAACAAAAAATAGTGATTTATTTATTTTATTATTTATTATCCCGTGAATTGCGTATAAAAGAATTTTCTGATTAAGACAAAAAAAAAAAAAACAAGAACTCGTATACAAGCAACCAAGGGAACACAGTCGCTTGCATGGTTGCCTATATTGAAGACCCAAATATATATATATATATATATATTTTTTTTTTTGTTAAAAACGACTGAAAACTTTCCTCAATTCACATAGAATTGTGTGATTCTTCCTCAAATTTTTTTTTTTTAATACTTTAAACATTTTTTTCCTTCTGATTTCAGAGGAAAAAATAATTGCATTCAAATTTCAAGTTTTCCAATTAACGTCACTGCCTTTTACATTAAAACAAGCAATTTCCTGGTGAGTGGGAACCCCCTAAACTAAGTTTAGTGTAAGCTATCACTTACCTCGGGAAAGTTAAGTTGGAGAAACGCTTGCTGCATCTGGAATTAAAAAAAAAAAAATGCGTAATAAAATAACGTAAAGAATCACAATTTACTTTTACTTACAGGGGTGGCAGCAAATGGAATTGGCCCGTTCTGCATAGGTGGAAATCCAGGCAAAGGCATCTAAAACAAAATTTATTTAACCAACGAATTATTCACAAAAAAAAAAAACGTACATTTAAGTTAGGACCTGTGAGTAGCCCCATGTTTATAGCGCCAGTTCTCTGCAACAAAAATTTGATAAAAAAAACGACACTCTTTTTTTTACTAAAACAAACCCTATAAATATCTGTAATAAAAAAATACTTCGAATACTTCACTTCAAATCAAACACTCACTTACGAAAAAAAAACCTTGCACTTCACCTTTTACAAACCCAGACTTGAGGGGTAACTTGTACTTACCGCATTTCTTCTTTGATCAACAGGTTGTTTAGTTGGCACAACTCTAGCCGTCGGGATCTAGAATGAACATTTAAAAAAAAAAAATGTGAGAAATCTAGTTTTAAAAATAGTTGTAGGCGAGGGTGATCTGTTGAAAAAATTTTAAATATGAAAGAATCATCGCAGCTAAGCAAGTAATCTTTTGTAGTACAAAATTGATTACCTCGTTCTGACTGGGCGGCTGCTCCTCCTCATCCTGCAAAAAAAAAAGACACTGCACGCTTGCAATTTAAAAAGTAAATCGAGCTTTAAACCTGGGTTATAATCTTTCGCCTCTTCAGCTCGAGGTTTAATTCTTGGATGATAAGCTTTTGTCTTTTAATGTAATCTAATAAGTCAGTGTATTCTATGGTGCGAGGCTTCTCACGGTCTTCCTCATCGCTTTCGTCATCGCTGCCTAAAATTTGCATGAATAATTAAAGCTGTATTGTAGTTTATTTTATTTTATTTTTTATACCGTGCACTAAAAGATTGTATTCTTCACTGTTGGCAGGCATGATTGGATCGTCATGGCGAATGACGCTTGGCCCGGCAGCAGATTCGCTGACACTTTGTTCCCCTAAGGTAGCTGCGGCTTCCGCTTGGGCCGTTTGTTCTTGACGGCGAGCCGCCTTAGCCTGTTCAATCTTGACTTGACGACACACATTTCTTTTTAAATAGTTTAGCAAGTCCTGGCAATCAAAGAATAATTTTTCTATATTTTCGTAGCGTCCCTCGAGAATATATCCAAGATCAGTGAACTCGGTCTGAAAATATAAATAAACGTGGGGGTAAACCTGGTATTTGTTAAATTTCAGCGATATTACCTGTCGAAGGTCATCACGCATTACCTGTGCCAGATCAAATATTAATCGAATTTTTTTAATAAAGCCAACGAGTGTCTTATTAATTGGATCAAATTGCTGAACCACCTGTTGCGAGTGAGCTTCCGCAGGAGACTCCGGCAACATCCCATAAGCGCATTTATAATCTTCAGACATTTTATTGAAGCTCGTGCACACGACTTCTAAAGCCTCGGGTAAAATCTCATCGAGTAATACTTTGCGGTTAATATCTACATTGTTAACGCGTGGGCAACAGAAACCTAAGCCTATTGCGCAGAGGAAGCTTGAAGCAATCAACGTGTAAGACAGATTGCAACGCTGAAATAAATCAAGAGTTGAAAACGGCGAAGCCAAAAGAAAAAAGCGCGTATTACTTCGTATAATGCTTTGTAAGCATCATCCGGTGGTAAATTAGGCAAAGAAAAGTCGATCTGCTCGAAGGCCACGTCGTACATGTCTCTGAAATCATCTGTACGCAGAGCTGCATCGACTTTCTTTCTTAAGTCGTTTAACTTTGAAGACACAGCAATAATATCGTTCCCAGCCGCATACAAATACGTGTTCATCTTCGGCACTATCACTCTAACCAACGCTCTTGATACATTCCGGCTGAAATAAAACATGCAAAATACGCAAACGTCAAATCTACTTTCACCTACTTTAAATTTTCAATCGAAGACAATCGGCTATAATGCTGCTGTTCCAGAGTCCTGATTAACTCGTACAGTTTATGCATCGTCGAAACCAGTTTCTCGAAAGCTTCCACGTACTTAGATTCTTCCATTTTCTTTAGCTTTGAAGTTAAATAGTGCAGACTTGCCGGGATGACTAGTCCAAGCGAAACCAAGGTACTCTTCTCCCCTGTTAAACATTTCAAAACTAACATGCCCAGTCTTACGCTGTTCGCTATCAATTTCAAAGACTGTGAGGACCGATCGGATTTCTTCGAAGGCACCCTCCAAGAATTATTCAGTATTAAATCGTGCTCGTCTACCAGCAATCCGCTTTCAATAATATTCCGCATAAACTTTTCAGCCACCTACAACCGTGTACCGACGACTCGCCGTTATTATTACAACGCACATTTTAAGGTTAGGGTTATACATACATTTTTATAATCGTTCGTCTGATGTAACAATCCGAAGTCAACTTTCATCTTGCTCAGCATGTTTACAAGGAACTATTTACACACAAACAAATAGTTTTAATACTTTTCTAATGAGAAAATCAAAACTAAGAAACACAACGGATACACACACGTGCTACGACGAACGCGAAGTGACGCTTTCCCGCCAATTATAGTTCCAGAAAAAATATGGCGGTTACAAACAATTGTGACCAACCTTGAATGCGCTACCCCATCTGCTACCAACATCGAAAACTCAAGTGCACTTTCTCTAAGTTTCCAGCTTTTTGCAAGTATATTTCTTAAATAACAGAATACAAAGTGCGAAGTACACGCATAAGAAAGCGAAAAATATAGCTATAAAATCAATGGCGTGGCTAAAGGGGTTACAGGGATTGCAAGGCATTCGCCGCCATGACCCTCCCATCGGCCCCTAGTAACAACGAATGTTTCTGAAACGTTTAAATAACCTGACTTACAATCTATATCACGTTGTTGAAACGTTTCTGAAACGTTTAAATAACGTGACTTACAATCTATATCACGTTGTTGAAACGTTTCGGAAACATTCGTTGTTACCAGGGGCGCCTTTTCGAAGCTTAAAGTAATGGCGTCTTCGATTCACCACTCAGAGAGTATCTTCATCCTCTGTTTTTACACGAGTTTAAAACAAGATGGAGAGAGCGCACCCGAGCAATCGGTCGAAACCGTCATAGAAATCAAAATTTTTATTAGCCAGCAAACATACACACATAAAGCGTTTACGAAAATTGGAGCGGTATACATCTTTTCTCTCATTCTTACTTGCATTAAACACATTCGTTCTATCTCACTTTTCTACCCAGATCCATGTATGTACCGCTTCGATTTTCGTCAACGCCTATAGTTTCATATTTTCCTCATTTCTAAAAAAGTGAAGACTTATTTCTAAGTCACACTTAAATGATTTCTAATAAGCGTATATTTTTAAACACAGAATACATACCTATATGCACGTCTTGAATAAGTAAGAAAAAGAAATTTACTGTATCGGTATTTTCGAAACAACTGACAAACGCTAAGAAAACGGAAGGAATACGTTTCAAGCGTTGATTTCGCATGAAAGGCATTTATGGCGCCATCTCTTATCCCACGCCACAAATTTGTAATTTGGCGGGAAGACATCAAAAAAATTTAAAACATTAGGTAAGGAACGTTCAAAAACAATGTTCTGAAAACAACTTGAAATAAATAAAATTTAAATCAAACGCAAAGCGAAAGAATTTATTAGCGTTCGTGGCGCCACCTGTTACATTGAGGCCTAAGTTTGTCCACTTTATTTGTGGGGAAACAACTGAAGAACGCCACGAAATTAGGTGACGAAAAGAAAAATACAATTTCGTATAACTAAAGGTGAACAGAAATAGCCAGAATGTAAGATGTTTCCAAACATAAGTGGCGCCATCTGTTGTTAATTTGTAGTCGCAATTAATTTTGTTCATAAGTTACTTTCTGCCGAGCATTTATAAAACCGTACTTGACCGCCCGCGAATTCCTTTCTAACGAACATTCCTACAATCACGTTTGAACGTTTATAAGTTCATCTGTGACGAGCATTCATGAAATCAAGAGTATTTCAACAATCACGTCTATGACCGTTTATACTCTCCTTTCAGACAAGAATTCTTACAATTATGTTCGACTGTCTATACACTCCTTTCTGGACAGTATCCCCACAACCATGTCCGACCGTCTGTGCGCTCCTTTCTGACGAGCATCCCCACAAACATGTTTGATGGTCTGTGCGTTCCTTTCTGACGAACATCCTCACAATCATGTCTGACCGTCTATGCGCTCCTTTCTAACGAGCATTCCCACAATCATGTCTAGCCGTCTATGGGCTGTTTATCAGAAAGGAGCGCATAGACAGTCAGACATGATTGTGGGGACGCTCGTTACAAGCGAGCGCATAGACGGTGAGGCATGACCGTAACTAAATATTATTGTTTCATAAAAAATGAAATTATTAAGTTGTAGTGTTAAATTTTGAATTTCCCGCTTTGAGTGCATTTTTTTCTGAACGTTTTCGTCGCGGCAACACTGCTTACCGACACCAAATAACCTTGCACCAAAACAAATCTAAAAAAACATCAAGATTAAACCAACTAACCAATCAGCGATTGGAAAACTTAAATCGCGTGAAACAGCCTGACTGACCGTTGACGCTACTATTCACTGAACGCAGCCTATGTTTTGTTAGAACAGAACAATTATTAAAGAAATATTGTTAATAATGGCTAAAAAGTAAGCATTTTCATCTCAGTAATATTCTTACTGTAATTTTCTTTTAGATTTTGCTGCATACAACGTAAAAACAAAAGAAGTGACAATCCAGACAGTTACCTGCAGGGTTACCATGTGGATTATGAAGAAAACCAACCCGTAAAAAAAATTTGTCTGAGCGACATCAACATCCAAGACAATAAATATTCTCAAAACAGTTTAAATCCAACTGTAATCGCCGAAAGATGTCATATAGCATTGGAAGGACGAGGAACTACAGTCAGCGTCGAAGGGCATGCACTCAAGCACAAATCTTCTAATGTAAAAATGTAAATAAACTTGGAATAAGGTGACTTTAAATTATTTTTTAAAACAACTTAAAAAAAAACTTTAATTACAGTCAGTAATCGCCATTAAACAGAGGTAATAATTTAACATAGAAACTAATATTTACAAAACTCTTTTTTTGTAAAAGACCATCAGGAAACGAGTAACATTCAGCCCTGCGGCCAAGCTAACTATGTAAAAAATTATGACTAATGGTATTGACATTAATATGACTTGAGTGTGTTGCAAAAAATGCAGCGAACTGTATCCTAAGAACGTAATGTATATATAGTAACACACAGCAAATAACCAAAACGTGTTCCCCAGCAACCTTGCCAGAAAGAAGTCATTGTTTATTAAACCTGCGAAAACAAATTCGCTTAATTAAATAATATCACCTCCATGTGCATTTTTCTTACCATTATAAAAAAACAGTTGGAAAAAATGTAGCAGTGTTAAAGGTGGGAAGAACGCATTTAAATGTACGTCAAAAGCATAGCCCCATTCTACGTCTTGCTCGATGAATTGTCTAAAATACTTGTTCGATACGTACCTTAAATTTTTAAGAAGTCATCAAATCAAGCGCTATTTATAAAAAAAAAAAAGGGCAACAAACCAGAATAATGTAGCAATTATTATACCAGCTCCGATGCAATCAACGAATATTACATACAATGTAAAATATATGAATTGTATGAAGTTTAAATGTAACACGAAAGCAAACCCAATTGATGTCACTGTAATAAAGAAAAATATGTAAGTTGATTATATTATACATAATCTAATGTAACTTACCGCATAGCCAAAATGCAAATAACATCAAAAATGCAGGATCATCCCTTGCAAATTGTGACTTGGTTTCTAAAAATGACAAGAAAAATTTATTCATGTTGCAAAACCTCGTGTAATCATGAGAAATGAAGTAAGTAAACGTGCATAGGAAATTATAAAAGTACGTACGTTTACGGTACTGGAAGTTTCTGTAGACTTTCTGAGGTGCAATAAATAAATACAACATCTGCCAAATCGCGAACTCAAAATCCATCTGATCGAATTTGAACATGCGACGCAAATATTTGTAACGTTTCGTTGCAGCAGACATACAATCTCTGGTGTGATTCACTGGAGGTGGCAAAGATGAGGGGCTCCGAACATACGACATTTTATTTACACCTCGCATCTAATGTAACAACCTAAAAATACGAATTTATTAAACTATACTAATCGCATATTAAGGCGCTTTTATTTACCAATTGATACTTACAACATCTATTACAATTTATAAGTGTTTACTATTGTGTTTGCTATTAGGCCACAAATTGACGTGACAGTTGTCAACTTCACGTCATTCAATTAATCAACGTAGCCAACATCGAAAATTTGAATTAACCAACACAAACCCATGAATCATCGAGTTTATTAACGAAAATGATTAATAATTAATTGATACTATTTTTAAAATTGCATAATTTGAGTAAGGTACAATCGGTCTTTGCGTAAGTGCGGCGGCAGTCACGTTGATGGAACGTTTCATGGGCTTTATGTACTTGAGCTTCGCTTGTTGTCTGCCGATTCAGGCGGTTCTGCCGGCATAGTAGCTTTAGCGCTATAAAGTGAGTTTGCATTTACGCTCAAATCGCTCGGAGTGTTTCTTTTATTCACTTTTACATGCTACCATTGATGGAGCGCGTGGCTCAATTTCTGAACGCACTCCTCCGCCCATGTCAATGTCAATAAGTCAAAAACATAACCTCAAATTAAATGGAAAATTGTAGCTGGATATACCGCAGCGTTAATTAAAGAAATAATATGGATTTGCTAGAGTTTCAGGATGTTAAAACAACCCCAGACATCATTCATAATTACACAGCACCTCTTCGCAATAACTCTGTGCCAATCATAATAGATAATGGTATAAATACAGTCGGTTAATGGCCTAAAAAAAAAGTAATTATCTCTTTATTTATTAGGTTCTTATCAGTGTCGTGTAGGGTGGTCAACACAAAGAGAGCCTCTACTGACTTTTAAAAACCTTTTAGCGAAGCCGAGAAAGGAGCGGTCGAAGAAAGACACCGTCGAAGTACCTCAGACCCCGCAGCTTCAAGTTGGAAACGACATCGTTAATATTGAAGCCGTTAGATTCCAGTTAAAGACGCAGTTCGATCGTAACGTCGTCACCCATTTTGAGGCACAAGAGAGACTCTTCGATTATACGTTTACGCATTTGGGGATCGACACAGAAAACTGCGTGGCACATCCGATTGTTATCACTGAAGCTTTCCTAAATCCAAATTCGTCTAGGCAGTGTAAGAAATACCGTTAGGGTTGCCACCTACACTTTTAAACCAAATAAAATACAGAACTAGACTAAAGTTTAGCTTTTAGAAAAGATAGCAAACAGAATTATGTTCTACTTACATTATCGAAGTCTACTCTTGCCTGATCAATCAATCGATAGTGAAACGTTGAGTGCTTTTCCAATTATAAAAAAACCATTTACTTTTACTTTGTGATAGTTACCAGATGGTGTAAAATCCGGTGTTGGAAATTTCAGGATTTGCATAGTTTTTTTTTTTTTGACTAGGTGAATCCAAGACAGGTGGCAACCCTACTCAATCTAACGTTATTGTACTTATTAACTTTGGTTCTTTTCAGTAATGACCGAGCTGTTATTTGAATGTTATGGCATACCGAGTGTGGCATACGGAATCGATTCTTTATACGCGTATCACTTTTCGCAAGCGAATCCCGCTAAGCACGCTTTAATAGTAAGTTTAGGATATTATACAATACACGTCATTCCGGTTCTGGATAATAAAACGATATTTGCAAATACACGTCGATTAAACACGAGCGGTTTCCACGTCGTGTCATTTCTACATAGAATACTGCAGCTGAAGTATCCGGCACATACGAATGCTATTACTTTAAGCCGAGCTGAGGAGTTACTCCACACGATTTGTTTAGTTGCCCTGGATTATAAAGAGGAGCTAACGAAATGGAACGACCCGGACTATTATGAGAGGAACATAAAACGAATACAATTGCCGTACACCTCGAGCGTTGCCACCTCGGCTCTTACAAGTAAGGAGGAAATTTAATTTAAATGGCGTTATGCAGTCGCTTTGATGTTTTTAATTGTGCAGTTGAACAGCAGAAGGAGAGAAAAAAGGAGCTGGCCAGGAGGTTGACGGAAATAAATGCGAGGAAGCGAGAAGAACGTTTGGCAGAAGACGAAGAAAAATTGCAAAGGTTGTTAGAAATTCAAGACATCGATTGGAACATCGAAGAGCAAGAGAGGGCCCTTGCGGAGTTCCAGCTGAAGAGCCTCGATGATTTACAGAAGAACATCACTTTATTGAATACGAGAATCGATAAGACCAAGAGGAAAATCATCGCGGCCAGTTACAGCGAGGAGATTGTGGTCGATGAACCTTCGATAAAACAGCCCAAGCTTAACAGGATGGTGTTCGAGAATGAGAAAGCGATGCAGCTTTTTGTACAAAATGCCAAAAAAATGGTAACTTCCTTACGCTTATTAATTAATTAATTAATTAACTAAATAAAATAATGTTGCAGAGACAAGAAATTCTGAATAAGAAAACGGCACGCAAGCAAAGGAAGCAAGACATGGCAAAACGGAGAACAGCCGCAGGTCAAGAGAGAATGCGCATTATATCTCAGCTTGCAAGGAAGGAGAAAGGGAATGACGATTTTGGATTTCGAGATGAAGACTGGGACATTTATAAAACAATAAGCAGAGATGGTATGCCCCCCTTTTTTTTTTTTTTTTTGATATATTACATAATTCAGAAGGTTTATGTATGCTTGCTTGTATTTAGGAGGTGATTCGGATAGTGAAACTGAAAATGAAAAGCTATTGGAATTAGAGGAAATAATAAAAACACACGAGCCTGTAGAAGAAGATGAATCGGTGACTCCGGGGGAATCACATCAGCTTCATGTGGGAATAGAACGTTACAGAGCGCCAGAGCTATTATTCAAGCCATACATGGTAGGCAGTTCTGAAGCGGGGCTCTCCGAAGTCATTGGTTACGTCCTCTCTTTATTTAATCAAGACGATCAACTCAAGCTGAGTGCTAATATCGTGTTAGTCGGTGGCTTAGCGAATTTACCTGGGCTTCAAGAACGCGTGCAGGCCGACCTTACTTCAATAAGACCGTTTCAGTCATACAGCAAGGTCACAATACTTCCAAACAGCAGCCTGTCTAGTTGGTACGGGGCTAAACGCTGGTCGCAATTGCCCGAATTCAAAAAGAGCATCATCACCAAGAAGAACTACGATGAATACGGCAGCGAGTTCTTTAAAACCCACGTTGCTTCTAATTTATACTTCCCTACACCCAAGGAACAGGTTTTAGACGTTGATGTATGAACATTATTTATTAATAATAATAATAATTAAAATGTATACTATTAAAAAACTTTTATTAACACAAATAGAATCTGTCACAAAACTACAATTGTTTGTACATATATATTTTATTATTATTATTAATATAAATTTATTGAAACATATACATATATAGTGCTTTGTCTCACATATATACAACCATACATAAAATATACGTATCACAATATAAATGAGGCACTGATACAAGGATTTGTCGTTATGTATTAGAATAGAATTGAGGGGGGAGGGAGTGGAGGAATGAACTGCGTTTAAACCGGTTTAAAATGAAACTGTTGAAAGCACATGTAATTAAAACTATTTACAATGGCGACATGTAAAGAGTTTTCAATTTCAATATAAAATAAAAAAGCTCCATTTAAAAAATAATATCTAATAGTTGTACTTACTAAATCAAAAAAAGAAAACAAATGTTAAAACCTGAAACTATCAATAAATATTATTCACATGGTAACCAATGGTTTTAAAACTAAAATGAAAATGCTTCATGCAGTAGAAGGTCTTGGATGGCCGTCCCAAGCATCGTTCTCACTTTGCCGTAATGCTCTTTTCAACTCTGCAACGTGCAATTCCCGGAAATCAGTAACCAATATATGGCGTTTTTAAAATAAGGAAAACAAACGGCTGTTGTTATTTATTATAACATAGTTATTATTATTATTATGTGTTCGTTATGCTGAAAGTACGAAAGCTTCTTTTTTGTAGGTTAACCAAATGCTTTCCTTCACAAAACTTTCGCTAGATGTCAGCAACTTCGTGATTTTCTCGAAAACTTACTCTGCATTTAGAAAAAAAAAAAAAAAAGGTACTAACCTTTAGCTTTACGTAGTTCATCTCGCTCCCTCTGTTGTTCTTCTCTGCTTATTTTCGAGCGCGTTCCCAAATGCGAAGTAATTAAACGCCTCGCCGTTTGCATGTTAGTTTGCGGTCTTTTCATCGCTGGTTTTAAATCGCTGCGCGAAGCGACTTGCGCTGCTATTAAACTCGCTTGTAGCATGGACCTCGATTTAATAATATCGTGATCGATTTGCAACGCCTTTTTAGCTAAAAAAAAGAAAGAAAAACAGCTTAAATTTTTAAATTATAACCACGCCCCCAAAAATCAGTATTGCCAACAGCGGTAGAATTCTACTACCATAGCACTTTCTTGAATCTCCGTGACAGCATAGTAGAATATTAATCTAATCTGCAACAGGTGTTCAAGTTGAACGCAAAACTTAAAAAAAAAAAACAAATTAAAGTTTCGGTACATCGTATTCGCGGAAATCGGCGACCAACAGATGGCGCTTTTAATAAGAAAAATAAACAGCTGTCATTTATGTTATTCAATTTATCTTAAAATATTCGACGTACATAACTTAAACCCCCTGCCTCCCACCTCCCAATCGGCAGTTTTCCAAAATCTCCAAAGCAGCAACATGACAGCCCCAATAATTCCTAAACAAATTTGTAACTTTCATAATAACAAAGTTGGACAGACTGTGTATCAAAGTAGTGCAATCACGGAGAGAAAAGTAATATTTAACGAACATCAATCAAGATGAAGCACTTGAAGTTTATAAATTAGCGTATTTTAAAAATTAGTAAATTATTAGTAAAGCAGTGGCGCCCTATAATAAAAAAAAAAAAACAGACTGACATGTGGTAACATAACCTATAAAAAAACCCGCTAAATTTGAATAGCTCGTTTGCAACGTTTTCACACGTTTCATAACATTTCTAATAATAATAATAAAACTAAGAAAAACATTAATGGAATGAATAGAAGAGGTTATACTGAATATCAGGAACGACAGCGATCCTTATTAAAAGGTTGTTGATTTCTTCGAATTGGTTTTTAATTAAACTCAAGTAAGTGTTGAAGTTAGCAGGAAAAAATGAGTCTGGTAGCAGCAGAATTTGCTTTTTAACTGTTGGTAATTCTGACTAATAAAATATGAATTCTTCTGACTAATAAAATATACATACCTTGAGCTGGGGTGCTTAAAACAAGTAAAGCGTGAGTCTCGTCACACCATTTAATATACATGGATTCTTCGTTTACGTCGTGGTATAACTGCATTAAATCCTGCGTCCTGAACGTTGATGGAAAGTCGTAAAGTTCGACGACGTGTTCTAAATCATGCATTCCCGTATTTCTTTTAACACTGTACTCATCATCATCAGATAGTTCTTCGCTCTTATCTATATAATTTACGATCTAAAACGAAGTTGATTAAGTGTTTCCTTTTGCACTGTTTTAGTCGATTAAAAAAAAAAATAATAATAATAATAAATGAATTAAAAGTGTATAGAATTACTTGTTCCATAAATTGCCCGTTACATTCACATTCGTCTTCGTTAAACAAATCCTCCCAATTTGTTATTTGCTCATAAACGTTTTTTACTTTACACACTACTTCTTTATCATCAACATCGATATGCAAAACATCGCTATTACCTACATTTACATGTTTTATCAAAGGTCTTGACTTGCGATTTATATTCACGATCGCTCTCTCCATCTCTTCTTGCTCTACGTCTACGTCAACTTTATCCACGTTCACTTTCAAACTGTCTAACATTATCACCAACGATTCATCATTTTTTGTACTCTCTGTACTTTGTACGTCAGGAGATTGTTTTACGTTTAAACTATCGCCAGTTATTTCGATGACATTCTTTTGTTGTTTTGTTGAATCTGACGACGTGGAGTTGTTCGTCTTCGCAAAACTCTTTCCCACAGTCGCTCTTATTTTTATTGTTGTATCGATGTTGCTTTGAGGACAGTAATTCACTTCAGTCTCTTCCGTTTCCCGCTGCAACTCTGCAGCGCCAAGGTTTGAACTAATTCCGGATTCTATGGCATCTTCATGTTTAACGTTTGTACTTTTCCTAAAACAAACAAATCAAAAAAAAAGCACACGACGCTAACATAACAATGAGCTAACTTTTTATTTCGCTGCGCAGGTGGAACATACAGGCGTTGTGCCGGCCTGGCTTTCTTCTTAGACGAAGGATTTTTGCATTCCATTTTGTCTTTTGATTTATCCTCCGTTATTACCTGGCTATGCGTGACATGAACTTTAAAATCTGAAAAGCATAATACAGAAAATCACTTTTTATATCAAATTTGCATAATTCAGATCTAAAAATAACAAATCAATAGCCCAGAGTGTGATAATGATTAATTAATTGCACGTAATTGTAATTTTGTTGAATACAAGCCGAGGACGGCGGTGTTTTCAAACTTCTGTCCCCCTAGGGGGATCCCAAACACACTTGAAGAATTATTTAATCATAACTGTGGTATTAAAGAAATGAACATTTACAAGTACGTTGTTAAATTTTTTTTTTGAATGACATTTGCGTATTTCTTACCTTCGTGAAAACTGCGTAAAACAAATGAAAAAAAAACAAACAAAAAACAATTGAAATACACACAGACACAAAACCTAAATTAACAAAATAACTAACTAACACTTGTGATTAAAAAACGAAATTTTGTTTTCGTTTGCGACACTAACTTTTTAAACTCTGGTGGTGAGAAGAAGCCCCACAATTAACAAAATACCAACTAATATTTTGTTTTGTTTAAATTCGCGGAAACGCTGGGCTATTGAAAGTAAAATGAAAGTAAAATCATGCAGCTTTACATAACTATGAAATCACATTACTTTCTCCTGTGTTCATGACATTCCTTTCCTATAATTCCTGTCCCATGTTTTATGGCACTCATCGAAGGTGACTGCAGATTAAAAGAGAGTATGATACAAATGCATTCGTAAACGATTAGTTTGTAGGTTAGTTTAAAACGCACAGTCTCAGTTTATTCGCCTCAACTTCCATTGTTGTTTGGTTTATTTAATAAACGCACACAAAACACGTTTTAAAATGCACGCAGAAATCGTAGTTGGTATACATTAAAACAATTGAACGAGAATGAGAATGAAATTTGCAGAATAAAAATACACAGCGTGTTGAAACGTGCGCAGTACTTATGGCGCACTAATTTCAGGGCCGCTCTCGTTCAAAAACCTTGAGTCCATTTTTTTTATTTTAAATAAATACCTACACATATACCCACTCACTTCGACAATAAACTTTTACTGGAAACTCTTAATTTTTGTTTTATCTTCATAATACCTACTACAAATACTAGAAATGTAAGTTAATCACTCGCGAAATTTAATTAGGAAGAAATTTAATACTTTAATAAACGATTGACGGTCTAATTTTGTTAATTGTTTAATTTCTAAAGCGCTTAAATTGTTCAGTCACGTCGCACGTAACGCTTTCGCTAGGATGCATTATTTAATTGTGATGGTATTAACTAAACGGGAAATGAAATTTTACCGTGTGTGAGCGTGTATTCAATTCTACTTGCACTTTCATTGCGTAATATCGCCGTCGACGTCATAAATGTCACGTTTTCGCTTCGGCTTGTCTAATGCATGAAGGTTAAGTAACTGGAGGAGAGCAGAAAACGAGCTGAATTTCGAACGCACACTCCCCTTTCTTGTATGGCAAGTTAATGCCAACTGATTTCTGTTGCTTTTGTATTACGGACGAAAGCAAAAAAAAAGTAAGACATTACAGTTTCCTGTAATTTGTGTTTCTCCAAAATGGTACTGTGTAATTTAAATTAAATACGATTTAACAACGCCACTAGGCGTCCGTGAACGCGCCCATTAATTTCAAAATAGTTATTGCTACTCAAAACATCCCTAAAAGTCACGTAAAGCAAAGATAAAATGATAACCGTAAAATCCCTAAAAATACATTGGCACTAGCAATTGGCAACTGCGCTGTAACATCAGCTGATTTGTGTTTCCACCAAATTGGTTCTACAAAACGTATTTATTTACACAATGTGGTACGAAATACTACCGAGTTTCGGAATTATCGTGGTGGCGATGGCCGTTCCACCCTTTTCGTCGTACGTCCTAAATAAACTCGTTCTGGGAAACGTAAGTACAAGCTAACCTAAAAACGACTCCGGTTACATAACCTGAAAGCTAAACTCGAACTCCTAAATAAAATTTCTGCGAGTTTGCAGGGTTACAGAAGATCGCTTTTTGAACAACATGAGCGATTCAGATATTTGAGAGACAGAAGGTTATCACCGACTGGAAATCCGTATGAAGTAATCGTAAGTAATCTGATCTGATGAAGCCCAACGTTTTTGATTTCTTTTTTTTGGATTCCACAGGGTTTAGAAGCTATTCCTGATGAATAAAGTGGTGGTTTTGAATTAAATATTAGAAATGTATTATAATCTGTAATAAAACTGTAAAAAATTTGAACTTGTTGATTTTATACAACTGTTATAATCAGGGCCGAGAACTCTGCATGCATTACCAGGGCTGCTTGGAATAAATTGAGTATTGCACTGAGATTACTGGTACGTACTGAATGTTTATTATAATTAATTATATTTCGCTGCATTTACTACTAAAGTAAGTAAGTAAGATGTTGATTGTGTACGAAATGTTTTTATTAAATATAAAAACTCTGATATATAAACGACACGTAAGAAAACATCACATATAATTTGATAAAACCAACAACATACAGTAAAATATAAAGAATTAAAAGCTATTGTTTAATTTCCAAGCTATAAGCGAATGGTAAACGTCGTGAAATGATGATCGACATACACACACAGGTACAAACCGAAAATAAAATAAAAATATGCAAATAAAAGTACTTATTTTATCTGTCTTAAATAAGAACTGCACTTCGTTTCTTTCTTGATTTATTTAGCGTACGGCGTTTATTATTAATTTCGCTTTCTTAATTCAACGAATTATCACATTTTATTGTTTGGATTAAAACGGATATGTTAAAGAAACAATAATACTACATAACATTCATCTTCGTCACTGTCAGTCACATTGTTAAAGAATTCTGCGCGAACTATTTTCTTCTCGACTGTATTAGATTCTGACAAGACTATTTTAGAGAGTGTTTAGCAAAACTTTTGGAGGTGAAATCTAAAACATTTTTTTAAGAGAAGGAAGATGTTATGTCAGTTCCAAAAGCTTTGCCCGTTATTTATTTTAACACTTATATTATAACATAAGTACATGTAAAAAGAAGCTTTCATGGTAGTTTCAGTATGTTAGAAGAATGCATAACATAAATCTTGATGCATTACACACCGATGAAATAATAAAATTCAGATGCCTAGTCGTCTTGATTTGTATAAAATAAATATTTACATACGTACTAGAATTAATTAATTAATTAATTACGTCATAGTTACTCCCAGGAGAGGTATGTCCTCTCGTTTTTTCTTACGTTCACATTTTGGACATGGTTTGCTAGAATTAAGGCAGCCGATGTGGTAGACGGCATTACATGCATCGCACTGGAAGCCGAATGAAAGTAAAAGAAATTAAATTAAAAAGAAAAACAAGGTAAATATTACCCTGTACACGTTCTCAACGTCGAACGGAAATAACACTTTAGATTTATTACAGATTTCACATAAAAATCCCTTGTGGCTACATAACCAGCAGTCAAAAACGTGTTTCTTTCCGAAATTTACAACATCTTTTAATTGCCTAGCTAAAGCACCATTCGGTATTTGATATAAATCCTGAAAACTCGCATCCAAATATATAAAACAAACACTTAATTTAAAAACCTACTGATATCGAGTACTGATGTATGTGTTCATATAAGTACTCCCTTGGCCACAGTTGTTTCTGTAACTGTTCGATGATGGGCTCTCGACATGTATATAAATAAGCACGTAAAAAATTTAACTGATTCCGTAATACTTGCAAAGTGGCCATTTCTTCTACGGCCGTGTAAATATACGGATTTAAAATCTGTTTAAAAAAAAAAAGGAAAAAAAGTTGCGCAGACATGACAAGTCGGTTAGTAAATTGCGCTCTTACTTTTAAGTCGATTATCGGATGGTCCTTGACTTCCTCTATGCAATTGAACGCCTTCTGAGATACTTCGTAGACTTCGAAATCCCAATTATGGATTACACGGGCGGGGATAATTCTAAGTTCCTTGCTCATACACTCATTACAGAAGTATTCTCCTGTAAACGCACACACCCTTAAAAAAATAAAAACCAATGAAATCATAAAATGACTGATTACAGAATTAAAAAAAAGTAATACCTGGGTTTATTTGTTATTCCAATCGGAGCCCTGCATCCAGCGCATTCATAATTTTGAACGTCTAACCCTTTTTCCCTCGCCAATTTTCCTATTTGTACTTGCAAAGGTACAGTGTCTCTCATCGAGGCTAAACTGCTCCTATCAATATCGGACGTGGCAATTTCGTCCTTGTGATTCTAAAAATTTTACACAAACTAATAATTCGAGTAACGAAACCAAAAAAATACTTAAATTACGTCATTAATTTGTTCTATACCCTCATGTCTATTTTCAAACCGCTGCCACACTTCTCTCAAATCAGGCGTCCTTATATATTCCCCCCCAAACAAATTGTAACTCTCTATTAAAGTGGTGTAATCCGAAGACTTGGCCATCTCAGGCTGAACACTTTCGTTTTGCATCACCTCGACGACGGCTTCACTGTTCTGATCGTTGTTTTGATTTTCATCAAACGACCAGCCCGTTCTTCTATTCAAGGAATTGCCTAGGCTCGACTCGATTTGAACATCGTTGCTTTCGTTTTCTACACTTTTTGTTTCCGCATCCGAAGCTTCGGACATGCTTTGCTCTTGCGAATTGTAATTCAACACCTGTTGGGTGTGATGCTTCGTCAAAATTAACTTCAGAGTTTCCTTTTCGTTGAGCTCTAGAATATGTCCGATGGCAGAGTTGCGAGAGCTCAGAGATAACATCGAGCCAAGAGATGCGGTTTCTGAGTTTCCGATGCTGGTTGGTTGAGAAGACTGAGCAACGTCGACGCAGGCTTGTACCTCAAGGATTTAATTCTCACTTTATTAATGAGGTATTATTAATGAAATTAAAAGGAACTTACCGGACATGCACGTAAAGTCGGAGACCAAACGCCCGCTAATATTAAAGTAGATTGAGACCACGAATTTAGAATGCTTGAATAACATGGGAGTGTAAAGGTTTTAATTGCCTCGACGCCTTCGATGAGTTTTTGAGCTATCTCCAGTAAGTCACCATCGCGAACATAAGCATGCACGTTATAATAATTCTTTAGCGTTGAAGAATCCTGTCTTAAAGTCAAAAGGTATGATGAGAGTAGGCAATCGTTTAAAGCCAAGCGAATCCATGATCTGCACTGTCCAACTTCTGTAGTAATTTGCGATGAATTAACAATCTAAAACACACGCAGACTTAGGAATTCATCGAACCACACGCTTGTTTCTTTCATACCTGGTCTATTATCTGGCGATGTGATATTACTAATAAAGGCGCCCAAAAATTTGGCTCCGGGCGTTCATCTACATCAGCAATCACTCTGCGAAATCGAAGGGCCAACGAATCCTTCAGGCCATGCAAGAACATGGCCTCGATTACACAACATAACGAATTCGCTGCTTCTTCTATGTTGAGTGAATCGCTTAAAATATTTTCTTCGACTCCACATAGCTGTATTTCTTTAACGCTTTCCGAAAGCTGGGTTGTTATTGCGTTCTTTATAATGGCGTTCCTATCGTGTGCTCTTGTGCCTTTTACACTTTTTATAAATGAATTCATAATTTATGCGACGTTACAATCATCTTATTGTCTAATAATCTCTTTTTTTAATTTCTTTGTTTACGTAAATGACAGTACTAAATTTTGACAATTCAAACAATGTCGCCAACTTATCGATTACGTCACTTGATAACGTCACCAGATGGCGCCATCATTGCTTACGTCTTATAGGGCTCGTCTTTTTATTCTTCAACATTTAAAGCGCTGAATCTTAAAATTTCAACGCTGAACTTTGATGACTTTTGATACTTTCAGCTACACTCAATAGTAAAAAACACTTAAAGTACTGTGGAGGTAAAATTTGGGTGAAATAGTTAACTAATGTACTTAGGGACAAAATTGAAGTACTTAAGTACTTTCATACCAGATTCAGTGTGCACTCAAGAGTATTTGCGTCTTGTTCTAACCTCATACATTCATACGAGATGAAGACACTTTGAGTGTGCACGAGTGCAACAAACGAACAGAAGTCTGTCACAAAAAAAATAGTAGACAATTACAGTTTCCTGTAATTTTTCTTTCTCTAAATTCAACTAAAGCCCCATCGGGCTCGTTTTTAACTTGGGATTAGTTCATCCGTTGCAGGGATTAAACCAAACGCGCTTTTTACAGTTTAAGTTGTAACAGTTTATCGGCGCGGTGCGTTTTTTTTTACTTACGATGCAGAATAAAAATTTACAGCGATGGGGCGGGCAGTCATAATTGTTTGTTCTCTGTTCATGTGTGTTAGAGAAAGCTAGCGTTCAGCGAGTGCGCTCGCTGCCCACCCAAATTCGTATCTACGTAGCAGCCGTCACTGACAGTTGCGCTTGCTGAACGTAAATACTTTGGGGTGCGTTCAGAATTACCAGATAATCACATTTACAACGAAAAAGTACAGTTCCAAAATGGAAATAAAAATGTCATAATTTTCATAAGGTTTTGGACAATGTAATAATTAAAACAGCGTTTCATTCATGACTATTTAATTTGTTGATACTAAAATGTGCGAAAATATGAATAATATACATCATCTCACTTCCATGTTAAATATTTCCTGTGATATAATCCTTATTACACACTGAATACGGAACGCTACTCGCTTAGGGAATATAATTTATACTTAATTCTATCTTATAAAAATGTATGACTAGTACAACAAAGTAAAAAAAAAACAACAATTTTTTTTTTATTACTTTAGATTTCCTGAAAGAACCAGAGAGCTTATTTGTATGAATTAAACCTGTCAAGCCTGGCACGTTTGTGTGTATGTGTGTGTGTGAGTGTATATGTGGGTGTGATAAAACTACAAGCTATAAATTACTTCTTATTTAGACTAAGAGGAGAGTACAAATAAGTAAATATAGAGAGCGGTGCTTGAGAAGTTTTTAGATTCTAGAAAATTCAACATGCTTCACATTTAACGGATTATAATACTATGACGTATACAAGGACATTTTTCTTGCACAGAAAAAATCAGTATAGAACAGGGTTTGAATTAAATAGAGTTTATAAATTAATTGAATAAAAATTGTTAATCTCTGATTACGGAACGTCATTGGATGAAGTTAATAATAGATTTAAAACAATCAATTATACTGTTTCAGCCAACCAAACACGCTGTTAAATTAATCACTGATTATGGTTAGTGTTGTAATTTCCAACATCTTTCATATATAAAAAAATACTAGTATAAAACAAGCTTAATACGGATAATTAAAAAAAAACCAATGTGGATTATATTTATACAATTCAAATACTGACTATATTTTATTTATAACGCGGTTATATAACGTCACACCTAAAATGATAAAAGAAGCAAAATGCAAAGCATATATTATCAGATCTATGAAATGAATAGAGAGAGACTTTCTATGTTAGTAAACTATGTGTGCCTGATATAACGTTTAAATATTAATAATAGTTACGACAGGCATTGCTACTTGATGACTTAACTGTTTGTGTGTGCTTCATGACTACTTGTAGTACAAAATCAGAGCTTGTGAAATACTAACGACTAAGAAAAGTAAAAACATTTTATAATACAACAAATTTGTACGCTTCCTTTCGATTTCGAGATGTTGAACCAAATGTTCCTGTATTTTAATCAATATATCACTGTTATTCTCCATGCCACGATGCAAATCACCAATTGCAGATAAAATGCTGGAAAAAATCAAGACTAACAAGACAGCCGCTTAATTCAAAGCACTTGCTTACTGAGTGGTACTCGACACTGTTATTTTATGAACGGACTGAGTAGAATCAGAATGGTATTCTTCTGATTCGCTAGCCGTATCATTAACATCGGCATCCGATGAAGGTTGCTTCGTGTTAATTTTCCTCTTAGTTGTTTTTAGATTTGCCGAACCAATATCATCCTAACACAACCGCTCTTTCAATTAAACTCAACGGACAATAACAAAATAAATGGATGCACTTACCGTCTGCCTCTGCATATTTAAAATATTGCTTGTATGTATCATCGCAGTTTGATGTTTTGTTCTGGTCGAAATCACAAACTCATGCTCGTATTGGTACAAGTCATTGCGAGGGTCCCACGGACGCAAATCTGAATGTTTGTAGACCCACTGGCCAGTTTTTAAAACTTGCTCGAAATGATTAGGTTTCCACTCCTCACATTTTGCCTTTCGCTCTTTTGAGGAGGCTAAAATTAAACTCACGTCGCAGCCAAATCCTTCACTATTCACTAACAGTGTGAATACCTCTCTGAGATTCTTCGAGAATTGTCTTTTCTTCTGTAGCTGCGTTCATATCATCTCGTAGAATTGCTGCCGAGACATGCTGCCAAAGACGTTCAGATTCAAACTCCCCCTGGTGGTCTACCGCCACAGTATACCTTGTCAATCTATTTTTTCTCACTGCTGAAGTCGGATTCCACAACACTTGTAAGTCCTAAATTTAACACGAACTAGTAAACACGCAGTTTTAATACGCATGCGCGACGTTTCTGGAATGTAGCGTACCAGAATTTACATACACATGACTTTCAGATTGAAGCCGATCCGATTAAGTTACACGCAATTAATACAGAAGCGTCCAATTTTCGATGGGAATGCTCGTTTGAAAATGTCTTTTTAATCAAGTATTGCGTCTTGAAAATAATGCCAATTACTACTAATTACACTACTACAAACCATGTTTTTAGAAAGCAAAATTAATTATTCCCCGTTTTATTTTATTATATATTTTCGGCATTTCACTTATTACTATTAAAAATATTGTATACACTAGTTCATACTTAAATATATGTAAATTGGTACAAAAGTTTTAAAGTTAATTGAAATATTAATTTAATTTACCTCCGTGATGGAAGTCATGTGTATTTGAATGCTCGCAAGCTAGTGACCGTCACGCATGCGTATTAAAAGAGACATAACCCGCACGTTTACCCGAATGCTTTTATTATTAACATGTTTCTAAAAAGCAAAATTAATTACTCTTTTTTTATTATATATTATAAAATCGTCTAAAAGTTTCAACGAAATTAAAATATTAATTCAATTTAGCTCCGTGATGGAAATCATGTGTAATTGAATTCTCGTAAGCCAGAGTCACGCATGCGTATTATTAAGAGAGACATAACCTTTACCACGTTTACCCGAATTTCTTTTATGTACAACAGCAGCTTGAATAATAATAATAATAATAATAATATTAATAACAAATATAATCTTACCCCCGTTCTTTTGTCTTTAATATTTATTACACTGTCCCAATGTCCGTCGATTGTAGCAAGCGTTTCCTTTCCGAGTCGCAGTCTACCCGTGATGCAGTTTGTCTGTTCCACGCCCCCTAAAAACGGCTGAAATATTTGCACAGCTACTTTTTTGTTGAGTAAATTAACACAATAATACAACCTTCAATTTAAATTCGATTTCAGTATGATAACCAGTCTTCTCGCAGTCTATGGTGACTTTCCCGCCTAGTTCCATGCTTAAAGTTCCCATCAGGATACCCTTGCAGTGTGCGTAAGGAATTGTTAAAGTGTAATGTTCTCCTCGAGGAAGCAGCGTTAAGACCGCTGTGCCGTCTAAAATAGCAGACGTTGAGTTTCCGTAAAATTTGGACTTTGCGAGTATAGACGCCGTTATAGAAAAGCCTTCCTGCCTATTTGTAACATAGAAAGCGGAAACCTGTCAAATATAAAACAACCAATCAAACACCGCGGAAACGGAAAAACAGGTGTACATACAGGGGGATGATGGGATACTTGCTCCGCGACGTAATAAGTTTTCGAACCATTGGAATGCAGCCAATAACAACGGAATGTTTCACCAAGTATGGGATTGTAAGGCTTCTTTAAGCCTTTTGGTTTTTTATAAAAACCAGATAGGTACCATTTTACGACGGTTTTCATGCGTGTAAAAGCATCATCTTCAAGTACAGCTCTAAAATTGTTAATACGGATTGAATCAGAAAGGGAGTTGTTAAAATAAACGATTTTAAATCCTTGCAAAAAAATAGCATTTGCGAGACAACTATTTTTAAAAGTTGGTACGAGTAAAGTTACTAGAATTGGTCTTAAATACGTTCAATTCATCGCATGTGTGAAATTGCGTATACTGTCGGAAGCAAAAAAAAAAGTAGACAATTTACAGTTTCCTATAATTATTCTTTCTAAAAATGGTAGTGATTAAAGACGACTTCACATTAAAATTAACAAGTTTAAAACTTTGGTAAAATCTGTGAGTTCGTCTTTAAGCTACGGCATTTTGAGGAAGAATAATTACAGGAAACTGTAATTTGTCTCCTTTTTTTTGCTTTCAACTGTACTGTTGCAGTGAGTAGAAAAAATTGCATGCAATTCGCCGCCAAACAAGGAATCGCCGCAAGGAATTGTGAAATGTAAGTTTTCTTAATAATTTAATAACTTTTGAGTTATACAACAAATATTTTTAGTAATATAAATCCTAGATCTTGCCGACAAAATAAAAGGCTACACAAATTAAAAAAAAAAAAAACGTGAACCTACTTGGCTAATTTTATTGAAAAAGATATAATTTCATCAAGTTGCTAATATTTATAACCAAAACATCTAAGTTGGCAACGCTGGACAAATGACAAATGTCAATTTTTTAAAATGGTCAGATGAATCATTTATAGCAGTATTAAATAAAGCAAATCGTCAATATAACGGATGATAAATAAATAAATAAATCAATAATAAATACCTTGATAAAATATCCACATGGTAATACGAATCAGTCAGTTTATCAAGAAAAGATCTTGGTTCTAAAATAAATGTTGGCAAGACTACTTTGCTGAGATCCATCCCTGGACGTACCTGTTTAACCAGGTACCAAATCAGCGATTTATGCTCATCAGCGAGTTCTTCTACTTGTGCTCCGGCCTTTAACAATAAAATTCGAAAATTCCAAAATACTTCGGGGCAAAGCTCAAAAACTTACGTCCCCGAATTCTTCCTCACAGTTAGGTACGTAAGGAGTCTCCAGCGGATCGTCCTCAACGTAATCCTCCTTGACTGAAATATCAGACTCCGAATCTGATATTTCACAATCGGCCATGCTCAAATGAGTTCCGTTGTCGGGCTGACTCACATCATCAAGATCTGCAAAAGCTATTTTAAAAACAGAAAGTTACTCTTAAGTACCCTACCATTATCAAAGTGCTTTTCATAATCAGCTTCGGACCACTGAGTTTCATGACTAGTACTCCCAGGTGTTGATTTATTACTCACAGATCTAACAAGCGCTGAATCATTTCGAATTGAGATTTCTAAGGCGTCCAACCAACACATTCCTGATGCTTGCGAGGACGCACGAAATATCGAATACGAACCAGGAAGTGGCTGAACGACCGCCCCTAATCATTTAAAGTACGAGTCGTCAATTAATAGCTTATTATTTTGTTGTTGTATCAAACCTATGGTTTCATTTTCGGGGCCACGCGGCGCCCAAATGGACTGGTCCAAAGGGTTGTATAACTTAAAACAAAAGCCATCTTTCTTGCTTGGACGTTCTATGACTTTACACGTGTTTAATAAAATGGTGCCAACCCAATGATTACTCTGAAATATTAATTTTTTTTTTTGAGAAAGTGATTTCAAATGGAATATAATAAAATAAAAACCTTCGCTTTCGGGCTTTTATAAAGCAACAACATTCCCGGCTTTAGCACACACCATAATTTCGTCCATGTTTTTAGTGTGCCACGAATTTTTAACCAATCGGCTAGGACAACAACGGAAGGATCTTTGAGAGAGTTGAGCAACTCATTGGTCATTCTCTTTTTCTCACGTCGGTAGTGTTTTCTTTGTACTTTATACGACGTTTTACGCGATAGTTTTAGCGAGGGATCAGACAGCTAGAATGGGATTAGTTTGATTGCGTTTGCGAATTCGAAAGTACAAGTTACCTTATCCACTGCGAGCGGCGGCTCTAATTTTTCTCCACCACCTACGGATATTGAAATTTTACAAGTGCAGTTGGTAAATATAAGAAACTACGTACCTGGTGATGCAGGTCCTGGGCTGTTGCTTAACGAATCACTCGAGGGTAACTTGGGTAAAATATACAGAAGTGATTTGGACTTTTTATCGGTCGACTTTACATCTTTTGGGGTTGAACTTACAGCTTGAGTTTGAGAATCTCCACTACCCTGACTTGTGTGTGAAATTGGCATTTTATAAAATCTAAATCCTGGCTCAAGCTTTGAAATGCATGTAAACACATTTCATCAGCATTATTCGCAACGTTAACAATTAACGTGCTAATTTACAAAACCATTTTCGTAATAAGTACGTTTGACAACATACACACAAAGAAAAAAAAAACATTTACATGACATTGACAAACACTCTAGCCAACTATGTAGCAGGAAATTCATGCATAATTAAAGTGCTAGTTAAAAAATCGTTACCAAAGGTCAAAATCAAGGCCGTCAGAGAAATAATTACATTTAATTAAAGCTTGCGATACCAAAGAACAATGAAACAAAATTAAAAATAAAAAAAAAAACGTGTCTTAAAATCATTCAAGCGTTAATACTGCCTATCAGTTTAATCTTAAAAACTATTAATTTCTGAATTATTTATTTAAACAATAAGGTTAATTTGTTTCACATGTACATAAGTAATTTATTGGCGGCTGCATTTATAATAATTATTTAACTAACTACCGGGACGCGTTCAGAAACTGCATCGCGAGTGCACCCTGGGCGGTTACAATTGAAAACAAAATGCGTCAAATTATTTACAGGAGAGAGAAATAATATTACCTGGGGCGCGCTCTTTTCTTATTCCTAAAGGGACTCCTGTCGTACCTGTTCACTAATAAGTAGTGATCGGAATTACATATTTTAACATCAAGATTTACCAGTGATTTGACAATGAAAACAGTGGCGTAACGATCGGGAGTGCAATTGAATCATGGCGCAGGACAACAAGAAACTCTGCGTCTAGTCTGGATTCTTCTAAACATTCAAGGGCCGTATTCTCGAAAGTCCTTCCTTTTTTTATAATAGAGATGATGAGGAGAATATTCTCTGGTTCATACCGACATCACAGTTTCCTGTATTATTAGTAGTTTCCTTCTTATGATCCTCTTCTTTTCCCAAAAGTGACACCAGGAGTCTTATTCTCGAATCGAGGGAACAAACTCGCAAGAGAACGTGACATCAAAATGACGTAAGGATTTACATAGTTTTGTTTGAGAGCCTACGTCATTTTGACGTCACGTTCTCTTACGCGTTTGTTCCCTTGATTCGAAAATAAGACACCAAGAGTGGGGCAGCATTCTGTTTGAGCGTATTACCCACCTCTGCTCTAGAAGTACGGATGTCTGGCTTTTTGTGGAATTCGTAAACATAGGGTTGCGTTCAAGGAGTACTTTGGGCGTTTAAAATGAGAAGCAAAATGTATAAAATCACTTACACGAGAAAGAGCGCGCTCTTTTCAGTTTCTGAACGAGTCCCTGGTTGTCAGGACACTACTTACCTTGCGTTTAGTTCATGGGCGGCGTTGACGTCATCGATTTCTCAGAAAAATGTATTCTTTATGAAAGTTTTCCCATCTTCCCAAACCTCAAATGCACTTGTCAAAATCTGAATATCTCTCGTCATATATCAAGGAGATCGAAATGAAAAAATGAAATCGACGTAAGAGTAAAGTACCTTTATTTTTCAAGATACGCGGAGGAAATGTCATTTGGGAAAGTTATGAGATTTCAAATATGAAATCGTGGCTCCTACGATGATTTTGCTATATCTCAGAAACTATGCGTTTGCGGACCTATGTTTATATAAACTTTTTTTCATATTTCGGTGTGAGGAACTGTCCCTTAAAGTTTGCCCCCTCATTAAAGTTACACCCTGTATATAACGTAAATCAGCACGTATCATATCACACAAAATGGCGGTGCCATTTGACATCGACATTTAAGAGCGAAGTCGAATTATAACAATTAAACAACTGTCAAATTATGACGGTTTGTATTTTTAATTTGTATAATGTTATAATTATAACACAAAATTTTTCGTATTGAAAGTTATTTTCGAATCGGTAGATTAGATTAGATTAGAAAACGGTCATTGACAATTATCCTCTTACTATTGCATGAAGTGTCGCCAATGTTATGAAAAAAATCACAGCCTACTTTGATTAAGAATTTATTTGAAGGCAATTTGCAGTGTTTTAGTTTGGTTTGGTGTGTCTGCCTGCGTTTAATGAAAAGCCTGAAGTTATCTTGTATGATTAGGTATGAATTATTGAATCACGATTTATTATTTACACATATTTATAAATAAATTCTCCGGTGTAAATGTAGCTTTTTGATTTTAATAGGTAATAAAAGAAGAATTTGTTACGTGTTAAGTAATCGAGGCTGGCTTTAGCTGAGTATAAAAATGCAATTTAAAAAAAACTTTTAAAATTTAATAAAGTTCTTTCTTATAACATGTACAAATATACAAAAATAAATACTTAACAACTTGATAAACGATCACACTAAAACTACAAAACTTCATTTTGAATTAGTACACCTGTTTACAGGTAAATTTAATTTAAAACAGGTTTTATGTCGTACAGTTCTGTTCGTGTAGAATTTTTTGAAACTAGAAGAAACCTGGATTAGTATGTTCGATAACGCATCGTTTACAATATTTCTTAACAGCTCGATAACCCTCTAAAGATATTTGACAATCCTGTATGTTCAGCTGTTGTAAACCTCGACAGTAATACGCAATACACTGCACCCCTCTATCCGTGACCAAATCGCAGTTTCGAAGACTAAGTTTCTTTAAATTCGGACAACTTTCAGCGAGAGCACGAAGGCCTGCATCACTGACATCACACTTTCCTATATCTAAAGCACGCAGCCTCATACAAGATCGGGCTAAAACGGTAATGGCATCATCTGAAACGGCTTCGCATCCACGGACGTTCAAGTAACGAAGTTTATAGCATCTCCGTGCGATCACTTTCAACCCTGCATCACTTACTTGGTCACACTTAGCAACTGAAAGGTACCTCAGAGTAGCTCCCAATTTCGCCAGTTCATACAATCCAAAATCCGTTATGTTCGAACAATCACTGACACTTAACTCTCTGAGGCCGGAACAAAAGCTCGGCACAAATTTTAAACCGGCATCTTAAAATAAAAACGTGCATAAGATTTTAAAGTTAGTCGAGCAGACGTCATACACACCTGTGATTTGAATGCATCTTCTTAAATATAAATAAGCGAGTTGTGGGCAGTTACGAACTATAATTCGAAGATCGTTGTCTTGTAAAGCAGGGCAATCCGTCAGGTCTAAATACTGAAGCTGCAACCGTCTAGGAGGGTCTGTGTTAGCTGTTACGCTTATGCAAGATATTTGAATGCAACCTGAAAATAATAAATTTAGTTTTCGTTGATAATTAGATTTGTGTAAAACTTACCAGTGATGTCTAGGTGTTGTAAATTGTTGCATCTAGTCGCAACCTCGCAAAGAGCGTTGTTGGTGATGGCGATGCTGCCTTGAAGTTTCAAATGCGTTAATTCAGGACACCTCCTAGCAAGTAATAACAACCCACGGTCTGTTAATTTAGCACCGTCAGTTAAATACACTCTTTCGACACTGGGGCATGCACCTGTTCTTCCTTGTCCGCATAATTGTCGAAGCACAGCACGGATGGCACGATCACCACTAATATATTCCCCTTCTAATTGTATAGTTCTCCATAGAGTTGGTGTCCACACTAGTACGTCAAATCTGCGACACACACGAGCACACACACTTAGATCAGAACTCGATAGGCATGAAAATATTCGTACAACTAAGTCATCTGACAACTTATCAAACGAATTGTTTTTTATCTGATACTTTTTGCCCTTGTAGATGTTGCCCTCGTTCCACAAGTTCGGGGTTGTTGAACCTGGACTGGGTGAAACTAAAGTGTGATAACCTTGATCTAAACTGGGACTTGATTTTCCTAATTTCGTGAAATTGTCGAGCAGGTAATGCGTTTCACTTTGAATCGGCTGGCCGGACGAATTAAAATATTCCGGGCTAGAATCAGACTGACTCGTTTCCAACTTGTGATAGTTCTCGTGTTCCCAGTAGCTAGTGCCAAGAGACAGCGACGACAGATCTAACGAGTTCTGCTTTTGATATGCGTTTATTGTACTGTGCATTAGCGGGGATTGATTAGGCCTGTAGTCGGATCCCTTGTTATTTAAGAACTGCGACGGACAATACTGATACGCACTCTCCGAAGACTTTTGCAGGAAGTTGCTGTTTGAATTCGTGTCATACAAATCCATATACTGAGAGTGGTAATTGTAACCATGTTCTGAATGGTAAGTGTGATCTACGTTCGATTGCTGTTCATGAGGCGGTGATGATCGTCCTAAGCGCACCAAAGGGCAAACCATTGGTCGTGGAGACAACCTTTCCAAAAGACTCGGTGTTTGATTCATATTTTCTGTTAAAAAGAAGAAATCATTAAAAACTCCAGCATATTCCCTGACAACTATTATGTTGTTATTTTAGCTGTAAAAAAACTCTTGACTGAACAGGAAATAAAATTTGTACCTAAGCAATGGATTATTTCTTCTGCTGCTTTCACATATGCCCTGAATTTTCAAACTATTACAAAACAATCAATTTCTCTCTCTTTTTAATTTGATTTAACGAAATAAACGTGTAAATTTTCTTAACAACATTAAATAATTTTAATTAAAGGATGTTTTGTTTTCAATTTATTAAGAAGAGACACCAAGTGTGATGTTTTCGAACTTTCTGGTACCTATTAATCTTCATGTCATGTGGAAAAAAATTGCAGATTCCTGCAATTATGGTAAATAATAATATAATTTAATTATTGCAAACGAATTTGGCTTTAATAGACTTCCGATAAAGTTAATTGATTAATTTAAAGATGTAAAACAAAAAATTTGATTAAAAGTTTATGTAGGTCTATATATTTTGGTTGTTGCAAACATTCATATTCATAATATACCTACATTTGGCAACTTTCACATATTTAAGCACAAAATTGTTCATGTTGTTAATTAATGAGGTTTACCCTTGTTAGTTTAGTGTGAATTATTAAAAAGAATGATATATTTGGCATAAAATAACTAACCTACGTAGTTTAATCACATTTCTACAATTGGCATCTTCTATCTATACAACATTCCAATATAAGTCACATGACAAAAGGCTTGGCGATTTCTTCATATTTGCCACACTATGTTTGGGAATAAATATATTCATAATTTCGTTAATAAAACTCCGT
This sequence comes from Prosopocoilus inquinatus, assembly GCA_036172665.1. NCBI lineage: Eukaryota > Metazoa > Arthropoda > Insecta > Coleoptera > Lucanidae > Prosopocoilus > Prosopocoilus inquinatus. The sequence continues at coordinate 16,042,132 of CM069880.1, read as the reverse complement.
TCGCGGTATTTAAATAAATCGCGTGCTTGCTAAATGCGTTCGCTCGCTTTTATCGCGGGGATTACTGCACGGGATAAACTGTTAAATAAAATTCAAGAGGTCGTCGACATTTTGACATAGCTTAACCTAACATTTGGTCGGAAAAGAAAATTTAAATTTTTTCTTGCGGATTACACTTACTTGCTAGGTGACGACGGTGCTATAATTTTGGTTTTCCATTGCGATGACTGCACTTATTACACTGGCCCACCATGAAAACAACACTTACAACTTACATTGGGCTTACCGGAGAAACCAAATAAATTGCTTTGTTACTCGTTCTTGGGCAAGCCTTGGTACTTTCTGTTGCCTGCTCGGTCGCTGACTGGTTCGCTTTTAACAGAACCGTAATACAAAATTCTGCAAGCTTTCTTTTTTAATATTAATCAAAACTTAATATTCCATTCAATTCTTAATATTATAACTGCAATCTTAATTACTCAATAAATTAAATCAACCGTTTATAACACTAGTTTATACAAACAAAAAAAATTAATTTCGATCACCCCTTTCACCCCCTAAGCGTGCAGCTTATAGCTGAGTTTTCGAAATCGACGAAAACATTCTCCTACATTCAACATTTTTTACAATAATTAAGAAGTAATTCACGGAATAATTTATTAATTAAATTAGCTTTGACCTACATATTAAATTAAATTAATTAATTAACCACTTAGACCTCCCCTCCCCCCTTGCATCCAAATCAGTAATTCGTTTAAGTTAAATAATTTAGATATTTACGGAACGCCTGCCCTGGAACAAAATTAAAAAAAAAAGAGAACCAACTCGGATGATGAATGCACGCAACAATTTTGCGGTACGCCCCTGTACAGAAGAGGGGAGCGTCAATGTCCACTGCGATCAGCGGGGGGCAATACAAGCACCATTGTATCTGCATTCCTTTTAAGTAGAAAAAATGTTAAGGTTAGTTTTATAACAAAATATATTTGTCAAAAGTAGTCGCCGTTTGATTAGTCTTAAAGAAAAAATACTGCCGCTAAAGAAGGGGGCCGGGCTTGGGGCTTCTAGACTTAAGGCACGTCGTGTAAAATTTAATCGACGTTTATGAAAAATTGAAATGAATTATCACATCAGCGAGAAATAAACACGACTCTTGTGCTGAAATGTTGAACGTCATCGCGTGATAAGGGTTAGGCTTGACGTTTGAGGTTATGTTGCCGGAGGGCGGGACAGACAATCATACCAACTCAATTTGTAATATGTGGAGGGTGGGTACTTAAACCGATTGTAACCATAATTAACAGGTGATAATAATAATAAATAAAATAAATTTTGTATTTGCATTCGCAACAAACAGTCGGTTTTAACATCAATTGTTATTTTTATGTGGTTGTTTTTATTTAATGCTGCAGTTTTAAAACGAAAATCAAAAATGGGTTTCTGCTTTTTTTTTTTTTTTGGGCAAACAACGTTTGTAATTTGGCATTTATGCGTTTCCATGACAACCAGCCGCTAGCAGGAAGTGACGGCAGAAGGAAAACCCTCTTAGGAAGAAGATATTTCAGCTTTATCATAAGAAGCGATCGAGTCTTTATTTTATAATAAAATCGAGTATTTTTGACCTACATATTGTTGACGTAACCAAATCATTCCATTAATGGATCAAGAACAACAGTTACGTACAGTAAGTGCATGGGGTTTTTCATTAAATGTAATTGAAGTGTGTTTGTTGTAGTTCAAAGATTTCCTGTATTTTTACAATGTGTTGTCAGAGACGTGTTTCCATCACTGCGTGGACAACTTTAACGGGCGATACTTGGAAGATGCCGAAACGACCTGTGTAGAAAGGTGTTGTAGTAAGTTCATACACTGCAATCACAGGTTGATCAAGCTTTACGCAGGAATGCAGGAGAAACTTGTCAGTAAACGAATACAACAGGCCATCGAAGATGAAAAATTGAAAGAACAAGCGCCATCCACCGATGTAATACAGAACAGTTAGTTAGCTTTTTAGAGCGTGCGGTGTAGTGTAGTGCAATTGTTTTGTTGTGTTTTGTTATTACAAAGAGAAAGAAGTTTAATAAATCATTTACTAATGAACTTCTAAATTATGTGATGTTTGTTTAGTAATATTTTATCATAAAGAATTGGTAATCCTAAGTTAAGTATTAAATGTCATATGTCATTTGGAAGTGTCAAGTTTTGCAAATTGAAAGATTTTTTTATTTTAATTTTGTGTTTATTTCTGGATGGAATCTGTGATATGACATTAAATTACGGCTGCTAGTGAAAATGTTTTGATAATGAAGCGTTGTTAAATTATTTCAAGGACAATTTAGAAAATTTATGCGTATGTATCGATAGGAAGTGTAAGAATAACGGAGAAATAAAATAATTCATGACAAATAATGGCATGTTTCTGGCAACATGTTAACGATACGTACATAAACATCCCTGAAGTTCAAGAAATTAATGGCGTTACATTCTATAAGATACAAATTCGAATAGACACGGTGATTTGGAGCGTCCCGCATCGATACAGCGAATTTTTTGATTTGCATCAAACACTCTGTAATGATCATGGCGTGTCGAAAGGGATTCTACCGCCGAAAAGAACCATTCGAAATAAGTGCCCCGAGTTTATTGAAACACGCAGGCAAGCGCTGGAAGCTTACCTGCAAAATATTTTTCGTTATTTAAAGCGAACCATGCCAAGAATATTCATAGAATTCCTAGATTTTCACAAGTACGACATTTTTTATCTGTTGAGAAACCTGGCGTTTCAATTTTATCTAGTATCTGATGTTATTTTAAACACCAGAAAGTCTCACACTTTCAATCCAGTCGAAGTAAGTATTCAATCATGTCATAGTTATTAATAATCAAGGAATTCGATTGCAGTTATACGCAATATGTATTAGTTTTAAGGAGCCGTTTCCAAACATCGTCGAGAACGATGATCGATATGATTTAAGCCACGTGCTAGATCTATGCTCGCAATTATTAGAATTAACAATAAGTGGAAACTCGAAAAAGTATTTATTGAGTAACATCGAACCAAACACACTTCCTCTGGACTTATCTGCGTTTAAGGTATTATTTTAATGTTATAGTAAAGCCATGGTAAAATTACAGTAAATTTTTAGAATTTGGAGACGCTGTTGGTTCAAGAATTAAATCTCGATAAGGTCTGCAACGTCGGGAATTTAAGAAAAACCTTGAAGACATTCGCTTTACACCGAACGAATACCACATCGCTCGCTCAGATTTTACAATGCGATGTAGTGCATAAAACCAAAATCGATGACACCCAGGTTAGTGTTTCGGTAAAACAACGCAAATTATTAAAGTTATTTTGTGTTTCAGATTTGGTCAGCAGTAACAAAGTTGGATCTTAGTTTAAATAACATAGTAGAAATAGACAAAACAATAAATTTAGTGCCTAATGTGAAGGTCTTGAATTTAAATCACAATAAAATCTCTAGTATCGGCAATCTTACGGGTTTAACAAAGCTAACTCATCTGTACGTGGCAAATAATCTATTGAATGAATGTGATAACTTGCACACTAAATTAGGCAACATATTAACGTTGGACCTGTCTCAGAATTGTATCACGAGCCTGCACGGCTTTAGCAAAATGTACTCGCTGGAGAATTTAAATCTGAGTTGCAATAATCTCGGTAATATAACCGAGTTAAGCCACATCGGTGGATTACCCTGTCTAGAGAATTTAATATTAACTGGAAATAAAATTGCTACGATTGTTGATTACCGTTCGAAAGTGTTCGAGTACTTCGGCAGCCGAGCTAAAGACATTTGTCTAGATAATGAGAAGCCAGCTCAGGGAGAGTTAGATAAAGCCGCTTTATTCAAGGCATTAACAATTGTTCGTGAAGGCAAGAAGCCAGTATTCTAATTACAGTTTTTTTTTTTACACCGAGTATTATATCGTATTACTAATTTTATCTAATATACAAAGTGCTATTAATTAATCTCATCTCATTTTAATATGGCCGAGAAGAGCTTGCTCATTCACCTAATACTACGGTCGTGTTCTTTAATTCAACATTTTGCTGCGATGGATGTAGACAGACAGTGATTTGAAAAGTTGAGGAAAATTCAATTTATAATCGATTCATGTTTTGTAGAGTGTTGGTATATGTTTTTACTAGATTTCTCTACAACATAAATTTATTATAATCAAACAGGTATGTATTTCTCTTCAACTTTTCAAATTTCAGTCAACAGTCTACATCCATCACAGCAAAATGTTGCTTTAACTTTAAATTAAGCTGTAAATTAAAGAACGCGGCCTATAACTTAGCTTGAGGAGGGAAAGGGGGATTTTCTTTTTAACACAATTTTTATTTAATACATTAAATTTTTATTACATTTCAACTTTAGTTCAATGAAGCGATTACAGGAAGAGATTTTATGGAATATGAAGTTTATATTTTTACCACAACAAATAAAATGTAGTGCTGTGACGGTATTTTGAATAAAAGTAATCGTAAATTAATTTCTTGCGTTTTAATTCCTAATTAAATTAATATTGCCAAATCAGTTGTCTTTTTTCATTAGGCGTTCTCGTTTCTTTTAAACAATAGAAGTAGTACCTAATATTTTCCTTAGAAATTTATAAACTAGTGATAATATTAAAATCGTAAAATTAAAATTGTTTTTGTTTTTAATTAAATATTTCCGTTGTTTAATTATGTATGTACATTATTTTTAATTAGGAAATATTTTTGTTTTAAGTTGGTAACGAAATGACATTTAGTGTTGATGCTCAACGCCATTATTGGGTTCATAGTGTTTTGTTGCTTTATATTAAAGCATACCGAATAAGTATGGAAATTATAGTGCAATATTAAGTATTAAGAATGTTCAGGAAATTATTAGTATTACCAAGGTATTCCGTAGAAAATTATTTAATTAATTAAATATATATTAAACTTAATAGCTGGCTTTATATTATAATAAAATTAATTTTGTAACGTTCCGTGCGAAAAGTGGTTTCCCAAAATGATAATTTGGACGTTTTGAATTAACCTAACTCGAGAGATTTTAAATTGAAGTAAATTTTAGATGACAGTGTTTGCACAGATTTGCGTTATTGCAAGACATGGCTATTTGTGTTGAGCCGAATTTTAGGTAAATGGAATAGTAATGTATTTGATGTTGATGCAAACGAATGGACTGCATTACATTTGAAGGTTATCCAAATGGACTTTTCGCATTGTAGATGAAAGTGTTTATTTGTGTCGTGAGCTTAAACGGATGGACATCCTTATAGACGAAATTAATAAGAGAGCGTTAGTAGATAACTTCACAGACAAAGGTGCCTGTATATTGCACCGGTTAGTTAAATTTGTAGAAATCGGAAGCATTGATTTAAATGAAGCTTACACACAGGAATGGAATTTTACGATGTAGACCTGAAATTGGTAGAAATGTGTATGGCTCGTGTATTACAGCTGCAAGCTGAGACAAAATGTAGTAAAATTTTCATAAGCATAGGTATGCTGAAGGAATATTTTAAGGCTTGTTGGAAAGTGCACGTTGCCTGCAATGGGGGATTATGTGCTCTACAAAGCTCTGAATTCGTTTACTCCGCGAGCCAATGATGACAATGCTCTTCAGTTTCAAAAGGATGACGTTCTTGAAATTCCAGTTCTGTCTCCAATCAGTAACACTCATTTCGGTAGTTTATATGCTTACAATAGGCGCACTAGAAAACACGGATATGTTCCAAGTAAGCTCCATCCGTCACTCTCTCTTTTTTCTTTTTCTAATAATTATCTAATTTCCAGTCGATTTAGTTAAATTATTAGGATCTGAAGTTAACAACACTATTCATCATCCATCAGCTATCGGAGTCGAGGCTTCATATTCATCATGCCATGTAAGACAAGGTAAAAATTAATTTATCAATCCTAAGTTCTGAATAAATTAAAATTCACGTTAACAAAAAACCTTTCCATCATACTTTACGAATAGTAAAAATTTTTTTTTGTTTCAGACACTGATCTCAGAACAAAAAGCCATCGGTTGAAAGACATTTATGTAGCAACTCCAGTATTTTGTACTATTTGTAAGTATAAAACATGTTATCAAATTTACTTATTTCGTATTTGAAAGTCGATTGTTCAAGTAAAAATTAATCTTAAATAGATCAGTTGCAAAATGCGGGCATAGTTTATAAAATAAGTAATGTAACAAATCATTCAAAAACTTTATTATTATTTTCATTATTCAAGTTGTGATTCATTGCTTTGAAAAAAAAAGAAAATTTAAATGCAAATCAAAGGGTATTTTGTGTATTGGAGAAAATCACGGAGCGGCTGACATCTAGCGAAAGTTTTGTGCAGTTCCCTATAATAAGAAAAACATTGGAATTACGTTTGGTTAACCTATAAAAAACAGTAAATTGAAATGTTTGTGAGTTTTCATACGTATTTTTAGCATAACACACTCACAATAGTAGAACTAACAAAAAGCATTGTTGGGATTGAATATATCAAGTTAGTGTAGTGAATAACATTAAGACAGCTGTTTGTTTTCCTTATTAAAAGCGCCATCTGTTGGTCGCTGATTTTCAAATATGTTAAATGTCAATCAAATCTAGGGACTCACTATTGTAGGACGCTAAGGCTTTACTGAGTGTGAGTTAAGTTTGCAAAACAATTTATATTTTCTGTCTTTTGTTCGATAATCCGGATGAACCAGTGCTATTCTGTTCTGTATTTTTATCGCAATTTAACCTCGTGTATTAATAAGAGATGGGTGTACACTGATTGTGCACCATTAGAAAACGCTATTAAAAAGTAGTAACATAGATTTTCTGTACTGGCAACATTGAATACGAACAGAATTTTGGGGGGAAAAAAATGCTGCATTTAAGGCTTTTTTTTTCAAGAATCATTAGACAAGGGATTGTGTATTATGTCTTGAGGTGCCCTCCTTAATCCTCACGTGAGTTTTTTGTGCGTAAACGGTCAAGATGGCGTCTGACAGATCGTGAATTTAAATAATAACAAAACGATGTTTTTACTACTCGTACGTTAAGAACATTCATTTTATTACGTTATTCAAAATAAATGTGTATCAATTTGAGTCTAGAAATTGCAAAAATGAATTATCAAGCGCACGGTAGCCAAAAATTGTGCGGCATTATTCATGCATCGCATACTTACCTAGTCTTTCAGGCGCCACATGACCCATTACGGGTTAAATATTGCTTAAAATAAAACGTGAATTATTTTATGAGGGAATTCAGAATGATTTCTACAAATTTAACTGACCCCTTAGCAGTAATAAGCTCGGAAGCGGTGTTTTTCTTTCACTTGACTGTAACGGAATTTTATAGGAAACTGTAATCATAGATTTGGCTGTAGCGTAATAGATGGAACTTGTTGTTTCGATTGCTTTCGTTGACATGTAGGTATCTGTTACGCCTTTTATGGACGTTGATGCTACGAAATTTTAAATTATAATTAAAAATAGAAAAAAATCTCGCTTTTGCATGACGTGTCAACACAGCTTCGCTTTTTCTTTAATTTAATTTCATCCTTGCATTGCGCGATTAATCGATTCACATCGTCCTTGGGGGGTAGAGGGTAGTTTTTTTATTTTTTTTATTTTGCTATTATTAAGTTCTTAATTGTGTAAGATTTTACTGTTTATTATTGAGTAATAGTGTAAACTGCATCTCAAATTTTGTAATAGTAAGAATAACGCTGTCCGGAAGATGAAGGTAGTCGGGTTATCTTGGAGATTAAAAATAAATGTTATTCATAAAATCGGCGTGGCCGGATTGCCTTTTGTGTGAATTTATTTGGATGCGTTCCTCTGAAATTGTTTAATTTTTGTAGGTAAAGATTACATTTGGGGCACCGGAAAGGTGGGAGCGCTATGTATAGGTGAGTATTGAAATATTTATACATTTTGAATATCGCGCTTTAAAGTTCCGAGTTGATTAGCGAGCGCGTGCATGCCAAGGTCATCTATCACACGTTTCCGTAATAAAGCGTACGTCTCGTTCCGCATTTGTTCGGTAGACGCGTTTTTCTTTTTTTTTTTTTTTTTAAAGATGGGTAGGCGAATATTGTGAGAAGAATAGGGTTAGGGTTCTTGGGGGATTCGAGTATGTAGTATATTGTCGGGTAGAAAAGCACGAGTCCGTGGAACATGGTCGAGGAACAGCTGTGCGGTTAACTGGTAGCGGTGTCTGTTTTGGTTTCGCGGAGTGAGGGACGTGATTATGTGAACGCGCAGAGCGACGACGGTGAAGGGGGCGTGCAGTTTGCTGCGCGGGGTAAAGGCGCAAGCCAGCTCTGCTCGGGGAGAGCACAGCAGTCGCAATCAGTTGCTTTTGGACCGCGCGGTACGTAGATTGGCAGTATGTAAACCGAAGGAGCCGGTATAAATTATACGGTAATCGAACACAAAATGACAGAATGAGTGTCCAGGAATTGCGAGACACGCAAGAGATATCCGGCTCCGAGCAGTCGGGTATGGATGGGATGTATTGTCGTTTCCGCGTCTCCGAAGTCAAAGTGCCTGCTGCATCCGTACCTGTCGTCAACATAGACTCGGAGAATTACATGCTGCGCGGTATCAGCCCCGGGCCGGAGCCGAGGCCACGATCCTTCAGCCTTACCGGCTATAATAATATGACCAAGGCACAACCGGAGATGGACCTGGACATGTTCGTGTTGCGTGAATCCGCCAGTTCCTTGGCACCGTCGCCCGACGAACCCACCAGCTACTGTGCTAGAATTCTGTCATTTCATTCATTACTTTGCACCTGTTGTATGTCTTGCTGCTGCATGTGTGGTTCTCTATGCTCTCCAGATTGCCATTCTTGTTTCCATAAACTCTGCCTCCGTCTCGCCTCCAACTACACTTGCCAGAAGAACTCGGACGTTTCCCCGCCGGCCACGCTGGACTATGAAAAGGTACGATCTCATTTACGAATCCTTGAGTTTATTCATTTTTACTTCGTCTGGCGCCGTTATCACCAATCACTTTATACACACACGTACCCCGTAAATTTTTACAAAATATTTTTAGCAGGCGTAAATAAATTCCAGCGATTTCGAAATAGGAAAACTGTCGCTTTGGTAATACTTTTCGGTTTCGTAATATACCTGGATTTAAAAACTGGTATTCCTATGTAAGTACGTTAAAATAACTGCGTGCACGGGCATTTTATTATCTCGTTAATTTTAATTTCACCGTGCATTAAAAAATCTTCGCGCATTTTAAAACAACAATAACAACAACAACCCCTTCCCCACTGTGCTCTGCGACATTTCTTCTTCTTCGTTTTTTTTTTTTGTTTTCCTTCCGTTCAAATTACCGGCAATAAATTGCAAGGGTCCCTTTCTTATCGGTTCGGCTTCTTGCGTCAAGTGCAATAGTTTTTTTTTTAAATCGTATATACGAGCGCGATGCATTTTCATCGAATTTAATTAATTACATCCAATCGTGATCTTTTTGCTGCCGTTCGCATTCAAAAGCCATCAATCGTTATTAACTCAAATCAGAAGAAAAGAAGAAGAAGAAGAAGAAAAAAAGAAATCTGAACGCAGCTCTTTTCGTGTAACTGGTGATTTTTGACTTAGAACAAAAGAAAACCGTTGATTATCACCGACGCATACTTGAGATAAACGTACAATAATACTCAAGAGTAATGCAAAATACTGCTTTGAACTACACTTACTTAATATACAGTAAAATATCTTTTAAGACCGGGGCCGACTCGGTAATGATAAAATCCCTGAATCACCACGGGTTTTTATAACTCTTAAACTATTATTATTATTATTAAAAAAACCTGTCTTGGATCCAAAATCCGGAACGAACCGCGTCCGTCTTACTTAACGAGATTTCACTGTACATACCTGCCTCGTGTGTTTCTTTAAAGAAAAAAAAAAAGAAATACCTAGCTCGTGAATGAATTTAATTAAGAAACTTAAACAACAATAATAATATAAATATTACAAGTGTTATGAGTTGTAAGTAAACGTTAATCGTGCTTGTAATATGCAAAATCAGCATTTTCTTTTTAGCTTGCCGGTGAAAGATCTACGCGAAAAAAAAATGTGCATTGCTAGCTTATCCGGCACAGCGTTTTATTCAAATAAACATGTAGATTGAATTTTTCGCGAAGCAAAGGGAAATGTTTACTTACGTTGGCTGTTTCGCAAGTTGTTGTAGGTGATCCGTATTTTATTTTATTTTATTTTACTATTTTTTTTTTTTTTTTTGTTGAAATAGCAGCATTGCAAAAACGAAAACCACCACGACGAAACTGAAAAGAAAAGACTCTTTAAATAATAATCGAACGAATTGTTTTGTCGTCACCGGCGTATACAGAGGATGTATAAAAATTTACTGCACGGGGGGATTTATGAATTTTAAGCTGCGGAATTTTTCTGTTTTCCCCTGAAAGTATTACCAGACTAAATATAAAGATTAATACGTTTTAAGTATTTAAGCCCATTGAATCTCCAAAAATGACTTGACTTTCGCCTCCTTTAATTCGATAATTAATTTGCGTTCGATAAAGTAATCGCATTACTGTATTGGTGGTGGATGATTAACGACTTTGTTATGTAACGTGTCTCAAATTAGGAATGTATTATACGTACAGTCGTGCACAACTAAAATGCACCAACCCAAACTTCAACCTCAAGACCTTATGCTACAAGGCTCACAGAAATGTCAAAATGTAGGACGTAAGCGCCTGCGCATGATTGGGTGTTTGATTGGAATCACTCGCGTTATTGGCAACTTTCTTATTTTAGAATTATTATAGTGTTCTATCTGCTGTTATTTCTTTTGAAAACGAGTTGCATATATCATTCTATCTATATTGTATTTGCGAATTCCACGTTATATAAAAGTGCAGATAGAATACTATCAAAATATTTGTAGTTTTGGACCAGTTTTCATCATTTTCAGGAGTACGTTTCAAATGCGTTTCAAATACAAAATATAAAAAGGAGTGGTCTCATTTTTGTATAACATCCTCATGAGATCTACCAAATTTAATTCAAGTAGATCAAATCAAACAACCTTTACTTTTCTTAATCCATTACATAAGCGGAAAATTCTATTATTATTATTATTATTATGATTAATATTATTAGAAGTGTGGTTTGTAACGGAAGGTCGATTTCTCTCTTTATACGCTTTTTCGACGACGCGTCAGATATGTATGTGTCTCGGTGATAATCAACGTAGACATGTTTGGTTTAGATAAAATCCAGTACGTTTCAATTATATATAAATAAATAAACAAATAAATGGAAGTTTCGCGGCAATTTTTGCATTTTAAGTGATTTGATTTGACCCGTGTCGCGCCAAAGTCACTTACTTCATAGATACCTAATCAAAATCCAAATTTCCTAGAGTTAATTTTAAATTAAAATCATCCAATGTTTTATATAATAAATTTATGCGTGCAATAAGTATTTGTGTAGTAGATTAAGTGAAGTTTTGAAATAGTGCGGAAAGGAATCCCTTGACGAACTTGTCGAGTAGCTAGTGAATATGGGCAGGCTTCAGTTTTTCTTTTTGTTGTTGTTGTTGTTGTTGTTGTTTATTTCGAGTAATTTGTTTTCGCGTTTATGTATATTCGTGAATAGTTGTTGTTAGACGAAGCAATTCAATTCCTGCTGTGCCTTCTGAATTAGAAGCGAAATCATTGCTTTGCATATGTGTCTAAAATAGAAAGTAATTGACGATAATTAATGTAATGTAATGTAATCATGTGGTATTGTTAGAGTCTCTTGCTGTTTCTTTCCAATTTGATGATTTTAGTGTTTTTAAAGCCAGTAAAATTTTCGTTGCAGCACGATTTATTATTAACTTAGAAAAACAAACGACATATTTTTATAGGTTAACAAATTGTCTTCTTGACACACAATTATAGTATAATTTTTTAGGTTAACAAACTGTCATCCTGACAGAATCTTAGGTGAATTAAATTGGCCGCGAGATGACGTCGTAGCTGTTGTTTTTTTTTTTTTTAATTACATACATATTTCGTTTGAAGTTTTGTTTTATTTTCCACGATGTTCTTTCTTTTTCTTTTTTTTTTTTGAGTGGGAAGAAACTGAAGGGCGCTGCAGGTGATATTTATTTATTTTTCCGTTTTTGTTTGCTTACTCTCGTTCTAAATTTCGCCGCTTCGATACTACACTACCAAAAAAAAAAAATTAACAATATTCCGTAAAAGGGCGAATTCGTCCGGCGGGGTTTATTTAAAATCGTACTCGGTTTTTCTTGAAAATGTGAAAAACTCGTCCCCGGTTTCATTTAAAAAAAATGTGTTTCCGTACGAACCGTTCGTTAAAAAAAAAAAAAAAAGAAAAAGTCGCGATAGTGGTCATGTGCTTATGCGTTTACATAATCTGCTTTCCGTTTTGTAAACACAGACATGTGTTACAAAATGTCCCTTCATTTTCGAGCGTTTTTAAAACTTATTGATATTAATAAAAGCGATAAAATGTGTTTTGGTTGGAGTACATTTTGAATATTAAAATTATCTTATCTCGGGATAACGCCTGGAGCGAAATCTTATTTAAAACGATTTATTATGACTGATAAATTTATTTATCAGTATGCGCAAATGAAATTTATCTGGCGCGAATGGTATATACATATATTTTTGGCAGCATTTAATGCCCTAGAGGTTAACAAGTCATACAAAAATGTTTTTAAGACGAAATTATCTAAGCTTTCAGGTATACATATGTATACATATACAGTAACGTCGTTATATGGTATATACATATATTTTTGGCAGCATTTAATGCCCTAGAGGTTAACAAGTCATACAAAAATGTTTTTAAAACGAAATTATCTAAGCTTTCAGGTATACATATGTATACATATATATAGTAACGTCGTTTATTAGGAATGTTTTTTAAGATTGCGTCGTGTCGGATGGCAAGTACGGTCCTGACCCACAAAACCTGTCGTAGTACTGGTTTGAATAACGACAAAATGAAATGTGTTTTCTCGTTTAAAGTATTACTATTCAAAACGAAAGGGGCCGGGGGATAGCTTTTTTTTTTTTAAAAAAAAACAACACTTTTTTTCTTCAAACCCTAACCTACCCGTGATTTTAATTTACAAATAAAACATTTTTCTTTTTCATAAAGCGTGCGAGTATGAGAGGTTTACACTTTTTTCTTCTTCTTCTTCTTCTTCAAAAAAAAAAGAAAGAAAAGAAAACAGTGCAGTTGTTTTAAAAATACTTTCTTGTTGACATTGTGGTTGAGTTTGATTTAATTTTTAGTACAAGACGACGAATTTATCTTTCGCCGTCCGATAAAAAGTTTAACTTTGCAATTTAATTCTGTGTTGCATCATCATTTTTTTTTTTTTTTTTTGAGTGACAAGTTTTTGACAGATGAGATAAAAATTGTCAGACGTCGGAATTGTTGCCGTCACAGCACTATAAAGTTTGGCTATAACATGTATAACACATTTACTTCTTTGGGGCCGTTTTTCGGTCAGCAAAGGTCAGGTATACAAATCCAACGAGCCAGTTGCATTCGTGCTAATGATACGGTAACGTCGTCGTCCGACTTGTTTGTCGCATTCGTGGCATATACGGTACATCGACCAGTTAATCGTTGTGCAGGTGGTTTTTATTTCTTCATAGGAATTGAAAAATTAAATTTTCAAACAAAAAAAAAGTAACAATCACTATAGTATATAAAGTTTGACTACCGCTGGTTAAGTGGTTATCTTGTGTTTACACTCGTATTTCCCATACACCTCTTTTGTTTCACGTTTGTTTTATTTCGTATCTGATTACTTGGAATCCACGCTTTGCGCCTTCTTGATTAAAAATGAGTAGGTATTCGATGGTCGTTTCTTTAAACCAAGCAGTCTCCAAACTTTTTTTTTTCACTTCATTAATCCAATAATACAGCGCACGAGGTTAGTTGTTTTCGACGTACCTACATCTTCTCCTCCGTTATTATTTACTCGTCACGTCCATTATATTTGATGCAAACTGGAATAAGTTTCATGAAACAATGAAGCTGTCAAGTAAATTTCCACGTTGTGACCTATTTCCGTCAACTTCTGCGCTAGGTCGAAGGTTGTATGGGTAGGTGACAAGGCCCTTCATTCGTTGTATTCATCACCTTGTGTTCTTGACGACCGACAGCCACGTGTTTTGGTGTTTTTCATGTTATTGAAACTCAAGAGGCAAATCATATTTTCCTGTGAAGTACACGTGCACAGAATATGTTTTTGGGCATCAAAATCAATTTGCAAGTCCGCCTTCGTAATTATTGTAAATTAATGTGGGTAGAGTTCATATTTATCATACGAATTTTGATAAACATTAAGATTAAAAAAAAAAAAGGAAAAAATGAATGCAGAACATTATATTTAATCTTGCGCGACTCAAGTGTCCCTAATTAACTGTTGTTATAGCTGTAACGATTAAAGTTCATCCGTTTAATTATAATTTCATTTTATATTTATAGTGTATCAGTTGTTAACTTGTTTCTTTATTCCCATCCTCATCTTAAATTGTTACAACAAACTATTTGCCATATCAGAAATCACTTCCCCTTTTTTTTGCAGGTGATAAAAGATATAGCACGTAGTAACTGATTAATCCCAATCAGGTGTGACTTCACGTTTAGAATTTACGGTAATCTCTTGATAAGATGAAACGCAATTTCCCTATTTGCTTAGGTGTGTACACGTAAAAATTATTTCGGCGCATTGGTGGATTGGTCGGAATACAGTGAAACCCCTCTCTCACCCTTTAACAAAGACACTCCCCTCACATTTGCATGTTTATTGATTGATATAACCCAGTGGCGATGATTTACAGAGGGGTGGCAACAATCGCATTGCGTTGAGCAACTTCACTAATGCAGGGCTTACGATGGAGAGGTTTTACTGTACCTACCACTATACCTTATAATATAAAATCGTAGATTTAAATTAGCTTTTGGTAATGTCGAAGGCTTCCTCTTTGTAAATGTTAGATTCTCACTGTGCATTTTAATGCAACTGCAAAAACATGCGTCATATTTGATATGTCGCAGGAGTTCCAGAACATTTCATGCATTTTAAGAGCGCCTCTGCATTCTTAATTGTCGCCCGAGATATTACGAGAGTACAAGAACGGACCTTATCGGGGGGGAAAACGCCAGAAGTTGAAAATCCTAGCTTAAAAAATTATGTAACGTCGGCTTTTTATATTTATTATAATTTCTAATTTTATAAAAGCCGCGCGCGAAACCTGTTCCTCGAATATTTTTAAATTTATTAGCTGTTTGCACTTTTCTCGTCTTATGTAACACAATAATCATATTATTGTAGAATCCAACCCAGAATTAACTAACTTTAGTACAGTTTAATTTTTTTTTGTTCATTAACACTTAGTAGATACAGTGTCTTTCAAAAAGTTTGCTACAAATGGGATTTTTTTTTATTAATAATTTTTATAAAAGCGTATTGAGGTAGTACACTTCTACATCATTTCATATTTAGCCATATTTAGCCATATTTAGTTATAACTTTTAATTCTGAACGTCTTATTCTTATAACATTTTCCTGCATCTTGTAAAATAAGTGCCCTTTACTCTTAAAGCGGTCTTCATTTCTGGGTGTCCACGCTGTATACCGTTCATCTGACATTAGTCATTTCGACTTTAAGAGCCATGCAGCCAATGAATTTTTATATATATATCGATTAAAAAAAATCGTTTTTAATTAATTGAATAATTGATTTAAAAAAAAATCGTTTGTAGCACACTTTTCGAAAGACTATGTACATGTTTTTTCTTCTTTAATTATCTAGAGGGTTTATTTTAGGAGCTAAAGAAAAACTTTAATTGCAAAAGTTGCAGGGTTTTATGTATATTATCTTTTAGAGTTACCATAAAAAACAAAAGCGCAGCGCAAATTGGAGAAAAAGATATAGCTTTTGTTTTTTTTTAACGGAACACCCTGTATATTATTTGCTAAGATGAAAGACCACATTTTCCTGATTTCAAAAATATATAATACGTTGACATTTGGAGGGGCCGTTTGTGATATAATTAAATTTAAAATGATCAGCAGCATAATGACGTTTAAAAAATCTAGACGGCCTGGAAACGTGTTTTAGTTAAAAAAATATCAACATTAGAAAAGACATTGTTTAAGTGATCAATCGGATTTAAAAAAAAAATGATTTTTATCAATGGCATTAATTGGATATTCTGAACGCGACCCTTTTCCTTTACTTAGCTTAGGCTTTCTATTTTACCGACCGCTCATAACGAATATGTCATTCATACGTTTGCTGTATGTACGTTTTCCCGTTTTCCTTGCTAAAATACGTGGCTAATCAACCCTCCACGACTTAATTTACTCAATACTTGAGTTTATTCGTTATTTAATTATGTTAATTCGTTAACGCCCGGTGTTTTACCCCTGGTTTTTTTAATTGTTTTGGTAAGTGCTTGACATCAAAATTTCAATGTTGACAATTAACATTTAAGCTTAATCCTCTCCATCTGTTTTAATTAGTTAGAAAAAAACAATAAAAATTCGATTACTGCAAACCCTACGCAAGGTATTAATAATAATAATAATAATAATAAAAAAAAACAAAGTTCCAGGCCGATTTAATATTTTAAACATTAACCTAACCTCAAATATTTCACAAATGGCTCTTCCAAATACATATTAACACATTATACTATATTGAATTTGAAATCAGGAAAATATGGCCTTTCATTTTAGCAAATAATGTACAGGGTGTTTTATTAGAAAAATCAAAAATCATATTTTTTTCTCGAAATTGCGATGCGCTTTTGTTTCTTGTGATGACTCTAAAAGATAATAGCCATAAAACCCTACAGTTTTCGCATTTAAAGTTTTTATCTAGCTTCTAAAATAAACCCTCTAGATAGGGTGTAAAATATTGAAGTACAGCCGCGTTCACTAAAACCGAGACCGCGCCGCTGGCGAAATTTTCAATTTACTTCTTGATCACGACTGTACATACACTGTACCTAATATGAATATGAATATTTTAATGTTAGTAAAGAATGAAATAACTTCTAATTATTAGATTGTAATTACCGTTTTGTTGATGGTAGTTTTTTTTTTTATTTACCGGAAGGCCGTTGAGAAATTTTAATTCATATTAGTTTTGAGCTGAACTTCGTGTTGTACAACGTTGAATGTAACTCTAAAATAAAATTCCGAAAATAAACCCGTTCATTTACATAGAAATATAAATTTGTCTGTGCTTGTATTAAAAAAGAAGAAAAAAAAATATATATGTATATATTGAAGGGGCTTTAAATTTTACATACGCATCGATGTTATTTATTTATTTATTGGACATTGTCGATGTGTGTTCTTCGATAGATGTATTGTGTTATGCAAAACAGTTCGTTTATATGCGTACAACGCAGTTGTTAGTGTACAACTGATAAAAATATTTCTATAAATTGTACAGTGTTATGTAAGAGAGAAGATAATTTTGATGAAACGGACGTCTTTTCTGCGCCTGTTCGTTTTTAAAAAGAACGTCCTGTGTATATTGTGTAATTAAAAGCCTTCGTGCCGTATAGAAAATTCGGCGAGACTTTAAAACATTTTATCGCAGAAGTTTAGTTGTATCCACAACATGAACGGCCTTGAGTTAAATTTATACTTAAATTACACACAGAGTAGGCTAGCAGCACCGTCGACGAAGACATCCCATCGCCGAATTACGTACCTATTACACACCCGCATTCCAATTCTTTCAAATGCTCGGTGGAGACACAAAGTTTCCAAACGAACAATTTGGAAGAAAGATGTGTTCGAAAACGTAGTAAGTAATCTATAGCGACGTGCATTGCGCAGAATTTAAGTTTATTTATAATACACCCGGCACAGTTTGCACTTGGCCATAACAGAGGTCACTGCAAAAGGACTCACAATTTATCGAACGATTTCACCACGGCGATCAAGTTACTACAAACAGCTGTGTGTTTTTGTTTCTGCAAATAATACAATATGGAATGTATATAATTTAATTTATAATATTAAAGAATTCATAAATTTCGCCGGATTAAATAATATATATAATACAATAAAGCATAATGATGAATGTGAAAACGAAAGTACTTAGCTATACTAATTAATATTATAATTAGTACAGTCGCGATCATCTTAATCTAGACTACTGCAAGCTAACGGCGCCCTCATTGAGGGTTTCGATTAGTTTGATCGCAACTGTACATTCTCATTTTGACGTATCAATCAAACTTGAGTTTTCTTTTTTTTTTAATTTGAATTACCTAAAACTTGCCCAAAATTTAACTTAGTTTTCGATGATTTTAAATTCTAAAAATCACAATGCGTTTGATTTAAAACGAAGTTTTTTTTTTAATATATATATAGCAAGCGTACACCATGAATATTGCATATTGTAAAAATTTACATGTAATATATCACAACCTTGAGGTGAAGGTCATTTATTGTAACGTTTATGCAATGCAAACAAATGTGTGTATTTCTTATTATTTTGTTATTGTTAATAACTTCCTAACTTGATTAACCAATGAGATGTTAAATACCACAACGCTCTGTTTTGATGAAAGCCAAACCAAACTGTTATCGTCCTGAAATGTTCTTCTCTGCTTGAAGCAAGTAAGTTTTGTGTTATGTAATTCCAGTTTGCGAAGGAGGAGTTTTATTGAAACAATTGCCCCCAATTTAATGAAAAGAAGGAATTATTTTTGTAATCCGAGAGAGCGACTATCTGGTTCTCCTTAGTAACTTGAATCCGTTTCGTTCTTCTCGAAAAAAAAAAATTCATATAAAGAACGCAAGATAATTCTAATCATGTTCTTACTTATCTGTTTACCAGTCTTCTATCATCTACATTATAATTTAACCATGTGCTGTATCAAATTTATTATTATACAGCATTATACAGGATGTTTAGAAATCCGAGCGTGCAAAACGTACAGCAAAAAATTTGTTTGTGACTGTGACCTTTTGTCGTTATTGAGATGAACTGTCAATTTCCTAAGCACCGAGTTTAATATTTTCAGTTTTACAAATCGATTTTTTATGATAAACGTATACGCCATGAATATTGCATATTGCAAAAATTTACATGTAAATGTATCGTAACCTTGAGATGAAGAGCATTTATTATAATCCTTTCGCGTATTCTTAGTTTCCCAAAAACTTAATTGGAATGTTAGGAAACCATAAAAAAAATACATTATTCACACACGGGGTGGGTAATTTAATTTATTCATCCTTTTTTTTGTGTTTATGCAATTTCAGTTGCAAATAAGATACATGAGTTTCATTAAAAAATTCCTTTTTAAATCGATTTTCATTTAAGGCCAGCTTACGAAAGGGTTTTTAAGAGCAAATTACAATTATAAAGCGAGGATGACTGTCTCTTTCGTAACTGGAAATCATTTCATTCTTCACAAAAAAATGCATACTGAAGAACGAAAAATTATTCAAATCATGCACGTAATTATCGGTTTGTTTTAATTTTACCATGTCATATATATTAGGTACTTCAAAAAAAAGAAAAAACAGAAAAAAAAACTCAACAACTTCTCTCATCCTTTATTGAACTAAAATGCCCAATTTTGTTATTTTGGCGCAAACGTGTACCATAGTTATTAAATAACAAATAAACAAATAACCGAGATAGTAAACGAAATTAATTTTTTAATGAAACACTCGTCGATGTACGTACAATCCTCTTTACAAACTGTGGCAAATGAAAGTAAATACAATTTTACGAAAAAAAAAAATCATCCTGACAATGTACAGATCCGATTTGCTTCTGTTTAGAAGTTACAGCAATTCAAAAAACAAAAAAAAAATTGTCTTTTTTCCGTAATTCAACGGTTAATGACTTTTCTGTAGACGGCAATCAAAATATTGTTGCGAGCGTCACTTCTTCATCGAAGAAATTTAAAAAAACGCGTTCTGTAGAGTAACTCAGATTTGTATTATAAAAAATCAGTAATGCAATTTCGGCAAATATACGAAAATTACACTTTTTCTTGCATTTTTGAATTCCTGAGTTGATTCTAGCGTGAAATGATGGGTCGCACCATGGGTCTATCTCGATTGGTTGTCGCGTTAAACTATTAAGAACAAATGAATTTTAGCAAGTATACGAAAATTGCACTTTTTCTTGCATTTTTGAATTCCTGAGTTGATTCTAGCGTGAAATGATGGGTCGCACCATGGGTCTACCTCGATTGGTTGTCGCGTTAAACTATTAAAAACAAACGAATTTTAGCAAGTATACGAAAATTGCACTTTTTGTTGCATTTTTCAATTCCTGAGTTGATTCTAGCGTGAAGTGATGCGTCGCACCTTGGGTCTATCTCTATTGGTTATCGAGCCGTACTACTAAAAACAAATGAAACAGCTCGAGAACCGCTCGCTCGAGACCCACGATGCGACCCATTAATTCACGCTAGAATTTACTCGGGAATTCAGAAATGCAACAAAAAATGCAATTTTCGTTTAATTTTGTTAAATCAATGCTTATAATTTTTGCGAACGTCACTTTTTTCTCAAATTTTTTTTTTTTTGAAAAGTGCGTTCCGGAGAATAATTCAAATCTGTGTTATAAAAAAATGTGTAATGCAGTTATTAAAAAAAGCCAGTCATGCAATTTCAGCAAATATACGAAAATTGCACTTTTTGTTGCATTTTTGAATTCCTGGGTAAATTCTAGCGTGAGTTGATGGGTCGCACCATGGGTCTATCTCGATTGGTTTTCGAGTTGAACTATTAAAAACAAATGAAACAGCTCGAGAACCGCTCGCGCTAGACCCATGATGCGACACATCAATTCACGCTAGAATTTACTCAGGAATTCAAAAATGCAACAAAAAATGCAATTCCCGTACGATTTTGTAGGAAAAGCTAACGAATCTCCCGGTATTTTTGCATATTTGGATTCTGTTTTCGAGACATTTGATTTAATTTAATTTGATAATGTCATATCCGTGCGAGTAAAAGTCTCCCAAATTATAGAATGCGATATTTGTGGATAATATTTGACAGCCGTATTTCTGCAAAGTTTAGAAAAATCTGTTATGTACGTTTATTTAAACCTTGATGACATTTCTGGCGTTACCATGGCTACATAATACGCGGACGATGAATGCACACTATTTATTGGTCCTTGTAATGTGTTACCATGGCAACGCCCAAATGGGTGCTAAGTGATGACAAAAGAAATAGTGTAATGTCTTACTTATCTTATCTTTTTTTTTCGTTGAATATTATACAGGGTGTTTCAGAAACGGCGTAATAACGATGAACTTGGAGATCCTTCCAACAAAAGTTGCAAAAAGGTCACGCGGCCTTTGATCTTTGTCGTTTGTAACCGAGATGAAGCGTCATTTTTTTTTTAGTGTCGTGTATTTTGTAAATGGACCTTTTATGGTAAACGTATCCCATGAATATTGTATTTGCAAAAATTTGCATGTAAATATATCATAGCCTTGAAGTGAGTGAAGCTCGTTTATTGTAACGCTTGTGCATATGCAAACAAACAATACTACATTGTTATTGTTCATAATTTCCTTGAAGAATTAAAAGACTCAATTGATTAACCAATGAGACGTAAAATTCCGATTTTAATGAACTTGACAGTATTAAGAATTAACCTGCTTCGATTTTATGTATGCAGATTTGATTTTTATAATATAAGGGGTTTTATTATTTGAGAAAATTATTTGCATTTTGGATTCAAACGAATAGAAAATTGATAGGTATAGACATGACTTGATACATAATATGAATCTTTGTTGTTTATCCTGTTTTTGTTATTAAGATGAAGCGTCAAGTTGAAGTATAGCATCAGATTTATTATTCCGAATTTGATAAACAATATGGTAAGCAATACACCATGAATATTACATTGTGTAAAAATTTACAAGCAATATATCGTAACCTTGAAATAAAGATCACTTTAAGACTAAGAGACGCGTGTAAATCTTACAATTTTGTTGCTTGCTAATAACTTCCGATTCAGAATTAATAGACTCAATTGATTAACCAATGAGATGTTAAACGCCAACAGTGTTCTGTGTTTTCTTTTTTTGTGAACTTGACCGTGATTTCATAGGAATTTAACATTTTAACAAAGTTTAAATGAGTTTGTGTTAACTACTTTTCATTTTGTTAAAAAAAAATATATACAACTTATAATGCTTCGGTGTGTCGTGGAAACCGAAAGGTATTTATTTTTTATTTAGATATAAATCGCAATAAATTAGTTATCTTGTTTGTTTTTTTTTTTGTTGACAAACACAATAGGTAGAGAGTCGCGACATCGCACGGCTATTTTTTGACCTAATATTGTGGAAGCAAACCTTTGCTGTTGAAGTAATAATGTTTTGCAGCGAATTTGAAAATTGTTTTTAATAAATATGATTCCTGTTCTAATGTATGTCAACCGAGGGTTGAGATTTTTTAGAGCCTTCTTGAATAAATAAATAAATAAGAATATTTTTATTAATTTTAATATTTGAGAAACGTCTGGTTGAATTTATTTTTAAAGTGTTGCCTCTCCAGTCAAGTACATTCCAAAAATTATTACCTATCGGTTAAAAAAAATCAATGTACAGCGGCGAACTAAAAATAATAAGAATTAGGCCGAGATACCTTGGCACCTTTTCAAACAAAATGAATAGCAAAAAAACACAGGAAGTGTGAAACACGCTGTGAATATATTAGGGACGATCTTTACCTCAGCGGTTCTCAATTTTTTTTTTCCTTGCTCGTAAGCCCGACGCACTCCTGCGAATTCCAAAAAAGCTCCGCCTGTCGAATGTTACTTCGGAGTCGTGAATTATCTAAAAATATAATGCGAAAACACTTTTGACCTTGCAGAAACCGAAAAGAATCTCGAGTAGCTCGGGACATACATACTTTCAGAAACGCTGATCAATATCGTTAAATACTAAGAGAAATGTCATTAATCTATTAGTATATTAATGTTATCTTGCCAGTCAATCAATTAATAAATTAATATGAGAGTCCAGTCTAGACTGTACCTGCCCGCCTGTTTGCTAATTTTTTGGTTAGATTAAAAAAAATATAAATAAATGAAAAGCTTTACTTACTTACAAATTACAAAAAAAATGTCGCACACGCATCAAGCGACATGCTCTCCGGTTACAATTTTTGAACGCAGCCCAATAGATATCATTTAAAACAGAAACCTGTATTTATGCTGTCAGAATTTCGCTTTAAATATTTTAAGCCTTTTGTATTATTATTTGTGAGTGCAGGTAAAATATGAAATTAAGAAGTTTGATTTGATTGAATTGAAAAAAAACAGGCGAGTATTTCTTATAAGTAATTTTTGAAGAGCTGAATCCTTGCAATGTAATAGGTACATTTTTTTTTTTTTGTAACGCTTAAATTTGTTAAATCTATTTACACTAGTGCTTTGCGTGTGAGTTCGAGTTTTGTTGAAATTTATTGTGCAAATAACTGAATTCTAATACGAAAATAGTCTAATTTTATTGATTTGCGGTCTGTTTACGCCGGCGAAGTAGATTAAACGTCTTGTGCGAGAAAACCGGAAGTTGAGCATACATAATAACGGGGAAAATATAATCTGCATATTTGCTGGAATAATTTTTGTCATTGTTAAGGTACAGCAACAAGAGAAGGAAAAAAAGAAACAAGAAAAAAAAAACAAATGACCGTGCGCGCTTCTTAATGCGAACGCAGAAGTGAAATTTATTCCATGGCCGGGTTTTGTATGTATACTTTGTAAAACGAGATAAGCTGGAAATATTAGGTTTTCGGAAGTTTGTTCTTCATGTTTTTGGCCCCGAAGTTCAGTATGTAGTAATAAGAACCCGTCATGCAAAATTGCAATTTTCAAAAAAAAAAAAAAAAAGAAGTAAAAATGTCAGTTAATTTTTATCATGTTATCACACATGCAAACGTTCAGGTTTCGTTGGTAAGGCTCAAAAATCCCTGCCGGATTCTTTTCGTTAATTGACATTGTGACAGTGTAAGTACGGCTTACAGATTGATCTGTCGTTGGGCCCTCTCGAAAAAAAAAAAAAAAACAAAATGTACTCGTGTGGGCACTCGATCGCTAAGTTTCACTTAGCAGTAGGTACTAAATATGTATGAAATAAAACTGGCAAGTGGCATGAACTAGTCACTTGGTACGGTATCTGTATTCTGTTTCGATTATATAGTTGCTAACTGAATCATGATAGGTGTGTGACCGACCAATAGCAGAGACCGTCGTTGCTATGTTGCATGGAAGCAAAGCTCGGCTAGGCTTGCGCGCTATCGATGACGAAAACCCTATTTTGATACTATTTCATACATCAACCCCGAACGAACGTTTGCCCGCAGACACGTCAATCGACTTTATTTTTTATGAAGCCACACTGCAAAATTATAATTTGACGCGAAATGATTATTTCTTTTTTTTTAACTCATTGATATGTGAATCCGTCAAAGATGAGACGCTATAGATTCGGACTAACAATTTGAATACACGTGCAACACCGTATCAAAAATTAACATTAACATTACAGTCTAGACTTACTACAGGTTCGAATCGATTATGTTAATTGCTGTTTTAAATTTCAAGATTCCTCACTTTTAACTTTAAAAAAAATATTTACATACTTGTCAAAAGGCAGCATTTTTAAAACATGCGCCGTAAAAAAAAATAACAACGATATTTTCAACGGTTGGTAAGATTTTCTCTTTTTTTCCAACAGGAAGATTCGAATTGCGTTTGAATTCATGTGAATTAACCTATTTTTAAAATGACTGCAAGCAATTATTCTCTGATACGTTCCAAATACGTAACCGGTAAAACAGTTTCCTGTAATGTTTCAAAGTACGGGACGGTAAATAATATAGATCTTATATATATATATATTCTTATTACAACAGAATATAGTTACGAACACATTACGAACCCGTTCCTTTTTTTTTTTTAAAAAAAAAGGAACCTTCGAACGTTGAAAGAAAATAATCAATGTTTTCTAAATATCCATGCCGTTGTTGCCAAGCTAGTGATTTTGTCACTAGATCTGGTGACTTTCTGTTGAAATTTGCAATTCGCGAAAATCAGTAACCAACAGATGGCGTTTTCAATAAGAAAAACAAAATGTTTTTCAAAATAACCTGTTCTATTCGATCTTTCAATGCTTTCATTGGTTTTAATATTATTACTATAAGAATATTTGTACGTGTGGAAGCGTCAGATGCAAACTATTTGATTTAGGCCCGATCTTTCCAACCTCCTTATAAATTTATTTGACCAATAATCACCATGACAGCCATTCATAAAATTCAATTCAATTATTTGCCAAATAACGTTATTGGCAACTTTATTAGCAAGTTAAAAATTCGGCCCTTAAGTTTTTTTATAGGTTAACCAAATATCATCCAATGTTTTCCTTATTATAGAGCCCTTCATAAAACTTCCGCGCTAGGTGTCAGCCTAATCGAATACGATTACACTTTCCTGTAATATTTCAAAGCACGGGACGATAACTATACGGATCTCTTGTTAAAAGAAAAACATAAAAAAAAATATATTTACCAAGACAGTACGAAGCGGTCTATTCCTTTAAATAAAAAATAAAAAAAACAAACAAACAAAAATGCGCATCGCAAGTGAGAAAAAGACGTCGACGTTAAAAGGAAATAATCAATATTTTCGTATTCCCATTGTTGCCAATCTCTGGTGAATTTATCCTGCGGACTTTCTGTAGAAATTTCAGTCAAAGTTTAGTAAATTGAAACATGTCTGAAATTTAGTGATTTTGTCACGGATTTAGTTACAAATCTGATAATTTCGTTTGAAAATAATTTTCCAAGATTTAATAATAAACAAGGTCTGTATGAAATGAATAATTATTTTAGTTTATTCTGTCGTTCTGTGATGACATCTGTTATGAAATTATTAACTCTTTAGAAATCGCGTTCTTTTTTATCAACAATATGTACAAATGATTTTTTTTAAATAATTTTTTTTTCAAAAAAGCAGTTTCGACAATTTAGAGAAGGAGAAAGAAGGCAACGGAAAAATAATTAATTACAACCGGGTCACATCTCTTTTGTTTTGAACTTTTTTTCTACCATCTATTGTATTTTGTTTCGTTTTTGCATTTGTTTACGTTTTTAGCAAAAATCTATTTTTCTTTTGTGTTTGTAATACTCTCTAGTACGGTTAAGTAAAAAATTCAAATATAATTGACAAGCGGTGATTTTTAGGCATTTGTTTCTGGGGAAATATTTAGTAAATTATTGTCCGCCCACAGTCACAGTTGTTTAGTGATTATAGAAGTTGGAACTTTTTGCGCAAGTCTATTGGTAAGACTGATCGATCGATAATACATCATGCGCATTAATTTTAAACTTGATCATAAACGTCGTGATGTTTTATCGAATCATAATTTAAATTTAAACGGTTCGATAATACCTTACGATTTAACTGACGATTACAATTTGATTTAGAACAACTTAAAGAAATCTCGCAATCCTAAATGAATATGGAAACTGTCGCTAATTGGCAACACTGTGTGGAAACATAAAGGCATGTCTTAGCTTGAGTCTTATTTAATTTTTTTTTGCGAGGGGTTGTCAGTCAGTTATTATTTGTATTTATAATACAGAGTGTTCACGGGAGGCTGTTACAACACAAATTCTTTTAAAAATCTGCAATCTACAAGTTAGTTAAATCAGAAAATTTATTTTTCTTAGCAATGTTGAGAGTTATTTAATTTTTAACGCGCAATATATTTTTTTACCATCACTTCGCATTCAAGATCTCGGGTTTTAATCCAGTCTCAAAATATCGCTGATCTAACCTACTTTTTTCTGAATTATTTAATAAAATAAGTTTTGATGTTCACAGGAAACGGCTAACTTTTTATAGGAACTTTCACAAGTTTGATTATATTAGAATATTTGTTGGCTTTCCCTGTTCGATTTTATGCTGATAGGAAAACAAATGACCGCCGCCCAGCCTTCAAAGATCTTTAAAATTTTTTAATTAATTTTGATCAATTAATTAATTAATGTCGCTGTAAAATATTTTGAACCAAAAAAAGAAAACGCAATGAAAAAGTTAGCTGTTAGAGCTAGCCGTTTTTTGTAATACCGGTTTATCAATAATAAAAAATACAGCATTCTATTAAAAAAAAAGTTTAAAACAATTGAACTGATTTGAATTGAATCGAATGCTTTGAATAGTCATTTGTTTTTTCCAGTATTATCGTAGAATCGAAGCTTTGCTAATTTAATTATATTCATTCATTATAGCAGAGAAACTTTTATAATAAAAGAAAAAAATACGTAGGTACATTTCTTTTCTTTTTTTTTTAAATTGGCATCGAAGTTGGCGGTGACGTGTTATTATGAACGCGCTATACAATTTATGAAACATCTGATATCTGTCATTTCCTTTGAGTTTTGAACTATAAATTGTTTTTTCTTTTCGAATAGAATGGCATTTTCGCAAGAACAGAAAATTTTCGTTGTGGAGTCGGAAGTTCTTTTGAAGAATTCTGCCAACGATTGCCAGATTCATTGTTAACATCGAACTCAAAAGCTAGGTTAGGTAAATTCAAATGTCAAATTGACAACGGTTATTTTGATGGTGGTTCACAATTAAATTTTCATAGCCAACGTCGAAGTTGGCTATGAAAATTTAATTTAATTGTGCCAGATCAAAAAAATAGTCATTACTTCTTATTTAAATGTCGTTTTAAACGATATGTGTATATACAGAGTGTAACTTTTATGACGGGACAAACATTAAGGGCCAATTCCTCACGTCGAATTATGAAAAAGCGTTGATATAAATATACGTCGGCAAGCGCATAGCTTCTGAGATACAGGGTCCGGAAAAAAGTTGGGATACTTTTTTGTTATCGATTTCTCAGAAAAATTTATTCTTTACAAAAGTTCCCGTATCCTCCAAAACCTAAGATGCACTTGTCAAAATTTAAATATCTATCGTCGTACACCGAGGAGATCGAAATGTTTGAAATCGACGTAAGAGTAAAGTACCTTTATTTTTCAAGATAAGCGGAAATGTTATTTGGGAAAGTTGTTCGGGAACGTCATGAGATTTCAAATATGAAATCGTGGCTGCCTACGATGATTTTGTTATATCTCAGAAACTATGCGTTTGCGGACCTATGTTTATATAAACTTTTTTTCATATTTCGTTGTGAAGAACTGGCCCTTAAAGTTTGCCCCCTCATTAAAGTTACACCCTGTATATGAATATTATTTTTTTGAGCACTTTGAGCATAAGCCAATGTAAACCGAAATTAAAAACAAAAGGTTGTTTAATTAGTTAGAACCAAAATTTTTAATGTATTAAATATTAAAGTTCTAATAACAGAACGCTTTTCGAATGTTTCGGTTGAGTCCGTGATGATTCCCAATCACGTGCGTGTGGAATAGAGAAGTGTGCGTGAAGTTTTTCATGTTTTGTAAAATTTAATTTTGTCATGCCCTCTTTTGTTTGTTGTTGAAGGGGAAATATCTTATCATTTGATTTTCCTAATCCACCTCCTCGATTTAGATCTTGACATACGCTATCGAATAATTAATTTAATTAAAAAAAAGCCGACCATTATCTTTTTTCGACGATTGAAAATTAATTGTTTTTAATAATTGTATGCGCACTGTTTAAGTCTAATTAAACTAAACCTTTGGTTAGAATGTCAAATTAAAAAAAAGCTTTAGTTTACAAAAAAAAAAAAAAATTGTAGAGCGTGATTTTTTTTAAATAATTGCTCTCGATTCCTTCAGTTTCTCAAAGTGTGATATACTCAGGGGCGGATTTAGGCTCTTCGCGGTCAAAGAATAGAAATCTAAATTACCTTAGTAACGTTTTTTTTAATTTCTTTTTGACATGTCCCGATTTTTCAAAGACAACAGCGGAATTTAGAAGTTGGCAACCCTACCTGAAGCATCTTAAACCTGATTATGTCTAAACACGCGAAACTTGAAACGTACCTCGGCCACGACATCCGAATCTTGAAACGCACCTCAGCCGCAGCATAAGCACCTTACCATTGGAGTTATCCGTCGATATTTTCAAAGAAATAACGTTATGCCTGTAGGCAACCAGTGAAAGGCAACGTTGCTTTTCGAATTGTAATTAATTATACAACAATTTGGCAAAAAGACTTTTAAAGTCCCAAGTTTTAAAAAGTCCCATTTTTTGTTCCGATTTTTCAAAAACAACACCCAGATTTAGGAAGCTTTTGAAGTTGGTAACCCTACCTTGTCTTTTTTCGCTTTTAAAAGTTTAAGGCCCCCATTTCTTAATAATCGAACTAAAAGGAAACGTTAAATTTAAAGTCACAATCAGATGTCAAAACAAATGAGGAAAAATAGTTACTTACACATCGGAATGTGACTTTTATTTTAAAGTCTCGTTTAGTTAGTCGATTATTAAACCGGGCCTTAATCGTGTTTCGAATAGTTTGGAGATGGATTCTCCGAAGTAGTTGCAACAAATAACCTCAAATTTGAATTATCGATTGACACAGTTCACCTACCGTGTACAGTTGAAAGCATAGTAGACAAATTGCAGTTTCCTGTAATTATTCTTCCTCAAAACGCCATAGATTTGTAGATTTTACTAAAGTTTTAAACTGTTATCTGTCTGTGAAATCGTTTTTAATCACTACCATTTTCAGAAAGAATAATTATAGGAAACTGTAAATTTGTCTACTCTTTTTTGCTTCTGACAGTAAATAACTGCAGTTGAATCCTAATTAGTCTTAGAAATAGAGAGATTCAAAGGAGATTACCGATCAGGATTGAGTTGACATTTTACGGGCAGTGTGTGGATTAATCCGTTTGCAAAGAGAACGTCCGTCTTTGAATTAAACGCGTAATGTTGCGTTTGGATCACGATTTTGTGAGCGAATTACGTCCAAACATTCGAATCTTGGAACGTACCTCGGCTACGGCACGTGCGAATCTTGAAACGTACCTCAGCCATACTAATGGCGTAATTTCAAAGTGATTTCAAGTGAAGTGAATGATGTCTTTAGGCGCCCCATTAACGGCAATGTTGACTTTTGAATTGTAACCACTAGTAGTCGGATATACAAAAAAAATGGGTTTAATTGGATAGGCCTTCTAATAGGGCCCTCAAACTCAAAGTTAATATTGAATTAGTTTCGTCTTCGTTTCTTTTACGTAGCAACCGTCGAATTAATTTAGTACTAATTAAAAACAAAATAATCCACAATTTTTTTTTTCTCCATGCATTATCTGAAGGAGCTTTAAAGGTTATAAAATTATCAACTGGTATTGCAATATTTAACTAAGATAATTATAAGAAAAAAAAAACGTGTGTGTGTATTTAAGATTTAATAAATTAATTATTTCGCTGACATTCGTTCTTTAAATATATATTGTATCTCTTACATTTCGAATTTGATTTACGTAATTCGTCGGGAGTGGGAGAGGATTGCGGGATATTTTTAGTATTTTTGCCAATTAATATCTCGTCTGGCACTAGATATTTTCGGTTAATGTTTTGACTCTTGCCGAATATTTATTTAATCATTACCAAAGAGAGTTTTTCTCTTCTGTCAATGACAATAGGTACATCTATATTTATTATTTATCTCTTGAGAAAAGAGAAGAACCACTTAATTTATTGTAGTATAATCAAGTTTGTCATTAAAGAAGGAAAAAAAAATCTCGATTTATTTATCACAACAAGAACTCATTCTCAATGACGATGGGTACATCTATATTTATTTATTTTATCTCTTCCAAGGGAGAGGAACAAAAAAAGAAAAGGAAGTTTTGGTTTGTTTAATTTGTATGTACCTATTTCGCAATAATCTAATAACACTCATTCAATGACATCTATTAATTTCAAGAAGTTTCAAAGTTTTCAAGACTGTTTCCTTAACTGTGTGCATACGTACAACGAGGCTCATCATAAATGACAGCTGAATGTTCTTAAGGGTGTGGTTCGCATGCAGGAGTATCATTTATGTTGGGCATCATAGTACATACTATGCTATTATTAGTATAAGTCTAAAATGTTTTATGCTGAAGCCACCGATCCTAATGTTAGATGAGATGCCTTTTGGTTGTTTAATGTAGTCTATCCTCGATAATAGCCCGAGTTCATTAGTTAAAACCAAATTCCAAAAGCGTATCTCCCCCGAAAATATTTGAAGTATTTCTTTTTTTAAAAGATTCGAACTTGATTTTTTTCCCATTAAAATAAATCCATCGAATAGATTTCGTGTCGGTAGTTTTAACATATTTTTCTCTCTCACTTCTTTTAGCCGATATCGGAATGGACGTCGACGCATGTGGTCGATTGGATGGCCTCTTTGAATCTCTATCTCTATTCAGATGTATTTAGGCGTAAGGACATTAAAGGATCAGACTTAATTCACCTGGATGTAGACAAGTTAATGGTGAGTTTAGTATTTATTATTTTATTTTATGCAAGTCGTTCGTTACAATAATGAAAACATTTTCTTTCGCCTTCCCTCCCCTCCTCCCCTCGGAAATTATGTGTATTATAGCCTTTAACCTTTGACTTTATCTGGCCATTAGAACTGCTTAGTGATTTGATTAGTAGCGAACGAGTTGATTGATTGATTGATGGATAGATGAATGGCTAAGTTTGTGCTACTTAATTAAGTTTTTGTTTTCGACAGAATATGGGAATCAAGGATGAATTCCACCAGAAAGCTATTTTGAGTTGCATCAGCGAACTGCTGAAACAACCCGACGATGCAAACGACTTGATGACCAGTGGAGATTTTAATTGCAACGAAAATAATCACAATCTTACGCAACATAGCTTCAGCAGTTTGGAAAAATGTGGAAAATGCAACAAGTACCTTCGAGGACTCCTACACCAAGGATTTTATTGCCAAGGTCCTTTTTTTTTAAATAGCATTATTAAATTGCATTATCACAACGAACGTCGTGATGTTATCAAACTTCTCTTCTCACCTCTCATCGTGGATGTGATATGATGATGACATTATACAAATCACATAGCAACGTAATTCAAAAGTTACTGCCTACTTCATATTTATCTGTCACCAAGAGGAGAATATTTAACGTTAATTTTTGCTAAGGTTTCGTCATTCATTGCAAATGCAAATTGAAGGATTGTTTATTTTGTTATCATAACATTGGCGACGGCGTGAGAGGAATTATTGTAACATGCACGATTGATTTTTAATAATCAATTCTATTTAGTCTCACTGCAACGCCATTTGTAATAATTTTTAGGGTGTGGATTAATTGCACATCGCACATGTGCAGCAAATGGTTTACCCTTATGTCAAGCACCTGCTGACAAACCTTACACTAACCCATTCGGTTCAGTTTTCGGGCAGAGCCTTTGTAGTCAATTTAATCCATTGGAAAACCCAGCTCCCATTTTGGTAAGGCTCATCAAAACACCCCCTTTTTTTTTTAATTATCAATCGACATGATGTGCTTCTTGTTGTTAATTTAGGTTCAAAATTGTGTGCGTGAATTAGAGAGGAAAGCCGAACTGAATTCCACTTTGGAATTATACAACCTGTATTGCACTACAGCTCCACCAGAGGTAGCAGATCTTTGTAAAACCATCAACGAGTACGGGGAAACCGTAGATTTGCAAGACTATTCTGCAGTATGCTTAAGCAACGTTCTAAAAAAATTCTTGCGGGAATTACCCGATCCAGTTATACCCGTGCAGTGGTACGACAGTTTCCTAGAAGCGTCGAGTAAGTTCTTTTCTTTTTTTTTTTTTAAAAAAAAGCGACTTACTAAATCCACTCGATATATATTTCTTTTTTTAATTATACATAACGTGCGATACTTAATTTCTATATAACTCAATTTTTGATCGGGAACGAGATAAAACATAATCACGAGATTGTGATAAATTTACAGTACGTACGCAAACAAGAAATGCATCTGATAACGTCAAAAGCTGTTAATCTCCTTCTTATCACTTGATATTAAAAAAGAGATTTATTACAGGTAATTAATCTGTTTTATGCGAGCCTACAAAGAGAGGGCTCATAATAATCAGCGTTGCCAACCGTTCCTTTAACACGTTCCTAAAATTCCTGGCATTTTTTTTTTCAGCTAGGGCCGATCAAATGCTCTTTTTAACTGTGTTACGATTATATTAGGTTATGTTATCAACAATTCCCTGTTTTTCGACGACATAATTCGCGATTGGATCAGTCAGTTTAAATTAAAATATCGAAATACTAACGATCTTAGTGTATGCAGAACCTGAAAAAAAAATGTCTGCTCTTAAATTCGTTTGTTTTGTTCGTTAGATTTGCCTTCCGTTGGGTTGCGTTCAAAAATTGTAACGAGACAGCATTTCGGGCGTTTAAAACAAAAGGCAAAAGCGCGAGACGGAAAGAATATTACCCAGAGCGCGCTCTTTTCAGTTTCTGAACGTGCCCCTGCTGTTCCGGCTGTGTTTCCTTTGCCAACTGTTCTCGTGGCGGGCAATTTAAAATATTCCGCTGCCCTATTCTTTTTCTTTGCGAAAAAAGGAATTGAAAGGAGCAAAAGAAAATTCTGAACGAAGTTAACACGCATAAGATAGACTACAAAAGAAAAGCAGGGGCATTTAATAATATTTAATATTCAATAATTAACAAATAAATAAATGAAAACCAAATGAAACCCGTAAAAAAGTCAGAAACTAAAAAAAAAATGCAACAAAAACAGCAATAAAGGTGCAAGGCATGAAGTGAAGAAAAAAAAGAAGATCGACATATTCGTGTAGAAAATAAAAGCAAACTAAGAATGTAAATAATTCGACGGCAACAAAACAAAAAAAAATAGTGAACGACGAAATACCGTTCGTAAAACAAAAGATCACGACTGTAATGGACACGAAACAAATGAAAAACGCTGAACTATGAAGAAGTGTTGTGAAATGAAAAGCGAGAAATCGATTCGAAAAGAAAAAGGGAAATCCCCATAGTATGAAAACGTAAGAAACAAAAAAAAAACAAAAGAAAATTGATGACTAAGATGAACAAAAAACAAATGAATCTCTAGACGAAAAATTAATTAAAGAAAAACTAGTAGAAAACAAAAGCCAGCTGTAAAAATGCGTCAGTTATAAAAATAAAATCAGTTTGATAAAAATAAACAAAAGAGAAATGCGATGGCATAAAATGAATTAAAAACAAAAAAAAAACAAGTGAAATAAAAATAAACAAAAGTTTTTACAAATAAAAACAAACTCATAGGAAACAAAAGAGAACCGTAAAAAGGAGTCAATAAAATATGACGACCAATTCGATTAAAAATGAGGGAAAGCGAAAAACAAAAGAAAATAAAAACAATTAAAGAATGGATAAAAAAAATAAATAAATGGACGACCAATAATTCGATTAGAGGGGAGGGGGGAGGGGGGGGGGGGAGCGAAATACAAAAGAAAATAAAAACAGAAACACGGATAGAAAAAAAAATAAATGAAAAACGGCGATTCAAAAAACAAAATGGCGAAACGAAACAAAGGAAGGGCTACAAAATGTAAAACATGAATTATTTAAAATAGAAAAAATGAAAAATGGAAAATTAACAAGAAACAAAAGAAAACGATAGGTAATTTGAATATTATATTAAAACTAAAAAAACAAAAATAGCCCAAATCAGGCGCCAAATAAGGTTTTTAAACGCCAAACGGCGAAACTTCGCCCAATCTGGCAACCCTGCAGGCAGTTCAGAAAACTTTTACCCACTTTTACCAAATCATGGCCTACCGCAAACTGACTGCTCTTATTTTAATGAACACGTTTCCTTTCACGGATTAATATTATTCCTCGCAACTTCAAAATCCTCAGTTGTTAAAGAATTCCCCACAATTTGAGATGTGTCAACACTGATAATAATCTTTCTCACTCTTTAGGTAACTTCAAATTCCCCTAGATTAATTTATTTTTAGCAAAGGTGAAACAAACTTTGCTATTTGGTCCGTCCGGTATGACACGGTATTAAATTTTTTTAATTAAAAAAAAAAATCATTAAATTAAAGTTTCAGTTCTTTCAATTAATGTATATTTAAAGTTCCGTTTGCAACTTAAAATAATTTTCTCTCTAAGAATGGTATCACGTAAGCATGCGCAGATGATGACATAGATGAGTGACATCTGTTGTTATGTTATGTTGTTATGTATTTTGGGGGTTAGTTTTTGATTGTGTAAAGACGGGGCCGTTGCTGGTGGTAACGGTCAATTAGTGTTTGTACCTGCCCCCCCCCCGTGACCACGATGTAATATAGTATGCAGCAGTAATCAGAAATTAATTCACTTTTATTAAGCACGCAACGACCGTAAACTGTATGTATATGTTATGTTAAACATAACCTTAAAATTTGGTGTAAACTTATTTATGTGATATGGGCAAGTGCAGGGTGGATTTTGTGTTCAAAATAACGTCGCAAAAATAATTATTTGTACGATTTTTCTGTAAACTGAATGCCAATTGTGTTTGCTATGATGTAAATATTTTTTTTTTTTTACGAAAATTTCATATTGTGTCATACGTGTTTAATAGTTAGTAAATTTGTTCTTTCAGAGGTGAAAAGCGATGAACAATGTATTGCTAGATTAAACCATTTAGTACAAGAAATCCCCGTGCATCATAGAAGTACACTTAAGTATATAATGGCTCATTTGTGCCGAATGTGCTGCATGGAACATGCAAGGGGAAATAAGAATCCTCCGACTGTACTGATTCAAGTCATGTGCCATATATTTTTACGCCCTCCCTGGGAACATATCATGTAAAGTAGTTTCAGGCAAGTTAAAACTTCATTTACTTTTCTAATAAACGAATGCGTTACAGACAAGTGGTTTATAATACTCAACTGCACAATCGAATAGTTGAGTTGTTACTGATGAATTGCGATTGGGGTGAACCATTACCGGAATTTGCTGCTGCCCCTGCCATCCCCCCAAGGAAACCTTCTCGTATAGGTAGTACAGCCACGGCTGCAATCGAAAAGGAGAAAACCTACAGCACAAGTCTGCAAGATGCTGAGTGGTATTGGGGCGACATAACACGCGATGAAGTAAATGAAAAATTAAACGACACAGTCGATGGTACTTTCTTGGTAAGGGATGCTTCGAGTAAGTGCGGAGAGTACACGTTAACACTGAGGAAGGGCGGTGCTAACAAGCTGATTAAAATATGCCATCGCAATGGGAAATACGGTTTCACCGAGCCTTTCAGTTACAACAACGTAGTCGAATTAATCAATCACTTCCGAAACGATTCTCTTTCACAATACAACGCTTCGCTGGACATCAAGCTGTTATACCCGGTATCCAAATACAATCAAGAAGAAGAACTGGGGAATACGGAAAACATTGAGAAACTAACCGCGCACTTCGTGGATGTGGTGAGCAAGTTGCGTGATAAGAACGTCATGTTGGAGACGCTCTCGGATGACTTTAATAAAACGTCGCAGGAGGTGCATAGCAAACGCTTAGCTTTGGATAGTTTCAAGGAGATAGTGCTCGTGCTTAAAGAACAAACGAAGAAACAGGAGTCATCGAAGAATGATATTCATCCGCATGAGATTGAAGTTATGTATCACAACGTCAATCTATTGAACGCACGGATTAAAATGATGGAAGAAAGTTCTGAGCAGTTGGATGAGAATTTACAACAGAGGGAAGCCTACAATCGTTCTTTGGAACGAGAAATCAATGCACTCAAGCCAACCATAAGGGATTTAATTAAAGAACGTGATAAATATCAGAGGTAAGCGAGCTTAGTTTTCTCCTCGTTGGATTTATTAATTAATTTTGTTTGTGTTAGGTGGTTGATGACACGAGGAATGAAGCCGCTGAGAATTAAACAGTTGTTGGAGAAGGGTGGCGATAGTGGAAATATATTGGATTCGGTTGAAGACTGTGACGTTGAGAACTTACCACACAACGATGAGAAGACTTGGTTGCTCCTGGATTGTTACCGAGTGGATGCTGAGAAGCTTCTGGCTGGGAAAGCAGACGGTACATTTTTAATAAGAAAATCAAGTACACATCAATACGCCTTGTCAATAGCTTGCAATGGTACCGTAAATCATTGCATAATATTGAAAACGGCGAAAGGTTTAGGATTTACTGAACCTTACAACATATACGATTCGTTAAAATCATTGGTGCTGCACTACGCCCAAAATTCCTTAGAAATTCACAATGATTCTTTAAATACCACCTTGAAATATCCGATAAATGCGAAAAGTGTGCCAGATGATAAATGGCTGATGCACTACAGCCATTAATTAGAAAGGAAAGAACGTTGTGATAAGAAAGTGTTGCTGTGAACAGTTCATAATGAATTATAATATTCCCTTAAATTGTTGTGAATGTGATTATACTATGTATTTTAAGATTAAAATTTGAAGAAAAAAAGAGAAAAATTGAAAAATCTATGAGACTTAAATTAAACTATATAATAAATGGTTATTTTTTTCATGAACACCATGTGTAAATGACTGTGATAAGTGTACTAAAGAAGAGAAGTTTTTACAAATTATATATAGTACATTAAAAAAAAAAAAAAAGATGGTGTGCGTGTTGTGCGAGTGTCTTGTATTTGCAACTGCAGTTACCATATCACAAGCAGGAGCTCAGTGTTATTATTATTATTATTATTATTACTATTTTTCTGTAATTTAATCATTTTCTTTTTTCATACGCTTTTAAATGTATTACTTTTAATTACGTATATACAAATTAAATGATTCACAGTAAGAAAGTATAAAATAGTCTATAGTTTGTTTTTTTCTTACTAGAATTATTTCGTTTTTGTTTTCGTTCTTTTCTTTTTTTTTTTTTCTTTTTGTACACAATTTCAGTTGCAAAATGACAGAATGAGAAATCAACAAACAAAGTGACTTGGCGTCACTTCTTAATATTAACGAAAATAAGTGTTGGGCTTAGGAATGTCCCAATTATAAGTGCCATAGTTATTAAGCGCTACGTAAAATCATTTGTATATAGTAACTTCTACATTAATTTAGTCTTTTTTTGTCATTTTATAATTCGGAATTGTCTTCTGTATGCAGGTTTTTTTTTTGCCCCCCCTTTGAAACCTGAAGCATTCAAGATTATGCAGGAAACCTCGACTGCCACGCGTATTATATTTTAATTGGCCTAACGTCTTGAATGTTTCTGGTTTTGCTTGATTGAAACAGATGAGGTTTCCTCACCTGTTTGACTCGGAACGGAAGTTTCCCTCCGTACTGCAGCGAAACAAAAAAAAAACACTTTGTATAACCTATTAATGGACGTTAGTAAAAAAAAATATTTAAATTTGATGTCCCAAAAAAAAAAAAAAAAATTGTAGATGTTCATGAAAGAAAAAAAATGTGCTCTGCTGCTGCTCACTCATCTTTTCTAATTTTTGTTTTTCGTTTTTTTTTTTTTACTAAAGTCCAGGTGTAATTTAGGTTGAGTTTTTTTTTCCCCAATGCTTGGCTGGCTTCATGTTTCTCTATGTTAAATAAAGCTGAGACAAATACTTTAAATTAAATTAAAAAAAAAGAAGTTCTTATATTTTATAATACTTAATTAATTAAGAGTTTACTTAAACAAATTAAACGTTAAGTATTTAAAAAAAAGAGAAGAAGAAGAAGAAGAGGAAGAGGAAAAAAAACATTTACGTATGAATACAATACATAGTTCTATTTAGAAAAGGTCATTTCGAGTCGCTCGTTCTATTCTACTATCTATATCCATTTGCATAGATGTTTTTTTTTCGTTCTAACTTGTTATTTATAATTTCGGCTTTACTCTACCAGTGTTAGTGCAAATACATGCTACGTAAAATTAACATAACATAAAATAAAATAAAAAAATAAGTTTCTCTCATGTTTAGCGCAGTTTTTTACGTTTTAATTTATTTAAAAAAAAAAAAAATACTGTTCTGCGTCGAATATCTGTATAATATTTTTGAAATTATATAGCTATTCTTTATATTTTGCACGTTTTATATATGTCTGTGAGTTAAAATATAGAAAAATTAAATGAATTAATTTGTTTTGAATTGTAAGAGGAAGCTACTTTCCAGAAAACATCCAAATCACCACTAAAGGACTGAACAAATTAACTTTGAAAGTAACGAATGCAACAATAGATATATTATCAAAAAAAAAAAAAAAAATTATCGCCAGGAACGCATCGATTTATTTATCACGTAAGTATTTCACAACATGCATTGGTTGGTTATTAATAACTTTGATTCATCTAAAAAAAAGGATATGATACGAAGTCCTCCAATCCTTAAACACTCTATTAGTATAAATATTCATAAGTAATATTCGAAGTTATTGAATTATTTGTTATTCGCTTTAATGTATAAAACGGTTACAATAAAAATCTCACTAAATTATTAATTTATTCATAGTGCTGCCATCTTTGAGCCAGTAGTGGAATGTACGCAAACAAGTCTTCATAGTGCTACAGGAATCTGTAATTCTACACCGCGAATAACCCGTACCACCCCGGAGATGGCAGCACCACAACAACAAATTAATTTAATTTCACTTAATGTTATTTTAAGTGTTTTATGAATTATAATAGTTCTGAATCGTTCCATAATCAACGATTACTCGATTAGCGTTAGCGAATTTATCACTTCTCCAGTTTTTCACCGAGAAAAAATGATTTTCTACGACGGCACTTTAAATGCCGATATCTCGGAAAGGGGATGAGCTACAGAGGAACGGAGCCCGGTTTTGAATGCGCCTTATCAAGCTCTATGTAGATGAATTTTTTCGCGATTTTTGGAGAAAAAAAAAATTTTTGGCCAAAAAAGTAGTAAGGTTATAGTCCATGAAAATTTGAGGTTTTCGACGAAAAATAGATCGCCGCGAAAAAAATCACCCTGATGGAGCTTGACGAGGGCGATCGAATGCCATAAACCGCAGGTCTCTAACTCGCCCCGTTTTCGAGAAAAAAATTTTTGAAAAATATCGACCAAAAATGGATTGCTGCGAAAAAAATCACCCTCATAGAGCTTGAGCAGACGAATCGAATGGTGCAAACCGCAAGAGTCTAGCTCGCACCGTTTTCGAGAAAATAAAATTTGAAAAGAGCTCGAATCGATAGAAGAAAAATGTAATAACTCGAGAACGGCACGAGCT
Source organism: Prosopocoilus inquinatus (assembly GCA_036172665.1). Classification (NCBI taxonomy): domain Eukaryota; kingdom Metazoa; phylum Arthropoda; class Insecta; order Coleoptera; family Lucanidae; genus Prosopocoilus; species Prosopocoilus inquinatus. The sequence goes on along the minus strand of CM069880.1, from coordinate 16,001,896 downwards.
AGAGACTTGCGGTTTGCACCATTCGATTCGTCTGCTCAAGCTCTATGAGGGTGATTTTTTTCGCAGCAATCCATTTTTGGTTGATATTTTTCAAAAATTTTTTTCTCGAAAACGGGGCGAGTTAGAGACCTGCGGTTTATGGCATTCGATCGCCCTCGTCAAGCTCCATCAGGGTGATTTTTTTCGCGGCGATCTATTTTTCGTCGAAAACCTCAAATTTTCATGGACTATAACCTTACTACTTTTTTGACCAAAAAATTTTTTTTTCTCCAAAAATCGCGAAAAAATTCACCTACATAGAGCTTGATAAGGCGCATTCAAAACCGGGCTCCGTTCCTCTGTAGCTCATCTCCTTTCCGAGATATCGGCCCCGAAAAGGTGGTCGCAGAAAAACATTTTTTTCTCAGTGAAAAACTGAAATTATATAAATCCGCTGGCTCCAATCGAATAACCGTTATTTATCGAGTGATAGGGCATGGTTATAATGAATATAGCAGCTAAAATAACAATAAAAGCAATAAATGTAATTAATTCATTCCTATATTACTAGTGCTGCCATCTATCGAGGAACCGGTGGAACCTACACGTTACCTATGAAAACAGATCTCTGTAATTATGCAGGAATCTGTAATTCTTCATCGCCAATAACCCGTAAGTTACGCTATGCGCTCGAAGATGGCAGCACCAGTAATAGAGATCGAATTAATTACATTTATTGCGTTTATTGTTATTTTAGCTGTTTCTTTCATTATAACCATGCCATATCACTCGATAAATAACTATTATTCGATTGGCGCCAGCGGATTTATATAATTTCAGTTTTTCACTGAGGAAAAAATATTTTTCTGCGATCGGCCTTTCGGGGCCGATATCTCGGAAAGGGGGTTAGCTACAGAGGAACGGAGCCCGGTTTTGAATGCGCCTCGTTGAGCTCTACGTGGGTGAATTTTTTCGCGATTTTACGAGAGAAAAATATTTCTTGGGCCAAAATGTAGTAAGGCTATAGTCCATGAAAATTTGAGGATATCTACGAAAAATAGATTGCCGCGAAAAAAATCATCCTCATAGAGCTTGAGCAGACGAATCGAATGGTGCAAACCGCAAGTCTCTAGCTCACACCGTTCTCGAGAAAATAAAATTTGAAGAAAGCTGGAATCGATAGAGGAAAAATGTAATAACTCGAGAACGACACGAGCTAGAGACTTGCGCTTTAGACCATTCGATTCCTCTCGTCAAGCTCTATCAGAATAATTTTTTTCGCGGCAATCCATTTTTAGTTGATATTTTTCAAAAATTTTTTTCTCGATAACGGGGCTAGTTAGAGACCTGCGGTTTGTGGCATTCGATCGCCCCCGTCAAGCTCTATCAGGGTGATTTTTTTCGCGGCAATCTATTTTTCGTCAAAAACCACAAATTTTCATGGACTATAACCTTACTACTTTTTCGGCCAAAAAATATTTTTTTCTCCTAAAATCGCGAAAAAATTCACCTACGTAGAGCTCGACGAGGCGCATCCAAAACCGTGCCCCGTTCCTCTCTAGCTCACCCCCTTCCCGAGATATCGACCCTTAAAGTACCATCCCAAAAATGCATTAATTCCGCACAGAAAACAAGCTTTAACGAGTAAATTATGTTACAACTCATCGTCTGCGGTGGTATTTAAATGGTTTTCATCGTTTTTAAGCCAGCATAATTGATAAATCGAAGCTAATCACCCCCTTCACATTTTCTTTCAAAAATTTCTCCTCCACGGAGGTAAACTAATCAAATATTAATCTACTAGCGTTTGTTGGATTGTAGTCAATGTTAAAAGAGGAAAAACAACTAATCCTGCCCTGTTTAATTCAAAAGAAATCGAAATTCAGGGCCTGTTACGTAAAACAAGCATTTTTTCCGAGAGAAGTTGCATAGGCGAACATCCCCTTGCGCAATTCGAGTAAACGTTATTTATGGGGCGTTTTGGTATTATTTTTGTTTATAAAACATTTAAAATAATTATAAATAAAATTAATTTTGAGTGCGTCCTAGTGCTGCCATCTTGGAGCGATCAACTCGAACTTCAAAGCCATCTATAATTACAGGTTCCTGCAGGACCACAGGAATCTGTAATAATCGGCGCGCTCTAAGTTGCATGGTTAGCGTACAGATGGCGCGCCCATCACTGAGGTGCGTTCAATAATACTCAACGATGGCTTTAACGCTTCGCTGCGTACTCAGCCACCCAAAATTAGCGGCAATTTTCAGCGTTGAGGCGAATGAACAGGCTTGTTTCTATAAAATAATTGTATTTGCATTTTATAGCAAACATTAAAATCTTGTTGCGTTTACTTAAAACGAGTTATTATTAACTGATGCGAACGATTAAAGTCGACACGTGTCGGCTTCATTAATTTAATTTAAAAATTATCATCCGGAAATTGGTAAAAGATAGAAAATTGTACTTTGCAACATTAAGTCGCCTCGTAGAAAGGAACCAACACTGAAAGGGGCAAGTCAATACTCCGAACGGTTCTCGACTTATAATTCCTTTTGCACGGAATTTCAAATTCGCCCGCTATTCATTTCTTTTTTGAGAACATCAGCACTATCTTACGTCCTTCGGTGACGCTAATTGAATGGTGAAAACCGCATCATTTTGCTTCGCCTGGTTCTTGAGATATGGTGATTTTTCTGACGTAATCTGGTGGATGCGCCGGTAAAAGTATTAATATCTCAGGAATTAAACGATATAGGAAGTTGCGGTTTTCACCATTAGTTTCACCCTCTCAGACCGAGTTAACGGTAGAAATTTCAAGCCGATATCTCGAGCCGTTATCGACTTATTGAATTCCTTAGTCGCTTGTCGATATTTTGAAAATTTTTTTTCTCGAAAACGGCACTAGCTAGAGACCTGCGGTTTGAGTCATTCGATTCGTCTGCTCAAGCTCTATCAGGGAGATTTTTTTCGCGGCAATCTATTTTTCGTAGATATCCTCAAATTTTCATGGACTTACTACTTTTTGGCCCAAGAAATATTCTTTTTTCCTAAAATCACGAAAAAATTCACCAACATAGAGCTCGACGAGGCGCATTCAAAACCGGGCTCCGTTCCTCTGTAACTCACCCCCTTTCCGAGATATCGGTCCCGAAAGGGTGGTCGCAAAAGAACATAATTTTCTCAGTGAAAGACTGAAAATGTAAAAATCCGCTCTGGCCAATCGAATAATCGTTATTTATCGAGTGATAAAGCATTGTTTTAATGCATAGAACAGAAAGAATAACAATAAAAGCAATAAGTGTGTTTAATTTATTCATATGTTACTGGTGCTGCCATCGTCGAGCGAATAGTGCGATTTATCGATTATTGGAGGTGCAAAATTACAGATTCCTGTATAATTACAGAAACCTGTTCTCGCTGATTGCCTGTAGGTGCCACTGTTGGCTCGAAGATGGCAGCACCTGTAATGTATGATGTGATTTAATTACATTTATTGCCTTTATTGTTATTTTAACTATTCTATGCATTAAAACCATACTTTATCACTCGATAAATAACGGTTATTCGATTGGCGCCAGCGGAATTTTACATTTGCAGCTTTTCACTGAGAAAAAAATGTTTTTCTGCGACCACCATTTCGGGGCCGATATCTCGGAAAGGGGGTGAGCTACAGAGGAACGGAGCCCGGTTTTGAATGCGCATTGTCGAGCTCTACGTGGGTGAATTTTTTCGCGATTTTACGAGAGAAAAATTTTTCTTGGGCCAAAAAGTAGTAAGGCTATAGTCCATGAAAATTTGAGGATATCTACGAAAAATAGATTGCCGCGAGAAAAATCACCCTCATAGAGCTTGAGCAGTCGAATCGAATGGTGCAAACCGCAAGTCTCTAGCTCGTGACGTTTTCGAGAAAAAAAATTCTCAAAATATCGATCGAAAAATAGATTGCCCCAGAAAAAATCACCCTGTTAGAGCTTGAGCAGAGGAATCGAATGATGCAAGCCGCAAGTCTCTAACTCTTACCATTTTCGAGAAAAAAAAATTCTAAATTTTCTTATTCAATTCTTTTTCAAATTTTATTTTCTCGAAAACGGTTGGAGCTAGAGACTTTCGGTTTGCAGCATTCGATTCGCCCGCTCAAGCTGTATGAGAGCTACTTTTTTGTCACAGGCTACTTGTCGTAGAAATCCTGAAATTTTAATTCTTTATCGTCTTACTGTTTCCTTGACGAGAATAAAATATTTCCTTTCTTCCTAAAATCACGAAAAAATTCACCTACGTAGAGCTCGACGAGGAGTATCCAAAACCGGGCTCCGTTAATCTGTAGCTCACTCCTTTTCCAAGATATCGATCTTGAAGTACTGTAGCAGAAAATTAATATTTTTTCAGAAAAGGACTAGAAAAGTAAAGGTCCGCTGGCGCCAATCGAAGAAACATTTTTTATGAAGCGACACGGAACGATTTTATTCCATAGAACAGTTAAGATAACAATAAAAGCAATAAATGTAATTAATTTATTTAAATATTACTGGTGCTGCCATCTTCGAGCGTATGGCGCGATTTACGGATTACTGGGGTGTGAGATTACAGATTCCTGTATAATTACAGAAACCTGTTCTCGTTGATTGCCTGTAGGTGCCACTGTTGGCTCGAAGATGGCAGCACCTGTAATATATGATATGATTTAAATACATTTATTGCTTTTATTGTTACTTTTAACTGTTCTCTGCATTAAAACCATGCTTTATCACTCGATAAATAACGGTTTTTCGATTGGCGCTAGCGGATTTTTACATTCCCGGTTTCTCAGTGAGAAAAAAATGTTTTTCTTCGATGACCATTTCGGGGCCGATATCTCGGAAAGGGGGCGAGCTACAGAGGAACGGAGCCCGGTTTTGAATGCGCCTCGTCGAGCTCTACGTAGGTGAATTTTTTCGCGATTTTTGGAGAAGAAAATATTTTTTGGGCCAAAAAGTAGTAAGGTTATAGTCCATGAAAATTTGAGGATTTCTACGAAAAATAGATTGGAGCGAAAAAAATCACCCTCATAGAGCTTGAGCAGACGAATCGAATGGTGCAAGCCGCAAGTCTCTAGCTAGAGCCGTTTTCGAGAAAAAAAATTTCAAAATTTCAATCGAAAAAATAGATTGGGGCGAAAAAAGTCACCCGCATAGAGCTTGAGCAAACGAATCGAATAGTGCAAGCCGCAAGTTCTTAACTCGTGCCGTTTTCGAGAAAAAAAATTTCAAAATTTTCTGATTCAATTCTTATAAATATATAAATAATTTATTTATCCATTTTTAGTGCTGCCATCTTTGAGCCACTTAGTTTCACTAATATAATTAGAGATGGGCCAGGGAATGAGCCCGGTGCATTAAAAGCACCCACATGGGTACATTCACCAGGGTGCATACATGAATACATGTGCGGGTGCATTCAAATATTTAAATTTCCCGCGCAAATCAACCGAGAAATAATCTTTTCTTGATGTTGTTTAATTGTTTGCAGGTGGTTTACAGGTTTGATGTTTCATAGTGTATGGTGAATAGCTGAATAGTAGACTTTTAATTTTAACCGGAAGCTTTGTAGCTTAAAATCTGAACAAAATGAGTAAGTTTTTGAAATTAACGTTACAAAATAATTATCTAGCGATAGTCCGTACAAAATATATTATATTTTGTGTCATTTTGAAGCATTTTTTAAATCTTATGTAAATGTAGGCAACCGGGCAAAGCATCTAATGCACCGGGTGCATTCCGTGATTCCATCGGTGCAGACGATTGCACCGGGTGGAATCCCATCTCTAAATATAATTATAATTATTATTATTTTTCAAATTTGCAGTATTAATTAATTGCGCGATGTTGGTATCACATATTTAAGGTGACGTGTATTTTTCTAGTGATTTTTGAGTCTGTGATGGTGCCTATAATGAAGTTGACAGGTGGTGACAGGTGTGTGTGTATACGCTGTCAAATTATGAAACGTATGATTTTTATTCCTTTAAAAATAATGTTCTTACATTACAATGCTCACTGAAAAATTAATTTTATCGTGCCTATTAATTTTTAATTGTTATGTTTGGGCTAATGTTCCAAATGACGTTGGAAAACTGCCGCACTGCGTAGATAATAGTGATACAGGGTTTGTTTTGTATTTGTATTATTCGTTGTGTGATAAAAATTTGATTAAATTACAAAATTTTAGATTGGTGCTCGTGAGTACTTTAGACGGAAAATTATCGGCCTTAAATAACTCGGGGTTTCTATCATGGCACATCGATACAGGCCCGGGACCACTACTGAAATCCAACATTCATAACGTCGAAGTAAATTACTTGCGTTAACTTGCTCAGTAAGTTATAAAATCTGTAATTGTAGTTGACAAACAACGGAGAATGGATTAGAATAATTCCATCATTGTCTGGCAGTTTATATAAGTTCAATGGAAAGACAGTCGACGCAATTCCTGTTACGGCAGATAACTTATTAAGGTCATCGTTTTTTTATTCAAACGATTTAGTTATTGCTGGTGGGAAGGAAGTACGAACGTACGGTATAGGACTAACGACAGGCAATGTTTTATATGAATGTTCTGTGCTAGGATGTCAAAATAAAACGTATTCCGATGATGAAATCGACAACATTTTGATTATTGAAAGGAACACCTTGACGGTGCGTGCTCACGAACCGCGAACTGGGAGTGAAAGGTATAAAAATCAGTATTGCGGTTACAGATCGTTTCCGGAATAGAATTTAGTTCTCTCATTATAAACTACATGAGCATGCAACAGTTTTTTTTAAGGTGGAACTTCAGTGTTGGCCATCATAATTTAAAAATACCGAGTCAAGGTTGCATTAATAACTATGTTGCCACAAATTTTAATATATCGGCCGTGTTACCTGAAGGTGTTATACAGGCGGTAAGAAACAGTATTAACGCAGAAATACTCTGGGAACACAAATTTGACACGCCTATCGTAAGTATTTGGAGATGGAACGGCCGGGACTTAACAGAGGTCGATGTTTTTAATAACATAAAACCTTATAACGATGTTAACATTCAAGTGGCTCCGGCAATTTACTTAGGAATGCACAATAAACAGGTAAATACATCGTATATATTTTTTTGAAGTCTGATTTCATGCTTGTATTGTCACAGCTGTACATTCATGAATCAAGTAAAATGTTAAACGTTCTGCAAATAAATAATTATCCAAGCGAAGAAGTTATAGAAAGCAGAAGCATAACCAGAATTCCATGGAAACCTATTCCAGCGGTCAATACGGATATTATTATTAAAGACGATGATAAATCAACTGCATTATCTGTTCTTTATAATTCCGAATACGTTAATGGTAATATAGTAGTCATGCAATCAAAATCTGTGATTTTAAATTGCATGTTAATTTAGGGAATGGTTATTATTTATATAGCGAGCATGATATTGCTAAGAAGAATACTTTAATTTGCGATCAGAACAACACTGACAATGGTTCAATTATAATCGATAATGACCAATACGTGGTAATGGACATTTGGTTTTGGTGGTAAGCCATAAGGAACGCAATGAACGATTTTCAACTCCATCTAAACTTATTGCAGGAAGGAAATCTTGGTGTTGTCATTTGCTGCGGCGCTCGCTTTGAACCTACTATGCAGTTTTCGTGTCTTCGGCTTTAGGTTTGGTCGTTTTGAGAAACCTCTCTCAGACAGATCTGGCAACACCGAAGATACTAGCATAAGCAAAATTTCCGATAACACATCCGACTTACAGTTCCACTCTCGCTATTTGGGGGACTTTGAGACAGTGTGCTGTTTGGGAAAAGGCGGATTCGGTATCGTTTTCGAAGCAAAACAGAAAATAGACGAGTGTAAATACGCTATAAAACGAATCACTCTGCCGAATGAGTAAGAGCAGTTTAAATTTATTTGCTCTCGCAGTCTTTTAATTTTTAATGTTTTAGTAATCGTTCAAAAGAGCGGGTGTTAAGAGAAGTGAAAGCGTTGGCTACTTTGGACCATCAAAATATCGTGCGCTATTTTAATTCTTGGGTTGAATGCCCCCCTGTAGGTTGGGAATTAGAACATGATAAAAACTGGATCAGGTGAGTTTATTAAAACCAAATCAAACCCAGGAGATTCTAGAATGTACTCTATTTTAGCGATATGAGTGCTAATACATATCCTTACTCTGTGGAATCAGTAAGCAAAGTGGACGTGAAGTCTCACAGACGAAACAACTCTACTATAATCGAGATGAGCGACATCGTTTCTTTCAGAAACGAAGATGAGAGTGGTTCACGCACCAATAGCAATTCCAGTGATCATGTGGCAGTTACAGAATCAATAATAGACAATCTGGATTGCTGTTACTCCTCCACTGAATTTTACACGCATGAACCATTTAATCCAGCATATTTATACATACAAATGCAACTTTGCAAGAAAGAAAGTTTAAAAGACTGGTTACTTGTTAATACTAAGCGATGCGTAAATGATATTATTCCAATATTTAAGCAAATCGTTAACGCAGTCGAATATGTTCACCAAAAGAATTTAATCCATCGAGATTTGAAGGTATTAATTAATACAAACCCCCTTATTATCATTAATAACGCTCTTTTGTTTATAGCCAAGCAATATTTTTTTTTCTATCGAGGGTAACATTAAAGTTGGAGATTTCGGATTGGTCACCACGATGCACGACTCCCTCGATGACCATACAAATCCGTATAACTCGGTGTTTCAGAGTCACACCCGAGGAGCTGGTAAATTATTTTGTGTTTATCCTCCCCTTATAAATTCTCATGTGTATATTTCAGGCACGCAATTGTACATGAGCCCAGAGCAAATCCAAGGCAAAAAATACAATTGTAAAGTCGATATTTATTCACTGGGAGTGATACTATTCGAGCTTCTAGTTCCCTTCACTACAGAAATGGAACGATACAAAACTTTGACGGACCTAAGAAACAACATATATCCTCGTGATTTTCCCAACAACTTTCCACAAGAGGTAAGTAGAGCAACACGTATTAAATAAATAAAAATAATTGAATTGAATCGTTTTAAATTTTAAGTACGATCTACTGCAGCTGATGTTATCACAAAATCCTGATGATCGACCAACAACGTTTGGCATCAGAGCAAAACCACCTTTAAGTGACATTTCCTACGTTGTTAATTAAGGCTTCTGTATTTATTATCTGTGATTGTTAAAAGTAGTCTGAGAAAGTTTGCATTTTTTTTTCTTTTCATGTTTTGTTAAACTTAGAACTATATAGTTAAATATTTCTTAAGGTAATTCAGCAATTGAATTAAATAAATATTTCTATAACATAAATCGAAAGCAATTGAAGTGTAATAATTCTTGTTTAGTTAAAGACGTGCCTCAATTTTCTACTTCATTCCTACTGTTATATTTTGTTAGGTGTTTACTTTCTTATAAATAAAATTAAAAAAAAAATGCTAGTTCTTAAATATAGCAATAAATAATGTTAATGTGTGTTTGATTATTTTTTTGTAAGGAATACATACAATCCTCATGCTGAAATGTATAAATTTATTTTAACAAATTGACTCGTACATAAAATACAAATAACTGTATATGCGTGTATGAACTTACGATGATATACTTACTAAAAAAAAAAAAAAGAATTCTTAACACAAAGTAATGTAAATGAACACAACTCATTTTGATTGAATGCATTGAGACGAACGACTCCCACTCGAATCTGATCAAACGAACACAGATAGGGTTGCTGGTTGTATGTAATTGAAATTCCAAATGTTTTTTTTTTTTTTTTTGTGGAATGTTTTCATGTTTAAGCAAGACGTACTTATCCCCAAAATTATTTACAGACCTGTTTTAATTTAGTAAGTTGAAAAATATACCCTATATGTTGCGATAGATCGAGCAACCCTCTCACATACACAAAAAAAAAACTTCAGTTGGCTTATAATTAGTGTAAAAAATCACTAGTATATGTATATTATACAGGAGCAAGCAAAATTCAGACCCAGTATTGGTTTCTACGTAGCATGATGTTATTTCTACTGGGGCAAGCAGGGTCAGATGCATCACAGCTACTCCAATCGTCTGCATGTTCATCCACACCATAAGGATAACGAGCATTAGTTTCTAACTCATTCTTATTTAACGGTGTAACTTTGCACTGTGGAAGTGCGGTGAGCAATGGGGAAGCGAAACCATCTTGCGTATGTTTTAGGGGTGGAGATGATGCCATTAATCTATCGGGTGGTCTCGGTAATGGGATCGGTTGCAGACATTGCTCTTCTTTATTTAACTCCTCTGGTTCAAATGATCTACATTTTATTATTATTATAACTGCAACTCCCAGTACAACCACTCCAGCAACCATACTCACTAAAACAAAAGTATAAAATATTATTATATTTATTATTTCAGCAAAAAAAAAAAAAAAAATAAATAAGAAGTGCTAAAATTGTTGATTTAATTTTCACGTGTGTTAATGGAGAAAATTATTGAATTATGTACCTTTACAAATTATGAGCAATTAATTTAATATGCCTGTGTGTCTAAAAATAAATAAATTAATTTCCTTTTTCTAAAAAATAAAATCCTGGTACAGGCAATAAATGATCTCCGACGCTTGTTCAGTTGCCTACACTAAAGGCGATGCGAATATTTTTTATCAAAAAACAAACTTTCACGAAATTTTCCTTATTTTGGAAAATTCAAACAATTCCTCATATCAGAAAAAAAATAGACATCCAAAAATTACTATTTTTTTTTTTTAATTTTCGCGTGTCTTAGCGGAGATAATCAGTTCTAATAACTTGCGAGTTTATCTAAAAATAAATAAATTAAAGATTGGCGAAACGCCGTAGTACAGACTAACTAATGCACTCAGCTGCTATTACGGTTGCCTACACTAAAGGCGATAAGAGTTTTCTTTTTTATCAAGAATCTTATAAACTTCGACGTTTGCCTGGATCAAGAAGCTTTCCTAATTTTGAAAAGATCAAAGAACCTTCGAATTCCTTCTAGTTTTAGAAAAAAATAAAAATTGTTAATTTATAATACTTACCAATTAAAAAATAGTCTCTGGTCATATTAGGGCTTGCAAAATGTATGCCACCTTCATGACCTGCGGGATCATTTGGTCCTGCTAATGTGGAATAGATTTCGTTGAGCAAAGAAGAGCGTATGTTAATTTTTAATTCGCCAACAGCCGGTTGAAAAATGCTGGCCGCCAAAACAAACTTTAAGTGGTCCAGTAAGCCGTTCCAACCGACCTCGATGTCGTGGGTGACAAAATAAATTAAACCGCTTTGTACTTCTTCATGACTAAAACTAGTGACGGCAGTGTCCAGTACGTTCTTGTGTTCTCCGGAACTCCTGATGATTTTTCTTACATCACCGTAGCGAGGTTTTTGTATTATGTTGTAGCGTGGATTGCTGCTGGTTAGTTTTGCTAGGGGAGTCGCGTCCAAGATATTTAATGTTAACCGAGTGGTCTCACCAGTGAAGGCCGTGATGTTTCCAATCTGCATCAACGGCTGCACGGTTACAGTAAGACTAACTTCAGATCCTACGGATGTATTTCCCCTGATCATTCCAATGAAGACAGTAAAACTATCATTCGCAGTTGTCATATCCGTTTGCATGTACATAACATTTTTGCTTGCGATTTCGCTTTGTGTAAACTCCGAAGCAAGAGCATCCTTAACGTACACCACCCCATGCTTTGGAGGTCTCTTAATCGAATAATGTGTATGCGCTCGATTCGCATTGGTTTCTATGACGAACTGATTTTCTGAGAGAAGAACAACGTTTGATCCCTGTTGTAAAAACATGGGTGCTCCTGCAGATGCGTTTAAACTAATCGGTAATACTTGCACGTTAAAAACAATATAAGCCGGCCAAAATTTACCATCCCATACCCGTAAATGAAATGTGTCAGTTAAAAGCGAACCGTTGTGAATGTACACGAGTTTATTATTATCAATATCCGCCTGTGAAAAATGCGTCGATGTTGACATGCCATCAGGAAGCAAGATAATAAAGCCTTCTTTCGGTCCAGAAATCACATCGTATCTTAACTCTGCAGAGGGCGTATCCGCATCTTCCGTGCACAATTCACTTTTAGTAATCGTGTGATTTTCTCCTTGAACTACGATTAAATGAGGTGCAGGAGTTAACAGCTTAAACGGCTGATCATTGATTGGTTCAACGATAATAGGCACGGTGATATTGCATAACATAATATACCCAGGTATCAAATACAAAGAAAAATAAATATTGTCACCTAGGGAATCGGAATGATCATGTTGATACAAAACCTGCCCTGACTCGAGTTGCTGTTGAGTGAACGTCGTTAAATTCGAATTATTTTGCAGGAAAACATCACCGTGCTGGGGGTTGGAAGCAAACGCATGAATAATTGGTGAGTGCAAGCCTGCGTGGCTTTCCAAAAATGATATAACCCCAGATAAATTTAAAGGTATGCTAATAATACCACCCTCGTCTACCTTGATTTTTGGAATAATAACGTAAGCATCCAGTCCACCGGAAGACACCGAAATATCTATGGTTAATTTCTGGTTTAGCAACGGCTGTGCTAAATAACTGCGAACATTAAAATGAAACGAATCATTCGCATACAAATCAGCAAACGGATGTGTGTGTTCGTAAAAGACTCGACTGTTGTTTAAATCATTCTGCGTGAAACTGTTGATCACCTTGAACATTCCAGGTGTTTCTGATTCAATCATAAGGCGACCTAGACTCGGTGAGACCACGACTTCAAAGTTTATTATTCTATCAGGATCCGAGACAGAAGCCAATATGTAATTTGAAGTTAAGTATTTTCGCTGAAGTGGAAATATGTGCAACGGCTTCAAGACTAAAGCAAGAGAGACGGGTTTTGTTTTAATAAAAAATGTATGCTCCTTTGTACTATGCAATCCATCACTGACGTTAAATATAAATTTTGCTTCCGAACCATCTGAAAATTATTCAACAGATCACAAATATAAATATTTAACTAGGAGGGTTCCCACTTTATTTTCATAAAAAAACATTCATTATTGACTTTTCAACCAAATGACTGGGATTTAAACAACTTTTAGTTTTTTCCTGAATTCAAAACCGAAATAACAAACTTACAAACATGAATAATTTAATTCTTTTTTATTTTTCACGTGTGTTAACGGATAATACCTTTAATTTTATCTAAAAATAAATAACTTAGATTTTATCGGCGAAACGCCTAAATACCAGCAAACTGCTGCACTCAGGTGTTCTTACGGCTGCCTAAACTACAGGCGACGGGAATTCCTTTTTTTATCAGGAAACTCCTAAACTTTGACGATTGTCTAGATTATGAATTTTTTCTAATTTTGAAAAGTTCAAACAACCTTCGAATTCTTTCTCATTTCAGAAAAAAAATAATAAGATATGCGAAAATTGTTCATTTAGTTTCCATTATTACTATTTTAGTTTAATTTAGTTTCCACGTGTGTTAATGAAGAAAATTATTGAATTATGTACCTTTAAAAATCATACGCAATTAATTTAATATGCCAGTGTGTCTAAAAATAAATAAAATAATTTCCTTTCTTACCAAAAAAAAAAATCCATGGTATAGGCAATCAACGATCCCCGCAGCTTGTACAGTTGCCTACACGAAAGGCGACAAGAATATTTCTTTATCAAAAAACAAACTTTCCTCATTTTAGAAAAAAGAAATAGACATAAAAATTTACTATTTTGAAAAGTTCAAACAAATCCTCATTATAATTTATTTAAAATACACAACAAAACAACCAAAATCTCCAGTTTTTCAATTAATTTCGTTTCTGTTGAGTGGAGTGGGAACCCTGTACACTGTCTCTCCCAATAGTTTTCTTAAAAATCACATCTTCGGTTAAATAAGAATTGAAAATAAACTTACTTAAGTGACGAAAAGCAACCAAATTCTTATTAATCAATTCTTGAGTGAAGAACTGCAATGAAGTACTTGCGTCGGAAAGAAGCGAGACATTTCCCCACCAACAACCCAAAACCTGATAACGTAAAATTTCCATGGGTCTATCCCCATCAACGGCAGCTAAAAAAGAAAATAATTTAAAATCAGTTACTCCTAGTTTTAAACTTCTTGATTCGTACCTAGCATGGAGTTTGTAATAATCGCTGTACCGCCTTCCCACATAACCAGCCCGGTATTATTAACAACGACCGGCCTCTGATCATTGATTGGCAAAATGACAATTGACAGTGTAACGGGAAAACTACGCTTTTGTCCAGCAACCGCTACTAATTTGATTTCGTCTTTCAAATTTTCTGAACCGTCATGTGCGTAGTGTATAAGGCCTGCCTTTAATTCCTTATGCGAAAACTTATGCGATTTAATGCAGGACTTTTGAATTTGTATACAACCGTGTTTCGGTAATTCCAGTAATATATATTCGGTTATTCGAGACTTGTAATAATCCGTCAGCACGAATAGATGCACGGATGAAATCAATACGACTCCACCTTCGTATACATTCAGTATGTTCGTGCCTAAGTACAGTCGTTCGGGAATTATTTGCACATCGAGGATAACGCTGTTCAACCAAACCATACCATTCGATACATTAAAAACTATACGGTCTTTTGTTTGGTTTGCAATCGACTGTATGTATATTATGCGATTTTCGTTCATTATTGCTTGAGTGAACGAGCGAATGTTTGCAGATTCATCTTCTGTGTTTCTGAACGTTGGTAAAATACTGACGTAACCGTTCTCGGGGTACTCATTGATGTAATAAGTTATTGCAGACGCAGGAACTTCAGGTTGTAAAATCTAAAACAAAACGATTATTCATAAATGAAAGGAGAAGCGTGAAGGAGTTTACCTCGAGGACAGCTCGGTTGATTAAAGCGCTTGTTGATTCTTCAACCAAAAGCGTCCGGCATGTTTTAAGCGATAACGGTTCCCAGTAACTAGGTGGTAACATCCATATTCTTAACTGAGCTACGTTAATGGCATCCCTGCATCGAACACGTATTCCAACCTCATCAGCACTAGCAGTATTCACTTCGTTCACATAAAATACTTTCCCTTCGTTTATTTGAGCTTGTGTAAAATGAAGAACATCCTAGAATCAACCATGGCGTTATTAAATAATAAATCAAACATTAACCACCCGATCTTACCTCTAATTTATCTCCAAATACAATTCTTCCAGAGCTTGGTTTCGTAGTAATTTCATACATAACATCTACATCATTAGCATATAAGTTAGTTGTATATGATAAATGTTCTTTTTGAATAACAGCCTTTGAACCTTGCTTAACAATGAGCTTTTTGTTTGTGAACACTCGAATAAAAGGAGCCGAAGCCTGAACTTCTAAAATCCCATTAACATAAAACTGACCGTCGGTTACCCATAGTCTCAGTTTCCCGTATTCAGGGCCTTTATGTTTAAAAAGCACGGCTTTCTGATTTAAATCCGCTTGAGTGAACTCCGTCAATTTAATCGACGTGTTTTTTACCCCGTAAACTTCTCCATTTGGAAGTTCCCTGCACGTATAAATTATATCCGACGGTTGTGTATCTAAATCAGCATCCGAGTATGTTAAGTCATCGTTTGTTAACAACTTCTGCCCTCCTACTACGACGTGGAATACTTTCTCAACAGTCCGCACCGGGCTGTTATCATTCTTCAGTAAAACATCGATGTGAAAAGCTTCGACATATTGGAAATCCTCTTCTTCCCTGGACATTGCCATGAATTGAAACGAATCGTATTTAGTTTCCGAATCATCGTGAACATAGAAGAGCTGATTCGAGGCTAATTCGCTCAGAGTAAAATAATTCGTCTTGTTACGGATTAATCCGTTTTTTATAATTTGCAACCAACCGTGTACAGGTGGGGAAGTGACATTAAAAAATAAATCCGATACTAAATCGCTTTTAATACTCAAGTGAGAAGTGCCTATGTTAGTTTTGCCCCCTTCGGTAACTTGCAAGCGTTGAAAGACAGTTTGCACTCGAGAGACCGTTTCATTCGAGGGTTGATGGTTTATTGTCAAATTTCCAGTTACGTTTCTACACCCGCGGGCCATCACTTTAAACAAGAGTACATCAGTAACTGCCGAATACGATTTCCTAAATAGTTTATATTTAATGTTGTAAGACGCGACGTCTTCTTGTGTGAACATATCGTGATATCTCATTCTATATTTTGAAACGGCAGAAAACAAAAACCCATACATCGGAGCACGTGTGATCAGATACTTAACGGATGTAGTCGGTGATCTAATGGGTTGAGTTTGATATTCAAGAATACCATCCGATAAAGTCACTTCTTGCAAGGAATTGAGGTTTAAAATCCCATTCTTCAGCGGCTTTAATTCACACTTTGCGAAAGTCATTCGAAATATATACAAGACAGACATGTTCAACGATGTTTTGAACTGCAAACACAATTTTGAATATGCTAAGTAATTACTTAAAACAACAGGAGGAAAGAAAATATTACCTGAAATTCATCATAATCCGGATTTGATGTAATATGTCGATAGCGAACGCGGTGTCTTCTAATGTCTTCACTTGAAAATATCACCGAGTTTTCCCAGTGTCCCCCATTTTTCTCAACTTCGACGATTCCAAATTGTGGTCCCTGCACAATG
Organism: Prosopocoilus inquinatus; assembly: GCA_036172665.1. Lineage (NCBI taxonomy): Eukaryota > Metazoa > Arthropoda > Insecta > Coleoptera > Lucanidae > Prosopocoilus > Prosopocoilus inquinatus. Next base: position 15,985,254 of record CM069880.1, on the reverse strand, counting down.
TGGTACTCTGCATTGTCGGTTGAATTCGCAACGTTCGATACAAAACTCAAGTTAAACGGTGTTATAACCGCTGATGTTTCATGCATTAAAACCAAGCCCGTGTTGTTTTGCAATCTCCAGTGTTGGGGGAAAGTCTGAACTCGCAATTTCGCAGGTGAACTTGTTTCAACACCGTCTGATACTTGCAAAGTGATGTAAGAGTCGTTGGCAGATGTATCATGATGTACGAAAGCTATTTGATTATTTTCAACATCTCTGTGTGTAAAGGAAGACACTGGTTGACCAGGTTTATGCACGTACTCGAAATGTCCAAGATTTGTTTCCTCCACGTTATACACCAATTGCCTCGCAGAGTTATCAGGATCGTTTACATGCAGTAAGTGACTGTCTAACACTTTTCTTGTTCCCTGAAATATTATTACTACATCATTACTAACGCACATACATTAATATACGTATACAGCGAAACAAATGAGAATTAATCAAAGGATATTTTACAACTAAAGTGTCGCATAAAATATCCTTGACTGACGGTGATTGCTTTTCAAAGTTAATGAATGAATGAGTTTAAAGCAAAGCAAAAAAAAAAACAAACAAATTCTCATTGTTTAAATATAGAAAGTAATAAACACTTACCTTGATTAATTATTTCTAATCATGCCATGTTGGTTAGACAGTGCACATTTATCTTAAATAAACACAACAATTAATGGTTAAAATAAAGATAATATATAAAACCAAAATTCTCTCTAAGTTGCATCACATGAAACGTCGCAAATTGTTAATTGTTTTATATGTAATGTTGGAAAAAAAAAATGTTTACACGCTACTATAAAACGCTATCTACAACAATCCAAATTGTCTGTAAAACATTCATCATGCAGCATGAAATTACCTTTGCAATTCTAAGAACCGAAGTTGGTGGTATATTTAGGACGGGTGGGTCATTAACAGGAACCACGTTAATGTGCAAGGTGAATTTAAATTTCCCTTGCAGGTAAGATGGTAGTATGAAATGTTCGCCGGTAGAAAACTCTACTTCTAATATCACATGGTCCTTGCGATACTCAGATCCATCGTGAATATAATACACCTTGTCCCTTGATACGTCCGCAAGAGTGAAAGAATTTTTTTCATTCCACAATATATTTTTTATACTACCATAAGTAGGTCCGTCCACAACATTAAAGGTAATCCCACTGTCCTTAATATCATACTTAGGATAATCCAATATAACATGCAAATTTGTCGTCGTGATCAACACATTCTGCCCTTCCAATACTTCTAAAGGTTCCAGTGCCAACAATTCCAGTTCGTCTGCAAGACTAGTTTTCGCATACACTTTAGTTTTAGTGTGATTCCCACCACAATCATTCAGTTGACATTCGCATTTAAACGAGTCCAATCCTTGTTGCACGCAAACATTATTTCCATTGCAAGGCTTATGTATGCAAGGGTATTCCCATAAACAACCAGGCAGCAAACCTTCGCTCACGTAAACATCGAGGAATCCCTTTTTGTGTTCACCGAAAACTAAATGACGCATGCAACCTTTAAAGCTACCATCCGAAGTCTTTAGACCTTTCGACATCGCCCTGGCACGTTTACTTATCTCAATTCCCCCAATATAGAAAAGTTCATTAAACTCTAAGACATGTCCGCGTAGAACTTTAACACTGCTCATATTCGAATTAACATTTAAATCGATGGAACTCGAAGTAACTCGCAAGGAAACTTTATGCCAGTGTCCGTCGGCAACGATCATGTGATTCGTGTTTTCTATCACAGCGTTGCCGCACTTGAGGGTAACCTTCAGTTTGCCGTCCCACACTTCGACTGCGAAAAGGTCCAATTTCGAAACGCCCGAGTTATAAAATAAAATGCTATGTTGTAAATATGTTTTCAGTTCGACTTGCAACTTTAACGTGTGCTCAACTGGATGCGGTATGACCATGAACGCTTCATCTTCTATGAAACTTATGGGTCGGTCATTGTCAGCGGCAAATTCTGAAGCGCAATTCCAGGTTACTCCGTTTACTGCAGCTTGAGACTGACGACGTCTCGCTATATCTAACACATACAAGCCGTTATACATTACCTAAAAATAAACTTACTCTTAAAAGGATTTATGAAAAAAAACTAACGAAAAATTATTTTGTATTCCGCAATCCATAAACAAAAGACAGTTTAAATATACATATCATAACAATAATAACTTTGAAGTAAATTTTTTTAATGCCTAGAGTTCACAGGCTAAGCCTGTTAATACTACGAGCCGAAAATCATTATAATTCTTTTGCTTCTTGTCTCTGAAGTTTATAATTAAGTCTTTGCAAAACTCTTTCCGACGAAATTTTGAAAACTCAATTAAAGAAGACGATTTATAATCGACAATTGCTTTTGGGACGGTCACAAAATTATTTGCTTGTCAAAAATACGAAATAAAAGATACACGGACTTTATTTGGAACCTTTCCCACAGCCTACTTGATCCATTTTTTGTTTAAACACTCGTTATTACGAAAATCATTTTGGCAACACTGTTAATTACGCATTTTGTTTTCTTTGGATTATTCTTAGCCTCTTTTTTTAAAAAAAAGAATAATAATTGCTTACGTCAGATAAACATCCTCTAAAATTAATGAGATGACCGAAAAAGAAGTCTGAATAATTGCCACGACCACCAACAAACAAACCATAATTGATATTCAATTCAAAAAATTTTCCGGGAAGACTTTTCCTTGAAAAAAAAAAAACAGCACACAATTAGTATTAAATACTACAAAAAACTTAATGCTATTACTTCACCGTATGGTTATTATCTACGATAATAGACAGGTTAGCTTCTTTGCGAACGATGAAAACTTCATGCCATTTGAAGTCGTTCAAAACAACTGATCTAGGTGTTAACAATTCTGATTCACCTGCCCCAAGATTTATATTTACTTTTAATCTGCTATTATCCAGTCTCACGATGCAATAATCAGTGCTACCCGCAACAAGGAGTAACAATGCACTAGGTAACCTAGTACGGAACTTAAAATGAATATCAGTAGAGCCTTTTGCTTCTTTAAGAGGTATGGAAATATAGCTGTTACCGTAGAAAGATGCTGGAATTATAATAAATACAGTACTAAAAATAAACTCATCATAAAGTAGTCATATAATACCTTGATCTAAACTTATGCACAAAGGTTGAAATATGCACAAAATTAAACAAAAAGAAAGCCAACTGCGCTCCATCATAACATTGTTATTACTGTCGTAAAATTTTCACACATGTCAGAGTGCATCAGTGTTTATTTCCTATGTTTAAAAACAGACACACATCCAACACCCTTAACGCCATAGCAAAAATACGTTCACTGGGGTGCGTTCGAAAATCATACTCTGCTAATGGGTGTTCCTAACGGGTTGCGTTCATAAACCACACCTTCGATTACAACTACCTACAGGCGATACAATCAATAGAACTGTTTACTCTGGCATTAGCTTTTAGCTTTGTTTAATCCATACGAAGAAAGAACGACAGTATAACTTGCGAGAGTCACCAGTCATGGTTTATATACTTAAAGAGGTTATCTATTAACATTCGATCAATCAGCCGGGGCTCGCTCGTTCAGGAACTGAAAAGGTAAGCCGTACGATTTAATTCAAGACATCAGTTTAACAGTAACACATGTTATTAATCAAGTTAATATTTGTCGAACTAGGAGTTCCCGAACACGACACCTAGGGAAAGATTTTATTATTTTGATTTACTTCTCTATCCTTATTTTAAAAAGCTTAAAATATGAAATTTCGCTAAAATTAATTTGAATTCGGTAGATCGGTAGGCTGAGCTCAAAATCGATAGATCGGTAGGGTTGGTAGCATTGATCGGAGATAAAAGAAGTGCGAAACATTTAATTAATTAATTTCGAAAAGGAAAAGCGAATGACAATCTCTGAAAACCACAAACAAATACGAAAGGAAACGAAATAGTTTTGATAGATAAACCAAAAAAAAAACTAATTTTATTAATTCTAAACGACGACGTCTTCTTTTAAACAATGACAGCAACAGCGCCCCAAAAGAAAATTCCAAAAGTGACAGAAACATTCGAATTGACTATCGCAAGGAAACATTCAGAAAAGGTCGGAAACGATTAAGAGCGTACTTCAAACTTAAAAACAATGGGCGGCTTCAGCGGCTGAGTTGCTTACTCAGCAGTCGTTTGGCTCACATCAAGGTAATAGCCAATCACAGACGACTGCTGAGTAAGCAACTCAGCCGCTGAGCGTTCCTGAACGCGCCCAATAATTCATGAACAAGTGACGATCGCGTTATCTATCGCGCTACTATCTTTCTCTATTCAATAATAACTTCTACTTCTTACTTCAGTTTCTTTCTCTTATCTTACCTGTTATTATTAAGCGCCATCTCGAGATGACATGTTGATTAATACGATTTGAAACGTCAAAATCGATTTCTTTCTCTGAAAAGAGGCACGAACCTCGAAATTTTATGTGTTGGCGATACTGCTTCGGATTGCTGCCAAATTGCAAGGTTAGGTTGTTTTGATATTATTGTCTGGTTTATTTGAATAGTTAAATGCAGAAAAATTTTCACAAATTTGCCTGTACAGGTGTGCTAATAAATAATTTTTTTTGTTTTTAAATATTTTTAGCCTGTGCTAGTAAATTCACTCTTGACGAAGCTATCAACTGAAAGTGTAACGTTGAGTGATCGTGTTCAATTTTTGAAAGAGCTTGTTCGTTTAAAACTACGTAAATTAGATTTCTTTTTTAAAAACAGGTAGGCAACTCAACGTACGCAGTCGTTTGTACGGTTGCTTAGTCTGGAAGCCCCTTATTTTCTTTTATAATCTCTTATCACAATCAGTTTATAAACATGAATAAAAGGATATTCTTCCAGAATGTCGCATTTTTTTTAATTACAAAAAATACAATTTTATTTTTACTACAATAAATATTTTATTTTAATCTCTAATTATACACCGACTGTGTGAGAATGAGTTCTAGAAAAATCTTTTTAGTTATGATAGAGCATGATAAGAGTTGATTTTGCATTTCATATATTGTGAAGAAATTCGAATGCATTAGAAAGAAATGAACTGTTTTATTCTTCAAAGAATGAATACATTATACAATTTGTATTACAAATACTAAATATTTTTTTATCACATTGCATGCAGTTATACAAAAAAAAATATTATATATATTAACATCTCATTAAAAATCTTCATTAGTAACACTTGTAGCAAAATTTCATATACAGTTAAAAGAAGTGCTTTGGTTTTATTCCGCGTAAAACCTGGTGACAATACGTTTCTAAGGTTAAAACCAAAATATATCTTTTATTATGCACTTCTGCTGAAGTGACGAAAAATTAAAACATTAAATTGGATACATCAAACCTGCTGCAAAAAATAAAACAATAATTAACTATGATGCATTTTTATTGCAATTACTGAATAAGCCAGTTATAAACATTTTGAGAATTATAAGTTGTACATAAATTAGTTTTGATTACAAAAATACCAAGTTTTATTTTGCAAGTTTTTTTTTAAGCCAAATGTACATATAGCATCAAACAAAGTTTTTTTTTCCAACAAGATCGTTCATCATCATCAATAAAATATAAAAGAGACACAAATTCAGACGTTTTAAAAATCGTAATCGTACATGCTCACATCTCCAAAAAAAAAAAAAAAATTTGACTCGTTTAGAAAATAACGCAAACTTAATTTAATTAGACCTAGATCGAGTAGCCAGTATGTAAACGAAAGTACCACAGCCAAATTTTTAATTTGTTACCATAAAAGATGACAATTTTCAGGGTTACGAAATGATTAATGACACTAATTAAAAAAATTCGTCATCTACACAGTGGTAGGAATGTTATTATTTGGTTAGTTTTCGTAAAGCGTAGGCTGAACTTTTGGGATCTCACAAGTAAAAAACAATGGATATAATAAATAACAACGAAACTACTAATTACAATACAGTGCCAGTCGAAGATTAACGAGTCTTCACTAATCGAACATCTATCTTGATCACTTCAAAGCTGTTAACTGCCAAAACGCAATTATAATTGAGCAATCTAAGAAACTCAAAGCTGATTTAACGAAAGTACAAACTGGCAGAGTTTAATACTGCGATACTGTATGCTGTTGTATAGTTCTAAAATTAGTAGTAATTTTTATATATGATTTTTTTGAAGAATCATCCAATAATTCAGTTACTTTTTCTTTGTTTTACGACTAAGTTGTTCTTCTGCAGCTAATTTAGCTTTAAAATCTGCAGCTACTTCCTTGGATCGTATAAGGTGAGTAATACAGTTATCTACCAATTCTTCCCACATGTTACAATATGCTAAAAAAAATTATTCAAAACATATAATAAAAATAAATCACTCGCTATCCAAATACCTTCTTGATCGTAAGTTACATCATCTGCCATTCTTAGAATCCTCTCAGCTTTCTGAGTAGCAGAAAACAACTGATCCATTGCTTGTTTGTGGTTATCAAGCATGTTATCCTCAGCCAGTTGAAGTTCAGATATGACTTGATGGAAATCTAACATTTCAGGCGTCATGTCATGTTCCTGTAAATCACAAACTGAAAATTTAATAAAACCTAAAATATTCGCGCTCACATTCAGTGATCGTAACTGTAGTAAGTCCCCATCATCTTGGCGATCGCTAGAGAAGCTTTCATCTCCCTGATTTATAAGAAGATCTCCTCCGCCCAGCTCTTTTACTCTATCCGCATAGCGCAAGGTATTCAATGAATGCTCACAGGAAGATACACCGGGAGATATCATTGCAATCATGCAGGTCCTCGAGTTTGGACCGACAAAAGAATCTCGAAGCACCTGTGTTAGTTTACTCACTCGGAATGGGAGATGCGCTCCCTTACGTCCTAACGCACGAATACACTCCTTCAATGCCAGAAGAGACTTATTTATTTCTGCTCCTTCCATACCTACAAAAATTTATTACTTATTAACTTTCTGTGATTGTGGTAGTACTGCGTACGTGTTTGTCTGTTAGCAGATGATGTATCGGCTCCTCTTTCATTCCCAGCAAGATCAATAAGAGAAAACTTTCCGTGAATTTTCTGCAAGGAAGCGTGCGACCTGACAATAATCTGAAAAACTGCGTGAGATCTAGACGAGTTAGAATTTGCGGAAGTCTGCCCCGAAGTCCTGGCCTGATTTCCCTTTTGTATGAGCTTCAAAACTTCATCAACATTGGAAACAACCTTCTCCGTAAGGCCCACGACTTGCACCTGCTGCTTTCCGTCTTCGAGTATGCGTAACTTCAACTTATTGTTCAATAAATCGAAAACTTTTCCAGAATAAATTTCAAAAAAGCTTGCCGACACAATCAAGTCGAGATGTCTGTACTTGGCAGAGTTTGCGTATTTGAAAACATCAGCCGTTGCCATCGCATAGATGCCTTTATGGCAATCCTGAGTCTTACCGTTGAAATCGCCTCCCATCGTATGGGTCTTGCCCGAACCAGTTTGACCATAAGCAAAACAAGTTGCAAAGCCTCCTTCGAATATTGTCTTTATTAAAGGCTGTGCAGTGTATCTGCAATTAAAAAAAAAGATTTAAGCGAAACAATACAATCGTATTTAATACTTACTTATAAACGACTTCATTGGTGCAAGTTTCATCGAAAGCGTAATCAAATCTAAACAATTGGTTATCTAAGTATTTAGTTAGATCCACCTTATTTTTAGGCTCGTGTACGATGAGTTGATTTTTTGATGGTATAGTTATAACATCTACTTCTTTCCTCGCAAGTTCTTTCTTATTCACAGGTCTCTTGCGCACACAAACTGTTATTAGATGGTCTTCAATCGCATCATTTTCAGTCAGTGGTTTAATATCTAAACTACGACGGTATTCCCTAACAAGCCAAGAAATATTACCCCGTGCTTATTATTATCATCGTAAAGTAACTCTTACTGAATCATGGTAAGCAACTCCCAGTGGGGATTCCCGGGGGCCATTTGCAAGAAAGCCTCTTTTTCAGCTTTTTCTTCGGCTTGCCTCTGCCTCCTTTCCTCTCGATTTTTCTTTAATTTCTCCACTTCCTTAACCACATTACTTCGCCTTGTATTCTAAACCAACAGTACAAGTCAGCGTGTATTTTAAATCAAAACAACGATATACCTGCACGACATTTACAGTGCTTCTATTAGAGATAATGTTCGAATTTTCTTTAGATGGTTGTATATTTTCTCGTGCAAACGCCTGACCGTTATTCGGTGCTTGGAACTGGGTTAATCTCGTTGATCGTATAGAACCTTTTAAAACAAATAAGTACGTAAATCACTTGAGTGTTTTAAAAACGTCATTAAAACTGCATTATTATTATTTTTTAATTAACTCACGCGTTTTCATGATGATGGAAATGGAAGTATCATAGATCCTACTTTATTATTTATTTTGGTTTTAAATTACTTACCGTTACTAGGCTTGTTGTTTAAAGTTGTCGCTATAGACTGGCGCGTTGGATTCTGAAAATTACAACCGAATTAATAATGGGGATTAGAGAAATTGTTGAGTGCATAATCTCAATTTAGGGGGGAGGAGGACTATGAGGGTGAAGGATTTTAAAAAATTGTACCGACAAAGTTGCCGAATCCGGTGACAACTGATTGCTATTAAAATCGTCGTCACTTTCATCTAATTTACTACTTAAACGACCTGACTGGGCCATTGCAGCACTCGTTTCTTCTTCTGATGAACCTGAAGAGTCCTTTATAAGCAGCATGCAGAACAACACAAGTATTAGTTTTTTTATTTGCATAGTTTAAAATCAGTTTTTTTTTTTTTTGAACAATGAACAAAGAACAAACAAAATTATTCCGCCGGCAAAATTCTTCTCATGTTGTGTAACTAAAAATAGGTTTTAAATTTGGTCCGCCGTGCTGATTGTTAATAAATTAAGAATTACGACGAGTTAGATAACTTGCATTCAATTACATACTAAATTAATTATTTGCACAATAGCTATTTCACCCACAATGCCGTAGTCTATTTATAACAATTTGTAAACGTTTTTGTCATCGGTACAGGCCCGTTGTTACAAAGCAAATTTGTTGCAGCAGATCGTAAAATACTACAACAAACAGAGCGCTCGTAATTCAAACAAACAAACAAACAAACAAACTAAATTCGCATAAAATAATAACTAATCATTGCAACAAATTATAAAACACGATCAGTAATGTGGAAGAAGTCGTACATTTCAACTGCAAGTACCTAGGCACACAAGCGCAGTAAATAGGAGAATTAATAAATAATTTAACAAACACATTTCTAGAGAATTTCAGAAAATCAATGCAACTAACGCTAGTATACATTTCCATGAATACTCCTAATTTTTTCTTTTAATGGTTTCCAAATTAATCAAAAAGTAAAACACAAGATTAAAATGAACAAACTAACAAGTAAACTTCTGCAATCAATTATTTATAAATTTATTTAAATAAATTCACGAACTTCGTCAAGGTTGCACAATTTTTTCCGCATTCTAAGATCCAGTCTTGCACCATGTGGAACTTTGTTAATTTAAATCTCGATTTTTTATTAATACAAATCGCAGTTAGGTACTACCCACACTCGTTTTATGGTAAGGGTAGGACAGGCTGCATGCAATTATTAGTGGTCGATCAATAAAACGCGACACTCTCCTGGTAACGTTTCAATGGAATTCCACACGCTAGAAACTTAGGGTCAAGAAGTAATAATTATTTCAATCGACAAATTTTAATCATCAGCAATAAGACAATAACATTTTAAAAATACTGTATAACAAACAATATATATTTCAGGCATTACTTACGTTGCTTTTCATTAGGTACCAAAAAAAAAGGAACCTATTTGTTTATGTTTTTATTAACACTGAGACTCACAGGGCCAGCATAGTGCATAAAATCTTTGTATAAAAATAAAACAAGGCACAAAATAAAATAATCTCGATGTAATTAGAGTTTGAAGTGAACGACACCTGATGAAGAATTTCCATCAGACTGTAGATGTTGATCAATAAATAATACTTGAACGACTAAAGAACGTATTTTAGATTTTAGTGCCAGGTACCATAGTTAGTATAATGCAAAATTCACACACACAATTACTAATTACGATTTAGGGTTCGTTCAACTTACCCGCTGTAGCTTGTTTAACGACGTTTGATTTAGAATCGGGGGTTCTTGGATGTGTCTTTCCCCGGGTTTTAAAATTACTACATCCGGATTTAGCGATTCTATCGATGCCATGTCGATTTCTTTGCCTTTGGTCTCGCCCTGCTCAAACCATTCTACAGTGACACTTCGAAGATCAAAATTTATGGCCGCTACCATCGCTGAATGTACTCGACCTGAAAAGAAAATTTGCTCTTTTTTTCTTATTTCTCTATTATTTTATTTGTAATAGTTTATTTCGAACTAAAAATTGTTTCAAAACTATACTTTTAATTCGAAGGAGTATTTTTAAATTTTGACGCTAAAAACTAGCTTTGTCATTGGTCAAATGAGCTATATCATTGGTAAACTTCGGTCAGCTACCAATGACAAAGCTTGTTTTTAGCGCCAAAATTTCAAAGTACTCTTATGAATAAAAAAAAACAGAGTATAGTTTTACAAAATATGGAAACTAAACTTATGGCATTTTATTTCTGATACCTACATCTCCATACTTACATTCTTTTCCTCAGTTCCTTATAATTAAAGATACCTGTTTGCATTAAGGGTACATTTCCCATGCATACAAGAATTTATGACCATATTGATGTTAAAGCACAATCGTGAAAGTTTTTAACAAAACAAACCAACCAGAAATATCCCTTCTGATAGTCAGTCAAAAAGTCTGGGTTTCCCTTAACGTAGGATAAACTAATCGATTTAAAACTACTAAATAATAATTACATCTCTCTATTAATTTTTATTTAAGTATTTTTCCCCTTCTCTGATTTTATACAATAGTTTTTCAACTCTTCCATAAATTTAAAATTAATTTCACGAACTGTATGCTGCTTAAAACAATTTATAAATGTCATTACACCTACGTAAAAATAATAAAAAATAAAAAGAAAGTAAACCAGCCATTATGGGGGCATGACAGTTAACGTATTTAATGCAGAACTTTTTCTGTGATAACTTATAAGTAAAGACCGGACGTTTAGGTCGTAAAAGAGTCAAAAAACGCACCTGATTTGGGTGACTTAATTATGATATTAGGTGTGGGTTCTTAGAAAGGTCCAGTAAAGTTAAATAAAACATTTGAATTAAAGTTATTACCCAGAATTTCTTATAAAATGATGATAATGACTATTTTTAATTATAACTCTACTGGACCTTTTCAAGAAGGTAAATAATCCATACTTGATATCCCAATTCACTCACTCAAATCAGGCCACATGCGTTTTTCAATTTTTTTCGACCTAAACGTCCGGTCTCTACTCATAAGTTGTACAGTCATTTTATTTGATTGCTTTTTTATTATATCTTTTTTTGTCAATTGTAAACTTCACAACAAAATAGCTTTCTTATTTCGTCTTTTAATTAATTACTATTGACTGAATGACATTTTTCCTTGATTTTATTAAACGTAGGGACACTTTTTTTTAAATTTTGGTGCTGTGAAGTTAGGTACCTATACATTTTAAATTAACGCAATACTTTTTTTGCATTGTGATTAGGTACAATTTTAACAATTTTAATCACTGTTGACTCAAAGATAATATTTGCTGCTGACTTCCTGGAATGTAAACTTCAAACTTGTATTTTGTGTGTATGTACAAGTTCTTAGATGTACCTACCTGTACTTATAGTATACAGGATGTTCAATTATTATTTCGTCATCGCTAAATTTGAAGAGGGGAAAAGAAAACAATGGAATTTTGAATAGCGGCGCTTATGGTAAACATAAATCACAATATTGAACAAATTGTCTGTGTAAACCAGGTAGGTCGACCTTGCTATGTAACGTTCAAGCCTTATAAGGCACCATCAGTTAAAATCCATTTGTTGGCGTCACGGCGATGTCCTCGTCATCGAGGTCCAAACGTGGTTCCTAGCAGGTTCCCAGTAAACCACCCCTAAATAAAACAAACGAATCCGTCCAATCGCAGATGAGAGTATTGATATAAATAGGAATTAAGTAAGAATACAACAAAATCGCGAGATATGCACCCACGTGAGTGTACGTCTGAACACTAGACATATCCTTAAATGTATTATTATTATTAATCCGGTAACTAATCAAGTTGTTTACATAAAATTTAAATATATTATCTACTACAAATTTGTATTATTTTTGCAAAGTAATATGCAACGTACGCAAGGGTTCACATATGATTTATCGCCCACTGGAATTAGGTGTGACTCACAGAGGAAGATATTTTTAAAAAAGTCGGTTAAATTATTTATTATAATAATTGTTATCAATCAACGAGCTTTGCCACAAGTGACATATCAAAGAAAAATCAGTTCCATCCAAACTTAAGTAATTGTTTATTTACAAATGCTCGACAATTTATAAACTCTAATGTCAAACTATGATAGACTTTAAGTTTAGAAGTGGAATTCCTTGATCACTGTCATCGAAAACGACATATGAATCACGGTACCCACACAATTGAAAACACTAGGACATATTTTAATATTTACCGCAAAATTAGTTAGCAACTGCATGATTTTAAATTAAATGCATTGATGTCGTAGGAAAAGTACGTTTAAACAAGTCTGGTGGAGTTTCGGTTAGGTTAAAATTCGGTTACTTAAATACGAGACTTCGACGGTTACAGTTTCAAATATTAATAGATTTATGTTACATTTTAAATACACCAATGCGTTTTACTGTCGTGCAGACGTCAAAGAAACTGATTTTACTGCGGATATCGTTCCTACAGCACGTGTAGTACACATAAAAAACCGAAAGCCTAAATCAAGCAAACGAAGCATTTCCACATAAAAACAATTAACAAAAGAAGTTGAAAATATAAGGATAATGATCTCAAAACTGTTATTTGATGAGAACTTACTTTTATTCCTGGATTGAATGTGTGTGAAAATCAATGTAGAAGCAGAAGGTTGAGCAGTTTGCTTTCTGTGTTGTAATTCAATGCTATGCTATTGTAAAAATACGTGGGCATTTTAAGGGTTTTACGATATTTCTTCTTTACTAGGGAAAAAAAAGGTAAAATGTACTCACCATCGGTTCTTCTGATATTAACGCTGGTTCCGACCTGAAGAATGCTTGGCGTTTCCATCATGATCGATATATCTAACGGTACAATATTCGAACTAATTCACACATGTACGTAAATAAATAATTAATAAATACAAATACATTTACAAATTTCGAATTATCGTTTGCTGTTAAGCGGCGACTGACATATTACGACAACCTTATGCGAAGCACAATGTAAGGTGTACTACCAACTACGCAAACTCAATGCGCCAACCATTGGCGGTTATTTTGATATTTAAAATTATCGGTTAAAGCAACAACAAAAACGCTCGTTATCAATTTGAAAACGTTCGTTGCATTGCGAAACTAACTGTCACAGTAAGTAACCCACAATTGTAAAGTGCTATTGATTTATTCAAATTGATTCTATTGCCATGGGAACGAATTAAATGTAAATATTTTGCTATATTTAAACTTAAGAAAATAAAAGAAACTTTCGCTATTTTTGGATACAGACTCTCGTGAAATCTTTGAAATTTTAGTGCCAAAATAAAACTCCAACTTCAGATCACTTTCTTAACACATAAACGCATGTAAATATGTACATATTTATAAAGCTATGCAATTTAATTAACAGTAAATGCCGCATTGAGAATAACGACAAAATTTCTGAACAAGCCGTTAACATACACACACATACAATCAAAACCATGCGATGTTGCCATGTTTTGATAATACATTTTTTTTCCGTAAGTAACAAGATCTATTAAAAAAAACAAATATTAATAATTATCGGGCACTAATTTATCTAAAACAGATAACCAGGTACTTAAAATTGAATTAATAATACGCACTCGTTTGTTCACATAAATCTTCGGAGATTAAACGAATTTGAAAAGAGATCATTTCACTTTAAATACTTCTTAAAATCTGGATCACTTATTTATAGTTACATAGCTCGTAAAATTCGACTAAAAATAGCAAAAAAAAACTAGATTGACCATTACAAAAAATCAGTGGATTTGACAACGCCGCTATTATGCAAATAATTTTTTTAATTCAAAACTATTGAACAAAAATAAAACGCATCAACTTACATGACAAGATTGTTTTATTATTATTACACATAACAAAATTATAGCAACATTTAAGAGGATTCTAGACTGATACATCTTCTTATAGTTCTATGAAATGAAGCCAAATAAAAACAAGAAATTATTCTGAAAGGTCCCAATAACAAACTTTGGTAAATAAGTTGGAAATAGGATGAAAACGAAGTCATTCCAACGCATAACGTTGTCAGGAGAAAGCTTTCAAGTCCAAGGTAGCTGAAGAAATGTCCTGCCTGAAAAAAAAAGAAAGTAATTTATAAATCGGTCTTGCAATAAAATATATACCAGTGCATCTTCCATTATTTTCTTTGCAACTTTCTCAGCTTGGAAAAGTCCTCCGGTTTCAGAAATTAAACGAGTTTCTTTCGGTTTAGATTTGTTTTCGGTTTCATATCCAGGTGTGTCAGTGTCAGCAGGAAGTGCCAGAGTTACACTGATATTATAAGGTCTGACTTCCATATCCAAAGCTTCAGCGAAACCCCGCAACGCAAATTTACTAGCAGCATAAGCCCCATACCCAAAAATGCCTAGTAATGAGGCTTGAGAACCAGTTATTACAATTATTCCTTGTCGATGTTGTTTCATTTTTGAGACTACAACTTTTGTAGGAAAGTATGTACCATAATAATTAACGTCGATCATTTTTTTAACATCAGATATTTCCAAGTCTTCTACTTTGCCACATATAGCCATACCTGCGCAATTTACCAACATAAAAATAGGACCAGCTTCCTTTTCTGATTCGGCAAAGTATTTTTCAACATCTTCATAATTTGATACATCTGCTGATATGGTTCGAATCTTTTGGGAATCACTTACGCAGGCTTTCTCAATTTCAGTTTTTGCAGCGGTGAGTCTTTCAACGTTTCTAGCTACGATTGTAACATTTGCTCCCTGTTCAGCCGCTAGTACAGCTAAAGCCTTTCCAATTCCACTAGAGCCGCCTGTAATTACAATGTGCTTTTTATTTATCGATTTTGGTCGACTGTTGCAAACAGATTTTAGTAAAAGCGCAACTAATAATACTGGAACAATGCAAATGAAGAGAATCATCTTTTATCTTCACTCACAAACACCGACAGGTTCCCTAACCTCAATATACGTATTCAAATTTTGTCACCTGTCATGGTCGCCAACATAAACATTTACAATAAAGAAAAAATCGTGTTTTGGGATTACATTTTAAATCAAGAATATTTAAACTGATAAACGGCGATGTTTGAGGATTCTATCGTATGAAAATTAAAATTGTCGCATGATTAAAAGATTAAAATAAGTTTCGAGTTTCTTTTTTCA
The DNA here is from genome assembly GCA_036172665.1 of Prosopocoilus inquinatus. Lineage (NCBI taxonomy): Eukaryota > Metazoa > Arthropoda > Insecta > Coleoptera > Lucanidae > Prosopocoilus > Prosopocoilus inquinatus. The sequence goes on along the minus strand of CM069880.1, from coordinate 15,969,630 downwards.
GCAATTTAATACTTTGAGTGGTAAATGCAGGACGATCAAAGTTATATTACTAGTGCTTGGTTTAGGCGAGTTTGGCAAAGCGCTCGATTTACTCTCTGATGATCAAGAGCGTTACTGCAAATATTTTCAATTTGGCGCCATAAATAAGGCTACGTTAGGTGAATGGATACTTTCCTGAAACAATTTCGTTTCGACGGTTTACTTAACTTCGCTTTGCATGTTTGAAACGCCAACGCTTTCCACAAACAGCTGACTGAAAGTTTTCTATAGCTTTCGATTGCATTTTTAAGGACGTGACAAGGCGAACTGTAAAATTAACGCTGCCTATCACGTAGCTGGACGTAGCCTACTAGTCGGTAATTACAGAAACGACCTTACCGACAATACATGAAGCCGCTCACGCGCAGGTCAGTCTTAATTCGCTAAATACGAACCAGAGTTACTTATTTGTGATTCTTTTTGGTGTAACGGAGTTTGCTGCTAAACTGAAGCCTACAATGTCTGAGCTGTCTGAAGATTCATTCTCCGAAGCTGATTTTCCATCAGGTAAAATACATGATTTATATGTGTACGTTACTGAACAAAATGTGTACCTGTTGGTGGTGTGGTCACCAATGGAGTAATACTGCAGTTTAGACACGCATTAATACACATGTGTAGAAGTTTGTTGATTTAATCAGTTTTATATTTTCCTTACATTTTTCATTTCCTATGAAGTAACCAAAAGAACAAGAATGTTTCCCCAAGAAACATCAATCATTTTGTCAGTATATAAAAGTTTGCCCGTTATCTGTGAGAAGTTGTTTCGAGATTGTATAAAATGGAAGTTTATTCCGGAAGGTGCGGATGACATATGATTACAACATAGTTTTCCAGATCTCGATTTCAGTGTTTTGTATTAAAACATCGTAAACATTGTAATCATAAAGAAGGTATTACACTTTTGATGCGTACACAAATGTGTTCTAAACTGCACAATTACTTAATTTCTATAAGTTTCCCATAAAATCATTCATGAAACAAGTGTATCATTAAAATGATTTGGACTGATTGCTCTAGAGCACTATGAGTGTATCTCCATCCTCTGTTTTTACTTGAGATTGAAGCAAGGTAGAGATATTCTGAGAACACTCCTGATCAATCGGTCGAAAATGCTATTAGTTTATTGTAACTTGAAGTATTATTATTTTATTATAGAACTTAGACTGATTCAATTCCCTTAAAAAAGAAATATAGGTCCTCGTAATTATATTTATTTAAACGAAATCATATAGAATTATATGAAATAAACAACATAACTTCTGTAACGTATTCAACGATTAAAATAGTAAAGCAATTATAATAATTGTGATTAACTTATGGCGCTTACAAATACTTGTAATTAAAAAATGTAATATATACATCGCTTCATAAATTGCTATATCGGCTAATAAGAATGTAGCTACGCTAATACGGATTATCAAAATTTCACTTAAAAAGTTCCCCTAAAATTAGTATAACAACTTATGCATTTATAAAACCGTATAATGGAAAATTGGTATCAAAATGTGCGAAATATTTGTCTTGATAAAATAAAATTACTTAATCTAAAATCACGAACAATCTTGGAATCAGTGGTAACTAGTGAATAGATTTTAGGTGATCCTCGCTTGAAATTATGAAATAATACTGAAACTTATTTACCAAATGTGTAATTGTGTATACTTGACAAGTCTGTTTGTTGGTGTTTTCATTATTATGTAGACGTTACACCTTTGCGTGCAACTAGTAAATTTAATACAGGATGTTTCTTGATGTAACTCACTGCTTTTTTATGTGTTACCATCGTAAAGTCGTAACCATTACATTGCAGTATTTTATCATGTACTCGTAGACCACTTTTTGAGGCCGGACTTGATTCATGCACTTCGGTTACATATATTCCCTTAAAAGGAAAAGAAAAAAACATAGAATTATAAATCTAATCACAGTTAAATTTAGTTTTTTGGCAAAAGTAAAGTAGGGGTGTTATTGGTATTATAAAACTAATAAGAGCTGAAGGTTTAATAATTGTTAGATTTGATTTTTAAGCAAAGACTGCATTGGTCTAAAGTGCGCACATGAATTTCTAACTCGTTTTAATGAATTACAAAATGGCAGAATTCATATGCCCACTTTCATAGACATTCTATTGCCTATGCAATCTCTCGATTGCCTAAAAAAAAACCTGAGTCCAGTAATTATTCAGAAATAACCTAACGTACGTTGTCAGTATATCCTTGCGGGCTTTTATGATAGTCCTGGTCAATTCCTCCTCCGATTTTAAAACCACATCTCAGAGTATCACCGTCGACTTCTTTGTGGAGAGTAATTGGAATCTAAATAATTTTCAATCAGTGAGTCATACAAAAATAAACGTCCTGTTATCAACGCCCATTTTTAATAAATTATTAATTAATGGGGCCACTTACACTTAAACATTCCATTGCCGTTCCGGCTTGGTGTTGAAATGCCATTTTTGCCATTTTTAATAATTTTGTTTTTATTATGACACGTACGACTCTGCTTTGGTTACAAGTTTACAGCTTGTCAGAAAGGTAGGGTACACGATTGATAAATGTAACGCACAGTGCTGCCACTGCCGCAGATTTCGTTTTTAGACTGAAAAAATTTACAATTAATATTTTTAAATTCATTCTGGGCGTTTAAAAACTCTCGAATTCGAATAGAATTTGATTTTAATTAATTCTTTATAATTTATTTGCTTTTGAAACTGGCGCGTTTAGAATACGTCATTAAAACAATTGAATAGGATCGCACGCCATTTGAAAAGGTTTGAAATCAGGCTGAATTATTCCACTTTTTTTTTTTAATTTCTGAACACAGGTACACAGAAAGGTATGTATAAAGCTACATTTTAATAACATAACTATATCTGATGGTTTTATTTTATCTTCGTAAATAATTTTATTTATCTGGGTTTCGATATATTGAAAATAGACCTACTTTACCGGCGGATTTGTTTGCTGGTACCAACCGCAAATTATTTGAAATTTTACATAACCTCATTTTAACCTGTCGTTCTCTGTAAGACAAATTTTCATTTTGGATAATGTTGCGAATGCTTTTCCGAACTTATAGACCTGTTAGTGCCTTTCCATATTACAGTACAGGTTTTTATTATTGTTTTAAAGTAATGTTTGCGCTTATTTACTGCAATTAATGAACGGCGTTTTATTCTAGATTTCGCGATTAACACGTCGACGATTTATGCTGTGTGTTCTGGTAAGAGCCGTAAATCTTTAGTATTTGATGATTTAGTTTAATGCTTGTGTTATTCTAGGGCAAGGAAAATGTGGCGTTGCAATAGTAAGAGTGTCCGGAACTGGAGCATCAACTGCTTTAATGGAGTTAGTAAAATGGAAGAGTTACCCGAAGGCACGTTATGCTCATGTGAAATTCATTAAGTCTCCTGTTACTAACGAGGTTATTGATAAGGGAATGGTGCTGTGGTTTCCAGGTACATGCTTCAGCATTTTAAACTTTCGTAATAACGTGGATTTTTCTTTTGCAGGCCCAAGGAGTTTTACTGGTGAAGATGTATGCGAGTTTCACGTTCACGGTGGTCCTGCAATCATATCTGCACTTCTCGAAGCATTAAGCACTTTCCCTAATTTCCGAATGGCTAGACCCGGTGAATTTACTAAACGTGCTTTTCGCAATGGTAAAATGGACTTGGTTGAAGTAGAAGGACTTGCTGATCTTATTCACGCTGAAACCGAATTTCAACGACAACAAGTAAGCAACAACTTAGTTTTGGTAATTTTTAATTTTCAGTGAAAAAAAAAAACATTATTTTTTCTTCAGGCGTTTTTACAAACCCAAGGAAGATTAAGCAAAATTTATAATGACTGGAGAGATAATGTATGTGCTCTTTTGGCGAGATTCGAGGCTCTGTTTAATTTTGAAATGGATCAGTACGAAGATGTGGATACACTTCCTCAAATTGGTAGAGAAGTAAAGCTGATTGTTAAGGATATCATTAAACATTTGAATGATGGCAAATATGGTGAAAAAGTAAGAACCGGTGTTGATGTAGTGATTGCTGGAGAACCAAATGTTGGTAAGAGTAGCCTGTACAATGCACTGTGTAAGTATTTTCTTAATGAAACAGAATGCACATGTAAATCTGCATTACCTTAACAGGTCAAAAATCTGCTGCTATTGTTACTCCGTACCCCGGTACAACACGTGATATTTTGGATACTCATTTGGATATGGCTGGATATCCAGTTGTGTTATATGATACTTGCGGTATTCATATGGATCTAAACGTCCACCCTGTAGAAGCTCAAGGCATAACAGGAGCAAAAAACGCCGTCTCCAGTGCACAATTACTAATATTAATGATCGATGCAAAGAAATTTGACGCATGGAGAGATAAAAATAAAACTGAGCCTATTACTGCATACATCGAACGCTATTTACATAAATTGCAGATGACAGAACTCATGGATCCTCAGAAGTACATAATTCGTGAGTTTTTCAAGAAACCTTGCGTCGTGGTATTTAATAAATGTGATCAGCTTAATAAACCCCTTGATGAGATTGATTTCGAGGGTGCAGTTCCAATCTCTGTCACAGAAAACCTGGGCATGAAGGAATTAGTAAATAAAGTTACTGCACAAGTAAAATCATTGTACGTATGGTTTCCATGTTAATGACATCGAAGTTTAAAGTTTATTCATTTTAGGTATTCTGTTCCCACTGTGGAGTATCCTATTATTACTAAAGCTCGTCATAGAGCTCTGCTTGAAGCTTGTTGTGTGAAACTGAAATATTTTGTTGAAGAAGCTGTTGAGGAAGGTGAAGAAGGAATTTACCGAGACTATGCCATCCTGGGTAATTACTTACGCGAGGCAATGAGAGATTTGTTGGAAATTGTTGACGGTAAAGTGCCAAACGACCCAGTCTACGATGTGTTGGATGATATATTCGTTAACTTTTGCGTTGGAAAATAAACACTTTATTATCAAAGTATGAGTTTCAAAATATTTAACTTATTTATGTTTGTGTTAATAAGTTCTGTAAGTTCCTAGTTTAGTTGTTCATACATGTAAATTTTGTTCGTTCTTAGTTCAATAAAATTATAAATCATCAGTTATTTATTTATTTACCTTTTGGAAAACTCAACACTCACACGATTGTTAAGTATTTATTAATAAAGCTGTGTATATAATTAAGGGAACAAAGACGGTCTTGAAAAGTAATAAAAAGGAGTTTAGTAATTTAAGGTTTATCTTTTGAAAAATTATAAAGTTTTACAAAAATAATTTATGTAATGAATTACCCAATGTAGCAGTAACATTGGTGTACTATATAAAATGCAAAGCATATTGCGTTTTTTTTTTTTTTTACCAGATTCTGCATTTATCTATTGGGTTCATTGGTGATCCTAGGGTGCAATTAAACTCTTCGGCAAAATCATGAGAGTTTCTTAATGTTCCTAAAACACTAAAGACAGGAATAAGTGAGTATTTAATTTAATGTTGTAACTACCGAAATCTTCCGGGTGAATGAACGGCTGTTTTAAGTCGGCTTCTTGTCGCTTCTGGTCGGGAACTTCCACACCAAACCTTGGAAGGGAATTATTTGAAACCAATTTGTTTTTTTTTGTGTGTTAAATTAAATTAAAAAGTACCTACTTGTGCAAAATTCAGGAAAAACAGTTGTCTGTTGGTCATATTTAATTGAGGTAGCTGAAAATCTTTGTGAGTTTGCAGCCAATTAACATAGGCCTAAAATGTTTTTTTAAAGTCAGCGTAAGAAGAGTTTTTAAATAATTGTAAGCAACTTGCGTTGTAAGCTTGCTTCATGCCACCGTTGTCAGCAATATTTTCACCTTGGGTGGTTAAACCGTCGAGTGAAACATTCACTTCTGGTACTATAAACGAATTATATTGATCTGAAACTCGTTAATTGAAACCGGATTTAAAAATTCTCTCGATTTTACCTATTAAACATTTGGATTTTGTGTGGAATTGTTCTGTAGCCTGTTCCGACCACCAGCTGTTTAAATTTCCAGTTTCATCGAAGAGTCTCCCTTTATCATCAAAACCATGAGTAATTTCATGTCCTATTACGACACCGATTCCACCGTAATTAAGCGCACGAGGAAAGAACTGGTGGTAGAAGGGAGGCTGCAGAATTCCAGCTGGAAACACTGTAACAAAACTTTACAATAAATTATTGAGGCTTTCTTCATTTCACCCTCACTTATCTGATTTTTATTTCTACTGTAATACGCGTTAACAATCGCTGGTACTGTGTTCCAAAGGTTTTTATTAACTACTCTGCCTATTTTTAAATGCTCATTTCTAGTTAAATGCTGAAAATTATTATGTAATATGTTATTATTAGGAAATGTACTATTTATTTTTGCTTACCCGTAAAATACTGAGGCAGTTCTCAAAATAAAAATCTGGATGAATTTTTATGTCGAAATAATTGGCTGTTAGTAACTCTCTGTCTAGTATCATGTTCGGGTATCCGATTCTTAATCTCATTGCATTTATTTTACTAATTGCGACTGCTTTGGTGAAGTCATCCAGCCATTCACTGTTGGAAAGTATATCACGGAAGGCATCTTGAAGTTCTTTCGTCATTACTATAGTCTACAATAATTGTAAGATATTGAAGAAGAAATAAACAAAAGGGAATTTACATCGTTCTTGCTTTTTTCATCAAAGTGATTACTGACGAACAGGTTTCCTAAAGCCATGCCTAAATTTGAGTTAACTTGGGCTACGCAGAATTGCCAACGGGGTGGTGACTTTTCTCTTCCAAACAGTACGAAGTAAAACCTAGACATTAATTACTATTATTATTATTTATTCTATAAAAAGCGTTAATGCTCGTCTTACTTTTGCTTTGCAGCTTGAAAAGTTTCGTCCAAATTATTAACTCGGTGTCTAACAAATCTCCACAGTAAGTAATTTGCAATAGTTCTGAAAAGAAAATGGTTTTTTGGGTCATCAAGGTCTGAATAAATTGATTTACCTCGGCTCAGTTTGCTTTAATAAATGTACTAAATCTTTCAGGTAGTTTATGCAATAACATACAATCGGTGAAGACAAAGGCAGGTTTCTTTCGGAAACCAAATCAAAGTAGCGAATCCAATCCAGTTCCGGCACTAAATCCTGCAGTTCTTCAAGCGTTAATTTGTGGTAAATACTCGATAGATTTCTTCGTTCCTCTGGATTAGCTGCAATCTGAAAATTATTAATTACATGTGAAGAACTACATTTTTGAAAGTCAATTAATTACATGTGCGAGTTCAACTTCGAACTCGATTATATTCTCAGTATCTTCCACGGCTGTGTCTAAATCTGCTCCTAAAATAAGTGCAACTTCCAAAAGAAAATTTTGGTATGCCTCCACATATTTCCTGTTGTTTTCTTCTAAAAAATATTCTCTGGTTGGTAGTCCGAAAGAAGTCTGATCTATCTGTAATACAACTTAAGTACGTTATTATGTGATTGTTATTCATTCCTTTTAATTTATTTAGTTTTCGTGGTGGTTTACCTTACCTGAATTACATACTCATTAGAATTTTTGATATCTGGTCCGACCCACTCTGAAATAAGTATGTCGTTGTTATATAATCTCAGTTGCGCTAATAACCAAGTAAAATCAAAACTATTCTCATCCCAGTTATCCTTGATAATGGGCCAATCTCCCAGATGGCTCAGTAAATTTAACAGAGGCGTAACACCCCTTCTTCTAATTAAATCTAAAATAAATTCATTTATTCGGATCTTACATTTAGGTGCGGTGATTATTCCTTTAATAAATTTTCACCTTCGTTCATGCAGGATTTGTACAGAAATTTCGTTTTTATGATGGGGTCTAGGCTTTCGGTGCTCGTGGAATTGTTAAGAAGACTTTCAAAATACAAAACCGACGAGTTGCTTCTTGGAAAACTGAACATTTCGAATATCTCCCTCTTCCTTTTATTTACTTCTAATTCTTGCAGTAATTCTTCCTTCATGATGAATGGTTCCTAGCAAAAATACTTTTAGTTTTACTATTAAAAAAAGAAAAAAATTAGTTACCTCTAAAAATATTGTATGTGTAATTAATTTAGTTATGAAAATGGTAATGGTTTTCAGTATTTTTTAAATTGAATTAAAATATGTTGCCATGTTTCATTACTATTATTTTCTTTTTAATAATTTAAAAAATGGTATATACAGTGATTGGCAAAAAGTTGGACACATATGGGATTTCTTTTTTATTATTGATTTGTCAGAAAAATTTATTCTTTGTAAATGCTCTTGCGTCTTCCCAAATTCAAAATGCACGTATCACAGTTTGAATATTTCTTGTCGTATACCGAGGAAATCAAAATATTTGAAGTCGACATAAGAGTAAAGTACCTTTGTTTTTCCCCGATGCGCGAAATATTATTTGGAAAAGTTATTCAGAATTGCCACGTAATCACAAATATGAAATCTCAGCTGGTTACGATGAAAAAAAAAAAATTTCATGCATTTTTCGATTTTTTTGGTATCCCCCGGTTTACATCGCAGCACATCGAATGTGTAGAGCTAGACGTTTCTTCGGGTGTTGCACATGAATATACTTATACTTGAATCCTCGGTATATGAGAAGATGTATGCAACCTTTGATGCTTGCATGTTGAATTTGGGCAGGCGCATGAACTTTCATTTTATTCTGAGAAATCAATAATAAAAAAAATCCCCTATGTGTCGACTTTCTGTCGGTCACACTGTACAGTCGCGATCATCCTAATCGAGACCGTTGTAAGCTAACTGCGCTGGTAATAAGAGTTATCAACTGTCAATCGATCTCGATTAGCTTGATCGCGACTGTACATGCACGCTGATTATTGATGGGTGCGTTCAGCGGACACAACAATTGGCTAAAATCAGAAACGTGTTTGATTTACGTTGAGTTCAAACAAGTTGAAGCAATTGAACGGTAAAACAACTCTTAATCAACATTTGATGTGCGGAGATTATAAACTAAAAGATTAATTGTAGGTTATATTTTTTATACAAGTTTTTACAACGTAAAAAAGTGAATTAATGGAAGAAGACATGAACTGGAATGCAATTCAAAGTGGCTCATGAAAATGTTTTTCTTTTTATGATTTTAAACAATATTTTCACACATGCAACCGTTGTGTTTGCTGAACGCACCTAATGATTTGAGGATTATTTTAGTTTGGCGGTAAATTCAAATGAATGTTGAATGTATTATGTATTATGGAAAGCGATGCAAAGTGTCTCATGAAAATGTTTCTCTTTTTATGATTTTAAGCAATATTTTCATAGATGTAACCGTTGTGTTTGCTGAACGCACACAATGATTTGAGGATTATTTTAGTTTTGGCGGTAAATTCAAATGAATGTTAGATGTATTATGGTCATACCAGGTCTTCGTTTTCTAATAATTCCCGTAAATAATGATCTAAATTTTCCCTGAGCATTTCAAATGTGTCGTAACCAGTATGATCCGCAGGAATTGGATGATATTTTTCCCAGTTGCCGCAGGCATATTGATAAAAATCATCGCAAGGTTTTGCGTTGTTGTCCATGTATTTCAACATGTTCTGAGCTTAAACGAACAAACTGTTTTTTTTCTCTTTCGGCCTATTTTTAAACCCTACCTTGATACGTTCGTACTTGTTCAGGTGTTAGGCTGTTGTTCCACATCCTGAACGTGTCTTCATCGTGTATTCCTAGCAGATCATCCGCGTCGGAAGGATTTTTTTTATCTGGTTCTATGTCCAAGGAATCCGGATGTGGGAAAGCCTTTTTCACCGGAACTTTCCAACTTACCTGCTCATTTTGTTGTGTGTTAAAATACTCTGCAAATTCGGTATCGTTAACACCGGAGAAATCTGCTATTTCTGATAACTGTAACAAAAATGTTTAATTTTAAACAAATTTAAACCGCTTGAAAAACCATACGGGAACATGCGCATTAAACGCATTTTGTTTATTGCGCATGTCGTTTTGTTTAATGCGCATGCTTACGATTATTTAAAGTATGGTTTTTCGATAAGTTGGAAGAAATTAGATTACTCTTACATTTATGCTTTTGCCAAAAGGTGTCGCGTATATTTGAATTCCTCTCGGTTCTCTTACTTTATTCAGAGCAAGAGTCACATCTCTGTCTCTGGTGGGAAAAAAAGACGTTTCCGTTTCTTCGAATCCGTTTCTTTCCGCGACATGTTCCAAATCTTCAGCGCCTTTCAAAGCTAAATAATTCGTTTTATTGTAGCTGGTGTTTTAAGCGACGCAAATTCTAAGTTTAGTTTGTAGGTACTTACTAATAACAGTATTGTCATTTTGATTCTGTTTTTGATGCACCATAAAGTGTGTAATAATAAAACACAATAAAGTAATAGTTAACAATATCGCAGGTAAAAAAACCAAACGTTTCAGTTTGTTTTCCCAAGTCTTCTCCTGCCCAACGCACCACCTACAATCAATTTTTCTCAGCACGTCTCTGTCCACTTTTAGGGTCGCTGCCCATAAAATACATACCGTACTCTTCCTGACTCGTTATGTGTTGTTAATCTGCAGGAATGCCACTTAGTTTTAGTATTCATTTTACTGACACTGACCGATGGTGTAACCTCGCACAACAAAAACTGCAGGAACCCCTAATGAATTCGACCTTTATTTAATTAAGAACTGGGTCGTTTTGATTTAAAGTACATTGTGTTACATTTATTTATGATGCGTACGACGCGTGTGTCGTTTGTCAAAATAAAACATTTAAATTTCAAGGGGGAACTTAATAGAAACCTTAAATATAAAAGCATATTTATACTGGGTGTCTCATGTCATAACAACATACAGTAACAAATAAGTAATATAAAATACGTAAAACCAACAGAGACAATTATATAAATACGAATGCAACAAGACAAATAAGTATTATTAGATTTTAGGAAACCAACACAGAGTAATAATAAAAAATGATAGCTTCATCCGAGAGTTTCATGACGTAGTAAGTGGGGAAGCCAGTGATAAACAAGGTGAGTTTGTGCTTATATCTTCATTATGTTTTTCCAATTATGAATAAGTGTTTCCAAGATCAGTTCAAATACTTTTAAAGATTATTATCACCAAAATCCTCGGCTCAAAATGTTGTTTGTTAATAACATTATTTGTAGCGGGAAGCAAGAGACGTTGAAAAATTCCTGCCAACTGCCTACTGTCGGCCAAATTCTCTGTGATTTTTGTATCTTGCTACCAGGAACACATAAATGCGAGGAGGTGTCAACTATGATGTATCAGGCGCAGCAAAATTCCCGCCGATTTCTACTGACTTCTTCAGTCTCTTGAATCTTTTGATTCAGATATTTTTCAAATTACATTTTCTCGAAAACGCCGTTAGTTAGAGACTTGCGGTTTGCACCATTCGATTCGTCTGCTCAAGCTCTATGAGGGTGATTTTTTTCGCAGCAATCTATTTCTCGATCGAAATTTTGAAATTTTCTTTCTCGTAAACGGCACCAGCTAGAGACTTGCGGCTTGCACCATTCGATTCGTCTGCTCAAGCTCTAACAGGGTGATTTTTTTCGCGGCAATCTATTTTTCGTAGATATCCTCAAATTTTCATGGACTATAACCTTACTACTTTTTGGCCCAAAAAATATTTTCTTCTCCAAAAATCGCGAAAAAATTCACCTACGTAGAGCTCGACGAGGCGCATTCAAAACCGGGCTCCGTTCCTCTGTAGCTCGCCCCCTTTCCGAGATATCGGCCCCGAAAGGGCCATCGAAGAAAAACATTTTTTTCTCAGTGAGGAACCGGAAAAGTAAAAATCCGCTTGCGCCAATCGAAAAACCGTTATTTATCGAGTGATAAAGCATGGTTTTAATGCATAGAACAGTTAAAATAACAATAAAAGCAATAAATGTAATTAAATCATATCATATATTACAGGTGCTGCCATCTTCGAGCCAACAGTGGCACCTACAGGCAATCAACGAGAACAGGTTTCTGTAATTATACAGGATTCTGTAATCTCACCCCCCAGTAATCCGTAAATCGCGCCATACGCTCGAAGATGGCAGCACCAGTAATATTTAAATAAATTAATTACATTTATTGCTTTTATTGTTATCTTAACTGTTCTATGGAATAAAATCGTTCCGTGTCGCTTCATAAATAATATTTCTTCGATTGGCGCCAGCGGACCTTCATTTTTGTAGTTCTTTACTGAAGAAAAATTAATTTTCTGCTACAGCATTTAAGGAGCCGATATCTCGGAAAAGGAGTAAGCTACAGAGGAACGAAGCCCGGTTTTGAATGCTTCTCGTCGAGCTCTACGTAGGTGAATTTTTTCGTGATTTTAGGAAAAAGGGAAATAGGGAATTCTCGTCAAGGAAACAGTAAGACGATAAATAATTAAAATTTGAGGATTTCTCCGAAAAGTAGATTGTGACGAAAAGGTCGCTCTTATACAGCTTGAGCAGGCCAATCGAATGGTGCAAGCCGCAAGTCTCTAGCTCGCGTCGTTTTAGAGAAAATGAAATTTGAAAAGAAATTGAATAAGAAAATTTAGAAATTTTTTTCTCGAAAACGGCACTAGTTAGAAACTTGCGGTTTGCACCATTCGATTCGTTTGCTCAAGCTCTATGCGGGTGATTTTTTTCGCCCCAATCTATTTTGCGATCGAAATTTTGAAAATTTCTTTTCTCGAAAACGGCACTAGTTAGAGACTTGCGGCTTGCACCATTCGATTCGTCTGCTCAAGCTCTATGAGGGTGATTTTTTTCGCTCCAATCTATTTTTCGTAGAAATCCTCAAATTTTCATGGACTATAACCTTACTACTTTTTGGCCCAAAAAATATTTTCTTCTCCAAAAATCGCGAAAAAATTCACCTAGGTAGAGCTCGACGAGGCGCATTCAAAACCGGGCTCCGTTCCTCTGTAGCTCGCCCCCTTTCCGAGATATCGGCCCCGAAAGGGCCATCGAAGAAAAACATTTTTTTCTCAGTGAGGAACCGGAAAAGTAAAAATCCGCTTGCGCCAATCGAATAACCGTTATTTATCGAGTGATAAAGCATGGCCCTAATGCATAGAACAATTAAAATAACAATAAAAGCAATAAATGTTTTAATTTAATTATATATTACTAGTGCTGCCATCTTCGAGCGAATAGTGCGTTTTACGAATTATTGTGGTGTGAAATTACAGATTCCTGTATAATTACAGAAACCTGTTTTCGTGGATTGCCTGTACGTGCCACTGGTTGCTCGAAGATGGCAGCACTAGTAATATATGTGTAAATTAATTACATTTATTGCTTTTATTGTTATTTTAACTGTTTTGTATGTTAATATCATGCTCTATCACTCGATAAATAACGATCATTCGATTGGCGCTAGCGGATTGTTACTTTCCCGGTTTTTCACTGAGAAAAAAATGTTTTTCTTCGACGGCCCTTTCGGGGCCGATATCTCGGAAAGGGGGCGAGCTACAGAGGAACGGAGCCCGGTTTTGAATGCGCCTCGTCGAGCTCTACGTAGGTGAATTTTTTCGCGATTTTTGGAGAAGAAAATATTTTTTGGGCTAAAAAGTAGTAAGGTTATAGTCCATGAAAATTTGAGGATTCTTACGAAAAATAGATTGCCGCGAAAAAAATCACCCTCATAGAGCTTGAGCAGACGAATCGAATGGTGCAAACCGCAAGTCTCTAGCTAGTGCCGTTTCCGAGAAAAAAAATTTTCAAAATTTCGATCAAAAAATAGATTGCCCCGAAAAAAATCACCCGCATAGAGCTTGAGCAAACGAATCGAATGGTGCAAACCGCAAGTTTCTAACTAGTGCCGTTTTCGAGAAAAAAATTTCTAAATTTTCTTATTCAATTTCTTTTCAAATTTCATTTTCTCTAAAACGACGCGAGCTAGAGACTTGCGGCTTGCACCATTCGATTGGCCTGCTCAAGCTGTATAAGAGCGACCTATTCGTCACAATCTACTTTTCGGAGAAATCCTCAAATTTTAATTATTTATCGTCTTACTGTTTTCTTGACGAGAATAAAATATTTCCCTTTTTCCTAAAATCACGAAAAAATTCACCTACGTAGAGCTCGACGAGAAGCATTCAAAACCGGGCTTCGTTCCTCTGTAGCTTACTCCTTTTCCGAGATATCGGCCCCTTAAATGCTGTAGCAGAGAATTAATTTTTCTTCAGTAAAGAACTACAAAAATGAAGGTCCGCTGGCGCCAATCGAAGAAATATTATTTATGAAGCTACACGGAACGATTTTATTCCATAGAACAGTTAAGATAACAATAAAAGCAATAAATGTAATTAATTTATTTAAATATTACTGGTGCTGCCATCTTCGAGCGTATGGCGCGATATATGGATTAGTGGTGGGTACGATTACAGATTCCTGTGTAATTACAGAAACCTGTTCTCGCTGATTGCCTGTAGGTGCCACTGTTTGCTCGAAGATGGCAGCACCTGTAATATATGATATGATTTAATTACATTTATTGCTTTTATGGTTATTTTAACTATTCTATGCATTAAAACCATACTTTATCACTCGATAAATAACTGTTATTTGATTGGCGCAAGCGGATTTTTACTTTCCCGGTTTTTCACTGAGAAAAAAATGTTTTTCTTCGACGGCCCTTTCGGGGCCGATATCTCGGAAAGGGGGCGAGCTACAGAGGAACGGAGCCCGGTTTTGAATGCGCCTCGTCGAGCTCTACCTAGGTGAATTTTTTCGCGATTTTTGGAGAAGAAAATATTTTTTGGGCCAAAAAGTAGTAAGGTTATAGTCCATGAAAATTTGAGGATTTCTACGAAAAATAGATTGCCGCGAAAAAAATCACCTTCATAGAGCTTGAGCAGGCCAATCGAATGGTGCAAGCCGCAAGTCTCTAGCTAGTGCCGTTTCCGAGAAAAAAAATTTTCAAAATTTCGATCAAAAAATAGATTGCCCCGAAAAAAATCACCCGCATAGAGCTTGAGCTATCCAATCGAGTGGTGCAAACCGCAAGTCTCTACCTCGCGCCGTTTTCGAGAAAAAAATTTAAATCGATCGCAAAAAAATCAAGTCAAGAAGGGGTTGAGATATTGACTTGCCTCTTCCAACATTAACTCAAACCAATAGGGCGAGAAGGATAATCAAAATCAAACGTTCTATCTCTCTTAAAGTTGCTTTGGATGTTACCGGCGCATCCACCGGACCGCGCAGGAAAAGTCGCAATACCTTGAAAACTAATCGAGATTTTAAAACATGGTTTTCACCATCCGATTGCCCTCTTCGAGATACACGAAGGGCTGTGCTAAAGTATTTAAAAAAAAAACGAAAAGGGCGAATGCGATGAATTCTCACAAAAAAAAATAATAAGTGAAGAACGGCTGGGCTGGAGATACTGACCTGCCTTTTGCGGTGCTAATTTTTCCGTTCTTGAGGCATTAAAGTTTTTATGAATACCATATATCAAATAGTGGCAAAAAAATCACCAATTATTTATAGTGTTTCAGTGATTGCACTTGCATAATTAATATTATTGTAACTTGTTTAACCTCAAGTAATAAGATGAGTGCAGATGAATCAAAAACGTTAATAATTAATCTTTCACTTCTGACGAAACTCTCAAGACTATAGCGAAATTGTTATATAGATTGCTGGGAAAAGAATTTAATTAAATTATAAAAGTAAACACGATAAGCATGAATATTATTTATACAGAGTGATTTGCAACAGATGAAAAATAAATCTCACAAACAAAATCTCAGATTGAGTGAGGTAAATTGAATGAATATAAATATGAAATTTTGTTTTGTTTGAGAGTTACTTAAAATTAAAAACTGTAATCATTTATTTCGCTTAAGTATGGTTGGAGGTTGGTGTATAGCTTTAGCCTAGAGAGATGGAGAAGATTAGAAAACACGTGCATATTTAGAGTAAATAAATACTAATTAATAATTCTTCAACTTATATTGAAATGCATACAAAATTGTACAAAACATCCATGTCTATACATAATTCATACATACATATACCAAAAATATACTATACAACATACATAAAAGGACATAGGTCTTGTTATATTTATTCATAAAATTTACATATCCATGATAACCTACAAACTGATATTATTGCTCAACTAAAATTGTTTTTAGATATCCTTATATATATATTTATATTCGTATTAATTTGTTACATATAAATTAATTCACATGATATTAACAAGATATAAACAATATTTCATTAGCTATCAATTACAAAATAACAAAAATAATTTACAAAAATAAAATAAAGTTAAACAATACAATATAGGAAAAATATAAAATATCTGACTATATTTTATTTGGGACATCAAAAATGCTCTACGCATTCTTCTCGATCACAGTCATTTTCTGGCAGGTTGGCAGAAGTTAAAACTTCCGGGCTAAAAAACAGCACTGAAATATTTCTATCGATACAAAATAAATATACAAAACTTATCGACACAAAAAATAAAATGTGGTCATTTTATTATAATCGGAAAGTAATGATAAAAACAATAAAATGTAACAAAAAATTAAAAACCTCTTATGACGCAAGAAGTTGTTTGGATAATATTAAATGAACAAAGTTAGAGCATGTTTGAATACCCAACGCACGAGAGTCTTATGCTGAGCATTTATTAAAAAAAAATGGCTTAAAAACAATACATATCATATGGCACGGTACTTGCATTTCAGCATTTAAGTACAAACGAGGAATAATGCCATCGAGGAACTACTATTTTGGTATGTTATGTCGATACAAAACATTAAAAGAAAACATGAAATGAAGACGTCGCGAGTGAATTAAAAATTAAAAAAAAAAAAAATTTAGGCGTCGGTTTCGAGAATTTACAAAACTGCAACCAAACCAGCTACGTTATGTTATAATAGCGTTGCTAATTACTAGTTACGGCGACCGTATTTACAAATCAGCTGCGTCGATAATTAATGTATTTACAATTTTTTTTTTTTTTTTTTAAATAAATATTCCGATAATGACTAAACTCGTGTCACTCATTTAAAATCGTTGAAGCTGCCACATTTCGCACAATTTTCTTTTTCTTCTTCTTTTTCACATTCTGCTCGAATGATGGATGGCACCAGGGTAGTCGTCATACATTATTTAATTGGATTAGTTAAAATTTTATGCAATTGATTTGATTTTTTTTTTGAAATTCAAAGCTAGCTTCCAACTAGTTCAATTTGTCGATACTTTTTTCTCATGTTTGAAACGGAATCCTTAAAAAGGACCGGATCTAAACGTAAATTGGATCTTAATAATGGCATGTAACCGAAAACAGCAGCAAAAGTATTCAGGCAAGTTTGTCTTTGAATAAAATGATCGGGATCGTTCCACGGTGACCAGCCACCAGCAGAAGGTTGTTCCTTGTATTGCTTTCTCTGAGTAACTTTTATTGGAGGTCTTCGTGTTACATGGCTTACCAGAAAGTTCATGAGAATATCTTCACAATTTTGACTTTGTTCTACGGTTTTGTGAAGCAATGGACTCAACCACTGCGTGTATAAGACGTTATAATACCTATGATAAAACGCTGCCCCCGTTAAAACTATAGAGTAATCGTTAGTCCATTTTGATGTGTAACCCCAGGAGCCCTTGGCATCATCCCAATAGTGAGACCGTGCCGGGTACCCTACAATACGATCTGGAAACTGTCTCCACACACTAAAAGCAAAGTCCACTTCATCCGTTGTTAAAGTTGAGTCTTCATCTAATGAAAGCACAGCTGCTGTATCTATTTGAGTGTACGGGTAGAATCTCTGCGAGATTCCAGAATTTGTAGGATCAACAGGCGACTGCAATATATGAAAGTGAACGTAGGACGGCAAAACTGGCCAACGAATCTTCGCTGGTGGTCGTTTGTCATTAGACCAAACAACAATAATCTGTTAATAAAATAAATGCACTTTTACAAACAATAACAAACGATTTCAAGTTTTAAAGTTTACCCTAGCAGTGTGTTTGCTGCGAGCAACGTTGTTGATTAGGCGATATAACGTTGATGATGGAGTAACAGTCAAACCTAATTGGCAGTATACAACGGCAGTAAACCGATCTGGTTGACTTGAAAGGCCAAATGGAAAATCTACAGACGTATCAGAAAACTGTTGTAGAGTGACTAGCGCACCGGGAGAAGTATTCCAAATGATTCCATCACGAGGTATCACATTTGGTAAACGTTCTCTTATTATCTAAAATAAACTGGTGAAGAAACTGCGCGTTTCACAATTTACTATTTACAATTACAAATCAATTTTACGAACTAAAAGTATTCAATTGACAAAAATACCTCTAAAGTAGTAAAAACTATTTTCTCAATGGAAGAAAAATATCGGTCCCATAAGATTTGAGTTTGTTGACGAAGCGCCAATATTTTTCTAGCAGGTATTGAGCGCACCATATTTGGAACCTAAAATCGCATTCATCATAAACAATTGTATATCACCTATGTACAGCGACGTTCAATTTAAACGTTACCACATGACGCTTTCATTTAAGTTGAACATCGTAGTACATAACAAAAAAAAAGCCTTACTTGTAATAATAATTGCTCATCGGCCCATACAGCTGCCTTATTCCAATCAATCACCTGAGCAAATGGAAGAGCCCAAGCATTCGATAACAAAACTGGAATGCACCCTGCTTGCAAAGCTTCCAGAAAGCGAAATGAACCCAAACGTCTACCTCTCGGCACCAAACAGAAGGTAGAGTTTTGCAACAAAACTTCGTAATCATACCTACAAAATGACAATTCTCATTTCGTTCAATTTATTTTATTCATGACCTTAAACTAAAATCTATGATTGAAGTTTGTTCTTGTCCGATGAAAATTGTAAGTACAAAGTTTTCTTTTTTTTTTAATCTCAAACCGGACAGAAAAATGAAGAGAACACACTCAACGTTTCGCTATAGATTTTTAGCTTCGTCAGACGAAGCTATAAATCTAAGATTAAAAAAAAAACTTTGTACTTAAAATCTATGAATATGAATCTTTAAATGATTATTTATTTTAGTTAAATAATCATTCGCAAATGATAATAATGATGTGTTCAATGAACGAATGACGAATTGACGCACTAAAAATAGTTTACAAGTGGCACTTGCCTTCTTAACTTAACAATATTCGCCGAGAAGCCATTTGCTAAATAATTCGAAGTGCACTTGTCATTTATGAAAATTATTATTTGCATTTGAATTTGCATTTGCATTATATATAAGGAGTTAAGAGGGGCACAAGAGGGCAATATGTATAAAATGAGCTGACGCATATGCGTATTTTAATTTAAAAACCTGTTTTCTTCCAGATTCTTCTTCTGCATTAAACATTAAATTCTTTATCTTTAGTTATGTCATTATTTATGTGTTACGTAATACATAAATAATGGCTATTTATGTGTAGGAAAGCATCACGCCTTCGTTTGTTACCAAATGCGCATATGTTCTGTTTGTTGTATTGATTATGTTCTCACTTTACGACAACGACCGGTATACGTAGTTAAATTCCTGCAAAAATCTGGTAATATTTTTTTGTTCTTTTATAAACATATAAAGTTTTCGCGTTTTGAAGAAGCACTTAATCTCAGTTACAAAACCATTGAATTTATAATTTTTCTTAATGATGTAACATTAACGAATGATTATGTGAATCGGTATTTAAAATTCAATTTGTCGCCCTAAACGCAGCGTTTTTCATTTTCTTCCTTCTTAGCACCTTTTAAATCTACAACAAGATTAAATTTACACAGGCATTAACACGTTTGAAATTTATTAAGACAAATGTGACGATTCCTTTTTGTTTATTAGCAAATTTGTATCCTTGAAGTTTTTTCTTTTTTTTTTTTTTTTAACTTAAACAATCTGACGTCTGCGCTCGTCGGGTTTTGTAATTATAATTAACATAAGCAAATCGTATACAGGACATACGAAGAATTCGAGATATCGCAAGTGTATGGTACGGGTAATAAAAGTTTCCAGAGGTTTTTTTTTTTTTTTTTCAGGAAGTTCGACATGCAAAAAACAACAACACACGCGAAGGACGGTTTCAAGACATACAGGATCAATGTTACATTTAAAATTAATTAATGTGTTTCAGGAATTCTTATTACGTCAATGCTGTTAAGTACGTGTTGGTGAGTCAGCAGGTGTATACATAAACTAAATGGTAGTTTTGCATAAGAGGAATTTCTGATACCATCGATTTAAAACAACATTGATAGTCAAAATCATTTCTCTTTAAGTATATACATGTAATAATATAATTCTTTTTGTATGGATGTGTATTTCGATGTATCCGATTTAATAACTGTACATATACACACAAGGCTACCTTGAATTTAATGGCAAATAATCGACGTTCGTTGACAAACATAATTGTCATTAGTTACCTTGACCATTTGACTTGTGAACTCTGTGTTATTGAATTGATATATTAAATTACGTTAACCAAACACATCTCCGCAGCTCCGATTTTCTTAACAGCAGATAAAATATAAATTACCATTATTTTTATCGACAATATTTAAAACAATGGAGGTATTATATTGGGCACAGACAGAAACGTCTCTGTGTTACTTAAAAATATCTGGAGCTTGCTTCTTTCATTTTCGAATAAAACGAACGACTTGATGACTTAAACGACTTTTGAATATTTGAACCATCCAACCGAAAAAGTTTATTTACCATCGGTATTTCATATTAATCAGCTTGCGCTTTTGTTGATTGATTCCGGATGAGGTTTTTTCTCTTTTTTTTTTTTAACAGTCATAAAATATCTTTACGGATATTATGCGGTCGTGTAGAATAAGGTATCACGCTGTAATCTGCGGTCACCAATTATCGAATGCACTATAGATACCATGGCACTTAATACAAATTCGCAATCCACTTTTTTCACCGATATTACAAGCTCAGTTAACTCCAGTTTATTTAATAAGTATTGTATTTAATTAAGTAATTTTGTAACATGTTTTTTTTTTTCAAAGACCTTACTTGACTCGAAATATTAAATTGTTTCTCAGAATTAACGTGGAACGAATTTTAAATTAAATAAACAGTACCTAAAACCTAAGGTATTTGACGTATTTGCATTTGCATAATCAAAATAGGTATCTCTTCTAAAATTCAATAAATTTTATATACTATAAGTTGTTGTATATATGCAGGATCGATCATAATTTACGAATTAGATAATATTTTTAAACAAATAAATAAATTAAATTTTACAAAGCCTTCTGCTGCACAGCAGAAAAATGTCTAAATCTCCTGGTTTTAAATTTCTGCGGGTGTCAACAGATTACATGAATCGCGCGTGGTGTTTGGTGGTGGTGATATGTGTTTGGATCAACATATTTCTGCGATATCAGCTTATCGGATTATGTATTCAATTTCAATACGGAGTACAACCAATTTAATATTTGCATACTATAAAAATTTTACAAAGCACTCCTCCTCACCCATGCAGGGTATAAAAACAGTACCTAATCGGAAAATAACGGTTGTAATAAATGAAAATAAAACTACCAAAACAGTAGAAACAATCGGGGTGGCGCCCTTTTTTTTTTACTTTGTTACATGTCCCAGTTGATTTACAGCTTTGGTCATTTTACGCCAATGCAACCAACATGCGATTCTTATTGATCTAAAATTTTATCTCAACGACTGTATGGTCACGTATTTAATAAAACTAATAGGCACTGAAGATAAGAGCCCCAGAAACTGCAGCTTTAGTGATAAGGATTTTTTTTTTTTGAATACAGAGCAAACAAGTAATAAATAATTTCAGCATTCGAGATTTTAGCTGTAAAATACGCGTAAATGAGGTGATGTTCTTACATAACTTTATGTATAAGTACACATATATATGTATATATATGAGTCGATGCTACTACATTACATAACAAACATAAGAGTAGAAAATATAGAGCATTATTTAATTATATAAAAGCTTTACCCACTTTGCTTGTCATTGTATTAAGTAGGTATTTAATTTTTTTTTTTTTTTTTTGGAGTAGTAGTAGTTTGTAATAATGTTTACTTACACACATAGAGATACCTACATACATACATAAGATGGCAATGTTTGTAATGAAAGTTCTACACTGGTAAAATAAACAATTTTAAGTACCCTGCTGTTACTACATGGAACGCTTTGTATCAATATTTGTAAATGATGTAATGAATATTTCTGTTATGCGAAAGTATCTTACCGATCATATTCCTTGTTATCTTCATCGCATCTATCGTCTTTCATTTCTTTCCAACTCTTGCCGTGCTTACAGGTAGTAACTAGAATCACATCTTGTCCGTTGTGCAAGTGGTAGAGTGAATTTCGGGTCTCCGAGCCAATTCCGTGAACATACCGCTTGCCTTTGAATGCTAACAAGAAATTCTTATTTAAAGGGAAATTATTGCTAAGCACGAATCCTGGTTCTCCCCCTTTCTCCGGATGCGTCTTATGAAACAACGGTATGCTCACGTCAAACCCTTGTCTTATGTGACCATCGGACATGCTAGCTTTAGCCAGAATTGCCATACCATAATCGAAATCGAGACCGTCTTCGATATAATCAGGCCAAGTCCCCGCGTATAAATTAAATATAACATGATTCAAACCCTGATTCCACAAAGGTAATCTTAGAATTCTGTTTTGTAAATTCCTTACATAATCCTGACTCAAATGGTCTCTGTCCAACGTGTCTAAACTTAAAACAAATAAACAGGCATCTTGTGGATTCGACGTATAATAACGAGATTCTCTTAATACGTTAAGAAGTTTTTGATACGATTGGCTAGGCTCAAGATTTTCTTCAGCAGGATACACGTAGACTTTGAAACTCTTTCGACAACGACTGAAATCGAAACAAGTTTCCATTCGACAAGCTCGAGTATTATGGGCTTCTATTCCAGGTCTTTCCCGTCTTCTACTTACACTACCTGTCCGTACACTTATCGAATCAACGTACCTAGGCAGACCATTGACTTCTGAAGAACTTTCGTCACTTTTCAAACGATAGCCGCCAAAATAACAGTATGCTAGAAACGCACACGAAACGAAAACTAACAAATAACGTTTCTTCGCTTGCATCTCGTTACTATCACATCCTAACCTAAATTAACTTGATACGATCGAGCCGGGAATGATAATCAATATCATATTGTCTTTTTAAAAGGGCACACATCCACTCTTTCCGAATTAAAGCTCGATAGGTTAGAGTATCGTTTGCTAACATCTCCAACTTATCTGTTTGCTTTCGACTTAGGTTCCAAACTCGTTAAATCGTGGTTGTTTTGCTTCTAGCAGGTTCCCCGCAGATAACTGAACCATGTTTTAAATTGTTTATTGCCCATTTTCATTAAATAAATAGCAGAATTCTCACCAGGTGCACGTGTAACACCAACGCTTTTTTAACGGACACATAACACTAGACTAGGTCATACACTAACGAAAGGTGATGTCTGACAATCACAAATTCTCTATTACATGACAGATCTGTCACAATTCTCTGATCCACGTCGAACAACCTAACCACAATAAAATCTCAAGCTTTACTACCACAGGCAACCAACTCACAACACCACTCCAAAACTATTTGAAGCATACTAATATATAAAAAAAAAAAAGTACATGTTAACTGTTGCTAAAACCAAAACGTCGTGCTAATGAAACAAAAAAGAAAAAAAAAACACCTTTTAAATAATCTACTTGCATTCCAGATAGACTTGAAGTAGCACCTCATGCGGAATACAAAAAGATCAACATACATTAAAATTCCGCCAACATATTCTTATCAAAGCCGTGCTTATTACTCTATCGAATTAACATTTTAAACACGCAAGCACATTAGGTATAATTTGTTACAACATACAAATTGGGACGTGTTCAGAAAGCGACCAATAAATATGTCGTTTTTGCATGTATGTATGTGCCTGTGCATATTTAAATAATCCGAACTCAATACTTTACAAGAATAAAACATGAAGCTAGCTCTTAATAATAAATATTGCAATATTGTAAAAATAAATCCGAAAAGACATCAATATTAAAAGAATGATAATAAAGGCTAAGTTGGTATACGCAGGGGCCAATTTGGTAGGCCACCATGTTTACAAACGTGCTAAGGAAGTTGCCAACTACTTTTTAATTCTTGTTAAAGTTTGCTTCGCTAGGGTTACATTTACTTTGTAAGTTGCATGCACTAGTCTATAGATCGCGCTGATTACACTGCAAGTTTAAATATTTATGTAGATAGGTCATTTTAAATAAAATTTTCGTTTAATTAAAACACAAAATGCCTTTCTTTATCACTCAAAAAAACAAAATGCATTGGATCAACAAAACTATTGCTATTGACTGTGTTTTAATGAAAAATATTTGTTAAATTTGGCTTTTTTGATTGCCCCAATGCTTTCTTGTTATTGGATCAACCACAAAAGCCAAATTTAACAAATATTTTTGATTAAATATAATAGTCAATACTGTCAGTAGCAACGATTTTGTTGATCCAGTGCTTTTTGTTTTCTGAGTGTACATTTAGGTAACCCTAAATAACCACAAATAAGCATCCACTGCAATTTTTTTTTTAGTTTACTAACTCTGACTGGCTCGATCAATCCTAGGGCACTGAATAGTGTGATAGAGATATCAGTTCTGAATCTAATAATTGACTAATTCGGCTTATTGTCAAATTTTTAGTTTCAGAGAAAACCAACTGTTTTTTCAAAATTCCCCTATGAGAATGTAGACACGAAGACAAAAAAAAAACTAAGAAACAAAGTTCTGGCAATATTCGAGTAACATTTTTATCACTATTTTAATGCAGTTTACTATTATTAAATAAATTAATATTAAAAAAAAGTCTCTTATGTGTCAAGACTACTACTCTAACTACTCAGACTTGGGGATTCCCCGGTGCACCAGCATTGATGCAGGGCTATTTTTACTTCGTCTGTACAAGAAGAGGTTTTAAATCGAAGATAATCTGATTTCATAGTGGTTAAATTTACGAATCGAAGCGTTCAAATCATTGTTGCGACGGTATGAGAACTGTGGTTAAAAGAAAAAGACAGTTCAATTTGTCCACGCGCGAATATTTTTGATAATCATCCAGACCGTTCTCGACCAACTTATCCTTATTCCTAAACCATGGTATTGTACAGAGTGTATATAAATGTGACTGTGATATCTTACACTTGATTTCATTTGCCATCTTCTGGATAAAAGAATGTGTATATCATACTTTTCCATACGCAGTAGTATGTACAGTCATAATTAAAAATAATGTCTCCCCAATAAAATTTCATTTGTATTTGTTTCCCTGCTTGCTGGTCTATCTATTATAATGGTCAGAAGGCATCAGGTCGCAGTTTAAAATTTGTAGATGTGACATTCAATGAAAAGTAAAAATATGTAAAAGTGCAACTAATTTGAGTACACGGTGAGACCGTTAAAAGATGATACCGTATGTCCAAATAAATTTTGGATAAGAGTAGGCATTGAAATGTAAACGTACGCCATCAATTTATAAATTGTTATCTAAGTAAATAAATAAATAAATTGCTGTAGTAATCGCAGACAAACGTTTTGTCCTCTATGACTTACATTATCTAAAATTTATTTGGACATATGGTAGGTATTTTAATTGACAGATGACAGAAAAGAAATAGCACCTGCTATATGAACGAGGCGTATTAAAATTTTTCGTGGATTTCATAACCACCAGAAAGGTTTGTACTTAAACGCGTTGTATATTTGCTTGAGTATAAATTCTTAACAAGAAAAATAAAAATCGTTCTGAAAAAAAAAATACTTGAATCGATTTATTTTGAGGAAATTAATGATTAAAAAAACACTATTCTGTTCCAAAATAAATAGAGTAAAACGAAAAACTTAAAAGCAGATTTTAAAATTTAACGAAATCAGTAATTTCATAAATACATGTCCGTCAGAGAATGTTTTTATGAAATAAAAATCAAGTGAAGAGTACCTAAATGCACCTTTTTGACAAAATAAAGTTCCTCGTTTGTTTTTCAAATGTAATTAACAAACAATTCAACATTTCCTGAAACATATTTTAATATGGATTAAATGTCGTTGCGGAAAAAATTGAAAATTATCGCGTATTTTATTAATAACAATATACCGGGTCTTGCTCTTAAAGATGAACATGGACAATTAACAAGTACATTCAATTCTGAGGTTTTTTTGACATTTTTTAAAGAATAAAACAGTTGTAAAAAATAAATTAAATAACGTGTGAGAATAAACCGACTGTATTTTTGTGGTTTTGATGACAAATTAGTAGTTAAAGTATATTTGGTATTTATCTAAATGTGGAATTTTTAAAAAAACTTTGACACCCATACAAAATAGCTCTGAGTATAGAAGATATTCTGCGAATTCACATGGGGGTAATGTTTTTACAAACAAACGTTTTTTTTTTTTTTACCAAATAAGTATGGGTATCGGCATTAATTTAACATAATATACGGTTCACTAGATTTGTTTTAATCGAAGCACTGTATAGGTGAGACTGAAGCTTTGTCTATAAACACTCTCCTTGGCTGATGTTTATGAAAAATAATAATACCTATACAGGTATACATTACGATATTTAATAAACGATGTATACTAAATAATATGAAGGTATATAATTTTGATACTGCACAGTTACGTTAAATTGTTTTTTTCTTTTCTAATTAGGTAATGGTCAACCAATTAACGCTGTCACTCTGAGATAATTTTTTTTTTTAAGTGAATATATGAAAGGGTATTAAATATGTTCGTTATGATTGTATTATATGTGAAATACTTGATCATTTATGTAAATTAGTCCAATCAAACCAGATTATGAGATATAGCTATAACAAACCAGTTAAGTATTTTAATGAATGGTGAGAATAAACAAATGTACAAAATGGAAAAGGATGGATTGTAGACAAGGATGCAAAAGAAAATGGAGTTAGCATGAGAAACCACGCCTGTTAGGATAAATTTCACCCCGCCCAGCATTAACTCTCTGCAGCTGCTCCAATAAGACAAAATGGGCTGTGTTCAGCTATCCACTGGAGACTGCGTATCCATAATTTTACTGCCACAGCACAAACTGATATTTGACTTTATCCCCACAGATAATCCGATTTGTTAAGTCAACTACAAAGGTTGCCGACAAATGTACAAGTACCAACCAGCACTCAAGCTTATATTATTGGAAGAATTACTAATATTAAAATCACCAGTGTATGTGATATGTGCATCTATCGGTATATTGTTATGTTAATTGTTTAAATTACATGTTTTAAGCTAAGAAAATTGTGTTAACAGTGCTTCTAGTGACCATAAAGGATAATTATGTGCTTCAGATGGAAAATTTATCAAACCTAAAACAGAGGACTTGCAGGTAAATCAAATTAAAGTTTTCATTAAATTCATAAGTATATTTAAATTAAAGATGCTGGATAACTCTTTATATAGCCCAGTTAAGTACATTACAAAGCATCTAATGTAAGTTCTATGTATATACCAAGTAGAAATAAAAAAACAAATAAAAATATGTATAAATGACGCATATCTATTGATGTACCAAATAATTTAATACCTGTACATGAATTCTATACTGTTCGTTAATTTTTGTCTTCCTATAAGTTATAAAAATGTAGAAAATGAAACAAATACTAGTAAAAATAATCCTATTTCTACATAAATGTCATCATAAACAATAATTACAAAGTTCAATAAAAAAGAAAAAAAGAGTCTAGGTATGTAAGACAACCTTTATTTTATTTTTTTTTAATACCCACCTTGTCAATAAATAACTTGACGGTAATATATTACAGGTTTCATTAATAAGAAAGCCCGTCACTACAATAATTAATAAAAATATTAAATAATTATACTTTATTAAACGCTAGAATTAATTAATGACCGGTCAGAGTTAGCAGCTTTTATCTCATTCGGCCGTTTTAAATTCGATTTCGAGTTCTAAAATAAACGTTCAAATCAGAATTAGCCATTTAAACATAAATAAGTGCAATCAGAACAAATTGTTAAGATATACAGGGTGCTGCGTTTTGAAACGCAACATAGGACATCCCCATGTTAATTTAAAGGTACTCGAATATTGGCTTCCCTAATTATTTCACAGCAAAACTCCATGGAGGTTTTTTAAAGCGCTCTTCAAGAAGAACCTGTCTGCGAAGTTTGAGAACTTTTCATTCGCTCAGTTTTGAGATATTTAAAAAAAGATCAGTAAAGGAATTCAGTGTTTATATCAAACTGATCAGCAAATGTTAAAATTAATTACTGGAAAAGCTTTTTCCATCAATCGTTTTCAAAAACGAACTAGATTTATTAATTATCCCTTCTGTTTTTACTATCATTACTATCATTGTTCAAGGATGTGCTGATAGTTTGGTATAGTTACAGAATCTTTTCTTTTTTTAATATCTTAAAACTGAGCGTATGAAAAATGTTCAAACTTCACAGACAGGTTCATCTTGAAGAGTGCTTTAAAAAACCTAAACGGAATTTTGCTGTAAAATAATCAGGGAAGCGAATATTCGAGCACATTTAAATTAACATGGGATTTCATATGTTGCGTTTCAAAACGCAGCACCCCGTGTACTAATTTGAATCTCATAATTTTGTGTCTATTACGATTAGGGTTAAAAATTAAAAAAAAATAGATAAAAGCAAAGAAACTTATTACGATATACAACCTACACACTTTAGTGAATTTTTAATACGTATGACAATGAGAAAAAAAGTGTTGACTCTAGCAGGCTTTGAGTTAAATGTTTATTGTATTTATATACTTTTATTCCAATACATTAAATATTTTTTCAATGTTTACTTGAAGTACCTGAGTATGTTAAAAAATAAGTAAATAAGCATTTTAAGTTTTTAAAATTTGTCATCGTATTTGTTAAAAAAAAAAACTTGTTTTCTTGATATGATGCCTAAAATACTCATTACATAGCTATGCTAATCATAACTTGTTGTGACAACATATAACAATTGTATCTCTAAACAAAATTTAATTCAATTACGCGGTGAACGTAATGACAGTCATTCGGCATAATTATTAGTTAACACTTTTTGTTGTCACTTTAACTTAAGTCACAGCTGTTTTGTTCAGTTTTTGTATTTCTGTCCTCTGTCCTCTCATTACGTTATTGACGTAATTACGTAATTACGTACATCACACAAACTTGCAACAGATTTCATTAGATTTAATTTGTTAAAAATGAATGCCTTTTACTTAATGCCAGAGCAGATTTAACGGATTATACAGTTTTAAATTGCATGTAAAATAGTTCCACTTAGATATTCCTAAAATGTTTATCAAGTTCTGAAATATTGGAAGAAAATATCCCCTTAAAGTAATCATTTTGAAGGTGAATTGGCAGGCAAACCATGAATAATTTTCAATCTAGCCCTGACGATGTCCGTAACGTATTCGAAATATGCGCGTCGCTCCTAAAAAAAAAATAAATAAATAAATAAATAAAATAAAGAAGAGAACTGATTTTCGCAGTATACCTGGCAATACTTAACAGGAAAGTCTTCAGTAATCGAAGATAAACAAACTTTAATAAATCTGACAACAGAATAAAACTAAATTTTGTAAAAAAAAGCAATATTTTCGAGGAATTAAAAAAAAAAGACACTGTTTGGTTCCGTACAAAATAAATATCTAATAATATATTCACTTGTTTGTTTAATTTTGTTTCTCTTTCTTCTTTCTTGTTCTTCGACTAAAAATAAATCAATTTCTATTTTATGTCCGTTTCTTCATATACAGTGAGGGGCAGAAAGTTGGACGCATATTGAAAACTTTTTTATTATTGATTTCTCAGAAAAAATTATTCTTTATGAAAGCTCCTACATCTTCCCAAATTCAAGATTCAAGGATCAAAGTTTGAATACATCTTGTTATGTACCGAGGAAATCAAAATATTTGAAGGCGACGTAAGAGTAAAGTACCTTTATTTTTCAAGATACGCGGAAATGTCATTGGGAAAAGTTATTCGCAGTTGTCATGAAATCTCAAATACGAAATCATGCTATTTATTTAATAATAGCTTGTGTTATTTTATACAGTGACCGGCAGAAATTCGGACACGTACGGTGTTTTATTTTATTATTGATTTCTCAAAAAAAATTATTCTTTATAAAAGCTCCTGCATTCTCCTCCACTCAAGATGCACGTGTCAAAGCTCGAGTATCTCTTGTCATATACCGAGGAAATCAAAATATTTGAAATCGACGTAAGAGTAAAGTACCTTTATTTTTCAAGATACGCGGAAATGTCATTGGGAAAAGTTATTCGCAGTTGTCATGAAATCTCAAATACGAAATCATGCTATTTATTTAATAGCTTGTGTTATTTTATACAGAGACCGGCAGAAATTCGGACACGTACGGGATCTTATTTTATTATTGATTTCTCAAAAAAATTATTCTTTATAAAAGCTCCTGCAATCTCCTCCACTCAAGATGCACGTGTCAAAGCTCGAGTATCTCTTGTCATATACCGAGGAAATCAAAATATTTGAAATCGACGTAAGAGTAAAGTACCTTTATTTTTCAAGATACGCGGAAATATCATTGGGAAAAGTTATTCGGAATTGTCGAGAAATCTCAAATACGAAATCATGCTATTTATTTAATAGCTTGTGTTATTTTATACAGAGACCGGCAGAAATTCGTACACGTGCGGGATCTTATTTTATTATTGATTTCTCAAAAAAAAATTATTCTTTATAAAAGCTCCTGCAATCTCCTCCACTCAAGATGCACGTGTCAAAGCTCGAGTATCTCTTGTCATATACCGAGGAAATCAAAATATTTGAAATCGACGTAAGAGTAAAGTACCTTTATTTTTCAAGATACGTAGTAATGTCATTTGAAAAAGTTATTTGGAATTATTATGAGATCTCAAATATGAAATCATGGCCGCCTACGATGGAAAAAAAATTTTGCCATAGGAAAGTGTCATTTTTAGGGGCGTCACTGTTATTGATCATAATATCTGGTTGGTAGGTCATCAGCAAAAAGCAAATCTCACAGTATATATATGAAGAAAGGTTTAACTCTACAGATCCAAAGTTCCACGATGGTATTATTAGATTTATAGTTTTTTTTTTTAATACTTTCACGTAAAAAAAGAAACTTCCACACACGCAAGTCATAATAAATAATTCATGTAATGTAGAATATTTGCAAATATGTATTATGTTACCGCCCATAATATTAGATGTAACAGAACCTAAGAGCAGTGGCGTAGCGGCGGTACTTTCTTGTTGCTGCTCATTCAATTCACTTTGAACGGGTGAGTTCAATGGCGTAGCAAGAAGTATCCCCTTAAGCATAATCAGAGGGTCTCCCTCACTTTGTTTTAATTGTAATACACGTAAAATACACAAGAAAATTATTTGATTTGTGCAAAATACATTAAATAAGCAAACAACGGAAAATAACGTTACGTTAATACCTAATAAAGTAGTAACAGATAATACAGATCATAGAATGTCGATGTAACGACAATTAGGGGGCCTTGCAGTGTTGCCAACTTGGTGCGCGCCACGTGTATTGGTGATAAAAATAAAGCTTGCAGATTCTCATGGATTTTTTTGATGTCTGGTGCAAATTCTAGTGTTTTTAAGAAGAAGACTAAGGTGTCACTGTATTTAAATTTTCTTTTTCCTTACGTTTCTTATCCGAAGTGAAGAAACGAATGCCTCATTCTTTTCTTCTTGTAACTAATAAAAAGGACCTACTTTTTAAACGTCAAGACTAACAAACAGGCTTTAATTTGTCAGGGTCAAAAAGTGATCGCAGGATGTCGCTACTTACGCATGTCAAGACTAACGCTTTACGACGACATATCTTTATTTCGTTGAGTAAGTTATATAGGGTATTCCCACGCGTAATTACAAATTTGTTTCTCCAAGAAGTATTTTTTTGTGCAGTTTTTCGCAATTTTCTTGTTCAAAGTCAGGGCCCCCAAACATTCGTGGTCCCTTGCAGGCAATCGCTACGCCGCTGGCCGTTTTTTTGAAGGGGTGAGTTTTAAAAAAAAACCTTCGAACTATTATTATTTAAACGAACTTCAGCGGAACGTTTGCACTCAAGCTTGAATTTGTTCTGTTTTAATTAAGAAACGTATTTCTACCAGTGGCGGCGGCTCGTAATATTATTTTAAAAATCAAATCAATCAGGAATACAAAGAAATTCATTTAAATTTTGTATTATGAAAGTCAAATTCGTTAAATCTACGAAAACTTTGATTGTCTTTTTCCTTTGCCGAACAAATGTGTATATTTCTCTGAATATATCCAATGGTACTAAAAATAAACAAAAAAAAAGAGTATATTTGCTGTTACACTAATTTTTTTTCCTTTTTTACGAATTATAAAGGCCCCAAACAGTAGAATGTAAGATCTAATTAACCATCAAAGTGCCGGTGATAAATGATTTCAGTTCGTCCCTCTATTTTACCGCTATTAATAACAACAGTCAGCTGTATAATCGAATTTCGAGGGCCGGATTATATTTTAACTTAATAGAGCAATTTAATAAACAAAGCTTTCCTGTGCTGTTTATTCGTAAGAGCTGATGTTATTATGGCTTGCAGCTTAAAGAATTTATTAAAGGTATAAACAAAGGTACGATTCAATGACATCTAATACAATTTCAATTTTGAATTTTCTGAAGAGAATCCATTTTAGGCAAAAAGAAAGCAGAAAAAACAGCAGTGTCGCTCTGCGACATAATAATTGTATTATTGCAGAGCGGCACTGTTATTTTTTTTTCTCTCTCTCACTCGCGCCTTGCAACCGCACGGAGAACATAACCTCTTCAAAATCCATATTTTAGTTTAACGATGCTATTCTGAGGTTTACTTTTAAATTTAGTCGATTATGTACTTAATTAGTAAATCCAAAAGTATTTCAGAAATGAGATTTTACATGAATTTAAAAAGATCGACAGGAGAGGAGAGATGAAATAAAGAAAACAGATGTGTCACTTTGTACTGGATAAATGAGGATATCTGCCAGCCCCTAAATGTTAAACAACCCTAAATTAGTGCGACAGGAAGCGAGAGCCTTCTCGGATATCCCTAATGGATGGGTTGTTAAAATATCGCTAATTTATATTATATATATTGGTTGATTTTATTTACTCCATTTTGCAAATTTGAAGGATTATTTAAATTTATGAAGTGTGCTGCCACTAACCGTCGGCTTCACATTTCCACGTTAATAAAACAAATAAGCAAATAAAATAAAAATGTACACCTAAAACTTGGCAAAGTTATCTTATCTGCGTCTATGAAATCATTATATTATTAGTTTATTACTCCTTTAAATTGCTCATTTCGTACTCTTTACTTTGTGTACGTCACGGAGTCGAGGTTTATTTCACGAACTCAACTGCAAAATAAACGACTCGCAAACGTTTACAAGTAATGAGTTTTTTGTTTAATTAAACAAGAAAGTTTTTGTCGGTAGACAGAAATAAACACCGTTGTTAATTACATAAATCTTAATGGTCGTATTTCCTTTGGCTATTGATCTGGAAAATTGTCACAACACCATTAGTCTGAGGAAGTTATGACTGATACCTAAAATGATCAAGCACCTTTACAATATAACAGAAATAGAATGTGATACTTAGGACAAACCAAATTTTAGCAAAATGTGTTATTAAGAGCGATAATGTACAATTATTTTAAGAAAACAAACATATATCACGAGTTTCTTTTTTTAATTCTCAACATACAATGTAAAAATCCCTATGTTCAATTTTAGAAAAAATCGAGTCAATGCATTGCACGCCGGGCATGTATGAAGAAAACAAGATGTGCTTTTTTTAAATAAAAACCATCTTCCATCACGTTTTAAACAATGATGCCAAACGAATCAAATCAAATGCTTTCCTTGATTTTTTTTTAAGTATTTAAGATTGATAATTGATAACATTTCATAACTGACAGCAACAGCGCATTTGTTTTATTGAAGCTTGTTTGCATATCCTGCAATGCAATGCATTGATGTGTTTTTTTCTGAAACCGAACATAGGAATATTTACATTGTATGTTTTGAGTTAAAAGAAAAATTCTCGGTATGTATTTAAGTTGATGTTGTATTGATGTATTATTGTTTTCAGATATGCCGCGGCCGTCGCGAGAGACGTACGGAGATCAGAAACCGCCTTATTCGTACATCTCCTTGACGGCCATGGCCATTTGGAGTTCCCCGGAGAAGATGTTACCCCTGTCGGAAATTTATCGTTTCATCACAGATCGCTTTCCTTATTACCGCCGAAACACACAGCGCTGGCAAAATTCTTTGAGGCACAACCTGTCATTCAACGATTGTTTCATCAAGATACCAAGAAGACCCGACCGGCCAGGAAAAGGCGCCTTCTGGGCGCTGCATCCGTCGGCTCTGGACATGTTTGAAAATGGGAGTTTCCTGCGAAGAAGAAAACGCTTTAAACTACCAAAACACGTCCACGAGGAGTTGGATAGTTTGAGCAAATTGCAAAATAGTTCCTTCAGCAGTGTCCCCATTACTGCTCCGAGTTCTTCTAGCTGCATACCAAGAGTTCCTCAGAATCAATGCCCTCTGAATGTGGGTTTGTCTTTGCCTTTGCCGGTGATTTCCCAGTCGACGACGGCACCGATCAAATCGTTTAGTATAGATAGCATAATATCGGATAATAAACCTTCTACAAGTCCTGTGTATCCAACGCCACTCATAGCTTCTGGATGTAACTTACAACCACTTCCTAGACTACCGTGGCAAGGCGTATTACCGTCAACGACTTTATCTAGATTAGACGAAGCTAACAGAGATGAATTTTTAGTAGCCCAACAAGCTGCTTTGTTCGAATATGCGGCGGCATTAATGTCCATGAATAGTGGTAGTGCTGTGAATCTTGCTCCCGGTGTTATTAAACCACACCCCATAATATCTAGTGCGTTATTCCCCGGTCCATACCATCCTGTGCCAATACCTGTGCAATATTCGCTGCCAATGTCCAGTTCTGTGCATCCCAGTGGGAATCTGGACTTCGAGACTGATCGTGATTGTGATAGACAAATTCCAAAAACTCTGCCCCCAATTAGTGTAATATCTCAAAAACGTGAAGATGTTTTGGATACAACTTCGTGCTCTTCAGGAGATACCCTCAATGTGTGAATGGTTAGTAATTGTTGTTAATATATTATATATATAAATATATGTACACGTCTTCATGTACTGTAAGTACTAAGTAATAAAGATCTGGTAAAAATCTTCTACATTTTTTACTAACAAAAAACTAGAAAAAAATATTTAGATTGGCATCGCAACAACCACTTAAACTGAATACTGTAAGTTCCGACTGTAGACTATACTCATAAAGTCCATGAGTATGCGAACAATACACTTAATATTTTCTTATCGCTCCAAACCGCCAAATTGTTGTATAATTAATTATAATTCGAAAATCAACGCCAACGTTGTTAACTAGTCGCCCACAGGCATCACTTCACTCCTCTGAAAATAGTAACAAATCCTGTGGCCGAGGTACGTTTCAAGATTCGCATGCCGTGCCCGAGGTACATTTCAAAATGTGTTTAGACACAATTAGCCTTGCCATGTTTCGGGTAAAATGACCAACTACTAAGCTTCGTTAATCGAGATTTTAATCTCGATTAACGAATCTCTTAATTTTTAAATTAAAAAAAAATGTCCCACATTTTTGAGAGAATACACTTTTCGCCAGATTGACAGACAGTTTACAAAAAAAATTCAAAGTTAAGTTTAGATTGAATTACAAAACATTTAAGAAAATGTTAAATATTCGACTGGGAACACCCAATAAATAAAATTCTTCTTATTTATTTATGCGTTAAGCTCTAGTTTTGGGTAGTTAAGGTTAACAATTTATCAAATTTTATATATCTTGTCATTTCAATAATGATATGGGCCTTCTAGTGAAGTTACAATTACTTTTGAATTTGAAATTTATTTTGTAATGTTTAAATGTTCAACGATTAATACTTTGCTTCAGTTTCTATACAAAATCTTCGTCCCCCTCTCTCTCTGAAAAATCATGTCATTTCATTGATGAGTACTCTTACGCAAAGTTAATTTGTTGGGTGGGTTGGGTTGTTCCGCCTTGCCGAAATTAAAATCTGGTCATCTTAGGCAACTTTAATCATGAGGTGAGAATCCGGGCCTGTAAGTATTCGAAGAATAAATTTAATAATTTTTATCGCTCCAAGAAACTGTCAAATTGTTTTATAATTAATTACAGTTCGAAATGCAACGTTGCCCTTCACTGGTCTATGGGGTTATGTTGTAGCTGAGGTGCGTTTCAAGATTCGAATGTCGTGGCCGAGGTAAATTTCAAGATTCTCGTAATCTAGACCGAACTTTAGATCGATGAAACGTGTGTCGAATATCGAATATTTCTTTTTGACTACACAGTGCTTGAGAAATATTGAAATGTATCTTAATAATTAGAAAGAAAATTATTCTAGGAATATCTCAAAAACCAATACGAGTCACGATGTACAGGGTGACTGAAAGCAAAATATTTTTGAATTTAATGTTGTTTAGAAAACCAAGCAACAAGAATATATATTTTTTTTGCGTAAAGTTGACATTAAAAATGTTTTTCCTCGTGTCAAATCGTTTGCTTTATTCAAAGATTTTGGCTGCGCGGAGGCACATTGGCCGAAAAAGTTTGCACGAGTATACACCATAACAAACAGAGTTAATGTAAAAAAAATATTGTGGAAACCTTGAGAAATTTGCAGAATAATTGCATAGCTTCGTGCAATTTACTTTAAAGTTGAAATACATCGATCCCCCACCAATTTATATGTATACAAAAAAAACTAAAACAACCCCCCAAATAATATAGTATACGGTTTTATTTAAATTCTTCCGTAAAAAATCCATTTAAAAATTTGTATAGCAATCAAGGAGCCTATTGTGACGTAGATTGTGCATTTTCACACGTTTTAAAATACAATAGGTAGACCACCGTCGTCGTAAAAATTAAATAAATTCCTACTTTTGGGAATACAGCCGTTTAATTATATCACAAAACTATTTTGTATTATGTAACAGGTGCGAGAAGATTGAAAAAAAAAAGTTTCATTATTCACCGTTAGAGCACAGCCAATCTCGTGTACTCAATCTAGACACTTATTATAAGACGTGTCTCTCTCTCTTTCTCTAACGTAACGTATCATAAAAATTCATTCATTCATTATCACCTTGCGTTTGCATTAAAAGTGCAGTAAAAAAAATATAATGTCCACGTTCAGTCAAATCACCAACGGTAATTATGATGAACAATTTGTTTACTTACATAATTTTTTTTTCTATTCTGAACATAATACAATATTAAAAAGAGCGAGTTAAATAAATCATTGCATTGTTGTATTTGACGAAACAAACACAGATTTCAATCAGTTTCAAGAACAAATTTTAAACAATAGCGCTGAACAATGCTTTTATACAAAAAAAAAAATTGTTGCAAATCGTTTCTGATTGCAGTGAATCTCTCGAGCAGCTTCTCTGTACAGCTATTTCGGTCCTATTTGGGGCTTCATCAGCAGAAGCAATGTCAAGTGAAAAAGCGATCGTAAGATGTCGCTGTTTAATCTGTTCGATGCTTTTATACAATTTTTAAAGATGTAACTTACGACATTTTTTATTTATATTTGCATATCCTCCAACCCATTCACCAATTTATTAATTTTTTTCTTCAAAACCGAACACGGGAAAACAGGGTGATTCAGAATAAGCGCCCGAAATATGATGAAAAGTTCAAAATGAACCTCCTTTGAAATCAAAATGGAAACCACGACTCATTTCTTATAAGTTCGAAGTCTGAATGAATGAATGAATTGCGAGTTAGAGACAGAGAGAGAGAGAGAGAGAGAGAGAGAGATAGAGAGAGAGAGAGAGCATTAAACAAAAACGTTTTACAGCTTCTAGTTTACTCTTAATTTTCAATGCGTTTTATCTTTAAAAAAATTATATATATATTTAACCACCATATGCATGCAGACTTTTTGTTTTGTTTTTTCTATATTACGTATAGTTATGAGCCGGATACTTATTTTGAATCACCCAGTATTTATCTTGTTCGTGTTCAGAGATATAAGGAACTCATGGTAAGTACATATATAGGGTTGAAGTATTCCTTCAAGGTCGCCTCGTTTACAGTTTGACTCTATAAATCGCAATTTTCACCATCTCAAAATTAAAACAAGAAGAAAGAAATGGGTGAAAATTGAAGAAGAAATTAAGAAAGCGCTGTAACTTTCTTATTATTTTTGGGTTTTGGTCAAAAGCGACTTAAGAAAAGAAGCTTTATTTTGATCTCCCTTTCAATCTCCTTCGTAAGTCATGAACACCCTGTATATTTATTTAATAAAAAAAAATTAGGAAATACCTTGTTTTTTCTTGTGTAAATGATTTTTTTTAAACTGTTTCCTTCTGGTTTGTGAAATTGAGTGAACGTTCTCGGTTAAAATTTAAGAAAACAAAATTAATATGATGTTTGCTTGAATAAAAACCGTGAAGCCGATTGAATAACCTGGCATAGTCCTGAATACAAGAGAACACGATTTCGTTTCGGAAGAAAGAAAAAAAGAACTGGTACAAGGTAACAGAAGGTCAAATTCTGATTTCGTAAATAAACAAGTCACATTTAGGTGACATTCGGAGAAATTCTTTAAAAAAAAACACGAAGCAAAAGATAAAAAAAGTTGCAAATCAAGAAATTTTTGTTGTGAATAGGTTTCAAATGATATATATAGTGAGATAATTTAAAAAAATGAAAATATGTACTTCCCTTCCGCTAAATAAGTTGCTGTTTAATTTCCTCGTAAATTTGTTATCCTGTGGCATATCAGCCGCGTATTAGAAAGTAGTTTATACGCTTGTGAATAAGTAATTTATAACACAACTGCCGCACATTGATACGATGTAACTAAGAAGTACATGTGAAGCAAATTGGATGCTGGCAACCTCGTGTTTTACAACATAAAACAACTAGTTAGTTACAATGCTGTGGAAAAGCTTATTAAAATTCATAAAATATGCAATAACAAACAAACGTATGATTTATTACTGTGGCAATTATGAAAGAATTAATTATATATTACCTAGACAGAGATTTTGCAAAACTGCACTCAAAAAGAAAAAGAAACAAAGAAAAAAAGAAAAAGAAAAAAATTGTGTGAATGACCGAGAAAGAAAAATTGATGACGACGTCTTTAATTCAAGAGTGCAAGTGTTAAAATATGAAAAACAAAATTATTTTGAATTTGATACAAGTAAATACTGCTATACTATATAAAAAAAGGTCAAATAAAAGTGAAATTTCCAGTTAATTAAGAAAAAATGAACGAGTTAAAAATGAAATTGCGGTTAACACTTATTATACCAAATTATAAAATAAAGGAGGATAAATTACTGGTTTTGGATGTATTAAATTTTGAGAATACGTCCATATTCTTTTTATTCGTTTTCTAGTTCCTTCTAGTTTATATGAAATAATAATTTATGAGAAGTGGGTATGCATTGTTTTAAATTTAATCTTATGTCGAGGCCGGGCCTGTAATTGGGGTTCATAAGACCGAGAGAGGTGTGAGCTGGACCACTAACACCTGTGCAGCACCTCAGGCGAATGATGCGTGTTGGCATCTCTAGGTTATTCTCATCAACAACA
The DNA here is from genome assembly GCA_036172665.1 of Prosopocoilus inquinatus. NCBI lineage: Eukaryota > Metazoa > Arthropoda > Insecta > Coleoptera > Lucanidae > Prosopocoilus > Prosopocoilus inquinatus. The sequence continues at coordinate 15,929,821 of CM069880.1, read as the reverse complement.
ATACAATTCCACCAACACGCCGGCAGTCGTTGTAAGATACTCTCTTTACGAGATATTTATTAAGTGAAAATAAATCCGTATTTTACGATTCACTTTGAAAGTTTAATTAACACACGTGTTTAATTTAATTTAACTAAGTCGTATAATCTCAGATGAAAACATGTAACCTACCTAATTACATATCGAATTAATAACAGACATCAAATCTAACTATTTAATAATTACCTACAATTAATTTAAATAAAATAACCTAATAATTACAAACAATAATAATAATAATAATAATACACACACACACACACTTTAAAGTTACTGTTGTACGTTTTCTGCGAGGAGTTTCGTCAATTTTGACAATAGGGAGTTTACACGCAATTACTAAAGCGCATGCTCACAAATATATGCGCAAGCGCACTGCTGCTTTTTGATAAGTTTGAAACTATAACGTGACCACAAGCGACCTTTACTATTCCAATTTCTGGAGTCATTCATGTCTCGCATAGTTTTGCATGTTATTAAAAAAAAAAAAAAAATAGAGACCAGACCTCTTTTAAACTCTCAAGAAACGCAACCATTTATTTATACTATAAAATATTTTAAAGGGAGAACGGACAGAGCAGGAGGAAACATAAAACAACAACTTAAAAAAGAAAAACAAAATGGTCTCTGTTGTCCTAAAGAGGGAATATCGCATTCTAAAAAAAAAAAAAATTAAAAATGAACGAGTGTTTGACTTGTTTGAATTTAGTAATTCATTCTTGGATACCAAATTATTCATTAGTATGATTTAGTAAAAAAATTGAAATTCAACTTAATTTAAATGAAAAAATCAGTATTATAAAAATTACTTTTTTAAAATCAGACAGTGTCCCACTTTTGGATTCCCCTCCCTAGCGCCCCCCCTAGGAAAAAAAATTGATTTTCCATCGCCGCGGCATTTTCGTGGCCCTCCTTAAACGTCAGCAAAATCTCAACCTTCAAACCCATCGGGAAATTATTAAAACCATTCATTTTTGAATATGATCATGTCGATTTATTAAAAAAAAAGAAATGTCGGATTTGAAAATCAGCTTGATTTAAATGAAAAAATTCATATTATACAATTTTAAAAATAATTTTTCTAAAAGTTAAAAAATGAGCAACTTTCTGAATCCCTTCCCAATCCCCCCCTGGAAAAAAAAATTAGATTTCCCCTCCCCGCGGCGTTTTCCTGGCCCTTCTTAAACGTCGGTAAAATTTCAACCCTCAAATCTGCCGGGAAATTTTTTAAAATTTTTAATTATAATATTGAGTAGAATAACTTAATAAAAAAAAAGTTCTCAGATTTGAAAATCAGCTCAATTTAAATGAAAAAATCAGTACTATACTATTACAGAAATTTTTTTTTTTTAAACTCAAAAATGACCCATTTTTGGACCCCCCTCCCCAGCCCCCCTTTAGAAAAAAATTATATTTTCCAACGTGGCGGTATTTTCGTGGCCTTCTTTAAACGTATGCAAAGTTTCAAGCTTCAAACTCGTCGGAAAACCGCCGAATCCGCCGTCAAAAAATCTTACTACGAAAGGGAACTCCGTAGTGACGTCACGAGCCGATTTACTATATTTCTAGGAATTAAAGTAGGTCACAAGGTCGTTGGGGGTGTTATGAATGAGCGCCATTCATGTATTCTCGAGACCACTCCGCTCCTCCGGAAGGAGCTTAAGTTCAAAAAATGAGTGTGTTAAGTTAAAAGGAGCAACAAACGCATCGTAAACTCAAAGAGTATCGCCTCAGTAAGAACTTAAATAATCATTTGAGTTATATTTTGAGCAAAATTAGGTTATTCATTTTCGGGTGTTTCACGCTGAGCAGTTGGCAGCGCTAGGTCACTGTTTTGATTGACGTTTATTGACCATTGCCTGAAGCAAATCGATTTATTTGTAAATTTGATTTATTTTCGCTAAAAATTGGATAATAATGACCATGGAAAATTAAAGAATAAGGTAAATGTTGAATACCATGTGAAAACTTGCTTTTCGCCGAAGATTAAACAACATAACCTCAAATTATTCCATCGGATAAATCGCATCTTGCGACCGCTTTCTCTTGAAAAACCAGGTTTTACTTGTCGCTCAGGTACTTTTAATATTATTTACTCATTTTACACGTACTTACAGGCTTAATACACAGAAATAACAAGGACTTTGCCAAGTAAAATTTGTAAACATCGAGGGGGCCCCTTGTTTTCAACAAACCAGTTAATTGTTGCTGTATTTTAAAGTAAGGTAAAACATTTCTACTGCTTAGTTTCAATAAACCATCATCGTTTCAATTTTTTAAGTAAAATTCAACAGCCCAGAGATACTTATCAAGTTTTTTTCTTAAAAACTTCGGATTTCATTTTGAAGTTTTGATTAATATTAACGCAGATTTTACTGAATGAAATACAGATACAAGTTCTAACCATTTCACTAATGTGAGGCATTCTTGGTGAATGTGTTGCTTTTAATAATCTTATAAATTTACGTTCATTTCATGTATCTATTTATACCAGGTCTGAAATTGATTTCTTTTTTTCAATTCTTTTCTATATTCTTTACCCTTCCTGGGCACATCTTTTCTAAACTATTTTCCTTCTTGCACCAATTTGCACTGCTTTGCTGTATGTAGTTTTGTGCTTATGTATTTTTTATTGTGCAAGTTTGCTGGGCAATATATATGTATGTATGTGTTACTTGGGAAGTTTTAGTTTCCGTCGGAACTCTCAAGTAAGGGTATTGCTTTAAAAATAATAGAATCGCCTCGGAATAGTTGGATAACTTTCAATTATTTATTTTTTAAATGATGTTCTGCATGTCTGAAGTATAATAGGCTTTGTGAAAAGAAATATTTGATTTGGGTGAATGCAGACATAATGGGGATTTTTGTCTGGGTAGACTTTGGTGGAATTGTAGTGTATCAAATGCGATGTGTCTGCTTTGAAGGCAAGAGAAATGAGTTTTCAATAACAATTCAAAGGTTTCTAAAAATGCAGGTTAGAAGTTATTTCGTCATAATTATTTGCATTCGAGGTACTATTTCTAACGATTATTGAAAAATGCAGCGTAACGTTAGTAAAAAAGACCGAAGGCAAAGATCAAACACTCAGTGCCTTTTATATAAAACAAAACAATTACATGCTATAAATGCATTAGCGTAAAAATTGGGTGTAAAATAGTTGTAGTTTTTATCGACATTCTTTGTAGTGGTTGATGGTCGTGGATCCTAAACTAACACGGCGGTGCATCGATATTGTTGTGTCTGGGGCGATTGCTGTTACAAGTAATTTTAGATAAACGCAGTGATGCGAGTCCCTTTAAAATAAAATCTTAAGCACTTCAGCAGACCTTAAGTAGCCATGAGAAAAAAATTCACTAAATTATCTACGAGCGGATGAATTCGTTATTTAAACTGATATGTAATTATCTCATTTATGTTCATAATGTTAAGTTTGATTCGGAACGTTTGAATCAATTTTACTGAGTAGAGTGACAAGCGCGGTGGAAACCCTACGGCATGGCCGGTTCTTCTTCATTACTAAAGGACGTGCAGAGAATTGGTTGTAAATCTCTTCTCTGGTCGCGGATGAACCGCAGCCAGGTGTGATGTAGGCGGTTCTACCGCCAAGTCTCTTTTGGTCGCCGTTCATTTTGATCTGATTAAGTTTCCCGCGCCCCACGTAATCGAACATTTAGACTTAAGCTTAATACCTGGTCAGTGTAATAAAGGCTTTTATCTTTACAGTAGTACCGCATCCTTTGTATATAATTATATTCATAATAATATTGCTTGGATCTATTTTGGCAACCTAACATTCCAAAAAATTCAAAAATACAAGCAAAATTATTACATTATAATTTAATATTGTTGGTTGGCAATGGTGATTACTCTCACAAAATTATTAACTATACTAACTAGATTAATTACAAAATACTGAATGACTGATGATTAATCTAATTGATTATAAACTAATTGAATTATCTGGCAAACTTTTCAATTTAAACATCCACTTGTTTTTAACTGCTGGTCTCTTCACTAGAGTCCATGCTTTATTATCCATTAATGACTGAAATTCACTTTACATGGCTGCGTTCCACCCCATCACTGTCATCACGTGACAGTTCATCCTTGACATCAATGGAATCTTCTGCTTCTGCCATATACACTACACATTCTGGATACTCCTTAGATCTCTTCTTTCAGTAGGAGTGACCTTCTTATTGTGCTTTCCTCAGTAGTACTCCTATCAATGTTTTCTTCAGCAGACTCTTCTGGTTCCACCATGTCTGTTACATCCTCTTCAAATTCAGTTTTGATACGTTTTCTTCAGTAACAGTAACATTTTGAACAAAAGAAGGAAATAGAAACTCAGATCTTCTCCACTGGTGGAGCAGTATTTACAGCTTTTGCCCACATTCTCTCTTCATCACAATCAGATTCTTTAATCATACATTTTCGCCATTTCGGTTAAGGTCCTTTCTGCAATACGATTTTGTTTGTTGCACATTTGTTCATACCCTTTGACTTTGACTGTATTCTTCTGTGTACATTTTACTTTTCTTTCTGTTTCTCTTTCCACTTTATTCCTAAATTCTTGTTGTGACATTATCTTTACTCCTTATGAAATAAGGAAATATTTTTCGAGCAAAATCATCAATGAAGGTAAGTACATACTTTGCTCTGCTCCTCCGCTCCAAGACTCACGAGGGGTTCACACAAATCCAAGTGAATTGTACCTACATAGAACGCCTTCTGCTCTTCTGGTTTTATTTTTCTCGAAGGGTAAAGGGTTGCGTGCTTTAATTCAATGAATGGCATGCATGGTTCAGATTTTGCATTAGAAAATTCAACAGCTTCTGCTGAACGGTTTAAACCGTGTTCTTAAAAATGGAAACAAGAAAATATCTTTTAAAGAAGACAGCTAATTAAATATAGTTGTTAATCACGAAGATTTTTGGCATCCGGGTTTTCGAAAAATTCTGATTAAATAGAATTCAAAGAATTTTTACCACAAATCAAGAACTGGATACATTCTCTTGTATATTATCTTGCTAAATCGTTAGTATTATGTTTGGAGGTGCTGGAATTTTAAATACAGCAGAAGTCTCAAGAACAAAGAAAAGTATAGCGCATAAAATAAAAAAGATGATAAAAAGATGACGATAGATTATGTTGCACAAGAGCTGTTTTTATCGGATGGATTAACTTACCATGCAAATGTAATTAATACTCGGGAAGGTATACAATCATGATCATAACGAAATTATATACAGTGTGTCCCCGGATGGATGTAACTATACCTGGAAACTTCTTTATTTCGCATTTTAGGACATTAAAAGTTCTTCGTCGTTACCTACCAAAATTTTGAAATAGCATACAGGTTAAGAGTAAAGTGACTTTTATTTGAAAGGAGAATATTATTGAAAGAGAGATGTTTGTAATGTGAATGGAAGCTCAAATATCTAAATTTAGAAAATTGTTTTATAAAATGTGTTTTTCAATGTTTTTAAAGCTTTAGTGATTTCTTTTTTGGTGGTAATCTTTAATTTATTATAAACCTGCATATATGTCACGTCTGTTAGTTATCAATTTAAAAGTCAAATTGATTTTCGCCGGTTCTATGAAAGAACATAAAAAAGTTGTTGTAAGTAAAAAGAAAAGTATGAGTTTCATTCGGATGCTACAATGTATGAATAAGCGTTTCTATTTTCGGTGTTCTGGAATGCTAACTGTATTTTAAGAAAAATGACAGTAATCCATAATCTGCAACAAACTGTTTGGTAAAAAGTATATACATATGACAGCAGAAAAGATAAAATATGCCAGGCAATAAAAACGAAAGTTCTCAAAATTAAACAAGATAATAATATTTTTAGTGCTGTCGGTCAACCTTTGGGTATGTGCAATAATACATCATCAAAATTTATTTCGCCGCATCTAAAAATGGTTATCGAATTGTATAGTCGAACAAAAGATTAGTCTGGAAAGCTTATTTCACTTGTAATAGTCATAAAAATAATTCAACGTTTAACAATACCTCCCAACGATTTGCATTTTTAAAACTCATCGGCCGAAGATAAGCCGCGTCAGTTTAAGTACTGTTAAAAGCAGACTGCTTGGCGGCGGTCAATAGAAACAAAGGCAATCAACAAGTCCAGTTTTTGTGAGTAATCAAAAACATTCCTCTGGTGTGTTGTGCAGGTAAAACCAGGTGTCAGGAATCTAAATTTTACAACTTCTACCTATCCTACTAGTTTCATTTTAAACGACTTTAATGATTTACAAAACGTTATTTACTTTTTTATAACCCGACATTCTTTTATTAACTACGCGTACAGTAAATGGTTAAATATTTACGCATTCAATTTTTTCTTTTTTAATTAAACGGAGCAAATAGTAATCGTAATCCATAAAAAAAAACTTCTAAAAATTTCTAACAGAAAACAAAAAAACTATTAAATATTTAATCTATTAAAAAGTCAATCAAGATAAAAGTTTCAATCGCAAAATGAAATTACTTATTATTAAATTCTTAATAATAAAAAGCTTTACTTTCTAAAACAAAACCAATTATGTGCAACACATACAGTTTTCAAAAAGAAATACATATCCAGTGACGTCGAGAGCGAGTGGGGGGAGGGACTGATAGGATAGGAAATTTCTTTAAAAGCTTAGAAAATTATTTTCTGGAATGAGTTAGTGATCATAAAACTAAATTAAATTGAATTATCAAATCATTTCATTTGCAAAATAACATTGCATTAGTTCAGCGAGTTCACAGTGGCGTAGCACTAGGGATTGTAGAAGCGCTTGGCCCTCTGAACCAGGAAATTTAAATTTTTGTTAACAAACAAATATACTTTGCAGTCTTGTAACTAATCTTCACGATCATGACCTGCGAAATTAGTTGCAGACAGTCATTTTTGATATACTTTTCTTTTGTTTGTTTGACCGCACCTACTGATTTTAACTGACCATGGCAAAGATCAAAGGTAACAGCAATTCAAAAGTGGGTTGTACTCTGCCCAATGCTAGGGACTTTTGGGACTTTTAAATTTAATTAATTAATTTTATTTTTCAGTTTCCCATGCATGTGAATTTATTCATTAAAAGCAGCCAGTAAAAATTTTGAAACCTGATACTTTGACTACTTCTAGTTACGCCATTGAATGTAATATAGTGTGTTTGTGATTGAATTTATTTTTCTTTTTAATCCAGACATATTACAATCGATTTTGTATTGCGATAATTTATCACTCCTGTCCGTTCTAGACACTCAAATGTGTAATTGCCTTCATTTGAACTAGCCGCTTAATCTGTCCGTTTAGTTTTTACCACTTTATGGCACGTTTGCGGCGGGGAAAATATAGCGCAGTAAATTTAGGTATTCACAGGTTAGTATATCTCATCAACTTGTAAGTATTATTAGGAAATATTAGTTTCAAACTTAACTGAATTCGATTTGTTGGCATAAAAAAGTTCTGATATGCCAGCAAATAATTTTATATGTAAATATAAAGATATACACTAGTAAGTAGATGATTGTCAATAACGATTAAAAAAAAAAATTGAATATATCACTATGTTTATTATACTTTCAAATTATATTCCATTTATTCCAAGAACATCATAGTTTTGGAATTTTCACTTATTTTATACGCTGGCTTTCAATTTTTTTCTATTATTCTATTGTTTTAGCACACCTATTTTTTCCTGACAATTAAATCAATTTTCAAACAATTTCGTACTATAAGTTTGAAAGAATCAAATTTTATAGAACCACTAACAGCTCGGTAGCATAAAAGTTTGACGTCTCAGAACCGTGTAAAAATATGTTTTTTCTTGCGAGTTTGATGAAGGAAAGCATGCATGCGACGGCTTTAAAGCATCTTATTACGATAATAATAAACACCAATTTATACCAATTACTCGTAACTTCATTCATCGTTAAAACGATCGTAATTATTAGTTATTTCAAGAAAAATAAAAGCTTTTTCTTAGTTTCATAAAACCATTCGATAATTAATGGAAGGCTAACGAGTAAACCATTAGTTTGTTTTACTTGTCAGCAACGTATTTTATTTTTCGTTGCGTTTTTCTTTATTGAAAAAAGAAATGTGGTTGGCTTGTTTCAGCTTGCTTGTATGTGTGTACTTATTTTATACATTCAAAGCAGAAGTGTTAGAAAAGAAATCAAAAATGAGCCAAGTGTCATACACCCCCATGTAACCAAAAATGCTTTATTAAATTCTTATAAATCGCAAGTCTGTAGAACTTAAAGCTTTATTAATTGGTCCTATAACCAGTGAGCGGCGGTATTGAGGTTTTTGATGACGAATGCAGGCGATTTGCATTGCCGGAGACTTTATAAGTCGTTGAATGAATGCATATATAATATACAATAAATTTACTTACAAGATTCCATAAAAATAATTTTAATATAATGATTACGGTTTAAATAACCTTAAGTAAAACCTCAGGTCATCCGCTCTTTGCTTATAACCAATATTCTCTCGATATAAATAAAGCATTTAAATGTCCAAAACGGGTACAAATAGCAACGCAAAATAATGATATAGAACTGACTAAAAAGCAACTTATAAAGTAATATCAATACAACTTTTTATGTTGTATAGACGATTCTGGAAGTATTACCAACAAATCTATTTAATAAAGCAATGGCACAGTCATGTTAATGTTGTTCTAATACAATTCTTGCAAAATAGGTTCATAGTAACTATTTTGTTGTCTAATTACTGTGGACTTCTTTTATCATATATATTCTAAAAAACTATTTCGCTGGATAACAGTTACCAAAACAGTGGAGTTTCATTTTATTATTAAGGTCACAAAATATCTTCTTAAGTACACCACCTAAGTTAGTCTTCAGTACAACGTGAAATACTGGAATTGTCGTTAGGAGGCATCGACGACTTAGTTTTTCATGCAAATCAAAATTCATCGCCAAAATTGTTTCGATACTTTCAAAAACTTTACGCGTCACGTAAAATACACACACAAATATTTATTACTGCCTTTACTTTAATTACCTTGTTACTGATTTATAGATAATTGAATTTAATAAGTAATTCGTTGTGTACATCAATTTATAATGTTTTATGCAAAATAATAATTAATGGATTATATTATATGTGCTTTAAAACTATGCCTGATGCATCCTATCAAGAGGGAGATATAAAAATATGGCCGCTAAGAGACACGATATCGTAGAAGCCTATAAACAATTATAAAACCTATAAAAAGCTGCAATACCAATAGGTTTTTAAGCTATTTATTACGCGAGACACAATGCAACATTTATAAAAGTAAATTTCTATATTGATACTCTCACTGAGACTTACTGTTATGTAATGCATTTATAACTGTGTAACACAAAACAAATCCTGAATAAATACTTTTATTTACGTCATCCATGGGGAGTAATATGTACTGGATACATGTTTGAAATTACCTTTATTTGTTGCCATCGTAAATTTTAGACATAAAAACACTCTGTAATCTCACGAAATATGTAGTTATAAACGTAACCTCCAAATCGTCATTAGAAATTATTTCAACAGCGAACTAGTAACTTGTTTTTCATAGAAAAATAGCGTTGAAAATACTAGTCGGCTTGACGTTCGCGTGCTAAAATAAAATGTCTTATGCAACTTGCTTTTTAATACACTATTATAAAATCTACATTACTTCCGTTTGACGTTTTAGTTCGATAATCGTTATATAAAACCTGCACAATCCTCTATTATATACCATCATAATCTAAAACCTCTTTGTAATAGTGTGTAACAAATATTTTTCCCTAATATAGACAAATTACTGTCTATTTCTTATTTTACCATGTTTAAACCACATAAAACAATAATAAGCGTAACGCTCCTAGTATGTACGTAGTAATAATACAGGGTGATTCAGAATAAGTGTCCGACCTCTTAGGAGCGCATTTATTAACTAAGGTCATGCAAGTACGAAATTGCAAGAAATAAATCTATCAGAGGCGTTTCAAAAATCAACCTCCTTTGAATCCAAAATGGAAATCATGATTTATTTCTTACGTATACATACACAAGTCCGAAGTTCGAATGAATTAGTTACGTGTTGGGAATTTGGAAACCAGAAATAAAAACGTTTTACAGTTTCATTTCAAGGTAAACGTGTTTTGTTCTATTCCACACGAGTTCATTGCTCTTGTGACGCAATATAGCTGTGCTACCATCAACCGATTTATATCTGAATCTTCAATGGTTTCATCTTAAGAACCATGCGTACTAGACCCTACATGCACAGAGACTTTTTGTTTTGTTTTTTCATGTACTATCTGTGGTTGATGGGTTGGATGCTTATTTTGAATCAGCCTGTATATGTCACTTGGGTATGTATCTTTCCACATAGCTCTAAATTATAAAGAACGAGCTTAATAAACAAATGTTTCCATGTAGAGAAGAAAGCTAATGTAAAATAAAATTCCTAATTATAACTTGCCACTGTAATAATGACAATATTATGGATGTTTTTTCTTAATTATACATTCGGTGAGTTCACTAATTAAAGCAACTGGTTGTAAGACATGTATTTCCAGTAGTATAATTTAGGATAAGAGGAGAGAATATGATTTTGACAATTCATTGCTAAACGTGTTAATTTATGAGCAATAATTTATGTAATTTTATTGTGTGTTGTGGGCACCGTCGTTTTGTATTTTATTTGTATATGAAGCACAAATAAAATTAAGAAAAAAAAAGGAGAAGATTACAAATAAAATAAACAGCGTGTAATTATGTTCAAATTAGCTTATGTTTTTTGTTATGGAAAAATAATAAAAGCCCCTGTAGTTTACATTGAGAGTTCGATCCTCTTTCTTTCGAAGAGAAAAAGATAATTTATCGTTTTAGGCGGACAACGTTTTGATGCTTTAACATGTAATTTATAAATGATTTTGTTTTATAATGCCTTTGTGTATCTTGAAGTCATCACAACGCAGAGCCGAAGCTGGACAGAAAAGTAGGCAGGCAATTTACCATATGATATGTTTGCTTAGAGGCAAGGCCTTTGAAGTGTCGAACGGTATTAGTTTGGACGGACGAAACTAAAAAGGCATCTTGGCAAGGCAAAGAGGACAACGGGCCAACGCATGTCTGAGCCATTACGGCGGCTTTAGCGGCCTAACAATAAAACAAGCTGGCCCTATAATTAAGGGAAACTCATTTGTGTTGGCCTGACACCTTAAAGATAGGCATTTAGTCAGCCGTCAGCGGCGTCTTTGTAGCTGGCACCCCTCCTCACCCGCTGACGCGTTCGCCTACCTGTTCTGAAACAATCCAGCGGTTAACAAACTGCTTCGAAATAATAAAGAAGGCGGAGCGCTCTTTGTAGAGGCGATAGCGAGTAATGTGTCCCGCCCATTTCCGCGGGGAGGTCGTCGCGACACCGACGCTCGGCGTCCAAACAACCCCCTTCAGATCTAAAACATATCTCACTAAACACAACTTCGCCTTTTTCTCTTTTTTACAACTTACAGTTACACCGATTATTCGAATCTTGTAAAAATAAGCGCATTTTAATTAAATCCGAAATAAATTCATAGATGGCACTGCCGAAGCAAGACCTTCGTTTTCAAAACATCACGTGCTATTTTACCGGCGTGCAAATTTTGACATATCACTTGACATACCACATAATTTAAGGTTATGCAACACACTTTTTTAAACACATCAGTAAACAAAACCAGAATATAATATTTTATAAAATTTATCTCTGATTTTACTTCCTGTCACCACCACAGTTGCCGGATTGAGCGAAATTCCGCCATTTGGGCCACATTTTAGACATATTTGGCGTTTAATGATCGTTGTTGTCGTCACGTAACGACACTCTACAGAATTCTACATTTTAATATAATCTGTGGAACAAAAATACGTTTTCTTTTGTTTTTTATCCATTTCATATGTTTTCGTTATTCTTTTGTTGTTTTAAGGAATTGATGTTTTGCATTTTATTGACGTTTATTTGTTTGTTCTGTTTTATGCTTTTGGTTTCTGCCAGTTTTCGTCGTTTTTTCATTTACTTATTTTTTTTCTATCCATTCTTGTATTGCTTTGTTTTGTTTTTCGCGTACTTCTCTTTTTAATCGAATGGGTTTTGGCATCTTATTTTACAGTTCTCTTTTGTTTCTTGCGGGTTTGTTTTTAATTGCAAAAACTTTCGTTGATTTTAATTTCTTTTTGTCTATCGTGGCGCTTCTGTTTGTTTCTTTTTTTCTTAATTCATTTATGCTCTCGTATTGGTTTTTTTGTTTATTTTTTATCAATAGGCGATAGCGAGTAATGTGTCCCGCCCATTTCCGCGGGGAGGCCGTCGCGACACCGACGCTCGGCGTCCAAACAACCCCCTTCAGATCTAAAACATATCTCACTAAACACAACTTCGCCTTTTTCTCTTTTCTACAACTTACAGTTACACCGATTATTCGCATCTTGTAAAAATAAGCGCATTTTAATTAAATCCGGAATAAATTCATAGATGGCACTGCCGAAGCAAGACCTTCGTTTTCAAAACATCACGTGCTATTTTACCGGCGTGCAAATTTTGACATATCACTTGACATACCACATAATTTAAGGTTATGCAACACACTTTTTTAAACACATCAGTAAACAAAACCAGAATATAATATTTTATAAAATTTATCTCTGATTATACTTCCTGTCACCACCACAGAGAGGGTTGCGTTCAGATTCATAAGTTAGAAACAATGCAACCTTTCTCCCTTACCATCATTAGCATACGTATCTTCCGTCTCGTACATCCATCCTGTGTTTACATCATTGCCATGGCAATGGGCGAAATTTTCTCATCCCCCACTATTTCAGTATGACGTGAAACTTCGCTTGTTGCCATGGCAATGATGTAAACACCAGACCTCTTTGAAAAAATGAACGAGACGCAAGATACGTATGACAATAATCGTAAGTGAGAAAGATACAATAAAACGCTCAGGTTGCATGATTTCTCACCTTATTAATCTGAACGCAACCCTCTCTGTGGTAGAAAAAGCGATAAAGTTTAAAGAAACTAAATAAAATATTAATGGCCGTATTTATAATCGGACTTTAAGGAAGCCTTAATTTAAAGTCACTTTAAGAATAGGGAAACAAATGTATTCTTTTCAGGTTAAAGTAACTTTAAATTTAAAATTGAAGTTTGTTCTTGTTCGATGAAAATTGTAAGTAGAAAGTTTTTTTAATCTCAAACCGGACAGAAAAATGAAGAAAACACACTCAACGTTTCGCTATAGATTTAAAGCTTCGTCAGGAGTGATTTAATTAATTTAAACAGATAAAACAGCGACATCTTACGATCGCTTTTTGTCCTGACATTGGACAAGTTCGTTTTTGTTTGCAGTGGGAATGTCGAGCTACGTCTCTGCTGAAGAAGCCCCAAGCAGGGCTGAAACAGCTGTACAGAGACTGCTGGAGGTTTTCACTGCAATAAAAAACGATTTGCAACAATTTTTTTTAAAGTTAAAGTCCAATTATGAAATTGGCCCTAAGCTTTTTTGCTTACGTGTTTCAAAAAGTTGCCATGGCATTGATGTAAACACAAGACTTCTTGATTCAGATGAAACAGACGCAAGATATGTCAATAATCCTCAGGGGTGGATTTACGCATGATCTTTATGGCCTACAGCCCAGGGCCTCGTTCAATCACGATTAAAAAAGAGAAATTTAAATTAATTAAATTAAATTAGGAAAAAAAATAAGTTAAACCGTTGCTTTTGTAACATACAGTATTGGTGTTTTAAATGCAGTAAAGCCGACCCTGTTTTCTATTGCGTCTGTTGGTGGTCCGTACAATCAAAATATACTTTTATTTGTCAGTTATACAAAAAAAGCTTGTGTTAATTGAAGATTTTAACCACCGATGGAAGCGCTGTACATTAATCGTCCTTTAAGTACGCAAAACGATCACTAGGTGGAGCTTAGATTTTTTTAAAATCGCCAAATTGCCGATTTTAACCACCGATGGCATTCACGGAAACTCCAATTCGACTAACCCGAGTGGAAATATGAGAGAGAACAGGAGACTTCGTGCACGTAAGAGTGAGAAAAGTATTGGTTAGATTAATCAGATAAGAGATTGTGTAAACGCCTAATGAGGGCGCTGTCTTTTAGATTTGCAAAACCAGGGTTGCCGGATTGAGCGAAATTCTGCCATTTGGGCCACATTTTAGACATATTTGGCGTTTAATGATTTTTGTTGTCTTCAGATAACGGCACTCTACAGAATTCTGCATTCTAATATAATCTGTGGAACAAAAATGCGTTTTCTTTTGTTTTTTATTCATTTCATATGTTTTCGTTTTTCTTTTTGTTTTAAGGAATTGATGTTGTTGACGTTTATTTGTTTGTTCTGTTTTGTTCTTTTGGTTTCTGCCAGTTTTCGGCTGGAGTATCATTTACTTATTTTTTTTCTATCCATTCTTGTTTTCTTTTGTTTTCCGCATACTTCTCTTTTTAATCGAATAGGTTTTCGCATTTTATTTTACAGTTCTCTTTTGTTTCTTGCGGGTTTGTTTTTAATTGCAAAAACTTTCGTTGATTTTAATTTTTTTTTTGTCTATCGTAGCGCTTCTGTTTGTTTCTTTTTTTCTTAATTCATTTATGCTCTCGTATTGGTTTTTTGATTATTTTTTATCAAATTTATTTTTCACATTTTCTTGACCGACGATTTTTTAAAGTTTTGCTTTTTACTATTTTTTTTTAATTTAATTTTTCGTCTGGAGATTAATTTTATTTTTTGTTCATCTTACTCATCAATTTTCTTGTGTTTTTTTCTTCTGTTTTTTGTTCATCGTTTCTCATTGTTTTGTGTCCATCACAGTTGTAATCTTCTTTTGTTTTATGCGCCCCATTTCATTTTCATCGTTTGCTTTTATATTTTCTACGAACTTTTCTTGTGTTTTTTCTTCTGTTTTTTGTTCATCGTTTCTCATTGTTTTGTGTCCATCACAGTTGTAATCTTCTTTTGTTTTATGCACCCCATTTCATTTTCATCGTTTGCTTTTATATTTTCTACGAACTTTTCTTGTGTTTTTTTCTTCTGTTTTTTGTTCATCGTTTCTCATTGTTTTGTGTCCATCACAGTTGTAATCTTCTTTTGTTTTATGCGCCCCATTTCACTTTCATCGTTTGCTTTTATATTTTCTACGAACTTTTTGATTCGCAGGAAAACTGTTGATTTTTCATTCAGCCTGTTGCTGTCGATCTTCTTTTGTTTTTTTTTTTTTCGCCTCGCGCCTTGTATTTTGTTGCTGTTTCTTTCATTTCTGATTTTTTTTTGCAAGTTAATTGTTTTTTAAAATATTTCTTGTTCCCTTCTGCTCCTATGTTTAGCATAAATAAAAAATAATTGCTCTTCTTGACAAGTGCTGAATTAATTACATTTGTACGATTAAGTAACGATTCGTTTTTGTTTATCATCAAAATTCTAACCCGAAAATTTATAAGTATCATTTTATGTTGTTTTATTATTATTATTATTTTTTAATTTATTCTTGGTAATATTTCAAATAATGTAATACAATTAATTGATAGAAGTATTGTTTGTATTTCGATAAAATTGAAAATTTTATTGAAATATTGAAAAAAGAAATTGTCAAATAAATTTATCTTTTGGACAAGTTTTAACATTGTCACTGTTAGAATTTTTCCGTCGCTGTATAAAAAAATAAATAAATCGACTTTAACAAACGTATATTGTTTAGGAAATCAAGTTTTCCTTATCTTGGTATAAAATATTACCGTCTCATAGTTTTCTTTTGTGCAGAAGTCGACACAATAAAACATAATAGGTGCTGCTTAAAAGTGAAGTATTAGAGCAGAGAATAAAAAAAATGAGGCAAATGTAATTTTGACGGAAATAAATGAAATCGTAATTCTTTAGGAATTAATGGCAGGCATGCCGGCGTTCAAATTATTTAAAAATTTCGCGTGACTTGTACCTTTATCACGTCTGTTGTCTGTTTCTAACAAGCGGGTTAAATAATAACATCATCAAGATTTGAGTGAAGCTTTGATATTATTTTACTCGAAGAGTTTATTTTAAGTCGTCTTTCAAGATTTACTTTTCATGCAACCACTTCGGATAAAAAAAGTTAAAATAAAAATATTTTTTGATGTATCTACAGCTGCGGAATCAAAAAGACAGTACATTAAACTTTCGTTAGTTTAAACATTACTTCTAAATTTGGGTAATTATAATCATTTCATCGTTTATATTATACAGAAATTTGTTGCAAATCGTTTTTGATTACAGTGAAACCCTCGAGTAGCCTCTGTACAGCTGTTTCAGCCCTATTTGGGGCTTCTTCAGCAGAAGCTTTGATACCAAGCATTATATTACACAAAATTTTGTTGCAAATCATTTTTGATTGCAGTGAAACCCTCGAGCAGCCTCTGTACAGCTGTTTAAGCCCTATTCGGGGCTTCTTCAGCAAAAGCTTTGACAGCAAGCATGGCCGCCTTGCATGGGATGACTTATTATGTAGCAAACTGGCTTCAATTTGTCAATCGCAATGCAATGTTAGGTCAGAAAGCGATCGTAGGATGTCGCTGTTTAAACTGTTCGTTTATATTATAAATATTTTATACATGTGGTGAATTATAATAAATATTAATTGGTACTACGACCTGTATAACGAATTAACCATACGATATATGTATGTGTACATATATATCTTTGTATAAAAGAACAATTGTGTTATTTCTCTTCCATTTATAATCAGTGTATGTCATTTGTAAGTACTCTACGAGTAAGTGTTGTTTTCTCATTTTATCTTACGTTTATAAGCCGTGGAGGACAAGGAAAGATTATTCGAAAATATAGATCGAGGAGAAAATTATAATGTATGGCGTGTAGGTCGGTTTGAATGTTTTACGATAAACGAAACGAGTAAATTGGACTTCATTTTAATTATGCATGGTGTTGTTTCTGTTGGTAAGTTAATTTTACGTAAAACTCTTAAGTATTTATTTGCTGTTACTGCCAATTTCATTCGGAAAGCATTAATATTGAAATTAGAACGCATGCTAATACATCTTCTAGACGATTTTACAAATTTTACGCTGCGGAGAATTTACTAAAACTATCCGAGGTGTAGCGATGGATTGTAATTAGATGGTCGAGCTGTGTTTGATATATATCCCGAGGCTCTCAATTGGTAGCTAGGTCCAGCAAGTTTGTCGGCTTGGTAAATAATCACAGAACTATGTATGCGGCTAAGTTGATCTCAAGAGATCAAACGCGCGAATAGGCTCAGTAAACAGCAATTAACTGGCAACTTAAACCGTCCTAATCATGGGCCTTAACTTGCTACTTTGGCTCATAATGGCAGCCCAGCACTGTTTGTAGTGTCCGTCTCTGTATAAGAAAAAAGAACACAAGAATACACAATGTGCATCATCTTTCATAAACGTTTTTACTGCATTTTAAATTCACCAAATCGTCCACTTTTTTTCATTCATCCTATTTCTTATTTCCAAATGAACAACTTATATTTAACTAGCTACAATTTTAACCTTACATAACACAAAACATTTTAATTCAATTGAATACTTGCAATTATGGAACATTCTGTATATCCGAAAATAATTTGCTGGTGTGCAGAAGTTAATTATAAACGATCATTTTTTTCTTCTATAATTAACAGTTATGGAGCTGGTGGAAACGTATCTATCAATGATACACCCTGTAGATTTCCCAAAAAAAATATTTATTACGAAAACATTTACATGTTATGTTAACACACTTGTGGAGTTCGTAAAATATAAAATCAACACCTTATTCGCCCTCAGTTAACAGTTTCAAGAGTAAAAATACTAAAATAAGCGAGGTTTTCAAATAAAAAGAGAACATTCGTCGGGTAAGATTATTTTTTTCTATAATTAACAGTTATGGAGCTGTTGGAAAGGTATATATCAATGATACACCCTGTAGATTCCCAAAAAAAAATATTTATTACGAAAACATTTACATGTTATGTCAACACACTTGTGGAGTTCGAAAAATATAAAATCAACACCTTATTCGCCATCAGTTAACAGTTTCAAGAGTAAAAATACTAAAATAAGCAAGGTTTTCAAATAAAAAGAGAACATTCGTCGGGTAAGATTATTTTCTTCTATAATTAACAGTTATGGAGCTGTTGGAAAGGTATATGTCAATGATACATCCTGTAGATTCCCAAAAAAAAAATATTTATTACGAAAACATTTACACGTTATGTTAACACACTTGTGGAGTTCGAAAAATATAAAACCAAAACCTTATTCGCCATCAGTTAACAGTTTCAAGAGTAAAAATACTAAAATAAGCAAGGTTTTCAAATAAAAAGAGAACATTCGTCGGGTAAGATTATTTTCTTCTATAATTAACAGTTATGGAGCTGTTGGAAAGGTATATATCAATGATACACCCTGTAGATTCCCAAAAAAAAAATATTTATTACGAAAATATTTACATGTTATGTTAACACACTTGTGGAGTTCGAAAAATATAAAACCAAAACCTTATTCGCCATCAGTTAACAGTTTCAAGAGTAAAAATACTAAAATAATCAAGGTTTTCAAATAAAAAGAGAACATTCGTCGGGTAAGATTATTTTCTTCTATAATTAACAGTTATGGAGCTGTTGGAAAAGTATCTATCAATGATACACCCTGTAGATTATTCATTACGAAAACATCTGCTTGTTATGTTAAAACACACTTGTAGAGTTCGAAAAATATAAAATCAAAACCTTATTCGCTATCAATTAACAGTTTCAAGCGTAAAAAAAACTAAAATAAGCAAGGTTGTCAACTAAAAAGAGAAAATTTTCGTCGAATAAGAAAGTGCTTCAATTAAAAAACGAAACGTAAACGTAATTAAATCTTTTTGAAATTTCGATACTATGTGAAGTTGATTGATTAACAACACAATGAGATTAACGGTTTTTGGAAAAAATTAAAGTATCATGAAATATGAAGGATCTCAAAAATAAACTATTACACCATTTATATTGCAATTTTGTGAAATATTCCTACACCTACCCTTTATTACAAGTGGATTTAAGTTATATAGAAGGTGTAAATGAATACGACAACATGAAAATTACTGTAATAATGAAAGAAAATGAAATGAATTTTGTTGTGTTTTGATATTTAATGATTGCAGAAATATGTACGATATAAAGCTAACAGCAGAAAATAATTTCAAAATAATTAGAAAATTGCAGATTATTACGACTAAAAACGAACTTAACACTGGTATTATTTTATCAAATTCTCACTTTTGCCCTGCCTCACTTTTTTTGTGTGCCATTCTAGGATAATAACAGATGTCCAGGTGCCAGGTATTATGACAGAATGATTATAAGTCGAGCAGACAAATTACACTATCTCTGGACCTATCGGTTGATTAGAGACAGCCTTAAGTCTACTATAATATCCCTAGCTGTCCATCTTATCAGATAGTAAACTTAATTGGTTGTACCTCTAATTTGTTTCTTAAAAGTTTTTTCTGCTTCGGTTTATTTAATTTGCAAAGGTAAACAAAAATCACGAACATTTACGATTCAGTCGACTAACATAATTCTATAATTATTTTAATTACGATTCACCTGCAAGCTAATCTAACAGACAGCTTACGCTTTTTGTATTTCAAGTAACTTTAACATGTCCACTTGAATGGTAAATTAATGAAAACATTTTAATTAATTTTTCGTACCTACATGAAATTATGTCGGCAAATTATGTTACTACACGTATTATTTTCTATACGTTAAAACAGGTGAAAAATGCACAGTCATAAATTCAATTTCACATCACTCGTATATCAATAGAAAGCAAAAAAAGGGATCTCCGAGTATCGCATTATCTTATATTTACATCTCATTTCTTACATTAACTTTTAACATAAGCAAAATCACCAAAACGAATTTCAAAATATTTTTAAATGGTTCTTTTAATTAATTTTAAATACTGGTCGGAGAATAAGGGAAGTTTATTTTCAGAGAAAAAAAAAGTACCTTTATACGTATTGATAAAT
The DNA here is from genome assembly GCA_036172665.1 of Prosopocoilus inquinatus. Classification (NCBI taxonomy): domain Eukaryota; kingdom Metazoa; phylum Arthropoda; class Insecta; order Coleoptera; family Lucanidae; genus Prosopocoilus; species Prosopocoilus inquinatus. The sequence continues at coordinate 15,909,703 of CM069880.1, read as the reverse complement.
AAAAATCGTTCATATTTCGCTTCACTTAATCTCACTAAAATTTTTAATATAGAGAGTTTTGTCAACATTCAGAAATAAAGAAATACGGTAACGCTAAACGACAAATGATTAGCTTGTGCGCGTGCGCGCAACGCTATTCAAATGTGCTTAGCGTTTGCTTTACCGTTGAGTAAATTTAGGAATATTTGTACATTTTATATTGGATACCGCGATGAAACGCAGTTGGTAGCGCTCTGTATTTGTCAACTTGACAACAACAACCTAAGACTTAAATCAAAAACGTTTAAAGAAATACCAGTATGTCAAGAAACTCAGTCACAAAAAAATATTAAGTGTTAAGGTTAAGTAAAATAAAGCGATAAGCGGTTTTGCTGTTACACGTTATTTTGTACATTTGTCTTACATTTTGTATTTTGCCGAAGTAGTCATTGACATAAATTTTAAATCAGCTTAAAATTTAGTTACAAACGAGCCGACGTTCGTTAATTTCCGATAAAGTATACAGAAGTTATGATTTTTTTTTTAAAGCAAATAATTCAACTGTTTCTTCCCCCCTTATTAATGGCGATGCGATAATAAGTCTAAAATCAAAGTTGTGCAGAATTAACTCAGCTTTCCAATGACGTCATCAAAGCTGTAGCTTATTCTGAGATTTTTGTCAGTAAAATTATTTTTTATCGTCGAGCATATAGATTGCACCCCCTTGCCGTCAACTCAACTCAGCCACTTAAAATTGGTTACTTTGACTAAAAAAATTTTTGCTTTAGGTTTTACGGTTTGTTAAATATCATCGGTCGTCGGCTTTATTGATACACCCGGTATATAAGAACAAGAAGTTGTTGTTAAAAACATTGAATTGAATTTGTCGCCCTGTATTTTTCCTGTGTCGTGATTAAATTTAAATTGTATAGAGCGTCGACCACAAATATTAGTTTAGCGTAACATATAAACGGCCCCTGCGATAATATATTACACAACATAACCAATAAATTGGAAGTGCTCTATTTGCGCAGTGGGCCATGCAAGATGAAGTGCAATATGGGCTTCATCGAGGGATACGCATTACGTGGGGGGTTGGGAACTATTATATTTTAAAGAAAGCCCGTTACGCACTAGCGCCTAACATGACTGTTTGCCGCATTGGGTCATTTGTTGACGCAATTCGCCACTGTTCGCTATTGTATGGGATTCGTGACATCGATACAAAATAAATTACTATGTATTAAGGCAAACACAATACAGTCATAAGTCACATGTAAACAATCCAAAACCAAGTAACCTTTTTTTCCACCGAAGTAATAGAAAATATCGCAGTTTTTTTTTTATTGATGTGGTTCATACAATTAAATACTCATTATTGATAGTGAGGGGACAAAATAAGGTCTCATCTGCTTGGGCGTGCGAAAGCACTTACTTACTCATTTGTAATTGTATGTTCGCCTTCACCTTAAAATATCCTCATACTGGTTATTAATTTTGTAAACATCTACACTTATTCATCTCTTATACTTTGTTAATAAAATTTGGTTTATTTACAAATTATTTTCAAGTAAAAATTTCCAGTTAAGAATTGAATTAAATTTATGCATCGAAAACAGTAACACGTTTTCCTTTCTGAAAGAGGGGGGAGGGGGGGCATTGTATTTGCTACAATAGTAAAATTGTATTAGCATTTAATAAAATAAATCGTAAGCTTTTAAGGTTACAATTAAAATTTCACGTACATAAAAATTTAAAACATTTCAATGGTTAGAATGTGCTTAGTCGTTGTTGTTTTTACGTTGGGGTGGCTCACAATCCCACTTTTACATTTTAGATTGCCGGCCGCGTCACTGTTTCTATTAGAGGAACATAAAGATTGCATTAGCGACTATGTGTACCTACCGTTACGGTAAGTTAGCTTTTTCCAATGTTTGATAGCCCCAGTTCTCTACTGTAATGCCTTTCTATTTTCTCGAACCACCCCTAATTCTCACAGAAACAAATAACACTCCAATCGGTCATGTCACTTTTTTTTTGTTTATTAACTTTGTATATTTCATTTAAACATTCTAATTCTTTGTATAGATGTACAGTCGTGGACAGTTAACAGAGAGACGATTTGACTTTTCAGCCCCTTTCTTTCAGCAGCCTGCAACTACACATACACCATGTATATGTGTGTAGTTACAACGTGTTTGTGTGAACAGTTAAAGGTTTTTTGTTTTTTAACTTTGTATTTTCATTTAAACATTCTAATTCTTCTATAGATGTACAGTCGTGGACAGTTAAAACAGAGACGATTTGACTTTTTAGCCCCTTTCTTTCAGCAGCCTGCAACTACACATACACCATGTATGTGTGTGTAGTTACAACGTGTTTGTGTGAACAGTTAAAGGTTTTTTGTTTCTTAACTTTGTATTTTCATTTAAACATTCTAATTCTTGTATAGATGTACAGTCGTGGACTGTTAAAAGAGAGACGATTTGACTTTTTAGCCCCTTTCTTTCAGCAGCCTGCAACTACACATACACCATGTATGTGTGTGTAGTTACAACGTTTTTGTGTGAACAGTTAAAGGTTTTTTATTTCTTAACTTTGTATTTTCATTTAAACATTCTAATTCTTGTATAGATGTACAGTCGTGGACTGTTAAAAGAGAGACGATTTAGCTTTTTAGCCCCTTTCTTTCAGCAGCCTGCAACTACACATACACCATATATGTGTGTGTAGTTACAACGTTTTTGTGTGAACAGTTAAAGGTTTTTTATTTCTTAACTTTGTATTTTCATTTAAACATTCTAATTCTTGTATAGATGTACAGTCGTGGACAGTTAACAGAGAGACGATTTGACTTTTTAGCCCCTTTCTTTCAGCAGCCTGCAACTACACGTACACCATGTATGTGTGTGTAGTTACAACGTGTTTGTGTGAACAGTTAAAGGTTTTTTGTTTCTTAATTTTGTATTTTCATTTAAACATTCTAATTCTTCTATAGATGTACAGTCGTGGACTGTTAAAAGAGAGATGTTTTGACTTTTTAGCCCCTTTCTTTCAGCAGCCTGCAACTACACATACACCATGTATGTATGTGTGTAGTTACAACGTGTTTGTGTGAACAGTTAAAAGTAAATCGTCTCTCTCTTAATTGTCCACGACTGTACGTCCATACAAAATTATGATGTTTAATTGAAGATGCCTGCAAAATTAATAAACTAAAAAGATATGACCGATTGGAGCATGTAACAGTAAATACAGGGTGTCTACAGACTTGTGTTTCCTTATCATAAAACTTTTGTTAAGGTGTTTCTGAGTTGATCTCTTTTCCTGACGTGTCCTATTAAAAATAAAAACCATGTATTGTATTTTATTGAAAATAAAATTATATACGTTGAGATTATGAAAAGATAATCAGCCGAATGATAAATGATTAGTATTTTAATAAATATAATAAGTTACAACTATTAATTTATTATTTACATGCAAAAGATAATTACAGTAAATTATATATAATCATAGACAATTATTATCTGTGTAAATAGTATAAAAAACGGTTTAAATAAAACACAATACAACTCGTACGATTCGTGACTAGGAATAATAACATGTCAGATTATCAACAAATGAGCGTAGTTAAATTATCGCTTTGATTAAATTATGCAGGACTTTCTTTAGAGAATTTATTAACTGAAATGAGAATTTGTTTTGATGAAATTTTTTTACTGTTCGTGAGACGAAAACACGTGTTTTGTGTGAGAGGTAAGGTAAGAAATATTTTTGCAAAACGTTTCTTCTTTATACAGCCACGTAATTTGCCTTCGAGGGTAAGACCGAGTTCTTGAATGCCTTGATGCAACTTGAACTCGATAGACTTTAAAGTAACCTTGGATTGTTATGCTAATAACACCGACACAGAAACAGTTCCAAACAAATAACAGCACTCACTAATGTTAATTAAATTAGCTTTATAAACGAGACACTTGATTTACAATCGAATTTATTTCAGACTTTCATGCGATACAAAAGCTTTAAAAATTTATTACTCTTAACAATTTTATAAAATAAATTATATCTATTTACTTACTTCGAACATGAGAATATTAAATATTTCATTCTAGGGAGAGGTAATCAGAAACATTAATATAAGTCGAAAGTTTCCCGTTTCAGATTTTAATATCGATGTAAAATATTTGTTACTATCTCGAATAATTTGGGTACTTTATCTTACACGGGCTGTTAAACACGGTCGCAAAGTTCTCTCCAGTCAGCAGAACTTTATTTCAATAAACTTCTGTCATCCGATTTAATGTTAGGGCTGTTGTGAAACATTGTAGGAACGTTTTGGGTGCGTGTATATTATTTAAAAGTACGAGGGCATCGTAAAAATGTTTTAAAGAAAAAATTTTCATACGAAAGCGCATTCTCTTTCTAATATCTTGCACATTTTCGTGTATGGAATTTATTCTTTAAAAATCTGCTGTTGCTGTTGTCGTATTTATAACGGAAGTAACTTCTTCCACTCAATAATTTAACGCAATAACAAGAGCTGCAGATTGCAGTAAATGGCTTGGAATTAAAGACGTAAGTCGATTACCAACGAAACATAAATCACCACAATGAAATAAATTCGATCGTACATGAAATCGTTTACTGAGTAAATTTTAAATTGCGCAGGTTTTATACAACGATTATCGAACTAAAACGTCAAACGGAGGTAACGTAGATTTATAATTGCTCTAATAATAGTTTATTAAAAAGCAAGTTTCATAAGACGTTTTATTTTAGCACGCGAGCATCAAGTCGACTAGTATATTCTACGCTATTTTCCTATTTTGGTTCTTCGATGAAAAACAAGTTGCTAGTTCGCTGTTGAAATAATTTCTAATGACGATTTGGACGTTACGTTTATAATTACATATTTCGTGAGCTTACAGAGTGTTTTTATGTTTAAAATTTACGATGGCAACAAATACAGGTAATTTCAAACATGTATCAAGTACATATTACCCCGTGGATGACGTAAATAAAAGTATTTATTCAGGATTTGTTTTGTGTTACACTGTTATAAATGCATTACATAACAGTAAGTCTCAGTGAGAGTATCAATATAGAAATTTAATTTTATAAAGTTGCAATGTGTCTCGCGTAATAAATAGTTTAAAAACCTGTTGGCGTTGCAGCTTTTTATAGGTTTTAGGCTTCTACGACGACACCGTTTCTGTTAGTGGCCATATTTATATTATATTTCCGTCGTACATATAGAATAATACAATTATTATTCCTCTAAGAAGAAGACTTTCAGATTTTGATATCCGTGATAATACTTAAAGTATACATTTATAAAAGTTTAATTGTGATGGGCACGTGTTGAAGTAATATTCTTGTCAGTTTTACGTATCTTAAATATGTGCTTAATGACGAAAAGGAATCTGAATTTCAGTTCTTTTATATCATAATATTGCGTGACAAATTACATAATAATGGTACTTTAGTAGTTATGGTTTTGGTTGGAGATATTATCTGTGTAAAGTATCCCGAAACGTTTCAATGTGATTTTAAAAAAAGAACGCAAAAATTAAAAATCGGCACTTGCGGATAAATTGAATGCGTGAATGATATTTTAAAATGATAAAATTCTTAGAAACTGTTCCCCTTAATATACGATTTTGAAAGCTTCTCGGAACTGATCGAAAGATGCCGATGCCGCTTTAACAGTTCTTGATGACAGAATATGTAAACTGCGTTCTAATTAAAACTAATAGCCACAAAGGCATCCTACTAGGTACTTTTAAATGTATACTGTTTTTTTTTTTTATTTATTTTTTATGTTGTTGTTCCACAAGTTTTTGCAACATCTATACCGAGGCGTATATAAATCAATTAATTATGGACGATTGAGTATAAGGAGTGGCTGCGATAAAGAAAGCAGTTTAAAAGTGTTAACTTCTTGCGCGAGGTAAGCGATAGACAATAGAGGATATTATCCGACCATCGCCGACTAGTTAATAGATAAACTGGATATTTTCATGCTCAATCACCGGCCGATACGATCAGCCGTGTGCATTGTTATGCCGACATGGACTCTGCCTCTTCAAATTTCATGCGACATTAAGTCAAAATAGTGTTATCCATCAGATATATATTGTGGCGGGCGCAACGCCTCCGGCTTTACAATCACATCCACAATACGCTTACAACGCTTTGTCGTCAGCTCGTATTCTCCTATAATAAAAGATTATTTGTCGGCGACTTGTATTATATTATTATTATTATTGTTATTTCTGTTATTGAAATTGAACTTATTATAATGCATTTCAAATAAATATCTTTTTTTGTTACGTCTATAGTTTGTAATTTACACTTGGCCATTTGGGAACAAAATAAGAGGGTACGAAAAACAGAAATCACGAACCGACATGTTATATCAAACTTAAAACGTTTCGTCACGTCACTTCTGACAATACGTCAATTCAGATATACATACTACAAGTTGCTAGTTCGCTCTTGAAACAATTTCCAACGACGATCTGGAAGTTATGTTTATAATTACATACTTTAAGAGCTTGCAGCGTGTTTTTGTTAGGCTTAAAACTTACGATGGCAACAAATAAAAGTAATTTCAAACTTGTATCAAGTACATATTACCCCATGGATGACTTAAATAGAAGTATTTATACAGGATTTTCAGGAGGAACGGAACAACAAGAGCTGCAGATTGCAGTAAATGGCTTGGAATTAAAGACATAAGTCGATTACCAACGAAACAGAAATGAAAACCACAATGAAATAAATTCGATCGTACAATACAGGCACATGAAATCGCTTACTTAATAAATTTTAAATCCTGCAGGTTTTATATAACGATTATCGAACTAAAACGTCAAACGGAAGTAACGTAGATTTATAATTGCTGTAATAATAGTATATTAAAAAGCGAGTTTCATAAGACGTTTTATTTTAGCACGCGAGCGTCAAGTCGACTAGTATTTTCTACCCTATTTTCCCATTTTGGTTCTTCGATGAAAAACAAGTTGCTAGTTCGCTGTTGAAATAATTTCTAATGACGATTTGGACGTTACGTTTATAATTACATATTTCGTGAGCGTTTTTTATGTTTAAAATTTACGATGGCAACAAATACAGGTAATTTCAAACATGTATCAAGTACATATTACCCCGTGGATGACGTAAATAAAAGTATTCATTCAGGATTTGTTTTGTGTTACACTGTTATAAATGCATTACATAACAGTAAGTCTTAATGAGAGAATCAATATAGTAATTTACTTTTATAAAGATTGCAATGTGTCTCGCGTAATAAATAGTTTAAAAACCTGTTGATATTGCAGCTTTTTATAAGTTTTATAATTGCTTATAGGTTTCTACGATATCGTGTCTCCTAGCGGCCATATTTTTATATTTCCCTCTTGATAGGATGCATCAGGCATAGTTTTAAAGCACATATAAAATAATCCATTTATTATTATTTTGCATAAAATATTATAAATTGATGTACATAACGAATTACCTATTAAATTCAATTATCTATAAATCAGTAACAAGGTAATTAAAGTAAAGGCAGTAATAAATATTTGTGTGTGTATTTTACATGACGCGTAAAGTTTTTGAAAGTATCGAAACAATTTTGACGATGAATTTTGATTTGCATGAAAAACTAAGTCGGCGATGCCTCCTAACGACAATTCCAGTATTTCATGTTGTACTGAAGACCAACTTAGGTGGTGGACTTAAGAAGATATTTCGTGACCTTAATAATAAAAAGAAACTCCACTGTTTTGGTAACTATTATCCAGCGAAATAGTTTTTTTAGAATATGTATTATAAAAGAAGTCCACAGTAATTAGACAACAAAATAGTTACTATGAACCTATTTTGCAAGAATTGTATTAGAGCAACATTAACATGACTGTGCCATTGCTTTATTAAATAGATTTGTTGGTAATACTTCCAGAATCGTCTATACAACATAAAAAGTAGTATTGATATTACTTTATAAGTTGCTTTTTAGTCAGTTCTATATCATTATTTTGCGTTGCTATTTGTACCCGTTTTGGACATTTAAATGCTTTATTTATATCGAGAGAATAGTGGTTATAAGCAAAGAGCGGATGACCTGAGGTTTTACTTAAGGTTATTCAAACCGTAATCATTATATTAAAATTATTTTTATGGAATCTTGTAAGTAAATTTATTGTATATTATATATACATTTATTCAACGACTTATAAGGTCTCCGGCAATGCAAATCGCCTGCATTCGTCATCAAAATCCTCAATACCGCCGCTCACTGGTTATAAGACCAATTAATAAGCTGCTTTTTAGACATTTCAAACAAAAATAATTACCAGCACAGAACTTTCGTTTGTACAAATCGAAATTCGTGGTGAAGTTCGCAGTTTCAATAAACTTAACCATCATGAAGCAATTAATTTTGTATTAAGTTTATTGTTGAAGTAACATTAAGAAAAAACTGCATTAGTAAGTTTTTAATTAATGATTTTTTTTTAAATAGCATTTAATGTATGTATATAAACAAGAGTAACAAAAGCGGAATAATAAATCATAGAAAAAAAAATTAATTGTTTTAGAAAATCAATTAATATGGTGATACAGTTCTGTGCTTTTGTGAACAGGAAAGGCGATCAATGGAGACTCATTATTCTTTGAGAATTTATAATGCTTCTTTCTCCGTAGATCTATATACATTAATGGCCTCAGTATAATGACAAGTAAATTCTTTCCGCAGTTTGGTTATTCAGGAGGTTCTACCATTCAAAGTTTTCAGTTTATTTCAACCTTAATGAAATTACTTTATCGTTATTTATCACTCGCGGACGTTTCACTACAACTTTTAAGTTATTGAGTCATTTATTACGTTCTATTTTAAAGCAAATCATCGTAAATTATGAAAACGTAAGTAACAACGAATAAATGTTCATACAAACGTCAATAATAATAATAATAATAATAATAATAATAAAACTCTAGTTCGAACTCGTAAGAAAAGTGCAAAATAAGAATATTTTTTTGTAAAAAGCTTTTTGAAAAGAACAAGAAGTTCTAAACGTTTGTAAATTGCCTGTTACATTTCCGACGGTATAGATTTTAGATGGTGTTATAATATTACTTGTTGTAAAAATGACGTTTCCTAATTTGTTTAAATTTTAATATATCGGTGGCTTAGTGGCAGTACCGCGTATCATCAAAATTTGCAGTGTTTTTGGTTTTTGTCATATTGAGAATCTCTGGTGGAACTGTACAGTGCTGATAAGGAAAAAAGAAACTGTTAAAAATGCAAATCGAAATGGTCACTAAATGTCAGGAGTAATAATTAAATAAATTTTTTTCTGTGTCAGTTTTTAACTTCTTCTGAAAAGTTGGCAAAATATTGATACGCGTTATTGCCACTAAGCCATCGATATAAAAAATTATTTGTTGGTTTTAATAATATAAATAATAGTATATAAAATAATTTACTTGCACATACACACTTTTTTATAACCATGTCAAATACTGTTTGTGTATTTTGTTTTTTTTTCCATGATTAAATTACTGAGACTATCAAACTATTTTTACATTTGAGAACAAAAATACAATTTTCTTTTTAATATACGTTTCATTGTCTGTCTTCATTTACTCAATGTACATTTCGTATGTATATGGTAAGCATACATCGTCATCGTACTGACAATGTATGCTTAGCATACGAAATGTACATTTAGTGAATAAAAAAAACTTTAGTGAAATCAAGGGTGTTTTTTTTCGTGTTACGTTAATTCATAAAATTTCACAGGTGCTCAAGAAATGACTGTTACTGTATATTGTGTATTTTCAAAATTAATTAAAAAAAATTGTATATTATTTGAGAACTGTGTTAACTTAACATTTCTAATTAGGTATCGGATTTCATATTTACGATTCTGTTAATTATGAAAAGCTAATATTTTGTTACTTATAAAAATAACTAAAAACGTAACGGTAATTTGAGACAAAACGTAGTTATAGTAATGATGTGCAAAAGCCGTCTCTGGAGGTTCTAAATTGGCTTTTTAACCCACGGCCTGGAGCAGTTAAGACTCCTGTCCTCCACGATTTCTTCTGTTGGGATGCGCCGCTCCTTTAATCAACACCTTGACCCGTGTTTTACAAATTCCTTCTCAGCTCTGGGTGATTTATTACAAGTTCTTCTATTGGCCAGCACAGCGGGAACCAGGTAAATGTACCCATCCAGTCATTTATAAAGGGCGGCCAGGTGCGATCCAAAGAACTGGAAAAGAGCCGACACCACTATATCCTAGGGATGCGACCCTAACCGTAACAAATTTATTAATTCCATCACACGAATATCAAAATATCATGAATTTATTAATCGTTCTCGCAAAAAAGAAGTAAATTAACATATCTGTGATTTATAAATTTAAGGTAAATCATTCTACTAAAAAAAAAAAAGAAAAAGAAATCAAAAGTCAAACCGGCCTTCTTTTTTTTAATACATGAGTACATAAATAAATTTCATTTGTTTTAAAATTTTCTTTGTTTCTCCTAGTTTTTGTACGAAATTATTGATTCGTTGTTAATACCTGCAAGGAAAACGTCATTCGGTTTCTGGTAACCATAACATACTGTTCTGTTAGATTTTTGCTTATGTGAATTAGCAAACCGGATTAAAATTGAATTTTCACGATAAAAATTGTAAGGTAAACGATGAAAGTATTTTATGGTAGCGGCATCAAAGCTTTAACGCAAATAATTAAACACCTTTTTACGCATTATTATAAAAACATAATCGCGTTTTAAATGATTGCTTAGACCGTCGAGTTTCAATTAAATTTTGATTCGTCTTGGTCCTTGTTCAAAAATTGCCGTTTAGTTTGCAGTATTAAGGTTGTGCTCAGCGCAGGACCGGCATTCACCAGATTGTAACTGTTCTTTCTTATTATTATTCTTTACTGCCGCACAATGACTATTCATCCGAAGCATACATTCCTTCCAGTGAATTTTAATTGTTCGTTTTAAAAATTGATTTAAACCTTTAATTATTATTATTTTTTTTTATTTGACAAAATTTTCATTTTAATTTATTTACACGACAATAATTGATAATTTTAAGTACAATCAACTTTTGAGCAATCAGCTTTTCTACGTATATAAATAAAAGTAAAATATTTAATATACCTAATCGTGATTAAAGAATGACTTAATACTTTGTCTAAACATAAGTAAGTATTACAAAGTTATTTTCCAATACATAAATCGACTGCTTCAAATTGGATGTGTTGTTTATAACTACCACATGAATATGTTAGTAATATTTTCTGATTATATCATCCTTTGAAGATCAGAATACATTCCGTCCAATAAAAGCTGCTCATATACGCGCTTGATTTAATTTGAAAGCTGTTTAATAAACCTTTTGGCTAGGTTATGTAGCTTTCCAGACTACTTGAAAGTAAATACGAATAAAATTATCGAATTTATCGAGAGTATAATAAAATTCGAAATATACCTACAAAGAGGGGTAACATTAAAAAGTGTAGTTTTAATTCTTATATACGGCGGACAAGCTTAATAAGTTTTAAATTATATTTAGTATTAGACAGTTTTTAAATTATACAACTTTAAAATATGCTACCATATTTGTTTTACTAATTTTATTTTGCATATGTAATGAAGCCGCTTTCCGTGCAATCGCAATCACGCAACGTGTGTAAATAAAGGTGTTCGTTGTTGGGTAGATTTATTTATTTTCTTCGTATTATTTTTAAGTACAGAACAAGGTACTTTGCATAACCTAAATTCGTATGTATTCGAAATATTAACGATTTTGCTTCGAAACAAATTAATTCAAATTTCAGTTTGTTTACACTATTCTAATATATATACGGTTTTGTCGAGTTTAATTACTAATATATTACGTTCTCCAATATTCATTTATGTGACCTTTTGTAATTCAAATTCTAACCACACCTTTGAACTTGGACTCCAACAATGAAGTAATTTATTTAAGCTTATACACTGTAAAAATTACTTGTTGAAATCACATACATATCGATAATACAAATACAATAAACTAAATATTCAATAGTTTCAAATGGTTTATAATATTTAGATGGAGTTACGTGTTACCAAAATCAACGAATTGTAAAAGTAGATTTGGTCTAAATAAAACGTAACAATGTTTGCGTGCACGTCACACTTCTTTCCAATTATACTAAACGCCGACCTGAAGGCTGAAAATTAAAAGTTTTAAATTCTGAGGTGTATAGCTTTAGGGTTGTTTGCGTTATCCAATATTTAACTTAATACTTGTATCTGTATGTGTTTTGTGACCGTTCATAAACACAATTAGAAAAGAATCAAGAAAGAGTGACGGAACTGAAAAAAGAACGAAAAAATAAGTCGAACCTATTATTGCTGGAAGAATACAACACTTAACAGTTGGACTTTTGTAATGCTATTATTCTTAGATATGTTATAGTCATTCATACCATTGTTGTATGGCGTTCAGTCTGCCACAATATGAACTGCTCCTCTAAAACACGCAGTGCCGTATCTTAAAAATTTTCGGTAATTTGTAAAATACTTTGTTATACAACGCGTTCTGGGGGCGTAAAAAAAACCATAAAAACAATTCTCCTTTCTTTTACGTGTTTCATTCAATTATGTCAGGTAAGCTTTAGAATTAATAAAACCTTCTTGGTCTCCTCTCGGCACGTGCTTATATTTCTGACAACGTCCCTGTCTAGGTCGGCATGTCAAACACCTCGGTCCACAAGGGGGTCGCATTGTATAAGTTGGTAAAGTACATGCCCCCCGCTAGCATCATAATATGCTCTAACCGACACCTAACTAGCGGCATTTTACAAAGGTACATACAAAATATTAGTATACACCTGTTTTTTTTTCCTTTTTTTGATTTATATATCCCCATGTTGACTTTTGAAACTATTTATCTGCTATTGACCGAAAAATGCCTTAAATAACACAATACATAAAATCACGAAACCTCGGCGTATCTAATTCTTTGTTAGATTAAATCGCTTTTGTAAACACGACACCATTACAAAGCATTTACAGAAAAACCCTACTTTTTATTCTAATTAATTAAATACACCCGAGCAATAAAATAGATTTATCTTTTTAATAAATTACAACAGTTTTATGCACCGTGCAAAAAATAACTTAATATACAGTGGTGGAAATTAAAAAAAAAATAGAAAAACAACATACAGCGTCTTTCAAAAATTATACACAGGTGAGATTTCTTTTTATTATCGATTTTTATAAAAATTTATTGATGCAGGACGCTTCTGCATCTCTTAAAACCAAATTGGCAAGTGTCAGATGCAATTTTACTTGAACGGTATACAGCGTGGACACCGAGAAATGAAGACCGCTTAAGAGTAAAGTGCACTTATTTTATAAGATAGAGGAAAATGTTATAAGAATAAGTCGTTCAGAATTGAAAGTTATAGCTAGATATGAAACTGTAGCCTCCTATCTCAAAAATGAAAAAAGAAACACAATTTATTTTTTACACACTGCTTTAAAAAATGCAGGTGGGGTTAAAGTGTCCGGTAAAATAATAATATGAATAGGAAAACACGAAATTCGTTCTTGTTTTTCTACTATTTCATTTTTTCTGAATGGTTATTTCAATGCAACGCGAAATTTTATGCTTTTTTTGTAGCGTGATAGCAATTAATTGAACTAAGTGAAGTAGTTGAGAAATAAGAACGAATTTCATGTTTTCCTATTCATATTATTTTAACGGACACTTTAACTCCACCTGTATTTATTAATGCAGTGTGTAAAAAGAGTGGTTCACAATAAATTGTGTTTCTTTTTCCATTTTTGAGGTAGGAGGCTACAGTTTCATATCGAGCTATAACTTTCAATTCTGAACAACTTATTCTTATAACTTTTCCTGTATCTTATAAAATAAGGGCATTTCACTCTTAAGCGGTCTTCATTTCTCGGTGTCCACGCTGTATATTATTCAAGATAAATTTCATCTGACTTGATTTTAGAAGATGCAGAAGTGTTTTGATCCCATAAATTTTCGTAAAAATCGATAATAATAAAAATTTCCAATTGTAGCACACTTTTTTTAAAGACACTGTGCATACATACGTATTTAATTCGCGTTTTTTTATTCTTACATATATATTTTAGTATGAAAATTAAGTTGTTTTGATAAAAGTTCCCCCCTCTATTGTGTTACATGTAACAATAGAAGAAAATTAAATATAGCGTGTCCTTATGCAATTATGTTATTAAGAGGATATTCGTAACGACGTATATGTATGTCGTTAGAAAGATGAGTTTTAACCGGCAGTTAAAGTTTAATGTCATCTTGCAAAAGTCAGTCGATGTAACGCATAAAGAATGAAAATGAAATGGCAGTGAAGAAAAAAAATAGGAAATCAAAGAAACATTAGTGACAAATTACACAGGAAACGGCAAATTTAACTCTTAAATAAATTAGGGCTGGTGCCGGAACACGAATAAAGCTGCAGCGGAAAAACGTAAAACGACAGAGAAGGCGTGGTATACACACTTACTTTAATATAATGATACATATTTAATTTGCAGTTTATAAGCATAACTATAGTATACCGGTACACCAAAAAGTGTGGGCGTGAACATAATAAAAGACCACATAATTATAATCATAAGTATACTATTTCTAACTTATGACGATAACACATGGCACATATAATTGCAATTTCATTGCTTTGACGCGAAGATGACAGCACTGTACTTTCGCATTTATGACTTATGGTCATTATTGCAACTAATTATCTTTGCGCTTCGAATTCTTGTTATGCACTTAATTTCAATTAACTTTATATTCGCAACGTGTTTAAACTGCTATTGTTTCAGGGAGTAATTTTTTTTTAAACAAAAATCACGCTAATTTACCTAAGCAGCAGCATCATTAAGTAATCGGAACCTTAACAAAAACAAATACTTTTTTATATGAATTAATAAACTAGCACTTCATTCCTGAAACTATTTTCAATAAGTTAAATTAAACTGCAAAGGAAAAACCAAATTAATTCAAGAGTTTTTATAGTATCGTACAAAATTACAGATGTACAGATCCTTGATGAGTTAAATATCAGAACTGTGATTAATATATCGGGTGTATCAATAAGAGTGGCGACTGACGCTATATAAAAGACCTTCAGGAGAAAAAAACAGCTTCGAGAGAAAAAAAAATATTATTTAGAAAACTGGGCAAAACTAACGTTTGCAAATAACTTCCGTAGCTATTTTATGACAAAGTAACCGCAGTCGTTGAATAGAGTCTTTAAATCAGCGGACGAAACGAGCCGAAGTTCGTTAATTTCCGATAAAGACTACAGGAGTCATAATTTTTTAAAGTAAATAATTCAACTGTTTCCTCCACCCTTATTAATGGCGATACGATAATAAGTCTAAAATAAAAGTTGTGCAGAATTAATTCAGCTTTCCAACGACGCCATTACAATTGTTGCTTATTCTGAGATTTTTCTCAGTAAAATTAATTTTTATTCTCGAGACTATTGATTGCGTCAACTTAGATACTCAAAAATATTTTCTTTGAATTTGTTTTGGTCACTTTGACTATAATTTTTTTTCTCCCGAGGCAGTTTGCCTCATGTATATAATATATCGCATATATCGCCGCTTTATTTAGACACCCGGTATATTGTTTTAACAGACACTGTGTGATATATTTTGAAAGAATAGGTATGTACGATCAAAGTAAATTACTTTAACGCTAAATAATTTTGTTTGTTTCAAAAAGAAAAAATAGATTTGTGGTAAAATTGTTAAAAAAATAGGTGTTATCTGTGGGTGGTCGACCACATCCTTACCTCCTTTTAACAAACAATTCATTTCACACCGAAAATCAAATAAAATGCATGTTTATTAAAATACACCCTATATTTGACAATAACAATGGCGGACGTGTCGGCTTGCGGTCTGTAACATCTATACGATGAGAACGACGGATTTGTATCTGCTCTATTATTGTTGCTCTGTAGTCTGACTGTTTACTCACTTTTATTTTGAGATCACGCATTCCTCCGATTATAAACGGTAGGATCAATCTGTTCGGTAGACCACTACAATCTTTACTTTTGTAAATTAAAGGGAGATAAAAGGAGCCGCAGCTTGTTTACTTTGTTGGAGACCCGTTTTCTAATAACGGATTTATATTCCAATAAAATAAATATTTAAGTGCCGCATACCCCCTTTATAATAAGTGTACGCCACACACCACAAAATTGACATATAAAAAAAACTACAGCCTTAATCTACTTATAAATATTTAATCTCTTGAATGCTCCGGGTCTCTTTCCTCTCCCATTGCTTTTGTCAACCAGTTTTAACTCGTAACAATAAATTAATCAAAAATCCTGGCAGCAAAATTTATGTGAAGAAAAAAAAAACAACACTTAAATTAAATTTATTAAATAAATGTATAGAAAATTTCATTCAAATTATTCGAAACTCGTAAACTCATCAACGTACTATGATGGTCACAAAAGTAACCAACCCCTTAATGAGTCTCAAATATAATCAAAGCGTACCCGTCGCTCTCTCTCACTTTGATTTATTTGAACAATTAATTTTATCACATATTCGAATCCAGTTCATTTCAATTAATTAAATTAACCCTCTACAATTAGCAAAAGGGTTAAATTCGATCAACTCAAAAGGAGGAAAGTTATTTGTGACATGCATAATACATATAAAATCTAAGATAGCTGCGCTTATTGTTTCACGTTATAAATACCTAAAACTAATATTAAATTATCTACTCCCTAATAAGTTAAAAAAATAATAATAAAATTCACACTGACTGACCACTAAGGTGTTGCATCCTTTGTAACAAAACAATTTCCTCTCGTCGATCCGTCGCACTCGTAACACCATAATAAATTCTTTTGAATTATGGTCAAAACAGACGTGATGGTCTACCACTAGTAACCAGTTGCAAAGTGTTTAATGGTTTTCGAATATGTGCAAGAAGATTGATGAATTTTAAAAGTACATGTGTGTTAAAAAATTTTTCGTAGATAATTATAATCAAACAAGAAAAGTCAACAAGTCATGTGGACGAGTACAGTAGTGTTTCCTACACTAGTTTTCTATTTTGGTTCTTCGAAAAAAAAAAAACAAGTTACTAGTTCGCGCTTGAAATAATTGCTAATGACGATTTGGAGGTTATGTTTACAATAGAGCTTAGAGAGTGTTTCTGTTACGTTTAATAAAAGATTATTTGTCGGCGACTTGTATTATATTATTATCTTATTGTTATTGTTATTTCTGTTATTGAACTTGAACTTATTATAATGCATTTCAAATAAACATCTTTCTTTGTTACGTCTATAGTTTGTAATTTACACTTGGCTATTTGGGAACAAAATAAGAGGGCACGAAAAACAGAAATCATGAACAGACGTGTTATATCAAACTTAAAACGTTTCGTCACGTCACTTCTGACAATACGTCAATTCAGACATACATACTACAAGTTGCTAGTTCACTCTTGAAACAATTTCCAATGACGATTTGGAGGTTATGTTTATAATTGCATATTTTAAGAGCTTGCAGCGTGTTTTTGTTATGCTTCAAATTTACGGTGGCAACAAATAAAGGTAATTTCAAACATGTATCAAGTACCTATTACTCCATGGATGACTTAAATAAAAGTATTTATACAGGATTTGGAGGAGGATCGGAACAACAAGAGCTGCAGATTGCAGTAAATGGCTTGGAATTAAAGACATAAGTCGATTACCAACGAAACAGAAATGAAAACCACAATAAAATAAATTCGATCGTACAATACAGGCACATGAAATGGCTTACTTAATAAATTTTAAATCCTGCAGGTTTTATATAACGATTATCGAACTAAAACGTCAAACGGAGGTAACGTAGATTTATAATTGCTGTAATAATAGTATATTAAAAAGCGAGTTTCATAAGACGTTTTATTTTAGCACGCGAGCGTCAAGTCGACTAGTATTTTCTACGCTATTTTCCTATTTTGGTTCTTCGATGAAAAACAAGTTGCTAGTTCGCTGTTGAAATAATTTCTAATGACGATTTGGAGGTTACGTTTATAATTACATATTTCGTGAGCTTACAGAGTGTTTTTATGTTTAAAATTTACGATGGCAACAAATACAGGTAATTTCAAACATGTATCAAGTACATATTACCCCGCGGATGACGTAAATAAAAGTATTCATTCAGGATTTGTTTTGTGTTACACTGTTATAAATGCATTACATAACAGTAAGTCTTAGTGAGAGTATTAATATAGTAATTTACTTTTATAAAGGTTGCAGTGTGTCTCGTGTAATAAATAGCTTAAAAACCTGTTGGTATTGCAGATTTTTATAGGTTTTATAATTGCTTATGGGCTTCTACGAGATCGTTTCTGTTAGTGCCATATTTATATTATATTTATCTCTTGATAGGATGCAGCAGCCTTTGTTGTAAAACATAAGTAATCCAATTAATATTATTTAGCGTAAAAAAATGATGTACATAATTAATTTCTTATTAAATTAAAAAGAAATCATCGTTTTGTTTTATTAATTAATATACTTTGCCGCAGTTGTTTTATTTACAATTAATACATTTTATGCAATTTGTATGCAATCATGTTATTCCTGTGTGATGATGGACATTGATGAATTCAAATTTCCCTTAATTTAGTCGAGAGTAAAAACTAAAATATTGTAATGGTTATTTATGATTTCGTATTAGTGCCTGATGTTCGGATACTTTCAAAGGACTTTTTTATTCTTATGACTGTTTAACAGAATTATTTTTATTAACACAGAAAAAGAAATTAAATAGTACCGATGAAAGGAAAAGCAATAAAATGGCTTAAGAACTATAAAGACTGTTGTATAAAAATCAAGTTTAAGAAAACCTATATAAATTTAATTTTATTACCAATGACGGTTAGAATTCTAGAAAATTTGTTGTTAAATATAATTTAATGCCATTAGAAACCTCAATAAAACATTTGACACCTGCTTAATTTCATTGTAATAATCGTTTGGCTGTCTAAATACCAACGTGAACGAAGAATTTAGGGTAGTTTCCCTGGCGTATTATTAAATTTTATTGGCCAAAAATTTTACGTCAATTAATTTTTATAATATGTATTTATTTATTCATTTTGTTTTAAGAATAGTTTCGTAACATTGTTAAAATGAAATATAAATCTCAAAAACAACTTTTCTCTTTTATATCCTTTAGCGAAAAGAAGAAGAAAAAAATGTGCTAAAATTACCGCCAGCATTACAGATTTAGATCAGCGAAATATAGGAAAATGATAACATACTTTTTGGTCTTTGTTCCACAAAATAAAATAAAATAAAATAAAATAAAATAAAAGAACGTGCAAGAGGCGGTGCTTTTAATATAAAAGTTATCTTCGATCTGCACATCATAACTATTGTATAGGGCTAATAGTTATCAATATATAATTAAAGAGAGACTTTAAAAGTATAATAACATAAAAATAAACGCTAAAAACTGTTATTACGACAAAAAATTGTTTTTAAAACTCAAATTACAAGTTTCCTTACGATTTAAATATTCGACCGCATACTTTCTGTGTAATAAATAAAACAATTTTTAATTAATTCTACAGAATGCTATGTATAACCTATTATTAAAAGCAAGGCATTTTGTTATAATGAAAGATTATTTATTTTGACTACTAACCGTGTTCCTTTGCGTTTAGATAATTAAATGCAGATTAAACTACTTAAGCAGGACACTTCTTGGTAATTAACCTTTTTTAATTAAATTAATTACTTTGATTATTTCATTAAACTGTGCGGTTCTGTTACGCTAGAACTTTTATTATTATGTATTTACACGTTATCTTTCTTTTCATTTACTATTGTTTGTTTTCACAGTTACTAAAACAACAAGTGGCAAACAAAATAAGAATTATCAGGTGAATGCTGACCAACCAATTTCAAATTTCATTCCTCAGTATTAATTAATTGTGGGAAGTGTTAACGTACCCGACGACTTTAAATAAATAAAATTACAATGAGAAATGGACCATATCAAATTTCACACAAAAATCTTTACTTCTATTGTATGGCAAAGGTATTTAGTTCTGTATTTATTCTTAAAATGACCGATTTCGAGAATTCCTCAAAAACTATTTTATTCATTCTTTACAATATAATAGGCCACCTACTTTGATTTATTTAACCGTATCGAAATATAAACGACAAAGTTGCAGGAAGGTAAAATAAAAACAAGTCAACCTCACAAGAACTTTTCTTCTGCTTTTTCATCGCAGATAATTTTCTATTGTGTCGACATAATAGTATTTTAAACAAACACTAGGCCATATCATGACTTGAATATAAAACTGTATTTTAAAATTGCATTTAACTTATTGATGGCTGGCAAAAACCCATACAAAACAATCGAAAAATAAAATAAATAACAACTAACAAATAAAGTATTTTACTTCTTATTTTTTTTTTTCGTGACTATCGCGTAATTATTATAAATCCATCAACAAAATTTGTAATTATACTTTGTTTTATAAATACATACATATCTGCATTCACAGTTTCTCCAGGATGATGAATACAATACAATCCAATGAATTATAAATGTAATTGCAAATTTTATGATGAATTTCAAGGAACAACAAAGTCTTTTTTGTTTTTAATTATAAAAATATAAATCTGTCGATAGCAATAATATAAGTGACTCCCTCCCAATTCACTCTTGTATGTACTTACCATTGAAATGTATGTATTCCGGATATGTTAATATATGTATCCTGTAGGCATCGTAGACTGAAGTTAATAATGTTTTCATTATAATTATAAATCAAACCGATAATGAGTCATATCAGTTTATTAAGTAACATTAAATTTATAACGTTGTTGTTCAAGAAAAAACCAATTAAATGAAATAGATCGATTAAATAATGAATTTTACATATTTATTTTAATATACATGTAAGCACGATTAGAATGACTAAAAATCAGTTGCGTGAAAAATTAAGAATGCTGATTTAAATCAACGGTTCTATGTAACAGTCGGGTTATATCTTGAAACAATTTGTTGTACTTATTTAAAAACGTCTTTAAAATTAACGGCACTGGGAAGCAAAATAATTTGTTTCAACGGCGTTTCGCAGTCTGTAGATCAGCCAACAATGGATTTATATTTTGCATGTAGATTTCGATCTTCTTAAAACAAAGTGTACCTTTGCATGACAAAGGCAGGATATGTAGGTATCAGAATTCGATATGCAAATTTGAAAAACCACCGAAAATCAATAAATAAATATTGACTGAAAAGAATTTCGATCTATTGTTATTCTTATTTGTAAAAGAAAGATTCTCCACGGAGTAAAATAAATGTATGGCGAATTACTTGCTTGTTTAAATGTTACTCTGTCCTGCCACATCCACATCGTTATGTAATACGGAAACATCTATTGAAGGGGATGTACACGGCTTTTGTGCTTTGTATTCAACACTTAACTAGGGTGGAATTTTCTATGCCCCCGAAACTATATAAATCATGGCCATATGTACAGTTATGGTTGATAATGTGACTGTAGACACATGGTATTAAGGTTATCTCAGTCAATATCTATTCTAATTATATTCCAGTCTTACACTATTACGTACGTAATTATTTATTAGTATATGTAATGCTAGCTAATACATGAATATTAATTCCGTTTAGATCTATTTGTAAATTAATGTTTTATTAATGGTTTAATAATAAGCATGAGTTCGAACGTCCTGAAGCTTATTTTGTGGAAGGAAGCCTTAAACTTTACTATAAATATATCACCATCGATAACTATTATTGCTTCTTTGTTTAATGTTATGCCTTGTTGTACATAATGCACTCACGAACACATAAAATCCCACGTATTGCACATTGGTATTATTAAATTACATTATCTTTCTATATAAGTCAGTAATAAGGCATTATATGTATAGCTTCCGGGTTGATTGCTTTTTCTTTTACACTAAAACTACGATTTTAATTTTAATAAGTTCATATACATTTAGAGTTCTCTTGGTTATACTATTCAATTCCCTTCTACACTTATTTAATTATCTTTTAAATAACAGGCAACATATTTCCTTTTACACCTGCCGATTGGTCTATTGTCTGTATCTATAGGCACTACTTGCCACTTTTGCACTATAATTAATATAAAAATTATACACGTTCCGCCGCTTCGGTAGTTAAAAATATTTTCAAATAATAGACCGTTTTATTTTAATATATACCCTCGCTTTAATTATTATTAGTCCATACAGATAATTTCGTAGATAAATTTGAACCGCCACGAAAAGAAAAAAAACTGTATCCTCTTTAATAATCTAGAAATCTCTTAAATTATGCAATCCAAAACTTCTTTACTTCTTCCTCTGATATACTGATAAAACGTGATATCCAAGCGATATTAAATAAAACTAGAAAACTTAAAAGCTTAAATCTTTAATGTGTAAATATGCATGAAACTATGTATACGAGCGTGTATATAAAAATAAACTATGAAATATTAACATTAATATATAAATAAGTAAAACGATGTATGTCTAAACTACCATTTAAATAAATAATAAATAACAATATATTTGTTATTGTCCTCGCCCATGTCTATAGAATAAGCACGAAGTGGCTATAGCAATTTACTTAATGGCGTAATATATTATTGACCACTTGGTCATTAGTTGTTATAAGTAGTTACCACAACTACCTCTGCAGTCACTTCATTCCGTGTCATTATAAATCTTACAACATTTCTTTAAGAAATATTTTATGACACCTCAATATGTAACAAACTTTACAAACTCATTCCCTTTATTCGAGCCGACGATTCCAAGCTAAAATAAAATCGTATCTTGGTTCTAAATTGACAGCTTTTAGAAAATTTCTTTTGTGTCATGTAACTACACATGTACTATATTTTTTTTTTGTGACGTGAAGTCAACTGTTTTTTGATCTTTAATTTTCTTCACAGAGACAAGATTTATTTATTTACACGCTGTACGTACGCCAACTGTGTTTTTCCAATCATCATTAAAAATGTACTCCTGGAAAGTCATAACAAAATTTCTCAACATCTACAAACATGCATGTGTATAAAATTTTTAAAAGTACATACGCTTTGATACAGTAAAAACCGTTAAACGAATGCAAATTATTAAATGTTCTTGAAAATTATGAAAGTCTGCAATAAGAGAAGCTGTTAGTCGTTTAGTGAAACTGTCACGTTGTACGAAATGGTTTTTTATCTAAAAGTTATAAATTCGCGATTTGCGGCATGTTATAAGCTATGGCGCCTCCACCATGTCACGACATAAGATCAAACGACGTATGCCACGATATAAGAAGCGCCTCCACCATATCACGATATACGAAGGGTTATAATTCCTTCTTAAGAGTGTATAAAAAACTCTTTAAGTACTACAGATTTCATTATTGTTTTATAATATGATTTAAACGCTGTAAAATAATAATTTTTGTATTTCCCTCTTGACTAAGTAGGCGTCGTTGACCGTAGGTACTTGCCTAAATGCCTAAACTAAACAGTTATGCGTGAAACCAAAAGTAAAAGACGAATTTCGAATGTAATTTTTTTTAAACGTGACATTTAATTCAATTTTATTTACGAAGTGTACATGCAAATATAATTTTATAATGAGAAGCAAGAAAGTGCTTCGATTATAAAATTACTCTTTAAAGCCGTTTTAACAACCCCGTGCATATCTTATGCAGAACCTGTTGTAATTGTACAATAAAAATTTAATGTTGGTGCTGCAGAGATAAAACATATTCTATTTTTCCAGATGATTTTCAATACATATATACGTATATATACATACAAAACATATGTATACATATACGTATTAAATTATTTAAGAAATGGAACTTGGAAAACTTGTACAAGAAATAGGTTAATATAAAGCAAATGAAAATGTATGATAAAAAAAATAATTTATAATTCAGTACTAATGTGATCAAAAATGAGATGTTATATATGAATTTAATTTATAGAAAGTGGAAACAATTCGAGTAAAGTAAAAAAAAAAACTATTGAAAACGTCGCACATAAATCTTACATTCATTACACAGAAAAGAGGCGTGCGAATTCTTAACAATGCACAAACATTTCATTTTAAAACCTCTTTACCAGTAGCTTCACATAATGACCGCGTTTTAGCAGTGTAGTATGATGAAAGTAATAAAGACTTTCATTAAATTTCCAAAAATAATCACGTAGTTTGAGGCTCTAAAAATACTTCACCCAAAACAATTCTTAGGGTCTTATTTTCTTAATGCTCTCGCCCTAAAGCAAACTTGCAACGCACTACCACATAAATTTCAGTAATATTGCTGTGAAATATTAGATTGGGTAATTAACACAAAACAACGTTCATTTAAAGTTAGTGCATGTTGTTAATACACGTATGTTTATATATTCATGTTTCGAACATCCATGTTTCTTTTTTAATATTTTTTTTTTCATTTTTTAATATTGCCCAAAAATACTAATTATCATTACCATTATGAAGAAAATAGTTTTCTAAATACTAAATAAAAAAAAAGGATTAAGTACTCACTTGTCACCTTATAATATACTATAAAATGAGGTTTCAAAATCTTTTTAATTAGAGTAGGTTATGAAAAAATGCCATTTTTGATACTGAACTTGGAACTAAGAGTAAAGGTACGAAATAAAGTAAGTCCACATAACATTCTCTACCTCTAATGAAAATTATTTTGGAATGAGTGAAATGAAAAAAGATTTTTCGTATTTCGTTTTTTTTTTTGAATTTGTTTTAAACTACAACTTGACTTTATTCTGCCATTTTTCTATTAATTACTGTACGAATTACTGTGTGTTTTAAATTCAGTCTCACCTTTCTCACAAAATAGGGCAATGCAAATAATAACATGAGGGCAGACAATAATTAAATTAAATCAGAATGCCATTGATCAAGCGCGTCATTATTTTGACCACACCTGTATAATATCATTACATAAAAGTGACTTCACATTTACAAAACATATTGAATATCATTCTTGATTGAATTTATATTTGCATGATCGTGTTTCAGATTATTTAATTATTGTTTTTGTAACAGACGTTAAAGTGTTTCATATCTCTTAAGCATTTGTTTTCTAACTAACTGTATAATACATCATCATTAAAATCGCATTTGTTTACATATTCTGACAAAATTAATATTCTGTTACGCCGCTGATTATATTTATTATCCTTGGGGGATTTCTTAATTTTCACGTTTGTAGGTATGTGAGTTTGGTTGCCTAATTTAAGTAATCCACGTGAAATTCGGACAATGTTTTAAAACCTTTTATGTACTATGTACTGCGGCGATCAACTTAAATGATACTCCTGCATGCGAATCACACCCTTAAGAACATTCAACGCAAGGGCTACGAAACTGTCAAATGGTATCATTTATGATGAGCGTCGTTGTACATACAATTGCCTTTTGATACGAGGCACACTAAAATATTTTTTTAATATTTTGTTTCACTTGTTCTTACACCATTAACATTCATATTAGCTTGGTTTATTAAATGACGTTTAAGAAACTTCAATTTTTGACAGTCCAGGTGGAACAACCGCTCTGTATTAATTGTAATTGTTGTATGTCGTACTTAAACAGAATTTTCGATCATCCAAGAGAAAATTCGACCATGTTGCCTGGGGTAATCGAGATTCTACTGTATATCTACTTGAAAAAAAAAATTTCTACTGAACAATTCACAGACTATTAATTCTGTATAAAAATAATTCCACTGCATATAATATGATGTGTCCACCGATTTACAAATAAAAATTGGGATGTACTCTTTTATTTATTTACTTCTGTGCTATATATATATATATAATTTTTTGCATGAAACAACAGAATAATTCCTTAAACGGATTTTCATAAGTTGTATACTTTTGTCATTTGTAAAACGAATGATATCTCCTGCGTGTTTTATTTTTATGGCGTTCTAAAAACTGCAGATATAATTAATCGTTACGTTAATAATTATTATTATTGAGTTTAAGAAAAAAGAAAATATAGGATGTGTCTTTTCAATTGTTTATTTTCATTCCAGCGTCACGAAAAGAAAAAAAAAACCTTCGACCATTTCTATTGCTGCAATAATGCACATTCATATCCTAGACTAGATGCAGAAGGACAAACTTTTTGACATTTAATAATAAGTTATAGTCATTTACATAAAATGCTGTGTTTGGGTACTTTCCATTTCAGTCATAAATTCTAGAAAATCGCTTGTTTTAAATATAAATAAATTGGTCGTCAAACCTAGTTAAATATAAAATAAAATACAGCTTTGGCCACTTGTCTTTTAAACACAAGCGCTTCTTCGACTCATATCGTAAACGTTCGTGACTGGCGGGCGCTTCAAGCGGCATCCGCCGGCCGGTCTCTAACAGATGTGGGCGTGACTAGTCACGTTTCTTCTTTATTTTTATAGTGCGTTCCTTATCGCATGCATTACTCAGGATGTTTAGTCATACTTTTGCCAGTTCTGTATACGAGGTGTTCCGTTTTGGAAATAAAAATATATTTTAATGCCAAGACTGCAAGTTGATTTTGTTGGGTAGAGCTTTCGTGTAGAAAAAAAATATTTTGTCCATATTAAAGAATTTCGAGGCTAAAGAAAATGCAATATACACCGAGTATTCCGAAAAAATGGACTTGTTGAACTAATAATTTCCTTTTTGATTCCTGCATGTACAGCTTACTATCCTAGTAAGAAAAGGATTGTTGACGTGTTGGTAACATATAAAAAAAATATAGAAATTTCGAAACAAAATCAATTTACGAGTATATTACATTGCGTTATAGAAAACACATAATATTTTAATAGTTAATTTAAAAACAAGCGATTAAGATTTATATTAACCATTGATTTAAGATGTATAACTCTTGACATTAACTTTTCAATAAATACTGAATGCACTAGAATGTAATATTACAACAACGATTAAACAGATTGTTTGAAATTGACAAAGGCCCTGTCTCACTCCTTCCTTGTTTACAAACCTCGTTACCTGCAGATCAATAAAATACTTTCTATTATTGCCAGGGTGTAATAGTAGGGCAGGCCGTTACAGGGGGCATTTTATACAGAGGTAGAGACACATTAAGGCAATGTTTCTGTTTCTGGATATATGTAAGTAATGAAACGATGTTAAAATCAAGAAGTTCACTTAATCGATTGTAATTAGGCCTGTACAAAATTACATGAAAACTAAATATACAAGTTTATATCCTGTTACAATTCATACCTAAATAAATAATTTAAGAACATGTATATTTTATATTCTTGTTTATATCTATCTATATACTTTACTTACAATGGATAATGTCTGTTATAATTTTAGTTTTGTTTTCTGCATTGAAAAGCTTCACCTTTTATTTTGATAGAGGTAGTAATAAACAAAACTTGCGCGCCTATGTAATTAACGATGTAGCCTTTCACAGCTTTAACGACAAATTTATACGACACGGCCCCGTAGCTATTAATAAATCAGCAAAAATAACAAAATACATACAGTAATACATTAATAGTAATTGCATATTTGCACCTGGTGTTCATGTTTCAGCACGTATTTGAAACTGAAATGAGAGTGAATTCTCTCTAATCATCGGGTTATGTTTGCAACATGAAAACAATTACCCACGTCGTTGTATAATCAAGAAAAAAATCAATTTTAACATACTTCGTTAACATCATTTAAAAAAATATCTTAATAATTGCTTATGCATGTACAAAAGACTACAAAATGACATGCAAGTACTGTATAGGTAGGTACGTAGCTAAAACTTCTGAATCATTGTGATTTATTTCAAACAACCTGTATATATTCAAGTTCATTGCAGTTCTGAAATCTTCAAATTTTATTTGTCCTTAAAGAAAAGTAATAATACGAAAGAATTCTTGTAATAGTTTACTTGATTCGTTATTTTTTCCATTTATTTTATAATACACCCTGTAGTGCTTTTATCCTGCAACAAAGTTGAGAAGCAAAATAAAAAAATGTAGAAAAATATAAACGGTGTATCACTTAAAGTTAAATTGAATTACGATGAATTATTACCGTGTGATGATGACGACTCAAAAATCGACAAGAATATAAAGGGTGTTTCATTTTTTAAAGTAAAGTTAAAGTATGATGAATGATGAATAAAAAATAAAGTCTATGCGTTTAAAGCAAAAATGTTTAAGGAGAGATTAAACACAAAACAAGCACTAATGTAAAATAATTATTATGAAATATTTATGTAATTAGCAAGTACTTGTCATAAATCATTTCATCTCTAAATCCATAATTAAGAGAAGCAAAACAAGAAATGGAGAAAAATATAAACGGTGTTTCACATAAAGTTAAATTGAATTACGATGAATTATTACCGTGTGATCAAGACGATTCAAAAATCGACAAGAATATAAAGGGTGTTTCATTTTTTAAAGTTAAGTTAAATTATGATGAATGATGAATAAAACATAAAGTCCATGCGTTTAAAGCAAAAATGTTTAAAGAGAGATTAAACACAAAACAAGCACTAATGTAAAATAATGATTATGAAATATTTATGTAATTAGCAAGTACTTGTCATAAATCATTTTATCTCTAAATCCATAATTAAGAGAAGCAAAATAAATTTAAAAAAATGGAGGAATATATAAACGGTGGTTCACTTAAAATCAAATTGAATTACGATGAATTATTACCATGTGATCAAGACGACTCAAAAATCGACAAGAATATAAAGGGTGTTTCATTTTTTAAAGTTAAGTTAAATTATGATGAATGATGAATAAAACATAAAGTCCATGCGTTTAAAGCAAAAATGTTTAAAGAGAGATTAAACACAAAACAAGCACTAATGTAAAATAATTATTATGAAATATTTATGTAATTAGCAAGTACTTGTCATAAATCATTTTATCTCTAAATCCATAATTAAGAGAAGCAAAATAAATTTAAAAAAATGGAGGAATATATAAACGGTGGTTCACTTAAAATCAAATTGAATTACGATGAATTATTACCATGTGATCAAGACGACTCAAAAATCGACAAGAATATAAAGGGTGTTTCATTTTTTGAAGTAAAGTTAAAGTATGATGAATGATGAATAAAAAATAAAGTCTATGCGTTTAAAGCAAAAATGTTTAAGGAGAGATTAAACACAAAACAAGCACTAATGTAAAATAATGATTATGAAATATTTATGTAATTAGCAAGTACTTGTCATAAATCATTTTATCTCTAAATCCATAATTAAGAGAAGCAAAGCAAAAAATGAAGAAAAATATAAACGGTGTTTCACATAAAGTTAAATTGAATCACGATGAATTATTACCGTGTGATCATGACGCTTCAAACGCAGACAAAAAATATAAAGGGTGTTTTTTATATAAAGTTGAATTGTGTTGAATTATTGCCGTACGCTAATTTTTGCGTGACATAAATTAGATTAAACATTATTTTGGAAATAGAAGTAAACCCATTTTGCACCACAAGATGTTTAGGTACGTTGGATATTAGCAAGCTGAACGTTTTAAAATTAAGCCTAGAAACGAAGCAGGTTAAAAATACAATTTGGCAATTTTATTTAGAAGAGTAGGGTTAAAGAAAATCAAATGGTTTTCCCTGATGTGACCCCCTAAGGAAGGTTTTGTTTTTGTTCCAAAATTGCAAAGCATGTTGTCTCATATTTTCGTGTTTGTGATGCACTACAAGCACAATTTGAAAATTGGACGTAACATATAAAAAGTAATGAGGTAATTAGTTTATTTTTATTTTTTCAAAGTTGACTTACGTTACTTACGTTAAATTTGGTTTATGAGTTTTTAAGTCTCAAAAGCGAAGTAGGTAGGTATACTAAGAGTTTTTTTTTTTTTTTATGAAAGTTTAAATTACCAAAACAATTTGCACTTTAGGGCACATGTGTGTGCTTCCAAGTCGAAAATAACCTGTTGTTGATCATGTGTGGCAAATTCCGTAAAATTTGATATCAACTTCCAGAAATTGGTTCTCGTGTTTGGCTTAACATGAATTGCATTGGAATGAATAAAACGCCAAATTTCGAATGAACCTCTTATTTTATTGTTTAATTATTTATACATACCACTTTACAATAATAACATATTCGACTTAAGAGGTAAAAAGGAAAGGAATGAATGAATTATTCGAGATTCCTCCGCAATAAATATCTACGTATAACGAATGTACAGGTAGCAGCACTTCCTAACGAAAATTAAACAAGAAAAGGTGCTACAAGAGCGTGATAAAAACACAATGAATTTAAACGTGGGAGCTTTTCGTGTGCGAGATTATTTATTTTAGCCGTGTATTGCATGTTAAACGTCGGATCTTTTATCTAACACAATCGGTTTTAGAAATATACGTTATTCAAGCGTTTCGTGTTCGAGGGCATTTTAAAACTAAAGAAAACGTACTGCGTACAGAATTTAGCTACCCGCACAAAATATAAATCTGTGTATTGCGTGATGAGTTGCGAAAATTATTATAAAATAAATAACATCGATTGTTTTTAAATTCTATAACTTAAATTATATCACATTCAGGGTTCTTCTATGTACATATGTTTTCATTTATAATAATAACTGCAGGAACAATACCATTCAACTTTAGCGCATATTTTGAGCAAGAACGAAACAATTACTGCAGCTTTAGTTTATATACCTAAACCTACCGAAATTATTTATTTTGCTAGGGCTAAGCTTTAATCAGATGTAATTACGTAGGTAATTTCTTTTTTTTTTGTTTTTCTTTAACTTTTCCTAACTTGGAGAGGCCTTTCATGTTTATTATTATGGATTTACGTATCTGCATTGTGTGGCACAATGAGTAAATGCAACTATGTATGTATTAGTCATACTTTTTAGTAATGTCTCCCCACACAAATTTTGACCATTATAACAATAAGACAAAGCGAGTAGGTTAAACAAAACACATGAAATAAAATGCAATGCGTGTTTGTTTACCTTAACCTGTTAACTTCAACTTCATTTGGGGGGAGACATTAATTTGAATTATGACTGTACCTATGTATAATTAGTCAGACTTACGAATACAGATATATACAAGTAATTGCACTGAGGCGATCACACAGAACGCAGAGCTAATTGAGGTACTCTCAGGAGATCTTCTGTAGGAGGTACACCGTAGTGATTGTAGTACGTAGCCGGGGGTAGCAAAAGTGGTTGCGTCAGTCCCAAATCACAGTAAGGTGTCAATCCCCATTGAAAATACGTGGCGGGTGGTGGAATATCAGGGGGTGGTTGTTCCGGTGGTTTATCAGGCGATATCAAGCTTTCGATTGTAAAAGGCCTCTTGGGTCTAATATTCGTTATTGGTTCTGTAGTGGCGATTGGAGGAGACGGGACCCGCGAGGTCGAAACATGAACACTCTCCGTTTGAGGTTCCGTCGGCGTAAAGAAAAACCTGTTGATGTTCGCCAAAGCTGCCAGCTCGTTATCCAAAACTTCCTTATCGGTTTTCAATAACTTAAACCTCTTCCTTCGCCTCAATAAACTTCCGTTTTCGAACATATCAAAAGCCGCAGGGTGCAAAGCCCAATACGCACCCTTACCAGGCCTATCGGGTCTTCTGGGTATCTTTATGAAACAATCGTTGAACGATAAGTTATGCCTCAGAGAATTTTGCCATCTCTGAGTGTTACGCCTGTAATAAGGGAATCTATCCGTAATAAATCTGTATATTTCCGACAGGGGCAACATTTTTTCAGGGGAACTCCATATTGCCATCGCCGTCAGCGAAATATACGAATAGGGCGGTTTCTGATCCCCGTAGGACTCTCTCGAAGGACGAGGCATCTTCACGATTATTAATTTTATTCAAACACTCACTCACATAAGGGCCACATACACTAGCTTACTCTTGTAAAGCATGTGCTTCTTTCTCTTAGCTTCGTCGTCGACCAACAAGGACGATTGACTGTTTCGAACTGTTTTGACTTCGCGGTCCTTCAGGACCTGCTCGTAGCAGCTGCGTTTTCATTGGTCGCACCCGCACAATGGCTCGATGGATACGCCCTGTTACGTCCTTCATTCAAAAAAAGACGCCCCGTTACTACTTTCTACCTATACACTATATAACATATTCTAATAAGATAATAACTTATCGACACACCTTTTGCTTATGTTATATAATTAGTCAAAGTACTTAACTCATTCATTTTCTAATTTACTTTCTCGCCGAAACTACTTTAATCACTTATAACATTTTTTTTTCAATTTTTAAATCAATTAGGAAATTTAACAATCACAAACTATGAAAATATTGAACATTTTTACACAAAATATATCTACATTCACGCGAGAATTTAAAATAAATTTCTTCCAAAACTAAATCGACTGATTATCTTAACGATACTTAGAGTATTATTCATTATGTGGTATTTATTAGATACAGGGTGCTGCGCCTTGAAACGCAACATAGGAAATCCCATGTTAATTTAAAGGTGCTCGAATATTCGCTTCCCTGATTATTTTACAGCAAAATTTCATTTAGGTTTCTTAAAGTACCCTTCAAGATGAATCTGTCTGTGAAGTTTCAGCGTTTTTCATACGCTCAGTTTCGAGATATTTAAAAAAGATGAGTCAGGAAATTCAATTTATACCAAACTATCAGATGCCTTGATCAGTAAATGTTAAAATAAATTGCTGGAAAAGGATTTTTTTTCAAAAACGAATAGATATGTCTATTATTAATTATCTGCTCATTAGTTAAAGCTATCCTGATAGTTTGAAATAAATTGAATTTAGTTAGAGAATTTTTTTTTTAATATCTACAAAACTTCTTGAATCTTGAAGAGCATTTAAAAAAAAACCTTTGCTGTAAAATAATTAACGAGAGCAATATTCAAGCGCCTTCAAATTAACATGAAATTTCCTATGTTGCGTTTCTAAATGCAGCACGCTGTATATTCAACCCCCTTATATACAAAATAACAAAATAGCTAATCGATGGTCTCAAATCAATAACATGTAAGCCTAATACTAATCATATTAGGCTTACATGGTATTGATTTGAGACCATTGATATACCGCGTGTGCCAATAAAGGTTGCGACTAGCGATATTTACGTAAAAGACAACTTTGGCAAGAAGTTATAAGTTAATACAATTAAGGTGGGACGCCACTGATACAAGCAGTGATATTACATGCATGTTACTCATTTAAACTAATCGGCCGAAGTGACACGTAAATAATTCTTTTATTATAGTTTTCGCAACTAATATACCAAGTGACACTGACGGAAATAAAGGCTGCGCTATGCTTGTAATATCAAAATCATGTCAGTTCAGTGGGCACCCGGCTTTAGACAAGAAACTGCGTCTAGATAAATAGCATGTTGCTATATTACGCCAATTGCCAAAAAAAAAAGTTCAAGGAAAATATTTTTTAAGTGTCAAACTTGACCGCAAGGAAGTTGCAATCAATAGGTTTGAAAAAAAAAGTAAATAGAAAGGTATTTTTTGCAAAGCGTCCCGGAAATGGAGCGTTTTGGCCAGGGCCGTAACCAGAGGGGCGCCAAGGGAGGTTGAGCCTGCCTTGGAAAGTTTTAAGCCTGCTCTGGAAAGTTTTAAGCCTGCTCTGGAAAGTTTTAAGCCTGCCCTGGAAATTTTTAAGCCTGCCCTTACGACGCGACGGTCCAACCCGACTTGAAATAATTCATACTGTTACGACTCCGGTGTTCAGAAATAATACTCGTCAATTATTTCGAACACTTTAATAAAACACAAAGACAGTCGCGCTCTCCCCACTCTCGATTTCTTGGGGGAATCGTAATTCTATTCATAGGGAGACACCCTGCAAATAAATCCAACCGTCGATAGGTTTCAAAGTTTGCACAATTATCACAGTCACCCTGTATGATAAAATTAATCAATTTATTTTTAATATTAACAAATCGTATTCATCCGGAACGACCGGCAAATTAAAATAATAAAATTTGTTGTGTGTCAAATATAAAAAGTAATATAATTACAGACACTTTGAAACAAAGAAAAATTAAATTATTATTTCACATCGTACGTACATATGTGTATGGTAAATAAAATTCTTTGTTTGATTATTTTCAAGTGAAAAGGCGTTTCTCTAATTCAATTTAACTTTTTTAATTTTCAAATTCTCGCGATGGAATTTCAAAGTAATGAAGTTTTATTACACATGCGAAGCTTTGTTTATTATTTCGTAATTTTTAAGTGTCATTAGATTTAAAAAGAAAAAAGAAACTATTTGCGTAATACGTTCTTTATTGCTTTCCAGACACGAACACTGGGCAGATTTAACTTCACTTTTAAATCAATTTATATACAGTTGCTTTGGAGAATATGTATTTCTATTAAGATTCGCAGTATTAAACACAAATTAATATGTAACATAGAAAATTAGAGAAAAATAGTAAAACCAAATAAAACGAAATTAGAATTTTGTTAGTAATTGATTTTTAGCGACGTAGTTTAATTCCCGAAATTTTTTTTGTGTCTTTAGGAAATGAAGAAGTTATGAACAAATATTTTCGAAAGCAAATCTTATTAAATTTTCTTGAATAGTTCTTAAATCTTTGCTAAATACATAACGAAACACTGTATTTAAAATAATTCAAAAAAGAACCTCGTTTATCTCTACAATTAATGAAGAACCAACTATTAAAAAAATTGTTCCTAGCTTTTCGTAAGAACAGATTTTTTTTAATTTAAATTTTAATATTTTTGATAAACTTTTTAATTCACGAATCACAGGCAATACCAGCTGACGTGATTTTATTAAAAAAATAATTCTTTGAACTCTACCATATTTTGCAAAAGTCTGAAAAAGAATTTTCAATTTTTTTCGGCTATCAACTGGAGTTTACTGCGTTCTAAGAAGTTATGGGGGGTTTTAGGGCAAGCAAAAACTTTTATAAAGCATGATTTTTGGTCGAAAAGTCAAGAATAAAGAAAACCTTTTTTATATTGTAAGAGAATTTATTATTTAATTATACAGGGTGTCTCATAAAACCTTCAGATAAAAGTTTACCGACTTAATATTGCAAATTTTGCTGAAGTAAAACGTTTACCAGAATTTTTTTTATGAAACTATCTGAGCGTAACCAATATTAACAAAAAAATCATATTGTTGTAAACAAACAGCTTTCGTCGGGGTATCTAAATTTCGAAAAAGGGTGTCCCGATTGAAGAAATTAACACTCTAGACACTCAACATTTTAGGAACAGCCCGTGTAGTTGAAAATAATTTTAAAATATGATGTCTGCTATCACCTTTTTAATATTTTTTTTTTCTCTTCGTGCTACTCTCGTATTACAGAAGAAATATACATCATTGAGGTACCCTGTATATTGATTTACATCGTTACAACGTTTCTCTTCAAATCAATCAATCAAATCAATCAAAGATTGACAAGTTTGGACATTATTGAATTCGGCTTCTCGTGCTGTCACTGCCATATAAAAAAAACTGTTAATTTATAAACTAAAAAAATGCTACAAAATTAACAAAATGACTTCAGAACACAGTACAGTGAAAACCGGATCTTCCTAACTCCAACCGCTCCGGAGTTATTAATTATTTAAATGCATCCCCGGCGCATCCACCAATTTTTTTTTTTTTTGAAAATTCGCGATTACTCAGAGATGAAAAGAGATAGATCGATGCGGTTCTCACTGTTGGATGACCCATTGAAAATGTCATTATTCTGAAAGAGAATATTAATTATTTCTAATATATTAATGATAATAATAATTATTTAAATTCATCTTCGGCGCATCCACCATTTTTAAAGAAAATTCGCGATTACTTAGAGACGAAAAGAGATGCGAACTGTTTATGTCCTAATATTAATGCAAGAATTTTTGTAGAAAACTACAACAATAAAATGAAATTGATTAGTATTATTTAAATATACGCGCAAGTTAAATAACTTTTGCCAGTTTCTCAATTTCTTTTTTTTTTGCAACTGCCGTGATAATATATGTATTATGACCGTGGTTAATACAGGCTAGGCAACACAATATACATTGGTCAACCGTAGTTGTACTGCTGAAATGTAGATACCAGCACAGGACGAATCTGCAGTTTCCTGTGCGATTATTGAAATTAAAAATTAAATGTAATATTTACAGGATTCACAGGAGTGGAATGGGAAATATTAACAACAATACATTCGATAAATGTAAATATTTATTTTACTACCGATGTATATTATAAATTAAATTAATTAAATTTGCTTATTACGTATACACAGTAAACATGCATTTCAAATATTGGCGGTGGGTTTTCACTAAAATTCGTTGGCTCTTGACTCGTACTCCTGAAATTTGCAAGGCAAAGGAAATGTAGTTTTTGCCAAATTTTGTATTAAAAAAACTTACGTTCAATAATTGTTTTACAATAGGCGACATACACCTTGTGCAATCGACTTTTCCAACGCCGCTTGCGTCGGGGATGCACTTGCATTTTTGGCAAGAACTCTGCTTTACCGAGAGACTCACAAAAGAAGCCCAAGAAGATTTTAGACTTCTGTTATTTCTTAACAATTCAGCATCTGCGAGTGTACCAGTGGTTGACAAGGCCAAACCACTGCACATGTCATTTAATTGCTCGATGACCTACACATTTTTTTTTTTTTAATTTGATTACAAATATGCAACACTTAGGTACATGATAATACCTCATCGTTATTCGTTGCGTTTTTCAAAACCCCTTGCTTGTTTAATGTCCTGTTATTGACATCGAGGGCAAAAATATCTGCGGACTGTATGCTTTCGAATGGCTTGGGTTTCAGGACGTGCAAAATTATATCTTTATCTCCTAGCATGTTGTATATTTCTGGAGAGTTGTCCATTTCGGGGCACAACTCGCACTGTATTAAAATAAATATTTTCCTTAAAGCCGGCCTAAAATTCAAATCAACCGCGTATTTTATGGCATCGGCGGCCGTGTATTTTCCATTGGATTTCCATTTAAACGTCCTGGAAGGAACTGGAATTACATAAATTAAATTAAAATAATTTGGCACTTACATGCTGGTGTTAATTTTAAAATTCTCGTTGGACCATATTTTTTTCTCAAAGGTATACATGTGTGGTTTCATCGATGATTGGCCCCCATAGCCTATGATGGCAAATTTGTTGCTTATATATCCCTTCCTTTGCAATGCGACATTTAATTTCTTGGGCAAGTTTGCAATGACGTTTTTCAAACAATCGAGTTCTTGTATGAAGACAACGTCGATGGATTTTGGATTATGTCCATCGAAAATCGTGTCTGCGTTCCCATCGAGTGATTGCTGGCAGGAAACTTGATGATGATAAAAGGAATCCATGAGTTTCTCTTTTTTTTATTATTTGTTTGTTTGTTTTATTCAAATACTTACTGCATATATTTGGAATGGCCACTTCGACGAGTTGGTTCTTACATTGCTTTTTATAGGCTGCCGTTGCACTGCATACAGTTGGTTTAATTTTGTCTCGTATATCCAGCAGACACATTTGGTAAAAAGGTTTTGAATCTACTATGGCAAAGCATGGGGATAGAGGAGATTTCCTATCCGAAAATATTTTGGAGCATAAGGTATTGAAAAAACGATTAACAAGAAGTGACCCTGAATAATCCTTGGTTTCATTGGCGTAATTCACCCCATCACAAGTGTCATCTAGCTTCCAGCTGTCAACAAATTCCTCAACTGTATTTGCTCTGTACCCATCAGGCATCATCATGTCAGTAAACTTTTCATTATCTAACGTCCCCAATAAACCCGCAGTTTTTCCAAAAAGCCATTCGGATATTTCAATGGTGCAGTAGTCAAAATAAAAATTACAAAACGTGCGCAAGCCCTTACGATTTTCAACTGCCACAATGTATTCGTTTTCCCGGGTAACTATAAAATCCCCGGCTATTAACGGTAGATCGACTTTCACACCGTTAAATACAACGCCAAAATCGTCCGCCATCACGTCAATTTTATTTTCAGAATCCATAAAAGTCAAAGAGTTTTTCTCGTGCACGCCATTCTTCTCGGCGAAATTAATAATTACAGAAAACGCGTTCGAATAAAAATCGCTGGCCAACAAATAACTGCAATTTCCTACGAAATCAAACTGATTCCTATCAAATGAAATGAAATGAGAATTTCCAATTATCATCGCGATGTTGTTTATCGAAGGTGAAAATACACGTTTCGTAATATACTGGACGTAAGTTTTAATTACGTTTTTGTAAACATCGAACCTGAAACGAAACAATTTGATTTAGAATGATTAGGGTACGTACACACATAGAGCAAAGTAATGAAAGTTTGGAGGGGTAACCGTCCGAAATTGGCCGTTTACCCCTCCAGACTTTCATTACTTTATGCCGTGGCTGTACCTATCTCTACAAATAATTAATTACCTG
Organism: Prosopocoilus inquinatus; assembly: GCA_036172665.1. Taxonomy (NCBI): domain Eukaryota; kingdom Metazoa; phylum Arthropoda; class Insecta; order Coleoptera; family Lucanidae; genus Prosopocoilus; species Prosopocoilus inquinatus. Next base: position 15,871,153 of record CM069880.1, on the reverse strand, counting down.
TTTCGTGTTATCAAGTCAATTTTGTTGTGTATTTGTTGATAAAGTGGGTACTGTTCAAAGCAGGGGGCTTTATCGAAAGACTCCCATTCCACCGGAAGTGGCTGACTGATTTCGATGATACCCAAATCAGGTCTGAATGTGTAATCAAATTGCCCGAAGATGTTCTCCTGTTCGTTATTCCCGGTGTACTCATTAGCAAATATATTCAAATAATTGATGAGGTTTGAACTGAGTTTATGCAAGTAAGCCTTCAGGTTCTCGATTACGTTATGATAATTCCAAATCCATATTGTTTTCTGGTAGACTCTGTTAACGAAATCTTTGAAGTCGCTGAATTCAGGAAGCTTCTTCAACTCCTGGTAATCCCCGAATATAGTTGCGTAAAGCGTGTCTACATACGGTCTATAATCATCGATGATGTGTTTTGTGTCATTTACGACGGTATTCAAAATCGCTTCGATGAAATCACTTACTGACTCGACTAGTTCCAACAAGTGTAATTTTTCCAACCAACTTACCAAAGCACGGTAAATCTCCATTAGCTTTTTGGTTTCTTCCAATCTCTGTATGTATTGCTGAATTGTATCAAACGTATCTGGAAATTGTTATTATTTTAATTTTTTTTAAAACTGTGGTGGTGTCCCAAGTCATAGACTTGTCAGGACCTCAAGCGCAGGAGTGTATTTTTATGCGTGTAAAGAGTTCCATGGCTTTGTTACTTCCAAACCTCCTCGCCTTTGAAGGGGAAGCAGTGTTTAGATTTGTATCTCCAACACTGAAGGGTACCTGAAGTGAGTAACGCCCACCCCAGAGAAATATCTCGGGCGAGATGCGAACCCACCCACCCAAGGCCGGTCCCTTACGACTTGGACCATTCAAGCGTTTAATTATAAAAATGCGAAATGTTACTTACCCAGAACTATGATCTGGACGAACGCAAGTTTGTTTTCAAAATAAGCCACAAAGTCGTCCAGCAAACTCAACAGCGGTTCAAACAATTCTTCGCATTTATTTTTAATGGCGTTCATGTATTCCTCCAAATCATTCAGTAATTCAACCGCGAGGAGTTCCATGTCTTCGATTGATTTCCTCGCGTCATGTATACTTCGTTTCAGGAGTTCTTTGGCATTGTTCTTTAATTTCTGCACGTCCTCCAATTTATTAAGTGCTTGTTCGATTTGGTCAAAAATATACACGACGGAGCCATAAGTTTGTTCGAATATTTCCAAAATGTTTTCGTAGAAATCAACAGCCATTTCGAATATGGGATCTGTTAGGCTTTTTAGCACGTTATATTTTATCCTGAAATGTTATTATGTATTTTAACCAGATTTTGACCATCTTCAATACAGAAATAAAAAAAGAAAATGATTGTGCATGTATTAGAAAAATAAATACGTACCAAAATGTTTTGATTTCTTCTAACATGCGACAGAAAAGATTATTTTCTCGGTCACAAACATCTTTTATCCCTTGAATAAATTTGCTGAAATCTTTGATGATCTCTTTCTTTTGAATGTATCCGTAGGTTGTTATTTTGGTTCTAAGTTCGCGGGCGTCTTTCACGAAAGTTTTCCCAAAATCTTTATCAACAACATCAATAAGTTGTCGTCCTGTGGCTTCTACGACGTATTTCAAGTCACTGTACTCTGAAATAATAGCTTTCGAAAACTGTTCTATCAGGCTATCCGTCCAAAGTATTTTCATCCAAAGTAATGAGGAGGTATTTAATTTCAAGGTAAATAAACCATCGATGTATTCGTTTCCGTAAATTCTATGCATCAATTCCGCTTTTATTTGCCTCTTAGAAGGTAATCCTGAGTACATGCGATACAGTCGATCTTTCCCGTACTTCATGACCACCACGAAAGAAGGCGAAACTTGTTTGAAATTATAAACGTAATTCAAATTAAGAGGTTCTTTATCATTGACCTTCATTTCAATCTCCAATCCTTTGTAGTACGTTCCGGTGTTGGATTTGGTGAAAATATTTAAGTTATTCCTTTTCGTTTCGATTAGGCCGGCTATTTCGAAATTCGAATGACCAATTTCCAAGCTGACTTTAATACTTTCCGGTTTATTCAAAATATAATCGGTGTAGTGCAAGAAAACGGTGAGATTTGCAGACTCCTTCGTGCGTATCGTCTTGGAATTCACAGCGTAATTTATTCTCGAGGCGGGTTGTTTTATCAAAAAATTTCGCTCAACCGTCACAACCTCATCAACTGAAATTTTATCATAGAACACCTCAACTTCAATCAATTTGTCTACTTCAGACGAGTAGTTCAGTTGTAATTTAAATACCGATGGGATCGTGTTTAATTTGCAAAAGTCGATTATTAAAGTTATATCATCATCCAAGGCAGTGGAGGATAATTTCGATTCGAGTTTATTTTCGATGAATTTGCTCCTCCAGTTTATTTCACTGGCGCTATCCTCGTCCCATTTGAAAATAAAGTGCGTGAAGATATTCGAGGTTTGAATAATTTTCAAGTCGTAGAATAATTGGAAAGTCCTGAAGGGAAGCTCCAGGTCAATCAGTGAATTTACGTTAATCAAATGATCTTCGCTTACATTGAAGAACCTTATCTTAACTCCGAAAGCGTCGTTTTTATTCCAGGCGAATTTCAAGAGATAGAATTCGTGGGTTGAATTTATGAAATACTGTTCATCCGCAGTGATGGTTTTGTTGGGTAAGTAAAGGCCAATGGAGATTCTATCGGTTGAAATGAAGTGGCCACCGAATTGATGGTTAGGATCCGAGGAATCCCAAATTCTTCCAGAAACGTTAAACTGAGTCAAACTTCGATACTCATAATTTAATTTCACAGATTTCCAAATGGTATCACATAAAAAGTCCAAAAGGTCGTGACTATACGAATAATCGAATTTGAGAATGTGCTTTCCATTATAAGTCAGAGAGGTATTCAAAAAATCATTTTGGTCGTTGAATAAAATCGCAATGCCCTGCTCCTCAGATGTTTTCAACTCGAAATCCAATTTGCTTTCGTTTTTGGACTTGCCAAGTAGCACTCTCGTTTTCATATTGTACGAATTAAGCTCGCCTTTCGCTTCTACCGTTAAATATTCATTGACTTTTACTAAATCAGCCGAAAATGAAGCACGCTTAAACGAGTAAACCGAAACGGGAAGTGAGATTGTATAATTTACTCTACGTTTCAAATGATGGGCCAAATCAAAGCCAACTTCGCGATCCAAGCCTGGATAAAACAGCAAGCAGGTGAAAACCTGACTTTGAGAATCGCATTTCTGCTTAATATGTAAATAATACTTGTCGTAGTTTTGGAAAGGCGTAACCAATTCAATTTCGAGCAAATCTACAAACAAATCAGAATAGTACTCCAACACCAGACGATTTATCCTCTCGTTAAAATTTATCGACGCGACATACCTGGTTTTGTTCCTTTCGAATGTCAAAGCGTAATGTTTATATTTTTCAAACGGCAAATAAATTTCTGCTAAGAACGAAGGTATCGATTTGTTAAAATCCAATTTTAATTCCCTTTTTGAATCAACCCAAGTATACCCGCCCGCAATTAAGAATCGGTCGTCGTCGTTTACGAAGTTTACGTGTGCCGAATAATTTTTGTTATTCGGCAGGTGTATGTAAAACCAGGGGTGGGAATTTTTGCGAACGTGAAACTCCGAATCGAAATTTTCGAAATTCTTCAAAAAAGGCAATCTCAAGTGCACCTGCAAGTCAAGACCTTCCTCCTCCAAAATAAAGTCGCCCACCACAGAAACATTCCCCAAAACGCTCGATGCTATTTTAATTTCGTTAAACGTCTTATAAATGTCGTAGTTCCAACTGGTTTTGTAGTGCAACAATCTGAGCAAGTCGCATTTAGGTAGTTCTAGATGCACGAGTATTGATTTGTGTTGAAGTTCACCTGTCATCAATAAATATTGGCTCTCAACTGAGTCTGGTGACTCAGGAACTTTTTTCCCCACGGAGAAGAAGACGGGCGTGAAGGACGAGGCAGTTCCAAATATGGCAAAGCCTTCGTTGGGTAAAATAGGGCTGGATATTTCAAACTGGACCAAGTACGGATCTGATTTAACCAGTTTGAAATTACCACGGTGCACAAAATTGGAAATCTCCACGTCAAATTTGGCCACATACAAATCCTCATTTACTACATATTCCAAGCTAAAAACTTCTCTGCCCGACTTATCAAAAACAACCCTTAACAAGTCGCTCTGCGTATTCTCCAGTTCAATAATACCGTTAACCGCATTTGACGTTTGAAAACCACCATAGCGAAACTGCAACTTCCTATTCTTGCTCAAGTCGATCACCGTTAGAATGTTTATATTAGTAGACGAGTACATGTTTAGCAAAAACGAAAACATCGAGCTGGTTAAATCCACTTCACATTGAATAAATTCCCCGGCAAGAGGGAAGTAATTAAAAAAATGTAATTTCGATGTACTTTTTGTTAGTTCGAGGTCTACATGGAATTTATCGCCGGTTTTAAGCTCAAACTTCTCCAAATTCTTTTTAAGGTGAAACCTGGTTTGTTTGAAAATGCTTCTGTCTTTGTTGTCTTCATCGATGCTAAACAGAAATTCCTCGGCGTTATTTAAATAAACAATTCTTACTTCCAAGGGGGTGTCGTTCTCCAAGATCAAAATCTCGAAGCCGTTTTTCACAACTGTATACGTCCCTGATAAATTACCAGACAGCAAATTTTTGGTCTTAACGTTCACCTGGGAGTCATCCCAATTGGCCTTGAGTGACGTTTGCAGTACGGTTACGTTTGAATTTCTGTTAATCCAATCTGTATAGAAGCAAAAAATTGTTTGGTTTGTGACTCTCTTAAAATACTTCAACGATTCTACTTTTGCTAGAATATCGGAAGAAGATTTTCTGATGGTGATAACATCGTCGTTGACATGCCAATCGAATTTGGTATTCTCCTCGGAATACAGTAAATAAATTTTCGTTTTCACCTCGTTCTGTTTAGATTCTAACAAGAAATTCATTTCGAAGTCATCACTGATGTTATAACCAACGGTAATTTCGTAAACATTCTCAAATTTAAACCATCCATGTTTGTACAAATCAAGGTCCACTTCTAAATTGAAGATCTGCTCATCCTGTGGTATGGAAAAACCTAATTTTCCTAATAAATCCCGCTCGCCGAAGGACAAAGACATAAACGCAGTCAAATCCTTGTCATGTAGATTTATCGAAACCGCTGTGCTAATCTCCTGCTTTGAGTTTTCTAATGTGAGGAGGAAGCTTCTAAATTCCTCAAAGGGTGTTTTTAAAATAACTTGCGATGTACTGGAACTTCCCAATTCTTCAGCGGAACTAAACTTCAAGTAAACGTTTGAAGAAGGCCTCGGAAAATAAGCACTAAATTCAAATAGCCTATCCCTATCGTCCTTGTGGAACTCCAAATCAAATTTTCCCTCGTATGAATTCTCTGCTGATATGACAAACTCGGAGTTGATTTTCAAATCGTTCGGGTGTAAACTAGCATTTCCTTTCAAAGTGAACGTAATGGAATTCCAGTGGCCTGATGAGACTAAATTATAAATGTCTTGATTCTTTGTGGTGTAAATTGCTGAAAGACGAATTTTTTTTACGTAATCCAATGAGGAATCCATGTTTAAATGCAGGTCCTTCGGATCGTAACTCATTTCCACAAGCATCTTCTCATCCCTCCAAATTATATCTCCATTAAGTTTCATGGAATTACGATCGAGTTTCACCTGCATTTCGACAAAGGACTCCACCTCCGAGGATTTGGATGTGATGTGAATCTCGTGCAAGTTGTCACCATCCAGTTTTGTTATATTTCCTGCAAATTCCGTTAGTAGATTTTCTTTTTCGATACGAACATACACAGATTGATTTTTTTCATCGATGTAAACAACGATGCCTCCTGTGGTATATCCAACGAAAGGAGTTGTTATGTTAATGGATAAGTGCGATTTCAAAATTAGCTTAAAATTGACCGTTAGGTTTTTTTCGCCGAGGGAAGTCGATGTAGATAAATTAATTTTTTTGTTGGTGACATCATATTTCCAAATAGTTTTGAGGTGATTTGTATAGGGAGTGTCGATCTCTAAATCCACCAGTTTATAATCACTTCCAAAAACGGTGTTAGTATACAGGATGATCCTGCGACCTTGCGGCCAAATGATCTCGTTTTGCAAGAAATAATTCTCTTGGTTTTGTTTCAAATTGGTTCTGAACGAAACTTCGTAAGTAGGAGACAAAGACAATCTCAGGAAACCTAGCACCTCACCTTCTTCCCTTGCCAAATATTGAAGATTCAAATGGGTTAAATCAACCCCAAAAAATTGGATTGACACGTCAGAGTCAACTGAGTTTTCTGAGTACAAATAGCTTGCGGATATGTTACTCACAGTTTGGTTTTCTATTTTTAAGAAAAAGCTTGATTCGAAGTTTCCCGTAAAGTTATAGTTTAAGGACATGTGAAAAGGAAGACGTTTTTGGATTAATTTAAAATTGCCGTGGTTAGGCGTGAATTCCCCTTTCAAAATCAAAGTGTCGTTTTCCAAGAAGCCCGAAAATTTATAAGCCTCTTCAAAATCGTAAATAAATTTCCCTTTCCAAAATGTGTTATCCCTGTAGAAGTAAAATAGGTCGAAATTCTGTGATCTACGAGATATATCAGTTTTAACCGCCGTTATGTTCATAACTGTTTCATTGCCGTTTTCGCCATAGTCATAATCAATAAAAAAAATTATTTTATCCTGCTCAAGGCTCGTGTTAATTCGTGTTTTTGTATCGCGGTAAACCACCGTAAACTGAGCGGTTTTTTCCCCGCCGTTAACCACATAACACTCGAAGCCTAAAAATCCGGAAACAATTCGAAAATTAATTTGTTTATAAAAAACGTAATTCCCTTCGAACGCGTACGTTTTTGCGTCGCCTTTAAAATTACTCGCCTCATTAAAATTCCAATCAAAACTAGTCGAATTCAAGCGAACGCTCATTTTGACGTCGAAATGTTTGCGGTTTTTTTCAAAAAACATCCAACTGGCCAGCGAATTATTTTTTAGTTCGAGGCGCGAATTCAAAGTTATATTTTTCCAATTGTCTATCGGGGAAGTCCAGTGAAAAAGCGCTTGCGATTTATTGACTTGCAAATGGAGTTTACACCGAACGTATTCCTCGCATGGATAAATCGAAAGCAAAAGAATTTCCGAGGATCTTAAAGGAATGAACATTTCATTAAATAACTCCTTTTGGGTTCCATACTGAGAGAAGAGCACCTTTGATTTGATTATCACATCGTTTTCCAAATTGATGTACGGATTCGTTTCGAATAACTCCAACATGGGAATCTGCGAGTGAAATTTGAAATACCCCAGGAATTCCTTGCCCAAATTTTTGGTAGACCACTTCACTTCGAGCAATTTAGTATTTTCATTGTTCAAAACGAATTCGAAATCTTTGCTAAGGTGATAATCCGTGTGGAGATGCAAAGTTAGGTTCGAGTAATGGGGGAATAAAGTGGGGGCAATCAGTTTTCCCTTGAAACTGAAATACTTTGAGTTGTTGGTGTTTTGCATGATTTGCAAGGAAATCAAGTTTTCGCCATCTTTCAAAATTGAAAATCCGTAAATCTGCGGATCTGTTACGTACTGAATTCCTAATCTGTACTTGACGTAACGTGTGGATGTTATTAGGTAACTTCGATCACGTCCAGACCAAATCGTCAGTAACTGTTCCCCGTTGTACTGGACAGATAAAACTTCTTTTCCTTTAAACATCGCTTCCTTGTTGGCCACCACTGACAGGTGATTGTTTTTAATTGCAAAGAACGTCCTTACTTTATCTTCATCTATCTTGTTTTCAAACACCGTCTTCTCCCAGCCTTTAATCGTTGTGGCGACGTCGACTTTCGTCTGCATGAAATCTCGTTTGGTCTGGAATATTTCGCCCCGGATTTTCGACGAGTTATAGTTCCCAGCGAAATAGATGGAGACTTCGTCGTTTTCTACAAAGTACCTTCCTGATAGTTTCAGAAATTGCTTTCTATTTGGAAGATCCACACACGTCCACAGATTAGTCTTGTTCACTTGTACTTCAAGTTTTATACTGGACGAGTCATTTAAAGTAGGGACGTACGCCACTTTCAATTCCTTCTCCTCAGATTCCCAATTGAAGTTAACTGATAGTGTCAGAGGAGACAACTCAATGAAACCTGATTGTAAAAGCAGAAAACCTTCCATTTTATTGACCCCATCAATATCTAACATGAATTCCAAATTGTTTTTGTGCACTGAGTTATCCAAACTGACGTTTAGGGAATTACGAGCTCCATTAACGTTGACAACGGCAAAACCCTTGTATTCAAAATCAGAGGACGTGAAATTTATAAGCGATTCTGATCGGAGCAGGCTGTAATACTTCGTGAAAATATAACCGTTGTATACTTGATCATCTTTGGTTAACCTCAAGTGAGTGTGATAGTCACTGGAATGACCGTCTGGGTTTAACTTCCTTTGGGATTTAATTTCGGCGGTTAATTCGTGCCCGGGTGTGTTTATACCCCCTGATATAATGACTTCCTTGTCTTTGGAATTTTCAAAGTTCATTGTGAAAACTTTGTCGGTGTCGGTTTTGGCAAACAAGGAGGCTCGGCGCAATCCATACTGATCGGCGAATCCTGTGAAGTTCAAAATCGACTCTTCACTTTTCATCAAGATCGTCAGATGTGTCAAATTACCAAAATTACCTAATTCAGTTGCAGCCTGCAAGTTTGCGTTCATGATTTCTTCATCTCCGATTTTGAATTTGCTTTCCGCATGTCCTATCGCCATGATAATCCCCGGGTCGATTTCCAAAGAGAAGGATAATTGCAAAGACAGGAAGTATTCCCGAGAACTTCCTTCCAGCAAAACGTTTAGACGGTTCGGTTTGTATTTTGCAAATACCGTTGCGTTCCGGATGAAATCAAAAGTGGAGGAGACGACGAGGCCAACGTCAAAGTTGCGGATGGACGTCGATTTTATTTCGTAGACAGTCATAAAGGACTTTTCGTTTTTTTTATATCTTAAAAGTCCTTCGGTTTTGGTAAAATTTAAAACCAAAGCGTAAGTGCTGGAATTTGGGCAAGCCCAATTAAATCCCCCACTGATGGTGACACCATCGATTTTTAAATCTGAATCAAACTTAAACCTTGGCAAAAGGAATTTTGCTTTAAATTCCGGCGAATTGTATCTCACATCCAATAAAAATTCCTGCGTGTCCTCAGATTTGACTTCAACGTAGAGTAAGTAGACATCTAACCACGTGATTTTCGCAGTGCCAACTACATTTTTTACTTTGATGGTCATCTCCAAAGATTGCCTGTCGATATTATAACTACTGTTAATGTCTATGTCATCAATGTGTGTTCCGCTAACATGCGTCAGTAATGTGTTGTTCATTAAGTCATATTTTATAAAAGAATCGATCGCGAATGTAGTTTGGCTATCCCAAACCAGAAGGATGTTTAAGTTTATTCTGTTTATAACGAAATCATCTTCGGATAGAACAAATTTTAAACGAATGGGATCTCGCCAGGTGCTAACAATCTCCAAGTTGAAATCACTCGGTAGGAAAGTGTACATCAAAAACTGGATACTTCCTGTATACTCAATACTATCCTCGTTTAAATATGCTTTGATGGAATTGTTAACGACCAACTCTTTCCATTGGTGTTCATAGCTAAAACCACCCTTACTCGTGGGTGTTGCAAAAGTAAAAACATTTTTGACTTTGTCGTAAGGAAACTCCAAGTCTAAATTATTTTCCAACTCGTAACCATTAGGAGTTTTTAATAGCATGCAATATCTGGAATCAATGTGATAGTATTGCAGCTTGATAAAGTCAATAAAGAATGTGGAATTTACGTTCCACGTTACTTGCGTAATCTCGTTCTGCATTACTTTAAATTGGAGATTACTCATGAGCGAGTTTTCATCCCATTTAGCTTCGATAACTGAAGACAAAGGTGTATTAAAGATATTAGCAGAGAGGCTATGCCCTAAAGCCTTGACGGATAATTTAGCATCGACGTTGGAGATCGAGTTGATGCTTCCACGAATCTGCAAAGCCAAAATCGTCTCGTTTTCTTTCCCTTGCTTCACGATCAAGTCTTCTTCTAAATAGCCAAAAAGAGTGCTGTGCTTGAGGTACAGCTGGTATATCCCGGTCATGGGCGATATTATTTCGAATTGGACGTCACTCATGCTATTGTTTTTATCTTTCCACTTAAACAAAACGTAATTCAATTGTTGCAACACGTTCACCTCGATTTCCACCATGAGATCGCTGGGACTCCTCACCAAAGCGTATTCCAGTTTGGTTTTTTCCACCCCTTTGAAAGGCGTTTTAATTACGATATACGACCTGGAGTTTTCGAATTTGTATTCCGCCGAAACGTTGCTTCCTTGCCAGGAGAATTCGCAGTTGAAATAATTATTCGTTTCGTTATTGTTGATGACCAACACCCCGTAGATGGGTTTTATGGTATCAGTGGAAGACACCACTTGGAATGTGGAAAGGACATTCAAACCTTGACTGCTCCAAACGGATTCGGCCGTTACCTGATGTTGGTTGTAGACAAACGCAACGTTGGTTTTAGTTTCTTTGGTGGAATTTATTGATGCCGACGTGTGACTTACGGCCACGCCTAATTTTTTTATTTGGGGAAGCGTCGAGTTTATTTCTAGAAAACCAGATAAAGATGATGGTAATCTAGAACCTGCTGCGGTCAAATTTATTTTGTGATCACGCCATGAAATACTAGTCTGAAACAATATGAGCGCATATATATAAAATTCACTTCCGTTTTCAGACTGAATTTTTTTAAATATGAACAGCCCTTCGTGTACAGAATTCTAATGCTTACCTCTGTTTCGATGTTCTGCTTGAAGACCAAATATTTCAATCTAAACTTCTGCTTCTCAAAATATTTGAAGGGCGTTTCTAATTCACCATACCAAATCCCTCCAACGTCGTATATTTTATTTCCCAGTTTCAAATAGATTTTTTGGTACACCTGTAAACCCCACGTCACGTTCAGAGTTACTTGCGTTGGCCTACAACAAAAAAAAAAAAAAACAGAACGTACTACAAGTTGTCCAAAATAAAATGTGACTTACAGTAGGGTGAATGATGCAACGACTTTCTGATTTGGATATTCCAAATTTATAACAAAGAATCCGTTGTTGTTTCCAACTATCGTGAGGAAGAGCTTCTGGTTTGGATCCCTGTCTTTATCCCAATAGAATTTTACGTCCAAATGTGTGTAGGGTTTCACCTTAGCGTTAAACTCGAAGTTTTGGTACACATTTAAGCCGAGGGTGATGCTAGTTTCATCCCCATTCGTTTTGCTATTCACCACGAACAACTTCCGGTTGTTTAATTGAAATTCAGTTCTGAAGGTATCTTTGGTTTGTGTTATGCTTGCGGATGTATTGAAGGCGTTAGATCGAAGCTCTGCCGAACTTATGAATATGTCTTTCGAGTTCTGCAAGGAGGAATTGATGATCCAAGGGGATTTCCAAAAATATGCATCTTTAACAAAATCAATCCCTAAATTCAGGGTGTAATTCTTAAGCTGCTCCCTAGTCGAATTCATATATTTTCCTTCCACGCTTAAAAATTCAAGGGCAACATCTTCAGTTTCTTGCAGTCCCTTCAATTTAATGTCGATTTCCTCGTGACTAACCTTCTTTAATTCGCCATGAATAGACCAGGCTTGTTTTGGATAGTAGATCAAAAATAAAATGTTCCTGTCTTCTTTGAGCGTCTCGTGTTTGACTAAAACCTCCACGCGTTGAATTCTATTCAATTGAATCAAACCGTTCAAACCAAAATCGTCTTTGGTGGAATTGTGGGACAAAACGATTTTATAATCGATGTTCTTCTGAAGGCAGGTTAACGTACTTAATAAGGCAACGTCCAAATAATCTTTACCTTGCCGAAATTTTAACAACTGGTTAGTATCCCAGGTAACATCGAAAAGGACGACCTTCCCAATAACTTCGAAATACATTTCACTTCGTTCCACGCTGAATGATATTAAGGTATTATAAAATGGTTTGAAAGTATTCATGAAATTCAGGTATAATATTCCTTTGACCGATTCGATTTTCTTGGTTTTGCCCAGGTTAAATTCCAAGAATAGATCATCACGCTTGTTCTTGTAATTATAAGAGCACTTCGACGTCAACGAAAACATGTCTGGGATAAGAACAACGCTCGCGTTTAACGAGGCTTGCAGTTCTTTTGAATGTACCTCGGAGGTAACCACGTAAGTACCTCCCATTGGGGTTATGGCCAAACTAATTTT